>OY728137.1:1383230567-1384725567 GCA_963277665.1 Viscum album | reverse complement strand
TCAAAATCCCACTTTTGGATAGACCAGATTCACTTCTTGGGTCATGTTATCTCTGATACAAGAGTTTCAGTAGACCCAGAGAAAGTGAGAGTAGTAGTTTCCTGGGACCAGCCAGAGAATGTCTTTTAGGTAAAATGTTTTCTGGGGATGGATGGTTACTAAAGGTGCTTTATACATGACCTTTCATGCTTAGCAACACTACTAATGGGCCTGAATATAAAGGGTGAAAAGTACTTTTGGATAGATTCCTGCGATTCAGCCTTTCAGAAGCTAAAAGTGAGATTTACTTCAGTGCCGATACTGATTTTTCCAGAGCTGAGAAAGAGTTACACCATTTATTGTGATGCATCAGGTATCAATCTAGGTGTAATGCTTATGCAGGGGGAAGAAGTCGTTGTGTATGAGTCCCGACAGTTGAGACCACATGAGAGGAATTAACTGATGCATGATCTCAAGTTTATAGAAGTTGTGCATTCTTTACGTTGTTGGAGACATTATCTTGTGGGTGAGCATTTTGTGGTGTACACTGACCACAAAAGTCTCAATTACATCTTTACTCAGCATGATCTAAATTTGAGAAAATGAAAGTGGGTTGAGTACCTTCAGTACTTTGACTTTGAGATTTCCTACATGCCGGGGAAAGGCAATGTAGTGGATGATGCATTGAGAAGGAGGACTCAAATACAGGTAGTTTAGAAGGCTAACAATGAGTGGAATATTATGGATCTATTCTCTGTGATGCATTTGTAGGTGCACAAAATCCAGGGGTAGATGTTTCTTTCTTCTATAATTGTTACCTATACTCTACTTGATCGAGTGAGAATGAGGCAACTATTATATTCTGAAGGCCTAATCCTATAGGAGGGTGTGTTAGGAGAGGACCCTACTCCTGGGTGAACTGTAGGTGGGTATGTGATCTTGCATTTTCATGGGCATGTATGGGTGTCAGTAGACATACATGAGGAGTTGATGCAGGAATTTCATTCCTCACTTTGGTCAGTTCATCTTGGTGTCACCAATATGTATCGAGATCTACACCTTCAGTATTGGTGGTCGGGTATGAAAATAGATGTTGTTGGTTTTGTTATGATATGTTCCACCTGTCAGTAGGTGAAGGAAGAGCATCAGTGACCAGCAGAGCTTTTATAGTAGCTATCCATTCCTGAGTGGAATTGGAATGATGTCGTGATGGATTTCGTGATGGTTTTACCGAGCTCTCCTCGAGGGAATGATGAAGTGTGAGTTGTTTTTGACAGACTCATGGAGGTTTCAAATTTCTTTCTGATCAAGGAGACCTTCAGTTTTGATGATCTTGGAAGGTTGTACATCTGAGATATTATATGTTTTCTTGGAGTTACACACCCTATCATGTCATACAGGGATTCCCATTTTACTTCTCGTGTATGGAAGGGACTATAGAGGGCTTTGGGTACACATGTACTTTTGAGTACAGATTACCATCCCCAGACATATGGCCAGCCCGAGTGCATGATTTATGTCTTGGAGGACATTGTTCGATCATGCGTCCTATATTTTGGGGGTTCTTGGGAGAGACACATACCCCTAGTGTAGTTTACCTACAATAACAGTCTTTTAGGTGATGATTCAGATGGAACCTTATGAGGATTTATACGGTTGGCCATGTCGATCACCCCTATGTTGGTTGGAGGCAGGAGAGGTAGTTATGCTGGGACCTCGTCTTGTCCCGGAGACCATTGAGCAGGTGGAATTGATTCAAAAGAGTATGGATGCTACATAGTCTCTCCATAAATATTGTGCTGATTGATGAAGACAGCCTCTGGAGTTGGAGGTTGGAGATCAGATTTTCTTACATGTCACACTGAGGTTGGGACATAGGAGGATTAAGAGACATGGAAATCTTTCACTGAGATACGTCAGGATATTTGAGGTTTTAGAGAGAGTCGGTCGGGTTCCCTATCGGTTGCAGTTACCTCAGAGGTACCGAGCTATTCATGACGTCTTTCATGTTTCTCAACTACGACGTTACTTTTCGGACCCGTCTCACATTTTTCAACTCGAGGAGGTTGAGTTGGAGGTGGATACATCCTTTGAGAGGCACCCTATATGGATTGTGGATCAAAACACAAAGGTTCTCCATGGATGGTCTTTTCCTCTGGTATGGGTGCTATGGTAGCACAGGCAAGTACAAGATGAGACTTGGGAGAGCGAGACCAATGTACAATCACAGTGGCCAGAGGTGTTTGAAGTTTCTTATTCACCACCCTTGGAAGGGTAATTCGGGGAAGAATTGATTTAAGAGGGGGATTTTGTAAGAACTCAAATATTCATTTCAGGTATCGATCTTAATTTTTGGTGCTTTGAGGAAAAAGGAAGAATTTGGAAATTTTCTAAGCACACGCCATGTACTATTGGGTACATTCTATGTCCTTGGTTTCTACATGTAGTTGTGTACTGGTCATTTAACGGCCGAGTACATGGCTGTGTGGACCACCTAAAGTAGGGGCCAGTTGAGGCATGTACACAACATGTACATTAAATGAACACACCATGTACTTTTCTTTTTATTTGATTAATTGGATAGGGGTCATGTCTCATCTCCATAACATATATATTCTTCTCATGTTTCATATAGGAGAGCGATGAGATGACTGAGAACTTCAAACCCCTATCGTTCCTCCATCCAAGCTCCAATCAAGACGCCGCTGGGTGTGTTGGATTCTCAACTGTGAGTTCTCTCTTCCCCAAGAGCCTCTATTTCTAACTTATCCTCTCTTTTGAGTTATCAAAGGTTGAACAATTTTGAACTTTTTATAGATCTAAAATGTTCTATGCTAATTCAAGGGCCTCAATTCTAGAGTGTTCATCATACAATGCTGAGGTAGGTGGTTTGTGGCTTACTTTGATTGTCCTTGTATTATATATGCTTAAAGTGTCGAATACCCTTGTTTAGGGTATTGCGTATTTTGGAAGTTAACCCTGTTTAAGACCTATTATGGTGTGTTCGATGAGAAAGGGTTATTTGGTTATGCATTAGGTTTAATACATTGATTATGGATGTGTTTTTCTATGTTGGTTTGATATTGGTTGTTGGGTCTAGAATTGCCTGTTAGGATGCTTTGTTTTCCATACCTAGTGCTATTAGGACGGGGTTGCTATTTATATGAGATGCATGTGTTCTACATTGTGAATGTTGACCAAAGGGAATTGACCATGAGATCTTCCCGACATAGGGTCATTTATGTATAATTGTTGTTATCATTGACCAAAGGCATTGACTGTGAGAGATACCATAGGGTCATTGAATAGAGGGGTTAGACCATGAGATCCACGTCACTACCACAAAACAGGGCAAGGGAAGCGCTGCCCTTTATCAGGGCTAAACAGAAAGCGCTAATAAAGGGGTATGCCTTTATCAGCGCTATCTAAAAGCACTGATAAAGGTAGCTCTTTATCAGTGCTAAAAAAGTGCTGATAAATGAATGTTTTATCAGCGCTTTTATTTTAGCGCTAATAAAACATACCTTTATCAGAACTTTTAATGAGCACTGATAAATGTTCTGTCGGTTTTTATTTAATAACCCTAACAGGCCATCCTCGCTTGCATGCGGTCAAGCTCTCGCGAAAGCTGAACCAGGCCCCTCACCGCCGCGAGCTCGTACTCCTCCTCCTCGTCCTCCTCGTCCTCCTCCTTCCTCCTCCTTCCTCCTCCTCATCCTCCTCCTTCTCTGCCGCTGCCGCCGCCTCCGCCCCCGCTCCCGCTACTATGACCGCCGCTGCCTCTGCCGCCTCCACCCTCGCTGCCGTGACTGCCGCCGCCTCTGCCACCGCCGCCGCCTCCGCCTTTGCCGCCACCGCCGCCTTTCCGCCACCGCCGCCTCCGCCTCCGGAGCTGCCTCCACCGCCACCACTACCATTATTGATATTCATTTTCAGGTAATTTGTTTTTCTACCTCTTTAATTGAATGTGTGAAATCCTGATTTAAGGTGTTATTGCAAGAGTCAATGGATTATTGATATTATTGAGTTCTTTATTCAATCCTTGCACCTCAATAAACACCTATTGAATCTTGTTTCATGGTTTATATGTTCTTGAACTCTTTTATAGACACCCCTTGAGTGTGCCAAGTAAAATTATCCCTTTAGTGTCAAATTATTAACTGCCCTGAACACCTATTTATCTTATGTCAAAGCTTTTAAATGAGGTTTACCTTGATACAAGGGTATATAAATGGAAGTGAAGACACATTATAGGTGTTTGGCCTAGATTCTTAATGTAATTTACCATGTAGGAAATTTCCATGTTGATTATGGCCCATTTTGAAGACCCTTTGAGCCTTATTAGTGAATTTTTCATTCTTGGTAAAATCGAATGTGTAATAATAATGAGGAGTGAATTTTACATGATGGATTTATTTTAATTTAATGAATTAATTAAATGAATTGAAATGATCTATAATGGGTTGGAAGGGAACACCATCTACTGCATGTTATATAGAATGATAATTGTGTATTTCATTTCGTTGAATGAAATTGTACATGGATAATGGGACATATGAGATGTTTTTCTTCATGTTTTGTAATATAAATATGAATGTGAATAATGCCTTAATTATACAAATGGTCCTAATTAAATTTATGGATGGGAGGTAATTCCCCATTCTAGTTAAAATTAAAATACACCTTTATAAAGGATAACATAAGATGGTAAGGTAATTGTTGAGAATATAGGAAAATCACACTCCCTTACATCGGGTGTTGAGTATAACATATCACACCACAAATACTAATAGGATGTTGGGATTTTTTCACCACACCAATTTCATAGAGTTATTACATGATGGATTACTCCCCATCCTGAGTTCCATCTAGTTCACATTGTTCTATGCTTGATCACTATTATGGTTGGATTTCTTTTCTTGAGGTATGTGATCCTTCTGATTCCTATTTGGATTTGTTTGCACCTATGGTTTGAATAAAAATTAGTGATAGGATAGTGATTTCTATCAATAAATTTAAATTTATTTGCATGCATTGTCTTTTAGGGTTTGTGGGATGTGGTAAATGGTGTACTCGGTTTTAGATTATTTTATTCTCATGGGTTTCCCCTATTTAATGTTTTCTTTTTAGTTGGAAATCTCCTCTGCTGTGCGCCTCTCCTCTGCCACGTACGCACCTCTATTGTGTGCTTAACGACACCTTCGCGGTGAGTTTTCTCCTGTTACTCATTGGTTTCCTCTTGTTCGCATGTTATTACTGTTTGATATTGATGGTTATAATGTGAAATGTATGGGCTAAACACCCCACTGAAAATCGTGGCCATTAGTGGTCCTTGTTTGCGCCCTAAATGAATTGAATGTTGGTTGGTTCTTGTTGAACATTGAAATATATAAATCGGTAATATACGTATACTTGACTTATGAATGAACACCCCAAGATGATAAAACTTCTGTGATAACCCCTGAATTAACAAACAAAATTGAATAAGGGATGCTTTGTAAAATCTAAAATTTTGATTGTTTGGTTTGTATGGTGTTGCGATTAAGGTGTCATGCTTATAAAAGATTCATCCACCTAATGTGGTTTTCTAGGGGCACGCAGAAATAGAGACTTTATAGGGGAACATGAATGGAACTAGAGATTGGGAAGGACTCAAACACCCCTCTGATAATAGGTAGCTAGAGTCCCATGGGAAGTTTTGGTCAAGGGAGGGGATGTTGTACCACCATGCAGGAATGACAGTATAAGGAAGAGTATATATCATATAGGGAGTATGGATCCAGCCTAGGGTTTAGGGGCTGGTCATATGCATGTTATGTAGTCTACTATGGCTATTGTGGATTCTTGATCATCTACTTTCAATGGTACAATTCCTATATCATCTACACTTTATTTTATTTTTTATAAAATAGAATCACATTCCTTTTTTTCACTCGTTTTGTAAATGTTTTAGGCTTGGAGGTGTAAAGCTTGGATAGTGTTATCACCATTGACACACTATTGGTATTATAGTCCAAGAATATAACATGTTTCAAGGAATGATCTCTAGATATTGGTGGTTATCATTTATTTTGTGAACCATCCATGCTTTATATGATAATATTTTATTTTAGTTTTGTTATGGATTAGTTTGTTTTATAACAATCCAAAATCATTTGTTCCCATATGAGAGTTAAGTTTTTATCTCCAAAATAGACAGAGTTATTTTCACTTGGATGAGAGGAATCTTCTATCTGGTCATGTAGAACCAATTCAATCTATATTGTATTTTCTCATGGCTCAAATAGTCAGGCATATTGTAGATGTTGCTAGAATGCTGTAGGATTATTTTTCCCCAATGGTAGTACATTTTTAGGATGTTTTCACTGATGAGGTATAAAATTTACTTCTTAATATAGAGATAAACTTTATAATCTAGTTAGTTTTGGGAGAAAATTCAGTTTCTATCACAATTTCTAAAATAACAACAAAAGAGCATCAATTGTTTGAATTACAATTTGATGATATAGAATATAATGGTTTCATATGGCATAGTACTTTACCATGGGGTTTTATAGTTCTCTAAAATAGACGGTTGATTGGTATTTATTCTTTTGTTGTACTATTGAAGATTGAACCTGATGAAAGTCATGAATATGTATCCTCATCCATGCATTGATAGTCACATTGATCATCTATGAGGTTCTATGATCTTCTCCACGATAGATTTGACATTAGGATACCATTAGATGATTTGGACATCGATGGACCTACCATGGACTGATTTTAGGAGTAGTTATGGCCTGTATGAATTTTTAGCGATGATTTTTGGTTTAACTAATGCATTGGTTGTATTAAGGGAATTGATGAATAGGATATTTCATCCTTTTCTGGATCAGTTTTTAGTAGTTTTTTTCAATTAAATATTAGTGTACTCCCAACCCATAGTTGATATTGACCAACATCTTATCATCACCTTGAGTACATTGAGATAACATCATATTTATTACTGTTTTCTCCTATTACTCATTGGTTTCCTCTTGTTTGCATGTTATTACTGTTTGATATTTATGGTTATAATGTGAAATGTACGGGTTAAATGCCCCACTGAAAATCGTGGCCGTTGGTGGTCCTTGTTTACGCACTAAATGAATTGAATGTTGGTTGGTTCTTGTTGAACATTGGAATATATAAATTGGTAATTTACGTATACTTGACTTATGAATGAACACCCCAGGATGACATGTGTTTTACTTCACTCACACCATGTATAGATACCATAGAGACTTGATGTGTATAGACTATACACCCCTAGTGTCCATGTAAGGACTACACACCGTGTATTCCACAAAAATTTGATGCATAGCTGGTGAGGTGACTCAATAGGTATCTAAAGTACATGCCTTTAGCTCAAGTTGTTCTAAATGTCATGTATTTTCTAAGGAATCATTCAGTATTTGTAAGACTAACTTGGAATAAATTTGATATATGTCAGATTAAATCAGGTATCTTATACATACATGATGTTCACCCTATTGGACACACCATGTATATGGATTTCACATGTGTTTAAAGGCATTTGTACCATGATTTGTTTTTATAAAACCCAAAAAATGATACCTGAATAATTATAACATAATATCAGGCAAGTTCTTGAGATCGAACCCATAAAGAGGATGAATATGAATAAATAATGGATGAATTCCAATCGGTTGACAAAAGAGTATGAAGATGGCGTGAAAGAGTTTATCAAGTTTGAAGAAGATCATGCATGTGACCCTTCTCAAATCCTTTGTCCCTGTTTACACTGTTGTTATTCAAGAAAAATTAGTCCAGAGGAGTTGGAAGAACACCTGATCTGTCACGGAATAGATCGAAGTTATACATGTTGGAATAAACACAGGGAAAAAACCAATGTAGGTAGTGACTCAGAGAACACAACATTTTATAGATCATCTGATATGATTAGAAGCATGAATAGTGAAGACGATCGTATGGAGTGTGTGATTACAGATGTGAACGATGATGAAGATCGTATTGAAGAAATGACAAGGACAGTTGAAGCAGCTAGAAAAGTATGGTCGCGTCAGAGGTGCGGGTTTTGGGGTGACACCCTGAACATATTTTCAAAAACAAAAAAAAGAGGGGGATCAAAATGAAAAAATGGAAGCCTCCATGAGGTTAAATCCAAACCAATGGTAAACCATGGTGACCCCGTCACTGGGGTACACCTTCACTTATTTTCCCTCTTGTATTTCCCTTAGTGGCATCTGAATAAGTCTTCAAAATGAGAAACCTTACCTTTATGGGATGCACCACACTTGGGTCAGACCTCATTGGGCGTTTTGATCCATCTATCAGGTAAACATTCCAGGTGCTCCCTCCTAGAGATGTACCTACCTGATCCACCTTTATAAGTGTTTTGATCTGCCCAGGTCTTACATCTCTGTAAGACATTAAATCATGACCCCCTATCCTTGTGGGATGTTAAACTCATGGAATACCACAAGTTAAACATGGGTTTCCATTAATATATTCAATATTAATTTTTAATCAGTCCTTATTACGGTATTGTGGAGGTGTGGTTTTATGTTTTCCAGCAGATTTTAGAAGATTCCAAGCTTTATGTAGGTGATTCCATGCTTTTACATTAAATGATTATTTTATTATGTTGTATTTGCTTGCTAAGTGTACTATATGAAATGTTTGTGCGGTTAAAAATGTGTTATCAAAGGAATTTGGGGTGTGTATAGACTTGAAAGTTATTTTTAAAATGAATGTAGTTGTATTTATTGTGGATTTTCATGCTTAAGTCCTTTAAATGTGTTTGAAGAAATGATAAAGTTGTGTGATGGGTGTTTTCAAATGAATTTAATGTGTTTGTGAATTTTAAAGAGGGTTTTATTATGAGATGTAGAGAGTCTATATATGTGTATTTACATTGAATGAAAGTACATGAGAACGTGTTGATATATATGATGTGTATAATGTAAATTGAGCACAATTTCCATACAAGGTATTTTCTTTATGATGTGCAGGGGACAGGGTGAGAGGGCATGGGTGGTTTTCTAGGGGAGGGGGAAGGGGGAAAAGTGGTAGGGGGAAGGGGTAGGGGGTGTGCTGGGTTCTTTTGAAATATGTAGGGGGTGGGCAGGGGGTGTGCAATGGGCAGGGGGAAGTGCAGTGGGCAGGGGTGTGTTGGGGAAGGGGGCAGGGGGTGTTCAGGGGGCAGGGAGTGTGCAGGGGTAGGGGGTGTGCTCGGGGGTGGGTAGTGTGTAGGGGGTGTGCTGGGGAAGGGGGTAGGGGTGCTTCTTTTTTATGGAATGGGGGGACATATATACATGGTATTAAACCGTGGCTATAGGTATATAACCAAGGTTTAATGTCGTTGCAAAATTCCCATCATTGGTATCCAATAGTGGAGGATAATAGGGTTGAAGATATTCCACCACTCTTTTAATGTAATTGATAATATTTGATTTATCTCAAAAGTAAGGGAGATATCCCATGGGGTAAGGGAGAAGGAGGAGAGTGCGTGTAAAGGATTTTGTTGATCGGAATGAGGGATATATGAGGGTAACCCGCTTTAATGGTTGATAGTGAAATTTTGTTAATTCCACTCATTAATTAGGTGAATTATTAGGCCTAAGGGTAAAATAAATCATTTTCCAACAATGTGGGAATCAATATACACACAATTCTAATCCGTATAGTTTCATTGAGTGGCTTACAATCCATTATTCAACCATATAGAGATACTTACCCCAAAAATCATACCTTACACAAGTTCATCACATTATTTGACAAACCATTAACCATCAATGTGAGACCATCATAACCTTAGAACCAAACTGTAGGTTTATATATTCCCCCTAGAATCATTAAATAGCCCATGTTCTACTAAACATTGGGCCATTTGATTATTATAGATGATTAGACCTAACCATGTGCCAATTTCGTTAATTGGTTATTTTTTGTTTTGTGCCTCACTAGTATAATTCCATTTAGCAACCCCATTATTTATTTCATTATTGTATTACTAACATAATATTTGTTTTATTATGTAGGTGAAATCTTTTTCCTTAGTTCGAATGCTTTGTTCTGAAACCTCCGCCATGGACGACAATTTTTTAGAGCGGATGGATGCAAAAAGGATGGAGCATCATTGTTTTTTAACTGTTTGTTAGATAAATGTAATTGTAACGAAATTAAACATTGTTTGAAATGTATATATAAGTGTGTTGTTTTGTATTCATAATTTCAAGTAAATGTATGTATCATTTTTGTTCTTTTGTGCTTTGTGTGTGGGTTTTGTGTGTGCTGTGTGCAGGTGTTGTTTGGACTCTGTGCAGGTGCTGTAATGTGTGCAGGTGCTGGGCAGGTTCTGTGCAGGTTCTGGTTTTGGACAGGATCTTTGGCCTTTATCAGCGCTAGTTAAGTGCTGATAAATGGATAATATATCAGTGCTATTTTGAGCGCTGATAAAGGTAGTTTTTATCAGCGCTCAAAATAGCGCTGATATATTATACATTTATCAGCGCTTGCTTAGCGCTGATAAAGGGGCACTTTTATCAGCGCTGATAAAAGTCCCCCTTTATCTTCACCGAGATTAAAAACGCCTTTTTAGTGCTGTTAAAGGCCGTTTTTAGCGCTATTATAAGCCATATTTGCAGTAGTGCACCCAGAGGGTTGTTATTGAAACATATGTTGGACCATAGTGCATTGACTATGAGAGTTTCCAGAGGGTCATTATAAATTATTTTTGCTATGCAGACCAAGGGGTATTGACCGTGAGAGCTACCTAGGAGGTTATTTGTAATTTGATTACTTTCATGTGGGACCAAATAGGTTATACTATGAGAGCTTTCCCAGAGGGTCATTATTATCTTATTGAATTTTTGATATGTTAACAGAGAGGGGTTAGACTGTGAGAACCTTCCCAGAGGGTTGCTTATGAATTATTGTATGATTGTGATGAGTCTTCCATGCGAAAACAAAAGATTGGGCTCAGTATTACTTGATTTTTAGATGGTATTTTGAGATGTTTGTTTGTTATTGTTATACAGGGGTATACAAATATTAGGATAGATCTTGAGGTCACATTATTCAATGGTTTTAATAATTTATAAATGAAAATTAATGTAATTGAAAACTGTAGGATTTTTTACTTTTGAGTACTTCCTATCTTATTTCTTTATTTCTGCTTATTGCTTACTATATACATTCACTGAATCTTAGGAACATATATTTTGGTGGTTGCCTATTGGGATTTTTCTTAAACCTTATTTGGGTCATTATTTTAGATCCAAACAGATTATATGGTTGCAGGTATAGATATGGGAAAACACCCTTCTACATCAGGTACTTTATTGCTGTTAGAGCTAGAGAGCATGGGACCAAGCTGAGGCTTGCGATGCAATTGGAGCTTACTATTTTCTATACTTAAGTTTCAGTATTGTATTTAAAACATTGAGACTTGTTTGTATTCTTTCCTAGATACTTGTGACATGCATCATTATTTATATATATATGTTGCAGTTGTTTATACTATCAGTCTTCTGCTGTTTACTTTGTTGTATGGTATTACTACTTCTATTACTGTTTACTATTTGTTTCTTTTGTCTTACTATGCCAATGAAGGAATATTTTCTCCACTATCAAACCCAAGTCCCTCGCTGCTAGTTGTATGCTTCTAGAGTTTGGGGAAATGCGCTTGATGCCATGTGACCAACCGGGTACGGGGCACCTTTGGGTGGCACCCGGAACCGGGAGGTTACAAAGTGGTATCAGAGGAGTTTCTTTTCTACTTTGTCTTACTATTAGGAGCCTATAGACAGGGATAGTAAGGAATGGAAAGTTGGTAATAAGATGTTCCTGGGAGTATCTAACTCTTGTATAGGGAAAAGTAAAGTTACCTCGAATATTTCAATTTTTCTAGTTTTGAAATTTTTACAGTTTATTTGATTTCACCATTGAGTGAATCACTTGTTTTGTGCTGTTATCATTGATATTATTGAGCTTCTATTTCTATTGTAACCAAATGATATGAGGGTATTCTATCTCATGCATCATATAGGCACTTGATAGAGATCACATGTCATGCATTATTGTCATGCGATTTAGGGTGAATTATTGATTTCATGCTATTATAATAGATGTTGTGCATGATATACATGCTGTTCTGATAGATTTAGTACTATTTTGATAGGGTATTGGAATATGTAAAGTTTCATTTGGATGGATGACAAACTTTGGTCCCCGAGGTGTTATGGGACCTCTTGGATTGGAATTTGGTGGATCATGTTTGAACTTTAATTGAATTTTGTCATGTTTTTATGTGGAATATGATGAAAAACTTTGATTCGTGGGAGTATGGGATCTCACGGGTTGGAATTTGTCATTCCTTGGAAAATTTTTTAAGTTTTCAGGGGTTTTAGAGAAGTTTCAGAGGCTTACTATCTGGAAACCCAGACTACACAGCGTGTGGTGTTATGAACACATGCCATAGTTCTTATGTTCTAAAAAAAAACTTTTCTTAAGTACATACTGTGTACTGTATGCACTCACTATATAGTATTTAACCATGTCACTGACTGTGTGAGAAGAGAAATGGGGTTAGAGAAACTTTGGTAGAACACGCCGTGTACTAGGAGTACACACCGTTTTGAAGGGACCGTGTGTCCAGACATGTGACTAATGACACAGACAGTTAGAACTTAAATAGCATACACCGTGTCTAGGATGAACATTCCGTGTAGTGTTACCCATGAGAGAACTGTGTGGTTCGAGCTGGGTAGAAGTACTTGGGAAAAAGAGAAAATTCAAGTACATGCCATGTCTTATGATGAACACACCATGTGTAGGGGTGTTACACGACCAGGATTGGCAGAGGTACACGCCATGTTAAAAGCTTAGGGGAACACACTGTGTAGAGTTTATACATGATGTGTAGCCCTATTTTATAAAACTTGAGTGTTTTTTCTCCTATTCCTTTCTTTTACTTATAAGTTGTTTTCCTTGATAATATTGAAATAAGGTGTGCACTTGACCTTACATATTTATTCCATCGAGAAATCCTCCAGTTGCATGCTAGGTGTAGGGTGATGACCAAACACCAGAAATGATAGATTAGAGACTACCAGAAGATCCTCCAATCATTCCCATCTTGGCACCAACTGTTATATTGGACTTAGGTTCTGATGCATAGTTCCATGAAGGCTTTTTGAGGATGTTATAGAACTTTTAGGGAAAACCACATCCTGCCCTATCAATGGAAAAGATGACGCTGGTGTTCTAGTAGAAATATCCTCCCACTTTTTTAGGGGATGGGGGACCACAAGCTGCAGATTCATGGTTGGAGGCCATGCTAGCTACCTTTGAGCATCTAGAAACACCTCTGGAGAGGAGGGTGAAGCTTGCGACGTACATGTTATGTGATTCCACCAAGAGATGGTGGGATGTTATCTCACAGGTGGGACATAATCGGGACATTTCATGGGAAGAGTTCTAGAGGAACTTCTATGATTACTTCTACCATGAGATGTTGAGGGCCGATCCAACCTGAGAGTTCATGCATCTGAAGCAGGGTGCTCTTTTAGTGATGGATTACTCATCCCGTTTTATATAGCTTCAGCGCTTCACACCTGTTCTAGGAGGTGATGAGTTCTATTTGGCTAGGCGGTTTGAGGATGGTCTCAGGAATTCCATCCAATTGTAGGTAAATGTTTTCAGGATGACTTTAGTGATGACTATAGTGAACAAGGAATTGATTACTGAGTGCAATCTGAGGGAGTTTGGACCTGCGAGCTAGGGAAGTTCAGTATCTGGGGATGGTACTTCTTTGATAGATAGAATGAAGCACCATAGTGAGCCTTCACGTAGCGAGGTGGTATGATACTAGTGCAAGAAGAGTGGACATATGATACCTTAGTGCCCGAGAGACCCAGTTGAGTGATGATATTGCAACAAGATGGGTTATCTTCAGTGTTTTTGTAACAACCCAAACTTTCATGAATGGAAATCCATATTGATCTAATTAAATGTATCTTTATATAAAATTTTTATATAAAATGTCAACTTGTTTGGTTTTATTTTAATAATGGTGACCATTACTAATATATCCATTTAACAGTGATCACATGATTAGTATAAATATATGGTTTTAACAAATCCAAATTTACTCAGACAAAGGAAGCAATGGCCTCATCCAGTAGACGCGCCCCATATAAAGCCCATTTTTCAAAGCTCAGAAAGGAGGTGGTGTCATTGGGATTCTCTCTTGACCAATCCCAAACCGAGCTTGAATATTTTAAGCTCGAGCGGGACTGCCTATGAGAGAAGTGAAATTTGATAGCGATTACCACCCGGGCAATGTTATCCGAGCCACCCCAAGAGTTTTTCACCATTGCACACCTTACTTTTTAGTCTTATGCAGGTGTTATAAGGGGTTATGTAACAAGACCTTATCACTATGGTTATGTACATTATTTTTTTATATAATAATTAATATACTTTCATTTTATTATTGTTACCTTGTAAATAGTTTTTAAAGCTCAAATAGTATTTTTTAGTTAAAATTCAACTAAGAAATATATTTTGATGAATTAATGGATTTTTGAATTAAATAATATTTTAATAAAATATTATTATTATTAAATTATTTTTTATTAAATATAAATGATTGTATAATTTTATGAATGCAATTGTAATTTTTATTAAGGTTTGAAAACCATTTTTGTCAAAATCCATGAATTTTCGATAAATGTCGATTTTTATTTTAAAAGTGAAAATTAACATATCTATAAAATTATTTAGATAAAATAAATATTATTTCTGGAATCAGGATGTCGAAATTATCCAACGGTTAATTTTTCATAATTTTCTGAGATAGTCAAATTTTTGGGTAAAAATTAAATACCGTTTAAATATATAATGTGTTTTAAGACATTATAATTACCCAATAGTGATGTAATAAAATACTATAAGCATTATTTTCGGCCAATATATGTTTTACCATTAAAATAATGTTATTTTGGGTTTGTTTGACTTATTTTACAAAGCATTAATGGACCCTTCAAGACTTATTAAACATCTTGTCTTTTTAAATTGTTTTCCTTGGGAGTGTGACTCACCTCCACATAAGTAACCCCATTATTTTAATAATTTTGGACTATGGACTTATTAAATATTTTTTACACTTCCCTTTTCTAAAAACCATCGGCTGGTTTGTGGTTTGGATTAGTTTAATGTGAGGGTCCCAAACCTAAATAATAAAGAATTCTCGCACCTTTCCTATATAAACCCACCCAATCTCCCACTTCCTCCTCACTCTAATCCTTTGGAGTTCGTCCAAAATCTGCCATAATCTCTCTATAATCCTCCCAAGGTTCCCCAAGCTCCCAAGAATCCTCTCTCAAACCTCTCTCAAGCCTTTGGAAGCACACTTCAAAGTAAGGGTTTTTTCTTCCTTTCTCATTTTTGTCCAATTTTCTTAATGTTGTTATGACCTTTTAATTTCAATTATAAATGTTAGGGTATGGGTTTTCACCTCCACCATACTGCCCTCTTTATGTTTTAATGATGGGAGACCCCTTTCTCTCTCATTAAATTCCTCCCATATACACTCGTTACTATGCCGAAATTCCGAAAGGAAGTTCTCTCTCCTCATTTACATTCAAGCAATTATTTTGTATCATGAATCTAATTTCCATTATATTTGTTGGGACATGTATCTATATGAGCCCTTAATTTACATTTCACATAAATATTATGAGACACCCCTTTCTCTCTCATCAACCATTTTTATGAATTCTTACGTCACGCCGTTACGCTGCCGAAATTGCACCGATTTTCCAAGCCAATGCCATTGTGTAGTGAATACCATGCCCATTTCTCTATCAAGGGTATTCACCTTTATGAACATTTAAATTTTTTTAAAGATTTTCATGTATGTATTCCACATTCTTTTATCGTGGAATAAATGATTATGTTGAATGATTCAATGTTTTATGATCCATGTGGCACACTTATGCATGAAATGAAATGTTTAAGAAGGGCGTGCCCTTATAGAGCTCCATTGCATTGGGTAAAGTATAGTATCATGATACGTCATGTGAAATGGGTGTTGACTCATGCTAATTAAATTTCAATGAGTTTTTACTCGTTCTTCATGTGCAATGAGGATTTACTCATGCTCCATGTGCAATGAGCCTCGACTCATGCTAATTCCATGTTAAGTGTTGTTGCCACGTTTCCATATTATGATTATCATGATTTATCATGCCTTTATGTTTATGCTTATATTGCACTCTATTTATATGTCTATTGTCTAAAATGTATTGTACTCCTCATGTTATTCCATGATTATTCCCTTACTGGGCTTTATAGCTCACCCTTTTCTTATGCATGTCCTCAGGTTATCTCATTCAATACTAAGTACGAGGGAATGTAGTGGTAATGTAAAGGAAGTTTTCAATAAATATGTTGTAATTCATGTTTTAAGTTGTTATTTAATGATCCTAATCCCCAAATACACTAGACCTCTCGATCTTCTATGTTTTATCAAGTCAATTTTATGTAATAAATTATGTTTAATTGTGTAATAAAAGATCGGGGTTGTCATAGTTGGTATCAGAGGATAAGTTTAGTTATTTTTGGGATTAGGATAAGAAAACCATAGTAAATCCTTAGAGACAAGACTAAGTATAATAAAAACATCGCTATGTTTTGGTTAGTATTGAGTAAGTGTTTTATCAAGCAAATACATCCTTTTTTGGATACGAGCAGGTAGAGGCAGCTCTAGCACAGATGTACCTAGGGGTGAAAACCCCGAAAAGGAATTTCGGGCTTGACCCGAGGTATCCTGATACACAACAACGGGCCTTACTGCACTATTGGTTATGACACTCTCGGGGGATATGCTTTGGTAAATTCACAAGCTTAGTATGAACCCTTATTAAGGGAATTAAAAAAAATTACCCTATGAATATATGTTAGAAAGTAGATCATGGATAACATAGATTAAAGCCTATAGATTCATAATCTAAATAAATAAAAGTTATTTATAAGTCATCATATTTTGTCTTTGGATTACCCTTTATGTGTTACCCCTAACTTTCCTTTTATTCCAGCCAATGATTGGTAATAGGAGGACTCAAGCTAACAACCAATGTGAAGATCAATGTGATGACTATACTAATGAGATGCCCAATCCAATGGGAGCGGGAATCGCGAACTTTGTCACGCTTCTCTCTCAGCTAACTCAAGATTTGAATAGAAACATGGGTTAAGAGGAACGTTCAACCCCCCCCCCCCCCCTAAGAAAGAACAAGTCACTATCGAGAGCTTCATGAGACAAAGGCCTCCTATTTTTAATGGATCACCTGATCCCTCAATCGCCGAACAATGGATCAACTCCATTGAAAAGATCTTCTCCATCCCTCAATGTTTTGAACAAGAGAAGGTTCTCCTGGATTCTTATCTTATGAAGGGTGAAGCTGGTCAATGGTGGACGTTGATCAAAAATACGAAACCTGAGGAGGAGATCGAGGCGTTGGAATGGAAGGATTTTCAGAAGATGTTTTTTGATAAATATTTTCTGCGCACCCTCCGACTTAATATGGAAAGGGACTTCCTTGCCCTAAAGAAAAAAGATGATGAATATGTTGGAGCATATGAGGAAAAATTCACAAGGCTTGCATGATATTCCTCCAACTTTGTCATTACCCCCAAATGTAAGGTTGATCGCTTCTTTGGTGAGCTGAAACCTAGCCTGTAGAAAGCGCTGGTGATCCGTGACTTCGACAACTATGAGAAAATTGCCCGATGTGCCCTCAAGGTTGAAATGGAGATTGAAGAATCTCAGGGGTATCACGGGGATAAGAAGCATAAGGTGGAATTCAATGCTGGCGATCCGATGGATAAATCCAACAGTGCTAAGAAGATCCAGCACCCCACTTGCCAAAGGTGCGGAAAGAAGCACCCCAGAAATTGCCTGAAGGGGACGAGGAAATGCTTTAGGTGTAGAAGAGAAGGGAACCTAGCTGTAAACTGTTAGCAAGAAAGACTCGTAGCTGCGACAGAGGAGAGGAACGCTCCGTTCGAACCTCAACATGTGGTTCATTGCTACAACTGCAAATAACTAGGGCATCTTGTAAATCAGTTCCCTAAGCCAAGGGTTTTTGAAGGCAACCAACAACCTCCAAGGCAGCAAGGGTGAGATTTTTCCATCACTACTGCCAAAGTGAACCCCGAAAATGAAGTGGTGATAGGTACGCTAGTTATTCATTCAAGAATAGCGAACATACTTTTTGATTCAGGTTCTACGCATTCTTTTATATCTCGAATGTTCAGTAGAACAATCTCAGCACCACCACAAATCATGGAAGTGAAGATGTCAGTGAGTATGGAAAATGGGCCAATCATTGTATCCCATGAATACAACTCCTCCCCTATCATAATCTG
The DNA here is from genome assembly GCA_963277665.1 of Viscum album. Taxonomy (NCBI): domain Eukaryota; kingdom Viridiplantae; phylum Streptophyta; class Magnoliopsida; order Santalales; family Viscaceae; genus Viscum; species Viscum album. Next base: position 1,384,707,147 of record OY728137.1, on the reverse strand, counting down.
TGGATTGAACTTCCCAGTGAACCTCGTCATACTCCCTCTGGTGGAATTTTATGCAATTCTTGGCATGGATTGACTTTCCTTATATAGAGCTAGCATAAATTGCCGTGAGAGGGGAATCACTCTCCATGTGGAGAATCGACCCCCGATTCTTTACAAGTGAAAGGAGAAATATGAACCTTTTTTAGATCCATAATCTCAAGTGTGGATATTACTGCCCTTTGAGCACGTGTATCTAGCTCAGATGATTGAGTCCAAGGAAGAAAACATCCTTGAAGACATGCCTATTGTGAGGGAATTCACTGAAGTATTTCCCGAGGAATTTCTTGGTCTTCCTCCTAGAAGAGATGTTGACTTATCAATTTATCTTATATCGGGGGAATTTCCAATCCGTATAGAATGGCTGTTGTGGAGCTTGAGGAGATGAAGAAACAACTATAGGAGAATCTGGATAAAGGGTTTATATGCCCAAATGCTTCACCATGGGGTGCACCAGTCCTCTTTGTCAAGAAGAAGGATGGGTCAATGCGTCTTTGCATCAATTATTGTGAGATCAACAAAATCACGATAAAGAACAAGTATCCTCTCCCAAAAATTGATGACTTGTTCGATCAGCTGCGTGGAGAACAATACTTCTCTAAGGTGGATTTACAGACATGATATTATCAAGTAAGGGTGAAGAAGGAAGATATCCTCAAGACTGCTTTTCGTACAAGATACATGCACTATGAATTCATAGTAATTCCTTTAGGACTCACTAATGCTCCAAAAATCTTCATGGACTTGATGAATAGAGTCTTTAGAGATTACCTCAACAAATTTTTGGTAGTCTTTATAGATGATATTATGATATACTCCAAAACCAAGGAGGATCATGAGGAGAATCTAAGAACTGTACTAGAGAACTTATGGAAGGATAATCTCTATGAAAAGTACAACAAGTGTGAGTTATGGTTGAAGGAGGTCTCATTCTTGGGTCATATCATCACAAGAAATGTGATATCTATGGATCCCTCCAAAGTAGATACAATTGAGGGATGGATAAGGCCAACATTGGTAACATATATCCGTAGCTTCTTGGGGTTAGCTGGATATTATCAACGATTTGTGAGAAATTTCTCACGATTTTCCAACCCTCTTACCAAACTAACTCAGAAGGGAGTAAAGTTTTCTTGGAGTGATGAATGCGAAGAAAGATTCAAGGAGTTGAAAAGGAGGCTTATCACTGCGCCCGTGATCACATTACCCACAAGTGGAGAACTTTTTGTAGTATTCAGTGATGCTTCGAAGAAGGGCCTGGGATGTGTGTTGATGCAAAATGACAAAGTCATTGCCTATGATTCAAGGCAATTGAAATTTCATGAATAGAACTATCCAACACATGACCTCGAGTTGGCTGCAGTGATCTTAGCTTTGAAAATTTGTCTGCATTATCTCTTTGGGGAGAAGTGTGAAATATATACGGACCACCAAAGCCTCAAGTATATATTCACACAGAAAGAGTTGGACATGCGCCAATGAAGATGGTTAGAGATGATTAAAGACTATGACTGCTCAATCCATTACCACCCTGGGAAAGTAAACAAGGTGGAAGATGCCCTAAGTAGAAAGGACCCAATGATTCTATCATTGATGAGAATTGAAAAGGATCCAATCTTCTTAGATTTTATGAAGATGCACATAGGAATCATAAATAAGGGAACATCATCAATACTTTCACAAATGATTTCTCAACCGTCACTTTTGGAAAGGTTAAAGGATGCTCAAAAAGATGATGTGGGAATTCAGGAAAAAGTGGAAGCTATTGGAAAAGAGAAATCTTAGGATTTTAATGTTAATAAAGAAGGAATTGTGAGATTTGGGAAAATACTATGTGTTCCATCAATTCTGGAGCCGAAGAAGGAACTTTTGGATGATGCACATAGTTCAAATTTCTCTATTCACCCAGGAAACACAAAGATGTATTGAGATCTCCGAGATCATTATTGGTGGGATAATATGAAGAAGGAGATCGCTGAATATACATCAAAGTGTCTGGTGTGTCATCAAGTAAAGGAAGAGAGTCAGAAGTCTAAGGGGATGATGCATCCATTTCCCATACTAGAATGGAAATGGGAGAACATCACCATAGACTTTGTCACTGGACTTCCAAAGACATCCAAAGGCAACAATGAAATCTGGGTTGTGGTGGATCGTCTTACAAAGGCTGCACACTTCATTGCAATTTGGGAGGATTTCTCATTGGATCAACTGGAACAGATATATATCAGGTAAGTGGTAAGGCTACATGGAGTACCTCTATCTATTGTGTTTGATCGAGATCCAATATTCACCTCTAAGTTTTGGAAGAGTCTTCAACATGCTCTAAATATTGAACTGAACTTCAGTACGACCTATCATCCTCAAACTGATGGACAATCCGAGTGGACTATCCAAACACTTGAGGACATGTTGAGAGCGTGCTCAATGTACTTTAAAGGGGGATGTGATCAACATCTTCCTCTGGTGGAGTTCTCTTATAATAACAGTTTCCACTCGAGAATCCAAATGGAACCATATGAAGCCCTTTATGGGAAAAGGTGCAGAACACCGACATGTTGGGATGAGGTCGGTGAGCGTAAGCTTCTTGGACTCGAAATCATCGGAGAAATGGTAGAGAAGGTAAAATCCATTCAGCAACATATCAAGGCATCCCAGAGTCAACATAAGAGTTATGTAGATAACCATAAAAGATACCTTGAGTTTAAAGTTGGAGACATGGTATTTCTATGAATATCTCCATGGAATAAGGTCACGAGGTTTGGAAATAAAGGGAAGTTAAGTCCAAGGTACATCAGCCCCTTCGAGATTCTTGATCGTGTCAGGACTGTGGCCTATCGACTAGAACTTCCACCTACCATGGCCAAAGTACATGATGTCTTTCATGTATCCCTATTAAGTAATTACATACCGGACCCTTCACATGTACTCTCTTTAGAGGTGGTATATTTAGAGGATGATCTTTCTTATGAGGATCAACCAGTGAAGATCTTAGATCGTAGAGAAAAAGTTCTAAGAAATAAGACAATGCCCCTCATCAAGGTGTTGTGGATAAACCACAAGTTTGAAGAAGCGACATGGGAATTGAAGGAAATGATGAAGTAGAGTTACCCACAACTATTTTAGTGTGGAAAAAGAAAATTTTTAGGGTGAAATTTCATAAGGGGGGAATATTGTAACGACCCAAAATTTCATTAATGGGAATCCCTCTTGATCTAATTACATGTCCATTTATATAAAATGTTTATATAAAATGTTTATATAAAATTTAAACTTATTTTGTTTTATTTTAATAATTGTGACCATTTATAATATAGCCGTTGAACAGTGATCACATGATTAGTATAAATATAGGGTTTTAACAAATCCAAATTTACTTAGACAAAGGAAGCGATGACCTCATCCAGTAGACGTGCCCCATATGAAGACCATTTGTCAGAGCTCAGAAAGGAGGTGGCATCATTGGGATTTTCTCTTGACCAAGCCCAAGCCAAGCTTGAATATGTTAAGCTCGAGTGGGACAGACTATGAGAGACGTGGAAGTTGATAGAGATTACCACCCGAGCAATGTTATCCGAGCCACCCCAAGAGTCTATCACCATTTCACACCTTACTCTTCGGTCTTATGCAGGTGTTATAAGGGGTTATGTAACAATACCTTATCCTTATGGTTATGTACATTATTTTTTTATATAATAAGTAATATACTTTCATTTTATTATTGTTACCTTGTAAATAGTTTTTAAAGCTTAAATAGTATTTTTTAGTTAAAATTCAACTAAGAAATCTATTTTGATGAATTAATGGATTTTTGAATTAAATAATATTTTAATAAAATATTTCTATTATTAAATTAATTTTTATTAAATATAAATGATCATATAATTTTATGAATGAAATTGGAATTTTTATTAAGGTTTGAAAGCCATTTTTATCAAAACCGATGAATTTTCGATAAATGTCGTTTTTTATTTTAAAAGTGAAAATTAACATATCTAGAAAATTATTTATATAAAATAAATATTATTTATGGAATTAGGATGTTAAAATTATCCAATGGTGATTTTTTCATAATTTTCTCAGACAATCAAATTTTTGGGTAAAAATTAAATATCGTTTAAATATATAATGTGTTTTATGACATCATAATGACCCAATAGTGATGTAATAAAATACTATAAGCCTTATGTTCGGCCAATATATATTTTAACATTAAAATAATGTGATTTTGGGTTTTTTTGACTTATTTTACAAAGCATTAATGGACCCTTCAAGACTTATTAAATATCTTGTCTTTTTAAATTGTTTTCCTTGGGAGTGTGACTCACCTCCACATAAGAAAATCCATTATTTTAATAAGTTTGGACTTTTTCCTTATAAAATATTGTTTTACAATTCCCTTTTACAAAATACATGGGCAAAAACCATGGGCTGGTTTGTGGTTTGGATTAGTTTAATGTGAGGGTCCCAAACCTAAATAATAAAGAATTCTCTCACCTTTCCTATATAAACCCACCCAATCTTCCACTTCCTCCTCACTCAAATCCTTTGGAGTTAGTACAACCTCCCTACTATCTCTATAATCCTCCCAAGGTTCCCCAAGCTCCCAAGAATCCTCTCTCAAACCTCTCTCAAGCCTTTGGAAGCACATTTCCAAGTAAGGGTTTTTTCTTCCATTCTCATTTTTGTCCAATTTTCTTAATGTTGTTATGCCATTTTAATTTCAATTATAAATGTTGGGGTATGGTTTCACACCTCCCCCATACTGCCCTCTTTATGTTTGAATTATGGGATACCTATTTCTCTCTCATTAAATTCCTCCCATGTACACCCGTTACTATGCTGAAATTCCAAAAGCAATTTCTCTCTCATCATTTACATTTAAGAAATTATTTTGTATCATGAATATAATTTCTTTTAAATTTGTTGGGAAATGTATCTATATGACCCCTTACTGTCCATGTCATGTAAATATGATGATACACCCATTTCTCTCTCATCAACCATTTTTATGAAATCTTACGTCACACCATTACACTGCCAAAATTGCACCGATTTTCCAAGCCAATGACATTGTGTAGTGAATACCATGTCCATTTCTCTATCAAGGGTATTAACCTTTATGCACATTTAAATTTTTTTTAAAGAGTTTAATGTATGTATTTCACATTCTTTTATTGTGGAATAAATGATTATGTTGAATGATTCAATGTTTTATGATCCATGTGGCACACTTATGCATGAAATGAAATGTTTAAGAAGGGTGCACCCTTATAGCGCTCCAATGAATTGGGTAAAGTATAGTATAATGATTCATCATGTTCAATGGGTGTTGACTCATTCTAATTAAAGTGCAACAATTTTTTACTTGTGCTTCATGTTCAATGAGGATTTACTCATGCTCCATGTGCAATGAGCCCCGACTCATGCTAATTCCATGTTAAGTGTTGTTGCCACGTTTCGATGTTATGATTATCATGCTTTATCATGCCTTTATGTTTATGATTATATTGTGCCCTATTGATATGTCTATTGTCTAACATGTATTTTACTCCTCATGTTATTCCATGATTATTCCCTTACTGGGCTTTATAGATCACTCTTTTCTTATGCATGTCCTCAGGTTATCTCATGCAATGCTAAGTATGAGGGAATGTAGTGGTCATGTAAAGGAAGTTTTCAATAAAGATGTTTTAATTCACATTTAAGTTTTTGTGTAATGATCCTAAGCCCCAAATACACTAGACCTTTCGATCTTCTATGTTTTATCAAGTTAAGTTTATGTAATAAATTATGTTTAATTGTGTAATAAAATATCAAGGTTGTCATAGTTTTTGATGGTTTTTCACACCAACAACTAGGGAAAGAGGTTCTAATATGACTCCGCATTCATGAGAAGGACCACCAATTTCTCATCAGTCAGGGAACTGGAGTTTGTCTGGCCATTTATGATGAATAGGAGGTCGTGGAAATGGTATCCAGTCAGTAGGATTTCAGAGATAGAAGAGTGGATCAAATCAGGGTGGTTAGGCAGGTTTGTAGGGCCGCGGTACAAGTCAGACTTTTGCAGTGGAGAAGATCCAGAAGAATAAGGATCCCAAACCATCTACAATTAGAGGTACGATTCTAGTTGCCTTAGTTTTATCTTCTTCTATTTTTGATATAGGGTATTCCCATAGTTTCATATTAGTTTTTGTTGTGGATATCCTTGGGCTCTATATCTTTACTTTTGAGGATGTCATGACACTAGAAACTCCTTTGGGGATTAGAACAACTAGTGTAAATCAGTGTAAGGAGTGCCGTATTGAGGTTTGTGGGTGTCATTTCTTATGGTAACTCTATGTATTAGATATTATATGCTTCATTGTCATTCTCAGAATGGGATGGGTACTCTCCTTTTAGGCCTTTGTTGATTTATATCACTGTAGGGTGGGTTTCATGTCACCAAAGGGTGGGTATTTTCTACACAAAGGTGAATGGGATGTCCAGGAAAGCAGAGCTGGACCCGAGCATCTTGGGTTGGGAGGAGTTACATCCAAGATTGCTAGTTTATATCTGGATGACCAGGGGGCTTCATAGATGGACTTTCCTCGAGTGGTGGATCGTTTCAGGGATGTCTTTACAGACGAATTTTCAGATTTACCTCTGGACCAAGAGGTATATTTCTCTATTGAACTTATGCAAGGAGTGGCACCGGTGTATATTCCTTCGTATAGGATAGCTAAATCATAGTTATAGGATCTCAAGAGGCAGTTGGAGGAGTTGCAGGAAAAGGGTTTCATTCGACCCAGTACTTCTCCCTGGGGTTTGCTTGTCCTTTTTGCAAAGAAGGTGGATGATACCCTCAGACTTTGTGTGGATTATTGGAAGCTGAACCAGTTGACGGTCAAGAACCGATATCCATTACTGAGGATTGATGATATCTTTGATTAGATTTTAGGAGATCAATTGTTCTTGAAGATTTAATTGAGATCCCATTATCATCAGTTGCACATTAGACCATCAGATATACTCCTTACAACCTTTTGGAGAAGGTGTGGTCTATATGAGTATTTGGTTATGCCGTTAAGTTTTACAAATGTGACAACATTTTTCATGGTACTGATGAATTGAGTGTTCCATCCTCACTTGGATTCTTTTATGGTAGTCTTCATGGATGATATATTAGTGTACTCTCATACTCGACATGAACATGCCACCCATCTTGAGATTATATTGAGTACATTGAGAGAGCATCATTTATAGGATAAACTCTCAAAATTCAACTTTTTGATGGACCAAATTTACTTCTTGGGTCATTTTATCTCAGAGAGAGGAGTTTTAGTAGACCCAAAGAAAGTGATAGTAGTGGTTTCCTGGGAGCAGCTAAAGAACATCTTTGAGGTTCAGAGTTTTCTAGGGTTGGCTGGCTACTATAGGAACTTTATACAAGACTTTTCATGCTTAGAAGCTCCACTGATGGGCCTGAATAATAAGGGTGAAAAGTACTTGTGGACAGATTCCTATGATTCATCCTTTCAGGAGCTAAAAGGGAGATTGAATTCAACACCGATACTTATTTTTACAAATCTAGGAAAGAGTTGCACCATTTACTACGATGTGTCAGGTATCAGGCTGGGAGCAATACTTATGTAGGGGGAAGGAGTCATTACGTATGGGTATCAGCAGTTGAGGCCACATGAGAGGAATTAACTGACACACGATCTCGAGTTAGCTATAGTTATGCATGCTTTATGATTTTGGAGACATTATCTTTTGAGTGAGCATTTTGTGGTGTACACTAACTGAAAAAGTCTCAAGTATATCTTTACTCAGCGTGATCTAAATTTGAGACAATGAAGTTCAGTCCTTTGACTTTGATCTTGCCTACACACCTGGGAAAGGCAACACATTGGATGATGTGTTGAGCAGGAGGACTCAGATACAAGTAGTTCAGGAGGCCAGTAGTGAGTGGAAGCTTATTGCTCTATTCTATGAGATGAATTTGGAGGCACACGATAGCTAGGGGTAGACATTTCTTTCTTCTATAGCTTTTACCTCTTCTATACTAGATCGAGTGTGAATGAGGTAACTATCAGATTCTAAAAGCCTATTCCTATAGGAGGATGTGTCAAGAGAGGACCCTACTCCTAGGTGGACCATAGGTGGGGATGGGATCTTGTGTTTTCATGGGCATGTATGGGTGTCAGCAGACATATGTGAGGAGCTGATGCATGATTTTCATTCCTTAGTTTGGGAATTTCATCCTGCTGTCACCAAGATGTATAGAGATCTACACCGTCAATATTGGTGTCCAGGTATGAAAAGAGATGTTTCTGGTTTTGTTATGAGATGTTCCACCTGTCAGTAGGTGAAGGTGGAACATCAGTGACCATTGGGGATTTTAAAGCAGTTACCTATTCCCAAGTGGAAGTGGAATGATGTCACAATGGATTTCGTGATGGGTTTACCAAGGTCGCCTCGAGGGAATGATGCATTTTGGGTTGTTGTTGATAGACTCACAAAGGTTGGAAATTTCTTTCCAATCAAGGAAACCCTCAATTTTGATGATCTTGGAAGGTTATAAATCCAAGATATTTTACATTTTCATGGAGTTCTTCACTCTATCATCTCAGATAGGGACACCCGTTTTACTTATAGTGTATGGTAGGGACTATAGAGGGTTTTGGGTACATAGGTACTTTTGAGTATAGCTTACCATCCCCAGAGAGATGGCCAGTCTGAGCGCATGATTTAGGTATTGGAGGGCATGATTTGAGCATGCCTCCTAGATTTCAGGGGTTCTTGGGAGAGACACATACCCCTAGTGTAGTTTTCCTACAATTACAGTTTTCAGGCGATGATTCATATGGCACCTTATGAGGCTTTTTATGATAGGCCATGAAGATCACCCCTATATTTGTTGGAGGAAGGATAGGAAGCTATTCTGGGACCTCGTCTTGTCCAGGAGACCATTGAGAAGGTAGAGTGGAAGAGGATGGCTACTGCACAGTCTCCCCATAAATCTTATGCTGATCGACAGAGATGACCTCTAGAGTTTGAGGTTAGAGATCAGGTTTTCTTACGTGTCACACCGAGGTTGGGACATAGGAGGATTAGAAGATAGTGAAAGATTTAAATGAGATATGTTAGGCCATTTGAGGTTTTGGATAGAGTCTTTCCTGTTGCCTATCGGTTGTAGTTTTCTCAGAGGTACCAAGATATGCACGACATCTTTCATGTTTCTCAGCTACGACATTACTTTTTGGACCCATATCACATTTTTTAACCCAAGGAGGTTGAGTTAGAGGTGGATGAATCCTTTGAGGAGCACCCTATATGGACTATGGATCACAACAAAATGGTTCTTTGTGGCCGGTCTGTTCCTCTAGTACGGGTGTTATGGCAGCACATGCAAGTACATGACAAGACTTTGGAGAGGGAGGCCAATGTACGATCCTAGTGGCCAAAATTGTTTGAAGTTTCTTCTTCACCACCCTTAAAAGGGAAATTTGGGGATGAATTGATTTAAGGGTGGAATTTTTTAAGAACCCAAATCTTTATTTTAGGTATGGATCTTGATTTTGGGTGCTTTGAGGAAAAAAGAATATTTTTTAAATTTTCTAAGTACACGCCATGTACTATTGAGTACACACCGTGTACCCGGTTGCCGCATGTAGCCGTGTACTGGTCATGTAACGACCGAGTACATGGCCGTGTGGACCGACTAAAGTAGGGGCTGGTTGAGGTATGTACATAGAGTGTACATTAAATGAAATTTCCATGTAATTTTGTTTTTATTTGATTAATCAGACCGGTGTCACGTCTCATCTCCAGAACACATCTCTTCTTCCCATGTTTCGTATAGGAGAGTTATGAGACAACTGAGAATTTCAAACCCCTACCATTACTCTATCTGAGCTCTAATCGAGATGCCACTGGGTGCGTTGTATTCCAACTGGTGATTTTTCTCTTCCCCTAAATCCTCTCTTCTTTATTTATCCACTCTTTTGAGTTATCCAAGGTTGAATGATTTTGACCTTTTTGTAGATCTATGACGTTCTAGGCCAATTCAAGGGCCTAAGTTCTATATTGTTCATCATACAATGTAAAGGTAGGTTGTTTGTGCCTTACTTTGATTGTCCTTGTATTATATATGCTAAAAGTGATGAATAACCTTGTTTAGGGTATTGCGTATTTTGGAATTTAACCTTGTTTAAGACCTGTTATGGTGTGTTTAATGAGAAAGGGTTGTTTGGTTATTCATAAGGTTTAATACCTTGATTATGAATGTGTTTTACCATATTTGTTTGATATTGGAAATTGGGTCTAGAATTTTCTGTTAGGATGCTTTGATTTCCATGCCTAGTCCTATTAGAATGAAGTTTCTATTTATATGAGATGCATGTGTTTTTCATTGTGAATGTTGATGAAATGAAATTGAATATAATAGCTTCCTGACATAGGGTCATTTATGTATAATTGTTGTTATCGTTGAACAAAGGAATTGATTGTGAGAGCTGCTGTGGGGTTATTGACCAGAGGGGTTAGACCATGAGAGCTACCCAAAGGGTCGTTATTAAACATATGTTGGACCATAGGTCATTGAATGTGATAGCTGCTAGAGGGTCATTATGAATTATTTTCACGGTGCAGACCAGGGGGTATTGATCATGAGAGCTACCCAGGAGGTCGTTTGTAATTTGATTGTTTCCATGTGGGACCAAAGGGGTTAGAATGTGAGAGATTTCCTAGAGGTTAATTATTATCTTATTGAATTTTTGATATGTTAAACCAGAGGGGTTAGACTGTGAGAAATTTCCCAAAGGGTTTCTTATGAATGATTGTATGATTGTGACGAGTCTTCTAATACAAAGCACAAGCTTGGACTCAGTCTTACTTGATTGTTAGATGGTATTTTGATATTACTGTTTGTTATTATTATACAGTTGGATATAGAGCTTAGGCTAGATCCCAAGGTTAAATTAAAAAATGATTTAAAAAATTTATAAATGAAAATGAATGTAATTGAAAACTGTAGGATTTTTTACATTTGAGTACTTCCCAGTTTATTGCTTCATTTCTGCCTATTGCCTGCTATATACATTCACTGACTGTTAGACACAGATCTTTTGGTGGTTGCCTAATGGGATTCATCTCACACCCTGTTTGGGTCATGATTTTGGACCCAAACAGATTATATGGTTGCAGGTATAGATAAGGGAAATGGCCTTCTACATCAGGTACTTGATTGCTGTTGGAGCTGGAGAGCATGGAACCAAACCGAGGCTTGTAATGCTATTGGAGTTTACTGCTTTTTGTACTTTAGTTTTAGTATTGTATTTCCAAAATTGTGACTTGTTTGGTTTCTTTCCTAGATACTTGTGACATGCATCATTATTTATATATATGCTGTAGTTGTTTATACTATTAGTCTTCTGCTGTTTACTTTGTTGTATGGTATTACTACTTCCTCTACTGTTTAATATTTTTTTCCACTATGTTACTCTGCCATTGAGGGCATAGTTTCCCCACTATCACACTCAAGTCCCTCACTTCTATTCATAATCCTCTATCATTTGAGGAAATGCGCTTGAGGCCATGTGACCAACCGGGTACGGGGTGCATTTGGGCGACACCCGGAACTGGGAAATTACAAAGGGTGTAAGGGCTATTCAGTGGGAATACTATACCCTCATGTTAGAGTAGCATAGAAGGTAAAATAGATAATAATCAACAGTGGAAGCATATATAACATACAAATAATAAAACAAATGGAGTAAGCGTAATAGATAACTAAATAACTAAATACAATACCCAAAAGCTTCTAAGGAATTGTCTAATACAAGTATGAATGACATGCTATAATACAAAAAGGAAAATTAGATAAAACATTCTATACAGTAGTAAAAAATAAAAAAATTCAAAACAACTTCAAAAAAATACCAGGCCTATGCCTGGTTCTCCACTCCTACACTCCGACTAGGTAAGAAAATCGACAACATGTAGTAAGGAATTTTCCCTTATCAATACTCGCAGAAAGATAGTCTTCTTGGGTACCAAAGGAATCCCAAGTAGGGTGTGATATAAAAATCATAGTAGTCCACCAACAATGGTGTCTACATGTAATCCAAGTGGTTCTCATAACTAAAAAATGTTCAAGTATAAATAGGAAAGTAAAACAATACTGAATAAATAAATAACCACCCACTCAGGTTCCTAAAGGACACATGGTGAGTCTACCTACTCTAGATCATGGTTGTAATGTATGATCATGTCACTATATATATATATAATAATATATATATTTGAGTTCTATATTGTATCCACCTATATGAACCAAGTGAGTTATGATGCCTAATGACCATATACCTAGAATACTAGTGCTGGATGGACTAGGGCATAACTCACATATCCATAATAGTCTAACAATCCTAAAATCCCATGAAATAGGCTACATTCCCTACATCATGACAGAGTGATAGATTCCATACTACATCACTCGGGATGGAAAGTGAGCTGACATGAAAACACTCTATCATTGAACGTGGTGTGTAAATCCCAACACTTATATCATAGCACTGGTGCAAGATTCCATAATACACACTCGATATAATGGAATTTCATTTCCCTCATGGATAAACACCCCTTACCATTTTATCGCAACCTCTATAAATGTGCATAATAAATATAATAGGAATGGGGAATTACCTCCCATCCATTTATTTTATCAATCCCATATAGTAGTAGAGGCATAATCATTTATAACATATTACATAAGGAAATACCTTTTATAAAATTCAATTAAACAAGTTCAATTACCATTAAAGAATTGTTATTCTAAATGATCATTCATATAAGTTTAAAAAGGTCACAGTCATACCATCCCATCAAGAATTAACCATTTCATTTAAAACAACCCATTCAATTTACTAAAAGATTACAAATTCATTTAATAGGCTAAAATGACAATTGGTAGGTGTCATGGTCAATTAATTCAAAGGAAACACCATATAGCATAATCCATCCCATAAAATCCATTCACCCTAACTAATTCATTCAATTAATTTAAAACATGGAAACAACACTTATACAGCTTAAAGGTGATTTAGAGTGTAACATATTTATTTAGGAAATTTCCCACTTGGGAAATTCCAACTATAAAAGGGCCAAGAACCTAAGAGGTGCCTTGGGTCACTTGTAATACTCATATAACAATTGAAATTACATGTAGAAACCAAGCCAAAAGCTAAATTAAGTTTCGAGAAAATTGAACCAACTGGCCAAAATGACCAATTATAAGTGGTACACCCATGGGGTGACCATATAAGCTATGAAAAGATACAATCCACCTAACAAGGATCAATATATAGGTATCTACGTGCAATGGTTTTTTATACATGAAGGAATCAATATAATAGAGATTCTCAGAAAAGGATGACACATGGCATGATGAAATAATTATGAAACGACCAAAATTTGATGAGAAAACAATGTGACCACCTACCTTAGGGCTGTAGAAGACTGATCACTTAGTATCAACCTCAGATTTGAATTATTTTTGAAGATATCTGAGAAATAGTCTAATTACCCAAAAATAGGGAAAAAGAGCATGCACCTAAATAGCATGATAGATCTGAACTAAAACCAAAATAGGAAGGGTGAGTGAGGTTAGACTTATCTTGATCTATCTAACACTTCCTTTAGATTGTGAATCGGGTTCCAGATGAGAGAGATATATATGAACTTAGTTTTAAGGATAATTGAGCTCAAATATGAGGAGAGATCCTGTTTCATCCATTAGAGGAAGAATGCAATGGATAAAAAGGGTTAAAACATAAGTGGGGGAAAATGGTAATTTCACCTCAAAATTAGGGGGCACACAATTTAGGTGAATGATTATTCAAACCATGCAAAAACTGTGCCTGGTTGTATGTAGATTAGGGGAAACCCACATGGTTAGGTGCATGATTTGAATAATCGTGTGAAAACAATGAAAATGGGATCTGTACCATGTCTGCAACCGGTCACACGATCATGTGCCCAGGGTCGCATAGTTGTTGACAAATCATGTGACCCGGTTTGTTTTTACCATTTCGGGTCTCCAGGATTCAAATGATCCCCGAAAGCTTCTGTGACCTCAATGGATTGATTATACATCATCATTAGGTCTGTTTAAGGTATTAAAATTGAAAAACTAATGATCCGTACCTTTATTGAAAATATGGATTGTTACACCACTCAAAGGTGCCCTAAAGACGGTTGGCTACATGGCCTCAAGTGCATCTCTCCAAACACTAGAGGATTTTTATTATCACTAAGTTGGATTAACCCCTAAGGTCAAGGATTCCCTGGTTATTGCCTTGTATCTTCTTCATTATTATCATCACCATGGATTCCTTATTATACCTTGGATCCTTTATTATTATTTTCATATCATTATGTTAGTTCTAGTTATAAATCACATGACTTACTATATAAACTGGAACATAGTTAATTAATAAAATTATTACATGCTCAGATACGAGTTGATCCTGAAGAAGTTACCAGGGTATTTACATTACTATATTACTTTACTTTTATATATGCATGCTTGCACACTCTTTCAGTTTATATTATACCGACCGGATGGTATAAATGCCATTGGTGGTGGCCTACTGAGATTTATCTCACACCCTCTCTAGCCCGCCATTGGTACCTAGGCATATTACATGTATGTAGGTTTTGAAAAAGGTAATTTTCCCACCTTGGAATCTTTATATTTCTTGCTTACATTAGGATGGATCATGGTAGTAGATGAACGATTTGGAGCTCAGGATGCTTGGATAGTTTTTTGGATTCTTTTCTATTCCTTTGTATAGCATGTATTACCTGCTTCCATGCATACCCATTTTCCAATTTTTTAGACACATGACATAAATTATCATCATCTTTTGAGTATTACTATCAATTTATTTTGTTATTTATTATTCCTATCTGCTTTCACTATAGCGGATTACTGGTCTAATGTATTTTGGGTATGTTTCTAATATGACATATGTTTACTTTTATTGCTTCTTCTATTTACCTATTATTATATTTATTCACTATGATACAATTTTTTAATGAGGGAATTGTATCCCCATGGAAATAACCTAGGACATTGCTTCTAGTCAGTAGCCTCTGACATTCTGGGAGATACGCTTGTGGCCAACCAACTTTGGGGCACCTTTGAGTAGAACCCGAGGTCAGGATATCACAAAGTGGTATCAAAACATTTATTTTCTTGTTTTAATATTTGGATACAATAGATAAGATATTAGGATTGTTTTAGAACTTGGTTATAATCTGGTCTTGGGCGTAGCTAACCCGTGTTTGGGGTAAATTCTGAGTTTCCTGAAATAATAACTGTTTTTTTATTTTTCCTATTACAGTTGACATCCTTTAATTATTTGGTGACACACATGTTATATAATGGTTATTATTATTATTTTTATTGATTATTTCATTTCATCTTTTTCCAAACAAGGAGCATCGTTACATGCATCATCATAGGCACATAGAATTCACATTCCATGCCATATAGGTACATTCCACTACTTTCATTTCTTGTTTTTACCGTGATTGTTGAGTGATGCTATGGTAGTTATATTATTCCTATGCCGCTATTTGGATATAATTGAGTGATTTATATTTTCAATTCATGAGGTTTATGGGCCCTTGTGGATCGAAATGAGCATTTTACCGAGTCAATCCATTGTATTTTACCCGTTACATTCTAAGACAGAATATAGGCAGGGTTGAATAGAAATCAAAGGGGTGTCAATTTCAATGATAAGCTGTATTGGACCTAATTCACTAGGAATGGAAACCAATTTTAAATGAAACTTTGTAAATGTACATAAGTAAATGAAAAATTAAATGCAAAACTCAACTTAGAAATTAAATGGTTGCTAGTAAATGAAGAGGAGAGGTATAGATGAACCTTCACCTATTGGAACCCCTATAATTTATACTTGAACACTTACCAATACTTGGCCTCCTAAGCTAGTAGTTGAGGTAGTATATCTTGGGTAGTGAACCCTTATTTTTAAATTATGATTTATATAGTGTTTCTTTATATTCTTAAATCTTGATATGATGTGTGTGATTGGAATTTGTAGACCAATTCCGCTATTTCGTACCTGTGTCATGCACTATGAGGGTGGAAATGACCATGCTCCAGACATGGTTAGACCTGAGCCTCTAGTATTATCGACAGGAGTTACACTTGAGGATCTAATTTCTATACCTAATATGATCACTGATGCTCATCTTTGTGATATTTTTCTATGTCTAATGCAGTTCATGTAGGGTGCTCCCCGACCTTTACCTACAATGGATGATCTGGCCTATGAGTTCCAGCAACAAAATACTCCCACCTTCTAGGGGTATGGTGGTCCATAGGCTGCCGAGTCTTGGCTAGAGGACACTCTATCTATCTTTGAGCATCCAGAGATGCCTCTAGAGAAGAGGTTTAATATTTCCACCTATATGTTGTGCAATTCAGCCAAGCACTAGTGGGATGTGATTACCCAGGCTGGCCATCATCAAGGCATGGTATGGACTGATTTACAAACTACCTTCTATGATAAATTCTTTCCCCAGACATTGATAGATAACAATACCAGATGTTTAATGATTCTAGAGTAGGGTGATATGTCATTCATGGATTATTCAACACATTTTACTAATTTTCAGTGCTTTACACCACTTCTAGCAAGTGATGAGCTATTGCATGCCAGATGTTTTGAGGTTGGGATCTAGTATGTCATCCATACTCAGGTGAAATTTTTTCACCTGCCTACTTTCTATGAGATCTTCAATTAGGATCTTATCACTTAGCACATCCAAAGGGAAGGTGATAGTGCCGAGAATAGAGGATTAGTGCCGAAGTAGGCTAGTAATTATTATGGTAGAAGGAAACATTCCCTTTAGGTCTCACTCCAGAGTAGTAGTGTTCAGAGTAACCACACTGGGAACTCTATTATATGCCATTAGTGTGGATGGAAGGGGAATTTGAAGCCTCAATGTGATAGTGACCCAATGGAGTTCCATGCTTGTAGTCATATGAGTCATCTTCAAAGATGTTGTTGGACCTTTCCATCTACTTCTAGTAGAAGATAATTTTCACCAGCTCTACCTTAAGGGGTAGGTTATTTTACACCATGTTAGGTGGGAAGTTAGAGTATCATTGATAGGACTGGCCGAGGAGGAGGTTGTGGTCAAGGTAGCCAGACCTCAGATCATCAACGTCAATAGAGTGGTCATACTCAGGGTAGTCTAGATGTAGTACATGGTCATGGATTAGGACAGTTTCATGATTTACAATCAATACCTAAGGATCAGAGTAAAGTACCATCTATAGTATGAGGTACTATTATACTAGAATCTACTATTGTATCTAATTTATTTGATATAGGTTCTTCACACTCCTTCATATCTTTATCTATCGTGGAAAGTATTAGGCTGTAAATTCAATATTAATGTGGTGTAATGACCCTGGATACACCATTGGGAGTATGGTCAGAGGGCAGACAAAAATGTAAGGACTATACCCTTGAGGTAGTCTATTACCCTTTCTTATGGGACCTCTTTATTGTCAAGATTATAGGATTTGATTTCATTCTCGTGATGGATTGGTTGGTCCTGTATCATGCCTTTGTAGAGTGCTATTTCCATAGGGTATCTTTTACATCACTAGATGGAATTAGTTATCTACAAAAGGGAGAGTGGGATGTCTAGGCTAGTATAGTAGGACCATATCATCATGGTCTAGGTGTAGTGACTTCCCATATATCTATTATCTTCATGAAGGATTAGGGTGTACACCTGGCATATTTTCCTCCTGTAGTAGATCATTTCTGGGATGTCTTTCCCACTGATTTTTATGTCTTACCTCCTGGTAGAGAGGTATATTTTATGATCAAACTTGTTCTAGGAGAATATCTAGTGTCCATTCGTCTATATAGGATGACACCTACTGAGCTCTAGGAGTTCAAGCGACAGTTAGAGGATTTGGAGTCTAAAGATTTCATTAGACCTAGTAATTATTCCTGGGGTTCACCTGTGCTTTTTTACAAGAATGTGGATGAGACCCTTAGGATCTGTATGGATTATAATTAGTTTAATCGGTTTATGGTCAAGAACCAACATCCAATTCCTTGAATAGATGATCTCTTTGACTATCTCTGAGGGGTTAGTCTATTCTCAAATATCGACTTAAGATCAGGTTATCATTAGGTGTAGTTAGGCCTTCAGACATACCTCATAAAACTTTTTATAGTAGGTATAGTTTGTATGAGTGTATCATTATTCCATTTTATCTTATTAATGTGCTTTACATTATCCTAGCTTTGATGAATAGTTTCTTTTATCCCTATCTAGATTATTTTATCATAATATTTTTGGATGAAATCTTGGTGTATTATCACACTCATAGTGGTCGTGATAGACATATTAAGATCAATATGGATACACTTAGAGAGCACTAAAATATGAAAATCTTGCTAAGTGACACTTTTGGATAGAAAAATTTAACTTATTAGGTCATATTATCTCAAAATTAGAAGTACCTGTTGACCTAGAGAAGGTGAGTGTTGTGGTTTCCTAGGAGAATCCCAAGAATGCGTTTGACATAAGAAGTTTCTTAGGGATGGATAAATATTATAGGAATTTCATAAAGGACTTATCATGCCTCAATTCACCTCTTATTGGTCTTACAAATAAGGGTGTTAAGTTATGGTGGTCAGAAGAGTGAGATAAATACTTTTAAGAGTAGAAAGGAAGGCTTGTTTCAACACCTATTCTGATTCTGTCTAAGCCTAGAAGAGGCTACACAGTGTTCTGTGAGGAATCATGCATTTGAAAAGGTGTGGTGATGATGCATTAAGATAGAGTTATTGTGTAAGGATATTTTTAGTTGAGTCCACAAGAGAGAAATTATCTGACACGTGACCTTGAGCTAGGAGTAGTTGTCCATGCCTTACATTACTAGAGACACTATATGATGGGAGAGTACTTTGTGGTGTATACAGTCCATAAGAGACTCAGATATATATTTATACAATTTGAATTGAATCTGAAATAGTGAAGATGGTCTGAATACCATAAGTCCTTTGATTTTGAGCTTTCTTTTATGCCTGGAAAATGCAATGTGGTAGTAGATGCGCTGAGTCAGAAAACTCTGGAACATGCCATATAGGAATCCATTGATAAATAGATATTGAAAGATCTATTTTCTGAGCTATATTTGGAGTTTTATGAGTGTCATGACCAGTCTTCTCTTACATCCTTGATATTTACCTCTTCAATCATCGAGGGGGTAAATAGTAGGCAATTCTCAGATATAGAAGTCTTGGTTATCTAGGAGAGTATTGCTAGTGAGGAATCATGTACGGATTGGTTTGGGGATAGAAATGATATCCTTCGTATACATGGTATCATATGGGGTCCTATAGTTATGAGATAGGAACTGATGCACAAGTATCATACTTCTTTGTGGGTAGTTCATCTAGGAATCTCCAAGATGTATCAAGATATGTGATGCCAATATTGGTGACCTAGGATGAAACATTAGATATCAGGTTTTATCATTAGGTGTTCCACCTATCAGTAGGTGAAAGCAGAGCACCAACGATTTTCTATCTTGTTACAGCCACTTCCAGTCCCAAAATGGAAATGGGAAGATATTGATATCAATTTTTTTATTCATCTTACCAAGGTCTCTTAGAGGTAGAGATGCAGTTTGGGTTGTAATTGATAGACTAATGAAAGTATCCCAATTTATTACAATATGAGATACATTATTAGTTGATGAACTGGGAATAATATATATCCGTGAGATCATATGGCTACTTGGGGTATCTCATACTATTGTTTTAGATAGAGATTCTTGCTTCACATCATGATTCTGGCAGGAGTTTAAAAAGGATATGGGTACACAGGTGCTCCTGAGAACAACATTTCACCCATAGACTGATGGCTAATCAAAATAAACAATACAAGTTTTATAGGACATGATCTAAGAATGTTTCCTTTATTTTGGTGGTTCATGGGAGAAGCATATCCCTATCATCAAGTTCAACTAAAATAATATATTTCAGGAAACAATTCAGATAACCCTCTATGAGGCCTTATATGGTAGGGCATTCCATTCACCCATATACTAGTTAAATGTAGGAGAGTTAGTGCTACTAGTTCCTCATATCATGCAAGAGACTTCAGAGAAGATTCAACTGACCTGGAAGTGTATGTATACTACTCAGTATAGACATAAATCCTATTCCGATCACCATCAATGAACTCTAGAGTTTGAGTTTGGGGATCTTGTTTTCCAACGGGTATAACCCAAGTTTGTGCATAGATGGATACAAAGTCAAGGGAAGCTATCACCTCATTATGTAAGGATGTTTTAGATTTTGGAGAGAGTTGGGCCAATAGTATATTGATTTCTATTACCTCAAAGGTACCATTCCATGCATGATATATTCCACATTTCATAGCTTCATCATTATCATGCCGATCCATATCATACTTTTGATGAAAAGGAGGTTGAGTTGGATGTTGATTCTTCTTTTGAGGAATATCCTATACACTTCATTGAATGGAGCACAAAGGCTCTCCAAGGATGGTCTGTCCCTTTAGTATGGTTGTTATGGATGTAAAACTATGTATAGGATGAGACTTGGGAGTGGGAGGCTGATATACATACCCAGTGGCAAGATTTTTTCTCAGACAGTGTTTTGCTGCCCTTTGAAGGTGAACTTAGGGACGAGTTCCTTGAAGGGGGAAGATTGTAAGAACCCATTTTTTATCTCAGGTATACATCCTTAAAATTTTGGACTAATTATTTTTTGGACCTAATACAGACACCTAATGAGTTCACAGAGGTTATGGGGGTGTCCTAGACTCATTTGAAGCTCAAAAACCAATCGGTAGAAAAAATGCATTGGTCGTATGGTTAGTAGAAATTGTGCAGGCCAGTTTGCACAGTTTCCCTAACCATGCAAGTACTATATATAGGGGAGAATAAGGGCACATAGTTTTACCTAACTATGTGCTAGAGGATGCATGCCCATGTGATACCTCTATAGTTTTTAGCAGAGGCATATCTCATGGTTGACATATTGTTTGTCCAACCGTGCGACCAAACCACACGCCTCTGAAATTTTGGGTGAATTTCCCAAATTTTCCTTATTGAACCCTTTTTTTAACCCTATCCTTCATTCTCCTATTTATATACATAGACATATATTCCTCCCATTGGTGATACCTCTTCAAGACTAATCTGGGATTGGGAGAACTCTTCTATCCAAAGTCCAATCGAGCCCCTATTCATCTCGTTGGATTTCGCTCGGTATGTTCTCTATTCCTTTTTCACCATTCTATGTTTGTCTTTCTCTGGATGGAGTTATTGAGGTGAAAGCTCATATGCCCTATTTTCAAGTTATTTATCCATTCTTCAGATTTATTCTGATTTAGGCCAAACTAAAGGTCGATACTAGATGCAGATATTCATATGATCTTAAGGTAGGTGATCTGTGACTCATCCCTCAAGTCTCACCATTTTATAAATTGTCGTTACTGTGTGCACATTGATGTCATCAGGTATTGCCTATTAAAATAATATGCCTTGCTTATAGTCATTATAATCGTATTCCAAGACCATTTTTATATATGATATCCATCATTTAAGGTTATAACCTCAATGTCAACCATCCCAAGTAGGGTGTTTTCATAATTATGCTTTTAGTAGCTTGTTATGTCTATATGTGCCACCATTCAGGTGTGTTTCAACTTGAACTTAATCAAGGTAGGTGTTAAATTAAATCAATTAATTATTAATAGATATTATATGTGAATATATCACTCTAACCTTCTAAGTTAAGAGTTTTGATTAAATTAATGAACCTTTAAAATTTAATTATAAATTATTTATATATATATCACTTGACCTATTTAAATATAAATGAATGACTTGGTTGCATGTCTGTAGAACCCCTTTTCATGCCTAATGAAAGGAAGTAGATTGAACCTAATTAATTGATTATGCATTAAATGGACTAATAATTAGTTACATGTACTTCTATACTTTTCACTTGTATGAAAGAAAATAGAAAAAACCAATTGATGTATTAAAAGGCATGAGTATTACATATCCTTAATTAAAGAATGATTTAAAAATATGGTTCCTATTGCATACGGACCTGTTCACTATTATAGGAGCGACCAAACTTGATCCAACCTAGGATTATTAAGGGAATTTTTTGAGCACTCATGTATTCCATTCTAATTCAAGGGTGCCAGTTTCAAAGGGAGATACCCACCTTGGAACTCAATCCTTGTCTACTAGTGGATACCCAACATGATATCGTAGGATGCCTCCATTCTTACTATAGGATTCATTTGATTCACTCCTTGGATCCAACATGATGTATATGGAAATGTGGTTACATGGATACACCCATTGGGCCCAACCATTTCTTATCCCATTTGAACTTGGATGATGTAACACCCCGAGATTTTATGAAAAATATTATTTTTAATTTCATTAATGTCTTGTGTTGTACGCTACACCAAAAGGATATTGCACAACACGCATCCTTGACTTTCCTTGCATTACACGCAATCGCGACCTTCCTCGATAGCGTGTGTAGAACGCAATACCGAGTTTCACTAAACAATGATATGCTATTAAAATATTATTAAAACTAGCCGTTATGAATAATAATAACCACTTTTTTAAATTTTTTAAATTTTATTTTTCAAAATGGACTTCATTTTTGGATTCGGAATATCGAAATTAGCTTAGGGTGAAATTTTGGTATTTTTCTGAAAACTTTCAATTTTTGATGAATAGTGAAACTACTAAGTGGTAGTTAAAAAACTGAATTTTTCATAAAACTTAATTTTACCGCTTCTGTGAGTGGAGTTTCAAAAATCCGAGAGACACGATTGATGTCAGTAAGTAAAATGTGGTTCAATGAGATGAAAATAATTTTTTGATGAATAGTAACTTTTTACTTTTTTTTACCACGATTAAAAGTAAATAGGGTAATTAAGGGTAAAGATGATATTATTATTACCCTAACACATGTCCTAATTCTATTGGACAAGTGTAATTCGACCAAAAACAAACTTAGGAATAAAATATGACAATTTAGGCCCACTTGGATTAGATTAGGACATTTATTATTAATTTATTTAAAGAAGGGTTAAAATAGTTAAAATCAAAGTTTAATAAGTAAATAATTTTTAATATGGGGTTATACATAAGATAAATTCGACTATAAATATTCATTAGAAAGATAAAAATATTTCCTACATAATGGTATTTTATTTTTAATTTTTAGACATTATATAATTTAATTTATTTATGACACAAAGATGTTGCAGTAATTATCTTATTAATGAAATATTGACATAATTAATGTTATAAACACCAAAATAAATGTAATTTGAGGCTTTTTATGAATTAAACTAATTTTCTAGGTTAATATGAAATGTTAGTATTGATTTAATTAACTTTGTTCGAACTAATCATTCTGTTATGATTTTCACAAAAATCAATTACTAAATAGTGTCAAAATTGACATAAAATAGTTTTTGAAACAAATATTATATTTGTAATTGTTATTTTATTTCTAAAAATCTAAGGTTCAGCCAAATGACTTAGATAAGGTTATATATATTAATAATAAACAACTTGGGGTTCGTTTGGCTGCTTATAGTAAGTTTATTAACCTTATAGTGTAAGAACACAAGAAGACACGGTAAAAGTAAAATTATTTAACTTAATGTTAAATCTAAATGATAAGGTTACAATAGGAACCTAAAATTTTCTACATTCTATTTTATGAGAGTATTTCGACCCATCCCCACCTTAGCTTCTAAATAAATCAATTTGGAGCTATTTAAAACCGAATTTGACTTTATAATAAAATAATATTTTTAGTTATTCCAAAGGTGCCCCTCTCCTCCCTTATAAAAGGGCACCCGCTCCCTCTCTTTTTCACAACACTTTGAGACTTAAAGCTCGTCCAACCTCTGCCAAATTCTCTTCTTCACTTCCCTAGAAACATCCTAGAGGTTCTGGTATTCCTCAAAGACCAATTTTAGTGCCCTAAGAGGAGGTCTCAAAGAGGCGCTTCAAAGAAGAGGTAATTTCCGTTACCGATTCTTTCACCTTTATTTCTTCTTCCACTTCTTCTTATAAGGTTGTTTCATTATGAAGTAATAACATCAGTATCACTAATATAATTATATGTT
Organism: Viscum album; assembly: GCA_963277665.1. Classification (NCBI taxonomy): domain Eukaryota; kingdom Viridiplantae; phylum Streptophyta; class Magnoliopsida; order Santalales; family Viscaceae; genus Viscum; species Viscum album. Next base: position 1,384,682,844 of record OY728137.1, on the reverse strand, counting down.
ATTAGAAGTATGAAACAACCCTATTTCACCATCTATCCATCCTACGAAAAACAAAATCACCGCGCGTGTGTACGTACGGAATACCATCTCCACGCCGTGGTGTAATCTATTTTCCACCACCACCTTAATTGGATGGGTATAATGGTGTAAATAATAAATATATATGATTATTGTAAAGTTATATTGATTCTGTAATAGTATACACACACTCCAATAAAATTCCACGATCATGGGAACAATATCATCGCTCGTGCGTACGTACGGAATACCGTCTCCACGACGCGATGAGATTCATTCTCAATGATTAACCATTCATGAATGATTATAAAGTATATATAATAAGTAATCATGAAATATATTACATAATAATGATACTGGATTTATGTGTATATATATGTATGTCATCTACTTAATTCCATTCAACTCAATAAGGAAACGAAAACCGCGTTCATGCATACGTACGGCCTACCGTCTCCATGAACGGTGTATTTCTTTCCATTTACTGATTTATTATATATATGTATATTATGAATATATATTATATATAAATCATGTTTTATATTATGAAATTAAGTAATCATGATCTAAGTAATCATATGAATAATTACAAGTCAAAACACGGACGACAAATGAAACGATTTTACCCAAAACGCTCTTTAACATGGAATTTACAAAAGAACGGGTAATATAAAGTCATAAGTGAACCATATATGATATCATAACAATGAGTATGATTCTGTAATAAGTCAATGACATTATTTAAATCATTATACAGGAGGTTCAGACACTTATGAAGCAAATAGGACCTAAGTTAAGAGAAATATCACAATCTCATTTTTATCCGAGATTGTTTATACTTTGAAATTTACTGGGGTGTATTTTATCATCCACATCCATGTTTCCTAAATATGTAATATTATTTCCATCCACATACAATTGTTTAAATACAATTTTACCCTTAGGTTAGTTTTGAGTAAAATATATGAAAGGAATCTTTTTTCGTTTTTCGTATGAGGTACTTTTTGACTTTTCCGACAAAAGTACGAGAAGAATGTTTTTTTAACTTATATGGCATGAATGGATTTTTAAAACATTATTTCCAAGAAGCTTCCTTTACAAGTTTTAAAGTTTATTTTTAATCAAATACTTTTTGTTTATAATTGTATGACATGTTAAGAAAGGAAAATTGTTTTTTAAGTAGAAAGGATATTTTCCTCAAGAATGGAGTTCAAGTGTTTTATCAAAATTATTTCCCATCTAAGAAAATATAGGGTTATGTTTCTATCCCTATTATAACATTGATTTTATTATGTTGTGATGGAATTATTTTTATGAATTCCTTTATCCTATATGAATTGTTTTATGATGTCACGATGTTTAAGAATCCCATTTTTATTACATGGTTTTTGCTATGATGTATGGTTTATGATTTTGTGGAACACATAAGAATGGTATCATTATGAGATGGGTGGGACCTATATCTCCCTCCAATGCATTGGGTAAAGATTTTATATCTCATGAGATAGACATGGCTGGAATGGTAGGTTATACCGGTTCAGTGAAATAGGACTGAAACGAGGAGTGAACTCGGTTCAGAAATGGACTTTGTCCACTAAGATAGTCTTGGAAATGAGTATTGACTAATAAGAAATGATTATCTATGATTATGTGTGTATGACACAAAGTTTAATGTTTTAAGTTATGATTATTGGGATTACATTTCACTACTATGATTTTTACCATGTTATGAAATTATGGTCTCTTTTGCAGGTTAAGATTTCCAAAAGATATGTTCTTATGAATATGATGTGATTTATGTTTCTTTTGTTTACCCTTACTGAGCATTTGAGCTCACCCTTTTATGTTTTCTTTTCCCCAGGATATAAAGAAAGGATTTAGGTTTAAAAAAAGAAGATCTTTATGGGAGATGTTGAAGATCTTTCACCACGATTAGAAGATTATATTCTGAGTTTCCAAAGACACTAAACTATTACGGTCCTTGTGTGTGTGTTTTTGTTATGTACTAAGTATTCCTCTAAAGTAATGTAATGTACATGTATGTCAAGCTTTGGATCTCTACAGATGAGATCCCTGGGCTTGGTTAGAATCATACTACAGTGGAATTCCTTGGGCGATTCCCCTTGGATTACATGTAGACCCCCCTTAGCTAGGATACAAATTATCACTAAGTTGGCTCGAACCCTTAGGTCAAAGATGTTGTGGTTATTTCCTTGGATCCTCTTTATTATCATCATCATCATGGATGCCTTACTATACCTTGGATCCTTTATTATTATTATCATATGATTATGTAAGTATTGGTTATACCTTATGTGACTTACTATATATACTAAAACATAATTAATTAATGAAATGATTATGTGTTAATACACCAAATAAGGATAAATAAGGTACTATGGTATTTACATTACTGTACTACTTTAATTTTATATATGCATACTTGCACACTGTTTTAGTTTATATTACACTGATTGGATGGTTTAGAAACTGTTGGTGGTGGCCTACTGAGATTTATCTCACGCACTATCTGGGATGCCATTGGTACCTGATAATATTACATGTATGCAGGTGTTAAAAAAGGAAAGTTTATCACCTTGGACACATAATATTTCTTACTTCCATTAAGATGGATCTTGGTAGTAGATGACCAAGATGAAGCTCATGATGCTTGGATATTTTTTGGATTCTTTTTTCTTTTTTTTATTGCATGTATTTCCTACTACCATGTATACCTATTTTCTAGTTTTATAGACACATGATGTACATTATCATTATATTTTGAGTATTACTATAATTTTCTTATGTTATTTATTATTCCTATCTGCTTCCACTATGGTAGTTTATTGGTCCAATGTATTTAGTGTCTGTTTCTACTATTCCATCTGTTTACTTATATTAATTACACAATTTACCTATTATTATATTTATCTACTATGCTTCACTTCGTTAATGAGGTAATAATATCTCCACGGACACACCCTAGGCCCTCACTGCTAGTCGAATCCTCTAGAATTTAGGGAGATGCTCTTGAGGCCATGCAGCCAACCGAATTTGGGGAACCTTTAAGTGGAACCCAGGGTCAGTATGTCATGGGGGGGGGGGTGCTGTGAAAGATTGGTATCAATGAATTTGGTTAAGAGATAGTATGGAGCTTGGGGAAAGGTACTGGAGGGGATTTGATGGGTTAATAAGAAAACAATATAATTTAAACTTGTAACATAATGTAATCAAGGGAGAATAACTAGGAAAAAATATTTTTAGGCTCCCTTGTGATACGATGTAAGTAACTTAGGTTTAATAAATGTTAAAGTAAAGTGATACTACTTGCGTGGTAGAGATTTAGGTAAGTATCATGCATCATGATTGATTTTTTATGTGATTTAATTTCATAAATGATGAAAATTAAGATGAATATTAATTAATTAATCTTAAGTGTTCCATATTTAGGGTTCCGGGAGTCCCTAGCAGTTTTCTATTTTCAAAGTATACTCCATGTAGATGTCCTCATTAAGTTCATCTCGATGATGTTAAAAAATATGAATAAGAAGATTTTTGTAGAGTTAAAGTTGATGAAGGTGATTCTTAGAGGAAGACACTTTGAGAGTTTCAGTGCTAGAGCATATAAAATCACGAGGGATCCATTTCATATCAGGATACCGAGGCTTGGATATAGGAGATATAGATTTATTTTTATCTAATCCATGACCATAAGAAGCACTATATTACATTGAAATTTATTATTTTGTGTGGGACTACTTGTTAGTGGTGGTTCTTGTTCCTTGGGGATCATGACGAGTTAGTATTTTTTTAGTGATGTTCCTTGAATTTTAGCTTTGAGTTTCTTTATTTAACTATAAAGGTGGATTGTCACAAGAATATTATTACTCTTCTTCAAAGAAGTTACAGTGTGTGGAATTTGTTATTTCATATAAGAACCTCTTACATTATGCTTCAAATTTCTTATTAGATGAGGAGGCTAGAGAAATACATTTTGAGTGGGTGTTGCTTATAGAGATCTAGTGTTAGGTTACCTCATTCAAATTGCTTATGTATCTTGAGATGCTGGACAAGGTAGAGGTTATCAAGAGGATGTCGGATAAGTCCATATCATCTCGAGAGGGGAGTAACTAGGACAATCTATGGAAAAACGTTGTGGCTATAGGTTCTCAGTTTCCTAGTCAGTTGAATTTTTAGATAAAATAGAGTCACTTATAGCCTTCTTTATCCCATTTAACAAAATCTAAAAGTTAATATACCCTTTATAGGAGATTATAAATTGTTTAATTTTTTCATGCAGAGTTCATGAACATTATAAACTTTATTTTCCATCCTTATTAGACAATAAATATAGAGATGACAGACCACTTCAGGCTCAATCATTGTAACAATACTCTTTAAGGAAGCAACGACAGTAGGGTGCTCCAGGATTTGATCAACATAGAGAGTATGGTCTGGGAAGAGGTAATTTCTATAAATCCTTTCATCCTAAGGGATAGAGATTATAGTGAGGACATAGTGGTGGTCTCCATCTAGGCTATAAATTCTCTTAAATAAGACATAGTCAAATGCATTCTTTAGAGTCACTAATATCAAGTGAGCCAAATGTCATGCAAGTTATCATATGTTTATATTCTTCCTATGTGTATTCCTTGTTTGATTTAGGAGCTATGGATTAATTCACTACACATTCCCTAGTCTATGCTACGATACTTGAGGTGGAGAGTCTTAAAGTACCCTTGGAGTTGATTACGCTTTTTCGGAGGTCAAGTTAGCTTGTATGATGTTTATAGAGACTGTGGGATGGTGTTGGGGAAACATCTCTCTTAAAAATATTTCCCATGTTTGTGGATATAGGAATATGAAATCACCCTTATCATGGACTATCTATATTCAGTACAGGATATCATTGATTTCTTCAATAGGTGAGTTGTATTATTTGATGCCAATGAAGTCTATGCAGTTTTCTTTAGCAAGAAAGACCACTATATGGTATAGAGTAATGATGAGTCTTTATCTTTTATGATGATTGATATAATGTTGAGATTAGTGGAGGATCAACCAAAGGTGTTTCCAAAGGTTATGGAATATTATATTTATGTCGTTCTAGAAGAGTTTGTGAAACTTTCCCCTTAGTTTGAGATCAAGTTTGGGATAGTGTTGTAGCTAGGTTTCTATCTGATATCAATATATCTATATAGGATAAAACCCTCTGAGTTATAAGAACTTCATATTTAGATTGATGATTTTCTAAAGATAGGTTTTGTTCAACCTAGTGTGTCACATTGGGGTGCTCTTGTTTTTCTTATGTGGAATTTGGATGGAAGTTTGCGTCTATATATCGATAATCATCACTTGATCCATGTGATAGGGAAGAAATGTTATCCCTTACATGTATTAATGTTTTAGTATATTATTTGAATGTATCTAGATGGTTCTAGAAGATCTATTTTGTGGTCATAATATCATCAAATGTGAGTAAATGATGAGGATATTATGAAGACAACATTTTGGTGTCATTAAGGGTATTAAGAGTTTTTTGTAATGCCTTTCAGTTTCACGAATTCCCCAACCATGTTCATAGGAATGATGAAATTGATGTTATGTAAGTTTCTTGAATAGTTCATGGCTGTGTTCTATAATGAACCAAATCAGTTCAACTAGAAAAGACACCTGAGCTAGCCTTCCATGGTGGTTTGGTGTAACTAGATAACAAAAAAAGTCTCATACATAAGAAAACAAGAAAAACAACTTGAGTGAAATTCAGAAGAAAACGATACATCCAATATCGATATGATTCAAGACAGACCAACCAAACCATAAAGTATTGCAAGACCATACCAAGAAGTCTCCATGTGACCAACCATCACCTCTAAACCATCCCGCTATGAAGGAGATGATGAAGAGAGAAGCCTATATGATACAAGATTACCTTCCCATTACCTGGGTCCTGTAAAAAAATATATACAACCACCCAAAGGAAAAAGTAGGATGTTATCACAAATACTAGTAGGATTACACCACAAAATATATACAAATTCTAACATAAAGAATACAATAATTCTAGCTTTAAAACAAATACAGTTTTACAAAGCATTTTCATAAAACAAAAACATTTTTAAATCATCCCTTGGGTTTTCATAAAATCCTTTCATATTATCAAAATAGGGAATATGGAAATTATAATCAATAAATCATGAGGGAATAATCAATAAAATCCATGAATATGCCATAAGTTAAACATGTAAGAAAAAACTATGACCAGCCCATCATGTGAAAGCATGTGAGAAAATAACAACGACCAAACCATCATGTTATAATCCAATAAAAATGACAAAACACGTTGTTTTGGATCTAACCTATGGTTATATTCACTATAAATAAAAGGAAATCTCCAATCTAGGCCTATGGTGGATCTAATTGGTATAACCTCTAGTGGAATCACACACTAAAGTGAAAGAAAACCTCAAGTGGCATTGCACACACTATAAGAAAAATGTCTATTACCAATGCACCCAAGGTTACCTAATGTGATAGGTTTGTCAAAAACCATTTAAAAATCCATTCTCACAATTTATAAAAGTTTTTTAAAACAAATCTGATCTGCTTCGGTTCTTGAAAACCACCTTTTAAACCAAAACCACCATTCAAGCATTTCACTTGGTGTGCACAAATCATTTTTAAAGAAAAAACCATTTAAAAACACAATTTATTTCCAAAAAACCCATTTAAATAACAAATTAATTCAATTCAATGAATAAACCAAAGAAATTTTTAAGAATAATAATCAATTCATAGAATTACCCCTTTTTATAGAAACACCAACCTCAAGAATAGAGGTAGACTTAATTTACATCGAAATTGGAGACCGAGGAAGAGTATATCAGGTACTCATGATCCTAGATCGATAAAAAACACATAAATAATTTCTCACGCCCCTTTTGTTCAACATACACCCCTTTGAGTTTCAAATGATGATAGTAAAAGAGATCCATTGATCATCTAAGAAGAAAAGGAAAAAAATAAAATAAAAAACACAACATACCTTGAGGTGATCCATTAAGAAAGAAGGAAATCTACCTAAAATCCAAAGAAAGATGCCTCTCAAGCATTGGGGAAATATTAGGTCAAGATAGTATGAGATTAGTTGTTCATTAGAGGTTAAACTAGGGTCCTAGTGTTTTTTAATTAAAAATTCAGATCATTATTAGTCCATGAACACAGTTTGCTGGAGAGGACACACAATTAGGAGTAACTCTGCACCCTATATAGAGCTTCTATTTGAGGCACATGATTTGGATGCATATTTAATTTAACCATGCATCAACCATGTATAACTTTTTTTCCTAGGGGTTCATGGTTTAGAGGGGTGGCTGCATGGTTTGGACAAACCATGCACCCCATTCTAGTAGACCATACTTGGCCGCATAGTTTCCTGGGCTAAACCACATAGTTTTCACTTATCATGCACCAATCGTGCATAGCCCCAAGGGATCCAATTTTTTTTTCAAAAACTACCAAAATGACCCCAAACAAAGATTAAACCAAAGAACATTTAATAAAGGGTCAAGAATTACCTGTAATAAAGTAACAGAATGCTACATATTCATTGAAAACATACTTGTGTATTTTGAGTCATAGAAAGAGCATGAAAAGCTTCAAAAATCCAATTTGGGGGTTCTCCGACACCCCTATGTGTTTGGGAGTCTATCAAAGTGTAAGTTTTGGACCCATGATATTAATTTATTAGGACATTCCATGTCTCAGTGAAGATTATTTGTGGTCACTTTAAAGATTAAGGCGATTCTATCTTGGGTGGACCCCAAGAGTGTTATGGATGTTCAAAGTTTCCATGGTTTTACAAGATATTAAAATTGGTTCTAACTTGAATTATCTTGGATTGTAACTCCTCTAACAACCTTGACCCAAATTGATCAATATTTTTTATAGACCGACTAGTTCCAGGCTTCTTTTAAGTATTTTATAGAGAAAATGACCAATAATTTTATTCTATGTTTTATAGAGGAGGGCATTATGTTCAAGTTTTATTATGACACTTAAAATATTGGATTATGTTGCATTATAATGTATATGAGATTATTTATCTCTTATTAATCTTGGTAGTTATGAACTCATGTGTGTAACTATGCTACCCATGATATTATTCTTATTGTGGTGGTATTTTCTATGAGTTTATGGTGATATTGTATATTATGTGAATTCTTTGTGGTCTTCACATATCATAAGATATTGAGATATATCTTCTCTCAACAAAATTTGAACTTGAAATAGAGGATATGTATGAAATTATTACAAAATGATAACTTTGATATTTCCTATACACTAGGGAAGGGGAATATTGTTATTGATGCATTGATCCAAAAGTCACGTGGTGATTCTATTCAAGATTCTAGATATTTTTAGAGAGTGATGAAGGTGTTAAAAATGATGCACCTTGATATTGAAGTAGGTTTTGGTAGAGGGTGCCTCTACCAGATGAATGTGATGTCATATTTCATGTAACAGGCCTTGGAATCCCATTTGGGGGTTTCTGAGGTTGTTTTTTGGTGGGATAGAGTTTTTTATAGTGATTACCCTAAGGGATGGTTTCAAGATGATTATCATCAGGTGTTGTTTTAGGGGAAGATATTTTTTACTTTAGTGATGCATGATTTGGTTCTCTGTGAGTTTCAAATTTCACCTTTGGTAGTACATATTGGTGTGGAAAAGACGAATCATTCCTTGAGAGTTCAATTTTCATGTTCTGGTATAAAGAGATCAGTTATAGAGTTTATATCTCAATGTTTGGTTCACCAGAAGGTGAAAATAGGGCATCAGGTTCAATGTGGGTTTATTCAACCTCTCAATATTCCCTAGTGTAATTGGAAGGACATCTCAATGTACTTCATCAGTTTGTGTAACACCTTGAGATTTTAAAAGAAGAAAATTATGTTTGATATCATAAATGACACACAACACTGAGCTTAGACGAGAATGTAACTCCTTCATAATTTATGATATATTTATTTTTAAATAAATTTATTCTCTTCGATAGATTTCAGTATACACAACCCTAATATTTTTATGCTCGGTAGCATATTCAACATGTAACATCGAGTTTAAAAGACCCACAATATATATAGTCTTTGTAACTTAGCTGTTAAATTGGAGGGTATGGATAGTATTAAATACTTTATGAAATATATATATAAATAAATTTCATAATCAATATAAATTATTGATAAATTTTTAGTAAATAACCAATCAATTTTTAGTAAAGTAATTTTATTCTTCAAAGAAATAATTTCTTCCAAAATGATTTTTATTCATTTTAATAAAAAAATATTATAATTAAATTTTTAAAATTTTAAAAAATTTATGTGATAAAATTAACTTCATTTTTGAAATTATCATATCAAAATTAACTTTGTGTGAAATTTTGGTATTTTTTGGAAAATATTGATTTCTCAATGAATAGTAAAAAATACTGATTTTTGTAAAAATATATTCTCTTTTAAATAAATTAAGAAATTTTCAAGTTTCATTATGTTTGGAATATGATTTCAAGTATCATAAGTTTTATTTATTTATATTTAATTTACTTAATTTCTTTTGAATCTACTTCATGTTATATTTTTTTATAAGTTTGTCTTTGGGTTTAAAAACGAGATTTTTCTAAAAACTGTTTTGAAGTGAATAATGTTTCTATGTTTTAATTAATTAAAATAATACCGAATGAGGAATGTTTTAAATGAAATTTATATATTATATATTATTAAATTTTAATTTATATTCGTATAATAATTAATATTAAACATAAAGTTAATATAAAATCATATATTGCTTGAAAAAAATACACTTCTGGAAAACCTACTTATTCATCACGTTAGAGAGTTTTATATTAAATTTATTTTTTTCTAAAATAAAATTAATTTATGAAATTATCATTTAAAAATTTTATTAGGGTTAATTTTTTATAATTTTTCTGAAAAGATAATTTTTTTTGATGAATAGTGAAAAATATTGAATTTTAATTGAAAACTTTTTCGTTTAAATTATTTATAAAATTAAATTATATTTTAATTTGGTTTTAAAGTAAAATTAGTTAAATTATATATATATATATATATATTAAACCAATTTAAGTCATTTAAGTCTATTTCATACTAAAATTGGATATAAAAACATTGTAAAAATTTAAACATTTTCTCTTCGAAAACCCGCTTTCTCATCACGTCTGTGGGATTTATTTTAAATTAAAATTTTCCACTTATTTAAATTAAATTTAGAAAAATGTATTTCAAATCTATAATTATCATAATTTATATTTTAATATCATGTTACTATTTTTAGGTATTCCCAAACCTATCTTTTTTATCAAACTTTGGTTGGGTTTCGTTTGGGGTTGCTTCATGTGAAAACTTGGTTAATTTTAAAACTTTTGGGGCGGTGCACGGTTGGTGCACAATTTTACCAAACCATGAACCATGATAGAGAAATCTATGAAAACCAAAGTAGTGGGATTTTTCATTGTTGGTATATGGTTTGGAAAACTATGCGACCTCTAAAAAGAAACCGTGCAACCCATTAAAAGGGGTACATGACTAGGGCACACAGTTTGTCTAAATCAAGTGTCTCCACCTAGATAACCATGCATATGATATTTTTAATTAGAAAAATTAATTTTAAAACACTCAAAAAACCCGTTTAAGGTACCCAATGGACCTATGCAACCCAAAATCAATTTCTACTTTCATGAGAGATCCCAAGTGCAGTTTTTGGCTCCTCGACAACCCTCTCAAAGTGAATTGAAGTTAGGCGAACAACATTCTATCCTTTCATAGTAGGTTTTATCTTCTCATTGTCTATCTCCCACCCTCTATCTTCTCCTACATAGGGTTTTTTGTATCGCTATGTTGTTGGAAGATCTAATAACCTTTTTTTGGATCTTAAACCTATGTTTAATTCTTGGATCCTTGTTTCCATTGTTATTCATTAGAAAATCCCAGTCAGGGCTTTGTGATTCAAGATCTAGCGATCTTGAGGTAGGTGGTTCTATTTTGATTGGAAAATTTAATTAACCCTAAATTTCTTAAATTGATTAAATATCTTTCAATTAAATATGTGGGATTTGATTCTTATGAAATTAATTTTTTGAAAACATAATTCCATTGAATTGGGGGATTTGGTTTTGTATATTGAATTTTGACATGATATTGGAAAAAAAACCTAATTCAATTTAATTGGTGTGTTTTTGTGAAATTTATGGAATTTGGTGGAATTTAAATTATTGAATTTAATATTTTTAAATTGATAGAAATTGTTTAAAATTAAATTATTGAACTTAATTATGGAATTTGAATTGTGAAATTGATTTGGTGAAATTGATTTTAAATTGTATTTGATGAAAATGGATTAAAATGGTTTTGATATAAACCTTTGGGTTTTATCATGGAAAAAGTAATGTTTTGATTTAAAAACCCACTTTGTGTTTTAAATAAAAAATTGACATATTTTAATCAGAGAATGGGATGAATTTTATTTTGGGTAGTCTTAAAATAAATTTCCCATAATTGTTTTTTGTCAGAGCACATGAAAGACTTAGGTAGTTAGTGAGTTATTTGGACAAAACTCTATGATTTATAATATTCCAAAAAATAAATTCAGCATGTCACATCCCTAATAGGATGGTTATAATGTTTCCTTTTTCCATACCAGAGGGATGCATGTATACACATATTACAGTGTCAACTTGAGTGTGTGGAGTCCTATAGCCTAGAACTATTGTACCTTTTAGGCATATGACCATGTTTATTTCTTTTTTGTATTTTAAATGAATATATACCATTTTTGTAAACTATTTTAAATGACTTTTTATTTATATAAACTGTTTTATATAAAATTTTGAATTAATCCATTTTTTAAAGTATTTACACCATTTTAAATATAAATCATGATTTTTTAAATATTATTATGAAATTCCAAACCTGTTTATTTAAAATTTAAAGATAATTATTTGGTTAATTAAATTTTGGTATATTATTATGGAATTCTTAGTGAGACCCTATTGGGATTTTAGCTCACACCCTACCCATGCCATCAATTGTTTGTAGATTATCTTCTTCCAGGTTTGAGAAGGGGTAAATAACAACTTGGAGGTGGTTCTAGCTGTTGATATATGGAATTATAGAATTTTTTTCCATTGATACTTGTGTTATATATCCTATTTTTTTGGTACTTTTCTATAGTACTCTGGGTCATTTATGTTTGTTTGAATTTTGGTACAATTCTCCCAGTGGAGTTTCCTTTGTATTCATACTGATTAGTTATCTTTATTTCATAATGTTTGTGGAAAATTTGTTCCCACTTTCATTTTGTATGATGCTAGGTTCTAGTCACCAACCTGTGAGGATTAGGTATGGCCTTAGGATATGTCAAAACCAGCTTATATATCAAGTAACTAGGGTACCTGGGATGGTTCGTGACAAAGTGGTATCAAAGGGAGGTTTTACATCTTACCTTGATATCAGTATATAATTGTGTTTTCTTTTTAGGTCTTAAGAGGTAATTACAATTGAGTTCATAAATATATCTCACCATAATGACCCTTAATCCACTAGGGGTTGTTTTGGGAAAGACATCTTGAGGATTAGTTCTAATCTTTTCCCTATTTTTGATTTGGATAGATTGAAATCCAAATCTCATGTCTATCTATTGGGATTAATTTCCCATTTTTTCTCTGTTTGAGTGTTATTTTGATGTCTTATTTGTTGTTTTATAATGTTTTGTAGCATCATGACTCTAAGAAGACATGCTAATTAGATCTAAGAGAAAGTTGATGCTAAACCTCAGTGAGAAAATCCTCTTGTGGACTAGAGTTTAGTTAAGGTGATCATGCATACTGTCTAAGCTTTGAGATAGGCACCACCACCGGTTCTCATCCAGGATCTATCCATGAAACCTTAAAGGGATGATGTATGTAATTGTTCCCAAGAGTTCCTTCACCAGAATCTTACAACATTCAAAGGCTCCAATGATCCTCGATATGCTGAGGAATGATTGTGCATGATTGAGAGTTTGTTCGATTTATTGGAGACACTTAAGGAAATAAAGGTGAAGTGTGCCACCTTTATGTTATAAGGATTGAGAATGAGATGGCGATGATGAATAATTATGATGTCTTAGAGTGAAAAGACTTTAAGTTTCTTTTCAATAACCATTTTATCCATATTTGTTGCTATTGGAAATGACTACAAAGTTTTTCAAACTTGAGTTGGATAACAGGACCATGAGAGAGTATGAAAACTATTTTTCTATCCTCATATAGTTCACACCTAAGATAGTGTCAAATAATAATTTTAAGGATCTAAGGTTTTTTTTGGGACTTTGATCTGATATTTTTTCTCAGGTTTTCTTGATGAAGCTTCCTTCTTATTCTTATGTGCTGGATGGAGCACTAATGGTCAAAATAGACATGGCTGGAAAGTCAGGGTTGTCAAAAGTTCATTTTTCTCCCAGTGGAATTGTGAATCCTATAAGGGAAATAGGAATCATGATGATTATCATGGTGTATCTCTAAATAAGGGTTTTTATAAGCCTCCTGTAGTTCCTAGAATAGGTCCTTTGATTTGTTACCAGTGTGGAAATCCAGGGCATTATAAAAGGGTTTTCACTAAGGCACCCAAGATATGTGGATCCTGCAGATTCTTTGGTCACCTATATAAGTTCTTACATGTTTATTACACTCTATATAGTGAAATAGGATCATCAAAACCTTCAAAAACTATTGTGAAATAATATGCTTTAAAGAAAAATTGGTTCTATCCATAGGCATCCGAAACGAAGCTTCTTCAAGTAGTGGAAGAGTCTCTAGAGGAAGTGGATATGGGTACAACGTCCATGAGAGGTACCATTACTATACCCTCTTCATTAGTGACCACTTTATTTGATACTAGTTCATACCATTCATTTATTTCAACCCATGTTGTTAATCTACTAAATCTTCCTATGAAGATTTTGTCTTATGTGATAGATATTACTACACCGCTTGGTATGAGGAGAGAGAAGGGTCTCCATAGCCCTAATTGTGTTTTATCTTTATCAGAAGTTGATATTTATTAGAGTTTTCTGGTTCTCAACATGAAACCGCTTGACATCATATTTGGGATGGATTGACTCATTTTTAATAAATCCTGAATTGATTGTTATCTTCGGCAGGTCTCCTTTAATTTACCCGATGGGGGTTTTCAAATCTTTCAAGGAGAATGGGACCCGAAATCCAGTAGATTTGGACCATCTTATCTAGATTTTGTGAAATTTATATCCATGTTTTCCTTTGATCTAGAGTGATGATCTTTGAGTGGTGATCTCCCACCAGTCTTCGTCGAGTTTTTCGACGTGTTCCCTTTTGACTTCTCTGGTTTGTCACTGGTAAGAGAGGTGGATTTTCTATTGAATTAGTGCCTGGTACTCAAATAGTGTCTTTTAACTCTTACTGTATGTCACTAGATGAAATGAATGAGTTTAAGACTCAGTTAGATTATCTTATAGAGAAAGGATTTATACGCCTGAGTGTGTCACCTTAGGCGGCGCCTATTCTCTTCACTAAGATGGCTTATAGTTCACCGTGCCTTTGTGTTGATTATTGAAAACTCAATCGAGTTACAGTAAATAACAATTATCCTTTACCAATAATTGATGATATATTTAATCAGTTGAAAGGGGATAAGTGGTTCTTGAAGATTGATCTTCAGTCTGGCTACCATAATTTGAGGATAAAAGAATATAACATTGGTTAAACAACCTTTTAGACTAGGTACAACCATTATGAGTACCTTGTCATTCCCTTTGGTCTAACCTATGATCATATAGTCTTTATAACTTTATTGAACACATTTTTCCATGAGTATCTTGTTAGCTTTTTTGTATTATTTATTGATGACATCCTGGTTTACTCTAAGTCTGAGGAGGACCATGTGCGTCATATGGGAGAAGTTATGGAATTTTTGAGAAATAACCAGCTTTATGAAAAGATTTTAAAATGTGATTTCTAGATTTGAGAAGTTAATTTCTTGGGACATGTGGTGTCAGAACATGGTATATCAGTTGACCTTAAGAAGTTAAAAGATGTTATGACATGAGAACAACCATGAAATGTTTTCAAGATTCAGAGCTTCTTGGGTCTAGCTGGATGTTATCATCAGTTCATTCAGGACTTATCAAAGTTGTATTCTTTGATGAATGCTCTTTCTAGAAAGGGAGTAAAGTTTTCATGGGATAAAAAATGTTAGAATTATTTTATTGAGCTGGAACTTATTTTGAATACTACATTGATGTTGACTCTCCCAAAGGATGGGCAAGTCTATGTGGTCTTCTATGATCCATCATGTTTAGGTGTGGGATGTGTTCTTATGCAAGGTGATCATATCATTTCTTATGGCTCTTGTCAGCTTAGAACACAAGAGAAGAATTATCTAACCCATGACCTTGAAATTGCAGTTGTGATGCAATCACTTAAGAGTTGGTTTCATTACCTTTTAGAATAAAGGTTTTCTTTGTTTTCATACCATAAAAGCTTGAGTTATATGTTCTCACAATAAGATTTGGATCTTTGTGAAAGGTGTTGGGTGGAGTACCTAAAATATTTCGACTTTAACATTTCCTATACCATGGGGAAAGGGAATTTCATTGCAGATGCTTTGAGAAGGAAACATTCAATCCAGGTCATGAAAGAATATTTGGAAGAGTGGGACTTGATGGCTCTCTTTAAAAAGTTACATACTGGAGTCTTGAAATTAGGGTCCGAGGTTTATTTAGCTAGTGTTCGGTTGAAATACACTCTTATTGAGATGATTATTTAGGAACAAAAACTTTATGATGAGTTTTATATCACTAGAAACTCTCTTTATGGTGGGGATACTGTTGATGACTGGTCATTCTACAAATAGGTATTTCTATGCTACCAGAATCACTTTGTTGCGCTGTTAGCGGTAAGGAAAATTGTAATTGGGGGATTTCTATAACTCCCAATGGACTGTGTACCTAGGAAACATGAAGATATTATATGAAATGCAGTGATGATTCTAGTGGCTAGGTATGAGATGTGAAATTTATAATTTTTTCTCCCATTGTTATACGTGCCAATAGTTTAAGGCCGAGCACTAGAAGACTTTAGGTATTCTTTAGCTGCTTAAAATGTCTACTTGGAAGTGGGATAAGATCTATATGGACTTTGTGGTTGGTTTTTCACATACTCAAAAGAAGAATAATGTGATATGGGTTTTGATTGATCGAATGACAAAATCAGATCACTTTATACCCATTCATGATACAACCAAAGTTAAGGAGATGGGAAATTTCTATATAAAATAGATTGTTTGATTGAATTGAGTTATGTTTGGTATATCTTCTGATAGAGATACTCGATTCAATTATAATTTTTGGAGAGGCCTTCAAGAGGTTCTAGGATCTTAGTTCTATTTGAGCATGTCATACTGTCCATAATTGGAAGTCCATACAGAATGAGATATACAGTTTTTTGAGGATATGCTCCATGCTTGTGTTATCAACTTTGGTGGAGGTTGAGATGATAATTTTGGGCTGGTTGAGTTTTCTTATAACAATATTTACCAGTCTTTGATCATAATGTCTTATTTTTTGGCCTTTTATGGCTAGCCATGCAGATCTCCATTGTGTTGGTTGAAGATTGGTGAAAGTTACTTTGTTGGACCAAGCTTGGTTCAAGATACAACAATAAAGATTTAGTCGATTCATTAGAGAATGTTGATGGCACATAGCTATTATAAGTATTATAATTATCGCTACTATATACCATTGTAATTTTTAGTTGGTGACTAGGTTTTCTTAAATGTTTCACCCCGGTTGGATCATCGACATCTTGGGAGTCATAGGAAACTTTCTGCTCATTTTGTAGGACCTTTTAAGGTTGTTGAACAGGTGGGAAAATTTTCTTACCATTTAGAACTTCTACTACAGATGATATTGATACATAACATGTTCCATGTATCTTAGCTCCAAAAGTATCTATATGATCCATCTCATGGTCTAAGTTGGATTGATCTTGAGGTTGAACCTGATTTATCCATGAAAAAAGGCCATTTAAGATAGTTGATTCTGAAACCAAGGTACTTCATGGGAGGATGATACCTTTTGTTCGAGTTCCATGGAAGTAGGGTTCTGATTCTCACAAGACATGGTATAGGGAGATACTGATGAGAGAGAAATGGCCTTATCTTTTTGGCATGGAATCTTCTTCATAGCCTTTTTTGGGATAGAAAGTTTTTATGGTGGGGTGGTTATAATATCCAGGTATTACTAAAACCCTATTTTTATCAAGCTTTGGTTGGGTTTTGTTTTATGTTGATTCAGGTGAAAACATGGTTAAATTTTAAAATTATGTGGCTCTGCATGGTTGGCACATGGTTTTCCCAAACTGTACACCCTGCTAGAGAAAATTGTGCAAACCAAGGTAGTGGGATTTTTCATGGTTAGAGCATGGTTTGAAAAATTGTGCGAACTCTTTGGAGAAACCGTGCAACCCATTAAAATGGGAACACAACTAGGGTACATGCTTTGTCTAAACTATGTGTATCTGCCCAACTAACCATGCCTATGGGATTTTTAATCTGAAAAATTAATTTTAAAACACCCAAAAGCCCTGTTTAAGGTATCTGATGGACCCATATGGCCCAAAATCGTTTTCTCCTTCCCTGAGAGCTCCCAAGAGCAGTTTTTGGCCACTCAAAACCCCTCCAAAAGTGAATAAAATCTAGGTGAATGGCATTCGATCTTCTCCAGGCAGGTTTCCACTTCCCTTTCTACATATCCCTCCCTCTCTCTTCTTCTCCATTAGGTTTTGTGGGTTAGCATGTTGTGGGAAAATCAAATAAACTTTGTTTTGGATCTTAAAACTAGGTTTAATTCTTGGATCATTATTTCCATCATTCATCATTAGTGAATTCCAGCTAGGGATTTTTGATTCGAGATCTAACAATACCGAGGTTGGTGGTTCCATTTTGATTTGCGAATTTAATTAAACCTAAATTATTTGAATTGATTAAATTGATTTCAATTGAATATGTGGGATTTTATTTGTATTAAATTTAATAATTGAAAACCCAATTCCATTGAATTGGGGGATTTGGTTTTGGAAATTAGATTTTGGCATGAAGTTAGAAAAAACCCTAATTTCATTGAATTGGGGTGTATTTGCGAAATTGATGGAATTTGGAAGAATTTAAATTATTGAATTTAAATTTGTGAAATTGATGTAAATTGTTTAAAATTAAAATTTTGAATTTAATTATTGAATTTAAATTGTGAAATTAATTTATAAAAATTGATTTCAAATTGTATTTGATGAGAATGGATTAAACTATTTTTGATAGAAACCTTTAGGTTTTGTCTTAGAAAAAGGAACGGTTTGATTGAAAACTTGCTCTGGGTTTTAAATGGAAAATTGGCATATTTGAAATGGATAATGGGATGAATTTTATTTTGAGCAGTCTTAAAATAAATTTCCCATCGTTGTTTTTTATTAGAGAACATACAAGCCTTAGGAAGTTAGTGAGTTATTTGGACAACACTCTACAATTTACAATGTTCCAAAACATAAATTAAGCACATCACACCCTTGATAGGATGGTGATGCTGTCTCCTTTGGACGTACCAAAGGGATGTTTGTATACATATATTACCATGTCACCTTGAGTGTGTGGATTCCTATAGCCTGGAACTATCATACCTTTTAGGCATATAACCATGTTGCTCGCTTGTTTGTATTTGAAATAAATATTTTCCATTGTTGCAAACCATTTTACATGCCTTATGATTTATATAAACTATTTTATATAAAATGTTGAATTAATCCATTTGTTTAAAGTATTTATATTATTTGTAATGTAAATCATGATTTTTATATATGATTTTGAAATTACAAACCTGTTTATTTAAAATTGCAATCTCTTTATTTGGTTAATTAAATGATGGAATATTATAATGAAATCCTTGGTGAGACCCTACTCAGATTTTAGATCACACCCTACATATTCCTTTAGGTATTTGTATATTATATCCTTCCAGGTTTGAGCAGGGGTAAACAACCACTTGGAGGTAGTCATAGTTGTTGATCTATGGACTTGCAGAGTTGCGTCTGTTAGGACTTGGGTTATCTATCTTATTTTCCTGGTACTTTGTTACAGTAAATTAGGTCATTTATGCATATTTTAATTATGGTATAATTATAACTATAGATTTTCCTTTTTATACATACCTATTAGTTATCTTTCTTTCGTAATGTTTGTGGAAAATTCATTCCCACTTTCATTTTGTATGATGTCAGGAGCTAGTCACCAACCCATAGGGATTTAGGACACCCTTTAGGTTATATCAGGTCTAGATCGGTTATCAGGTTACTAGGGTACCTGGGATGGTTCATGAAATATTCCATCTAATAAGGTCAACTTAATTTTTGATGAAAACGAATAGTGAAAACAGTAAAAGTTAACTACCGTAGTTAAGGTAAAAATTGATTTATCAGGTGTTAATCTAAAAATATAAAGGTTAAAATGAACTAAAAACTTATATAAAATCTATTTTATGGACATATTTAGACCTTATACCTTCCAATATCAATAATATACCATTATTGGAGACTTTTTACCTAAAAAATATGGGTGTAATTCATTTTCAAAAACTACAAGTGTGCCACTCACCTCACTTATAAAAGGCCACCCCTCTCATCCACTCTTTACACCTTCAAAACCCATTTATTTGGAAAATAGATTCCCAAATAACTTATATAATTCCCTCATATTGTCATATAATCCTTATTTTGGGTATAAATCTAACCAAGGAAGTCCTTTGGTGCAAATCAAAATAAGTTACCCAAAGAAGAGGTAACATTTTTCAATGAGCATTTTTATTTTATTTCCCCCATATCCTTAAATTATCCTTAAAACATTATTATATAATAACCAAAATTTATTAAATATACTAATATGTTATTATATTAATTTAATAACCTAAATCCTTCTCTTTTTACATCAAATTGTTTATGAAATCATCATTCATGTGTACGACGGATTATCGCCTCACAAACCGATTTCATTCCTTTTTTCCATTACCACCTCTCATGGTTGGGTATGATGATGTATATAAAGTATATATATATTATATTTATAACATAATTATACCTATTTATTAATTATATCAT
This sequence comes from Viscum album, assembly GCA_963277665.1. Lineage (NCBI taxonomy): Eukaryota > Viridiplantae > Streptophyta > Magnoliopsida > Santalales > Viscaceae > Viscum > Viscum album. The sequence goes on along the minus strand of OY728137.1, from coordinate 1,384,662,593 downwards.
ATTAAAAATTTTTACTTTCCATTCCTTATGGGATATGATAATATCGTTCATGTGTACGCCATACCATCACCTCACGAAGCAATATGATTCATTTTTCACAAATGCTTTACATGGAAGGTAATAAGGATAAATTTAATGAATATATGAGATATACATGAAATAATAATGAAATTAATGAGATATTTATCATTATTAAAATATTATACATCATTTTATATCTCACTTTTTCACTCACTTAAAGATGATAACGCTATTCGTGTACACGTGGGCCACTGTCTTCACGAAGTGTTGTGGATCTCTATTTTATCACCACACCATATAGATGATATATATAATTATATTTAAATAAATAGTATTTTATTTATGATATTATTATCATTTTTAAAGATAAAATATTACTTATCTCCTTTATATAATGATCATTGAAAAATGGAAATGTTACTCATTCATACGTACGACCTACCGTCTCTATGATTGTAACATACTTCATTTTTCAAAACCATATTTCATAATTGGCCATAAAAAGTAAAATTGATGTATAAATATGATAATTATTTCATAATTATTATTCTGTATATGATAGAAATATATTATATGCACAAGAACCAGAACTTTTCTAACAAAGTACAAATGAGAAAACAAGGCAATTAACACCCAAAATAATGAAAATAATGAAATATTATTAACAAACGGGTGATAAGATGTTATAAAAGGATAATATATGTTATTATAAATATTAATATGGTTCTATAATAAGTTAATAACATGTTTAAAACCAATATACATGAGGATAAATCATGTCCAACCAAAATGAAGTGTGTGGTAATGGATTTCTTAACTCAATTTCCATTCATTAGGGTAAACTTGTACTTTATTGATTATGTAACACTAAGATTATGTGTGTAATTAAATTAGATTATTTTAGGTGGTATTTTACCTTTTTTTATATTTTTATTTCAATTTTATACACATAATTATTTCAATGATTAATCCCCACTTTAATTATATGATCTTTGTAAGGGATTTCAAGTCTTTGTTTTATTTCTAAGAGACATATGAAAATTCACCACTCATTTATTTTGTGTGGTGTATATAATACCCCTTTGACATATTATATCATGAATACCATTCTTTTTTATGATATTTAAAATTTCATTTGATGTTATGCTTCCAAAATATTACTAAAGCGATAAGGGATTTTTGTCTCAATTTTACCTCTTGGAGACTTATGTCATGTTATTCACCAATCTTCTTTTATGAGGTGTATATACAGACCCTTTTACATGTAATATCATGAATTTATTTATTCTATTGATATTTTAAGTATGTTATTATTCCATGGGTATTAAAATTGAATAGTTACCAAAGTGTAAATGTCTTTATGTTACAATCTCATCATTTATCAGGATTATTTATAAATATGTTTCCAATGATGAAATATTATGATCTATCTCTCCAAATTTATCATGAGTTTTATTACCATAGGGTTATTAATGATATTTTAAAGTAATAATACCATTTTCACACTCTTTGGTACTTAAAATAATTGATAAATGTTTTTATTAAAATTCATCTTTATTTCTCTATTCGACCAAAAAAACTTTTTCTTCCAAAACCATGTAATCTAAAAATGTTTTTAAAAATTATTTTAAAATTATTCAAATTATTCTTAAATACATTTTTACCCATTTTTTACTTTTTAAAAAATGTTTTTAAAGGAATATTCATGTTGTTTTTCAAACAATTCCCATTTGGATTTTATCAAAAATGTGAAAGGAATCTTTGTTTTTACATGTATGGAATAAATGGAATTTTCCACTGTCATGAACATTGTTTGATTTGAAGATTCATTTATAAGTTTTCATGTTTATTTTAAAATTAATTATTTTCAAAATGTTTATTTTTTATTTTTTTTCAAAATGGAATAGATATTTTTATTAATAAATGTTCTAAATGATCTTTCAAAATTATTTTCTATATAATATGACATAATTTGATTTAACTTATGATTTTCTGGTAATAAAAACCAATTATAACATTCTTATTATTTCACAAAATGGTTTATTTTGAAAATATTTCTATGGAACCCATTTCTTTTCCATTGTTTAATCATGTTTCAAAGATATTATTATGAAACCTTTTCTTTTTTACATGGGGTAATCATATTTCAATGAGATTGTTATGGAACCCATTTATTTTCCATGGGTTAATCATGGTTCAAAGAGATTGTCATAGAACCTATTAGTTTTTTCACAAGCTAATAATATTTCAAAGAGATTTTTATGAAACCCATTTATTTTCCATTGGTTAATCATGTTTTAAAGAGATTATTATGGAACCAATTTCTTTTCCATGGGTTAATCATGTTTCAAAGAGATTTTTAGGGAACACATTTATTTTCCATGGGTTAATCATATTTCAAAGATATTGTTATTGAACTCATTTATTTTCCACAGGTTAATCATGTTATAAAAGGGATAATGGTTGTTTTAGGATGAAATGAAAGCTCTTTGTACTTTATTCATATTGTTTTTCTTGTACATTACTTATAAAATGGGTGAAACCAAATAGTTCTAGGTGATTCTGTTATAGATTATATGATGGGTGTGACCAGATAGCTTTGGGTTAGCCCGTTATAACTCATATGATGGGTGTCCCTAGATATCACTCCAATGCATTGGGTAATGATTTTTTTATTTGGATAATTATTTTGGAAGTTGACCATATAATTATTCCATATATAAGGGTTATGTAGGTGCTCTATGAAGATGATTTCCCAAGATACCAACATGTCTTATCTATTCTTTCCATGGGTTTATGATGTTTTATTTGATCAATATTGATATCACATGGCTCATTATTATTGATTATTATGAATATTTCCTTTGTTAAATCCATATGACATGTTTCATGATTGATGATTCAAGTATTAATGGGTATGTGTTCTTTTATGATTATCTCATACACTCTAATTATGACATAATACCCTTATTAAATTCTTATGATCATTTATGATATTAAATTTTTAATGGCTATGTTTACCCTTACTGACTATTTGAGATCAACCTTAATATGTTTCCTTTTTTACCCAGGTTATTAGGAATGATGTTGAATGAATTAATTCTAGAAGGGATTTTATATGGATGGTGATGGTGACTTAATATGAAATAAGAAAATATGGGTTAAGTAAGATAAATGATCCTTTAGAGACATGGGTATTGTTTATGTAAGATTTTTTCCTAATTATCTAAAAAACTAAACCTAAAATGTCCTTGATAATGTGAGTGATCTGATTTTTTCGTTTTTATCTTGTAAGGTTTGGATGCGAAAAATTAGGTCACCTTTATCAGTATCAAATCCAGAAATGTAAATATTATGATTTCAACACCATATCTAAGAGTGCGGGTTCCTGGGCTATTATAGTTGGCATCAGAGGAAAGGTTTTGATAACTTTGGAGATTAAGATATTATCATGTGAGGTTATCTTAAGAGTTATGGATACCATTATATGTATATAAGATTATGGATGATCATAAGTCCAAAGTATTAGAAACCCATTTGAGGTTTTAAGTGACAAGATATTAAAGTGATTAATGAAATTTTAGAAGGAGTTTTATTAGGTTCAAGTATATTTAAATCTATAGTTTAACATGAAGTATGTATTTAATTTTTTTGGACTTAAGTTTAAAGGTATTTATAGCCTTTAGAATTTATAGGATCTTGGGCATTGAGGTAATTATGTGAACACAATTTTTATTATATAGACAACCATGTGATTGAAGAGAAATTTGGTGACTAAGTGATTAATTATATTTCAAAAGGAGATCACCATAATTTTCTTGTATTTAATATTAAAAGTATGATATAACCTTTGAGGCTAAAACATTATTTAATATTGATGTTGTTGAGGCTATTTTGGATATAGGGTTATTTATTCATGGAATGATTTAGTTTTAACTTTGGGTATTACCATCGAATTTTGAAGATTAATGAAACATATGAAGGTTTATCCATTTTTGGAATTATATTACCATGTATAACCATATTGTTTTTTAATTTCCAAATAGAGGTGGAATAGCATGATTATCTATTTTATGGTCATGTGGTCTTTAAAAGTTTATCTTAGTTCTTTTGGCATTAAAAATTTATCGTGAATACTCATCATTTGGAAAAAAATATGAGACTGTATTGGAAATTGACAAAAGGATGAAATTGTAATCATTAAGTAAGTATATTTCCTTATGCTCTTAGTCTAGATAGAATAGTAATTCCTCAAGTTTAGGAAAAGGATCTTGAAAAAAATGTTATTCTATTACATTCATAACTAATGAATTAGATGGTATTTTAAATCATCACATATTTATGGTTTTGAGGCACTTAAATTTCCATTGATCATTCAATTGTTTTTTATTATTGACCTCAATCAGTATTCATAATTATTTATTCTTTTCTTCAATGTCCAAATCTTTACTTCCCACCTATGTTCTCATATTTGTAAACCTAATATGTGTTATTCTTGACGACACTCATAATTCCCTTTCACTTTTATCAATAATATGTTTTATTAACCCCTTTTAAGATGTGGGTTTACAATAAATGTATTTTCAAATTTCCATCCTTTGATTATGGAGATAAAGTTCAAATTGTGAGGATGCAATTTATTGGGGGGGGGAGGATATAACACCCCAAGATTTTAAAAGAAGGAAATTATGTTTGATAGCATAAATAAAATGCAACACTGAGCTTAGATGAGAATTCAAATCCTAAAGAGTATATGATATATTTATTTTTAAATAAATTTAATATATTTTTCAGCTTTCAGTATAGGCAACCCTAATAATTTTATGTTTGATAACGTATTCAACATACAACACCAAGCTTAAATGACCCATGATATATATAACCCTTATAACCTAGCTGTTAAAATGAAAGGTATGAATAGTTTTAAATAATTTATGAAATATATATATTTATATATTTCAAAAAATATATAAATTATTTATAACTTTTTAGTAAATAATAAATCAATTTTTAGTATAGTAATTTTATTCTTCAAAGATATGTTTTGTTCAGAAAGGATTTTGATTAATTTTTTTATAAAATTATAATTATTTTTTAAAATTTTCGAAAACTTATTTGATAAAATGAAATTAATTTTTTAAATTTTCATATCAAAATTTAATTTGGGTGAAATTTTGATATTTTTTAAAAAATATTTATTTTTTAGTGAATTGTGAAAAATATTGATATTTGTAAAAATATATTTTATTTTCATTAAATTAAGAAATTTAAACATACAATTAAGTTTTGAATATGATTTAAAGTAACATAATTATTATTTAATATTATTTAATCCACTTAATTTCTTTTGAATCAACTTTATATTGGATTTTAGTATAATTTTGTCTTTGGGTTTAAAAATGGGATTTTTTTGAAATCAGTTTTAAAGTTCTTAATGTTTATACATATTAATTAATTTAAATAATACCTAATGAGGAATGTTTTAAATAAAATTTCTATATTATATATTGGTAAATTTTAATTGAGATTAATATAATGATTATTATTAAACATAAAGTTAACATAATATCATCTTGTGCATGAAAAAATACACCTTTCGAAAACCCGTTTTTTTATCGCATCTATAGGTTTTGTTTTAAATTTAATTTTTTCCAAAATAAAATTATTTTTATAAATAATCATGTAAAACTTTAATTAGTTTTAAGTTTTTATAATTTTCTGAAAAGATAATTTTTGGATGAATAGTGAAAAATACAGAATTTTAATTGAAAACTGCCTTTTCATTTAAATTATTTATATAGTTAAATTATATTTTAAATTAGTTTTAAAGTAAAATTATTAAAATTATATATATATATATTAATAAAATTAATTCATTTTAATCAATTTCATATTTAAATTGGATATAAAAACATTGTAAACATTTGAACATTTTCTCTTAGAAAACCTACTTTCTCCTCGCGTGTGTGAGATTTATTTTAAACTAAAATTTTCCAATTATATGAATTGAATTTTGAAAAAAGTATTCCATATTTTCAATAAATATAATATATATTATCTAATAAATTCAACTTAATTTTTTACCAAATGAATAGTTAAAACAGTAAAAGTTAATTATCAAAGTTAAGGTAAAAATGGATTTATTAGGGTGTTAAACTGAAAAGATAAGGGTTTAGATGATATAAAAACTTTTCTAAAATATATTTTATGGCCATATTTCAACCTTATAACTTCTATTATAGATAATTTACCATTATTGGATCCATTTTACATGAAAAAAACGTGGGTGGAATTCATTCTTTTTAAAAATTACAAGTGTGCCACTCACCTTACTTATAAATTGACACCCCTATCCTCTTGTATTCACACCTTAAAAACCCATTGGTTCAGACAATAAATTTCCAAATAACTTCTATAATTCTATAATATCACCCTATAATCCTTATTTTTTGTATATATCTATCCATGGAAGGCCTTTGGTGCGAACCAAAAGAAGTTACCCGAAGAAGAGGTAACGTTTTTCAACGAGTGTTTTTATTTTATTTCTCGATCCAAATCCTTCAATTGTTATTAAAAAATGTTTATATAATTAGTTAATTATATTAAATATAACTTAAATATTTCTCCACTTCCATAAAATTGGTTACAAAATCATCATTCATGTGTATGGAGGACTACCACCTCACGAACTGATGCCATTCAATTTTTCCATTATCACATATCATGGTTGGGTATGATGATGGATATAAAGTATATATATATATATATTATATTTATAAAAAATTATACCTTTGTAGTAATTATATAATATATAACTTTTTTATTTTCCATTTTTTAGGAGATACGATAATGTCGCTTGTGTGTGCGGCGGACTACCGCCTCGTGAAGTGATGTGATTTATTTTTCACTAATGCTTTACATGGAAGGTAATAAGGGTACATTTAATGAATATATTAAATATAAATTAAATAATAATCATATTAATGAAATATTTATTATTATTAAAATATAGTATATCATTTTATTTCTTAACTTTTCATTCACTAAAAGATGATAATGTCATTCGTGTACGTGTGGATTACCACCTTCACGAAGTGATGCGACTCTGTCTTTAATCACCACACCACATGGATGATATATATAAGTATATTTAAATAAATAATATATTATTTATCATATTATTATAATTATTTAAAGATAAACTATTACTTAACTCATTTCCATAATGACCATTTAATAATGGAAACGTTACTCATTTGTACGTACAACCTATCGTCTCCATGATTATAACATATTTAATTTTTAAAAACTATATTTCATAATTGGTATTAAAAATTATAATTTATGTGTAAATATGATAATTAATACATTATTATTATTTAAATAATATAATTAAATTATATCCACGAGAATTGGAACTTTCATAATAAATAACAAATGAGAAAACAAGGAAATTAACACCTGAAAGAATGAAAATAATGAAATAATATTAACGAATGAATGATAAGATATTATAAAAGAAAAATATATGATATTATAAATATTAATATGGTTCTATAATAAGTTAATAACATGTTTAAAACCACTATATAATAATATAAATCACATTTAACTAAAAGGAAGCGCTCGGTAATATATTTCTTAACTTAATTTCAATTCATTGGGTTAAACTTCTAATTCATTGATTATGTAATAATAAGATTATATGTGTAATGGAGATTAATTAATTTATATTGTATTTAACTTGTTTTATGTGGATTTACATTTCATTCCCATAATCATTTAATTTATTAATCTCCACTTCAATGATATGATCTTTGTAAGGTATTTATAGTCTCTCTTTTATTTCTAGGAGACATATGTAGATTCAACAGTTGTTTATTTAATGTGGTGTATATACTGACCATTTTACATGTTATATAATGAATCACATTCCTTTAATGATATTTATAAATTTATTTTATGCTATTCATTATTGGGTATTATGATCTAAAATATTACTAAAGCGATAAGGGATTTTTGTCTCAATTTGCCTTCTTTGAGACTTATGTTATGTTATGAACCTATCATATTTTATGAGGTGTATATAAAAAAACTTTTACAAGTAATATAATTAATTTATTTATTATATTTATATTTTAAGTATGTTATTATTCCACAGGTATTACTATTGAATAGTTCCAAAGTGGCAAAGTCTTTATGTTATAATCTCATCATTTATTAGGATTATTTATAAATATATTTCCAATGATGAAATATTATGATATATATCTAAATAAATATCATAAATTTTATTCCCCTATATTTATTCATGATATTTTCAATTAATATTACCATTTTAACTATTTGGTACATAAAATAATTGAGAAAATATATTTATGAAAAATCATATTTATTTCTCTCTTCGATTGAAAACCAATTTTCTTCCATATCCATGTTTTTGAAAAATGTTTTCTAAAATGTTTTTAAAATTATCAAAATTATTATTAAATATATTTTGACCCATTTTTGAATTTAAAAAAAAAATTGAAAGGAATTTTCATGTTTTTTTCCAAACAATCCTCGGTTGGCTTCTACTGAAAATGTGAAAGAAATATTTGTTTCAACATGTATGAAATGAATGGAATTTTATGCCATCATGACCATTATTTTATTTGAATATTAATTTATAATTTTTCATAGTTATTTTCAAATAAAATGATTTTCAATTTTTTTAGGTTTTAAAATGTGTTTTTCAAAATGGAACAGAAATTTTCCTGAAGAAATGTTCCAAATGATCTTTCAAAATAATTATCTATCTAAGATGACATCCTTTTATGTAAATTTTATTTTTTAGGGTATAAAAACCAAGGATACCATTATTATTATTTATCTTACTGGTCTAACTTGAAAATATGTTTTTGGAACCCATTTCTTTTCCATGGGTTAATCATGTTTCAAATATATTGTTATGTAACCCATTATTTTTACATAGGGTAATCATATTTCAAAGAGATTATTATGGCACTACCCCAAAATTAGTAATTATCGGTGGTTTATTAAATTGATTCTAAAAAACAATTGTCAAAATATAGTGGTAGTTTTTTAAAAACTATTGCTATAAATTTTATTTTTTTACCCGCGATACTTCTTCCCCGACCCACCCAAACTCAACACCCCAACCCCCTATACCTCTGATCACATCAAACTCTAGACCTCTCACCGTCGAACCCCTTATCCCCCTCATTTCCAACCCCTTTCTCTATCTCCATTGCCCCCCTACACACCGTAATCCCCTGAATCCCTGACCTCATTGTCACCCCCTTCTCCCCTGAGCTCCCCGAGCCTGAGCCCAAGCTACCAACCCATATATCCCCCAAAATGTCACTACCACTTCTTCCTCTGATCAACACTCTGCCACTTCTCTACCTTGTCTCTAACCTTTCCACATCTTCTCCCTATAGCTTTTCAATTGATTGCAGGTTCTATTTTGGTTTTTTATTCCATTTTGGATCGATTTTAATTATGGTTTTCTTGATTTTTAGGTCCCACTTTGTTCTCTACGGTGTCTTAGAACTTATTAATATGGGATAGTGCCACCATTTTCAAAGACAACGAGTTTCAGGTAAGCAAACTTTTTTTGGGTCTTTAAATCTTATAACGTTGCTTGATTTTCTTTTTAATCCTTTGTTTGGATATCAAATTATAATAATAATTATGTTCGAAAGGTATTTGATGTGGAAATCATGTTTCACTTGATTTCCACTTCAGTTCTAAGGTTTTTTTCTAATTAAATGTTTGTTAAAATAATAATTTAATTATTTTCACACATTGAATGTTTTTTAAATGCATAAACAACCTTTAATTAATAAGTTAAATGTTTTAAGAGAGGTTTTGGTTTTAAAAGTGGGGTTATCTCTTATCCTAAATTTTTTTATTAAAGTTATATATTTTTAAAATGTATTTATATATATTATATATTGGTTCAACACATATACATAAGTATACATATATGTGTATGGGTGTACAAATTCACTTGAGAAAATGTGAATTTGTGCAACAAGATATATATATATACATAAATGTGTAAATGTAAATGGATAAAATAATAAAAATAGTGACTTTTAACCTTAAGATTAATTATTTATTTGGTTTTATAAATGATTATATGTATCATAAAGAGACTTGATAATTTAATTATTAATAAAATATTTTCTATTATCGGTTGTTCTTATTTATTAAACCTTATGAGAAACCTAGGGTTCTTGGGAAGGCTAACCTAGACAGGAAGAGGGGGTTAGATAACTACTTATGCTATCAAACTACTATTTAACTCATCAAAAGAATAATTACAATGATTATAAAAAATAAAGTCAAAATCTTTTAAAAGTAGTCTAGATAGTGGCTGAGTTATCATACTAAAATATTTGATTAATCTTCTATAAAATCCTGCATGTCCTAAGAAGTATCTAATATGTTTCACTCAAGCTGGGTATGGTAATGCATTGAAAATTTCAAATTTAGACTCTTCAACCTCAATCCCAATTTATAAAATTACATGTCCAAGTGTAACACCTATTTAAACCATGAAATGAAAAATTTCAAAATAAAAAAAAACAATTTTATTCAATACATGATTTTAAAATATTTTCAAGATATTCCAAATAATTATTAATTGAAATTCCAAACAGAGTGAAATCATCAAAAAAAACTTAGATTGACTTTAATAAAATGAATGAAAATGATTACCATGTATCTTTGGAATGTTCCTATTGTATTTCATAGTTCAAATATTACTATTATGTAAGAAAAAATATCATAAATACAAGTGAAATTTATCTTTTCATGGTACTTAAGTACAATGGGCACTTGAAAATACCATGAAAATCCATCTAAAAATAATTAATGAGTTTTTTGACATTATTTCTTATATTTAGTCAAAAAATGGTATGGGAAAAATGATATTTTCTTATGAATTGATTTAATTTTATACAATAAATATAGACTCTCAAATTGTATTGGAATCCTATAGGAATTAACTCAAATTGTTCATTATTCACAATTTACGGTCTAATTTTCTTAGGTACTAAGTGAATGGGGATGAACCACTAGGAATTAGAAATTGGGTGAATAATTTAATCTTCCAATTACTTCTTAATTTACTTATCAACTACTTCCATAATTTTTGGGTTAAGTCTTATATCGGGTAACCTAAAATATTTTCTTTACTTTCTAATAAAATTATATGCATACAGATTCTAGAAATTATTGCCGGAATGTCTTTTTAATTTTACCCTATAACTTGTGAATTTTATCTCAAAATATCTATCATATTTTTTTCTTTATTAAGAGAAAAGTTTCTTGAAATTATCATTGGTGTCTTGTTTCTCTCTATTAGAAATACATATTTTAAATTAGTAAGGGTTTTAATTCTAGATCTATAAGCTGGAATAAAGATAAAAATAGATTTGGGTTACTTAACTTAATGGTTTACACTTTCTATTCAATAGATGAAGTATCAAACACTTTTTCATTGAATAAATAGTAAAATACATCAAATAAATCAAAAGTTATTTCATATTCAGATGGTTGTATAGAATATTTATATTTTTCCCAATTGTTTTTTTATCAAAGTTTCAGATCTTGATTTGTTTCCCAAATGAAAAATTTAATATATCAAAAAAAAAAATTTCACATGTATTATACTCATCAGAATGTGAAAATGTAAAAAATTGAGTTCTCTTATTATGATTACATGATAGAATCAAAAATATTAAAGTGGAAAACATTTTAACCAAACTCCATTATTATAGTACCTTCATGAAAATTTATGATTTAATGTTATATTTATAGGAAAGGTTTATCCAAGATGATAGGTGATTAAGTAGAGGTCTTATCCTCCTCTATGATTAAAACATAAAAATCAGCAGTGAAGATGAAATTATTCACTCCAAATAAAACATCTTCAAATACTCTCACTTGTAATATAGTGGATATGTTAGGTAATTTTAAAATAGCTATAGTTGGTTTGAGGTGTACCATACATAAATAAGAAAAAATAGAATGTGACATACATAAATGGAATCTTTTAGATCACCACTAGCAATGATAGTGAATCTTTATGTGACACCCCATCTAGATAGAAATGTGTTAGAACTCTAAATCCACTTCTATGGTGATATAAAATTACTATATTTACCTAGAATTAGTTACCCTAGGGTGTTTCCCCCATGATGCTGGTTTTAAATTAATGAATGTATGATTTTTATTTTTCTTATATTTTACATAATACTATCCATGATTGATTTAATTTTTTTACCTTTAATTTTTTTGTACTTATATGCCTCTTATTATAACTACATGGGTTGTTTTTTTTTTCACTTCCATTTATCTATTTTACTATTGAGTAATAATTTTGTGTTTTAATTTTTTTAATAAAGTGTAGGAACATTATGATATATATGGATAAAATCTTGATCACATTACTAAGGAATACACCTAAGTATTCTAAGGGTTTGGAGGACTTTTTATATTTTTCAATTTCCAATCGATCAGTTGATGGGAGAATAATATGTCCATGTATTAAATGTAAATTTAGAATATGTTTGAAGAGATATGAAGTTAATGAACACTTGATATTAAAGAAATTCTCTTCTCAATATTTTTGTTTGATTTGGCATGGAGAATCAAAAATTACAGAAAGTTTGAGAATTGATGTCAATCGATATAATGATCACCCAACTTCCTTTAAAATGAACAATGAAATAAAAAACCTTATAAGTGAAGCACTCTGAATTGTAAGAAACCAAAATCAACATCAAAATATATCAGAACAACCAGTTGTGGGTGCTACAAATAACAACATGAAAAGTGATGTTTTTGAGACTATAGGACTACCCGATCAAGATTGTAACATATAATTGGATCCCCCTCTTGATTATGTGGAGTCTAATGTAAGAGAAAACTTTATTGAGAAAAAAAATAATTTCATGGTTTAGTTGATGATGAAAATCAAGAATTGTATAGTGTATGTTTGAAATATTCAAAAATTTATTTTCTACTAAAGTTGTACCATATCAAATTATTATGTGGAATTACAAATAAGGCGATGTCTATGATATTGTAATTGTTACATGATGCATTTCTTGAAGCAAAGATCCCTGAGCCATTTTATGATATCAAAAAAGTTATTAACAAGATTGGTCTAAATTATACAAAGATACATGTGCATCCCAATGATTGTATACTTTATTCGGGAGTGGATTCAAGCAGAAAGTATTGAAAAAATTTTCTTCTTCTAAATGGTAGTCAATGGGTGATGTTGGAAGTCTTAATCAACATACTATTATGAATAAGAAAATGAACACACTTAAAAAGGTTTTTCATTACTACCCTTTAAATCATTGATTATAAATATTATTCATGTCATCGAAAAATGCCAAACACATGAAGTGGAATTCTATAGATAATAAAAATGATGGGTTAATATGAAATCCAAGATATTCACAATTGTGTAAGACATTTGATTCATTACATACAAATTTCTCATCTGATCCTAGGAATGTTCGAATGGGGTTGGCTACTGATGGATTCAACCCATTTGGGACTTTGAGCACTAGTTATAGAATTTGGACGGTTGTTTTGATCCCTTAAAATATTCCTCAGTGGATGTGTATGTAAACAATTTATTTTATCATTTTGATTATTATTCCTAGAAAAAATTCCTGGAAATGATATTGTTGTATACTTTCAGCCTCTAATTGAATAATTATTGGAGTCATTAAGAAACAATGTTGAGACATATGATGCATCTACTAAATTAATTTTCAGAATAAAAGATGCTCTAATGTGAACCATTAGTGACTTCCATTGTCCTATTTATAACTTTTATTTTTATCTCAAATGACTACCTCACAATAAAAAATCGAGTTTCTTGTCTCATTGAAGATTTCTTGACGCATCTCATAGATTTTTGTTGAACAAGTCAAAATTTAAAAGTTCTATTTATCATATACCACCTCCAAAGTTGTTACAAGGTTCTAAAATATTGTAACAACTTGGAAATGTTGACACAGAATTTGGGAAGGTACATCATTTGAATGATAGTGGGAAATGAGTTCGAAGTGCATCATCAAGTGAAATCAGAATGAAAAAATGGAAGAAAAAATGTATATTATTTAAAATTTCATATTGGAAATTTAATTTGTTGTGGCATAATATTGATGTTTTTCATATTGAGAATAATTTTTGTGATAATTTTATCTTTATATTGCTTAATGATCATGGAATATTGAAGGACCATCTCAATGCTTGAAAATAATTACAAACAATGAACATAAAGCATGATCTCTGGCTAGATGAGAATAGAATATATGTTCCGACAATTTTTGAAATGAAAAATATGGGTAAAGATAAATTCCTTAAAATTTTAAAACATGTAAAGGTATATTATGAGTATTCAAGTAACATCTCAAGGTGTGTTGAGTTAAATCATTATAGGTTACATGGATTGAAAAGTCATGATTCATATATTTTGTTATAGTAGTTAATACCATTGGAATTGTGTACATTATTACATGAAAAAGTTACTACTGTTGTACTCTAATTTTTTAAATTCTTTAGACAACTATGTGAGAAAACTCTATAACCATTTGATCTTGAAAACCTTTAGGAGAGATTTTTATTGACACTGTTCAATGGATATGATCCTTCTTCCTTAATTTTTTACTATCATGATACATTTAACTATGCATTTGGTTGAGGAATCTAAATTAGGAGGCCCCACATATTATTGATAGATGCATCCAATTGAGAGGTAATTTATTTATATGTTTTTCATTTAAGTAAACAATTCTTGGAACATCATTAAATACACAATTATGTTTTTTTATTTTATTTCACATATATCTTGGGAATATGAAATCATACATGAAAAATAAAGATCAACTTGATGGATCTATTTCTGAAGGATATTTGGAAGAGGAGTGTCTTACCTTTTTTTCTAGATACATGAATGATATTGAGAAAATATTCAATCAAATTGTACATGTTGATGACACATCGAATCAATCTCAACTACATGGGAAATAAAAAATATTTCTTGTTATTGGTCAATTAGTTGGGAGGTCCTCAATTGTTACACTAATAGAAATAGAATTATTACAGGATCATAGATATGTGATGATGAATAGTGAAATTACAGATCCATTTATTAAAGAGTTTAGGATACAAACAAAGAGACTAATGAGATACTGAACATGAAATTATAAAGATATAACAAAAGATATTAGTAAAGATATTGTAGAATAGTTTGCATGATGTGTAAGTTCATAAATATTGAAATCAATACAGATATTAGGTTGATACATATATTTTGTAAATATAATAATGTATATTAATTTTTTTAGATTATGAATACTGATACTCAAGATGAGATGTCATAATATTTGAAGTTTCTTACTAGAGGTCCTCTAAAATAGGCTTGAAAGATCAATGCTTACAATGTGAATGGATTTAAATTTTATACAGTCGATCAGGAAGAGGGTTTGAAAACATAGAATAGTGGTATATTTATGTTTTCTGAAGTGGGGTACTATGTAAAGTTGATTGATATTATTTAATTAAACTACAAAATGCATTTTTTAGTTATTTTATTCAAATGAAATTGGGTTGATATTATCAAGGGTGTTAAAAGATATTCCTTGCAATTTAATTCTGTGAAATTATCCCACTTGATGGATGTTGGTGAATGTGAATTACATGATCTATATATCTTATCATCGAAAGAAAAAATATGGTATATTACATGGAATATTTCATGGTTGAATGGTGGAGTGTATTTTATCACATAAAATAAGGAGACTTGTATGATATGAGTAATGAAGTAGAAGATTTGACATCTGACATTGAATCCCATCAATAGCAAGAAGATAAATTATTTTTACATCATGATATTTAAAATACTAGTATTGTAAGAGTGGATGAAGTAGATAAAGTAATGATGGACTAGTAAAACGACATGATTGAAGTAGAAAATGATTTTATGTGAATTCATCCATTAATTTATCAACCACTTATATTATTTGTGTTGTCATTCATTATCATAGTTATGAATATTTTGTTTTCCAGTACTATGCATCGTTTATCATTTCTAATTTTTTTTCTTCATGAATTTTTTGAAATATATGTTCTGAAGTTTATTTAATTTTATTAAAAGACAGGAATACCATGTAGGAAACATTATACTATTTCTAGTTGACTCTCAATTGACATTACCTTAACCAAACCAACAGATGATGATCCACCCCTAGAGTATCTGAGACACCCTCCACTTTCCCCCTACACTATCTCTCACACCCTCTGTCAGTGTCCCATCATAAGATCAACCAACACCTACCCATTTAGTAGCCTCATCAATAAGGGATTAGGTCTCCACTCCTAGTTCTTTATGGGTATATTGGAGGGTGATAGTTATAGGAACAAATTGAATGAACTGGGCAGGCAGTGAAATCCCCCAAATGGTGGTATTTTAAATTTTTTCACCAAAGTTTGACATGAACTTGTCAATTTCAGTGAATAGCTACTCAGTTTAAGTTGAGGATCATGCATGGAGAGTTTTAAGTACAAAATAAAACCATAAAATACTTGGTTTAGATCTATAGCCGCGCATGATTTCTGATTTTAGTTGGTGATCACTACTTGAATAATCCAAAGATAAATTTCTCTAGATCATACACACACATTTCAAGAAATCTGCGGGAGCACTGATCATCGAATTCCTGGTGCTAGTGCGGAGATCCAACTACGCCTTCGACACTCTGAATATCACTGCATCACTTCTCTTGAGATTCCCAAGAGAGAGATCGATCCAAGCTCCTTGGATCCAGATCTTCTCTATTTAAATCATGTGAAGAGTAGAGGAGAGATAAATCCCATGAAAAATAATCCCTGGTGGGAGACTCTCCTCTTGTATATATAGTGTGTTAATAAAATACTTGGTATTGCCTATCCTACCCCCGAATACTTAACACACTACAAACAACAGGTTATAACTACTTATCTAAGTCATAAATTTATCATTTTCCTATAATATATTAAATATATTGCATGATAATAAATGCGTCATTAACTCAACTCATCGCTCCCACAAATATTAATTGAACCTTGAATATATTAAACTAATATTTGTCAATTAATATTTTTCATGTATTTACTTAAAACTTGTAAATACATTTAATAAATGCTCATTATTCTTAACTTGAATAATATGAATTTATTTATACCATTGGTGATCATATATCCTTGGAAAAATCCCAAACCCCAGTGGTGGGGCCCACCATGTCCAAAACTCTTATTCAACTGAATAAGGTAGATTATTGAATACACTATTGTGTGTGACCCTATAGGCCCTTATCTCGATATCAGTGAATAGTATTCAAAGACCAAGAGTGGGATCTAGAAACCCATCATGGCCACTAAAGAGATAAGTATTGTCACAATAGTGGAAACCATCCTATGGACACGTATTGTGTAATATAATCTCTTTGTCATTAATATATCATAAATAATGACGCACACCTGTGTCATTATCCTTTTCTTACTTTGTGGTCTATTGATCCAACTGGACATATTTACCCTCAACTTCCATGGTCATGGTCTTATGAAGGTACTACCATCCTCATCAATATGGCCTGAGATATATATAACTTCCATAACTTGGAAGTGATATATCCTTTATTGACCATTCAACCAATGTCATGACACCAATGATGCACCCAACTCAAACTAACTTTCTATGATTTCATCATCATTGTTTTCATCTTGAATAAAAGTACACTATCAAATGACATAAACTAGAAATGATCTCAAGTCAGGAGACCATTACACATGATCTTAGATAGGATCATCCAATGACACTCAAAACATGTGGTGTTATTTTTTGGAAGGTCTTTCCTCATTATCTCACTACTAGAGATCACCAAGTGAGAACCTTATTAGAAGAAATATCAATGCTTATGACCCCCCATCACCTGATATGCAGAGACCCAGTTTTTTCCCCGTAAGACTTTGTAATATTTCTATATATATTTCCAGAGCTAGGAGTTGAGACGGCGTGTGATTCCAGGTCCCAGTGTGCCCGAAATAAATTTTATAAAAATATTAAGTGTTTTTATACTATGCACGTTGTGGGGTTGTGTTTTCTTCTAAATGGTAGATTGGATAAGAAATTCGAGGGCACAGTTACGTCCGGAGTGTGCCGTTTACCCTAGGTTGGTGTAAAAGTTGCAGGCGCGGGCCTGCTGTGAGAGATGTAACCCATGGGAAAATATTCATTCTAAAATAATGAATTAGTGATTTTTATCACTGGCATTATTTTCAAATAAATTTCAAACAAAGTCTTAGAAAGGAAATCCGAGACTTCCGTTGAATTTGAAATGGGGCGTTTTTCCTAGGCGCGATATAAAATGAGAGGGCATGACAGTTTCAGATTCCACGCTAAGAGGATTTTTCTATAAATAGAAAAATAGGAGTTGGAGTTAGGGTTCTCCCTTATCTATCTCCTCTATCTCTCTCTCTCTCTCTTCCTCTCTCTCTCAAATATTCTTCGGTGTTCTTCGCCGTTCTTCACTGAATCAAGGATCGACCTCCACCGGAACCTTGGCGGATCGACGCAGGAGCATCGTGGACATGCCGCCAACGACGCACGACCGATTCGAGGTAGGATTCTTGGTTAATTTTTGCACCTTAATCGATTTCTTGACTTTTTATCAAATTTGTCTTCATTTTAAAATTCTATAATTAGGACGATGGACAAATGAACACATCCATCGTCCAAGCCCCGTTTTTAATTCTCGTTCTTGGGCGTTCTTCATCGCAATTTTCAGACGCGCTAAAATCATATCGGATTGTCGATCGGGGGTAGGCACTATGAAGGCCTAGTCCCAAGGATCCCTAAACCACGTTTGGTTTTGAGATCAGACTGCCGGAGCGGTGGTGGCGGCCGATGGAAGCCCTGGCTCCGGCAAGGGCGGTGGCCGGAGGTCGGGCGTCAGGTAGCGGGTGCGGCTGGGGGTACGGATGAGGTGGCGACATCGAGTGTGGCCGGCGCGGACGGGGTAGCTCCGGAAGGATTCAAGATGGCAGGCATCAATCGAGCAGGGCCGGGTGGAGGTGGCTGCCGACGTGGCGGAGTAGGGAGCCCAGGCGGCTGCCAGCGTGGCGGAGCAGGGAGCCCAGGCAACTGTGGTGCGGGAGGCCGGCTTGCGGCGGTGCACTCGGATGGCGGCGAGGCCAGGAGGCCGCGACGCGGGCGGCCTATCGCGGTCAAGAGGAAACCCTGAGGCGCTGACCACGGGGGGGGGGGGGGGGGAGCGGTGGACAAGGACCCGCAATACGCGGGTCCTGCTGGTGCGACATGGATGAAGACCGACCCTTTGGCCGGTCTGCTTTGAAGAATCGGACCCAAGGGTTCTGGTGTTTCTGGGGCGGGCCACGACCAGCGGGCCGCAGCGAGTCGAGCTGGACCCGCGGCTAGGCCGCGGGCCGATGGTCTGGACCGGGCTGGTCGATGTGAACCGGCCCGGTTGGGCCCCTTGTGTTCAAAGGACTATAGATCCTAAACGGCACGTCCGTTTGACACGTCGTCTGCGGCTGTGGGTCAGTCTCTTCGAGACGGACTTTTAAAGTTGGGTTTTAGGGTTTTTGGGTTCTGCGCCCAAAGACGGGTGACCTAAAATGCTTTAATTCAATAATATTAAATTATTATTAAAGCTTGCGACGGACGTGCTTCGCGAGCCGGGCGTCCGTTTGACATGCCGTCAGAGGCGCTGTGACCCTGGAGTTGAGACATTCCTTACAAAGTAGGTTCGGAACCCTTTCGGTTTGGTTTCATTGCTTGGTGGCTCGAAATGCTTAATGCGAATAATTAATTAATCAATTATTCTTGCGTCGGACCTAACTCCTGTTTGGGATTTCCGATTGATGCTCTGTCAGTGGCAGCATGACCCCAGTCCTCGTGCAGACTTTTTGAGACGCTTTCCGAGGCATTCAGGTTGGAGACAAGGTGTGGGCCCCACAGGGCCTCGTTCGGGTTTCTTGTTGAGCATATATATATATATATATATATATATACACCCTACTTTTGTTCCCAGTCCTTCGGTTTGGTTACTCTCCTTATAGGAGGGGCGAAGAAGTGCGAGGTATGCCACGTGCTTTCCATGTCTAGCTCCTCTTAGATTGGACTAGTCTACTTCCTTTATTTCATTGGGTTGAGCTGCACTCTCTCTATTGTACTCTTACACTGTTCTTTATTCTGTCTATTTCTCATCGTTTTACTACCTCCTTTGTTGCTCCCTTGAGATTTTGGGACGTCCTACTAAGTATCTTTATACTCACCCCTTCTTGGGCTTTGCCCGCACTTGGTGTGCCCTTACAGACAACAAACATGTTGATCAAGACTATGGAGGAGCGTAGATGACACATGAGCTTGGGCTGCATTCAGTGGTCTTAGTAGGGTTTTCAGGTGTGAGACTCAATAGCTATTTACTTTCGTTTACCTATTGCCGGGTTGTGGCACCTTTCTAGTTGGGTGCGTGTTTTGCCCCATTTTCTGTTCAGTTATCTTATCAGTACTTTTCAACACTTTACTTGTACTATTTAGAAGTTGAAGCATGACTGTGGTTGGTTTATAGTTGTTTTTCCTTTGGTTTTATTTTTTACTCTTCACTTCTGCATCGAGTGGGATGTGTGTGTGTATAGGTGATTAGGATAAGGCCTCCCCGAGATCATTACACCTTCGGTGCTTGTCGCCAGCCCCTGGCCTCTGGAGGCGGGCCTGGGGTAGTTGCGGCTCGAGACTGGTAGGGCCGAGTCGTGACATGATAGTCAAAAATCTACTGTGTCCAGTCAGTAAGATGCATCTAGACCATAGAACCTTAGTTTAAGATTAATTTCATAGTATATATAGGTTCTCATTATAGCATGGGATCTTCTATAACCTTTCTATATGAAAAATAATCTTTATACATTACCATTTTAATAGTGGACACAAAAAATTATACACTATTGTGGTAAGATGACATCATGTATAGCTAACTGTATACATGATATGGTAATCAAAAGCACTGAATAGTTAGGTCTAGGGCACCCACAATTTCAAAACTCTCACTTGAACTAGAGATAGCTTTCTAACCAAACTTGTTAGCTACTCACATGATAAATATCATGTTTCTACTGAGTAATGACTTTAGCTACTGGGACTTCTATGATTCCACCACATGGAAATTTTTCCATAGCGACCTCATATCCTTGAGTAAAACTTCTCAAGAGATGGTATCCCCAAGTATATCCCTTTTTTCCACTGTCATAACTTGACATCTTGGCTAGTAATAATATCATAATTTACATTATGGTGACTCTTTTCTTACTTGGTTCATTTCCAAGAACTGGAATAGATCGTTTCATTTATCTGCTTCTTAGCATCCTTAGAAGATACAATGTTCTCAGTATTTGTAGGTATGACTACTACTGGATGATATGAGTTTGTATCACTCATTAACTTATCCTAATTGTGATATTAGATATCATTGATCTAAGGAAGACTAGTTTGTGTATCCTAAAAAACTAGTATACTTTTCTTCTCCACTTACCGGGTATATATCTTTTGTACTTTTTGAAGTACAATTAGATAGTTCTAACTACTTCCCATGCAGTTATCCTGGATATGTCTGATGTTTTCCTATTATAAATTATATCTTGTAAATATTAATTTTTTTACATATTTTGGAATACGTGATTGATCCATCTCATAAGCGTATGGAATTCAACTCACCACATTTATCTCTTCCCATGTCCTAGACATTTCAACCTAGATAGATTATGCCCTATGACATAGGAAACAATTCATCTCTTTAATTGCTCCAAATTGCATTTTTCAATACTATGTCACTATATGTATGCTTGAATAGGTCCAACCAACCTTTATATCCACCATAGTAGATCTTGTTACCTAGAAAATAGGCTTCTACTTTAAGTAAATCATTGGAGAATAAGTCTAATCCTGGTCTTAACTAACTTGAAGACCAATCTGTTTTCCATATGTTTCTGAACATATTTTACTTGAAAAAACATTGGCTCTCCCACTAACTTTTGGTCAACACATATCAATCATTAATTCCAAATGAATACTCTATGATCCTATTTCTTACTTCATCCCTAAACTAGATTTCAATAATTTTAAACCTTTATTATCATTATGTGACATGACCATCCCTTTCTGGTTGAGCCATATAGACACCATCTATGATTGGTGGTCATGACATCAAATTCTTAATATAACGATCATAGAAATCAGTTATGGAAAGTAAAATTTTAATGGATTTAGGCATACCGACTTGGTATAACCAATCGAGACTTATTAGTAATATGCTTGTACCATCTATATTTAAACTCACTTGAATACCCACCTCAATATTCAATATATAATCCCCTTTTCATTTTGATACATGGAATCTATTTATTGAATTTTAGTTGGTCTTATCAATTTTAGCTAATTGCCATATATTGCTTACCTGTAGTAAATATTATTCACAATGAATAATTGATCACCAACCATGGTGAGTACAAAAACCTTCACCACGATTTTATCCTTCCTACACAGTATGTGTCTCTGAAACATACTTTGTTCCACATGTGCTAGTGGAACTAGTTCCTATGCCAACTATTTTTGCATCTCGAGCATTGACTAAACTCAAGTCAATCTAGATCACACTGTCTCAAAAGTGATGTGAACTCTTATATAGAATTTTAGTATATCACTTGACTACCAATTTTCTATTAGAGATTTAGGTAACATCCTAAACATCTGTTAGGATAATTATAATAGTTGCACATTGTGTTTATTTCTGATGCAAGTTTGTCTATGTCATAACAAAATATTTTTATCCAAACACATGTCTATATGACATAATGGATTTATCATCATACTACGACTCGTATGATATCCATTTTTCATTTTAATTGGAATATTATTATTGGATTACACCATTATTTTCGAAGCATGTCTTGAAATATAATGAAATTTTATGCAAGTTGCAACATTGATACTACTTACATCAATACTCTGATGTATAAAACGTGTATTTAGAAATTTTTCCACACTACATTTTGTTGATCAATGTTAAAATGTAATACTTAATCATTGATCCTCTTCATTAACATCAATGCTGTGATGTGGATAAGGTAATGCGCATTTAAAAATTACTCCATGCTACATTATCTTGATCGATGAATGCTTGGTCAAGATATTCTTCGGTATGACAACCCGAAGCAACTCATATCTTCAGAACATGCATACACTTCACATTATTATTCCTTAATAACCTAATGAAATATTATGAAGTATATATATAACTCTATTTTACCCTTGGAATAGTTCACATTCACTTGTTGAACTTTTTCCAAAATCTTTGTGACAAACCTTTATTTCTAAAGGTTCCTTTGTCCAAACTAAAGATGTCAATAATACAAAAGGTGTTTAGATGTACCAAGCCTAAATACCATATAGGGTATAAACTTTCCATACAATTTTAGTTTTAATTGACAAAGAATTAGCTTTCCACAACTGGGTATAAGTTTTACATTTTTATATTCATCACTCATTGTCTATAATTCATGTATCACTAAACTAGTGATTGGGTATTAAATACCCAAAAAAAATTCATTACAGAACCTAGAATAATGTCTCATTGTGTCCAAGGACACATGAGATTAATTTTTTGGTTAAACTAAATAATAGTTCTAGATGAATATTTCACTTGGTAATATAGAAGTTGTATGCTTCCCACCATTAGCCTAGGTATCACCCTTTCTCAGCCACTCAGAGAATGCACCTAAATTCTAGTAATATTTATATACTTACTTGGTTACTGTATATCAACACACATATGTGAACATCATATTGTACTGAAACTCAATAAGTAAAACATAAACATTACATTGATGAATATGACTTAAGTAAAAGCGGTAACTTTCTTCTTTAATTTAGTTTATTGCATTTAACTTCCATTATTTTATTTTATGATATGAAAAAATAACACCCTACCAATACCTCTTTAATTAAAGGTCATTGTGAATGTGAACTTGGAATTACATGCCTTTGTCCTTTTATCCTTGTCTCTCAATTTATTTTTCATAAGAATTAATGGTGACCCTGTCTTTTATATTCTTATTCACTTGGCGAACCTTACCTAAATTGGTAATTAAGTGTTTACTCAATACTTGTTCATTTTGTAACTTAAAATGAAACTTGAGTATTGGGATGAACCTGACATTAGAATAAGATGTATTGAAAGATCATAACCCACCTTTAAATTTACACAAATCCAGTGTAACCATTACTTATTCATATCATTACTTCACTTTCTCCTTGTAGTCTTATCAGAGATGAGACTATATATTATATCATCCATGTCCTGATGTAGTGACCACAAATAACATCAAACATTGATGAAATAATAATGACATAAAAATCATATTATTTTTACATTAGTCTCCTATAAGCATTTCCAACCTTGCTTCCTAAGGTAGTGATAGGTGTTGGGGACACTAACACCTTGAGTTTCCTATATCATAGTACTATGCGCAAGCGCCCATACTATTTTTGAATACTCGTGTCAGTGAGGACATTAATTTTGTCCATTATTTATTATAGTTTGAAACATGTGTTATAACTTTCCATTTTTATAAAAAAGTAAATTTTAAGAGATTAGTACCTTTTTATCTGGATTACCAGTTTACACATTTTGATTAATTAATTAAATCATTAAATGTCTCCCACTATTTTAACAAATTTTAGGAACCCTCTATGATAGAATAAA
Organism: Viscum album; assembly: GCA_963277665.1. NCBI lineage: Eukaryota > Viridiplantae > Streptophyta > Magnoliopsida > Santalales > Viscaceae > Viscum > Viscum album. The sequence continues at coordinate 1,384,637,718 of OY728137.1, read as the reverse complement.
AATACTCTGTCACTCGAGTATTCTAGTTGAAAGGATCCCTGAACCACACCTCATAGTCTACAGTATTTGTCTACACAACTACCTGGAGGGTTCAAGGTAGGATTTTGGATGACTGACTACTTCAACTCACGATTCCTTGATCTATTGAGTAAAGTCCCACCTTCTTTTAAATAATAACTTGATTTAATCAACACTTTCCTTTAAAATTACAACAAGCTAGATTTTGATATTTCTTTGTTACAATTTTAGTTAAGTCAACCCACTACACTCATGAGAATGCCCCATTAGTAAGAGGCATTCTCATCTTTGGATTGACCGACACCCCAAACAACCGATTTTGTCCAAATCTGAATGATGGAAGAAAATTTAGAATTAATATTTCTTTGAGGGTTTTATATTTTTAATATGAATAAAGAAATAATTTTCTATTTTTATAAGCACGTACTATGTGATCGCTCTCACAAATAACCGTGCAAGAAATAGAAACATTAATTGTGTCACATGTTCATTTTATCTTGCATGCTTGTTTATTATTACTCTACGTGATCATGAATTAACTACACATACACAAAAATAATAAACCATGAAAAAAATAAAATGAAGACCTAATCATGAGCCAGTACTAATGGTTGATCCATTCAGTGAATAACTGCCCAACCTAGACCCTAGGGGTAATACCTTGAGTCACATTTCCTGTAACTCAAAATGCAGTGTATGCCCCTCCAATGCATCATATCTCATGTATGGTGTGTCTCCATGACTCATCACAAACGATTTCACTGGTTGCATTGTTATTATACAAAATTACTCGCATGCAGGCGAGGGGGTATCGGGGTATAAAAATATAACTTTGAGAATGGGCGCACATGACCTTATACATACAACGTCTCTAAGGATACACACATGTAATGTCTTGGATTTTATGTGTTTTATTTTTAAATATTATATGGAATTATTACAAGACCAGGCGTAGAGACGAAACATCATTCTGAAGCACGGGGAACCCAAAATGGTGGTTTGAACTTTTTTTAAGTTAAGTGAGTCGGCATATGTGCGCAGTTGTGGCAGTTTCCAAACGGATGCCCGAATTAAAAATCTGAGGGAACCATTGCGTCTGAGATGACGACTTTACCTATGAATGAGTCTAACCTCGACCAACACAGGTAAAGGGAAAAAGTCAATTTTCAGAAATTTTTAGTAAAATAAAATAAAATAAATTCTCCAAGATTATTTTATTTTATTTGGAAACATCTGCTGCAGTGCATCGATAGGGAAACTATTTCATTAATTAATTCCATGCCATAATCACTCTGAAACAACAACACCGACTCATTAATACAACAACGTGATGGAATTCCGAAACGTGTTTCCTATTTTTAATACGTTAATCGAATGTTGCTCGTTGGAAAAGGTGGAGAGACTCTCTAGAGAATCCATGGATCTTTGAAGAGAACTCTCAGTGATGAACGATGATAGATCAAAGCTATGAATTGTTGCACCAACAAAGTTGATGGATCCCATCAACGACCGAAGTACGAACCCCTTTTTCAGTGAACGATCCATTATTGAGGTAGGGGTTGTTATTTCAATTCCTTTTCCCCATTCTTGGATTCAATGTTGAACGCGGACCAACCCACGAACAGGTTGATCTGTGGATCGTGCATTCTAGCAGGAAGGTTTTTATTGTGATGTTTTTGGGGATTAATCCATGATTATTGTTTATTATTTTTATCATGCTCTATTTGATCCTTCTAACAGGAGAAGATCAATGCCGTGACGAACGACGACGGAGGTTCATTCCTCAATTTATTTTTTTGGATTTCCTCCCCCTTTCTTTTCGTGTGTTCTTTGCTTTCTTCATGGGGCGAGGAACAACAGATCATTCCACATTTGTTTTGTGATGAAACGATCCCAAATTGAAGATCCGACGTCACGATGACCTATGAGAGGTGTGACGATGATAGTTGGAGATGAATCAGACCGGATCGGGAAAGACCGTTCTTTGAGCGTTATTCACATGGGTAGACCATTACATGTTTTCGGGACCGATCAGAGGCCCGAAAACAACTAAATAAACTTCTTGGTTTCGGGTTGACCAAAACCCATGAGTTTCATGGCAATTGGACAAACAGATCGATGAATGGGGCAGCACGGAAGGCACGACGGCAGAAGTCGGTGATTCTAGAAAATTCCAGAATACATGGAGTGTACTTCCAAATAACAGGCCGTGTAGTATTAGAGGCAGCAGATAGGGTTTCAGGGGTCATATAGGTATCACACGATGTGTGACCCCAGTCACACGAATTTTTGAAACTTCCACAATGCTTGGTGTGTATTCTGGGAAATACACAGACACGGGGAGAATGACACGGCTTCAGAACATGACATGTAGACCCTACGTGACATGGAAGAGGAAACTATGTAGGACTCGGCGTGTATCTAGGGGATACATGGACACAGGATGGATTACACGACTGTGTACTCCACCACACGGCCAGGCGAGGCCAGTAACGCAGGTCACCCTATGTACTGATTACACTGGTTGGCACACATGGGTTGAGGCCGTGTACGAGCACATGGCCAGTTTACACGGATCCGACCCCAGTCACTCGGACACAGCGTGTACTCCTTACCACACGCTCTGTACTGACTTTTTCTACAGGACTAGCCATATGACACAGGTAGTACCCGGGGTCTGAGGACACGACGTGTGACTTTTCTACACGCTATGTAATTTTTTGGAAAATGGATTGGTCCTCTTGTCCACCGTATCTTGGACATGTTTCGTTTGGGTCAGTGCCCCTTATCCTCATTCTCCTAAAGGTCAGGAATCATTTCCTTCTACAAGAGTATGATCCCATTAGCATGACTTTCTGTGATAGAGTTAGGCATCCATTCGAGAAGCCCAGGGCGAGATCCTCTATCCATTATTGACCCTAGGTAGAGTCTAGCATCGACGTGCCCAACTCTACTAGGAGTTTATCCTCTACCTAGATGGTGAATCCGGATGAGTCACGATATCCAACATGGACCTAGAAGTGATCCTCATCTGTGTATCATGATCTTTCTCTCTCAGGAGTGTGTTCTCGCGTAATGAGTGTATCTATCTATCATGATCTTCCCCACTTAGAAGTGTGTTCTCCTGTAATGAGTGTATCTTTATCTCATGGATTTTCCCGACGAACAGTTCTTCTCAGACGAACATCATCAGAGATATCATAATCATGGAGTGAGTTCTCTCAGAACAAGTGCTTCGTGGAATCTTCAAACTGAATCCCTAGAGGGGGTGTGTGGTTGTGTGACTTGTCTCTAGACTATGGGTCTGGGTTTTGGGTATATCTGGATTGTGTTCTCCTATTATATGTTCAGTAGACATATACTATGTAGATATGATTGTGCCTTTCCTTTGTTTATTTCTTTGTGTTTTTCGGGGTCCTTTACTGAGTATTGTTATACTCATCCCTGCACAGCCTTTGCCCACACGTGTCGTTTCTTGTGCAGACGAGCAGCCTTTTGATAGAGTCCAGGGAGAACCGGGATAGGACTGATCTTTCTGAGTTCCCTACAGGTCGAGGTATTCCTACGGCTACGAGCAGTAGTCCCAGTACCTCTTTGTGTTTAAAGGTTGGACTTTGCAGTTTTCAGACTCTTGTTTTTGGTGGGCTTGTATTCTGGCCCATTTTACTTTCAACACTTTACTTTCTATCGTACTCTATTGGTTTGGTTTAGTTGTATGCATGCATTTTGTTCCTTAGTGTTTTTTTACATTTCAACATTTGTGGACTTAGAGATGTGTGCGTGTGTACATGTTATTAGGCAATGCCTCCCATGTTAGTAATATGCCTACTCGGTGCTAGTCACTAGCCCCTGGCCTATTGGAGGTGGGCTTGGGGAGTCGCGGTGTGGGCCCCATAGGGACAGGTTGTGACAGAGTAGTATCAGAGGTGGTTGGTTCTAACTTAGGACCAAGAGTATGTGAGATTTATTTGGGGAAATAGTATTAAGTGTTTTGAGTTCGGATTTTAGGCCAGAGACTCCATTTTTGGTGCAGGCGGCTGATGTATCCATACACCAGGACTCTGATAACCTGATTTTTGACTCGGTACATGAAAACACTAGTTGCAGGGAAATAAAAGAATGGTACATGCATCATATAGGAATGGGTTGTGTTTTCCATATCCTTTGTGTCAATTATCCAGATATACTCATTAACCAAGGTATATCTTGTTTCCTTACAGGATGACTCTGTGATGAATACCAGCTAGGATTCAATAGTATGATCAAGAGGATGACCCAATCAGTGAAGAGGCTTCGATACAGGGACCAGTTCCCCAGGCGTTGCCACCAGGTGGTGCACCTGCTGGACCACCACCAGTAGAGCAGCCCTTGGTACCTACAGTACTGACTGATGAAGAGTGTAGTCTAAGCGTGATACATGAGTTCCAGAGACAGATACCCCTCAGGTTCCAAGGCAAGCTCGACCCTTAGGCGGATGAGGACTGGCTTGAGGTGGTTAATAGAGTTTTCTGTCGAGTGAAGACACCACCAGACCAGATGGTGATCCTAGGAGCGAGCCTTCTTCAGGGTTCAGTGGGACGATGGTGGAGTCTGACCACATAGAATCATGATGAGGAGACACTTTCATGGATAGAGTTTGAGTGACTCTCTAGGGAGGAGTTCTCTTTGGTTACATTGAGAGCAGTACACATCCAGGAGCTTCTTCATCTCCAGCAGGGAAGTATGATGATATCCGACTATTCATCGAGGTTCACCAACCTCGCCAGGCACTCGATGGATATGGTCAGGGATCAGTACTTCAGAGCTCGGACCTTCGAGCAAGGTCTATGATGGGACACTAGAGATAGTGTCATGACTATATGAATTTCGACTTATGCTGTAGTGCTCGAGCGGGCCTTGGTGATCGAAAGATTCTTGACAGAGCAGAGACAGTTGACGATAATCAGCAGTAGGCAGACAGGTCCGGAGACCTCAGAAGTAGGTAGCCGATGTCAGACACAGGGATCAAGATGTGGGAGACGTTAGAGGAGGACCCAGTATTGGGAATTGACAGTCCAGGTCTCTCAGGTTGGATCCAGTCATCCTATGGAGAAGCAGTGCTACTCATGTGACATAAGAGGACATATCATTAGGGATTGTCTGACCCGTCAAGATGCTGATAGGGAAGCGGTGGATGGACCACCGAGATAGAGGTAGAGAGTGGATAAGATAGACCCGCTAGGCGGAAGACATGGAAGAGGAGTAGAGAGAGCTGCGGGTGGTGGCAGATGCTTCAACTTACTTCCACCCCCCCAAGAGGTCTACACCAGGCTCAGGGAGCTGGGGGATAAGGGCAGGGACAACTGCATGCGGTCGAGGCGTATGACCCAGGGGCCCAGGGATTATCTAAGGTACGATTTGTGTCTTCTTTACCTTAGCTTCCATACTTATAGACACAGGTGCCAGTCATTCCTTCATCTCCACATGTCTTGTGTGAAACCTTGAGATTCCGATAGATCTGTTGACTCGATCCTTACACTTGGAGACACCTACGGGAGGAGACTCAATGATCACACACCTTTTTAGACGGTGTTATTTTACCTTTGGAAGCGAGAATTTCGGTTGGAACCTCTTGGTGGTAGGGTAGAGGCATTACAACATCATTCTCTATATGAATTGGTTATCTTCAGTCCATGCCCAGTTTGATTGTTTTAGGTGTAGAGTGCGGTGTGTCTGCAGTGATGGGATGAGGTTTTCTTTTGTCAGAGAAAAGGAGACCCAGGCAATACAGAATGAGATCATGCATAGGAGGGTTCAACTGGTCACTCATGAGTTGGCTAGACTTTCCCTCAGAGCCGTCAATGTGATGAGCTCCTAGTTTTCAGCAGTAGTGGTGGATTACGAGGATGTCTTTCCTGAATATGTTATAGGACTACCTCCCCACTGGGAAATCGACTTCTGCATCAACTTACACCCCCAGACGACACCGATTTCTTCATCAGAATATCGTATGGCTCCCGAAGAGCTTCACGAGTTGAGGATGCTGTTGAAGGATTTGCAGATTAAGGGTTTCGTGAGGCCCAATGTTTCACCCCAGGAGGCCCCGGTCTTGTTTTCCAAGAAGACAGACAAGAGTTTGAGGTTGTGCATGGATTACTGGAACCTGAATCAGGTAACGGTGAAGAACAAGTATCCACTACCGAGAATCAACGACCTCTCCGATCATATAAGAGGGGCACAATGGTTCTCGAAGGTTGACCTTCGATCAGGTTATCACCAGTTACGAGTACGGGAGGAGGATATACCGAAGATAACATTCAGATGCTGCTACGGTCACTATGAGTAACTGGTGATGCCTTTCGGCGTGATGAATGCCCCCGCAGTGTTCATGTGACTGATGAACCAGATCTTCTAGCCGTACTTAGACCAGTTTGTAGTGGTCTTCATCGACGACATCCTTGTGTACTCGGTGTCAGAGGAGGAGCATGAGAGACACCTGCGAATGGTTCTAGATGTACTCCGAGAGCACCAACTTTATGGAAAGATCTCGAAGTTCCAGTTCTAGATTCAGGAGATCCACTTTCTAGGATATGTCATCTCAGTAGATGGAGTAGCTGTAGACCCAGCCAAGGTGGAGGCAGTGTTAGCATGGGAGCCACCTTGGAGCGTGACAGAGGTGTGGAGCTTCCTAGGGTTGGCAGGATATTACCAGATATTCATTCCTAATTTCTCCCAGATATCAGCACCAATGACATCCTTGACCAGGAAGGGGAAACTCTTCTTGTGGACGGAGAAGTTCCAGCAATATTTTGAGTATTTGAGACAGAGTTTGACAAGCACCCCAGTTTTAAGATTGCCGAATAAGGGTGTCGAGTACGTAGTTTTATGTGACGCATCAGGAACCAGGCTTGGCTGTGTACTGATGAAAATACATGCAGTGATTTCTTATGGTTTATGCCAGCTTAGGCCACATGAGAAAAACTATGCGATCCATGATCTCGAGTTGGCAGCGATAGTCTTTGCGTTAAAGATATGGCGACACTACTTTATGGGAGATCAGTTTATCATCTACTATGACCACAAAAGTCTCAAGTACATATTTTTGTATAAGGATATGAATCTGAGGCAGAGGCATTGGCTAGAGTTCCTCCAAGACTATGATTTCAAGATCATCTATACTCCTGGAAGGGGAACAAGGTGTAGAATGCTCTTAGAAGATGGTTGAGCTCACAACTGTTGAGTGAGGCAACATAGTAGTTAGCCACATTACAGTTATCCTTCGTAGATGGAGAGGATACAACTTACATGTAGTAGATGGTTGTCACCCCTCCACTCTTACAATGAGTTAGGTAGGCACAACTTGGGTATGTCAACTGTGAGGCTTTATGTGCTCAGTTATCCACATGACATGCTCCTGATGGATATTCGCAAGGTGGGGAACATGTACTTATTTTTAGAGGATGCACTGTTATAAAATTGGTGTTGTGATAAGAGGTCCTAAGGGAGTTTCATACATCCCCCATGGCGGTACATACAGGAGTGGAAAAGATGTACCAGGATCTCTGCCGGCAGTTTTGGTGGTCAGGCATGAAGAAGGCAGTAACAGAGTTCATTTCTCGATGTCTTACATGCTAGTAGGTGAAGGCTGAGCACCAGGTTCCAGTAAGATTAGATAACCCCCTAGAGGTTCTAGATTGGAAGTGGGATGGAATATCGATGGACTTTGTGATAGGCTTACCACAGATTTCCAAGGGGCATGATTCCATCTAGGTGATCATTGACTGACTCACCAAGTCGAACCAATTTCTATCTATCAAGGAGTAGAGTTCTATAGAGATCTTGGGATGCCTCTATGTGCAAAAGATAGTTCAGATTCATGGCGTCATTTCGAAAATAGTCTCAAATCGAGATGCCCATTTCACATCCCATTTGTGGAAGGAATTGCAGGAGGCTTTCAGGACACAGCTACGCTTGAGCACGATGTTCCATCCTCAGACCGATGGTCTGATGGAGAAGACCATTCAGGTTCTGGAGGATATGTTTCGGGCATATATCTTGAACTTCAATTGCAATTGGGAGGACCACCTACCACTAGTGGAGTTTTTATATAATAATATCTACCACTCCACCATTGGTATGGCTCCATTCGAGACCTTGTATGGGAGACCCTATCAGTCAACACTTTGCTGGACTAACCCTGTAGAGTCAGCACTCATGGGTCCAGAGTTGGTGCAAGCTACCACCAAGAAGGTGTAGGTCATTCGGGAGCAGATGAAGACTGCACAGATCCGGAATAAGTCTTATGCTGACAGATGATAGAGACCTCTGGAGTTTGAGGAGGGTCCACGTCTTTCTTCAGGTCTCACCTCATCAAGGATTGTGGAGATTTGTCCGGGGCAGCAAGTTATATCTGAGGTTCATCATACCTTTTCAGATACTACTTAGAGTCGGCGAGGTGGTGTACCGCCTAGCACTACCTCCGTAGTTGCACCGGGTACACGATGTCTTCCACGTGTCGCAGTTGAGGAGGTACGTGCATGACCCATCACACATCATCGACTGGGGAGAGCTGGACATCGAGGATGGGGTGACCTTTGCTGAGTACCCGATGGAGATCGAGGATCGGAAGGAGAGGATCTTTCATGGGCGATCAATTCCCTTGGTGCGTGTTCGGTGGCGGCATGAGAATCTTCAAGAGAGCATGTGGGAGCGGGAGTCTTAGATCCATGCCCAATACCCACATCTTTTTGAGTTGTCTTTGTTTTGGATTTTCAGGGATGAAAATCCCAAAGGTGGGGAGAATGTAATGTCTCAGATTTTCTGTGTTTTATTTTTAAATTTTATATGGAATTATTATGAGACCAAGAACATATACGACACATCATTCTGAGGCCTGGTGATCCCGGAATGGTGATTTGAACTTTTTTTAAGTTAAGTGAGTTGGCACATGTGCGCGGTTGTGGCAGTTTCCAAAAGGATGCCCAAATTAAAAATATGAGGGCACCGTTGCGTCCGAGATGACAAATTTACCTAAGAACGGGTCTAACCTCGATCGGCGTGGGTCGAGGGAAAAGGTTAATTTTTGGACATTTTTAGTAAAATGAAATAAAATAAATTCTCCAAGTTTATTTTGTTTTATTTCGAAACATCCGCTGCAGTGCAATGAAGGGGCAACTATTTCATTAATTAATGCCATGCCATAATCACTGTGAAACAGCAACACTGACTCATTAATACCACATTGTGATGGAATTCCGAAATGTGTTTCCTCTTTTTAATAGGTTAATCGAATGTTGCTCATTGGAAAAGGTGGAGAGAATATCTAGAGAATACATGGAGATTTGGAGAGAACTCTCAGTGACGAATGACGATGGATCAAAGCTGTGAATCGCTGCGCCAACGAAGTTGAAAGATTCCAATGATGTCGGAAGCACGACCCATTTCGTCAGCGACCGATCCCTTCTTGAGTTAGGGGTTATTACTTCAATTCCTTTTCCCCATTCTTGGATTAAATGTCGAATGCGGACCAACCCACGAACAAGTTGATCCGCAGATCGTGCGTTCTAGTGGGAGGGTTTTTATTGGGATGTTTTTCGGGATTAATCCTTGAATATTGTTTGTTGTTTTGATCCTGCTCTTTTTGATCCTACTAACAGGAGAAGATCAAAACTGTGATGAATAATGGCGAAGGTTTGTTCCTCAATTTCTTTTTTTGGATTTCTTCCCCCTTTCTTTTCGTGCGTTTTTCGCATTCTTTAAGGGGTGAGGAACAAAGGATCGTTGTGCATTCGTTTTGTGACACAACGATTTCAAATTGAAGATCCGATGTCATGAAGACCTATCGGAGGTGCAACGACAATAGCGGATGATGAATCAGACCAGATTGGGAAATACCGTTCTTCGAGCATTCTTTGCGCGAGTGGATCATTACGCGTTTTTAGGACCTATCGGAGGCCCGGAAACAACAGAATCAGCTTCATGGTGTTGGGATAACCAAAACCCGTGAATTTCATGGTGATCAGATGATTGGATCGATGAACGAGGCAGCACAGAAGGTGGGTTGACGGAAGTTGGCGATTCTAGAAAATTCCGGAATACACGACGTGTACTTCTGAAGAACACGAAGTGTAGTAATGGCAGCCGAAGCTAGGGTTTTGGGGGTAATATAGGTATCACATGATGTGTGACCCTGGTCACACGGTGTGTTGGACCTTCCCCTAGGCTCGATGTGTATTCTAGGAAATTCACAGACACGGGGAGAATGACACGACTTCAGAACATGGCGTGTAGACCCTACGTGGAATGGAAGAGGCAACTACACATGGCTTGGCATGTATTCATGGGATACACAGACACGGGATGGAGTACACGGCCATGTACTCCACCACACGGCCACGTGAGGCCAGTAACACGGGTCACCCCATGTACCGATTACATAGGTTGGCACAAATGGGTTGAGGCTGTGTATGGGCACATGGCCAGTGTACACGGAGCCGACCCCAGTCACTCAGACACGGCGTGTACTCCTTACCACATGTTATGTACTGAATTTTTCTACATGACCGGACTTATGACACAGGCCATTGTACACGGGAAGTACCCGGGGTCAGAAGACATGGCGTGTGACTTTTCTACATGCCATGTACTTTTTTAGAAAATGGCTTGGTCCTCTTGTCTTCCGTATCTTGGTCATGTTTTGTTTGGGTCAGTGCCCCTTCTTCTCGTTCCCCTGAAGGTCAGGCATCGTTTCCTTATACAGGAGTATGATCCCTTCAGCAGGAGTTTCTGTGATAGAGTCATGCATCCCTCCGAGAGGCCCGAGGTGAGATCCTCTATCCATTATTGACCCTAGGTAGAGTCAGGAATCGACGTGCCCAACTCTACTAGGCATTGATCCTCTACCTAGTTGGTGAATCCGGATGAGTTGCGGTATCCTCCATGGCCCTGGTAGTGATCCTCATCTGTGTATCATGATTTTCCCCCTCAGGAGTGTGTTCTCCCATAATGAGTGTATCTATCTATCGTGATCTTCCCCACTCAGGAGTGTGTTCTCCCGTAATGAGTGTATCTATCTCTCATGGATTTTACCGGCGAACAGTGCTTCTCGGACGAATTTCAATAGAGATGTCAGACTCATGGAGTGAGTTCTCCTGAAATGAGTTCTTCATGGAATCTTTGAACTGAATCCCTAGAGGGGGTGTGCGGTTGTGTTACTTGTCTATAGACTACGGGTCTGGGTTTTAGGTATATCTGGATTGTGTTCTCCTATTATATGTTCAGTAGACATATACCGTGTAGAGATGACTATGCCTTTCCTTTGTGTACTACTTTGTGTTTTTTGGGGTCCTCTATTGAGTATTGTTATACTCACCCCTGCACGGGATTTGCCCGCACGTGTCGTGTCTTGTGCAGATGAGCAGCCTTTTGAAAGAGTCCAGGGCGGAAGAGGATAAGACTGAGATTTCTGAGTTCTCTATAGGCTGAGGCATTCCTACGGCTATGAGAAGCAGTCCCAGTACCTCTTTGTGTCTACAGGTTAGACTTTGTAGTTTTTAGACTCTTGTTTTTTCGTGGGCTTGTATTCTGGCCCAGTTTACTTTCAGCACTTTACTTTACATTGTACTATATTGGTTTGGTTTAGTTGTATGAATTCATTTTGTTCCTTAATATTTTTTTACATTTCAGAATTTGTGGGCTTGGAGATGTGTGCGTGTGTATAGGTTCTTAGGCAATTCCTCCCATGTTAGTAATATGCCTACTCGGTGCTAGTCACCAGCCCTTGGCCTATTAGAGGCGGGCTTGGGGAGTCGTGGCGCGAGCTCCACTGAGACGGGTCGTGACAACACTGATCACCTTTTAATTAAAATAATTATTACCAAACCATTGTAATAAATAAATAATTAACTAAAATGCATTAGACATACATTGGATGGTCTTAGGATCATGATTAGTCATATACACATTAAACTCACGTATATTAATAAAATACAGACATAAACTTAAACTTACATTAAAATAAATTTTAGGGAGTTATTTTATTGAATTAAAATTTCACTTTAATTTTAATTCAATATATATAAGTCATTCGGTCCCGTTTAATTAATTTAATTTTAAAACTAAAAATTAAATTAATTAATTAATTTAATAAATTACCAAATTAAACTAATCACTTCACATTAACAATTTATCCAAGAATTGATATTTAATTAATTTAATTTTCATCTGAAATAAAATTAATTAATTTTATTAATTTTTGATTAAATAAATTACCTTGCCACTAAAAACCTCAAGCGGGTCCTGTTTGGGTTGGGACGAACCTACATAGGCCCATTTCAGGCTATCTTGACCATGTGTAGTGCATTATGGACTGAGTAGGTCCACCCAAGACTGTTTGGACCTGTGTAGGGGCAATCTGGAAACACTCAATAGGTTACCTCTGGCCAGCGGGGGCACGACCGATCTTGGAAATCTGGTGGAATAAGCCACCACCGCCAGATCTGGGCGACGACACGGGCGATCGACAATGGAGTAATGTGAACAAGGTTGAAGACTGATGGGGTGCTGTGCTGGGGTGGGTTCAGGGGTGACGTCAGCTGGCGTGGCCCTGTGGTGGTCCAACAGGAGGATCCCGATCCAGATCTGGGCTAGGAGGAGGCCGAGGGGTCTAGCTGGGGTTGGTCTAGCGAGTCCAAGTCCGCTGGATATGGAGGCACGTGTAGGAGGGTAGAGAAATGGGAGGAGAAAATGGAGGTGGTCAGACCAATGATGGTGGTTGGCCGACGAGTTTTTCTACTATGAGGCGCTTCTGCGAAAGGCTGAGATAGGGCCAAACCATGGCGGTGCGATGTGGGTGGTGCGCACATGGAGGTGCAGCCAAGGGGGTTCCTCACAACAGTTAGAGGAGAATCCTACAGTGTGGTTGGTTCTGGCCAGGGTGGCCGGTTCAGGGCGGCGCGCTGCCTCATGGTGGAAGAAACAGGGTGGGTGGCTCAGCCCTCCCAAAAGTTTGCCTTTTTTTATCTATTCTCCCCACAAAATGTCAAGGATCCTTTTTTTTTACTTTTGATTTTTTTTCTTTGATTCCATTCCATATAGCCAGCCAAAAAAAACAAGGCCAGCCCCCTTTAAAAATTTCTAAATCCTATTTAGGCTTTGGAAAGTGATAATAATATTAGAATATTATTATAAAAAAATCATTAAAATAATTTAATTACTATTATAATAAAACTATTATTATTATAATAAAATAATAATAATATTATTAATAATTAAACCTCACATAAAAAACTATTCTTAATTTAACAACAAATTCAGATGAGTTCATCAATTTAAAAAACTTGTATGTATATCAGTTCAAATACACTCTAGAACTTCGAATGACCGCATAATGGTCATCTAATGTCTGATTAAAATGAGATATATGGAATTGGGACTGTAACAAAACCCTCTTTAAGATTCCATGAAAATTTAATTCTTTCATTGTCTTAAAATTGCACACGCTCACTCTGATACCACTTGAAGGAACCGACTAGGCAGCAGAAGCTTCAGAAGGTGGGATTTTAAAATTTTTCACCGAAGTTCGACATGAACTTGTCGAAGTTAGTGAATAGCTGTCCAGTTTAAGATAAGGATCACACATGAGGAGTTTTAAACCTAAAATAAAACCATAAAATACCTGGTTTAGATCCGAAGCCGTACATGATTTCTGCTCATTGTTGGTGATTATTGCTCGAAGAATATGAATCCATATTCCTCTATAACATCCATACGCGCTTCAAAAAATCCGAAGGAGCATCGATCATCGAATTCCGGTTGGTAGTGCAGAGATCCGACTACTCATTAGACACTATGACAATCACCACATTGCTTCGCTTACGATGCCTAAGAGAGAGCTCGATCTGACCTCCTTGGATCCAAATCTTCTCTCTTTAGATCATGGGAAGAGGATAAGAGAGAGAAATACCATAAAAAATAGTCCCTGGTGGGAGACTCTCCTCTTCTATATATAGTGTGTTAATAAAATACCCGGTATTGCCTCTTCAGACCTGGAATACTTAATGTAATATAAACGGCATGTTATGACTACTTATCTGAGACATAAATATTATTATCATTTTCTTGTAATATATTAAATATATTACATGATAATAAATGATTCATTAACTCGACTCGTCATTCCCATAAATATTAATTGAACCTTGAATATGTTAAACTAATATTTATCAATTAATATTTTTCATGCATTTACATAAAACTTGTAAATAAATTTAATAAATAAATTCAATGCTCATTATTCTTAACTTGAACAATATGAATTTATTTATACCATTGGTGATCGTATCTCCTCAGACAAATCCCAAAACCCAGTGGTGGGGCCCATAATGTCCAAAACTCTTATTTAAATGAATAGGGAAGATTCTTGAATATGCTATTATGTGTGACCCTCTAGGCCCTTATCTCAATAACAGTGAATAATATTCACAAACCAAGAGTAGGATCTAGCAACCCATCATGACCCCTAAATAGATAAGGATTGTCACAGTAATGACAACCGACCTATGAACACGTACTATGTAATATAATATCATTATCATTAATATCTCATAAAGAAGGACACACACCTGTGTCATCGTCATTTTCTTTCTTTATTGTTTTTTGATTCAACTAGATGAATTTACCCTTTATTGACATGGCCATGTCCTTATGAAGGTACTACCATCCTCATCCACATGGCCTGAGATATATATAACTGTCATAACCCGGAAGCGACATATCCTTTCTTGACCATTCAACCAATGTCATGACACCAATGACACACCCAACCCAAACTACCTCACCACAATTTCATCATCATGGTGTTCATATTTCATCAAAGTACACGATCAAATGACAAACACTAGTAATTATCTCAAGTCAGAAGACCATTACACATGATCTTAGATAGGAACATCCAATGACACCCGAAACATATAGTGTTCTTTTTGGCGTGTCTGTCCTCATGATCTCACTACTAGATATCAACAAGTGCGAACTTCATGAGAATAAGTCTCAATACTTATGAGACCCCAACACCTGATATTCAAATATCTACTATGTCCAGTCAATAAGATGCATCTAGACTATAGAACCTTAATTTCATATTAATGTAATTGTATCTAAAGGTTCTCATTATAACCTGGGATCTACTATAACCTTTCGACATGAAAACTAATATTTGGATATTACCATTTCAATATTGGATACAAAAATTATACACTATAGTGGTAAGATGACATCATGTATAGATAACAATATAAATGATATGGTAATCTAAAGCATTGATGAGTTGGGTCTTGGGAACCCACTATTTCAATACAAATTTTAATATGAATAAAGTTATTTCACATTTTTATACTACTAACTATTTTTTCATAAAAATATGGAAACAATGATACTATGGAGAAAAATACGAAAAGTTCAGATGTCTGGGATCTGAATGAACTAAAGATAGTTTCCCTATTTGACTACTATGGGGTCCCTATGGATGACACCGTAGGATTATTTGGCTAGATTCTAGGCCAACTAGTGGCAAAGCTGGTTACCCTTCAAATTACGTATGCTAATTGGAGGTATATGCCTTCATCATGGAAAAATAAAGTTTTTGATTCATAGATAATGGCAATTTTAATACATTATGGTGTCATTGAATGTCATTATGTCAATAAATTCTAATATTTTCAAAATGAATATCTTTGTACAAATGTTTTTACACTTTCCCATTACTGATATTATATAATGAAAGTGGACATTGAAAAATTTTGGTAAGAAATAGAATGATTTTAAATGGATATTATGGAATAAATTCAATGATACTTCATTGAGCGCCCAACAACTGTATGATAAGGTACCCAATGGGGTACCTAGAGAGTAATGGAAAGTTTTTTTGATTTCCATCATGATGAGAATCATGTGTTATTTAAATATATATTATTATATTAATCTCATTTTATATTTATACATGCATATGAAAAGAAGATGACATTTCATAAATTAATATTAAATTAAATATTTTTTATTTTAGGATGTTTCAAGGAATAATTCATCGAGTGGAGCTAAGAAAACCATCGCTCACACTACGGGGTCAAAGTGTTTTTCTAGAAACTGATAGACTCTGATAATCTTTTAATTAGTTTAAATATTTATAAGAAAATATTATATGTTCTATATATTAAATTGTTGATTTATATTTTTTTAGTGTAATTATAGAATTAGGGCACCATGTCTCTTGAAAATAACTATGGTTGGATGTTCATAAAAAAATCTAATGGGAGTTATGTTAATGAGCTATCCAAAGAAGTTGGGGTATGAATTCATTTTTCATTATACTAACTTATTATCAATTGTCACTATGTTAATATATATTTCTTCAAATATGACTAATATTTGACATATAGGTAAAAATTAAAGAACTATGAAATTTCAATTCTGTACGGTCCTTCTCAGTCTCCCAGGATGACCCTGTTGGTAAAGTCCTTGTGAAGGAGCATCCTGGTCGAGTGTGTAACGCCCTGAACCAAGTTACCTAGAGTTGGTGCATTATTACATAACATTGACATTAATATTACCCTAAAACATGTTATTGGAATTTCAAAAATCCAAGAGACACGATTAATATCAAGGAGTAAAATATGGTTCAATAAGATAAAAATAATTTTTGGTGAATAGTAACTTTTTACTTTTATTTACCACGGTTAAAAGTAAATAGGGTAATTAAGGGTAAAAATGATATTAATATTACCCTAAAACATGTCCTAATTCTATTGTACAAGTGTATATCGACCAAAAAAAACCTTAGGAATAAAATATTATCATTTAGGTCCACTTGGATTAGATTAGGACATTTATTATTATTTAACTCAAAGAAGAATTAAAAGAGTTAAAATCAAAGTTTAATTAATAAAACATTTTTAATATAGGGTTATACATAAGATAAATTCTATTATAAAGATTAATTAGAAATATAAAAAGATTTCCTACATAATGGTATTTTATTTATAAATTTTAGACATTAAATAATTTAATTTATATATGACACAGTGGTGATGCAGTAATTACCTAATTAATGAAATATTAAAATAATTGATATTATAAATATCAAAATAAATGTAATTTGAGAATTTTTAGGAATTACACTAATTTTCTAGGTTAATATGACATATTATTATTGGTTATATAAATTTTTTTCTAAGTAATAATGCTATTATGAAATTATCAAAAACAAAATACCCAATAGTGTCAAAATTGACATAAAAGAGTTTTTAAAACAAATATTATATTATTAATTGATATTCTATTCCTAAAAAGCTAAGGTTCGGAAAAATGACTTATATAATCATATTTGTATCATTAATGGACCACTTGGGGGTCTCTTGGAGGTATATAGTAAGTTTATTAACTATATAATATAAAAATACAAAGAGACATGATAAATGTCAAACTATTTAACTAAGAGTTAAATATAAATGATAAGGTTAATATATTGACCCAAACCTGTCTAAAATATATTGGTTGAAAGGATTTAAACCCATACCCACCTTAAACTTTAAATAATCCACTTAGGATCCATTAGAAACCAAATATGAATTTATTATAAAATAATATTTCTAGCTTTTCCAAAGGTGCCCCTCACACCTCTTATAAAAGGATACTCCCCCTTCTCTCTAATTTACACCTTCAAAGCCTTTTGGATCGACCAAAACATACCAAAATATTCTCTAAACTTCCATATATTCAAACTAGAGGCATTAGTTTGATCAGAAAGCCAACCTAAGGATCCCTTTTGATCAAATCAAAAGGAAGAAACCGAAGAAGAGGTAATGTTTTCACCACCCTCTTTCAAGTTCCTTTCTTCTTCAACTTCTTCTTTCTTTGTTATTTCCATTATAAAATAATAACTCCAGTATCTTTTATATACTGTGATGTTATTATAAATATGGTACAACCATATTCAGTATTATATCCATCCTTTTAATGACATGTCACAATACGTGCGTACGTACGGATTACCGTCTCCACGTCGTGGTGTAATTGTTATTCAAAACATTATTATTTGGATGGGTATAATAATGATGTGTAATTCATGTAAATAATAAATATAACATGATAATGATTCTATATATATTATATACTATCCAATTATATTTTATTTGAATATCAAAAGAATGATATTGTCACTCGTGCGTACGTACGGACTACCGTCTCCATGAACACGATGAGATTCATTCCCCATCGTATCCATTCAAGTCTAATTCTCATTTGATGATTAAAAATAATATTTAAGGACTTGATATCATTATGGATATAAATAAGATACAACCTATACATAACAAACACATCTTATGTAACAAAACATATAAAAGAAAACGAGTAAGTTAACACCCGAAACGACGATAATACTAAGATATTATTAACAAAGCAATGTTAAAAGATCATATATGATATCATATTAATGTATATGATTCTTGTATAATTTAATAAAAATTATTTCACCATTATACAGGAGGTTAAACTACCCTCAACCAAGTAAAAGTACAAGGTAAGGGTTTATTTCACAATCTCTTCATTATCCGAGGTTGTTTATACATAATTATCTAATGAGACCTCTTTATCATCCACATCCATGTTTCTTAAAAATGTATTTCAAAACATTCTTACTATTTTACATAATATGGTTTAAAGTATTTTATACCCTTGTTTTACTTTTTATAAGAAGTTTATAAAGGAATATTTACGTCATTTTCCAAATAAGGACCTTTTTAACCTTTTCGACAAATTAAGGTAAGAATGTCTTTTTTAACTTATACGGAGGGTGCGGCTATTTTCCACCATTGTAAAATCTTCTAAGATTCCATTATAATATTATAAGAATATTTTCAAAGTAAATGTTTTATTTTATAATTATGTGACATTTAAATTATTAAAAAAAAGAGATATTTCTCTCAAAAAGTTTTGATTTCATCTATGTCAACACCCTTTGATGGATTTTAATATTATTTAAAGATAATTAATTATGATACAAAACATCCATATTGTATTGAATGTTTTATGATATGTTTGACCGTGGATGTGTTATTTTTATACCATTCATGGTTTATGGAGAAAGTATTGACATTTCGTATGCTAGTTTTAATACGAATGTTTATGTTATGTTTAAACCTGTTCATATGAGGAATGCATTGGACTTAATAAGTGACGGGTGGAGCCCGCTATAGATCCTTGATGCATTGGTAGGTCTCATGAGACAAACTAGTGTCTTGTCACAAGGCCTTGAAAAAATCTTATTTTTATTCTTGACACAAGGCCTTGACTATGTGGTTATGATAGTCTGGTATTATGCATTTCATCATTATGAAAGTGGTTATTGATATTGCATGTGATTATTCGACTAGTAGAATATCCATGTGAATAAGTAAATGGAATTATTTCATTTTATCTTTTCCATATTATGCTGAAGTTCATGTTTAGAAGGCTTTTGTTTTAGTTATACATTGCCTTAAATGTTTATTCTTATTTATGAAAGTCTCCGCTATATTGTTATCCTTACTGGGCATTTGAGCTCACCCCTTTGTATGTTTTATTTTTCCCAGGATGTGAAGAAGTATTTTATGAATGACCTGTAGGGATAGTATATGGGGATATGAGTGTGGAGACAATATGTTGTTGTAGTTTTCACTTTATGATGTAATGTAAACTTTATGAATGTACCAAGTTTTTCCAAGGCTACTAAACTAATCGGTCTTTTGAGATTTGATCTTTTGTGATCATGCCAATGCTATGTAATAATGCACTGACTTTAGGTAACTGGGGTCGGGGTGTTACACATAACATAAACATTCATATTAAAACTAGCATACGAAATGTTAATAATTTATCCATAAAACTTGAATGGTGTAAAATAACAAATCCACAGTCAAACATATCACAAAACCTTCAATACAATATGGAAGTTTTGTATCATAATAAATCAACTTCAAATAAGCTTAAAATCCATAAAAGGATGTTGACATAGATGAAATCAAAACCTTTTTTAGATAAATATCTCTTTCTATTTTGAAATAATTTAAAATTCATATAATTATAAAAGAAAACATTTATTTTGGAAATATTCTTATAAGATTGTAAGGGAATATTTGATGATGTTATAACGACGAAGAATAACCACACCTTCCATATAAGTTAAAAAAATATTCTTACCTTAATTTTGTCAAAAAGGTCATAAAGTACCTTGTTTGGAAAATGACAGAAAGATTCCTCTCAAAACGTATAAGGTAAAATAAGGGTATAAATGAATTTAACCCATAGTCTAGTAATTAGTAAAAATGTTTTGGAATACATTTTTAGGGAAACATGGATGTGGATGATAAAGTGGTCCCTGTAGATAATTACATATAAACAACCTTGAATAATGAAGAGGTTGTAGTTTTAACCCTTACCTTATACTTTTCCTTGGTAGAGGGTAGGTTAACCTCCTGTATAATGGTGAAATAATTTTTATTAAATTATACAATAATTATATACATTAATATGATATCATATATGATCTTTTAACATTTCTTTGTTAATAATATCTTAGTATTATCGTTGTTTCGAGTGTTAACATATTCATTTTAGTTTATATTATTTGTTATGTGAGTCATATTTTTTATGGATGGGATGTATC
This sequence comes from Viscum album, assembly GCA_963277665.1. Lineage (NCBI taxonomy): Eukaryota > Viridiplantae > Streptophyta > Magnoliopsida > Santalales > Viscaceae > Viscum > Viscum album. The sequence continues at coordinate 1,384,617,023 of OY728137.1, read as the reverse complement.
TTATTCATATCCATAATGATATAAAGTATTTAAACATTATTTTTAATCATCTAATGAAAATTAGTCTTGAATGGATACGATGGGGAATGAATCTCATCGCGTTCATGGAGACGGTAATCCGCACGTACGTACGAGCGACAATATCATTCTTTTGATATTAAAATAATATATAATTAGATGGTATATCATATATAAATAATCATTATCATGTTATATTTATTATTTACATCAATTACACATCATTATTATACCCATCCAAATAATAATGTATTGAATAACAATTACACCACGATGTGGAGACGGTAAGCCGTACGTACACATGTATAGTGAATTTTCATTCAAAGGATGGATAGAATAATAAATTTGGTTGTACCATATTTATAATAACATAAAAATATATAGAATATACTGGATTTATTATTTTATAATGGAAACAACAAAGAAAAATGAAGTGGAAGAAGAAAGGAACTTGAAAGAGGTGATGAAATATTTACCTCTTCTTAGGGTTTTTCCTTTTGATTTGATCAAAAGGGATCCTTAGGTTGGCTTTCTGACTAAAGGAAGGAATCTAGGATGAAGTTAGTATAGTTTATAGGGTATTTGGGAAGAGGTTGGCCGAGCCAAATGGCTTTGAAGGTGTGGATTAGAGGGAAGGGGGAGTGCCCTTTTATAAGAGGGGTGAGGGGCACCTTAGGAAAAGCTAGAAATATTATTTTATAATAAAATAATTTTCGGTTTCTAAGGGCTCCCAAATGGATTACATAAAGGCTAAGGTGGGTATGGGTCTAAAACCACTCAACCAATAGGTTTTATACTGGTTTGGGTCACTATATTAAATTTATCTTTTAGATTTAACTCTTAGTTAAATAGTTTGACATTTACCATGTCTCTTTGAATTTTTATATTATATAGTTAATAAAATTAATATATACTTCAAAGAGAACACCAAGTGGTTTATTAATGATGAAAATATAATTATATAAGTCATTTGGCCAAACCTTAGATTTTTAGGAATAGAATATCAATTAATAATATAATATTTGTTTTAAAAACTCTTTTATGTCAATTTTGACACTATTTGGTATTTTGTTTTTTCTAAATTTATAACAGCATTATTACTTCAAAAAAATTCATCTAAATAACCCTAACATGTCATATTAACCTATAAAATTAGATTAATTCATAAAAAGTCTCAAATTACATTTATTTGGATATTTATAATATCAATTATTTTAATATTTTATTAATTAAGTAATTACTACATTATCATTGTGTGATAAATAAATTAAATTATTTAATGTCTAAAAAATATAAATAAAATACCATTATTTAGGAAATATTTTTATCTTTATAATTAATATTTATAGTCTAATTTATCTCATGTATAACCCTATAGTAAAAATGTTTTATTTATTAAACTTTGATTTTAACTCTTTTAACTCTTCTTTAAATAAAATAATAATAAGTGTCCTAATCTAATACAAGTGGACCAAAGAGGTTTATATTTTATTCCTAAGGTTTTTTTGGTTGAATAATACTTATTCAATAGAATTAGGACATGTGTTAGGATAATAATAATATCATTTTACCCTTAATTACCCTATTTACTTTTAACCGTGGTAAATAAAAGTAAAAAGTCACTATTCACCAAAAATTATTTTCATCTTATTGAACCACATTTTACATACTGATATCAACTGTGTCACTCATATTTTTGAAATTACACTCATAGAAGTGGTAAAATTAAGTTTTATGTGAATTTGAAAATTCTCCTAGGAGGTGGGTAAAAGACGGTGAAAAGTTCAATAAATTTATATATATATATAAAATTATTATAAAATGACTCCAATGAATTATATTAAACTTATATAGGTATTATGTATCTATTTTTACCTAAAATAAATTTAAATAAAATAAATAATTATTTAAATAAAAATTCGGTTTTAAACTATAACTCAGTGTTTTTCACTATTCATCAAAAATTGAAAGTTTTCAGAAAATACCAAAAATTCACCCTAAGCTAATTTCGGTATTATAAATCCAAAAATGAAGTCCATTTTGAAATATAAAATTTATTAAATTTCAAAAAGTGGGTATTACTATTCATAACAGATTGTTTGATTGGTTGTGGTGTGTTAGAACTCGATGTTGCGTACAACACACGCCATTGTATTATTCAAAGAGGAGTATACCGTGGAAGCTTGGGGTGTTACATAGTGTGAAGGATGAGTTTGGAACCATTACTACATGCAGTCTTCAATATTCCATCATATATTTTATCTACATCTACTCCTGGTTGTAGTCACTCTCTACCCCAAGATGCTCAGATAGAGTTTTTCTATGCGAAGCACAATTCAGGAATATGTGGCTTAAATATCTGATTTGCAAAAAGAATTGGTTGATTTATATTAGAAGACAATAGGATCTATCCCCAGTGATATTGCATCAATGAATGGTGCTAATAAATTAAATCACATAACTTCAAAATCATTTATTTCACAAACTTTTATTGTTTTTATGTTTAGATATAAATATACAACACCATTTAATTTTAAATATAATTGTCTTGCTGGTGCTGGTAGTAGGAATTATAGATGAATATGGAGAGGGTGATAAGTATAGTTCATCATTGATCAGTGATTAACAATCTCTTTTATCTCTTGTAATAATATATAAAGAGAGGGTTTTTTCATGTATTATTTGTGGAATAGAGTATTTACATGACATTTTCATGGTTTCCCATGTTTGAAGAGACTGAAACCATTTATATCATGTTTTTTGGTATAACTATGTAGTGGAATGTTATGCTTCGTGTAAATTAATATACTTGTTTATATATGGTTACTTTCCTTCATTCATGTTTCGGGGGACTTTGTAGACAAATATGGTCTAAGAAAACTATAGAGAAATATATAGGATTTTTTTGAGCCTATTAAGCTCAGAACAAGTTCTCTTTATCACTATAGGTAATTAGAATTGTCTGGTGACCATGTCACCATGTTTAGAGAGCATTGTGTAAGTTAAAAAGAGATTTGGGGTGGTATATGGATATGAGACTTGATGTGGGTATCCTTGGTTGGTTTCCCTAATTCTAGTCTGATATGTGTGAGAGGATTAAGAAAAGTGAAATAATGGGTGGGACGACCATATAGATCAGGATTCTTGATAAACACCCTTATAAGTGTGGGTTGAGACTTAGTGAGACCTATGAGTGGGATGAGTCCTTTGGGGTGAGATTATGTGTGATAGATAAGGGTTATAACCAAGTGGAAGGCTTAAATATCTTCCTTAAGATATGGGAAATGGAAACCAGGTGTAGGCCATGGGAGTTGTTCGATACATGGAATCATGTTTCCAAAGGGGATATATCATGATAGGTTGGGATGATACCTCGGTAATAAGAACATGAGAGATAAGGGATTTTGTATAGTTTGACTAGGACCTTAGGCTTGGGTCAGGTGTAACGCCCCAACCCCAGCTACCCAGAGTCGGTGCATTACTTCGTAACATTGGCATGATCACAAAAGATCAAGTCTCGAAAGACCGATTAGTTTAGTAGCCTTAGAAATACTAGATACATTTGTAAATGTTACATTACATCATAAAGTGAAAAACTACAATAACAAAGTCTCCATAGTCCACACTCATATCCTCTTCTGACAATCCCTGCAGGTCATTCATAAAATACTTCTTCACATCCTAGAAAATATTAAAACATTGAAAGGGGTGAGCTCAGATGCTCAGTAAGGATAACAATATTGCGGAAGCTTTCATAAATAAACATTAACATTTAAGGCAATGTATAACTAGAACAAAAGCCTTTTTAAACTTGAACTTCAGCATAATATGGCAAAAATAAAATTAAATAATGCCATTTACTTACTCACATGGATATTCTACTAGTCGAATAATCACATGCAATATCAATAACCACTTTCATAATGAGGGAATGTATAATGCCAGACATTCTAAAACATTTTGTCAAGGCCTCGGCCAAGACGTCTAAAATGATTAAGGCCTCGGCCAAAACCATCAATCAAATTGGGAAAGGGCCTCGACCAATTCCACGTCTAGTTGTCTCATGAGACCTACCGATGCATCTAGGAGCTATAGCGGGCTCCACCCGTCACTTATTAAGTCCAATACATTCCTCATATGAATAGGTTTAAACATATCATAAACCATAACATAATCATATCACATAAAACATGCATAAAGGAAACATAACATTTCCACATTTCAATCACAAGATATCAATACAACACATTTATATAATAAAAATGCTTTCAAAACCATTTTCAATACCAAAATAAAAGAAATTTAAAACTTTTTATTTATTTTTCATTAAAAGAAATGATGGCTTGTAGAGGAAGCCGAAACTAAAATAATGGTCACGGCTGCGGAGAAGTCCTTGTCGCCGCATAAGTACGGAAATAAAAAAATTCCCTTTTTTCATTTAGCAAAACACTTCGTATAAAAAAGATTCCTTTTGAATAAACATAAAAGTCAAAGGGTACACCGTATAAAAGAAAGTTGTGTATAAAACCAAATATGCCTCAATGAAAGGGGATTGAGACGAAGTCCTTAAAAAGATCATTTTTTTAAATAAAGTACATCTATAATGTGTATTCACTATAATTATGCATAAATAATGTAAAAATACAAGATAGGACATAATAATATCATGACATAATTTGAAAGTAGGAGATTAACCCAAAGAATAGAAATTGGGTTAAGAAGTCCCCTTACCTCATGTCTGACTTGACTCAACCGTTATTTAACCTCCTGAATAATAAACTAGAGTTAATATATACCTTATTAAGAACCATTTTTAATTTCATTATCCTTTTTATATCACTTATTACAATGTTATGAACATTATGTAATTATTTAAGTTAATAACGGTCGTTTTGTCGATCTTTGGTACTTGAGTCAACAATAAACTTCTTATAATTACAAGTTGTTTATGTGGTAGAATATACATTATATCCAGAATTATATTCATGATTTAGATGTCATATATGTCATATATATCCAGTATATACATTCATTTATTACGTAACATTTAGAGGTAAGAAATGAAATGCACCGTTCATGGAGACGGTAAGCCGTACGTACGCATGAACGCTACTTTCATTTCTATTTCGTATTTAATGGAATGAAATCATAATGATATAAATGTATAATATAATTCCAGTATAATATAGTGTATAATACCATTTACTCCATCCTTTATACATCCCACATATGGCATTAACGATTCAAATAACTTTGAGGGGGCGATAGTCCGCACTTCCTAAAATGAAATTATCGCGTTTTACCCATAATGGAAACCATAAAGTATGCCATAAATGAGAAATACAGAAGAATAAGTAAAATATAAACATATTATATATCATATATAAATATAGTGACATCTTAATGGACACCTTTGAAGGTGTTATATGAGTGTTGAACAATCATCGTTTCGTGAGACAGAAATTTGCCTTCCACAGAAACCGTATGTTCTTTAACCATTAGATGTAGGTGTGTGTAAGTGTAGCTCGAATCCTTATTATAACAACATCCTAGTATATTTAGGATACTGGTGTTGTTACAAAAGAAATGAATAAAAAGAGTTTATGGGGTTGGAGAAGAAAAATAAAACAAAACAACATTAGAGAAGACATTACCTCAAAATTGGGTAACTCTTTTTGATTTGAGACAAAGGCTTCCTTGGGAAGAGTTCTGCCCAAAGTGAGGCTTCTAGGAGTAAGAGGGGGAAGTTGGGAGAGTATTTGGGCAGAGGTTGGCCGAGAAAAATGGCTTGAAAGTGTGAATGAGGTGGTAGAGGTGGGGGCCTTTTATAAGTGGAGAGGAGGGGCACTTTTGGAAAGTAATAAAATGTTACTTTATTATACAATGGTTTTCGGATTCTAAAGGTCCCAAACTTATATAATTAGAGGATAGGGTGATAAGGGTTCGAAATATACTCATCCAATAGGTTTTTGACAAGTGTAATCCTTGGATATTACATTATCTTTCCATTTTATTTAAACCGTTAAATAATGAGGTCATCGCTGCATCATCATGATGTCATAAATAATTTAATTTATTTAATGTATAAAAATTATAAAAAAATACTATGATGTAGGAAATATTTTTATCTTTACAATGACTATTTATAGTCAAAAATATGACTTGTATAACCCCATGTAAAAATTGTTTTCGTAAAACATATTATGTTTGTGTCATTTTTACTTTTACATTAAATAAAAAGTTATTTATGTCATTTTCCAACTAAAGTGGCTCCATGGGGTCCCCAAGTTGACCCATAGATTGTATTGGTCGTCCATGAATCATCCAATAGGAGTATGACAAGTGTAAAGCTCATCTCATATTATTAAAACATTATTTTTACCTTAAACTACACTAATTACCTCTAATCGCGATTAAGAACTTAAAAGTTACTATTCACCAAAAAAATATTTTAATCTCATTGAACCACATTTTACTTCTTAATGAAAACCATGTATGTCAGATTTTTGAAAATCAAATCACAGAAGTGGTAATATTTCATTTTAACGAAAAATCAATTTTTAACAACCACTTAGTGGTTTCACTATTCATCAAAAATTGAAGTTTTTCAGAATAAGGCCAAAATTTCACCTTAAGCTATAATTGATATTCCGAATTCAAAAATGATGTCTATTTTAAAAAATTCCAAACATATAAGTTGAATTAATTAATTTTATAATTAATTCCCGCTGTTACAACAAATAGCGTGTTTTTAAGAAACAATTTATATCAAAAGATTGGCAATTGTTTATGTCCAATTTCAATGTTAAATTAATTCTAATTACCACCATTGGATAAAATGGTAAAAATATATTCTAATTATACTTTAAAACCACTAAATAGTATAATTTATCACTATAAATTATTTTTATTAAAAAAGTTGTTTTTGAGTATTTTTCACTATTCATAAAAAATTAGTAGTTCTCAGAAAAATACCAAAAATTCAACATAAGCTAATTTCAATATTCTGAATCCAAAAATGAAGTCCATTTTGATAAATAAACTTTATAAAATTTCAAAAAGTAGGTATTACTATTCACAACGGCTAGTTTAATTAGTTGTGGTGTGTGTTAGAGCTCGAGGTTGCGTACAACAAACGCTATTGCATTATTGAATGAGAAGCATATCGTGGAAGCTCGGGGTGTTACATTCTCCCCTCCTTCAATAAATTGCATCCTCGCAATTTGAAATTTTTTCTTTGAAAGTAAAAGGATGAAAATAGAAAATACCTTTGTGGAAAACCCACATCGGAAATAAGATTAATAAAATTTAGCCTTAATAAGAGGGAAAGGGAAATGAAAGAGTCACCACCCAATTATTATCTAGATTAGGAGAACATTAGTGGCAATTAGAGACATATAATTGGAGGAAAAACATAAATATTTGTAGGGAGTGATTGAGGTCATCAATCACAATCAACTGTAAAATTGAGGGCCTCAAAGCCTTCAATCTATGTTGATTTAAAATATCATCAGTTCAACAAGACATAAGGTATTAGGATAACAAATTTTTTTGTTTTAATATCCCTTTACTAAAGTTTAAGAATTAATTTATTCATTGAATAAGAGATAGGTATATATATTTATGCTTGACAATTAGAGTTTCAACTTTCAACTCATCTTTCACTAAAAAAGATAATAGAACTCAAAAATATTATACTTATCCTAATTGTATAAGGTTCCAAATGTTAACACATACCATTTAGATTAGTAAAATTATTTTGTAACAACCAGGGACTTCCTGTAGGCTAGTGGTAGGAAATAAAGTCCTGTCGCACTATGGTTGTGGGTTCGATTCCTGCAGCTTTGTCCGACGCGACGGTTTATGCCCCACCCTGCAGGTTGTCCTTTTCCTAAAACTATAGTATTATAATATTCAAAAATAATCTTCATAAATTTTTTAACCTTAAACAATACTATCCAAAGATCAACTTAATCCACTCCAACCTTTATAGTTATCCAAAATACCTCTGTCCAGACTTTCTCTAAAAGGTCTCTTAATTCCAAAATCAATTTATTAGATTCCCCAAACAAAGTAAAGTTTCTCTTATTGTCACATACTAAAAATATAATTACCTTCATCATATTAAAACTTTATTGAAATCAACAAGTACTGCAGTAAAATCCTTATATATATATATATATCACATTATTCTAATAACCAGAATATAATCCATGAGTCCAAAAGCACCAATACATTAGCTATTCTGCTTCAACTGTAGTAACAGCATAAGAATGTACTTGATCCCTTGGCCTTTTCTGAGGTAAGTTTCCCTGAATCTTAGGAAATTCATTTGCATAATGACCCATTTCTCTACAATTGTAGCATTCAACTTTGATAGCCCCTTTCTTTCCCTTGCAATCACGAGCCTGGTGACCTTTTTCTCCACATTTATAACAAACTCCCATTCCTTTTAGGCAAGTACCGGGGTGATTCTTCCCACAATTATCACATAATGGAAAATCCTTCTTTCCCTTTTTCCCTTTATCTGTCTCTTGTTCCACCGTTCTCTTCTTCTCTTTCTTTACTTTGTTGTCATAAGACTTAGAGAATTCCTTTTCTGTCTTGATAGCACACGAGACAATATCTTCGTATGATGAGAAGGATTGTGATACTAAAGCTCGACGGAGAAATGGTTTTAACCCATCAAAGAAACGATCAATCTTACTCCTTAGGTTACGTATGTAATCTGCATCATACCTTGCTAACCTTGTAAAGTTAGCCTCATACTTTGCGACATTCTCATCCTCCTTATGCCTCAGACTCAGAAATTGCCTTTCCATATCCGCTCGATGGTCTCGAGGAAAGTATTTTTCTAAGAACAACTATTTGAACTCCTGCCATTCCATGTTTGTTAATTCATCATCTTCCTTTGTGTTTTGAATTAGTAACCACCATTGATCGGCATCTCCAGTGAGGCGGTAAACTGCCATGAGAACTTTCTCCCTTTCACTACTCCCCAAGGCATGGAATATTTTCTCTATGGAATTTATCCATTGCTCAGCTACTATAGGATTTGTACCCCCATTAAATGTTGGCGGTTGTTGCCTCACGAAGCGGTTTAACATTGATCCTCCACGTTGCGGATCAGGGTGCTCCATACGAGTAAGGTTATTATTCATAACCTGAGTGAGTTGTCCCAGTATAGTAATAAGTTGATCAGCACCAGTTGTATCTCCAGATCCACAATAATTATCTTGAGTAGGAGGGCAATCCCTACACGGAGTGCGTGCATTGATACAGTTTCCATTCCTTCCACTAGGCTCCATTTCTAAACAATGGCATAAACTAGATTAGTTTATGAATCAAAATACATAATTCCATACTTGTAAAATACTTAACATAAATTGAACTATTTATGGATATAATCCATAATCATAAAAAGGTTTTATTTGAGGAAGTATATACTCATAACCGTTCATAGTGGTTTGTAAAGAAAATGGAAATTATCCTAAGCATATCCCCCGGGAGTGTCGTAACCAAGAGTGCAACAAGGCCCGTTGTCGTGCACCAGTTCCCGTTTGAGTCTAGCTCAAAGCGGTGTTTTCAGGTTTTACCCCTAGGTACATCTGTGCCAGAGCCGCCTCTACCTGCTCGTATCCAGACAGGGATGTATTGCTCGGAAAACTCACAAAATCTCTATAATACTAAAATTCTAGGAAGTTTTTCTATACTAATCCTCAAAGTCTATCTTCGGGCTATATGCTCTAATCAGAGTTTATCTAAATCTAGCTTCCAAGGTTAGTACTAAACTGCCTCTGATACCAACTGTAACGCCCCAACCCCAGCTACCCAGAGTCAGTGCATTACTTCGTAACATTGGCATGATCACAAAAGATCAAGTCTCGAAAGACCGATTAGTTTAGTAGCCTTAGAAACACTAGATACATTTGTAAACGTTACATTACATCATAAAGTGAAAAACTACAATAACAAAGTCTCCATATTCCACACTCATATCCTCTTCTGACAATCCCTGCAGGTCATTCATAAAATACTTCTTCACATCCTGGAAAATATTAAAAAATTGAAAGGGGTGAGCTCAGATGCTCAGTAAGGATAACAATATTGCAGAAGCTTTCATAAATAAACATTAACATTTAAGGCAATGTATAACAAAAACAAAAGCCTTTTTAAACTTGAACTTCAGCATAATATGGAAAAAATAAAATAAAATAATGCCATTTACTTACTCACATGGATATTCTACTAGTCGAATAATCACATTCAATATCAATAACCACTTTCATAATGAGGGAATGTATAATGCCAGACATTCTAAAACATTTTTTCAAGGCCTCGGCCAAGACGTCTAAAATGATTAAGGCCTCGGCCAAAACCATCAATCAAATTGGGAAAGGGCCTTGGCCAATTCCACGTCTAGTTGTCTCATGAGACCTACCGATGCATCGAGGAGCTATAGCGGGCTCCACCTGTCACTTATTAAGTCCAATGCATTCCTCATACGAATAGGTTTAAACATATCATAAACCATAACATAATCATATCACATAAAACATGCATAAAGGAAACATAACATTTCCACATTTCAATCACAAGATATCAATACAACACATTGATATAATAAAAATGCTTTCAAAACCATTTTCAATACCAAAATAAAAGAAATTTAAAACTTTTTATTTATTTTTCATTAAAAAAATGATGGCTTGTAGAGGAAGCCGGAACTCAAATAATAGTCACGGCGGCGGAGAAGTCATTGTCGCCGCATAAGTACGGAAAGAAAAACATTCCCTTTTGTCGTTTAGCAAAACACTTCGTATAAAAAAGACTCCTTTTGAATAAACGTAAAAGTCAAAGGGGTTTATACACCGTATAAAAGAAAGTTGTGTATAAAACCAAATTTGCCTCAATGAAAGGGGATTGAGACGAAGTCCTTAAAAAGATAATTTTTTTAAATAAAGTACATCTATAATGTGTATTCACTATAAGTACGCATAAATAATGTAAAAATACAAGATAGGACATAATAATATCATGACATAATTTGAAAGTAGGAGATTAACCCAAAGAATAGAAATTGGGTTAAGAAGTTCCCTTACCTCGTGTCTGACTTGACTCAACCGTTCTTTAACCTCCTGAATAATAAACTAGAGTTAATATATACCTTATTAAGAACCATTTTTAATTTCATTATCCTTTTTATATCACTTATTACAACGTTATGAACATTATGTAATTATTTAAGTTAATAACGGTCGTTTTGTCGATCTTTGGTACTTGAGTCAACAATAAACTTCTTATAATTACAAGTTGTTTATGTGGTAGAATATCCATTATCTCCAGAATTATATTCATGATTTAGATGTCATATATTTCATATATATCCAGTATATACATTCATTTATTACGTAACATTTAGAGGTAAGAAATGAAATGCACCGTTCATGGAGATGGTAAGCCGTACGTACGCATGAACGCTACTTTCATTTCTATTTCGTATTTAATGGAATGAAATCATAATGATATAAATGTATAATATAATTCCAGTATAATATAGTGTATAATACCATTTACTCCATCCTTTATACATCCCACATATGGCATTAACGATTCAAATCACTTTGAGGGGGCGGTAGTCCGCACTTCCTAAAATGAAATTATCGCGTTTTACCCATAATGGAAATCATAAAGTATGCCATAAATGAGAAATATAGAAGCATAAGTAAAACATAAACATATTATATATCATATATAAATATAGTGACATCTTAATGGCCACCTTTGAAGGTGTTATATGAGTGTTGAACAATCATCGTTTCGTGAGGCAGAAATTTGCCTTCCACAGAAACCGTATGTTCTTTAACCATTAGATGTAGGTGTGTGTCAGTGTAGCTCGAATCCTTCTTATAACAACATCCTAGTATATTTAGGATACTGGTTTTGTTACAAAATAAATGAATAAAAAGAGTTTAGGGGGTTGGAGAAGAAAAATAAAACAAAACAACATTAGAGAAGACATTACCTCAAAACCGGGTAACTCTTTTTGATTTGAGCCAAAGGCTTCCTTGGGAAGCGTTTTGCCCAAAGTGAGTCTTATAGGAGTAAGAGGGGGAAGTTGTGAGAGTATTTGGGTAGAGGTTGGCCGAGACAAATGGCTTGAAAGTGTGAATGAGGTTGTAGAGGTGGGGGCATTTTATAAGTGGAGAGGAGGGGCACTTTTGGAAAGTAATAAAATGTTACTTTATTATACAATGATTTTCGGATTCTAAAGGTCCCACACTTATATAATTAGAGGATAAGGTGATAAGGGTTCTAAATATACTCATCCAATAGGTTTTTGACAAGTGTAATCCTTGGATATTACATTATCTTTCCATTTTATTTAAACCGTTAAATAATGAGGTCATCGCTGCATCATCGTGATGTCATAAATAATTTAATTTATTTAATGTCTAAAAATTATAAAAAAAATACTATGATGTAGGAAATATTTTTATATTTCCAATTAATTTTTATAGTAAAAAATATGACTTGTATAACCCCATGTAAAAATTGTTTTCGTAAAACATATTATGTTTGTGTCATTTTTACTTTTACATTAAATAAAAAGTTATTTATGTCATTTTCCAACTAAAGTGGCTCCATGGGGTCCCCAAGTTGACCCATGGATTGTCTTGGTCGGCCATGACTCATCCAATAGGAGTAGGACAAGTTTCAAGCTCATCTCATATTATTAAAACATTATTTTTACCTTAAACTACACTAATTACCTCTAATCGCGATTAAGAACTTAAAAGTTACTATTCACCAAAAAAATATTTTAATCTCATTGAACCAAATTTTACTTCTTAATGACAACCATGTATGTCGGATTTTTGAAAATCAAATCACAGAAGTGGTAATATTTCATTTTAACGAAAAATCAGTTTTTAACAACCACTTAGTGGTTGCACTATTCATCAAAAATTGAAGTTTTTCAGAATAAGGCCAAAATTTCACTCTAAGCTATAATTGATATTCCGAATTCAAAAATGATGTCTATTTTACAAAATTCAAACATATAAGTTGCATTAATTAATTTTATAATTAATTCCCACTGTTACAACAAATAGCGTGTTTTTAAGAAACAATTTATATCAAAAGATTGGCAATTGTTTATGTCCAATTTCAATGTTAAATTAATTCTAATGACCACCATTGGATAAAATGGTAAAAATATATTCTAATTATACTTTAAAACCACTAAATAGTATAATTTATCACTATAAATTATTTTTATTAAAAAAGTTGTTTTTAAGTATTTTTTACTATTCATAAAAAATTAGTAGTTCTCAGAAAAATACCAAAAATTCAACATAGGCTAATTTCAATATTCCGAATCCAAAAATGAAGTCCATTTTGATAAATAAAATTTATAAAATCTCAAAAAGTAGGTATTACTATTCACAACGGCTAGTTTAATTAGTTGTGGTGTGTGTTAGAGCTCGAGGTTACGTACAACACACGCTATTGCATTATTGAATGAGAAGCGTATCGTGGAAGCTCGGGGTGTTACATCAGGAGAGATTATGGGTAGTGGTGTGACCAATAGGTGATTGGTATGAGACCATATCAATGATATTAGATCATGATGGGTATTGGGGATCTATTTGGAACCCTGACAGGAAAGACATGATTTGAGATAAGGGGTTGGGTCTCAGGTGACAATCACTAAGGGATTTTTTAGTGAGCTATGTGATTGGATTCATTCCATATTTTTTTTATTTCATTTGTTTGATTTTGTGTGCTTATGATAGGTGATACACCTGGTAGGGGAGAGGATCCTGAGGCCTGACCTCGCTATGAGTGATATAGATCGGCCTAAACTACTAGGGGTGAGATGGATTACTTATTTTCATGAAGTGGCACCTTGCCCTGAGTAGTCTTGTGTTGGGATATTAGAACTTTTCCTGAGTAAGATTGGGTTGTGATAGTGGACCATCCCAAGTGACAAGGTTATGTCATGGTATAAAGAGATTCATGGATGATGGACACTACCTTGATTGATGAGGTAGTGGGTTTGGATTCAGATGTAAGTTTTTTGCATGATTTTTTATGTAGTGAGTCAAAGACTTAGATGACACCCACCCTGAGTCTTTAGCTATGTACTGAGTTGTGAGTACGATGGAACAAGATGAGGCGATGATGGGATTTTGGCATGAAATCAATGTTAGTATGATAAGTTATAATAGTTTCCCAGTTAACACATAATTATGAAAATAGAGTCATGGTATCCAAGTTTAAAAATTCCATTTAGGATGTTATGTGATATGTTTATTTTTATCCTGTGCATACATGTATATGATGGTACGTACTAGGGAAACTTTCTAAGACCCTACTTAGATGTTCCCTCACACCATGCACAGGTACTCTGGTGTGTATACATACCTTATTTTTATTTTTTCCTTTCAGATCATAGAATGTGTAGTGAATTGGAATAGAGAATCTTGACAGGTAGTTGGAGAAAGGGTAATGTGGGATGGGGATTTCACTAGGACCAATGTGTGTATTTTGTATCTTTTTTTTTTAAATTTTAGATGGGAACGAGACAGTGGGTGACCTATGTATGTTTTGTATAACCATGTTTCTATATGATGTGTTTCATTTGTTATGGAATTATTTTATTGATTTATGTGTACTATGATTATAAGATATGTACATTTTTTTATAAATGTATGGTGGAATTTTCTAGTCTGTGCATTGTTTGTTTTATTCTAGGGTTGTTTTGGGGCTATAGATTCTGTAGTTGGATTTTTTTTGTAAATCGTCATATACCAGTGGTTTAAACCACTATTAAATATGATATTTTTTCTCAAAGGTTTAAACTGCCAATATATGATGATGTTTTTTTGGGAGGTGGTTAAAAATGCCGATAAATATGCCACACTAATATTTAGTAGTGGTTTTTTGGTAAAAATATTTAGTATTTAGTGGTGGTTAAAACGACTACTAAATCCTCATTATTTTTTTTCTGGAAAACCACCACTAAAACAAAGAAAACCACCACTAAATATATTTTCTATGACACTTAGCAGAAACTGCCACTAAATGGAAAGAACCACCACATTTTAGATGTCGACACCAACTTTAGAGGTGGTTTTCTGAAACCATCACAGATCCATTTGGTGGCGCTTTAAACCACCGCCAAATTAAAAAATAACCGCTGCTAAATAGTGATTTTCTTATTGTGTGGAACCCATTTTTTTCCATGGATTAATCATGTCTCAAAGTGATTATTATAGAACCTATTATTTTTCCACAAGGTAATCATATTTCCAATAGGTTTTTATGGAACCCATTTCTTTTCCCTGGGTTAATCATGTTTCAAAGAAATTTTTATAGAACCCATTTATTTTCCATTGGTTAATCATATTTCAAAGAGACTATTATGGAACCCATTTATTTTATCAAGGTAAATCATGTTTCAAAGATATTGTTATTGAAACCATTTATTTTACATGATTTAGTCATGTTATAAAATAAATAATTGTTTTTTTGAGTTTTATGATGAAATGAAAGATCTTTGTACTTTATTCATGTTGTGGATCTTGGAAAATAATTATATGATGAGTGAGCCTAGATAATGTCAGGTGATCACTTATAGATTACATGATGGGTGCACCCAGATAGTGCTGAGTAATCCCATTAAAGATTATACAATTGGTGCACCCAGATAGTGATCCAATGTAGTGAGTAATGATTATGTTCCTTATATAATTATTTTTGAAGTTGAAAATATGGTTATTTCATTTGTAAGGGTTCTGTATGTGTTATATGTTGATGATGATGTCCCAAGATACCAACATGTTTTATATATTCTTTCCATGGGTTTATAATGTTTCTTTTGATCAATATTTATATCACATGGCTCATGATTATTGATTTTTATGACTCTTTACTTTATTAAATTCTTATTCCGTGTTTCATGATTGGTGGTTCAGGTATTTATGGGTATGTTTTCTTTTATGATTCGCTCATGAAATCTGATTATGTTATCATACCCTTATTCACTTCTTATTAACATTGATGAAATTAAGCTTTTAATACTTATGTTTAACCTTAATGATCATTTAAGATCACCATTATTATGTTTCATTATCCCCATTTTATCAAGAATTATGTTGAATGAATTAAGTCTAGAAGGGATTTCATATGGATGATGATGACATAATGTGAAATAAGAAAATCTAGTTTAGCTGGGAGAAATGATCATTTAGATACATGGGTATTGTTTATGTAAGATTTTTTCCTAATTATCTAAAACTATAAACCTAAAAGGTCCTTGAGAATGTTATTGATCCAATTTTCCTTTTTTATGTTGTAAGGTTTGGATGAAAAAATTGGGTCACCTTTATCGACATCAAAGTTGGAAATGTAAAGTTTATGATTTCAGAACCAAATCTAGAAGTACAGGTTCTTGGGATATTATAGTTTTCCTAATGATTAGGGTTGATATGATTATATTTGAGTGATTGTGGACCATTTGAGGAAGGAAAGTCATTTATTAGATATTAATTACTTGAGCCCGTTGAATGTTTTATCGAGGTAGTATTGAAGGGAGGTTATGGAGCTCCATGGGGTTCCAAATATGGTCATATCTAATTGTAATCCTCATTTAACCTACTAAATGTGGAGATATCTCTAATGTTATTTTTGATCTCATATATTTCTAGAAAAAACTTTTAATCCATATATAGATGGTCATATAGAGTAGAATTTCAGACCTTGGAAGACATATTGCATGCATGCATTAGGGATTTTGGAGGTTAGAGGGTGAGGCACCTGCCCTTGATCGAATTTTATTATAATAAAATTTATCACTAATACATTAGTATGACCCTGTTTGAAGCACCATATGATCGAAATTGTAGATTTACATTATGTTATAATGAGGTTATAGAGTGGGAAATTCTCAAATAGGAATTTATATAGAGAATGAAAGAGATGGTGTAAGTGATTCATGAGTAGATGAAGGTGATATAGGATATTTAGAAGTTATATTCTGATCATAAGAGGATAACTCAAGATTTTATAATTTTATGTGTTTTTGAAGGTATCTCATCATTATGATAAGTGAAGGTTTAATCATGGGAGTAATATTTATCTTTGATTTGTTAGACCTTTTGAGGTGTTGGATCACATTGGTCAGTGTAATATTGATTATAAATTCCACCATATATGAAATAGATCCATTTAATTTACCACATATCACATCCTAATCAATATCTTCATGATGATTCCCATTTAATTAATTGAGGAGAGT
Organism: Viscum album; assembly: GCA_963277665.1. Lineage (NCBI taxonomy): Eukaryota > Viridiplantae > Streptophyta > Magnoliopsida > Santalales > Viscaceae > Viscum > Viscum album. The sequence goes on along the minus strand of OY728137.1, from coordinate 1,384,599,700 downwards.
TCAAATTTGAAGATGATGCGATATTCTAGGAATGACCTATTGAGATTCAGGACCATATGAAGAAGGTGTTTCACAAGTTTTCTATTATTTTGGTTTGTGTTTTGTAGTGGAACGGTGTCTTGGAGGAGTGTACTTGGGAATGTGAGTTTCAAATTCATGCTCAATATCCCGATTAGTATGATGCTTGATTTTTTGACAATATATGTATAACCTTAGTTGATCTATGAGATGGCTGATGATGTTTCATGTTTATGAGACTTATTCCTTCTGATGAATTAGTTGTTCATCTTTTATAGTGATATCCCTGAAGGGTATCTCATGAGGTGGTTGTTCTTATCCCTTTCCCTTCTTCTCTATTATGAGTTTTTTTTGATTCTCAAGGATGAGAATCATTTTAGAGGTATCTGATATAAAGGCCAATATTTTTACCAACCATCCCTATGTTGATTATTGAGTGTTAATGGAGTCTAGGGAGCAGTTCATGGTAGTATTTAGAATGGATAAATGGATGTTCTTCTAGAGCTAAAGTTTCATTTGGAGGGGATTTGTTGTGGCGTGGCCATGGGTGATGGGTGATGGAGAGTATTGAGAAGAAATTTAGTAATGTTTAAAACCTTACACTTATGAAAAACTTAGTTATAGATAAAAAATACCACATATTTCCATTTCTATTTTATGCTTGTGGTGTCGGGGAGTTGGTCACAATGTGGTATGGATTTTGAAACTTTTTTTATTTCCATGAACAATCTTTATGGAATGGTCATGGATACAAAATCATTGAGCCATTGATGGATGGTTTTATGGATCTATTATTTTGGGGGTCATTTCACCATGATTCCTTGGTTGTGATGTAACCCTTCCTTAGATATATCAAATTAGGGAGTTGAATGAGCTTTAAATGGGGAAATATAGGGGAAATAAAATCCTGATTTTAGAAGGGTGGCTTGATTTGGTCCTATTTTAGAAAGTAATTTAACATTAAGCCATGGTTTTTTGAATTCTAGAAACTATATAAATTTGAGATCCCATTCGAATTCCTCTTATTTTCTCTATTTCTCCCCAAACTATAAGCAACCAAATGTGAATACTTTGAGACTTTTAATATCCCTTTTTAATTTATTTAACCTTTATTTTGGGATATCAATTTCTTGTGCTATGATGTTAGTTCTAATATATTCTTTATAGTTTTTCCTGTTTTTCCTTCTTGGTAGTTTTTGGAAGTAGTGGTAGTTTGGTTTGGGTGATTTTGGATCTTGGTTTTGATAAGGATATCACTATGTTATTGGTTAATGAATAATTACTTATGCAACATTAGGTTTTGTGACCATATTCCACTTCTTGTTATTACACAATAGTTGATAAGATTTGATTGAGGTAAGGGATTTTTAAGCTTCAATTTATTTTTTATGTTGATGTGGTATTATCATTCTTAATATTCTATGAATAAGTGGTGGAATTATCCTAATGAATATAATGATATATAAATTAATTAATTAGAAGATAATTGAAAATGGGTATTTTAATTTCACACGGTGATGCATTTATTCATGATTTTGCCTCATATGATTTTCTAGATAGTGTAATTAGGTATTATTGTGATCATTTATGCATCCTTAAAAAGTTTGATATTCCAGAAATCATTTAATAACATAAAGATAAAATTAAGGAAGGTAATGAATAAGTCATTCACTAAATTTTTTGTCTCTTCTTTGAAATTATTTAACATGATTAAGTGTTTCTTGAACATGTTTATTGGATGATATAGTTACTACTAGTAACTTTTCTTATATTTATTATTAGTTAAAATCTACTCATAATGATTTGTTTAATTCAGGATAATAAGAAATATATTCATTGCCGTAACTGATAATTAACATCTAAATGTTCTTGTTCCTTTTTTCTTAAATCCTGAATGTTTTAAATGGTATAACATTGGTTTTTATTTGAATTTATTACGTTGTAAATATGATTTTATACTATATATGTCAGAATGATAGACCCCTTACTGTTAACTTAAATTAAACCTAGTATTGTTGGATTATGAAAGAATGGGGTGAGTTGTTTTTCCCTAGGTGTAGCTATTTATTGATTCTAGTGATGGTGGGATGGAATGGATGGTGTAGAAAAGTGTCAATGATGATTCTAGGATGGCAGTATTGTGTTGGGAGACTTTTTGGGTGGATTTTTTTCTTGTTAATTAGTTCCTATTTTTATTTATTTCTTTATACATATTGGTTCATTTTTCATGGGTAACTCTTAGCTAAGATAAAATTGGTTGATTCTTAGAATACTCGGGATTATTGAATGGTAATGGACTATAAATGAACTCATGTGAATGGATATTGATGATGCTAATAATGTGTTAATCAGAAACCATTAAAAGGTTTAGGTAAATTATTAAAGGAGTATGGTCATGAAATCTGTAATTGTAATGTTGAATATAAAGGCACCTTGTATTTTGATGGTTAATGTAAATGCTAACAAGAATTGATAATGGGTTATTATTAAAGTAATTTATTGGTGATGATACTTGATCTTAATGCTTATATGATAAATGAATTTATCTTTCTAGTACTTAACAATGGAATCTATGTTATTATGTGGTAATTTAGTTAAGTTAAAGTGTAAAGCTAGGTAGTTTCCCCTTAGAATGATTATGTGTAATATTTATTATGTTATGATATCTTCATAAGCTTCACCATTCATGTTGTTTGGGGAGAATAATGCCTATATTTAGCCCTAGGTTCTAGGGTTTTTCCCAATATCTTGGTTTTTGAGGATTCATATGGTTTTATACTTCCCCATCCCACTCTATATTCTAGACATAGCATGGTAAATAATCATACCTGAGTTGTAATGGCTTACAATTATAGGGTATATGCTCATATGAGCTGTAATAGATTTCAGTTATTACATACATGTATATACACAATGTGGAAAATTAATGTTATAGAATATAATTGTATTGGGATGTAATTCCTTACAATTATTATATTAATACCTCTACAAGGAATGTGATGGAATAAGGTATTATGTGTATTTAACATGGGTTATGATGAATCTCAGTCTTACAATGTGGTTATGGGAATTTGATGATGATGTGGATAGACTATGTTTACACATATGAGAAGTATAAGTTGATGATGTGGCTGTGATATATTTTCATGGATATATAACATGACTTATGGAGGGGATGGAAGCTCTTGGATTTAAAACATTAGGGTGTAAGGTGGCTGGTTCAGTTGGAAAGTTGATGTGGGGTACCCTTATTTTATATATGCTTTTGACTTTATATTACCTATTTTCATTATGTTACATGGTGATAGATCCTTGGTGAGGTTGGTATATAGTTCACTTGGTTTATGTAATTACTTTTTTTATCTATTTATTCCTTGGAATTTAGTATGATTCTTATAATTTTTCACAGGAGGCTTTGGGGAGGATCTTGTTGAGTATACCTATATGTTCACCCCTATATATAAACCTATTTTTCAGTTTTGCAGGAGTTCATTGGTGATAAATTTGGACGTTACTATATTATAGATAGTGTTTATTAGCTTCTAGTATACATGGTCAATACTTAGGTATTGTTCATGGCATTTCCATTTGTTTTTTCATTGTATGACATTCATGTATTGGGAATTGTTTTTATTTATGTTATGGAGTTGATTGGTGGATATATTTTTTATTCATGGGATATAAATTGATAGAAATTCCTCCCAAATGTATGAATTCTATACCCTCTATGCTAGTCACTAACCTATGGCCTATTGGAGGCGGGCTATAGGTGTCACTCCACTGTCTGTTAAGGAGGGGTACTAGTGGAGTGGGGGGGGGGGGTGGCTTGTACTACTACCCCAAATAAAAATCCAACTATATCCACACACATCCAAATTATTGTCATTTATAAGTTATATGAAACCATTTCATTTAAAGTCATAGAATCATAAAAAAACCAACAATCCCACAAGATAAATCTTGGATCAACAAATAGTTAACCACCACTTTTCTTGAAAAGGAATAATACTCTAAGATAGTGAACAGTTCGACCTAAAGTTCCTCTACCTAGAGATACTTTACTCAATATGGACCTCAATTCCATCATAATTATAACACCTAATATGTATATGTTATAATCAAAATTTTAATTTAATATCACAACCTAATACAATCCAAAGCCAATATATAATAAAACTAAATCAATTTTCATACCTAACATGTAACTCCTCATATGCATGTATGAAAATTTAAATAAGTAGTTTAACAATTAAACTATATCAATCATATATTTATAATATAAAAATTATATTCATGAATACAGGAGGTAATAAACTAAATAAATGGACAATTCATATATTTAAACATGAGATAAACTATTTATGAACAATTCATAAATAAATATAATCATAAAAACTTTATAATTTAGCCTAGTATTATAGAAATTACATAATTAAACAAATATAAACACTTTATATTTATATCTAATATGAATGACTTCATATTATTATTTTATATAGAATTTAATTTAAATATATGATAATTGAAATATAAACATTACATATATGAACTATTCACATATCATGTAAATATTCAGAATATCACACATTTAATATTATTTAAACCATGATCATATCAATTATAAAAAATCATGTTTAAACGTCTTAAATTATTTCTCAAACAATCCCCTTTTTAATTTGAATTATTCAAATTAAATAATTATAAACAATTCAAAATTACAAGTATAAAATTCTTTATATTATGCCTTATTTTTTAATTTATAAACACTTTATAAATTAAAATTATAATTTCCATACAAACACTTTATGTCTGAATTATAATACATTTCATATAATTTGAAAAGGTATTTTAATATTATCTATTAATATTATAGAATATTTATTTAATAAAGGTTTTATAAACATTTAATTAATTAATTATAAATAAGATATAATTAATTAATCTAGATTTTTTTATAAATTAAATAAATATTCCAAAATAATTTTTTCCATAATTTATAAACAGTTTATAAATTATACAATTCAATTCATAATTGAAAATGATAAAAATATTTTTTCCTGTTATATCGTATTCTGCGATGTCAACTATATCATATTGAATGATAGATAATCCATGATGCTCTAAACTCCTTTAGTGCTATCAATCATAATTTATGATTTATTTTCATAGTCGGTGATTTGTCATGGGGATTGTGTAGGATAAACTCAACACACTTGACAATCACAAATTACGATAGGAACATATGTAAGATAAATATAGTGCATGCTGACCTACATGAGATTAACCCATGAGACCTTCATAATATAAACCCGAAGCCTGGTAGTAACAACTTATGATAATATAATATTTATGAATAACTAGTTCCTAAAATCAAGGTTAATGATATGCTTTATATCATATTTATAATAGGATGCTCTATTTTTTGTGATCCTTCGGCACCATTGCACACTACAATAAGATATATTGTATGGTATGATATATCAAAAACCAAAGGATTTGAGTTGAGTAAAAACCTATGAAATATTATATCCTATGAGGTGATCCAATAACTGTTTATGATATCTAAATCACACACCAAGACACAAAACAAAACAACTATAGTATTTTATGATAGATAATATGACAAAAATACAATGTCATATTTTATTCATTTTAAAACATGATTTTGTGTATCAAATAAAAGGGTAAATCTATGATCTCACTTATGGGTTTCTAAGGATTTATTAACACATAATTGATACCATTAAAATAACTAGAAACTTCATTCCCATGATCAACCATGTATGAAACCAAATCCATATATATATATAAATGAATAAAAAGTTATGTACCTTATACCAATGAGTTACCATAACTATCTTCAATCATATTCTTGAGGAATATCACTCAAATTCAACCATAAAACACATTCTCTATGTTATATCCATGGGTTTAAAACAAATTAACAATTACAAGGGTAGGTTCACCCACACACCCACGATATGATAGTACATTACTCGGTGGAAGGAAGAGGGAGAAAGAGAGAATTGAGGGAGGGATAGATTCATACAAATGATTATAAATGAGAACACACTCAACATGACCTTTATCCTCCTTTATGTATGACTAATGGGACACTCCCCATGCCCATTCATTTACTCATACATTATATAACACATGAGTAAAGCTTCATTCATTCATGCATTAATCACACGAATGAATCCTTTATCCTCCAAAATGTTCTATTTAAAAAAATATTATTTAATGATGACTATCACAAAAGATTAATGAATGATAATACTTATCATACAAATACTGAATAAATTATAGGATACAAGGTGAATAATATAATATGGTACACTGCATTATGATATATCTAATCGTACACTATAATTTAGTTAAGGTATTGGTATGATATCTTATAACATTCCCTATGATATACCTATAACATAACCTATTATATTTCAAATTCATCATATACATAATGTCTTTAAGTCATATCTCCTTCATAATTGAGCTTACTCACCCCCTATTCTTACTCATTATGAGATTATCTAAAGTGGTAAAGAAATATTTAACTTTCAAAATTATTTTATTCCATACAATGATGGCGTTAAAGAAGGTTATTGTACCCATATTGGTAAGGATCAATGAGACAATGGAAATATACAGGTTTTTGGATAATATAGTAATGAATGGGATACCAAAAATATCCTCTTTTGGCCATATAAAAATTTGGATGAGGTATTGTATAAAAATTAAAACGAGGTTAATGATATGTCCTATTACCTTGTAGTGAAGAATATAGAGATAATAGTAGGATACTCCTCTATCATTTTCAATTTTGGGGGATAATTATCAGGGGATAAATTAGTGGAGGATACAATGAAATGGTCTAATCATTTTACTAAATTTAAATATTTTGGGATCATGAACATCATTTGGTGGGAAAATGGTGGCCCTAAAGGATTTTCCCTCATTGGGGTTCCATTAAAATTAACTCATCTTGTTAGTATGAAATGTGGATATAAGAGTCTAAGGTAGAGTTTAGTCATGATTAAAAATTGAGATAAGGTCAATTTGAATCAGTAACAAAGTATTTTAATGGTAATATAATTTGACCCCTCTTGGTATAAATCATCTAAAACATACAAAAATACTTTATTTCAATTATAGATCCAAATTTTATAATCATTTAAGAGATATTAGGGTGGTAAATAGAATAAGCATGAGTAATATTTCCCCTTTATAAGTATGCTTGGACATCGATGTCCTTGACAATGTGATAAAGGTTAACGATATAAAAGAATATATGTAGTATAATTGGTCTTTTAGAGATTTTCCATTATCAAATTATCTATTTGGATTCATTTAACTAGAGTTTATATTTGGGTATGTGTGACTATGTTAGGTTGGTTTTGGTGGGTGGATTTTCTAGTACAAAAGTATTTATGGTTATTTTAGGATGTGACAAGGGTTTGAGGAAGATCCTATGTGTAAAAAACACAATAAAATAATAAAATATCACATTTATCATACATAATATCACTAAATGTTAGTAATGTTAATATTTCACATCATCAATTTTTCAATCATGAACATGGTTTTACATTTTTAATTTTTTTTGGTTTGAAAGAATATAAAAAATATGTGGGTGTGGATGAATGAAAGATAATAAAATAATAAGGAAATTAAGATAAAATAAAATAGAAATAAATATTGGAATGATTAAAACAAAAAGGGGAAGGGTTTTCATGAATAAAAATGATGTTTACCTAAAAATATATATGAAAAGAGATAAAATAAAACTCTATGTATAAAAAAATTGACGAGGATGCCAAAGGAACCCTATATTTTGAAGGCATTAGATTTGAATGATGATGAAATGAATGGTTAAGTAGGGGAGTGAAGGTTGGATTCATGGGGGAATTGTAATATTGTAGAGATAAAAGAATAAATTATGGTGAGAGGGAGTTAAATTTCAACGTGTTTATGAAGTTCTCAATTGGGTTTCATGGTCTGATGGATCACACGTCAAACTATGAATCATTCACTAGAATGCTTTCTCAAGGTCACATAGTCTATTTTCACCATCTTTTGGACCATTAAATGGACTATAAAAAGCTAATTGAAATGTATCCTATTTTGTTCATGGGTGAGTGACATAATCCTTTGGAAAGTGTGTCTAACCATATACTACCCCCTTACCACTTCTTTAAAAAATGCACAACTTTCAAAACACTCAAAAAATAAATATTCACTTTTTTCACCTTCTTGGATATTTTTTTGGACTCAAATATTGATTTTGGTGAAATGATAACCTAACCATTATTATAATTTAATTCAATTCATTAATCCATATAAATCAAATCAATAAAAATAAAATAATAATAAAAATTAAAAACACCCAAAACACACTAAACATGCCACCTTCAACAGAAAAAATGCATAAATATTTTTAAAATTTAGGAGAAATTTCATGCTACATAATAAGAAGTAATTTATTTACATTTATATCTTGATGTAACTAGGATTATTTTTCAATTGATATGAAGGGTATATATTGTCTACACCATGATGGAAACATATAAATACACCTTGATGTATTTCCATTTATCTTGAATGATCTTTCAAAGTTACTCACTATCTTTATTGCACTATGGTGGAAAACTATGTCTACCATAAAGGGGTTAGATTTCCAACACGTAAATTTTATTAGGAACAATCACATCCATGATTTAAATAAAAATACCTTATATCCATGTTAAAATTTCTCATTTTTGAGCATTCAATCATATATGAACTTGATATACTCTTTAAAAATAAAATCATTTTTATACACCTACCTTATGGTCCCATAAATCTCATTGAGTTGAAACATCATCACCCCTATAGTATTCAAATAAAAATTGAGGGATTTAACCATAGAATAAATTTTTTGAAATGTCTCAACTGATAAGTGGAATGGATTTCTAAAAATCAACTTGAAATGTGACACACTAAGGGGGTTTTAAAATCTATTCAGTATTCCCACAATGTTTGATTTTGTACCCTTAAATAAACTTTATCATGTATTTTTGATGAAAAAACCTTGTATTCTATTTTTACATGTTATATTGTTATCTCATGTTGACTTTAATTTTTTATTATTTATGTGATAATGTCCTTATAATATTCATCACATCAATGAGTTATAATAGTTTTCCACTATTATAATAAACTAGAGATTCCATGAATACATTCTTAAAAATGCGACCTGTAGTCTAGATACATCTACGTGACGGGAAAAAGATGATGCTTGACTATTAGGTTTTGGTGGCTCATAAAAATTAAGATTTATTCTCATGAAGTTCACACTTGGTGATCTCTATGAAGGGATACCATGAGGATAGTTCAACCCATAGAGACACCATATAATTAATGTATCATTGGATATTCCTTTTTACGAGCATGTTTATTAGTCATTTGACTTGATATCATTGTTAATGTGTATCATTATTTTCATACTTAGATTGATGATAAAAACTATGATTTTCATACTTAAAGAAATGATGAATATAACTATTTTATTATTCATGGATCGATTAATTTTGTTTTGGAGGATTTGAGCCATGTTAATGGTCCAAGTGACATATTTTTAATTAAATCTAAAATAAATAATTATTTATTAAATTTAAGAAATGATATTAGATGCACATGTCACTGAAAATAATATAAATAAATAAATCTTATTTTGATAAGTTAAATGAATTCATTATTTATATTAAATTAAAATAAAAAGAATTTGTGCCATTATTTTAATATTAAATTAAAAAAAATTAAAATATGTCTAATAACTATATATGGAATTCTCATTTGTATAATTCAACACTCAATATCTAGAGAGATAATTAGAGAGAATCCTCCCATATTTTTTATGATCTAGAGAGATAAAGTGATAGATATTTATATATTATCAATAACGAACATCTTGAATAACTTATATTCCCTCCCGATTGCACTCAAGATATCAAGAATGATGTTTGGTGCTTTATAGAACACATGTGGATATCATTAGAGGAATCCTCATTTGGATTATTGAAGCTTTAACAATGTTAAGATGTTTAGTGAATGAATTAGTAACATCATCAGTGAGTGATAATCAAATAAAGAGCATATGATTAGTGGTAATCATTATATTTAAGTAATTAATTATAGATTATGTATGATGATCCTATTAAAGGATTTAGGTGAAAATTTTCAAGATTAGATGATTTTTTAAATGGATGGAACACCCCATTGCCTTCACTATGCTCAGATCCTTCAAGTGATATCAGAGATGTCACACATAATTTATATATATTTTTTATTTTACTAAAATCCATCTGTGGGAAGTCATTATAGTTTCAATGGTCGAGGTAATTCACTAATCAGAGTTTGTATTGTAACAAAACAACCTGATTTGAAAAGACAAGCCAACCGAGATGACCCGTCTTAGTGGTGAGGTACAAAAAGATAATAGAAACAAGTCTTGAGTATAAAAAAACAAAATAAAAAAACCAGAGTACAATGTAGAATAAATATATACATCCAAGATCCATGCAACCCAATACAAAAAAGATAAACCATAAAATTATATCCATATGAAACCAAAAAGTCTCTATGTGACTAACCATCACCTCCAAACCAACCTACTATAAAGGAAATGATGAAAAGAGAAGCTGAAATGCTACAAGATTACCTTCCCTTTACAAGGGTCTAGAAAAAAACATTTACAACTACCTCAATGAAAAAGTAGGGTGTGGGAAAAAATCCCAATAGAATACCACCATAGAGTCTATACAAGGTCTAATAATAAGAATAAAATAGTTCTATCTTTTAAAACAAAAATAGTTTTACAAATAATTTTCATAATCCAAACTGATTTGTAAATTATTACCTTTGGTTTTCATAAAATCATGTCATATTAAAAAATAAAGGATTATAATAAGTATATGTGATAAAATAAGAAATAATATACACACACAAAAAGGTACCAAAGAGAATGCATATCTATGAAATAATCCATCACATAAAGACATGTGATATAAACTCATGTAAAAAACATGTGAGCGACAATCCATGAAAAAAACCATCATGTGATAACATGACCTATAAATTTTACTTCTAGGATCCAAAACTCACATTTGGAAAGATTACAATACAAAATAATTTCTTTCAAGGTTTGAAGAATTATATAAAAATGGTCCATTTCCCCACCTCTAACTTGAATTAATACCAAATGTATCCATGAAAAAAACAATAGAGTCTATTAACTAATAAAATATTCAGTTCATAAAATCCATAAATACCATCAGAGCGTTGGTGAGATCGAATGGTATAAATAGAAACTCAAAATTTCCATACTAGTTCCAAAATCCTGTCTTAGGTATATCCTCTTTGTGGAATCTAAAATAGTGGTACCCTGGCCAAAGATGAATCTTTGAAAACCAATATACCCCTATAATCTATTCAAAAAGATAATCAATCCTTGGTAAAGGATATTTTTTCTTAATGGTCACCCAATTTAACATTTGATAATCCAAAAAAATTATGAGACTCCCATATGCCTTCTTAGAACAGAGGACATGAAAATCCCTTAACGACATTCTAGGTTAAATAAATCCCTTATCCTCTAGATCCCCAAACTAGAATTTAATTTCCAATAAATCATAAAGTTACATTCAATAAGATGGAATAGAAATGGGCATCGTACCGGGAACTAGGTCAATAGTAAACTTGACCTCTCTCTATGGTGGTAAAATTGAAAAATCATCTAGAAAGACCTTAGGGTACACACTCACCACTTTAGTAAATAGACAAACCAAAAGGGTCAATGACATAGAGAAACATCTATGAAAACTAGTATGAGATTACCCCGACATAAGGGGAAACATGCCCCACCCTTATCAATATAGAGTCCCACTGACGCTAAAAAACATGACTGACTTTATCAAAAGATAAAAAATAAGATCAATGATGATAACAGTCTATCTATGACTTAATGACATTCATCTAATCTATTCCAAGTATCAGGTAAAGTATGTCAATATCAAGAACTAAAAAGTTCCACACCACCTTGAAGTAAGCTATCATCACCGATACATGAGACACTTGAAAAATTGTTCAAACCTCTTTCCCAAAGGTGTGGAAAGATCAAAAAATAACGGAATAAGTTTCAAATGCAAGACTAACCATCAACTAACTTTGATGATATAAAGGAATGAGTTTCACCTATATCAAACAAATATAAAACCACAGAAGATGAAATAAACACTATACCTCTAATAGTAGTCGAACCTGCCTCATATTCCTCTGGTACATACTCTACTGCAAAAATATATTGGGTCTTAGCCACATGAAAATCCCCCTTGGCTTGAGGATTATACCACTACCCTTTGAGACATCAGTATGAACCTATGAACCCTTGGTGTTAGTTGTTTTTTCCTTACTTCCCTAGGATAACCTTTCACAAAAATGATTTTGGTGACTAGAATATCCATAAAAATGATAAGTCTTAGGATCCTCCAAAAAATGAGGCTTGGTATGACCATAAATTCTACACTAGTAGTAGATAAATAGATACTACCTTGAAAAATACCCTAAAACTATACCTGGAAGAAACTGACCACCCCTGCACTTTCTTTTCTGGCCAGAAAATACACCCTAGCTAACACTAGCACCAACTGAATCTCTACACAAACCTATTTTTATATATTTGTATGCCTTAACCAAAGTTTATTTTTTAATACCTTTATTATGGTTTTAAGGCACATGAGAATCAACATTGACCAAATATCTGACCTCAATCCCAACACAATACTTCAAGCCTTTAGGTACTCATTAGTGACAAGATCTGATTCCAAATGCACCAAATCAACATTATACTCTCCTTTGTATAAGGTCATAAACTTCCAGGTCTTCACCACACAGAACATATTAGGGTAAAAACTCATATTGAATATTTTCTTAAAATAAGGCCAACTAAGGTCCTTGTGAAACTTAGCTTGCATGATAGAGTCGCACCATATCCTTCCTGGTCCCTCAAGAATTTATGTAGAGAAACCCAACTTAGAGTCTTTAGGAGTATTCAAAAAGTCAAAGATCCTCTCAATACACTCATCAAATTATTATGGTCCCCTGCCACCATGGAATCTAGGTGGATGCTGCTTAATAAATTTCTATCCTTGATCTACTACTTATCTCGGGTTCTTGAAACTCACTTGACCCAGAGTTTGAATTGTATGGATTATAAATTCAACCATAGAAGGGTACACTAGAGTATTTTCTTATAGAACTTGACTCATAGCTTCCTCTCTTTTATTTTTAAGAGATCTTTTTAGAGGCATTTTCTGTTAAGCACAAGACAATGAACAATCATATTTAGAGCATAATCCAAAATCTTAGTACCAACTTCAAGAATTCATGTCCATGATTTAAAAAATAAACAATTTAAATAAATATGAATTCCAAGAATGAAAAAAAAACCCTTTAATAAAGAATAATTCTATTTAAATAAACTCCCCATTCAGTTCATTCAAATTACGTAAAACTCCAAGTCTTAATGTAACACCCAGATGTTTTTATGAAATATTTTATCTAAATAATTTTTATTCTTCAGTAGCTTGATTTTCTCGAAATCATGAGTTTAAATGAACCAAAATATACCCTTAATATACAATTACTATTATATCATATCCGTTAGGTTAGTGGGAATAATTTTAACTAACTTATAAAAATGCATTATGAATTCACTGGCTATTAATTATTTATGAAAATATAAATCAATTAGATATTTGAATTTTTTGAGTTAATTATGTTTAGTAATGAGTTTAATGAGATATATGTGTTATATAATTAATAAAATTCATTTTTTATGTTCATACAATTGATATTTTAGTAATAGGGTATTAATAAAACCCTATTTTTCGTATAAGAACCTATTTTTTTAAAATGTTAATTTTTTAACTTTGAATGGAGCACCCATTATAAATTAAGATTTTGAAAAAATAATAATTTCTATATGACAAAATAAATATTTTATTTTGAATTGGGATATAAAAATTTACTTTTGATAAATTTCTGATATTTTTCTGATGACTTTCTTGTTTTGATGAATAGTAAAAATACGCTAAATTTTAATTAAAAAAAACTTATTTCATCGAGATAATTTATATGATTAAATTATAATATTTAATGGTTTTAAAGTATAAATAGAATATATTTTTACCATTTAATATAATTAATTTCATTATCATTAATTTTACATTGAATTCATAGGTAAAAACATTTCAATCTTTTGCAATGTTTTAACTTTTAAAACTCATATTCTCATTTCAACAATGAGATTAATTTTAAATCAATTACTGCAACTTCAATGTTTTGAATTTGGAAAAATGGATTCCATATTTGGAATCAAAAGTTCGAAATTGTGTGAATATTTACCTTTTATTTTTGGACATTATGAATAGTAACTTCAATAATTATTTTATTTACCATAGTTAAAGAGTAAATATGGTAAATAAGGGTAAAAAAATAATAATTTAATAATATAATACTACCCTAAAATGCGTTCTAATACTATTGGATGAAATATTTATGACCATGGGCATCATTGGGTTAATTTGGGGACCCCATGGATTTACGTGGTTGGGAAAATGAAATTTTATAAGAATTAATTTAAAGTAAATATAATTATGACCTAAACATATTTCTTTTAATAAATTGATTTTAATATAGGGTCATATTATTGATATCTATTCTAATAAATAGTAGTTATAAAGATAAACATATTTTCTACATCATGATATTTTATTTATATTTTTTAGATATTATATAAATAGTTTTATTTATGACACAAATATGATGTAGTGATTACCTGATTAATGAAAGATTTAAATAAATGAATTTATAAATATTAAAAAAATTTAATTTGGTTATTTGGATGTCATACACAAATTTTTTGGATGACATTGACATATTATCTTTGAGTTAATTCCTTATTTTTGAAGGAATAAAGTTTTTATGAATTTTATAAAAAGTCAAGTATGAATAGTGTCCAAAATTGACACAATTCATAACTTTAAAAATAAAATAGTTTATTAAAAGATATTAAATTCCTAAAAATTTAAGATTTTGACCAGTGGTTAATATAAGTACAAATATTTCATAAATAGATTTTCTGGGTCGTTTGACATGATTTGGTAATTAAATTAACCCATAATATGTAAATAACATGATATCACGCTAAGATTAAAAAGGGTAAAATAAGGGTTAAACCAAAAAGATAAGGATAAAAAAAATATTCTAAACTTATCTAAATTTTATTGGATGATGGGTATTCAAACCAAAATCATCTTATATTTTAATTAAATATGTTTTTGACCATTTTTAGTCGATATTGAATTTATTATAAATTAATATTTTTGAGAGTTTCCTAAAGTGCCCCTCTCCTCTCTAATAAAAGGGCACCTACCTCCCTCTCATATTCACTCCATTTTGAGACTTCGAGCTGGAAAAAACCCTACCCATTTCTCTTATAAACATCCCTAGTTACATTTTAGAGGTTTTTTCTTCTCAAAAGACCAACTCTATTGCCTAAAGAGGAAATTCAAAGGAGGCATGTCGAGGAAGAGGTAATATCTTCTAATGATTATTTCAAATTTATTTCTTCTTATACTTCCTATTATTTAGTTGTTTAATTATAAAGTAATAACATCAGTATCAATAATATACTAATATATTATTATAAATATGAAAAAAAAATATTTCACCTTATATCCATCCTATGAAAAATGAAATCACTGCATGTGCGTACATACGACTTACCGTCTCCACGCTGTGGTGTAATCTGTTTTTCACCATCACCTTACTTGGATGGGTATAATGGTGAAAATAATAACTATATATGATTAATATAACATGATACTAATTATGAGATACTATAAACCATCCAATTAAATACCACTCAACAATTATGGGAATGATATCATCGCTCATGCGTACGTACGGCTTACCATCTCCACGGTGCGATGTGATTTATTCTACATAATCTTCATTAAATCATGATTATTAAAAAACATATGAAAATATAATCATAAATGTTATCATAAAAATTATTATTATTCTGGAATAAATAATTAACATTATTTAAATAATTATATAGAAGTTTCATATATATACCAAGCATATCAGACCTAAGGTAAAGGATAAATTTTCCAATATCGTTTTATCCGAGATTGTTTATTCGTAAGTATCAACTGGGGATATATTTATCATCCATGCCCATGTTTTCTAAAAATATTATTATAAATGTGTAATATTTTTATATGTATGTTTAAAGTAATTTTTACCCAATTTTAATTTTATTACATGGTTCGGAAGGAATCTTTCTTTTATTTACCACATGAGGTATTTTTTGACTTTTTTGGCAAGAGTATGAGGAGAATGTTTTTTAACTTATACAGAATGAATGAGTTTTTTAAATTTTCATAATGCCTTATTTCCATGAATCTTCCTCTACAAATTTACAAGTGTATTTTCAACTCAATTCTTTTCTTTTAAAATTGCACGACATTTTGAGAAAAGAAAATGTTTTTGAAGAAGAAAGGATATTTTCCTCAGGAATGAAGCTAAAGTGTTTTATCAAAAATTATTTTCCATCTAAGATTACATATGTTTCTGTTTCTATCCCTGTTATTACTATGATTTTATTGTGTTTATTATGTAATGTTATTTAGGAAATCCATTTGTTTTATATCAATTATTATGGAATGATTTTTAAGAAACCCATTGTATTTTATGGGTTATGCTATGGTGAATGTTTCTATGTTTTTGTGGCACACATAAGAATAGTTTTATTATGTGATGGATGTGACCTATGTCTCCCTCAAATTCATTAGGTAAAGTGTTATATCTCATGATATAGACATTTATGGAATGGAAAGTAAATCCAATTCAGTAATACATGGCTGAAATGAGGAGTGAACTCAGTTCGGTAATGGAATTTTTCCACTATGATGGTCTTGGCAATGTACCTTGACTAGTATGAAATGATTTTATATGATTATGTGTGTATTCCACAAAATTTTATGTCTTATGTTATGATTATTGGGATTACATTTCACTTTTATGACTTATCCCATGATAAGATATTATGATATCTTGTTCACAAGATAAGATTTTCAAATGTTATATATGATTGATATTTCATTTGTTTACCCTTACTGAGAATTTGAGCTCACCCTTTCGTATGTTTCTTTTCCCCGATTCAGGAAGAAGGGTATTAAGTATGATATTCCAAAAAGGAATCTAGTTATGATGAAATAAATGAGAAACAATGTAGATGTTTTATGAACCAGTTGTTTATGCTCCGAAATTTCTAAAGACACTATACCTATATGGTCTTGTTTTGGTTTTGTTATATGTTGTAATAAATATACTTCAATTATGAGGTAATATAAATGTATGTAAATTATGGGCCATTATAGTTGGTATCAGAGGAAAGGTATAGTTAACCTTTGGAAACTAGGATGAGAAATCCTTAGTAAGAACCATCAGGATATATCTAAGTATAGGATACAATACTAGTGTTTTAGAAATGATCATGAATAACCTAGTAGAAAAACTAAAGTTTTCTAAATGGAAATTTTATTCTTAATTATGTGGTTTTCCTATTATGATTAGTGTTGCTCACACTATGCTTCTTAGTTTTAGTCAATGGATGGAACCTGAAGGAACCATGTTAATTTTGAATGTGATGGGAAATGAAATGATTGTCCCCCAGAGTAACCAATTGTTATGGGAGTTGGAATGAAAAATCTTGTAGAAATGATCACACAACTTTCTCAAGATATGAATCATGCATGACTTCTAAACAAGAAAATAAAGGAGAAACATTCTGTTGAATCCTTTATGAAGCAACATCCACCTTCATTCAATGGATCTTCTGATATATTAGTGGCTGAAAAAAAGATCAGTACCACTAAAAAGATATTTTAAGTTCTACAATGTTCTGAACATGATAAAGTTATCTTATCAGTATATCATTGGGAAGGTGAAGCTGATCAATGGTGGAATCTTATCAAGAATACGAGACAAAGAGATGAAATTGATTCCATGGAATGGGACAAGTTCAAGAAATTATTTTTCAACAAGTACTTTCCTCGTATTATTAAAACAAATATTGATAAGGAGTTCCTTGAACTTAAGAAAAAGGATTATGAATTCATTGGTACCTATAAAGAAAATTTTAAAAGACTTGAATGGTATTATTTTGGAATTATTATCCAACTTGAGAGTAAGATTGATTGATTCTTTAGTGGATTAAAACCAAGTCTCCTAAGGGAATTAGCCATAAGGGACTTCAATAGCTATAAGGAATTGTTGATGTGATATCATGGTTGAGATGGATATTGGAGTAACCCATCTGTCATATGGGTTTGATAAGAAGAAGAAACTGGAATTCAAAGGAAAATATAAAGAACACACTGAAAAGAACATGAGTTTTTCCATATGCTCAAAGTGTGGAAAGAAACATGGAGGGGATTGTATTAAAGGGACTAGTAAATGTTTTAAGTTTGTAAAAAAGGTCATCGGGCAATTGAATGCCGAAGTGATGGGAAAAATATGTCTAATGATGCGAACAAAGAAAAGGCTACACAGAATGCACCTTCTACACTTCAATGTTAAAAGTGAAAGGAAATGGGGCATTATGCGAATCAATGACCCAATCCAAGGGTTATTGATGATGATAGATGTCAACAAACTCTTAAGTCCAAAGAAAAAGTAAATTCACATACAGTTATTATCGGCGACATGGAGTACAATAATGAAGTGGTGAAAGGTACACTTACCATCCAATCTAAAGTAGAAAATGTTTAATTTGATTTTGGATCCACCCAATCTTTTATTTTTGAAGAATTTTCTCAGGGAATTTTCATATTACCTCAACAATTAGATGTTTAGTTATCTATGAAAACTTCTAATGTCATAACAGTCGCATCAAAAGTTTACAATTCTTCTCTAATTGAAGTTTGTGGGAAAGTGATTCCTATAAATCTTGTTATCCTTCCTATAGTGGAATTTTATGTGATTCTTGGCATGGATTGACTTTATTTATATGGAGCTCATATCAATTTCCAAATAAGGGAAGTCAAATTTCATATTCCAGATCAATCTATGATCATGTATCAGTGCAAGGATGAATATAACCTTCTAGTGGAAATTTCTTCCATCTTATGGGTTTTGATTCCTATAAATGAAGGTTATTTATCTCAAATAGTTGGGGAGAAACTCACGATTAAGAATAAATCCATTGTATGAGAGTTTTATGATGTATTTATAGAGGAATTTCTAGGTCTTCCACCAAAGCGTGAAGTTGAGTTTTCAATAGAACTCATACTGGGTGTTATGCATGTTTCAAAGACACCAAATGTAATGGACCCAATTGAGTTACAGTAATTGAAGAAGAAACTCCAAGAGAATATTGATAAAGTATTCATATTCCCTAGTGATCCAAATTAGGGAGCACTTATTCTCTTTATTAAGAAGAAAGATGGATCAATGAGACTTTGCATTGATTATCAAGAACTTAAAAAGATCACTATTAAGAAAAAATATCCTCTTCCCTGCATTGATGACTTATTTGACCAACTAAGAAGATCTCAATACTTTTCCAAGATCAATCTTCATTTAGGATATCATCAATTAAGGGTCAAAAAGGAGGATATACCAAATACAACATTCTATACCTAGTATTGACACTATAAATTTATAGTGATTCCTTTATGTCTTACTAATTCCCCTGATATCTTCATGGATCTAATGAATAGAGTCTTTAGAGACTATATTGATCAGTTTGTGGTAGTCTTTATAGATGATATTATTTTCTATTCATAGAGAAAATAATAACATGAATATCACTTTAGAATTGTATTGAAGACCTTGATAAAGGAGAATCTTTATTCCATATTTACCAAGTGTGAATTTTGGCTTCAAAAAGTTTCATTTTTGGGTCACATAATCTCAAGAGAGGGGATATCTGTGGATGTAGAAAAAATAGAGGTTATTGAAAGATGGTCAAGACCAATAACACTAATTAAGATCCGAAGTTTTCATGTTTTGGATAGATATTATTGATGTTTTGTGAAATATTTTTCAAGATTATCTAATCCACTCACCTAGTTGAATCTCAAAAGAGTTAAGTTTGTTTGGATGGAGGAATGTGAAGAGAATTTCAAAGAGATAAAAAGAAGGTTAGCCAGTGAACCTATGCTCACATTGCCTTGTAGTGGAGAAATGTTTGTGATCTACAGTGATGCATCCAACAAGGGGATGGGGTGTTTTCTCATTTAAAATGATATGGTGATAGATTATTCCTCATGAAAGTTGAAAATCCATGAGAAAAATTACCCAACTCATGATTTGGATTTAGCTGCAGTAATATTTGCATTAAAGATATAGAGGCATTATCTTTATTGTGAAAGGTGTGATATTTATACTGATCGTAAAATCTTAAAGTATATTTTAGCACAAAAGGAGATTAATATGCACCAAAGAAGATGGTTGGATTTGATTAAATATTACAACTGCTCAATACATTACCACCCAGAGAAAGAAAACGAGGTGGCAGATACATTAAGTCGACAAGAACATGCTAGCTTATCCATGAGGAGGATCAAGAAAGATCCAATATTTATGGATTTATAAAGGATGAATCTTGAAATTTTAAGAGAAGGGAAAAATATTATCTTTCTCAAATGAATGTTTAACCATATATTCAAGTGAATATTAAAGAGGCATAGAAGGAAGATGTAGAGTTACAAAAGAAGGTGAGAAATTTTCCTGAATTCAACCTTCATTGTGATGAAATAATAAGGTTTAGGAACCAGATTTGTATTCCTCCCATGCCTGAATTAAAGGATCTATTGGATGAGGCTCATAGTTCTTTATTATCTATTCACCCTAGAAGCACAAAGATGTACAAGGACCTGAAAGAGTGCTTCCAGTGGGCTGGAATGAAAAGATATGTCGCCGAATATGTCTCTCGATGCTTGGTTTGTCATCAAGTAAAGAACGAGATACAAAAGTCTAAGGGGATGTTACAACCATTACCCATACCATAATAGAAATGGGAAAATATCACTATAGAATTTGTCATCAAACTTCCCAAAACATCCAAAGTCAATAATGATATCTAGTTTATAGTTGATCTCCTTACAAAGTAGGCACACTTCATTGCTATTAGATAGGATTTCTCTCTTGATCAGCTTACCCAGATATATGTGAAGGAAGTGGTAAGATTTCATGGAGTACCAATTTAAATTAAATCTGATCAGGATTCAAGGTTTACCTCAAAGTTCTGTCAAAGTCTTCAGCATGCTCTGGATACAGAGTTAATTTTCAACACTGCTTATCATCATTAGAGAAATGGTTAGTCTAAGATGAAAATTCAAACTCTAGAAGACATGTTGAGATATTTCTGTATGGATTTCAAAGGTGGTTGGGATCAACACCTACCATTGGTGGAATTTTCTTACAATAATACCTTTCACTACAGTATTCATATGGATCCTTATGAAGCCCTCTATGGAAAAAATTTCAGAACTCCAACTTGCTGGAATGAATATGGGGAAAGAAAGCTATTAGGACGTGATCTTGTTGATGAAATGGAAGAAAAGGTCATATCTTTTCAACAACACATAATATCATCTTAGATTTGACAAAAACGTTTTGATTAAAACCAAAGAAAAGACCTAAAGTTTGAAGTGGGTGATAAGGTGTTCTTACGAATATCTCCCTACAACAGAATATTGATATTGGGAAAGAAGGGAAAGCTGAGCCCTAGGTGTATCAGTCATTTTTAAATTCTAGATCATGTTGGCAAGGTAGATTACCGATTAGAGATTCTACCAAATCTCTCTCATATTCATGATGTGTTCCATGAATCTCTTCTGAGAAAGTACATAACTGATCCTTCACATTTACTAATCTCAGAATTAATACCGTTGGATCAAGATATTTCTAATGAATAACAACTGATAGAGATTCTGGATCATAGCGAATAAGTTTTACGAAACAAGACCACTCACTTGATTAAAGTTTTATGGAGGAACAACAAATTTGAATAAGATACATGGGAACTTGAGGATATAATGAGGGAGAGGTATCCTCATCTTTTTATTTTCTAAGTGATGAATTTCTAGGGTGAAATTCAGTTTAATGGAGGTATAATGTAACACCTGGATGTTTTTATGAAATATTTTATTTAAATATTTTTTATTCTTCAGTAGCTTGTTCTTCACATAATAATGAGTTTAAATGAACCGCGATATTCCCTTAATATAAAAATACTGTTATAGACTAGCCGTTAGGTTAGCGAGAATAATTATAACTAACTTATGAAAATGCATTATGAATTTATTGGCTATTAATTACTTATGAAAATATAAATCAATTAGATATTTGTATTTTTTGAGTAAATTATGTTTGGTAATGATATTAATGAGATATATGTGTTATATAATTAATAAAATATTTTTTTATATTTATCCAATGGATATTTTAGTCATAGGGTATGTATAAAACCCTATTTTATGTATAAGAACCTATTTTTTTTAAAGGTTAATTTTATACCTTTGAATGGAGAACCCATTTTAAATTAATATTTTGACAAATTAATAATTTATATATGAAAAAAAACATGTTATTTTGAAGCAGGATATAAAAATTTACTTTGGATAAATTTCTGATATTTTTCTAATAACTTCATGTTTTGATGAATAGTAAAAATACACTAAATTTTTATTAAAAACAACTATTTTCATCAAGAAATTTATATGATTAAGTTATAATATTGAATGGTTTTAAAGTATAAATAGAATATATTTTTACCATTTAATATAATTTATGTCATTATCATTAATTTTACATTGAATTCATATGTAAAAACATTTCTATCTTTTGCAATGTTTTAACTTTTAAAACCTGTATTCTCATTTCAACAATAGGATTAATTTTAAATCAATTACAGAAACTTATGTGTTTTGAATTTGAAAAAATGGATTCCATATTTGGAATCATAAGGTCCAAATTGTGTGAATTGGTACCTTTTATTTTTAGACATTATGAATAGTAACTTCAGTAATTATTTTATTTACCATGGTTAAAGAGTAAATCTAGTAAATAAGGGTAAAAAAAATAATTTAATAATATAATACCACTCTAAAACATGTCCTAATTTTATTAGATGAAATATATCCAACCATTTGAATCCTTGGGTCGATTTTTGGACCCCATGGATTCACATTGATGTGAATTTATAATAATTAATTTAAAGTAAAGATAATTATGACCTAAACATATATCTTTTTCTAAATCAATTTTAGTATAGGGTTATATAACTGATATCTATGCTTATAAATAGTAATTAGAAATATAAAAATATTTCCTACATCATGGTAGTTTATTTATAATTTTTATAGATTATATAAATAATTTTATTTATGACACAAATATGATGTAGGATTACCTCATTAATGAAAGATTTAAATAAATGAATTTACAAATATTAAAACAAATGTAATTTGGTTATTTTGAGGACATACACAAATGTTCTGGATGACATTGACATATTATCTTTGATTTAATGCCTTACTTTCTAAGGAATAAATTTTTTATGAATTTTTTAAAAAGTCAAGTATGAATAGTGTCCAAAATTGATACAATTCATAACTTAAAACGTAAAATAGTTTATTAAATGATATTAAATTAATAAAAATATAATATTAGTCCAAATGGTTAATATAAGTCAAAATATGTCATAAATAACTTTTTGGGGTGTTTTGACTTGATATGGTACTTAAATTAACCCACAATGTGTAAAAAACATGATATCATGGTAAGTTTAAAAAAGGTAAAATAAGGGTTATACAAAAAATATAAGGATAAAAAAATATTCTAAAATTGTCAAAATATTATTTTATGATGGTTATTCGAACCAAAATCATATTATATTTGAGTTAAATAAGTTTTGGACCATTATTAGTCGAAATTGAATTTATTATAAATTAATATTTTTGAGAGTTTCCTAAAGTTCCCCTCTCCTCTCTTATAAAAAGGCACCACCTCCCTCTCCTATTCACTCTATTTTTAGACCTCAAGATTAGAAAAACCCTAAAAATTTCTCTTTTATACCTTTATAGTTAAATTTTAGAGGTTCTGGTCTTCTCAAAATACCAACTCTAGTGCATTAAGAAGAAATTTAAAGGAGCCACTTCAAGGTAGATGTAATCTATTCTAACGATTCTTTCAAGTTTATTTCTTTTTACACTTCCTATTATTTAGTTGTTTCATTATAAATTAATAACATAAATATCACTCATATACTTATATGTTATTATAAATATGAAACAACCCTATTTCACCTTCTATCCATCCTATGAAAAATGAAATCACTACGCGAGCATACGTACAACATACCGTCTCCACGACATGGTGTAATCTGGTTTTCACCATCACCATATTTGGATGGGTATAATGGTGGAAATAATAACTATATATGATTAATATAAAATTATACTAATTATGAGGTACTATAAACCATCCAATTCAATACCACTCAATAATTATGGGAATGATATCGTCACTCGTGCGTACGTAAGCCTTACCGTCTCCAAAGTGCGATGTAATTTGTTCTACATAATATTCATTAAATAATGATTATATAAATAAATTGAATGAATAAATATGATATATATTATTCTAATACCATTATTTAAATTATATAACTATAAAAAAAGTGGATAAGAACTTATCCGACGCAACATACATAAGAACGTAAAGAAGTTAATGCCCGAATAAAGAATAAAAATGAAATGTTAATAACAAAAGGATGAAAATATAATCATAAATTATATCATAAAAATGATTATGATTATGGAATAAATTGATCAAATTATTTAAATAACCATACAGGAGGTTTGGATACATACGAAGCATATCAGACCTTAGGTAAGGGATAACTTTTCCAATCTCATTTTATCCGAGATTGTTTATTCATAGGTATCTATGAGGGATATATTTATAGTCCATGTCCATGTTTTCTAAAAACATTCTCATAAAATGTGTACTATTATTCTATGTATATTTAAAGTCATTTTTACCCATTTTGACTTTTACTACATGGTTTGGAAGGAATATTTATTTTGTTTACCATACGAGGTACTTTTTTGACTTTTCCAGCAAGAGTGTGGGGATAATGTTTTTTAACTTATACAACATGAACGGTTTTTTTTTACATTTTCATAATGCATTATTTCCATGATGATTCCTCTACACATTTACAATTTTATTTTCAACTCAATTATTTTCTTTTAAAATTGCACGATATTTTGAGAAAAGAAAATGTTTTTGAAGAAGAAAGGATATTTTCCTCAGGAATAAAGCTCAAGTGTTTTATCAAAATTATTTTCCATCAAAGATTACATAGTTTTATGTTTATATCCCTATTATTACTATGATTTGATTGTGTTTATTATGTAATGTTATTTAGTAAATCCATTTTTATATCAATTACGATGGAATGATTTTTAAGAAACACATTTGATTTTATACTTTATGCTGTGGTGAATGTTTCTATGTTTTTGTGGCACACATAAGAATGGTTTTATTATAATATGGGTGGGACCAATATCTAACTCCAATTAATTGGGTAAAGAGTTATATCTCATGAGGTAGACATGACTGGAATGACAAGTAAATCCAGTTCAGTAATACCGGGTTAGAACGAGGAGTGAACTCAGTTCGGTAATGGAAGTTGTCCGCTATGAGGGTCTTGGAAATGAACCTTGACTAATATGAATTGATTTTCTATGCTTATGTGTGTATGCCACAAATTTTATTGTCTTATGTTATGATTATTGTGATTAAATTTTACTTCTATGACTTATCCCATGACATGATATTATGATCTCTCATACACAGGATAAGATTTTCAAATTTTATATATGATTGATATTTACTTTATTTACCCTTACTGAGCATTTGAGCTCACCCTTTCATATGTTTCTTTTCCCTAGGTTAGGAATAAGGGTATTAAGTATGATATTCCAAAAAAAAGTCTAGTTATTATGAAATAAACAGGAGACAATGTTAATGTTTTATGAACCAGTTGTTTATGTTTCTCAGTTTCTAAAGACACTATACCTATACTGTCTTGTTATGGTTTTTTATATGTTGTAATAAATACAATTAAATTATGAAGGAAAATCAATTTATGTAAAGTATGGGTCGTTATACTTAAACTTGTAAAAAAATTTCCAACCACCCATGGTTACTTGAGTTTAGACATGGAAGTGAGCTGGTCATGCACCCTCCCACACTTACTACTTGAATTACAATGATCCTAACTCCAATCTACCCAAGACACTGAACCAAACTCAAGCAGTGTTAACACACTTCAACCTGAGTATCCTTTTGATACCATTCTATAATAAACCAACCTAAGTTTACTTGACAAGCCACCTGAGTTGGCCCATCACAGTGGTGAGGTGAAACAAGATAATAGAAACAAGTCTTGAGTATAACCAAAACAAGATAAACAACTAGAGTGAAACACATAATAAAGAGATATAACCAATATCCTTACATCCAAATACAAATAGGCTAAAATAGAAATGTATAACCATACGAAACCAATAAGTCTCCATGTGAAAACCTTCACCTCTAAACCATCCAACTAAAAAGGCAATGAAAAAAAGAGAATCCGACATGCTATAAGATTCCCTTATCTTTAATTGGGTCCTAAAAAAACTTCTATAATTTCCCAAAGGAAAAAGTTGGGTGTGAGAAAAAGTCCTAGTAAGATACCACCATAGAGTCAATATGAGGTCTAATAACAATAATTCAATAGTTCATTTTTTAAAACAAAAATAGTTTTATAAAGTATTTTCATAATCCAAACCCATTTGTAAATCAATTCCTTTGGTTTTCATAAAATCATTTCATTTTCAAAAACTAGTAATATTATAATTATAAGTGATAAAACATGAAATCATATCCACACACCGTAATATAAGTAAGTAAACATATATCCATGAAATAATCCATCATGTGAAACCATGTGATGTAATATCATGTGAAAAATATGCGAGTAACAATCCATAAAAATGTATATCATGCGATAAACAAACGAAAAATGAAAAAGAACACTGTATTGAGACTTAGACTATAAGAATATTTACTAGAAATAAAAGAATCCTAAACTAGGAATATATTTGTACCAAATGATATTGAACCTTACTATAATATGTTGATATCAAAAACCTCTATTGGAATTATACACAGTATGAGTGAAAATTCCATTCCCAATGCACCCAAGGTTCCCTTTCTTCCATGTTTGTAAAAATCCATTTTAAAAATCATTCTCAAAATTTATAAAAAAATTCAAATTCAAGAAAATATTATTATGTGTTTTAAAACCAATTTTCTAAGAAAAACCACCATTCAAGAATTTAAATAAACATTTAGTGTGAAAAACCTTATTTTTAATGAAAACCTACCTAAAAAAGATGCATCTTTCAAAGAAATACCTTGAAACCATATATCAATATAATTAAATGAATTAAACAAAGTAATTTTACAATAATGATAAGTAATTCATAAGATAAACCCATTTTATAGAAATATATACCTCAAGAGCAGAAGTAGAACTATTCGCCTTCAATAATAGTGACCGAGGAATAGTAGATTAGGTCCTCATGATCCTAGATCCACAAGAAATACATCAATCCTATATTAAACCCCTTATATCAGACATACACTTCCTCTTCAGGTTCAAAAATATGAGGGGATAATATATCCATTAAGGATTTAAGAAGAAAAGGGAAAACCAGATAAAAAACTCAACATAAATTGAGTTGATCCATCAGGAATAAAGGAAAACTACCTATAATCCAAAGAGAAAATCCTCTAGACCATTTATGAGGGTAGGTTCAAGACAATATGAGGTTAGTGGGTCATTATAGGTTAAATTGGGGTCCTAGGATTTTTTAATGAAAAACCCAAATGCAAGATTTTATAGAGGCCACATAGTTATGAGTAATAATTCACCCTATACATAGCTTCTATTTGGGGTGAATGATTTATCCACACAGTTAAATTAACTATTTAACAAAAATGTATCACCCCTCTACCTAGGGGTGCATAGTTTGTAGGGGTGTCTGCATGGTTTGGACAAACAGTGTGCCCCTTCCAATGGCTCAACATAGGCCACATGGTTTTATAGTTCAAAACTAATGGCTTTATTTAACCATGTTCCAACCATGAACTACCCCATGGGCCTCCAAAACTTCCAAAAACTTCCCTAAATGACCCTAAAGAAAGACCCAAACAAATTAGTGTCAAAATAAGGGTCAAGAAGTACCTAAAAAAAGAACATTACACATGTGTCCAAAATGGACATGAAAACCCCCCTCAATGGCCAAAACAACCATTGATACATGGTTTTATGTGTTAAAGAGGATGAGTGGTGCCCCACTATATGCATTGCACATATAGGATCATGATAATCATTGAATGGTTATCATTTAATATTTACCATTGACTATTACATGATGACATTGATCATTGATGGTTGACCATTGACTATGTTAACCATTGATAGTTGACCATTGACTATTGAATATTAATAGTTGACCATTGACCATTGATCAATGATTTTCGACCCCTGATTGTTTACTGCCCAAGATTTTTTCTTTAAAATAAATATTAAAAATTTTAAAATAAAATTTAATAATTTTAAAGGAGGTATCAAGGAACATAAGTGGAATGGAAAACAAATTAAAATAAATTTATTAGTTTTAAATTATTTAATTCCCCTAAGGAAAAAAATTTAGTAGTTTTAATTATTTTTAATTGTCATTACATCATGAATTATAATGAGCTAGACCAACCTGTGTATGTTTATATTTTTTTAATTTAATTTCATTATATAATGATTTAAATTTATGATAATTATTATTAAATTAATACTAAGGATTTAAACATCATCCTTACTTTAAATTATATAAGGTAATACATGTCCAAATTTAGTTATTAAATGGAATTATTACTATCCGAGATCCCTTCTCCCACATGTAAGTATAAAATTGTAAATATAGAGATTAACCCTTGTGGTGGATCAAGTGATGACTTGAATTTAAATATAAATAAAGGATAAGCACAAGATAATAGTGGATATAAAAACTAAATTTAATCTAGATTCAAAGAGTTACTCCCCACAAGGTCTAGGTTGGTTTATTATCGATTGAAAAATAAACCAGTAGTTTAAATATCATGATATTGTCACATATATTTATCTATGATTGGTTAATTATTAAATTTTAAGTTTAATTAAAATACATAAAAATAAAATATGAAGTCATTAAAACCCTTTTATTACTTCAATTAGAATACAACTTTAGTTTGAGGTTCTTATCTAGGAAAAATAGAGATTACTTATATCTATCTTGGGGTTTTTAAGTATAGTGATAGACCAAGTTAACAAAATTGGCATTAAGATAAGTGTATATAGCTAGGTTGATAAAATTTGGAGGCAAAAATTGAGTGAATCAAAATATAGGGTTTAAGGACTAGGAAATACACTCAAAAGATCAAGGATTTATTAGTTAATATAAATAGAAAGAGTAAATCCTACCTAAATACCTTTGAGTAGTAGCATGACCATATTCTATAATATAATAAGGGAAATATAGATCCTTTCCACTAGAATATCCAAATAACTAAATATTCCGAATATAATGGTGATGGATATTGGGATTTAATAAAATAGTGGAATACATAAATGATTAATTAACCAATAATGTCCAAATTGTTAATCAAAATAAAGTATTATACTATTATTTTATTTATATATAATGGTAAATAATCCCATAATCACATTATCGTGGTGATCAATCTTGGAAAATGATTTTTTTACTAATGAAAATATCATAGAGTGTTATATACATTTTCTAATAATACTATGATGAAAAAAGAAATTTTATGTGTTGGAGACCCCATCACCCACTAAGCCACCTTAGAGAGCTAGTGAGGTTGTGAAGGATGCTTACAGAAAACACATGAAATATGTATTCAATGTTAAGTGCATAATTATATCATTGATGTCATGTAAGATAAAAAAGAACCAGGAAGAAAAATATTCATACACCATGTTGTCTCATCTCCAAAAGTTTTATCTGGAAAAATTTAGGTAAGAAAGGAGTGATATCTTCAATGAATTTATATATAAGTTGGAAGAAGAAATTTAGGCTATCCATCATATATCCAAGATAATTGGTTATAAATAATGATTAATATAGTTATAGTTCAATTTGGATAAATATTTATCTATATATCTCATTCTTTCATCTTTACTACTCAATTTCTATAATTTTATCAAATACTATAAAATGAAACATATGGAGAAAAAATTCTTAGATATTTTTTCTATAGTTCACCTAGATGATAAGAATATTAAAAAAAAAAAAAAAAAAATTCATATGTTGAAAAATAAGATAAATTATAAGATACTAATGGAAGAGTTAATTTCAAAGGACCCCAAACAATGATCTTTTAAAAAGCCACAGATAAAGTGGGAGAGAAATGAGTGCATGTATGTTTGTTTTTCATTTAGAAAGAAAGGAAACTAAAATAAAAACTATATTATAATTAAGATACATGAGTAAGATTCATATAATTTCATAATTAGATAAAAACATTTCATTTTTTATATGTGGGTATTAGATATGGTTTGTACCCTATAAATTTATATCCATATATAAAAACCATTTATATTATGAAAGATTTCGAAAGGTAAAGTATATTTTCAAACTATTAATGTTGTGAGTCATAATAAATTAATTATAAATGATTACTATTTCATATTTCATAGTGGAATAATTCTTGTATTTTTGAATCATCCTTATGTAATTATTATTACCATAAAACAATTTATATGTCTAGTTTATACACAATTGAATTCATTTTATGTTTAGAAACATAAGGACAAAATATTTTATGGTATAAAAAATGTAAATGATGGTTTAATATATAATTAAAATAGTAAATACTAATTTATAAAAAAAATAAAAAATTTAATACTCATGACTAATTTTATATCCATTTGTGTCTTTATTGTCTTAATTATATAAAATAGAAACATCTAAAAGAGTTAAACAAAGAATATTGTTTTGACTCTTCTAAGTTAGAAACCTTTGTTATGTGTTATTATTGTTTACAATACAAAAAATAATAAATTAACCTTTATAATTAAAGGTCAAATAAACAAATATATTCTATAATAATTTCACATTAATCTACATTCACCAATTCCAGTGAAATACTTAGGCGAATTCTCATACATCATTAATTTTTATAATTATATCAAAATATTTGGATGTGTCTACTTGTAACACCCTGATATTTTTAGAAATATCATTTTTCCAAATAAATTTAATCTTTTTGATATTTTTTGTTACAAGAAACACTAATATTATCTTAAATTATGTAAAACATTTAGTTTATCTTGAATTAAATTCAACACTGAGTTTAAATGAAACATAAAACATTATTAAAATATTATATATGATAGTTATCACCTAGCCATTATAATGTAGGGTATTAATAGTATTAACTAAAATATAAAAATATATGGTTTACACATGTATATAAAATGAATTATTTGGTGCCCAATTAATTATAAATTAAAATAAAACCATTTTAAAACAATGGAAATCTTTTATTTTGAAGAACTATTTTATGCACACAAATGAATTTTACTACAATAAATTAAACAAAAAAATTTTAGTGAATGATTTTAAAGAAGTGTATATATTATATATTCAATTAAAATTTTAAAATTCATCTTATGTGTTTTATAGACAAGAGATAAGAGTAAATCTAATTTTATTCTTAAACTGTATTATTCTAAAAAGTAGTTTGGTCGCCTCTTTTTTACACTTATTTTAAAAACATATTTTGAAAAATTTAGAAAATTTATTTGAAAAAATGAATTTTATTTTTTAAATCATCATTTAAAAATTATCTTAGGTTTATTTTTTTTATAATTTTATGAAAATATTATTTTTTTGATGAATAATGAACAATGCTGAATTTTAATTGAAACCTGCCTTTTTGTTTAAAATATTTATAATGTAAAATTATATTTTAATTTTTTTTCAAAGTAAAATTGGTAAAATTATATATATATTAATCTAATTTAGGTCATTGGAATAATTTCCATATTAAATTTTGATATAAAAACTTTGTAAACTTTTGAACTTGTTCTTTTTGAAAACCTCGTTTCTCATAGCGTCTGTGAGATTAATTTTAAATTAAAATTTACCACTTCAGTGAATTAAATTTTATAAAATAGATTCAATATTTTTAATAAGAGTAATTTATTTTATATAATATGGTCAAAATATTTTTTTTCCAAATTGAATAGTAAAAACATTAAAAATTAATTACCTATGGTTATGGTAAAATTTGGTTTACCTGGGGGTTAAACTAAAAAAAGATAAGGGTTAAAATGACAAAACAAACTTGTCTAAAATCTATTTTATATACATATTTAGACCCTAACATGTAAAATTATCTATAATAATCCATTTTTATCCTTTTTACATGTGGATAATTTGGGTACACCTTTTTCTTTTCAAAAAATATAAGTGCTCCACTCACCTCACTTATAAAATGCCACCACCTATCCTCTCTTATTCACACCTTAAAACCCTTTTAGTTCGCCTAATACCTAACCAAATAAATTCCAAAATTCCATCCTATAATCATATAAGACTTAATTTTGTAATAAATCCATCCTTGGAAATATTTTAGTGTAAACCTAAGGAGGATACCCGAAGAAGAGGTAATGTTCTTCCTTGAGCGTTTTTATTTTATTCCTTCCTCTGTCTTATTAAATTCTTATTAAACTATGATGATATAATAAAATTAGAATATTACATAAAATTTTATGTTTTAATGTTAAGTTCATAACATAAAAATAGCTCCAATTCCATAAAATGGGCTACAAAATCATCATTTGTGTGTACGGCGGACTACCGCCTTATAAACAGATATCATTCATTTTTCCATTACCAAATATATCAGTTTTGTATGATTATTAATATAAAGTATATATATGATATTTATAAAATAATTATACCTATTTTTTAATTATATAATATATACCGTTTTTAATTTCCATTTTATATAGGATATGATAACAACATTCGTGTGTACGAAAGAGTACAATCTCATGAAGCGATGTGATTCGTTTTCACTCACACTTTACATGGAAGATAATAAGTATAAAAATAATGAATATATCTCATATAAATGAAATAATTATGATATTAATGAAATATATATCATTATTAAAAGATAATATATTGTTTTATTTCTTAACTTTTCACTCACTGAAAGATGATAATTTTGTTCGTGTAGATATGGACTACCATCTTCATGAAGCAATGTGACTTTCTCTTTTCATCACCACACCACAAGTATAAAATGTATAATAATATTTAAAGTAATATTATGGTATTTAGGATATTATTATAATTTTATAAACATAAAATATTACTTACCTCCTTTCCATAATGTTCATTGAAAAATGAAAACTTTACTCATGCGTACATATGACCTATCGTCTCCATGATCATAACATGATTCATTTCTCAAAACCATATTTCATGTTTGGTATAAAATTTATAATTTTATGTAAAAATATGATAATTATTTCATGATTACTATTCTGTATATTATGGATCCATTATCAAATTAAGAGTATCGAAAATAAAAAATCAAAACATATATGAAAAATAAAGAGATTATTACCCATAACATAATTTTAACAAGGAATTGTTAATAAAAAGATAATAAATGGTCATAAGTAAATCATATATAGCATGATATATATAATTATGGTTATATAATATATTTATAATAAACTTATATTTATTATATAGGAGGTTTTAATGTGTACAAAGGAAGTCAATATTTAAGGTAAGAGATTTCTAACCTCTCTTTTATTCCTGGGAGACATATGCAAATTAAACACTAATTTATTTTGTGTGGTGTATATACTGAAAATTTGACATGTTATATAATTAATATCCTTATTTTAATGATTTTTAAAGATTAATTTTATGTTATTATTTATTAGGGCTTATGATTCAACAGTTACTTAAGCAGTACGAGATTTTTGTCGCACTTTTTTCTTCAGAGAGACACATGCCATATTCACCACCTATTTTTATGTGGTGTATATAATAACAATGAATGTATTTTAAGATGATTATTATGTAAAATATGGGTATTTAAAAATCTATTTTAGGTTCTCTATTTCATGGGGTTTATAGTTCACAAGTTATCAAAGCGATAATGGATTTTTGTCTCAATTTTCCTTCTTTGAGACATATGTTATGTTATGAAACTATCTTTTTATTGAGGTGTATATAAACCCATTTTACATTTAATATCATTAATTTATTTATTTATCATGAAATTCTAAGTTTAATTTAATGTTATTACTTCATGGCGATTATAATTCATTATTACCAAAGTGGAAATGAATTTATATTACAATCTAATCATTTTCAGGATCGTTTATTATTATGTTTCAAATGATAAATATTATGATACATATATCAAGAAAAACATGAATTTTATTTTACTATGGTTATTTAATGAGAAAAAAATACTTTATTTTTATTTTCCTTTTTTTATGTACTCAAAATTTAAAAAAAAATGTTTTTAAGAAAAATAATCTTTATTTCTCTCTTTGGTAGAAAACCATTTTTCATCTAAAACCTTGTTTTATAAAAATATTTTCAAAAATATTTTTAAAATTATTAAAATTATTTTTTAAATAAACTCTTTTCCATGTTTTACCTCTTTAAAATTTTTTTCAAAGGGAATCTTAATTCCATTTTCCAATAAATGTCGGAATATTTGTTTTAAAATTTAAAAAATTAACATAATTACCTACTATCATAACCATTATTGTCATTATATATCCCTTTATAAGTTTTCAAGATTATTTTCAAAGAAAATTATTTTTAAAATTTTTTATGTTTTAAAAATTTCTTTTTAATATAGAAAGGATATTTTCCTTAATAAATGTTTTAAATGATTGTTAAATCTCTCTTTTTTATGTTTCCAAGTTTATTTTCAATGAAAAATATTTTTAAAATGTTTTATATTTTAAAAAGTGTTTTTCAAAGAAGAAATTATATTTTCATCAGAAATTTTTTTAAATTATTTTGAAAGGTACCTTTATATGTTTTCAAGTTTGTTTTCAAAGAAAATAATTTCCAAAATTATTTTATGATTTTTTAGTTTTAAAAATTGATTTTAGAAGAAAATTTATCTTCAATGTTCTAAGTGATCTATATTTCAAAATCATTCTCCATATAAGATGGAATCCTTTTATGTAACTTATTCTTTTCTAGGGATATGAACCAAGGATACCATTCTTATTCTTTCTCTAAATGGTTTATGTTTATTCTGGAATCATGTTTATGAAACCAGTTTCTCTTCCATAAGATACAAAATAAAAAAATTATTATGAAATACAACCCTTATTACATGAGTTATGCAATGATGAAATGATAAAATGATTATGAAACCTATCTCTTTTCCATAGTTTATGATATGATGAAATGTTTATGAAACCCATTTCACATCATGATTATGATATTATAAATATTTTATAATATTGTGGCACAAATATGTATGTTTTTCATTATGTGAAAAGTGGGACCTATATCTACATGCAATTCATTGGGTACAGATTTATATCTCACAATATAGAAAAGACTATAATAGGGACCGAACCCAGTTCAGTATGGGTCTTTGTATACTTTGATGGTCTTGGGAGTGAACCATGACTACTATAATGGTTTGGGGAGTGAATAAATTTCACTATGATAGCCTTGGAAGTGATCCTTGAATACTATGGAAATGATTTTCTATTCTTATCTGTATGAAACAATTCATTGTCTTATGATAATGTTACACTCACATAGATCATGTTCCTTGATTTCCTTTACAATTCCCATATTTTAAACTGCCAATCTTTATTCCATGTGGAAATATTATGTTCTTTGATATATATGAGATGGATTTAAAATTTTATGCTCATTTTCTCATAACATTATTCTCATGTCACTCTTATATGATATTTAATATCTCACTTTCTTACCCTTACTAAGAATCCGACCTCACCCTTTCTTATGTTTCCTTTCCCCAGATTATGAAGAAAGGTTTTAAGTAGCTTATGTTCGTGAATAGTACTATAAGAAAGATATTTATGGGATATGTTGAAGATCTTTTACCAAATTGGAATAATATGTATCTAGTCTCCAAAGAAACAAGACTATTATGGTCCTTGAAAATGTATTTGTGTAATTTATTGAATAGTTATCTAAAAATACATAATATCTATGTATGAAAATCTTGGGCTCGTTATAATTGGTATAAGAGGATAGGTTTTGTTAAACTTTTAAAACTAGGATGAGAAAATATTAGTGTTATCCCTATATATATTTATAATTATATGTCTAGGGATACATCTAAGGACAATTATAAGGATAAGTCAAATTATAAAAAAAATGTACTAGAATTTTGGTAAAGGATAGAGTAAGTAGCTTCCAAGAAATTACCTCTCTATCTGGATACTACAAGTGGATATGGCTCTAGTATAGAGGTAACTAGGGTTAATAACTCTATAAATAGTGAATTGATATAGACTCTATCATCACCTGGTGAATGAAAATGGGCCTTGTTTTACACTTGGTTTTACACTTCTAAGGGATTTGATTTGGAAATTCAAAAACTCTTTATGAACCATCATGAAGGATTTAAATAGATGATGACCACAAATAACCTAGTTTAAACCTAAGGTGTTATAGATTTAAAATAATGTGTCTTAATTTAGACATACTATAAATTATTTTTTATACTATGTGTTTTTCTATTATGATTAGTGTTTCTCACACTATTTTTTTGGTTTTAGTCAATGGTAGGAACCATAAGTAATTGGGTTAACATTGAATGTGACAAATTTTTTTTTGATGAAAACCCAAATGGAATGATAAATAGAGTGAAGGATATTTTAATTATTCATAATCAGTTATCATATAACATGATTAAAAATGTGCACCTTAAACAACTCTTAGACTCACCAAATAAGAGAAGGATAGAGTTTACTAAGATTTTGGGTAGTGGAGACCATGAAGAAAAGGAGATTTAGTTTTTATATGTTAAAAATGCAGGAAGAAGCACTGAATAGAATCTTATAGGAAAGTTGTTTTGGTTATTGAAAATAAAGACACAAATCAAGTTACTATAAATGAAAAATGGAAAGTTTGGCTAACGCAATGGATGAGAATAATGGTCTCCCTAAGGTATCATCAACTGTTGAATGTTTTAAATCTGGAAAGCATGGGTGTTATGTAAATTGATCTCCTAAGGGGAAAAATAAATAATAGAATCTACAAGGTGGTAAAAGTAATGGTTATTTGGATGATGAGGAAGATACTATTATTGACATATTAAAGGAATGAAGTATTAAGGAATAAAATTATGAAGCCTAGTTATTAGCTTAATCATGAGGTGAAATGATTGATGTGTTTATGTATTGGAATAACATAATTATGTTATATGAATAATAATATATATAAGGATAGTTTATAGAAGTTTTGAATTCAATATTTTAAATAATATGTTGAATGGTACTAATGAAATCAATTTTTTTAATGATATTGTGATACTTTAATGAAAACACATGATTAAGGAAAGATAACCCTTAATATGTTCTCGATGATGAAAAAATGGTGTTTATTTTGTATGAAGAGACGATTGATATGAATAAAGTAAATTGTATAATACCAATTACCTTGGAAATGATTAATTATTTTTTAAAACAATAGTTTATGATATCATTGATGAAGTTTATATCATTTTTGGATTTAAGGAATATATCCAATAATCTATGTTTTATGAGGAAGAATTATGTTTTCTATATGGTATTATGGTAATTTAGGTTATTACCATATTTTAGGAGAATACATGATGAAGGTATTCATATATTTAGTATGTGAAAATCAAGAGCCACTTTATGATATATAAGGAATTAATGTTAAGTTGATTTTGAGAAATTTAGTGACATTAATTATAAATTATGAATTTTGGAAGGGTTATAAGGTTAACCAATATAATGGTCTAAGTTTAATTTTGAATGAGATTTTAGAGATTAACATATTACTTCACCATATAAAGATTTATCCATTTAGATAACCAGTTTTAACCTTTTTATTAACTATATATAAAAGTAACGAATTATAAATTTTTATGGATATTATTTAGTGCTTCAAACATGAAAAATTAATCTCTTAGAGTAATAGATGAAGTTGAAATTGATCAAGGAACAACCAAAGGATAAAATTGTGCCTATGAAGTAAAAATATATCAAGTAAGTACATTTTATATGTTCTCATTATATATGGAAAAAGAATTAAAAAAAATTAAGAAAAGGATCTTAAAATGAAATGTTTTTTTTTCTGACATCATCATTTTTGATGACATCAATGATTTTTTTCACACCACTTTGGTTTATGGTTTTTTGGTCATTAACTTTCTCTTGACTATGTTCTATATTACTCTCTATTAGTATTTGGGTGTTAGTTTTATCTTCCATGTCCATGTTTTCACTTCCCAACTATGTTATCCTTTGTGGAAACCTAGTTATGAGTTTCATTGGGTAATATTTATGTCTCAAAATTTCCATTTTAAGGGAAGTTTTATTATTCATTTGTATGATGTGGGTTTCTATAAAGGTATTTGAAAATGTTAAACCTTTTATGATTGAGAAAAGTTTCAAGGGAGAAATTCATTTTAAGGGGGGTAAAATGTAACACCCTAATATTTTATGATTTTTTTAAAAAATAAATTTAATATTTTTGATATTTTTCATTATACACAACACTGATTTTATCTTTCATTACAAAAAACCCTAAATTTATCTTGTGTTGCATGGAACACTAAGTTTAAATGAAACATTACATATTATTAAAATATTATATATGATAGTTAGCACCTAGACATTGGAAGGATGAGTATGAAGAAGATTAAATAAATTATGAAAATATTTGGTTTACATATGTGTCTAAAATAAATTCTTTGGTTACTAATTTATTATAAATAAAAATAAAATCCATTTCAACATAAAGGAAATATTTTATTCTGAAAAACTATTTTTATGCTCACAAACACATTTTATGTCAATAAATTAAACACACCAATTTTGGATAATTATTTTAATGAAAAATATATACTATATATTCAATTAAATGTTTAACATTAATCTTATGTTTTTTCAAGACAAGATATAAGAATAAATCCAATTTTATGCTTAAAAATTATATTTTTCTAAAAATCAGTTTTGTCACCTTTTTTCACACTTATTTTAAAAATATTTTTAAAAAAATTTAAAAAATTTATTTGAAAAAATAAATTTCATTTTTAAAATAATAATTTAAAAATAATATTAGTGTGGAATTTATATAATTTTCTAAAAATATTATTTTTTTGATTAATCGTGAAAAATACTGAATTTTAATTGAAAACTGCCTTTTTATTTAAATTATTTATAATGCTAAATTATATTTTAAAGTAAATTGAGTTAATATAAATATATATATATATATATTAATCTAATTTTTTTCATTGGAATCATTTTAATATTGATTTTTATATAAAAACCCTGCAAACTTTTGAATTTTTTCTCTTTAAAAACCCACTTTCTTATCTCCCCTACGAGATTAATTTTAAATTAAAATTTGCTAATCATGTGAATTTAATTAGGGAAAATGGATTAAATATTTTGAATTGGAATAATTTATATTATCTAATAAGGTTAGCTTAATTTTTTTTTACCAAAATTAATAGTGAAAGAAGTAAAAAAGTAATTACCACAGTTAAGGTAAAAATGAGTTTATTGGGAGGATTAAAATAAAAAGATAAAGGTTAAAATGAGATAAAAACTTGTATAAAATCTATTTTATGGATATAGTTATACCATATAATGTATAATAATCAATGATAATCCATTTTTGGGCCTTTTCACATGATAAAAATGTGGGTATGACTTTTTCTTTTCAAAAGATTACAAGTGTGGCACTCACCTCACTTATAAAAGGCCACCCACTATCCTCTCTTCTTCACACCTTCAAACAATTTTGGTTCAGGAAATACCTACCCAAATAAATTTTAAATTCTCATACTCTCATCCTTGAATACTTATTTTGTTCATAAATCCATTCTTTTAAGTCTTTTGGCGCAAACCTAAAGAGGTTACCCAAATAAGAGGTAACATTCTTGAATGACCATTTTTATTTTATTCCTTCCTCCAACTCATTAAACTATTATTAAAACAATATTATATAATAAAATTAATATATTAAATATAATTATATGTTTTATGTTAATTTAATTACCTAAAACCGTCTCTAGTTCCATCAAATGGGTTACAAAACCACCATTTGCGTGTACGGTGGACTAACGCCTTGCAAACCAATGTTATTCATTTTTCCATTACCACCACTCATGGTTGGGTATGATGATAGATATAAAGTATATATATTAAATTTATAAAATAATTATTCCTCTTAAATCATTATATAATATATAACCTTTTAATTTTCATTCCCTGGGGGAAATGATGACATCGTTCTTGTGT
Organism: Viscum album; assembly: GCA_963277665.1. Lineage (NCBI taxonomy): Eukaryota > Viridiplantae > Streptophyta > Magnoliopsida > Santalales > Viscaceae > Viscum > Viscum album. The sequence goes on along the minus strand of OY728137.1, from coordinate 1,384,558,905 downwards.
ATGAAAGACTGCCACCTCACAAAACTATGTGATTTGTTTGCACTAACGCTTTACATGGAAGATAATAAGAATAAAATTAAATAATATATATAGTATAAATGAAATAATTGTTATATTAATTAAATATTTATCATTATTAAAAGGTAATATATCATGTTCTTTCTTGTATTTTCACTCACTGAAATATGACAACGTTGTTCGTATATGTGTGGACTACCAGCTTCACGAAGCGATGTGATTGTCTCTTTTCATCACCACCCCACATGGATGATATTTATAAGAATATTTAAAGAAATAATATTATATTTATGATATTATTATCATTATTTTAATATAAAATATTACGTACCTTTTTTCCATATCGATTGTTGAAAAATGTAAACAATACTCATGTATATGTACAACCTACCATCTCCATGATAGTGTCATACTTAATTTCCAAAAACCATCTTTCATGATTAGTCTTAAAAGTATAATTTTTGTATAAATATTATAATTATTTTATTATTATTATTATTCTAGATATTATGTAACCATGATCAAAGTTAAAGGACCGAAAATAACTAATGAAAACATATTTTAAAAACAAAGAGGTTATTACCCGAAACACGATTTTAGAAATGAATTGTTAATAAATAGGTAATAAATGGTAATAAGTAAATAATATATGGTTTTTAATATATAATTATGGTTATATAATATATTTTTAATAAAATTACTTTTATTATACATGATTTTTGAACATGTATGAAGGAAGTAGAGACTTATGTTAAGGGATTTCTAATATCTATTTTATGTTCTGGAGACATACAAAAATTAACCACTTGATTATTTTGTATGATGTATATACTAAAAATTTTAATTTTTATATAATTAATCTAATTAATTTAATGACATTTAAAGTTTCATTTTATGTTGTTCTTTATTGGGGATTATGATTCAAAAGTTACTTAATCTATAAGAGATTTATGTCTCACTTTTTACTTCTACGAGATAGATGCCATATTCACCCCATTTTTATTTTATATGGTGTAAATAATAACCATGATTAAACTTTATGATGATTATCATGAAAATTATGTGGATTTATATTCAATTTTATGCTCTCTATTTTATGGGTTTTATGGTTTAAAAGTTACTTAAGGAGTCAGATATTTTTTTCTCAATTTTCCTTCCTTGAGACATATGTTATATTATACACCCACCTTTTTTATGAGGTTTATATAAATAAATTTGAAATTTAATACCATGAATTTATTTGATTCTCATGATATTTTAAGTTTCATTTAATTTTATTCCTTCATGGGACTTACAATTCAAAGATACCAAGGTGGTAAAGCTTTTATGTTACAATCTCATTATTTTTCGAGATTGTTTATGATTATATTTCCTATTTTAAATATTATGATCCATATCTCAAGAAAATAATTAATTTTATTCTCCTCTTTTTATGTCATAAGAATAAATTTTTCCCTTTATTTTATTCTCTTTATATACTCTAGAGTTCAAAAGAATATTTTTAAGAAAAATCATCTTTTATTTCTCTCTTCGGTCAACAAAATTTTTCATCCAATAATACATTTTCTAAAAATGTTTTCAAAAATATTTTTAAAAATATTAAAATTATTTATTAAAGAAATTTTTACCTATGTTTTAATATTTTACATTTTTTTAAATGAATATTTATTTCATTTTTTAAACAATTCCCATTTGGGGTTTACCAAAAACATGAAAGGAATATTTATTTTAATGTGTACGGAATGAACAAAACTTCCAATGTCATAACCATTATTTTATTTTAATCTTCCTTTATAAGTTTTCAAGGTTATTTTCATAGAAAAGTATTTAAAAAATATTCTATGTTTTAAAAAGTTATTTTCAATGTATAAAATTTATTTTTCTCAATAAATGATTTAAATGAATTTTAAATCTTCATTTATAACTTTTCAAGGTTATTTTAAAAGAAAAGGATTTTTAAAATGTTTTATATTTTAATTTTTTTTCAAATCGGGAAGGATATTTTCCTCATAAAATTTTTTAAATGATTTTTAAATCTTCCTTTACATGTTTTCAAGTTTATTTTCAAATTAAAATATTTCAAAAATATTTTTTGATTTTTTATTTTTAAAGAGTTATTTTAAAAGAAAATTTATTTTCCTCAAGAAATGTTCCAAATGATTTTTCTTTAAAAACCATCCTTCATATAATATGACATCATTTGATGTAACTTATAATTTTATTGGGATATGAACCAAGGATAACATTATTCTTCGTTCTAGGAATGTTTTATGTTTATGATGAAACAATGTGTATGAAACCTGTTTCTAGTCCATGGGTTATGCCATGAAAAAATTCTTATGAAACTCGCTACTTCTTACAAGGGTTTTTCTATGATGAAATGATAAAATGATTATGAGACTTGTATCTTTTCCATAGGTTATAATATTATGAAATGTTTATGAAACCCATTTCACTACATGGGTTATGATTTGATGAATGTTTTATTATATTATTGAACACATATGTATGGTCTTAATTATATGATGGGTGGGACTTATATATCCCTCTAATTCATTGGTTAAAGATTTATATCTCATGAGATAGAAAAGACTGGAATGGGGAATGAAGCTGGTTCAATAAGGGACTTTGTCTTATATAATGGTCTTAGTAGTGAACCTTGACTAATATGATAGTTTGGAGAGTGAATCCATACCACTTTGATAACCTTATAAGTGATCCTTGACTACTATAAAAACGATTTTATATGCTTATGTGTATGCCACAATTCCATGTCTTAAGCCAATATTATGCTCTCATGGCTCATTTACCTTCATTTATTTTATGATTCATGTATTATTAACTACCAAACTTTATATAATGTATCAATATTATGATATTTAATATGAAGGGTATGGATTTTAAATTTTATGATCATTTTATCATACCCTTATGCTCATATCATGATTATGTGATCTTTTATATCTCACTTTCTTACTATTACTAAGAATCGAGGCTCACCCTTTCTTATGTTTCCATTCCACAGGTTATGAGGAAAGGTTTTAAGTAGTAAATGTTTGTGAATAGTACTAAAGGGGAGATCTTTATGGGATATGTTGAATATATTTCATGAAATTAGAATACTGTGTACTTAGTATCCAAATATACTAAACCATTACGATCCTCAGATATGTGTTTGTGTAATGTATTGAATATTCATCTAAAAAGATATAATATATATGTATGAAAATACTAGGTCTCTAAACTACTTGATAAGACATTAATCAGATTACTCTTAGATATCAAAGAATAGAAAAGTGAAATAGTGAATCAACTTGGTGAGAAGATAATAAACTATGATTATATTGATATGAAGAATATATTAACCAAGATTTCTTGATTTTTTTTAAAGATTATGGGATTATATAGAAATTACTATTTTTTATGAACTTAAATGGAAATGGTGTATATTAAAGTATAAACTAAATATTTCTAGACATGGTGAGATCAATGAAGAGTCATGCCAATCTTCTATAGTTGGGAATATTTATTACAATCTGTGGCATAAACACTAAACCATGCACCAAACAAGGTGATAGAGGGAATAACAAATTATATTGGAATAAAAATAAACAGTCTATCACATATACACTTATAGGGAATCATTTTTTTATTAAGTACAATCATTGCTATAAAATTAAATCATAATACATATTGTGTATCTTTACATTATCCCAGATATAGAAGGGTAATTATGGAAAGTTAATATATATTTTTATAATAAAATATCATTTCTAAAAGAAATAATGGGAGAAAGATATAATTTGATGAAGTTGGGGATAAAGATGAATAATAATCAACATAGGAACAAAAACTCTTCAAGACTCAGTGGGATAAGAAACTTTATAGAGATAAAATACTCTGTAGGTCAACTAGGGAAGTTAAAGAACCAAAGATGTATTATTTTATTATCATTGAGGTAGGTGGCATGTTATTAATAGATGATATAAAATATCTATCCTATAAAGTGTAGTAAATAACATGAAATTAGCTAAGAGGAAATAATTTTTGACTTCATAATTGATTTCAATATACTAAAATGAAGTTTACATTTTGGTTTCTCCTTTAGTTGTGAGAATCCCATTGGGAGTAAATAGGTATACAAGAAGTAAATATACATGGATAATAAATTAATCATATATAAGTCATGATTAAGGTTTTTATAAACATCATGAATGATTTTTTTTCAATAGTATCTATGAAAAACCTATTCAAATTCTACTTTATTTAATAATTTACCATGATTTTGAAATTTAGTAGAGAAATCCATTTATTGATTAAAAAATTTAAAAATCATGAAATATTCATTTTGATGAAGTTAGAAGAGAATTTAGTTCCATTATAAATGAAAGTGATATGTCTGTTTATAATAGGTTATTGGAAGTCCTAGAGTTTTCTTAATAATATAAGTCAAATAAATATTTTAACTGAAACAAGATACCAATCATACAATGAGCTAATATTTGGTTAATATAATATTTCTCCATTAAATACTTAGATAAAGTAACTTATATTTCAGGGATAAATATCTATATATATTGTTACAATTGTATATTTAAACTAATTCAAATTATATACATTTACAAATTATTTAAAGATACAAGATGGAGTAATCAAGAGATGATTGTTTCCTATATCGCAAGGAATAAAAAATAACTATAATTTATCTATCCTTTCCTATCAGACCTATCATATATTTCATTATATGTACCAGTAAATACAATAGAGAAAAATTTATAAATAGTTTATATAATCCTAAGTTACTATAGTTGTATATAGGATATGTTTCTAGTATGAAGATAAGATAAGGGACTAGCTATGAGGGGATACACATACACCAAATTTAATAAGGATCAGTTTTATATGAAATCATAGTCTATATAAATACATGGAAATGATAAAGATAATATTAAAGTATCAAATGGTTAAGGATTCTTTAAAATCCTTGTATATCACAATATATATTGCATCTAAAGAAGTTGTATGCATATATTTTGGAAATATAATCTATTGAGAAGTTTTTATCAAGGAGATGAATTCATAGTTAAAAATATAGGCAGAGTTAAATATGACAGTCCTAGTGACTAAATATATAACTTATTATAAATATGAATATCATATTATAGTTAATGGGTTGAAAAGTTTTAGTAGTTGGATTGAGTAAAAGTGGGAGTTTGATGGATTTGGTGCCCCAGAACCACCTTTATCACGTGTTTTTATTCACAAACCATGTATTCTATTTATACATGTAATATTATTATCATCACATATTGAATTTAATTATTCATGATTTATGTCATAATGTATTTATAGTATTGATCACATTAATGAGTTATAATAGTTCTCTACAATAATGAGAACCTATAGATGTCATGATTATATTCTTAAAACTAAATCTTATGGTCTCGATACATTAGCTTGACAATAAATAAATGCCATTTTACTATTAGGAACTGGTGATTTATATTCATTGAGACTTATTATCATGATTTTCACACTTAATGATCTCAAAGAAGGGTGGTCAAGGGGATAGAATCATGAATTGTTACACCACATAATTATTTTTTTATTAGATGTTTTTATTTTTGAGCATGTTCATTGGTCCTTTGAATTGAGATCAGTATCAATGTGTATTATGATTCATGTAATTAAATGCATGATTTATTTACTTTTGGTGAATGTTATTTTCTTAGTTACATCATTATTAGTATGAAATTTATTTAATGATCCAGATATAACTTATCCTTTACAAGTTATTAAAGAAGATATCTCTGACCCTTTGATTGAGTTGGAAGTGTTTGACAAAAATACATTATCATGGTAGTTTATAAAAAAGTTCTCCTTGATAATTCAAAGAAAGATAAATCAATTATAAAGGATGATAACACATTTATTATTCCTTATTAATTAAAAATATCAATTTATAAACGATTTATATTATATAGAAGAATTCAGAGGAAGGACTTCACTGTTGCTGCTGTGACTTATCCTTTTATCTATTGGGGATATGATCAGTTGTAAGATACACCTTTTGGTTTGTTGGTTGGATATACTACCACTAAGAAAAGAATCCTAGAAGTTTTCACACTAATTGTATCTAAAAGATCATTAAATTATATTAAATATAATTTTAATAAGAAATTCATTTTTGGTTTATAGAATGATATTTATTTCAGTTATATTGATCATAAATCCAATCTCAAGTTATTCAAGTCAAGAGTAAGTGATATTAACTTATATCTTATTTATCTACAATATAAGTGAATATAATATTTATTTATTTACAAGATAATTGAATATAGTGTTTATTTTTTCACAAGATAAGTGGTTATATTTATTATATTTAATAAGAATAACTATTTTATAGTTCAATGTTTAATAAATATTTATGGGAGGATTTAAGAAAAGTTAATGGTCTAAGGGAAATATTTTTAATATCATTTAAAATAAATAAATATTTAATCATTTTTAGAAATAATAATATATTAACATGTTAATTAAAATATTAAAAATAAATAAATGTAGATTTTTATAGTGACATGGAGACATTATTTAGATTAAATTAAAAAGAAAGATCCTTTGTGTAATTCTTTTAATTTTAACCCAAATATAAAAGAAAAAATATTCCTAATCATTATTTATGAAATCCTAAATTTCTTTATTTATATATCAAGTCCAAGAGAGATAATTAGAGATAATTCATTCATATTCTATCAATTTTTATACTGATAAAGTAAAATATATTCACATATGATCAAGAATGAATGTCCTAAAGTACATAATTCCATCACTTTAACACCTAAGATATAAAAAACAATGTTCAATGCTTTAAAAAACACATATGGATATTTCTAGATGAATCATGTTTTATATTATTGAAGAAACACAAATATTAATATGATCAATGATCATATTATAAAAATTAATGATGAGAAATTTTTGATTTGAAATCCTACCATCAGAGGTTTTTTTATTTAAATAATTAATTTTAGACTATTTATGGGATTATTTTAAATTATTCAAGTTAATTTCATCATTTTCTGATGTAAAAATTTAAAATGGGTTTCACAAGACATAATTTTCATTGAACCCATATCCTTAACACCAGGCATCATCAAATTTCTTGGCTCGATATTTTCTCAATTATCTAACGTTTTTCATAATGACTTTTCTGTGCTCCCAAATTGAAACTTCAACTTGGTCACTACTTTATATATGGTAATAAGTTCCCTTATGGAACTTGAATATATACTTTTATAGTTCAATAATCATTAATAAGTCGTAAAAATTCATGCCTCTATCACTAATTAACACCCTTGAAGCTCTAAAGCAACTATAAGAATTTTTTAAGAAAATGGAAACCTTATTTTCAATGTTTTGAGTTATTATAGTTGCATTTACCCATTTTAAAAAATAGTACACACAAAAAAAATGAATAAAGTTTCATATAAAGGTGGAAATTCTTACTAAAAATGATTCTGCATGTATCAAATATTTCAACCACCAGATTAGGGTGTTTCATCATTTCATCTTAGCATATAATATTTCTAGTTTATTGATATCCATTATAACAACCTATGTACTTATAAAATAATTTGTTTTCATTATGGATTAAATAGTTAAATTCATTATAAATATATAATGAAATAAGTGGTATTTATAAAAATTAAGAAATCTATACTAATAGAATAGTATCCTCACCCATGAAAGTATAAATAAAATTTATGTATCTTATAAGTGAAAATATGATATATTTATATCATGGAATAAGTAAATAAATGTTTTGAAAATGATAAATTAAGCGTTGATATTTTTGTAAAACATAAATATTTATTTATAATTTGATAATTAATTTAAAAATTAAGAAAATTCATTTTCATAAAATATATTCATAAATTAATATTTTATTTTCTTATGATTATAATATAATTTTATGAGACCTTAATTATTTTTTCAAAGTGTTATAAAATCAGTTTTAATTTTAAAATTGGTATTTTTTTTGAAAAATTATGATTTTAATTAAAAATTAAATTTCTCATATTTAGAAAAATATTTTCATAAAATTGAGTTTAATTTTAAATTCTACATGTCAAAAAATGGTTAATATTAATTTTTTGGGATTTTTCTAAAATACTTGAATTTTTGGTGAATAGTAAAATACAATGATTTACAGTATAAGCTAAATACATGAATTATTGAGTCATGGATGATGTATGTATAATGTAAGAACATAATATTGAAATCTACTTAATTATTTTAATATATTTAGTGATAATTCTCATACTATTTACAGTCCCGAACCAAAATAATAAACTAATGAATAAAATAATCAAAAAACACTTCTCTCCTACACTATAAATACCACCCCTCACCACCTATTTTCCTCACACATAAAAGCCTTTTATATTGTTTAATTTATTTCCAATTAAATTAACAAGACTCTTACCCATTTATAATCCCTTTTGGTCCCACAAAAAGTCTAAAATAAAGTGCTGTAAGAAGTTTCTCAAGGAGAAGAAATCAAGAGTGAAAATCCTCTTTCATTTTTCTTTTATTTTTTTTATTTTCTTATAATATCTTCACATACCATTATATAATTGTAATGAAAACTAAAATATCTTATATATAATAAAATTTTATCATGTTTATGAAAAATTTCACCATAAAAATCCTTCTCCTCTCCCTTTTATTCTAAAAATGAAAACATCATCTGTGATGTGTCGATTTACTGCCATCAGGGATGATACACTTTCATTTTCCTTTAACGCATTAAATATTGGTCATAAAACCATTATTATAGTAAAATAATATTTTATTAAACATATTATAAGTTATATAATGTTCTGAAACCAATAAATAAACATGATACTAAATAAAATAATACAAGTTTGTGATGGTCGTAAAAACCGCCAAAACCAACTAAATCATTTTCATTAATGTTTTATCCAATGATTCATCCTAATATCAAAAAACAAAATGATATATGGTATAATTTTAAATTATGTAAACATATTAATACCATTTCTTTCCAATCATACAATTATTCTTCCATTCTACATGAAAATACATAACGAACCGACTATGGAAACCATGAAATGAATGCACCCGAAACAATGGAAATAACAAAATATTATTTATAAATAGATGCGAAGTTGTCATAATATAGACACATAAGGTATTATAAACAAGTTTATAGTTACATAATAAATTAATAACAGTTTTAAATCATTTTAAAGGTGGTTTGAACTCATTTCAAGTAAGGAGAACCTGAGGTAAGGGACTTCTCTTTAAAAGTCCTCTTTTAAATTTCTATTTTTACAAACATAAAAAGGATTTTTTATGCAATTATTATTGTTTTATGATTATGTTCTAATTATTGGGAATTATTTATGATCAATGGTGGGACCTATATCTCCATCCAATTCATTGGGTATGTTTAGGTTGGAGGTCGATCATAATGGTTACTCCAAGTGTAACTGTGATGGTTACACTATAAGGTATCCATGAGGGTTAAATCAGTAATGAGAGTTACATTGTAAGCTATCCATGATGGTTAAAAATAATATGGTATCCACTAGTGTTACAATCTTAGGAATTTAATTCCACAAGTTACCTACATGGTTTTATTTATGTTTTCAATGTTTTATAGAAATATCATGTTTCACAAAGTAGGTATGTGATACTTTAAGGGTGAGAAGTATATCTTTTGAAAATGATTTCATATGTTTATAATAATTCATAGGATAACAATTACTTTCCCTTTTATTTCCCTTGCTGAGATTTTTTGTGCTCATCCCAAGTTTTTAAATGTTTTTCACAAGGTTTAAGGACTGGTAAGAGAAAAGATGAAGCCAAGATGAACGTCGTTAAAAAAATTCATGAAAAGAATTCATGTTTTATGAAAAAATTTGTATTATGGAAGAAATGGATAATTTTTTAGTAGTATATGTTGTGAGGACCCGACCCCAGAACACCCTGAGCCGGTGCATTCAGAACATGATGAGTACATTTTAACAAAACATTAACTGATAAATTACACTTCATGTACCATCCAGAGAATCAAATTTGGTTCAGGTTCTGGGAAACCAGCCGCTCTTGTCATGCTTCATTTAGCTCAAGCTAAAACCTGAAAATTTATTTCAAAAATGTAGGGTGAGCATATGAATTCCCAGTAAGGGGTTTAAAATAAACCAATATAACTTTTAAAAAAACATTCTTTAAAACTTTCCATAAAATACCTTCTTTGAAGAAAAGTTATAACACATGTAACAAATCATAAAAGTACTTAACTAAAGGAACATGTGTGCAAAAATATAAGGATACAATTTCAATTTAGGCATTCCCATTTGGGATAAAAAGTAAAAGAGTTTCTAACATGAATGACATATGGATATTTAAGCACAGGCTAAAAAGAGAATAATCAGAGATTCACATAAAGATAATAACTTCAATTTCATTCACTAGATACTAATTCACTTAAACACATTTCATGCCATAAGAATTTAATTTTATTATACTCATAAGTACTGGATCTTAACATGGATACTCTACTAAATGGATATCCACTTGGTTACATAATTATCATACACATAAAGTGGGAATGTATAATGCCAGACTTCTGTGCCAAGTCCTTGTGCCAAGACCTAGGGGATAACTGTGACCGGACCCCAACCCGAAGAGCTTAATTTTATCGGTATCGAACCCAGAGAGATTAATTTTACTAGTCTCTAACCCAGAGAGCTTACTTTTACCGGCCTCTAACCCGGAGGGCTTACTTTTACCAGTCCCCAACCCAGAACATATTGGTCCAATAAATTCCTCATATGTCAGATCGTGTCGTGTATTAAAGGTGTCCCATACCACCTTGAATAATTAAATTTATTTCAAGTTACCCAAGGTGTCCCATACCACTTTGAGTAATTTGATTTCCTTATCTTATTATCATGTTAAGTCACATGAATTCATCAATGAGTGAAACTATACAATGAAAAATGAAACCATTTAAACCGTAAATACATAATTTGACAAACATTCTTTGAAAACTAGGCAGTAAGATTTTATTGAAAGCATACATGGCTCATCACGTTCTTTGAACAAAAGATAATTACTAAATCACATCACATGGTGGGTGAGAAGGGGTTTTCCACATGAGATGTGAAAATGATAACTATTCAATTCAAAATTATTATAAATGAGATTATATTTTATTTAATTCCAAGCTAGGAAGTGTCAGTGATCAAATAAATAAATTACGACTCAAATAACAATAATCACTATAGTTGATAAAACATCAAGTGTGCATAATGTGGTCGCATGGTTTGATACAAATTTTAAACCTATAAATATATTTTGGTCAAAAAAAGATTATCTTTTCTTAAATCATAAAACACAACAGGGTCAAACATAAAATACCATTGAAACATATAATCATCATTAAGAATCCTTTAACTGAACAAATTTTACATACTTCTATGGATTAGGACATACACCCTTATGTAAATACATCTTGGTTTGGCATACATAGATACTGAAATTACTTAACGTTTTACAAGTATTAATTTAATCACTTAATTAAAAAATTTCCAATGATCCATTCATAAAATCAAGGTGTTGGAAATTATAAATGTATACATACTATATATATATATGAGTTTCCTACTTCTAAACCAATTTTAATAACTTCTCATTAGTGATGGATACTTAAAATATATTTACTACACCTTCATTAAAAACCCAACCATGTTAGGTTATGTTATGTATAACCATGTAAACCTATTTAAAAGGTTACTCACACATATATGTTGCATGAGGAAGGGTATTAGTTCTTCAAGTTTGCATAACCTGATGGTCCGAAGGACCCAGAATCGGGTATTTGAGGATTTCCACACAATCTATATGACTATACACACTTTCATACTTTCATAAATTAAAAATAAAAAAAAATCATGCATATATATATATAGTTCATAAATTATATTTTGATTGTATTAAAAATACTACCCTATGTTTGTACAACCTCTTGTTAACATCATCAGATTGAGAACCAAAACTCATGCTTGGTTTGGAGTATATAAACGCATGGGCATACATACATAAAAACTAAAAATTTGCATACTCAAAATAAATCCATTCGAAACCAAAACTTTACTCACATCTAAGTCTTTATTTATAGATTTCAAATAAAATCCTTAATAACATAAAATAGGAATAGATTGAGTTATATGTATATGTCTGGAAGTGCACTAAGTGTATATTTGATTTTACATAATTGAAACCATATTATATGAAACCAAAAAAAGGTAGTCATCGACCTTAGAAAAATTAGTGCACACAAATTTTTAACCTTTAGAAAACCAAGATTCACCTTTGAGAGTATGTATACATATAGGTGTAAGAGTATGGACATGTACATACTCACCTATATATATATATAATGCATGTATACAAGATTTTTCATAAGAAAACAAAGCATGAGAACCCTTACAAAACCCATATTAAACTGAGAGAGTATATATATATAGGTGTGAGTGTATGGACATATACATACCTGTATATATATGTAAAGCGTATATATATGGGATTTTTCCTGAGAAAAAAAACATAAAAACCCTTACAAAACCCAGATTCACCTTAGAGGTTATATATATATATAGGTGTCAGTGTATGGAAATATACATACCCATATATATATGTAAAGTATATATATATAGGATTTTTTCATAAGAAAACAAAACATAAAAACCCTTACCTCTATCCAAGGAGAAGAAGATCTTCGAGGAAGGCTTGGGTGAAGATTGCTAGAGTTTTGAGAGGAGAAAACATGAAGGGTTTATAGGTGAAACCGGTTTATATAAAATATACCACACCTTTATTACAATTTTGGAGAAGAGATGAGTCCAACTGGTATATTTATTGGCCGGGGAAGACTTATGGACCAAGGGGGGACAAGGAGGGTCCACATGGTTTGAAGAATGTAGAAAAGAAATGGTGAAATGAGGGGTAGAGTTCGGTGCAGCACATGCCGCGGGAAGGAAGAAGACGATGCAATGGGGTGATACCGGGAGAGAAACGGATGGTCACAATTTGATATGGGATTGATCCAACGGTCGGGATATATCCACGGTTTATAAAAGTGATGGACGGTTCAGATTGATTCAATGTGAGATCGGGCGCCTCACGATCGTCACAGTATTTTAAATACTTCAAACGACCATGATTAGATCATTTCAGATCGTAAGGTCCATGATAAACATGGAGGGGCTCGTGGATTCCAAGGTTTAAGCCCCGGATCAAAATCAACGGCTTAGATCATGCACGACATGATCCAACGGTCGAGATTTGATCCCAGGCGAAAAATCTCCATCCCACATAGAATCGGAGAGAGTTCTGGCAGTCCTTTATAAGCCTGAGCCTCCTGCAACATTAGAAATAACACAACACACACCAGGGAGCCTTACACATGGGCTCCTACCTTCCCCCGTAGGCTTCGGTCTTCCCCTACTCGCCGTGACCCTGCGCCCACTGTGGCACGCCTATGTGCTCCTGCTTCTATGCACCCTTTGGGGAAGCTCTGCCTATGCTTGGGCCGACCTTGTCTTGGGCTGAGGGCTAGGCTCAGCCACTTCATTTGAGCTTCCTCCCTTGGCCCAGCCTTAAAGGGCTGGCCCGAGCTGGCCCAATATTTTTTTATAAAACCTAACTTATAGAGATCTTAAGTCTTAAGGAAGAATATATTTATTAAAACCTTATAAAAATTATCTTTTTGTACTTCCACTTAAAAATCACAAGGATAAAGAATATAAATTGGACCTTGTCGTAAAAGTAATTCTAAAAAGAAAACAATTATTTATAAACACTAAAATTTTAACATAAAAGTTATAAATTGAGATTGAATAACCCTTATGATAACTCTTTTACTAGTATTATAGAAAACATAGTTTAATTAAAAACATAATTTGATTTAAAGATTTTAAACATAATTCGTAACACCGTTTAAGAAATGACACTCTTTACATTATAATTGAAAAGTTCGCAAAGTGTTTTTGAATTCCTTATTATGTTTCAAATCATAATTCAAAGAATTATATCGTAGTTAGGTTTTATCTTTTAATTTTGAAATTCATAACATAAATTGGCACTCAATTGTTCTTTAGTTAAAACACCACAAGGATAACAACTATAATTATAGCCGTTGGATTTCCAACAGTCACCTAAGGTAACAGTCGAGCTGATGCCATATAAAACCTTGTCTTAGGGTGTCCTAAACTCAAGGTACTTGAATAAGATGTCTCTCATCATACCATTGGTTCTTAGCATGACTACGGTGATCTTGGCCATTCTAATGTTTGTTATGACAGATACTAAGGACCCTTACTACCTTCTTGGGGTTTATGTTGTTTTGGAGGGTCTCCTTATCATTTTGATAGGTTTTCTACTAGGTATATTTGGTTAGTATGATTCCCCTTTTGATCTTGGTGTATTGTAAACACTACGGTGTTCTTATTTAAAAGGAAGAGCCTTGTGTTCATTTGTGCGCTTCACTCCGTTGTATTCTAATATAAATTAAAACCATATTACTATTTTCTCAAGAGAAGGAAGTTTTGTTTAGTTGTTATTAAATTCAAACAAAATATAAACATAAACCTATCAGTACATGTGGTTCGAGTTTTGTGGGGTTACATTATAAACCCCTTCAAATAATTGCATTCTCGTAATTCATTATACATATGTATAAAAGAAAGAATCCCTCACCAATTTTACCTCAAAAACCATCGTGGAGGATCTTCATATGAGGATAGATGAATACCCAAGTTGGTTCTCAATTATTCTGTTTCTTGGACCCAAACACAATTCGGACAGTACGTGTTAAACTCGTACTGTGTGCACTCGGGCTTCCAAAGAGAGGCTTGATAGGTGGAGAGTTCAGAAATGTATAAATGGAAAATTTCTCTGAGAATTCGCCGAGTTATCTCCTGTATGAAAATTATAATGACATTAACATGATCATACATACTGATGCTCAAGATTTGGTACATGTTGGTTGTGCGTAGGTCCCCTTCCAAGGCAGCATCTTGAAACAACATCCTGGCCATGAAGTTTTGGGATTGAGTGAAACATAGGAAAAGACCTTCATGGTACTTTCCCCTTCATCTATACATATAAAGTTGTGCATTATCTATACCATGGTTAATATAGCCATTATATTGATAGGAATAGAGAATTATTGGACTATTTGACACTTCGTAAAATTGATTTCATGTTTCTCGTAAGTTTGCGAAAGGTTGGTACTCTCTCTCACATGCTTTGACCAAGATAGTCTCTAATATCTCGGTAGAGAGTGATAAAATGTGAGTCCATACTTCCATGTAAAAATTATTAAAATCCTCATATTTAGTAATACCTAAGTAAATTTCTCTTTGTTTAAGTTCTTGTTTTCCAGAGTTATCTAAACCAAATCCTCTGATACCAACTGTGAGGACCCAACCCCAGAACACCTAGAGCCGGTGCATTCAGAACATGATGTGTACATTTTAACAAAACATGCACTGATAAATTACACATCATGTCCTATCCAGAGAATCAAATTTGGTTCAGGTTCTGGGAAACCAACCACTCTTGTCATGCTTCATTTAGCTCAAGCTTAAACCTGAAAAATTTATTTCAAAAACGTAGAGTGAGCATATGAATGCCTAGTAAGAGGTTTAAAATAAACCAATATAACTTTAAAAAACATTATTTAAAATATTCCATAAAATACCTTCTTTTAAGAAAAGTTTTAACACATGTAACAAATCATAAAAGTTCTTAACTAAAGGAACATGCACACAAAAATATAAGGATACAAGTTTTAATTTAGGCATTCCCATTTGGGGTAACAAGTAAAAGACTTTCTAACATGAATGACATATGGATATGTAAGCACAGGATAAAAAGAGAATAATCAGAGCTGCGCATAAAGATAATAACTTCAATTTCATTCACTGAATACTAATTCACTTAAACACATGTCATGCCATAAGCTTTTACTTTTCTGATACTCATAAGTACTGGATCTTAATAGGGATAATATACTAAATGGATATCCACTTGGTTACATAATTATCATACACATAAAGTGGGATTGTATAATTCCAAACTTCTATTCCAAGGCCTTGTGCCAAGAGCTAGGGGCTAACTGTGACCGGACCCCAACCCGAGGAGCTTACTTTTACCTGTCTCTAACCCGGAGAGATTAATTTTACTGGTCTTTACCCCGGAGAGCTTACTTTTACCGGCCTCTAACCCAGAGGGATTACTTTTACCAGTCCCCAACCCATAACATATTAGTCCAATACATTCCTCATATGTCAGATCATGTCGTGTATTCAAGGTTTCCCATACCACCTTGAATAATTAAATTTATTTCAAGTTACTCAAGGTGTACCATAACACTTTCAGTAATTTGATTTCCTTATATTATTATCATGTTAATCCACATGCATCCATCAATGAGTGAAACTATACAATGAAAAATGAAACCATTTAAACAGTAAATGCATAATTTGACAGAAATTCTTTGAAAACTAGGCAGTAAGATTTTATTGAAGGCATACATGGCTCATCACGTTCTTTGAAAAAAAGATAATTACTAAAGCACATCACATGGTGGGTGAGAAGGGGTTTTCCTCATGAGATGTGAAAATGATAACTATTCAATTCAAAATTATTATAAATGAGATTACATGTAATTTAATTCACCGCTAGGAAGTGTCAGTGATCAAATAAATAAATTACGACTCAACTAACAACAATCACTACAGTTGATAAAACCTCAAGTGTGCATAACTTGGTCGCATGGTTTGATACAACTTTTGAACCTTTAAATATATTTTGGTCAAATTTTTTTTATCTTTTCTTAAATTATTAAACACAATAGGGTCAAACATACAATACCTTTGAAACATAGAATCATCATTAATAATTCTTTAACTGAACAAATTTTACCTACTACTATGGATTAGGACATACACCCTTATGTAAATACCTCTTGGTTTGTCTTACATAGATACTGACATTACTTAATGTTTTACGAGTATTAATTTCATCACTTAATTAAAAAAATTCTAATGATCCATTCATAAAATCCAGGCGTTGGAAATTATAACCATATATATACTATATATATAAGAGTTTCAAAATTCTAAACCAAGTTTAATAACTTTTCATTAGTGATGGATACTTAAAATATATTTACTACAACTTCATTAAAAACCCAAACATGTTAGGTTATGTTATGTGTAACCATGTAAACCTATATAAAAGGTTACTCACACATATATGTTTCATGAGGAAGGGTATTAGTTCTTTAAGTTTGCATAACCCGATGGTGAGAAGGACCTAGAATCGGGTATTTGAGGATTTCCACCCAATCTATATGACTATACATGCTTTCATAGTTTCATAAATTAAACTTACAACAAACACATGCATATATATATATACATAGTTCATAGATTATATTTTTCTTTTATTAAAAATACTCCCCTAAGTTTGTACAACCTCTTGTTAACATCATCGGATTGAGAACCAAAAACTCATGCTTGGTTTGGAGTATATAAACACATGGGAATACATATATAAAAACTAAAAATTTTCATACTAAAAATAAATCCATTCGAAACCAAAACTTTACTCGCATCTAAGTCTTTATTTATATATTTCAAATAAAATCCTTAATAAAATAAAATAGGAATATATTGAGTTATATGTATATGTCCAAAAGTGAACTAAGTGTATATTTGATTTTGCATAACTAAAACCATATTATTTGAAACAAAAAAAAGGTAGTCATCGACCTTAGAAAAATTAGTGCATACAAAATTTTAACCTTTAGAAAACCCAAATTCACCTTTGAGAGTATGTATACATATAAGTGTAAGAGTATGAACATATACATACTCACCTATATATATATATATAATGCGTGTATATAAGATTTTTCATAAGAAAACAAAGCATGAGAACCCTTAAAAAACCCATATTCACCTTAGAGAGTATATATATATATATAGGTGTGAGTGTATGGACATAAAAATACCCGTATATATATGTAAAGCTCATATATATAGGATTTTTCCTGAGAAAACCAAACATAAAAATCCTTATAAAACCCAGATTCACCTTAGAGAGTATATATATATATATAGGTGTAAGTGTATGGACATATACATACCCGTATATATATGTAAAGCATATATATATAATATTTTTCATGAGAAAACAAAACATAAAAACCCTTACCTCTATCCAAGGAGAAGAAGATATTCAAAGAAGGCTTGGATTTATATTGATAAAATTTTGAGAGGAGAAAACCCAAGGGGTTCCTAGGTGAAATCGGTTTATATAAAATATACCAAGCCTTTATTACAACTGTTGAGAAGAGCCAAGTCCAACCGGTCCATTTATTGTCTGGGGAAGACTTATGGACCAAGGGGGGACAAGGAGGGTCCACCTGGTTTGAAGAATGGAGAAAAGAAATGGTGAAATGAGGTGTAGGGTTTGGTGAAATTCATGCTGCGGGAAGGAAGAGGACGACGTAGTGGGGTGATACCGGGAGAGAAACGGAAAGTCACGATTTTATCTAGGATTGATCCAAAGATTGGGATACATCTGTGGTTTATAAAAGTGATGGACGGTTCGGATTTATTTTAGGTGAGATCATGCGGATCACGATCATCACAATATTTTAAATACTTCGAACGGCCACGATTAGATCATGCTGGATCGTAAGGTCCATGAAAAACACAGAGGGGATAACTACTTCCAGGGTTTGAACCCCGGATCGAAATCAACGGCTCAGATCACACGCGGCGTGATCCAACGGCCCAAATTTGATCCCAGGTGAAAAATCGCCATCCCTCATAGAATCAGAGAGAGTTGTGGTGGTCCTTTATAAGCCTGATCCTCCCACAACAATAGAAATAACACAACCCACACTAGAGAGCCTTATACACGGTCTCCCGCCTTCCCCCGTAGGCGTCAGCCTACCCCTTCTCGTCATGACCCTGCGCCCACCGTGGCGCACCTATATGATCCTGCTCATGTGCGCCCTTCGAGGAAGCTCTACCTATTTCTAGGCCAGCCTTGGATTGGGCTGAGGGCTAGGCTTAGCCACTTCGTGTGAGTTTCCTCCCTTGGCCCAACCTTAAAGGGCTGGCCCGAGCTGGCTCAATTTTTTTTATAAAACCAAACTTATAAAGATCTTAAGTCTTAAGGAAGA
Source organism: Viscum album (assembly GCA_963277665.1). NCBI lineage: Eukaryota > Viridiplantae > Streptophyta > Magnoliopsida > Santalales > Viscaceae > Viscum > Viscum album. The sequence goes on along the minus strand of OY728137.1, from coordinate 1,384,539,590 downwards.
ATATATTTATTAAAACCTTATAAAAATTATCTTTTTATACTTCCACTTAAACATCATAAGGCTGAAGAATATAAATTGGGCTTTGTCTTAAAAGTAATTCTAAAAAGAAAACAATTATTTATAAACACTAAAATTTTAACATAAAAGTTATAAATTGAGATTGAATAACCCTTATGATAAATCTTATACCAGTATTATAGAAAACTTAGTTTAATTAAAAACATATTTTTATTTGAATATTTTAAACATAATTCATATCATCATTTAAGAAATGAAACTCTTTACATTATAATTGAAAAGTTCTCAAAGTGTTTTTGAATTCTTTATTATGTTTCAAAACATAATTCAAAGAATTATATCATAGTTAGGGTTTATCTTTTAATTTCTCAATTCATAACAGAAATTTTTACTCAATTTTTCTTTATTTAAAACACCACAAGGCTAACAGCTATAATTATAGCCGTTGGATTTCCAATGATCACCCAAGTTAACGGTCGAGCTGATTCCATATAAAACCTTGTCTTAGGATTTCTTAAACTCAAGGTACTTGAAGAATATGGCTCTTATCATATCATTGGTGCTTAGCACGACTGCGGTGATCTTTCCCATTCTAATGTTTGTTATGATGTATACTAATGACCCTTACTACCTTCTTGGGGTTTATGTTGTTTTGGGGGGTCTCCCTGTCATTTTTATAGGGTTTCTACTAGGTATATTTGGTTAGTATGATTCCCCTTTTGATCTTGGTGTATTGTAAACACTACAATGTTTTTATTTAAAAGGAAGAGCCTTGTGTTCATTTTTGCGCTTCACTCTGTTTTATTCCAATATAAATTAAAACCACATTACTATTTTCTCAAGAGAAGGAAGTTTTGTTTAGTTGTTATGAAATTCAAAGAACATGTAAACATAAACCTATCAGTACATGAGGTTCGAGTTTCGGGGTGTTACATATGTTGTTCAGAGTGATTATCTGAAGAGTTGGGTGGGGGAATTGATCACCCAATCAAAATATCTATAAAAATGGATTCTTTTGAAATCTAAAAAATATTCAAAAACAAAATCCCAACTTATTAAAATAGGTAGTATGATATTTATATTAAGATTTATCAGGTCTCAGATGAATAATATATATAATATTATTGAATACTTTGAGATAAATTTACTTGATCAAAATAATATATGAAAAAAATTTAATATAAACTATCAAAGTATAATTTTTTTACAGATAAAACTATTTTCAATTTTAAAGTGGAAATAATGTAAAAAGAATTTAAAACACACAACAGAAAAAATAAATACAATAGGTTCAATGTGAAGTTAGGACTTAGTCCTCTCCACTTGGTGATCACCCACCACCAAAAATTTTATATATAATATAAACAGATTATCCACAAATTGGATCAGGTTTTATAAGATATAACACTGTTCAGGTCACACATGACCTCTTGCATAGTTATTTATGGGAGTAAAGATGAACATGCCACACAGGGACCCCAACCACTCTTATCCGTGGAAAAAACAAATGATAAGTGAGTTTGAGAAGATATCATGTATCTCCCAATTTAGTTTTGGAGACATTGTGCATATATAAAACAAGGTATAACAGACATTGCTCAGATATAATAAAATAGTAACAGAAATGACTAATCTAGGAGTGTAGAGTTTAGGGATTATTGGTTTTTTTGATACATATTGTAACTCTTGACTTTATTTATCATTTAAGATTGATTTGAGTTTTCTTGAAATCTCCATATGAATAGAGTGTTGCAAAATCTTGTTTTTTGACTGGAGGAAAGTGCTAAATGAGATGATGTAGTTTGGTTTCCTCATCAAGGGTTCAAAGCAAGTCATCTCTTTTTGATTTGAAATAGTTTCAGTTTGATATTTTTTGGTAGTTCAGGATTCTCTACTATTTCTTGCATGTATTCTCAATTTTTTCATAGAGTGTTCTATGTTATTATCATCAATAAAAATAAGGATAATATTCGGAGATGCTTCCTTATACTATACATTCTTAAATCCTTTTTTTGGAAACATAAGGCACAATCATTAAAATATTAAATAGAATTAAATTCAATAAATATATCCATTAGAATGATATAATTAAATAAAAATAAATTAATACAAACTGTGATGTCGTATTAAGATCTGATGGTGTTTTGCGTTCTGGTGGTGTCTCATGTTATGGTTGCATGAAACTAGCGATACAACATTGATGGTACATTGGTCTGAAAGTATGTTATTCTGGTGGTGTCTTAGACTTAGACAATTTTCTAGAAAGCTGATAGTTTCTCAAGTAGTGGTGTATGATATGACGGTGTGTCAGACTTAGAGATAGTCTTCAACATTGGTGGTATGAGTTTGGTGGTGTGACATTGATAGTATCTCAAACTTATCCATATTTGTGTTATGAAAACATGACATCCTTATAGTGTGTCGATCAATGGTGTCTCATACTTTATCAATTCTTCAGGCTAGCGGTATGATAGTCTGATGGTGTAATGTCTTGGAGGTATCTCAGACGTAAATAATATGCATACCGATGATGTACCATGACCAACAATGTCTCATAATTTGACATATTTATTACCTGTTCTCAGAATAGATATTTCTTATAGGTAAACATGGAATTTTTTATTATTATTAAAAACATGATTTTGGGATCATTAAAACTAGGAGGTCAATAATCTCCCCTATTTTGATGATAAAAAATCATGGCCTAGAAAGAATATTACAAATTTAAAAACAAGTCATCAAAGGTATTTGAGAAGATTAAATATGATACCCAATATAGACTTGGCATTCACAGTATGTGGATATGGTATTAAAGACTCAATAAGAAAATAGAATCAAAGAGAGTAAAATAAATCCAGAAAATAAAATTATGTATTCCATAAAAATTCTCCCCCTTTTGGGTTTTAAAAAAAAGGTAAATAAGAACAAAATAGAGAAATGAAGAGATTTGGAATGGAAGATAATTGTGAAATATTCATAATAAGAGGTAAGAAAGATATCCATAGGTATGAAAATAAAGGTATTACAAGACATATCCCATCAAAGACATTAGAGTCTAGTCTAAAAAAATAAAGAGGTTAAATGTTGGAAGAAAGGTCCATCGATTCTTTGCCTTTAACTGGGGCTGGCTCTTTGTCATGATCTGAGGCATCCAGATCAACCAAGGTAAAAGATACGGAACACCAGAAGAGAGTCCAACAATAGTTCGAGGGAGGTCTTCTAAAATCACAAATAGCCTGAGGTGTTTGACAGCATGAGAAGGAGACATAGGAAAAGGTTGAAAACATGTAGTAAATGGATATAAAGGGTCTTGTACAACTCCAGGTCTGAGAGACAGTTGAGGAGTAATAGAAAAAGATTCATGATCAGCCACTACTTGGCCATGGATATGAAGAAACAACTTCATGACTTTTATGAAATACATGATAATTTGGCTATCACTTTCCATTTCACTGAATAAATCACCCTTGAATTCCATGAAATGATTCTATATTGGGGCCATCTCCTTGATGTTGAACTTTCTCTTTGAAGGCTTGATTCGCTAGAGAAAGTCTCAAATTCTCAAAGAAGTGTTTAAAATGGGCATCCATTGCATTATTGGTATAGATTCTAGAAAGATATAACTTGATAAACTTAGTAATAGACTCTATGTCATCATAAATATCCTTGTAATTCTTTTAGATCATCATGTGACCATTCTTAGTCCCTTGCTCAAACTTCCTTAGAATTTCTAAAGGAATTACGGGTACTCCAATAGAGGGACAAATGGAGGTAGCTATGAATTCATATCTAACTACAGAATGGATGACATAAACATCAACCACTATAGGAGGAGGTGTATAAGAAATAGTGCTATCTAAGGATGTATCCCCATGGATTTTAAGAATACTATCCAAAGAATCTAAAAACTCATATTTCATTTTTGTAACCAAAGTTTTGATAGAATCCAGCTCATTTCAAATTTGATTATTTTCAATTTCCACCTCATAGATGTGATACATAATTTTTTATTGGATTTGATCGATAAAAAACTCAAATAAATACCTTGCATCTGTTTCATTGAAATTTGTAAAAATATGGGTTTGATTTCTTACACACATTTGAAGCTCATCCATCAGTATTTCACTAAACACTTTCAAGTTAGTCTATCTGACAATATCCATTGGAACAACTGAAGGAGTTGGAGTAGGTTCTGATAAAGGAGGTCTCAAAAAACTAAAATTCTCAAGTATACCTTCAAGATCGACCTGGGCTATCAAGGATCTATTAGGATTATCTTACTTCAGGTTTATCATTCCTTGGAGGGATTCTTGCAATAATATAGAACTTTCCCCACTCCTCCTCCATAGGGTTAACCTAAATCTTAGAAATAGAAAACGTGGAAGTAAGAACCACACTTTCAGAAGCCGCTATGTTTCCAACACTGGTAGACTCAGCTTCCAACTATTCATCAATAATGGGTGTATTTTTCATCCCAACATCTCTTTGAGAATCAACAACAGTGGAATAACCCTACATATTTTCTTCTAAAGAGGAATTATGAACATCAACCAGTGGTTTATTCACAAACTCTTCTTTAATAATTCTTTTTGTATTGATCAACAATATGATTTTCAACAACATCTATAACACTCAACTGTTCATTCACAATAGAATCTGAAACCACTTGACTAGTAGCAATGGAACCAGCCTCAACAGTTTCACCAACTAGATTTTCATGAAACATCTTCACTGGTGGGGAATACCCCCCCTAAAAAACTGCATCATTATGATCATAAGGAATTTCAACATCCTTCTTATTGATTCTCCCACAAATATTATCAAGTTTATAATCACTTTAATCATCAGTTACATTATTTGTAGCCTCTTGTACATTACCATATTTTTATTCCTTTTATTCCTTTTCATCATTATCATCATAATCAGCTTCAGTTGACTGAAAATTTTTATATTGATCTTATACAGATACCCAAGTCTCTTCTTCATTAATTTTAATTAATTTATCTCTTTTTGGAAACCTCCTAGGTGGACTGGATCTCCATATATGATTAGAGAAGCATTGGGAGACAGATCAGGATCACTCCCTTCATCAATATATTGTTCCTTTTGTTATTATTCAATAACAACCTATTCTTTTCTTTATTAGAGTAGTCCACTACCACATCAGGTTCCAAACTAGGATTAAATTCATATTTAGGTCTACTAGGATGATCAATTGTATTATACTCTGTATAAAATTTTTCATAATATCCAACCCATTTTTTTTTCTATAGGTTCCAACTTATGTTCATTTTAGAGCATGTGGAACTTGTTATATAGAAAAAAACATATTCAACAACAGATTCATAATCATCATGAACTAGGCCGTTGGCCTTAAAAATATCATAAATCATATTTGGGTAGATCAATTAATTAGATCTATAGGATTATTTGGTCATCTCCCACATACTTACCATTATATATCTACAAATATTAATCTTATGACCATCTATCATCAGGGAAAGAAGATACACATATTGGTATCTTAACATGGCTAAATATACCTTCCTTGGACAAAGAATATGCTACAAAAACTTAAAAAATATCCTACACTATCCATCACATTTAGAGGCATCATTTCTTCTTGTTGAACCATCTTCTGTTAACATTGCAAGGGATTCCTCATAAATAAATAAGTCACTAGATTAGAGGATTCTACCTTGATGATCATTAAAAACAACATCATGGGGTACATTCAATCACTTAACCCACTTTCTTGAATAAAAACCAAACACCTGACCTCTTACACAACTTTTTAACCAATCTGCATCATCTTGATTAAATGCAAACTGCACATGCTGATAGAACTCATATACTTGCTTCGGGTAAAAAGGTATATCATTTAATGAGAACCACTCCAACCAACTTTGGTTTTAGAGAACCTTAAATACTAGAGACTTACTTGGAAGTAGCCACTTCAAATATACTTCCATTTCTGGTACACCAATTTGGTTAGTAAGCATGAGATTAACTAGAGAAACCTAAGTAGGAACACTCGATTCCTTCTTCTTCTTATTTGAAGATTTAGAATTAAATGGATAAATAACTAAGGGTATCTTCACTCTTGGAATTTAGATCATCTTTGAAAACTCAGTCTTAGGTAAGGTGAAGGTCTGAAAAGAAGAATGAAAAGATTTGTGCTCATCCTGAGAGAGATAAAAAAATATAGCGTGGGGATCAAGGTTTATTGGTAAATAACTCATGTCATTTTCCTATAATTTGGTATTAGGTATTATAATATTTAAATTATACATGAAAGAGAAATAAAAATCAATATACAAACACACATTGGGTTTTAGTAAGAGAAAAAAATTGGAAAATAAATCAGTATTTCACAATATCAAGAAAAAAAACTTTCATGAAGGCATAAAATCAATGGTATGACAACCAATGGTATGAAAACCAATGAAATGAAAACCAACGATATGAAAACCAATAGTATGAAAACCAATAGTATGAAAACCAACGGTATGAAAACCAACAGTATGAAAACCAATGGTATGAGAACCGATGTTATGACAACCAATGATATGAAAACCAATAATATAAAAACCAATGATATGAAAACCAATGGTAAACTTAACCAAAATTTATCATTTCTAATTCATGTTTGATATAGTTAATTCTATCAAAATTCAAAGGTTTAGTAAATATATCAGCTAACTGATACTCATTACCACTAAATTTAAGAGTGATATACCCCTTTTGAAAATGATATCTCAAAAATTGATGTCTTATATCAATATGTTTTGTTCCGGAATGAGAAAAAATATTTTTAGATATATTTATCATACAAGTATTATCACAGTTTATAGGGAAATGTAAAAATTGATATCCATAATCTAGTATAGTGTGTTTCATCGACAATTTTTTTGCATAGAAACTACCTACATCTATGTATTCAGCTTTAGCAGTAGATAATGCAACATAATATTTCTTTTTACTACACAAAGAAACTAGATAATTACCAAAAAAGTGACATGTTCTAGAGGTGATTTTTCTATCTAACTTACATCCACTAAAACCAACATTATAGTAACTTAATGAATCAAATGATTGTCCTCAAGGGTAAAACAATACTAAATTTGTTGTATATTGGAGGTATTTGAACATTATTTTAATAGCAAGTAAGTATGAATCCTTTGTATTTTATTGAAAATTATAACACATACACACATTAAACATAATGTCTGGTCGACTATCAATCAAGTAGGAAAGACTTCCAATCATACCTCTATAGCTGGTTTGATCTACTAATTTCCTAGTTTCATCAAGATCTAATTTACAGGCGGTACTCATAGGAGTATCACTTCTTTTAGTGCTATCCAGATTAAAATGTTTTTAAAGATATTTTTTATATTTAATTTAATTCAAAATAATTCCTTATTTGTTTTGAAAAATATGAAATCCAAGAACGAACTTGAGTTCACCCATTAAACTCATTTCAAATTAATTTTACATCATTTTTGAAAAATCGGTATAAAGATAATTTTTTGAAGATCAAAAAATATTATCATCAAAATATATTTGTACTACTAATACATATTTTGAAATTTGTTTTATTAAAAGGGTAGGATAAACTATTCCTTTTCAAAAACCTTTTGAAATAAAAAAATTGATGAGCCTGTCATACCAAGCTCTAGGATCTTGTTTTAATCCATATAAATCATTAGTTAATTTATAAACTTGATTTGGAAAATAAGGATTTTGAAAACTATGGGGTTTTCTAGAAAAAAATCCCCAATTATAAAACCATTTAATAATGAACTCTTGACATCAATTTGATAAATTTTAAAATCTAGATGAACTGCATAGGATAGAATAATTCTTATGGTCTCAAGTCTAGTTATAGTCACAAAGGTTTCCTCATAGTAAATTCCATCTTCTTGATTATAACCTCATGCAACAAGTCTATAATTATTTCTAACTATAATTCACAACTCATAAAATATATTTTTAAACACCCATTTAGTTCCCATATTCAAGGTGTTCTTGGGTCTATCTAAAAGTTCCTACATTTCATTTATTTCAATCTAATTTAACTCTTATTTCATTTCTATTGCCCTTAATTACTCATTAATTACTTCATTGTTGTTCTTAGGTTTAAGTTGAGACAAGAAAGATTGATGTTCAACCTGATTTATAACATAATCTCTAGTTTGGGTTACTCTATCTAGATATCCTACAATAACTTATAAATGATGGTTCTTTAGAGTTCTAATACTTCTAGAAAATTTAGGACTGGTAACTTATTTATTTTCAAGTGGAAGTTCTAGAAATTCTTTAGAACTAGATGATTCTTCTGTTATTTTATAATTGAATCTAAAGGTTTGAAATTTAATTTTAGAGAAGATAATTAATCCTCAAGTTTTTCTAAATAAGTATTAGGCTCATGTAGATCAGTTTCATAAAATTTGACATGGACTTATTCTTCCACAGTCTTGGACTTTTTATTAAAAAATATATAGGCCTTCCTAGATAATGAGTAACTAAGGAAAATTACTTCATCACTTTTTGAGGAAAAATTTTCAATATCATCCTTATTATTAAGAATAAAAACTTTGCAACCAAAAACTATAAATTAATCAACCTTAGGTTTCGTATTATTCCAAAACTCATAAGTGGTATTCTTAAGTATATGTCTAATCAAAACTCTATTGATGATATAGCAAGTTGTATTGATAGATTCTACCCAAAAATAGATGGGTAGGTTATAATCATTTAGAATAGTCTAGGATATCTCTTATAAGGTTCAATTTCTTCTTTCAATAACTCCATTCCACCGACGAGTCCTAGGAGTAGAGAAGTTATGAGTATAGCCATTTTGTGAGAAAAATTATTCAAAATCTTGATTTTCAAACTCACGACCATGGTCACTTCTTATGATTTTAATCCTAAGTACACTAAGATTTTCTACAGAGATAGAATACCTAGTAAATTAAGAACATGATTCACTTTTGCGAGCTAGAAAATATACCCATGTATACCTAGAATATTCATCTACAAGAACATAAAAAAAGTGCTTCCCATTAAGACTAGAAACTCTAGAAGGACCAAAAAAATACATTTGAAGCAACTCAAGTGGTTGAGAAGTTGACATTTATTTCTTTAGTTTAAAAAAAGATTTACATTGTTTCCGTTTTTTAATAGGGGTTATAGACTTTATTAGTTGGGAACTCAAGCTTTGGTAGATCCCTAACTAACCCTTTTCTATCTAGTTTCCTAAGTGAGTGAAGGTTTCAATGGCCTAATCTCTTATGCCAAATCCAGGATTCCTTATAAAAAGAAATCAAGCGTGAAACATTTTAAGAAACCAAAGAATTTAAATCTACAACATAAACATTTTCATTTCTCAAGGTATTAAAGATTAAAAAAATTAGAATAAAAAAAATACATGCATCATTCTAAAACTTAACATAGAAAAAATTATCACACAATGGAGAAATTATAAGTAGATTATATTTTAAACCATCATCATATACAACTTTATAAATTAAAACTGAATTCTTCTTACCAATATAGCCTAGGCTAATGATTTTTCCTTTTGTATTATCACTAAAGGTGACATGGCCACCATAAACCTTGATAAGACTCTTAAATCATGAATAATATCCATTCATGTTTCTTCAAAAACATACTTCCATGTATGATAAACTTATACTAGTGATATTCTAGCATTTTTCCTACAAACAAGTTTTAAAAAAGAAATGATTTTGTACCCAAATCTGTTTGGGTCAAAAAAATGTTAGTAATAAATGATTTGGTAACCCATATTTACCTTATGTGGTTATTATAAATAGATTTTAGAATTTTGGAAATAAAAACTTTGATGGGTCCCTTTGAAAAATGTTTAGTAGTAGAGTTTTTAGGTCTGGACTTAGGAACAAAGGTACTTTTAGGTATCCTTATTTTTCTAGGTTCATATCCAATTCTAGTAATATATTTGGGAGAAACTTTCTTTCCAAAGATTTGTGATAATGTATCTCTACTATTTGTAATTTTTTCAAGGTCTTTATTTAATTGGTCATTTGAAAGTTTAAGTTCATTGTTTTCTTTGATTATTTGAACATTTTCCCCTTTTTCTATAGATATCTCAGAGTTACAGTTTACAGTTAGAGTATATCGTCTTTCCAAAACTTTGTATTTATATTTTAACTCATTAAAGGTGTCTTATAACATATTTTAGTAGTCAAATAATTATTCATGTAATATATTTTCATCATCGTGATTTTCATTATCAGACTTATCAGATTCATCAAACTCATGCATAAGTAGAATATCAAAAACAATTGGTAAAATAGACAACTCATTGAATTTAGTCATAAAGCATATATTTGATCTATCCAACTTTTCTTCAGGTGAATAATCCGAGTCACTTGAACTATCCTAAGATTCACTCTAGGTGCATTTCATGGCGTTATTATATCCTATTTCCTTATCTTCATAGTTATTTTTATATTTCATATTAGGATAGTTATATTTTATGTCACCTTTCCTTTTTCATTAATATCAGACATCTTCCTTTAAATCATCATCCTTTTTCTTCTAATTCCCTATATTATCATATTTTCCTTTATAGTTTGGTTTTCTGAAAACCTTTTTCTTCCTATAGAAATTTTTAAATCTTTTTTCTAGGTTATCCATTTACTCATCACAATCAGAAGCAGATTCACTATCACTCAAATCAAAAGATTGCACCTTTTTTCTTTGTCCTTCTATTATATAGGGGAAGTAGTCTTGAAAGCTACCGAATTCCTCTTAGGATCCTCCTCCTCCTCATGATTTACCTTAACTTATTCTTCATACATCATAATATTACCTATAAATTCCTTGACTGGAAATTTACTGATATCGTAGGATTCTATGATTAATACCAAATTGCCTCACCATCTTTCAGTTAGATATCTTAGAAATCTCATTATTTGGTCCTTGTCCATTATAGGCTTTCCTAGTGAGATCATGGTATTTACAATCTCATTAAACTTGATATACATATAATAAATAGGCTCATTATTCTTCATCTTAAAATTATCATATTTAGTAGTGTAAATATTAAGCCTCATTTCTTTATCATTTGTAGTTCCTTCATGTGAGACATCTAGAGTATCCCAAATATCAAAATCTCTTTTACATGAAAAAATTCTATTAAAATCTTCATCACCAAAGGCATAGTATAAGGAATTCATGGATTTTTAATTGTTATTATAGGTAAACTTAGTTTCACCATCCTAAGTATTTCTAGTAGTAGTATGAATTTTACACTCATCTACTATAGAATACCATATTTCAAAAACCATACTTTCAATATGCATTTTCATTTTTATTTTTCATTGGGCATAATTAGCCCCATTGAAGAAAGGTGGTATTTTGGTTGAAGAACCTTCCTGAAGATTATCCATATTAGAATACTAGAGTATATATATATATATATATAACAAAATGAAAATTTAGAACTAATAGAAATTTGAAGACCTTTAACATAGAACTAAAATCACAGTTAAAAAGTATTAACCCTATGATACCAAATGTTAGTTAGAGTGAGTATCTCAACAGGGCTGAATTGATTACCTAATTAGAATTTATGTTAAAAATGGATTCTTTTTAAATCCCCCAAATATTCAAAAACAACAGCCCGACTTATCAAAATAATTAGTGTGATATATATCTTAATCATTTTAAATATTTCTCTTAATATTGATTTGGAATTAGATGAATAATATACAAAATATTCTTGAATCATTTGAAATTAATTTACTTGATAAAAATACTATATGAACACAAATTAAGATAAACTATCAAAGTTTAATGTTTATTTATAGGAAAAACAGTTTTCAATTTTAAATTGGAAATAAAGTAAAATATAATTTAAAAAACACAGTGAAAAAAAATGAATACAAGAGGTTCAGTCTCAATTCAGGACTTATTACTCTCCACTTAGTGATCATCTACCAAAAAATAGTTTATATATAATATAAAAATATGATTCACAACCAGGATCAGGTTTTATAATAGAAATCAATATCCAGGGCACACACAACCTCTTCCACAGTTATTCATGGGAGTAAAGATAAACATGCCACATAGGGACCTCTACCGCTCTTATCCACAGGAAAAACAAATGAGAAGAAAGTTTGAGAAGATATTGTGTATCTCCCAGTTTAGTGCAAGAGACAATGTGCATATGTAAAATACAGTATAGAAAACACTTCTCAAATGTATTAAAATATAAACCGAAACAAGTAATCTAGGAGTAGAGAGTTCAGGGATGATTAATCTATTACGATGCTTCTTATAACTCTTAAATTTATTCAGAAATAAACCTTTATTTGAGTTTTTTTGAAATATTCATAGGAATAAAGTGTCTCAAACTCTTGTTTTCTGAATAGATGAAATTTCTAAATGAGATGATGTAGTTTGGATTCCTTGTTAAGGGTTCAAAGCAATTCATCTCTTTTTGATTCGTAATAGGTTCAGCTTAATATTTTTGGTAGTTCAGGCTTATCTACTATTTCTTACATGTATTATAAATTTTTCATGAAGTGTTCTATGTTTTTGTTAGTAATAATAGTAAAGAGAATATCTATAATTGATTCTTTATACTACACATTTTGACATCCTTTCAGTCATACATTTAGGGAACAATCATTAAAATAGTAAATAACATTAAGTTCAATAAATATAACCATTAGAATTATATAATTAAATTAAAATAAATTATTATAAAAAGTGAAAATGTATTAAGATCTGGTGGTGTTTTATGTTCTGGAGGTGTCTTGTGTTTTGGAGGCATGACATTGGCGATACAACATTGACAGTACATTGCTCTGGCGGTATGTTGTTCAGGTGGTGTCTTAGACTTATCCAAATTTCTTGAAATATGGTAGTGTATCAACTAGTAGTGTATGATCTGGCAGTGTGTCAGACATAGAGATAGTCTTAAACATTGGCAGTATGATTCTAGCAATGTGAGATTGATGGTATCTCATACTTATTCTAACGACATGATATCCTAATGATGCGCCGATCAATAGTGTCTCATGGTTTGTCAATTATTCAGGACAGTGGTACGAAAGTATGATAGTGTAATGTCTTGGAGGTATCTCATATTTAGATCATTTGTGAAGCAGTTGTGTTCCATGACCAACTGTGTCTCATAGTTAGATATATTTATCACTTGTTCTTAGAATAAAAATTTCTTACAGGTAAACATGTCATTTATCAGTTTTATTTAAAACATGATTTTGGGGTCATTAAAATCTGGAGGTCAACAATATCCACTTTGTATGATTTTGAATTGATATGTATTATGTCCCAATTCTCTAAAATTATAAAGTAAAAATATCATTGGGAATGTAATAAGTGTATTCTAGTTTAATTAACTAGATTAAGTAATGTTAAAGGTCGAGCCCTTATAGTTGGTATCAAAGAATGATTTAGAGAACTTTAGAGGTTAGGATGATGTTAATAGAATAACATAAATGATTTTTAATATATTTTTAATTTGAAATGATATATCATTTGAAGAATACTATGTTGTTTCATCTAAGATATGTTTGTTCAGAATGGTTTTCTATAGAAGAAACAGTGAAGCTGAAGTAGGAAGGAACCAATAGGATGATACCTTTCCACATTCAAAACTCAAAATGGTGGGAATTGGAATTTAGTAGTTTGTGACAGTGATGGATCAGTTGATGTAGGATATAAATGGAGGTGAAATCCATTCAATATAAAAACCAGAGCTACCACAAAGAAACATGATGATAATGGAAAATTTTATGAGGCAACACCATCCTCCTTTCAGTGGATCTTCTAACCCAGTAGAGGAGGAAGGGTGGATTAAATCCCTTTAAAAGATATTCAATGTAATGGAGTGTTTATATAATCAAAAGGTTAGTCTTTCTATTTACCTCTTTGAAGTTGAAGATGACCAGCAGTGGTCAATGGTCAAGAATATCAGAGGTAGTGAGGAGATCAATGCTTTATAATGGGATGAATTTAATAATCTATTCCTTGAAAAATATTTTCCTAAGATGTATTTATATTGGATGGAAAATAAATTCCTTGAATTGAAACAAAAACAGGAAGATTCAGTGACTGTGTATGAAAAAACTTCACCAGATTGGCAATTTATGCTCCAAATATTATTCAGGATATTGATAGTAAAATCAATCATTTTTACTCAAGATTAAATCCATGACATTGAAGGGATTTAGCCTCCCATGAGTTAAAAAGTTATGAGAAACTTTTTTGATTTGTTGAGAGGGTAGAAATGGAGTTTTACTATGATCATGTGTACTTTGACAAAAATCATAAGAGGAGGTCCATATGGAAAGTAATGGGTAACATTCAATAAAAGAAATCTAAAGGTAAGAAACTTTAGTTTCTAGTTTTTGGGAATTTTAGTAAAAACCATCCTAGGGAATTACTTAAAAAATATGGGAAGTGTTTTTGATGTGGTAATTTTGGACATATGGTCCAATATTTCAATGAAAAAAAACCTTAGTGATGGTATGTTTAATTATGATAAGAAAACTATAAAGTGTTTTAAATTTGGTGATATGAGTCATTATGAAAATACCCACCCAAAGAAAGATATGAATGATGGGAAGAAACCATATTATAAGAAGAATAGTGTAGTGATATCATTTGTGACTACTTCGACAGATGTTGGGTCATCCAATGAAGTGGTATTAGGTATATTGTTTGTTTACTAAGATTTTACTAATGTCTTGTCTGATATGGGGCCTACACATTCCTTTATTTTTGAATAATTTTCTAGAAAATTGGGAATTTCACCTTAAGAAAGGAAATAAGAGATTATGGTTAAAACACTAGGGGAAATATTAAGAGAAAATTACATTATAATAATATTCCTATTATTGTGTGTGGAAAGACATTACCTGAAAACCTTATTGTTTTACCCTTAGTAGAGTTTGATATTATTCTAGGTATGGAATGACATTCTTTTTTATCATGAAATGCTTGATTGTAGAGCCAATGAAGTTGTTTTTAGAAATAGTTTCATTTTTTATAGAATAATGAACCTATACCATTGATAACAAATCAGGAAGCTAAGAAACTGTTAAAATACAGAAATGAAAGTTATCTTGCACATGATATTGAAAAAAAGGGAACTGTTCAGATTAATGATGTTCCAGTGGCAAATGAATACAAATATGTTTTTCATAATTATTTTCCTAGTGTAATACATGACCAGGATGTTGAATTTACTATTAAATTAGTTCTTGATGTTATTCCAATTTCAAAACCCCTTTATCAAATGGCACAAGTGGAACTTCTAGAATTGAAAAAGCAATTCCATGAGTTACTTGATAAAGGTTTTATTCGACCTAGAACTTCACTATGGGGTTCTTCTATTTTGTTTTTTAAAAATAAATATAGTTATATTAGGCCTTTCAGTGATTATGGAGCATTGAATAACATTAATACTAAGAATAAGTGTCAATTTACTCATATCAATGACTTGTTTGATTAGCTCTAGGGAGCTCAGTATTATTTCAAGATAGAATTGAGATCCGGGTACCATCATCTGAATGTGAAGGAGGATGACATTCTAAAACTAGAATTCCACAATAGATATGTGCATTATGAGTTTTTATGCCATTTGGTTTAAAAAATTACCTTGTTGTATTTATGGATATTACGAATAGAATCTTCCATGAATATTTGGATAAGAGTGTTATTGTTTTTATTGATGATATTACAATGTTTTAAAAAAGTTACAAGGATCATGAAAAACATATAAGGATTATTCTGCAAACACTTAAAGAAAATAAGTTATATGGGAAATTTATAAAATTAAATTTTTGGTTGTAATAGATTTTTATCTTTGTAACATTTTAACTAAGGATGGAATAATAGTTGATCCCGTCAAAACAAAAGTAGTTAATTAATGGACAATACCTAAATGTTTTAAAGAGATTCATAGTTTTCTTGGATTAGTAAGATATTATTGATGGTTTGTTAAGAACCTTTCATGGTTATCTTGACCACTAACTAAGTTAACATGAAAAGGGATTAAATTTATTTGGACAAAATAATGTGATTTGTTTTTCAGGAACTAAAGAGGAGATTGGTAAATGATCCAATTTTGGTTATGCCTTCTTGAAATGGTAATTTTGTTATCTACAATTATGCTTCATTTAAGGGACTTGATTGTGTTCTGATGCAGAATGATCAGGTAATTGATTATGCTTCAAGACAACTGAAAGGTCATGAGTTAAATTATACCACACATGATTTGGAATTAGCTTTTGTTTTTTTTCTTTAAAAATTTAGAGGCATCATTTTTATAGAGACAAATGTTTAATATACACTAACCATAAAAGGTTTAATTATATATTTACTCATAAGGAATTTAACATGAGGTAGAGAAGATGGTTGGAATTGATAATGTGTTTTTTGATGCCGAAAAAAGTCCGTAACTCTCGGAGGAAGTTTCGAAATGACGAAGTGAAGTCATATTCGGAATCAGAGGCCCGATCCGGAGGCCCGGGATGTGGTGCGCGAAATAAAGGAGGATCCGCGCGAAAAATTGTTCTATGTGCGTAGAATCACCGGGTTTCGTGGAATTGAGCTGATGAGGCGCGCAATCTTTGCGCGCCCCGGTTCTGCGCGACGAGTTTTTGCGCGCCGGCTGCGCTCGATGCGAAGAATTTCGCGCACCACATGGATTCCGCGCCGGAGGTCGCCTATAAATAGAAGGTGACCCCGAACGATTTGGGGGTTCCAGAATTCGAAGTGACTCTCGTGCGCGCAATTCGGCTTCCCTCGCGCGCAAGATGGCTTCCAGGTAATCCCTCATTTCGCGCAACCTTGCCCCGAAGTCCACCTTTGCGCGCGACTCCACTGGCTTCAGTGAATTTGGCCCCTTCCCCGGGTTCCAACCTTGCACGAAATCCATGTCTCATGCGCGCAATACCCTACCGTGCGCGCAAAACCCTGTGTGTAATTCCCTCTCCGCACGCAATTCCCTTGCTCCAATTGCACGTCGTCCTGGTGTTTTGCGCGTAAACCTTCTTTTTTGCGCGCAAAGACCAGGACCCTTCACCTTGATGCCCCTTGGCTGCCCCCCTGCACCGGCACCTGATGTCTCCCCTACCAGGCATGCGTGCCATGCGTTGTTTTCCCGTACGGCATTCCAGGCTCATGCGAAGTAATCTCAAGGTCCCTTGGGCCGTGTTTTCCGTTGCATTGCTTTGCCTTTTGCTTCTCCGCATAGGCACGCTAACGGCTATTTCTTCTTCGCATAGCCATGCTAACGAGGACCCCCTGGTGGTTCGCCCTATAGCCCCCCTTTCATAAGGCCTTCCCAATGCCTTCCCTCCCACAAGGGGTAGAGGGCGTTGGGCATGTAAGCCCTAGGGGTGTGAACCAAACCCACCTCGTCCAAGACGCAAATGTTAAATTGCTAAGCACCTCATCCTTAACACAAGACGTTAAAATGTGGTCCGACCCCGTGCTTCACACGCAGGGTCCCCCCAGCTCGGACATTTTTTACGCCCACTCGTCTCCATGGGAATGGACTCTTCCTCACATGGAATGAGATCCTCCTTGTCGGAGCGGAGTTTGTCCACGGGGGAAGGGCTGCCTCAGAGTGTAAGCCCCTAGCCTTTCTTGCGGATGATTGCACCCATGCATCTCCGTACTTCCCCCTTGCCAAGGCCAGTGGAGTCCTGTTCCCACTGCGCTTTATTGCACCACGAGCCTCCACCCTGGAGTAAGCCCCGGCACCAAGGGCCGCTAACCACGCGTAAGCCCCTGTTTCCTCTTTGGGCCGCTCAACGCGTAAGCCCCATTCCACTTCTCACGGACGAACCCTTTGCGACGTGATCATATGGTCCCTGCTGCCTCTTGTTTCCCACACCGAGCATGACTCACATGGGATTAGAGCACGCATCGACCATGAAATCCTCTTATGGGCCGCCCCAGAGCATAATCCCCATCCCAACGAACTACGTGGACTTTGATCCGTGCTAACGCATGGTATGTAGGAAGCCTCCACGAGGTTCAATCCCACCACCCGGTCGTCCCGACCTCTCCATGTCGGTTCCCTGACCACCTTGGGCCGCCTAAGAGCGTAATCCCTAAACCCCTCGTCCCGCATGACGTTAAACTGTATCTCATCCTGCATGACATTAAACTGTATCTCGTCCCGCATGACGTTAAAATGTATCTCATCCCGCATGACGTTAAACTGTATTCCCCATCTTGGGCCATCTCAGAACATAAGCCCCATGTCTCACCCCACCATCCATCCTGATCCTTACTCGGGCCGCCACATCCTGGTGAGATCATGCCACCCCATCCCACTCCATGACATCCAGGAAGCCACCCACATGCTGGCCCCAACATCGGTGTTCCCCCTAGGGGTCCTTCAACCCGATCCGTCTCCGAAAGATGTTAAACTCGCGACATACCCCGTGTTAAACATGGGAAGCTGAGGAAAACCTCAGATGGTACACATTCCCCTCATTTGATGTGGGATGCCTCGGGCTTCCGCGCCCTCGAGAATCCCTGTGATGAGGGACCGAAGACAGACATGCCAATGACGCCCCAACGTGACCATTCTCTTCACTGAAGGTTGCTGCGCCGACAAGACCCCTTGGAGCGTCTTGAAGGAAGCAGCGTAATTAACTGGTGTCCATGTAGATATGGCATCGAGAATGGGCTTCACGAACCCGTCTTAAATCTATAAGGGAGACTCGGACTAGGTGATGAGCTCCGAGGAGGAATCCATAGAAGGAAGAGCCGAAATCCCATCATCTCGGTTTCGATCAAAGAGCAGACGTCCCTGAACAAGGAACAGATGCCGCCCACTTTTGGAAAGCGGGAATGCGGGGTAACAAGCAGCGCGTCCTCCCCACAGACGGATGTGTGTGCCCCGGAAAAAGCATCGGAGCAACAGAAATGGTGAACCCGACGTGAAGCTCTTCTCCTCAACACGACGAATGGTAGCTGTCGGGGCGTCGGAAGAATAGCATGTCACCAGGTCCGGGTAACCCTCACCGGGACGTGAACCCGCCAGGGGTCGAGGCCGTCAGGACGTTGACCACTCCGTTATGCAACGTCATATGTGACATCATCAGCATGGATCCCTCTCACCAACCATGGAAGACGGAATGACGCTTGGACTTGGTTGTTGATCTCCTTTCCTGTTGACGCTAATGGGTTCATCTCCCTGCTTCTAGGAATCAGATCACTGCATTCGAAGCTCGATCGCGACCTACCCACCGGCGCAGGGGTAGGGGCAGTACCGGCGTGGCTACCCCACGCGGTCCCACCTATTCCACGATCGCTCTGACTTCGACCGCCGTAGCTGCCGGGCGCTCGCGCCCCCTCTCCCCATCAAAAATCATCCATCGGAGGGTGATCAATGAACTGGTTCGTAGGTATGACGAGGAAGGGATCATCCCCAACAGGGGCATGGCCCACTTGGATCTAGAAGCGGCTGTGCCTCACCACCATCGCCGCCCTCGAGGGCCGTGTAGGGAGCCGCCGCTCCCCACGCCGACGTTCAACCGCTTTGGGAGCCTATCCCCGGAGCGCCTTGACACATCCCTCCCCTACGCCAATGAGGTGGGGGATGTCCGGGTCCACTCGATCGGCGATCCGTCTCAGGGGTTAACGGTAAGAACTCCCTCCAGGATGCATCGACGCCAACGCCCGACTCCCCGAGCCGAGGAGCAGGCAATCTTCATGCCCACACCACCGGTTCCGGCCCATCTGACTCGATGCCATCGTCAGGCGCGAGCGGGAGAGAATGCCCGTCCTGGGGAACCAACATCAGCAACCACTGTGGCCCGAGCCACTGCTGAATCCTGTTATCAGATCCCCGGGCATGTTGAGCAGGGGCAGCCACATGCCCGACTGGGATCAAAACCTCGACCGCCCTGCAGGCAAGTTGGGTCGAATCTCCCGGTCGCGGACACTGGAAATGGCCACTGCGGACCAATCCGCGGTAGTTCCGCTCACCATGACGGCTCATTCCATGCCACCGATCTGGAAAGCCAAAAGCTTCTTAGCGACGGCTATGCTCCGGGTATGACTCCTTCCAGCGCCCACTGCATGGGGTATGAGGTCACTCCCCCTACTGCCGGCCGCGAGCATGGAGCCGTTGTGTATCCAGTTGCTCACTCACATAGAGGTCCTCCCCATGTCCCTTTCGACATCTGTCCCGGTGCTTCTCGCACCCCGGCCTTCAATCCCCTCTGGCCCAGCTCTATTTCAGCTAAGGGAACCCATGTCAGAAATTGTCCTTACCTTGAAGAGCTACCCAGGGGCTAGAAGGCGGGGCGTCGTCACCGTAGGAGGAATGTCAGGGGAGTCCGGATAGAAATTAGACCAGTCCGTTTCTCAAATTCTGAGGCAGAGTACAACTCGACGATGAAACCTCCCCCCCAACCCTTTGAGTTGAGGGCAGGGATGGGGACGCGACGCGTCAGTCTCGTACTCCCCAAATGCGAGATCCGTATGATTCCCTCCTCCCTTCGAAGGTATATCCAGGAGGACGAGGACTTGGCGTATCGCCAGGGATCAAGCCCGCAGTTGCCACTGGCCTCCTCGGCAGCACTTCCCTCCCCTGTTAGGGAGGGTGGGGACCTTTTCTGGAGACCGACAGAAGAGTTGCGAGGAGAAACACCCTCGGCGAGCACCGATGCTGTGACAGGAGGCCCATTCATCGACCCATCCTATCGCGATGTGACAGCCAGGGCACTACAACCCCTGGAGGATGACGCAGGGATCGACGACCAATTGGCCTGTTCGCCGTATTCCCCACCGGCCAGCCCACCGCCCCGATGGCCTGCCTTAGCACCATTGCCAATTCCCCGACTTTCCTCGGTGTATGAGCAGGGGCGCCAAGGTCCAGACCCCGAAACAGATCTGTGGAGCTTCTGGACCGTTCTTGTAGCGGGCCACTTCCCTGAGATGTTTTGGCCGGTCGCAGAATCGGATTTTGATGTGCCAGATACACTCACCCCGGGAGAGTTTGAATGCTTCCACCAGATTTTTCGGGTGACTCACTCTCGCCTCCACCATCAGCTAGCGCCTTATCCCGGGAGCCAAACGCATCTCGAGGAGATTGGTGAGCAGTGTCGTCGGGTTGACCTAGTAGCACTCCCCGCGTTCCGGCACCCCAAGTCGCTAGACCACAACAAGGACCTCCAGTAACAATGCATCCAGAGTTTTCAAGTACTCCACAGAGTTATTGAGGAAGCCACCCCCCACACGCACGTCTGCGGATGGGGGCAGTACGCTGCTCTCCTCTTATGTGCGATCCGCCGACTGCCCGATCCACTGGGCGGCCCTGAGGGAACGTCTCCAAGGGAAGTCGCAGTCAACATGGCTGACCTTTCAGATGAGGGAAACATTGTGGAGCCCCTCAACGGGGAATCATCCCCCGAGGACAGGCCACTACTAGACCCATCTGGGAGGATTACTCACCAACAGAGGAGCCTCCTAGGTCTTCCTGTACCCACGGAGGCACTGACACTGGGCCGAAACATCGGCAAGGGTAAAGAGCCCGTCGGGTCTGGCAAACTCACCAACCCATCGGCCTTAGTGCAGAAGGTAGAGGAAGGTCTCGAGAAGGCCACACTGCGCCAATAGCTAGCTGAGAAAAAGAGGCTGGTTGATGAGCTCCTAGACGAACGCATTGCAGAGCGGCGTCCTGACTACGATGACCCTAGACCAGGACAGTAGGGGCAGGAGCATCTACCCCTTACTGAGATCCCCCCGGGAAACCGTGACCGTGGCGTGTTCGCCGACAGGGGAGACACTGGAACCCATGGCAAGAGGTCGCGATATGTTTCTCCGAACCCTCTCGAGCGGCGAGACCACCTGGGGGACCCTGCACGGTTTCCTCCCGCCGCCCCGAGAGTCGCTCCGCCAGCTGCCCTGTGAGCCGTTGAGCGCGACTACTGTATTGAAGAGCCTGGCATTGTGCTTGTGGTTAGAGATCTCCATTAGGACAGGAATCCGCATCCGGATGATATGATGGAAGTACTCATCGCCTGCTTGGAGGCCCTGGAAACTCGGCAGGTGGCAATCCCACCGGATGGCAAGCCGTACCCAGCATGGGTGGATGACATGCCGGCTCCGCCAGGATTTGGGAACCCCACTTTTTCCCCCTTTAACGGGACCGGAGACCCGCCACAACACTTGGCCCACTTCAAATTGAGGTGCGGGCCTATGTTAGGGACCCCGGCGCAGCAAGAGGTTGCCAAGCTCCGGTGCTTCCTTAAGACACTGGAAGGACCAGCATTCGTCTGGTACAACCATCTCCCTGTTGGATCTGTGACTCGCTGGGAGGAACTTCGCCAGCAATTCCTCTACCAGTTCAGTTCCACAACCCAGAAGATGAACATTGCAGACCTCTTCAGGTGAAAGCAAAGGCCCGACGAGCGAGTCGTGGACTTCGTCGCCCAGTGGAAGGGGCTCACGTACTCCCTTGACATGTCGCTGACTCAGGAGCAATTACTGAAGATGTGTGTAGGTAACATTAAGGTGGAGTTGGTTCCTTCTCTGATCACGCAGAATTACCCCGGAGGGTTCCAGGACTTCTCAGACAAGGCTTAGCGCCTCGAAGAAGCCCTGCAACAGGCCGGTCAGGCACACCCGCTGCCTCCTGTAATCTTTGTAAGGAGAGCCGCCAGAGCTGAGCCCACTGCTGTGGCCCAGATAGAGGCCCCCAGATAGCTAGAGTTGCTTCCAGTGAGGCCAGCTCAGCAGGATCATAGGGTTCCACCCCCATGGGCACAGCCTCCGGCCCAGCAGCGACCACCTCAAAATCGGCAGGCGCCTCTGCGTAACGCACCGCCACCACCTAGGTGAGGTAATCCGGCTCCGCCTCCTCAGCCTGATCTTCCGGCCCCTGGTCATGGTCATCCCCCAAGAGTCTCCTTTCCAGACAGAAGGAATCGGTATTACTTGTTTGGCGAGGCCTAGATCCCTGGTTATTTCCGTAGCGCCTTGGAGCAGAGGATCGTGCGGCTGCCTGAGTGCCGGAAGCCAGAAGAGGCGTATCTCACTGATCACCCTAACTAATACCCTTATCACCGGATCCTGGGACACACCATCCAGCAATTCTATGTGTTCAAGGACTGTCTCCAAGACTATATTGACAACAACATAGTCAGGTTGGGCCCAGCCCCGGCACATGTGGCTGGTGTCTTCGTGGGATCAGATGGAATTAGTGACAACGAGGATGGGTGGGAACAGGTTTCCGACCATGGGTCCCGGAAGTATAATGACTAGATGGACCGCAGGACGGTCGCCTGTGCCCATGGAATCATTCGTGCCCGCCTGAGTTAGCCAGAGCCCTCGGAGTCTGCGAGCGCCGCTTTGGCTTCATCGTCCCAGCCTACTTCTTCCCAGAGGAGCAGGCGGCGGCGCAAGAAGAAAGAACACGCCCTGCCATTGCCGTCATCTTCTCGCACTCTTGGTGATTTCATGCCCCCGGAAATGGGGATCCCTCCGAGACCCCGTCCGTTAGTGGATGACTCCTCAAGTGAAAGTCAGGGGTATGCTTCGGTTAACACCGTAGAGTTGGTAAATCCCTTTTGGCTCCCGACGATGAGGAACGCCAGGTGGACCCCCCCGGAAGCCTGGGGTACGCTTCGGTTAACACCGTAGAGTTGGTAAATCCCTTTTTGGTTCCTGACGATGAGGAGCGCCAGGTGGACCTTCCCGGAAGCCCGGGGTACGCTTCGGTTAACACCGTAGAGTTGGTAAATCCCTTTTTGGCTCCCGACGATGAGGAGTGCCAAGTGGACCTCCCCAATGTCCCCAGCCGTCACCAACGTCGACGGAGCCGTGGCTACGTGAATCGCCGGGGCATGATAGTCGTCACCTCCAGTCAGGTCGTGCACACTACCGAGACCAGGCAGTAAGCCCGATACAGAGAGCAGCACTCGCGGCTCCCTCACCTGGTGACAACAGGTTCGCTTCCACCACCGTTTGTGTTGCTGGATCGGGCGGAACCTCCTTGCCCGCGTCGCAACCAGCCCAGCCCTGCCACTGGCTGACTATGGCCTTCCGGTCCTAGCACGACAGCCACCTCCCGGGCTTCAGCTAGTGAACAGCGGGACGTGCCTAGTACCAGTCAGTCACCGGTCCCGCCAGCAGGGCCCGTCATGCCCCCAATCGCAGAGTGACCTTTTTTAAGCAGAAGCTCACGTTTGGCATGAAAATATGATGTCCTGAAGCATCTGGCCGACATTCCTGCAAGGCTTTCCATCCTTGAGGCCCTTCTCTTGTCGTCTGAAATGCATGAGGCACTCACTGAGGCTCTAAAGAGCCCCCTTCAGTTTTAAACGGAGGTAGCGGCCGCAGAATCCTTCCACACCGAGGTGATTGAGGACGCCGAATGTCAGGCGGTTATCTCGTTTTCTGGTGAAGATGAAGACCTTCCCATACAGGGGAACATCCGCCCGTTGTACATCACCGACCAGTTCAATGGCGTGGAATTCCGTCACTGTATTGTCGACACGGGTTATGGGATTAACTTGATCCCTACTTGGACACTGCGAAAACTGGGGTTGTCTGAGGATGATTTAACTCCCTCCGACCTCAGAGTCCAGGGGTATGACAGGACAGAGAAAACTCAACTCGTCAAGATTCATATAAAGACCTAGTTTGGCATCTTAATTGCCAATACTGAATTCATGGTTGTCTCTCAGTACACCGCCTACAACGCGTTGATGGGCAGGACGTGGCTCCACCTTCACGCAACGGTTCCCTCATCATACCATCAGTGCCTCAAATACTCCCTTAAGGGTCGAGTGGGTGTGCTCCAAGGAGATGCGTCTCTGTTTGCCTCTTGTGAAGCTCATTACCTGGACGCTGACTATTACAAGAGAAAGGACAAGCAAATCCTGGCAGGTGAGGTTGAGCCCGCCGCTGTCACGAGTGATCCCTGGGTAGGTTTGGATGACGCATACGTCTTCCCAATCCATCGGTTGGAGGCCACGACTCTCGATATGGGAGGGTGCTTTGTTGTCTCGGGTACCAGAGGAAGGCATATTTCCGGGTCTAAGCGACGACGGGAAATCACCTCGTACTCTTACACCAACCAGGCTCAGGTGATCCCCGAGCCTCCTACCCCTGTAGGATATCAGGACGTTGGGCTCATGGCAATGGCAGTACGTCATACGTGTCTGTTTCGCAAAGCCGGAATCGACCGGCTCAAGCCAACGCGTCGCCACTGCTTTGATATCTTAAAGTGTGGCCCCTTGGGCCGAAGTCCTGATGGGATTGGATCAACCGCCTTCGTCGCCATGGTCTCCGCAGTGCATGAGTCTCCCGTCGTGATGAACTCTACCGCCCAAACCGGTACCAGCTCCCCATCAGGGTCGAGCAGCCCCAGAATGGCTCCCCCCGTGGATGATCCTTCCACAAGCAGAGAAGAAGACATGTAAGATGATCCTCCTGCCTTTGAGGAGGGCGTCTCCACCACGGTCGACGAGCTAGTACAGGTGAACCTCGGTAGTGAGGCGGACCCGAGACCTACATTGGTCAGCGCCGCTATGCCTCCCGAGGAACGACAACAGTACATAAACTTCCTCAGACAGCACCGTGATGTGTTTTCCTAGAGTTATGAAGAGATTCCAGGACTAGATCCCCAGGTAGCCATCCATCGCCTTGGCCTCCCGGCAAACCATCGCGGGTTCAAGAAGCCTCCTAGGAAAATGCACCCCTTTCATGGTGCCATGGTTGAGGCTGAAGTTGATAAGATCATTAAGGCCAACTTCGTCAAGGAAGTCCAGTACCCCAGGTGGCTAGCCAACATTGTGCCCGTCAGGAAGAAGAATGGGCAGATCAGGGTCTGCATCGACTTCCGCGATCTTAATCGCCCCTGTCCTAAGGATGACTTTACCCTTCCCGTGACAGAGCTGTTGATCGATGCAACGGCTGGGTTCCAAGCCCTCTCCTTCATGGATGGGTACTCTGGGTACAACCAGATCTGGATGGCCCCCGAGGATGAAGAGTTCACTGCCTTCAGGGCCTCCCAGGGTACTTTCTGCTACTGGTTTATTCCCTTAGGCCTGAAGAATGTGGGTTCCACCTATCAATGGGATATGCACCGCATATTCAAGCCGATCCTTGGGAAACTGGTGGAATTCTACTTAGATGACCTGGTGGTTAAATCTTGTCAGCGCCGGGACCATCTCAAAGACCTTGAGAAAGTGTTCGGTTTCCTCCATTCTCGCCACTTGAAGATGAACCCATTGAAGTGTGCCTTCGGTGTCACCTCCGGAAAGTTTCTTGGCTTCATTGTTAGGTATCGATGTATCAAGATCGGCCCTGAGAAGATCAAGGCCATCAGTCAGATGCCTCCCCCGAGTAATATTCGGGAGCTTCGAGGCCTCCAAGTCCACTTAGCCTATATACACCGATTCATTGCGAATCTGGCCGGCAAGTGTAAGCCCTTTTCTCGACTCAAGAAGAAAGGCGCCGCCTATGGGTGGGACGAAGAGTGTCAAACCTATTTTGAGGAAATCAAGCAGTATCTGCTTCAACCTCTGGTCCTGATGCCACCAGTTCCCGGAAATCCGTTGGTCCTTTACGTGACCGCCCTGGAGTGATCCCTCGGTGCCCTTCTCGCCCAGAAGAACAACGAGGGAACATAGAATAGCCTCTACTACCTCAGACGCATTCTCCTCGATGTGGAAATTAGATATTCTCCCATCGAGAAGAGCTGCCTGGTGCTCGTATTCGCCGTACAGAAATTGCAGCACTACTTATAGTACCATGAGGTACAACTGGTTTCTCTGGTAGACCCATTGAAATAAATACTGATCTGGCCTATATTGACCGGCCAATTGGCACGCTGGTCGGTGATCCTCCAGCAGTTCGACATTAGGTTCGTACCTCAGAAGGCTATCAAAGGACAGGCGTTGGCAGACTTCTTAGCTACCCACCCAACCCCTGCGGACCAGCCACTGGATTTGGGATTTCCTGATGAGGAAATCATCTCAGTCGATCACACCACCCCATGCTGGCAGATGCACTTTGACGACACCTCCCGAAGCCCTACCGGTAGAAGGCTCAATGATCATAGGCTTAACATAGTGGGCCTGGGTATCGTCTTCATCACCCCAGAACAACCCGTTCTGCCATATTATTTCTTGTTGTCAGAAGGCTGCACCAACAATGAGGTAGAATATCATGCCCTCATCACTGGACTCGAGTTGGATCTGGAGGTTAACATACCCCACCTGTATATAAAAGGGGACTCTGAGCTAGTCATCAAGCAGGTTAACAGTGACTATGCTGTCAGGAAGCCACAACTCATGTCGTTGCTGGAGTGCACCCTCCATCTAATGGCTATGTTCCCCTCCTGACCAGATGTCGTTCACGTTCCCCGGTCGCAGAACAGTCGAGCAGATGCTTTGGCCAGCCTGGCCACATCACTCATAGAGCCCGAATAGGATGACCTAATCATCCACATGGCGCACCAGAGAGTCATTGCACCTGTTATCCTAGAGGGCAATCGTGGCCCGCGAGTGAACCATCTCACCGCTGGTGCCCCGGCGTCAGGACCCCCGGGGCTTCAGGTGTGGTGATCGAGACAGTTCCTGACTGGAGGACACCCTTGGTTGAATATATCCGACATGGAAATCTTCCGATGGACTGAGCAGAGCGGGAACGAATCCGGCACCGCGCACCGCAGTTCACCCTTCAAAGCGGTCCTAGCCGTGAGCAGCTCCTTTACAGGCGCGGGTTTGACGATGTTCTCCTCCATTGTCTTCAAGGAGTTGAGATCCCGCAGGTCATGCAGGAAGTGCACGCTGGTTACTGTGGCGCCCACCAGGTTGGGTCGAAGTTGTCCCACCAGATTCAGAGGCTGGGATACTTCTGGCCCTCCATGATCCACGACTGCATCAAGTAGGCCAAGAGGTGTCATGCGTGCCAAGTTCATGCTAACTTTGTTCATCGGCCACTGGAGCCTCTCCATACTACTAAGTATTCTTGGCCCTTTTCAGTCTGGGGGTTGGATGTCGTAAGGCCTTACCCACTGGCGATGACCCACCTGTGCCGGTTCATCTTAACCGCCACAGATTTCTTCTCAAAGTGGGCAGAGGCAGCCCCGCTCAGGGAAGTCGAGGCTGGTTCTATCGCCGACTTCGTGAGCTCCAATATCATCCACCGGTTTGGAAGACCTCATGCTATCCTCACGGATAACGGAACCAACTTCCAAGCGGCCGAGCTGAAGAGATTGTACGCTAAGTACAACATTCGCTCTAACCACACCTCCTGCTATCATGCGCAGGCAAATGGACAGATTGAGGCATTTAACAAAACCCTCTCTAACATTCTGAAAAAAATGGTTGGTCAGAACAAGAAAAGTTGTCCGGACAAAGTCCCCAATGCCCTCTAGGCTTATAGGACGACGACTCGCAATTCCACCCAGGTGACTCTGTATTCCCTAGTATACGGAGCTGAGGCCGTCCTTCCCATCGAGGTCCAACTGCCCTCATTGCGCACAGAGGTTTATGACCAGCAAGCTCCGGATAGAGTTTCCAAGATCCGTTTAGCCGAATTGGAAGCGCTGGACGGAAGTAGGCTTCGCGCTTTACATAACTTGGAAAGGCATCAGAGCAGGATGGCTCAAGCTTTCGATAAGAAGGTTCGCCTCCGCTCCTTCCTGCAAGGTGACTTGGTGCTGGCTCTTAGAGCACCAATGATTCCCGGCAGGAAACCACCCAAGTTGGAGCCCAAGTGGGAGGGGCCTTTTATTGTCCACAAGGTATATCCCAATGGTGCGTATTCCCTGGTGACTATGGATGGTGAGCGTATCACTCCTCCCACCAAAACCAGGTTCCTTAAGAAGTACTTTGCTTAACCAGTATGGTCCTGCATGACCTTAAACTGTATGGTCGTGCATGACCTTAAACTGTATGGTCCTGCATGACCTTAAACTGTATGGTCCTGCATGACCTTAAACTGTATGGTCCTACATGACCCTAACTTCTCTTGGTCCAAGTTCTAAGACCTAAAACTAAGATCCTTGGTCCTGCATGACCTTAAACTGTATGGTCCAGCATGACCTTAAACTGTATGGTCCTGCACGACCCTAACTGCTCTTGGTCCGAGTTCTAAGACCTAAAACTAAGATCCTCTTGGTCCGAGCTCTAAGACCTAAAACTAAGATCCTCTTGGTCCGAGCTCTAAGACCTAAAACTAAGATCCTCTTGGTCCAAGCTCTAAGACCTAAAACTAAGATCCATATTTCGTCCAACATGACATTAAACTGTATTTCCAGAACTACGTCTAGATTGATTCCCATCCTAATGGGATACGTAGGAACGCCCATACCTTTCGTCTTTGGGTCCAGCTTGAGGTCCGTAGTCGCGTCTGTTTTTCCTTTGGGACCTTGACCACAGGATCGCATGGCGTGGTGTGAGATTATGTCCCCATTCATGTCGGGTTTTCATTAGCTGCATCACGCGCACCCTGTCCTCAGGATTTAGCCCTCCTATGTCCAATGGCATTAAAAGACACTTTCAAGAACTACGTATGGCTTGATTCCCATACTTATGGGATATGTAGGACCACCTGAACACCTAGATGTCAGGTCCAGACCCATCTCTTAGGAGATCCCACGATCTCCCGGTTCCCAGGGTGTTTGGCATTACGCCCCCTCTTTTGCCCGGGGATCCGCCATCTTTTGGCCGCTCTCGGACTGAGCCCTTTGACCCTTTCCAGTGGTCTGATAATGTGATCAGGGTACTCTGGTCTAGGACTTGGAGTGCCAGATTTGACTTAGGCAAGTTCCATCCACTTTCCAAGCTTCGTGTCCCCCTTCATTCGGCCCCCCCGTCATCCTTCACACCCAGAGGGACCCCCAAGAACGGCCTGGATACAACGCCCAAGGGCTCTCCTACCATCACGGGCCAACGCCCCCGAGGGTTTCAGACAAAAAATTTATATAAATCCTGTGTTGTGAACATGGTCAGTGGTTGATGCTCATTTTTTGGTCCCCATGGCTGACACGATAGGATGTTGTGTTGCGAACATGGTCAGTAGTAATCCTCAGTCGTCACGTCGGTTTCCCCGGGCCCTGAATGTTGGTGGCATGGTTCATGTCATGTTCCGCCCACTGTGTCAAGGTGAAATCTTGACACTCCTTGTACTAACCTTCAGTACACCCCTGCACATCAGACAGACCGAGCTGTGTAACGGTGTCTCTCGGGGCTCCCGCGATCTAAGCGCTAGAGTATGTTCTTGGGTCTCTTCTTTACAGGTTGCGTGCAGCTTGACCCCCATCCCCATGGGAAACGAGGAGTTTCCCAGACATTGCATTTTAGGCCCAGCATAGCTAGGAGCTAGCATCTCTTGTCCCCCTCCTGATGGTTGGAACCTCGCTGGCCCCTTGGCCCGAGGCTCCTCTCTCGGAATCGCGCGCAGTGATGGTATCGCATCGTGCATGTTCCCCTTGGTCCAAACCTTACGACCCTAAACTGTGTTGTCGGTCCAAACCATACGACCTTAAACTGTGTGCTGGTCCAAACCATACGACCTTAAACTATGTTGGCGGTCCAAACCATACGAACTTAAACTGTGTTGTTGGTCCAAAGCATACGACCTTAAACTGTGTGTTGGTCCAAACCATACGACCTTAAACTGTGTTGCCAGTCCAAACCATATGACCTTAAACTGTGTTGTTGGTCCAAACCATATGACCTTAAACTGTATTGCTGGTCCTATCACACGACCCTAAACTGTGAAATTTCAGAACTATGTATGGATTGATTCTCATCCTTAGGAGATACGTAGGAGCGCCTGGGGCACTTCCCCGTGGGCCCAGCCATCCTACCTTCGTGTTCGGTCCCTCGACTCGAGCATTTCCCCGGAGAGCACATGGTATGTAGGTCTTAGGTCCTCATTCACGTCGAGTTTCGTAACCGCCTTGCCATGTGTCTGTTTCTCCCCTTTCCCATTCACGGTCCAAGCTCTAAGACCTTAAACTAAGACGCTGTCAAGAACTAAGTATGGCTTGATTCTCATCCTTATGAGATACGTAGGAGCGCCTGGGGCACTTCCCCATGGGCCCAGCCAACCTACTTTCGTTTTCGGTCCCTTGACCTAAAACCTCTCCTAAGGGGGTTGTGCGACGTGGTGCGAGATTATGTCCTCATTCATGTGGGTTTGTTCACCGCACCGTACCCACCCCCTATTCCCATTCACGCCAGGTGTTTGAGTTACTCCACTGTGTGCCTCTTATGTCTCCATCCAACTCTTGGTCCGAGTTCTAAGACCTAAAACTAAGATCCTCTTGGTCTGAGTTCTAAGACCTAAAACTAAGATTATTTCTTTGACTCTTTACGACTCGCTCTCTCTTGTGGGATTGCGCGATGTGGTGCGGGATTATGTCCTCATTTATGCCGGGTTACTCGCCGTGCCGTGCTTATCCTAGATGAGACGTGTCCCCCATCCCGCATGACGTTAAACTGTATTCCGTCCCGCATGTCGTTAAACTGTATTCCGTCTCGCATGACGTTAAACTATATTCCATCCTGCATGAAGTTAAACTGTATTCCGTCCTGCATGACGTTAAACTGTATTCTGTCCCGCATGACGTTAAACTGTATTTTGTCCCACATGACATTAAAATGTATTCCATCCCGCATGACGTTAAACTGTATCTCATCCAACATGACGTTAAACTGTGTTTGAAGAACTACGTGTGGCTTGATTCTCATCCTAATGAGATACGTAGGACCACCCAGACATTTCGTCTTGGGTCCAGCCCCAGGGATTACTGAACCCCATCCTTCCTTGTTGTCGGCCCCTCGGCCCGACTTCATGGGAAGTGGTGTAATCAGGAAATCTACCCCGAGCAGGTTCGGGATTCCCCATGATAATAATGGGAAGCAGCAGTTCTCTCGCCAAAGAGGTCCCACATGGAAATTGGGACGACCCGTGATCAGGTCGGTATGTCCGCCTAATGCGCCTTCGCCATGGTGGCGCAATTTCGGGAGTGTTGGACTCTATTCGAACAAAACACCACTCCACCTTCCACGCTTTGAATCCCACCTTATTCGGATCGTCATTTACTTTCATGTTTGACGGGACCCCCTAACAGTATGGATGCTCGACCTATGGTCCGCCTACTGGCCTGGGCCAACGTTCTGGAGGACTGGTCATGTTTGACGGGACCCCCTAACAGTATGGATGACAGACCTATGGTCCGCCTACTGTCCTGGGCCAACGTTCCAGAAAACTGACCGACGATATTTGAGTTAGGCCCCGTGTTGCGAACATGGTCAGCGGTCAGCCCTCATTTATTGTCCCCCATTCTAGGCCAACATGATATGGATGCTGTGTTTCCACCACGGTTGACAGTTATCCTCCATGGTTGCGCCCCATTGGGTTCCGAATTTGGGCAGCGTGATTCACCCTTCCTCTCCATCCCCCTATGTTCGGATGGATTTCAATGCCCCCTACATCGCCCGGCTCATGTGTTAGAGCACATTGAGGAGTCGACACATCAATCGGCTCGGGGTCTCAGAAGTCTAGGCCCAATTTTGGACACTTGAAGCATGGTCAATGCCCCATAGTTGAATGAAATGATGGTACAAGCATCTTCTGCTTCTTACGTTGGGAATGACCCACAAGAGCCTAGGGATGAGTTGTTATTTGTTTCGAAACTGTGTTTGAGCATATTAAACCAAGGATACAAATGAATGGATTTGGCCATATATTGGATTGAGATGATGAGCAGTACAAGCAAGAAGTTCATGAGATGGCCAAAACAAGCCCTTAGGTATCAGCATGCTGAAGCGATCTTTCCAGCACTGCTACCCTCTGACTGGTAGCCTCCAGGACCGCTTCTCGCTCTTTGAAGACTCTCTCCTCATCGGCCACCATAGAGCGCAGCTTGCCAGCCCTATCTTGTGCATGTGCCTGCTCGGTTCGAAGTACGGTCATCTGGTGACTCGCCTCCACGAGTTGTTCCTACGCATCAACCAGCTGGGCTGTCAGTTGATCCACGAGCTCAGAGCATGTTGCGATGAAGGCCTCCTCATCTGAAGCCTGCCCTTCGAGGTGCCAGACTTCCTGATCTGCCTTCAGCAGCACTTGAGCGATCGCCGATCCTCCCTGGCACTGGGCAATGTCGGTGCGCCGGCTGCTCTCGCGTATCTTCTCGGCCATGTAATCACGGACCGTCAGATGAAGACGCTGAGCGTCAGCCCCTCCGGTGCACAGGAAGCGTAGCTAGGTCTGAAGTGATCCCATCCGCCTTAGCCAATCCGACTGTGGATGTCTGAGGAAGCATTGGATACACTTCCACCCCTTACGCCGTGTCATTCGGCTCTCCTCGACTGCCTCTAAGTCTGAGTCATCTATCTCCTCGGGGTCAGCTGGTCGGTATATGGGGAAGGCAGCCAGCAGATCGGCAGCAGGATCTGCCATAGGGATGCCTTCCTGAGGAATAGAATCCTCGACGTCCGGGCGACCTTCTTCTCTCGCCCCAGCAACAATGATGCCTCCACCAGCTTCTGACCTCGTCTCGGGAACAGCGCCGCTGACTTCTGCCGCCCCCTGTTCATCAATTGTCGGGGCCGACTCAGTGTAGGGAGCATGTTCTGAACGAGGTGGTATGTCCGCCACTGGTCCAGTCACGGATGACCCGGGCTCCGCATCCTGACGTGCCTCCAGTGTTGAGATCACTGCGCAAGGCATATGCTGGTCAGATGGGATCCTTTAACACCAAGCACCAGTAGTGAAGCGTGAGACTTACAGGAATCCAGAGCATCGGTCCCCATTTTTTCGGCCGCTGTAGGAGCCGCCGTAAGGGGAGACCCCTCCGCGCTTGTTAATTCAATGATGGGTGTCAGATCCCCATCATGTCTCACTGGTTCCTCTCCTCCCTCGTCTGTTGGGGACGCCTATCCAACGCTCAACTGCTCCTGAGTAGGATTGGGAAGTGAGTTAGAAGTTGGAAAAGAGAATGGATGAATAAGGGAAATGAATGAAGACTGAGACAAACCTCGAGAATCTCGGTTATGTCAAGATCAGAGTCGGAAATCTCGCCGCTCTCTCAGAGAATCCCTTGGTAGGTCGCCCCTTGCGACACTTCACCTTCAGGCTCTTCTTCTTCATCTTCTCCCTCATCTTCGTCCTCTCCGGTTTCCTCCTCCCCCTCCGGCTCCTCGTCACTGTCGCCTTCTCCCGGCGGCATCGCTTCCGGATCATGCTCCTGGCCGAGCATCACTTTCACTAGGAAAGGTGACTCTGCACGCCTCCCCCTTTGGCATGCGTATGAATCCATGGCCGTTATATAGGCATGACGCCGATGGAAGTTTACTCGGTCAGTAATTCGAACGAGCCCGACCTCTGGCAGTTGGATCCCGTTTTGAATTATCTTCTACCAGATGGCTTCGACACTCAGCAATTGCCGCAGGGTCATCCAGGACGACCACAGTTCCGGGAGAATTGCGTCTTGGGAAGGTTCGAGCAGATATCTTATCTGCTTCACGGGCAGTTCCCTGGTCGCCTCATGTGACCCCTAGCGGGTAACGAGGACGTGGCAGCACCATGTGATGTTCCCGCTGCTGAAGTCCCAGCCTACGTAAGCCTCACTGCCTGACGTGCCCTTGGTCCTCCCCTTCCAATGGTACCATACCTTCTTTCCCGTCGCCCGGTTTCCACGTGAGTAACCTCGAGTTTCCGGATGCACTTGCGTAATAGCCCCTCAGGGTACACAATGGTCCAGTGTTCGGCGTATTCGGTTGCTAGGCCGACATCGACCCTAGCGGGGGGAAGAGTGACGACATTGCCAGAACCGAAGGTGGTGAACATCAACCACATCTGGCGCAGGACGCATAGATTCTTCTCCTTCCAGACATCTGTGAATACCTTCTTCGACATTCGTTGGAGGAACCTGAATTGCCTGGCGAATCGGGATGGCACGTAAGGCTCGAAGATCACCTTCCCGTCGATCCGAGCCACGATCACCCCGCCCCGAATGCTCTGGAAGTATTCCTGCTGTTACAGAGAGCCTCACCCGTTGTCCACCAGCTAGACGAATGGGGTGGGGAACGGGCTGAAGTTGAAGTTGGCATGGTTTCCAATGCGGATCCTCACGCCCTCCTCATTGAGCGTCAATGGCGCCACCCCTGCGATGTTTAGCAAGGACGGTCCCAGACCATTGCCCGGAGGACGGACGACGTTTGGGAAAGTATACCCGCTGAGATGAGCCGCCACCCAGCCATGGAAGATCTGGAAGGGACCACATACTCTCCGAGGCGACCCCCTCGTGAGATGCGCCCCAGGATGGTATACAGCTTGGCCAGTACGGGAACTCCCAAGTTGAACCGTTTGTTGGCGGAAATGGAGCCCGCCATCACCAATGTTGCTGGATGGACGCCCATCCCCGCGTCCCACACCGGCCGGAGCCACCCGCTCAGGAAGGTGGCAAGGAACCCGGCATACCGGACGTTCGGGTCCTGGCCCTCAATGATGTGGTATCCCCATGATTGGTATTGCCCCGCCTCCAGGGTCCTCCAATATGACCCATCCCTACTCCTTTGAGTCGCGTTTGGGCACCGTTTTCCCCATCCCGGCATCTTGACGGTCGGATCCTTCTCGAGGAACAGGCTGAACCAGCCCTTGAAGGAAAAGTCCTTGAGGAGGTCCTTGACCCCCAGCCTCTCTTTGGCCAGCTTCAACAGGTGCCACGTCAGCATAGGCGTCCGCGACCTGTCTCCCCAGGTGCTCTTTGGAGGAACAAACTTGTCATATTGGTAACCCTTCTGTGGGATACTTCCGATGTAGTGAACGTCCTAGAGACTGATGCCGACTTCCCCATGATGAAGGTGGAATGTGTTGGTGTCAGGAGACCATCGGGTGAATAGCTCCGGTCCGAGTTCAGGCTGGCGGTGGAAGTGGAACTGCGATGTCCATACCGCCTCGAATAGGCCGATATACCGCAGTTCATCCCCGAACTAGTCACAGGTATGGCGAACCCAGAATGCCCAGGCCTATTCACTGGTGAAGTTTCCCCCGGACCACAGGTCCCAATCCTTCAGCCAGCCCTTCGTGTCATCCGTGACGCTCTAACGGAACGTGCTTGCGTAGAGGGCCGGAGAATCCTCTACCACATGCTCATCCCCGGTAATGGTCCTAGTCCTCAGGTTCAGGACATATATGTCCATATGTCTAGTTTCCCTGGCAGGATAGCCGTTGTTGGTGACGTTTTAGAGAAGAAGTTCGTCCTCCAAAGTCACCCAAGACTGCGACATGTCCACCTCGAAGCCTGGAAGTGGAACCTCCTCTAGGATGCCAAAGTTCCAGAGCGAGAGGTTGTCCGACAAGGGATATATCTTATGGGCTAGAGTCAGTAGATTGAACAAGGTCAAATTGTTGGAGACAATCACCTTGGCGCCGTAAACCTCCTCATTTGCCGCCATTTCAGTCCTACGGGCAGCGGATTCCCCCTCATCAACTCG
This sequence comes from Viscum album, assembly GCA_963277665.1. Lineage (NCBI taxonomy): Eukaryota > Viridiplantae > Streptophyta > Magnoliopsida > Santalales > Viscaceae > Viscum > Viscum album. Next base: position 1,384,503,054 of record OY728137.1, on the reverse strand, counting down.
GTTTGCAGCCATCTCGAATCTTTCGGGAGTTGGACGAAATCAGGATTCAGTGCGTGGAATCAGAGAGTTCTGCGTGAAATCTGAATGAGTTACGTGAAATCCTGGAGAGGAGCATGCAATCGGCATGCGAAGTGCGGAAAAGCCCGAGCAGGTGCAAAATCACGACCGAATTTTGGGTGGAATTCCGCGCTGCCAGAGCGTTATTACGTGTAGCCGCGGAAGCGATTTCTCGCACGAGAGCGATCAGCTTATCGCACGAAAAAAGCGGAAGTATGTATTTGGGACCCATCGCCCCTTTTTATAGGCGAGGCCAGGGTTCCGCGCCGCGCGGAAAGACGATTCCGCGCACGTCCGTAGTTTTGCGCGCCCCATCAGAATTTTGCGCGCAGCTGGACCAGGAGACTCAGTATTTCAGTGTTTCAGCGTTTCCCTTGGAATCCGATCGTTGCGACCTCTCGTCGATCCAATTCCAAGGGGGGGAATTTGTTGAAGCCGAAAAAAGTCTGTAACTCTCGGAGGAAGTTTCGAAATGACGAAGTGAAGTCATATTTGGAATCAGAGACCCGATCCAGAGGCCCGGGATGTGGTGCGCGAAATAAAGGAGGATCCGCGCGAAAAATTGTTCTGTGCGCGTAGAATCATCGGGTTTCGTGGAATTGAGTCGATGAGGCGCGCAATCTTTGCGCGCCCCGGTTCTGCGCGGTGAGTTTTTGGGCGCCGGCTGCGCTCGGCGTGAAGAATTTCACGCGCCGCCTGGATTCTGCGCCGGAGGTCGCCTATAAATAGAAGGTGACCCCAAAAGATTTGGGGGTTCCAGAATTCGAAGTGACTCTCATGCGCGCAATTCGGCTTCCCCCGCGCGCAAGATGGCTTCCAGGTAATCCCTCATTTCGTGCAACCTTGCCCCGGAGTCCGCCTTTGCACGTGACTCCACTGGCTTCAGTGAATTTTCCCCCTTCCCCGGGTTCTAGCCTTGCGCGCAATCCGTGTCTTGTGCACGCAATACCCTACCGTGCGCGCAAAACCCTGCGCGTAATTCCCTCTCCACGCGCAATTCCCTTGATCCAATTGCGCGCCGTCCCGGTTTTTTGAGCGCAAAACTTCTTTTTTGCGCACAAAGCCCAAGACCCTTCACCTCGACGCCCCTTAGCTGCCCCCCTGCACCGGCACCTGATGTCTCCCCTGCCGGGCATGCACGCTATGCGTTGTTTTCCCGTACGGCCTTCTAGGCTCGTGCGAAGTAACCTCAAGGTCCCTTGGGCCGTGTTTCCTGTTGCGTTGCTTTTCCTTATTCTTCTCCGCATAGGCACGCTAACGTCTATTGCTTCTTCGCATAGACACGCTAACGTGGACCCCCCGGTGGTTCGCCCTATGACCCCCCTTTCATATGGCCTTGCCAATGCCTTCCCTCCCACAAGGGGTAGAGGGCGTTGGGCATGTAATCCCTAGGGGTGTGGACCGAACCCACCTCATCCAAGCTGCAGGACGTTAAACTGCTAAGCACCTCATCCTTAACAGAAGACGCTAAACTGTGGTCGGACCCCGTGCTTCGCACGCAGGGTCCCCCCAGCTCGGACATTTTTTTACTCCCACTCGTCTCTACGAGAATGGACTCTTCCTCACATGGAATGAGATCCTCCTTTTCGGAGCGGCGTTTGTCCGCAGGGGAAGAGCTGCCTCAGAGCGTAAGCCCCTATCCTTTCTTGCGGATGATTGCACTCATGCATCTCCGTACTTCCCCCTACCAAGGCCAGTGGAGTCCTGTTCCCACTACACTTTGTCGCACCATGGGCCTCCACCCTGGAGTAAGCCCCGACACCAAGGGCCGCTAACCACGCGTAAGCCCCTGTTTCCTCTTTGGGCCGCTCAACGCGTAAGCCCCATTCTGCTTCTCACAGACACACCCTTTGCGACGTGATCATCTGGTCCCTGTTGCCTCTTTTTTCCCACACCGAGCATGACTCAAGTGGGCTTAGAGCGCGCATCGACCATGAAATCCTCTTATGGGCCGCCCCAGAGCGTAAGCCCCATCCCAGCGAACTACGTGGACTTTGATCCATGCTAACGCATGGTACGTAGGAAGCCTCTATGAGGTTCAATCCCACCACCCTGTCGTCCCGACCTCTCCATGTCGGTTCCCTGACCACCTTGGGCCGCCTAAGAGCGTAAGCCCCAAACCCCTCATCCTGCATGATGTTAAACTGTATCTCGTCCCGCATGACGTTAAATTGTATTCCCCCTCTTGGGCCATCTCAGAACGTAAGCCCCATCTCTCACCCCACCATTCATCCTGATCCTTACCCGGGCCGCCACATCCCGGTGAGATCATGCCACCCCATCCCACTCCATGACATTCGGGAAGCCACCCACGTGCTGGCCCCAACATCGGTGTTCCCCCTAGGGGTCCTTCAACCCGATCCATCTCTGCAAGACGTTAAACTCGCGACATACCCCCTGTTAAACATGGGAAGCTGAGGAAAACCTCAGATGGTACACATTCCCCGAGTTTGATGTGGGATGCCTCGGGCTTCCGTGCCCTCGAGAAGCCCTGTGATGAGGGACCGAAGACAGAAATGCCAACGACGCCCCAACGTGACCATTCTCCTAACCAAAGGTTGCTGCCCCGACAAGACCCCTTGGAGCATCTTGACGGAAGCAGCGTAATTAACTGGTGTCCATGTAGATATGGCATCGGGAATGGGCTTCACGAACCTGTCTTAAATCTATGAGGGAGACCCGGACTAGGTGATGAGCTCCGAGGAGGAATCCACGGAAGTAAGAGCCGAAATCCCATCATCCCGGTTTTGATCAAGAAGCAGACATCCCTGAACAAGGAACAGATGCCACCCAACTTTGGAAAGCGGGAATGCAGGGTAACAAGAAGCACGTCCTCCCCACAGAAGGATGCGCGTGCCCCGACGAAAGCATCAGAGAAACAGTGTTATAATTGCTTGATCAATTACCATCTTAGAAAAGCAAAAAAATTGGAAGATGATTTGAGTCAAAAACATCATGAAACATTAACATGCTACGTCTGAAACATAACCCCTTGGTTAATGATTTGATGAATTTTGGATTGGAAGTTGTTGGTGTAGGAAATTACTCTATTTTGTTTCAAGTGTTAGTGAAGTTGTCTCTCTCATAAAGAATTAAGAAAGCACAGATGGAAGGCCATGAATTATAGAAAAATATAGAATTAGTAAAAAAGGGTATATTGCCAGAATTTAGCATTGATAAAGATTGGGTTTTGAGATTTAGAAAGAGATTATTGTCTTGTGATTTATAGTTGAAGAAAGAGTTATTAAAAAAATCTCTTAGTTATTTGTTTTCAGTTTATTATGGTAGTACTAAGATGTATATGGACCTTTAGGAGTATTATTGGAGGGATGGATTGAAAATATATATTTCTGATTTTATCATGAAATTTATGACTTTCTAATAGGTTAATGTAGAGTGAAAAATACCAAAGATGATAATTCATCCTTTTCTAGTACCAGAGTGGAAATGAGACAATATATCCATGGACTTCATGATGGGTCTACTAAAGACTTATCGAGGAAATAATGTGATTTGGGTTTTTGTTGATCAATTGAATAAATCTTTATATTTTCTTCCTATTGGAGATAAATTTTCTTTAAATCATATTTCTTGACCATAACTCAAAGAAATAGTAAGGTTACATGGTGTTCCTATCACCATTGTATTTGAACGTGACCCATGTTCACTTCTAATTTTTATAAAGTCATTCAAAAGTCATTAGAAACTAAATTAAATTTCAAAAACATCCTTTCATACTCAATATGATGGAAAATCAAAGAAAACTATTCATACATTGGAGGATATGATTCGAGCTTATTCAATGGATTACTAGGGAAGTTGGGATCAAAATATTTCATTAGTTGAGTTTTCTTAGAATAACAGTTTTCATTCCAGTATACAGATGGAAGATTTTGAGGAATTATATGAAAAATGGTGTCAAAATCTAGAATTTTAGGATGAATTTTGGGAAAATAAGTTGATGGGACCATAATTAGTAGATGAAGTGTTTGATAAAGTAAATATGATCTAGTAATATATGAGGAAAACTCAGAGAAGGAAGAAAATTTATGCAGATAACTGGAGGAATAATATTTCTTTTGAGGTATGTGATCATATCTTTCTTAAAGTTTCTCCATGGAAAAGTGTGATGCATTTTGGAAATAAGGGAATGCTGAGTCCGCAATTCATTGGACCTTATGAAATTCTGGAGAAGTTTGGCCCAGTTTTCTACCAAGTATCTTTTCCTCTGAGTTTATATTAGGTACACAATGCTTTTCATATTCTGAAGTTGAGAAAGTACATGCCAAATTCATCTCATGTTTTAAGACTATAATTAGTTTAGCTATAAGAGAACATTTCTTATGAATAAAATCCTATTCATATTCTTCACCGTAGAGAGAAATTATTGCGGTATAAGGTAATTCACCAAGTTAAGGTTTTGTGGAGAAACCACATGGTTTAGGATGCAACATGGGAATCTGAATATGCTTTGAGGGAAAGGTATCCTCACTTATTTAATAATTGAATAAAAAAAATTGTGAGGACACAATTTCCAGAAAGGGGGAGAATGTGACAACCCAGGTACTTATAAAATAATTTGTTTTCATTTTGGAATTAAATAGTTAAATTCATTATAAATGTATAATGAAATAAGTGGTATTTATAGAAATTAAGGAATTTATACTAATAGAATAGTATCCTCACCTATGAAACTATAATTAAAATTTATATATCTTATAAGTAAAAATATGATATATTTATATCACGGAATAAGTAAATAAATGATTTAAAAATGATAAATTAAGTGTTGGTATTTCTGTAAAACATAATGGTTTATTTATAATTTTATATTTAATTTAATGATTTAAAAAAAAAATTATTTTCATAAAATAGATTCATAAATTAATATTTTATTATCTTATTATTATAATATAATTTCATGAGACCTTAATTAATTTTTCAAAGTGTTATAAAATCAGTTATAGTTTTAAAATTGACATTTTTTGAATAAATTATGATTTTAATTAAAAATTAAATTTATCATATTTAAATAATTATTTTCATAAAATGGAGTTCATTTTTTAATTCTACATATTGAAAAATGGTTAGGGTGAATTTTTGGGATTTTTCAAAAATATTTGAATTTTGGGTGAATAGTGAAATATGGTAATTTACACTATAAGGTAAATAAATGAATCATTGAGTCATGTATGATGTGATCCCATAATATTTAAGTATAATTTATTATTTTAATATATTTAGTGATAATTCTAAAAATATTCATAGTCTTGAGCCGAAATAATAAACTAATGAATAAAATAATCAAAAAATACTCCTCTCATCCACTATAAATACCACCCTCGCCACCTCTTCTCCTCACACCTCAAAGACTTTTAGATTGTTTAATTTCTTCCCAATTCAATTCCCAAGCCTCTTCCCCATTTCCAAGACCTTTTGGTCTCACAAAAAGTCCAAAACCAAGTTCCTCAAGGTTGTTCTCAAGGGGAATAATTCAAGAGGTAAACTATTCTTTCAATTTTCTTTTTTCTTTTATTTTCTTATTATCTTGGTGAGGTGGTTTTAAGAGAGACAAAGAATATATAATTAAAATTTCATTTTATTTCATATCCTATACCTCTATGTAAAATTATTATAGCAAGATCACCCAAAAAATAAACACTACCTTTACGACCTAATTATTTAATAAATATTTAATGAAATCATGATTGATGTATACTATTACTTTGGACATGACGAAATATGGACTAAAGTGATTGAATACGAATAAAATTTTGATTATCTCATTTTTTATGGTGGTATAATTTGTTTTATCTTCATTTAATATTTAAATTGAATAATAAACTAGTTATGGAATGTGGTATACTCACTGTTTAATTATGAATCTAATCACATAATTACATGAATCACATTTGAGTTAAAACAAAACATTATAATTTCGTAGAACCATGATTTATACTTCAACCAATAACCTTTTAAAGAGTTTAAATTCCTTGAAACATTCTTCATTGAATTCTAAAAAAGACATATTTCAAGGGAATTTTGTTCAATGGTTTTGAGATCTTGGAAAATTCACTCATATACCTCTTGTAGAATCATGTATGATCTATAAAACTTATTATTGCATGTACTGAAGTTATAATTGTAAATTTATTGATCAAATAATTTTTTTTAGGCTTTCCTAAATTATTTCTCTAGATAGTTTTAACCCTAAAATAATTCCACTCTAAACCATGAAGTGACAGTTCTTCTAATTTAGAACTTAATTATTTTTCTCACATATATTGAAAATGAGTATAAGTTTCTCAAGCATATTTCGAATGATATTAAATAAACTTATAAATCATCCATAAATGTAGCTAATATATATTATTCCATGTAATGTAATATCTCCATCATACACTATTTAAAAGTAACAGGATCATTTCATATACCAAATTCCATACATCAATATGCAATCATGTTATAGGGAAAAGTGAACATACACTTTTATTGATCCTTGAAGGTAATATAAATATGATTATATCCTAAATAACCATTCTATAAGAATTAATAATCATATTAACTTAATCACTCCAACATATTATCCATAAATTAAATAGGTAAGTGACCTTTCCTCAAAGAATCATTCAGTTTCTTATAATCAACACAAAATTGTTATCCTATGAAAATAACAGTTAGAATCAATTCATTGTTATGATTATAAATCAATTTTATCCCAATATTCTTTAGAATATCATGTAATAGGTTCACCTATGGTCTATTTGAGATTGAATAGATAACTTCAATATCTAGAAAATTAAAAAAATTCTTTCTTAACCACCTATTTTATGAGAGGGGTTAGTGTTTTTCTAGTTGTTAGGATGGTTTTAAACCTTCTTCCAATATTACCTTATGAGTATAAATTATTGGAATTTTTTCATTTGATGTTTTCTATAATCCATATAGTGTATTATTTTCTCTACTTAAGTACCCACAACAAGTCTATTTCTTACTTAACAGTTAGAGAAAAATTCATAATGACCGAAATGTATCATTCTCCCCCAAGTAACCATACTTTAATATAGAGTGGAGATGATTCAATTATATTTATTAAGATATAATTAACAAAAGTATTCATTGTTTTAGTCCTTTATCAATATAATATACCCATAATTACTTCTAATTTATAATAACAATCACCCTATCCTAACATAAACAACATTTACTTAACATGTTTTTAATATTGTTTCTCATCAGAAAAATACTCTTATATGAGTGTAAGGAACTTTATATAAGCTTATTAACATCCCATATAATTATAAAATTTATTTATAGAGCATAAATCCTCTAAATCCATTAGGGAAGTTTTCTTGAAAACTTTTAACACATTTTAAGTTTTCTTATCTTCACCAAATCTAAAAAACAACTTCCCTTGATGAACTTTAATTAAAACTTTTTTAGTTGAAATGAATGATATTTAAAAAGACAGGGGTAATTATATATCTTCCTCCATATAGAAAATAATAAAAAATTTCAAAATGATAATTTTTTTAACCATCATTATAACATTCTTTAAAACTCTATTTGGGAACTTTATTGATCAATCAACAAATTGAAGGGATGTTTAGGTGGAATTAAACTTATCTAAATTGAGTTTATTGAATAATATAAAAATAATAAGATTGAAAATATATTTTAAATTGAAAATATATTTTTCTAACCTACATGAGGAAATGGGTAATGGGATAGAAAATCTCCTTAGATCTACTGAATTTAGTAGAATATTCAGTTTTACCACTACTGATAAATAATCACTATGGGAAATGGTTCCCATATTTTATAATATCCTTTTATTAGATCTTATATCCTTTATAAATTTTATATATTCCAAAATTTGATAAATGGATTCCAAAAAGGGTATATTGATGTGTAATTTTGGAAAAATATCAAAAAAAATTCCAAATCATTGGTCCATATTACGTTGCTTCAACTAACATGAAAAAGGTTGATATGGAAAAAATAATATGAATCCCTATATTTCTTTATCAAGATTGTTTTACTTCACTTTCAATGGATCTTCCTCTTCTTTTTTATTTATCTAATTTATTACCTTTCTCAAAATTATTTTTATATTTATCTTCTTTTCATCATTATATTCTTCCAAAACCTTCTTTGATGGTGTGATAAGCTTCCAACTTCTCAAGGTTACTAATTTGGCATCCTCTCTTAGATTTTTATATGTGTTACATAAAAGTGTTCTTAGTTTTTTTTCAAATAATTGATTTTAAGGGTCTTAATTTGTGATTCCAAGCATCGAATAGAGACCTCATGATTTTTTAATCTAGTTTCAGTGGTTTTAATGAACATAGAAATAACATATTTCAGTGCTGAATTAGGATCATGTTGTTTTTAACGAGTGATTTGGGTCAGACTAAGGTTTTGTTACCCGTTTTTTTAACACTACCTTTATTGAAATTGGTTCCCTTGATGTAAATGTGGATGTGTGTTTTGATATTGAGTTTGGTTTTATAACAATGATCTTTATTCGCATGGTTATTTAATTTATTACTACTATCCTTCACATCTAAAGTTCAGAGTATCTTTCCATGTTGGGGTTTGAAATTTTGGGAGTATATTTGAAGACCATTTTTTAGAAATTTAGTCCCACTCCTTTATAGTTGGGTCAAAAAAATTCCATGAACACTCTTTTTGCATAATTTTCACCATAATTACTATAATATGGGTGTTAAATATCATCGATTGATGTCATTGTATTGATTTTTAAAGCATGTATATTTTTGGATAATATAACCAACTGAGTCAAAAAACTAGTAGTTGTATCAATATTATTCATTATTCTATTCTTATAGACATATATTTATTGTCACTATAAAGTTTTGGTAGAAATATCCTATAATAACTCTAATATTTCATCTAGTGTCATTATTATTATACTTGCATCTACATCTATGCCAATGATAGATTCTGTACCAATAACTACCCCATATAAAAAGTTTAAATTTTTATCCCTATCACTAATTCATGATTTTCTAACTTACTAAACTACTCCTTGAAACTTTCCCAATATTCAAAAAGTTATTTTGTATCAAACTACTAAATATTATGAATATCCTTTTACAACATCACTATTTTTGATGGTAGAAAATTATTTTCCTCGAATACTTGATCTAAATCCTGTAAAGTAATAATATATCTTTATAAATGTCCTTTTATCCAATATTTAATCTTATCTTCGATGATAAAGAGAATAATTGAAGGCATTCCACATCTCCCAATATTAAATTATAACATAATGTATCACATATCACTAAAAAGTTTTCTAGATGAGCATCATGAACTTTATTTGATAAGTTACTAAATTGAACCATGTTTTGAATAAGCTATATAACTAATAGTTTTATAACAAATTTTATTTTTTTAATGATCCAAACTTTTTAAATGATATTTTTTTCTTGAGAAAATTATTTTTATTTAGTACCATACACAACAAAACCATATCTATTTAATAAATAAGTGAGTATAAATGGAAATTTGACCACCATGATTCGACCTTTTTTGACAACTTTTTAAAATATGACTATTGGTCAATATAACCATTGGAAACTATACTCTTGGAAATAATTTTTATGTTATAATTTTTAAGTATAAATGATAAAGAAAAATTAATGCAAAAAAAAAAGAAACGATGGACTCCACTAGTAGAGTCATGTCATATGAAACCCATTTTTCGAAGCTTGGGATGGAGGTAACATCACATGGGTTTTGTCTTAAAAAATCCCAATACAAACTTCAACAAGTAAATATTGAATGAAATTTCATACGAGAGAAGTTTAAGTTAGTGTAAATTACCACTCAACCGATGTTATCTGAGACGCCCCATGAATCTATCACTATTACACATCTTACCCTTAGGTCATATGTGGGTGTTATAAGGGGTTATGTTTCAAGGACCTAGTTACTTAAAGTGTAATTACATTGTATAAAAAAAATTCTTCCATAAATTATATTTTACGAATATTTATTCTTAATAAATTTGATATGGAATTTGATAAATTAACTTTTCGGATAGAAATTTTAATATTAGGAAAGGATATAAATATTTATAATAAACTAAGATATTATGGATAATACTTACTTTTATATTTAAAAGTTATAATTATCTTATTTATATAATTATTTTTATAAAATAATTATCATTTTTTAAATCATCATTACAAAATTAGGTTAGGGTAAATTTATGATAATTTTCTAAAATACTTAATTTTTTTCATGAATAGTAAAAATACAGTTTGAGTTTTTTTGGTATGTTTAATGACTTAATAATTATGTAATAGTGATTTAATAAATATTTAACCAAAATCCCTGACCTAAAATATGTTATTATATTAATAACAATTATTAAAATATATTTTAATCAATTTACAAACCTATACTTTACTTTCCAAAGTCTGCAATGGAAACTTTAACATTAAAAACATTGTTTTTTTGAAACTTTACTTTTCCATGCCAAAAAAAGTAATAGAAAATTATGATATAACAATTTTTATTATAATAACATAAAATATGACCCAAGATAACAAAAACATGGGAAAGACTTTGGTTTTTCATTTTCCACAACCTAGGTTTCCAAGGCCTATATTTTGAAATTAATAAACAAATCCTCCACTTTTGCTATAAATATGCACCAATTTATCCATTTTATTTCACTCACAATACATAATACAAGAATATATTGTATTTTTACCTCCCAATGAGTCTTCAAAATGTGTTTTCAATACCCTAAGGTCCCAATCTGCAAGTTTTAGGAACAACTCTTCAAGGTAAGAGAATTATTCATCTTCTCTTCGATTCAAGAAACTATTTTCATATAAATATTATAAATGTTATGTTTACTCTCTTATATTACATTTTTTATCATAAAATTACTAAAAATTATGTTTTATCAATGGTATAACCTTTTCCCCACTCATTTTACTATTTTTTAAAACCACATTTTATACTCGTTATACTGCCGAATTTACATCTCAAAATTTCCCTTTTTCCTCAAGAAATTCTATTTCATTTTCTTTTAGTGAATACATAGGACTAATTATTTAAAAAGGGTATTCAAATATATGTATAATTTATTTATTAATTTATATGATTAACATACATGAAACCTGTATTCCTTTTATATGGGTTGAAAATGACATAATAGTCATGTTTTAAGCACTTTTGAATCACCATGATTTTGATATAAAACCCATTTATTTTATTCCCCGTGAGTTATTTATGAAATGTTTGATTATTATCTATGTGGATCAAATGAAATTAATAAATATTGAGGATGTTTCTAATATCTCTCCAATGCATTGATTAAAGAATATAATCTTTATAAATGACATGTTTTATGATACCTTAGTGAATGACATTGGTAATTTTTATTACACCTCAGTAGAAAACCTTGGTGATATGATTATGAATATCTCATTTAAATATTGTAGAGAAATTTCCATTTTATGATTCATATTCCTTTTATTATCGTATTCCCATTTTTCTTTTTTCTCATGACTTTATGATATTCCTCAAGTTTTTATTGGTATTTCTCATGGTCACATGAAAAATATTTCTTGTGCTTCCCCTTATTGGGACTTATACTCACCCTTTTATTTTATGTATGTACCCAGGTTATGAGATTCAGTAAATTTACTTAATATGAATCTATTATGAATCCTTTCAAGTGTATTAGAATAATGTTTTACGTTTTCTTATATTATTTACCTTTTTTTTTCAAAAAACTATAATGTAAAATATCCTATGTTTGTACAATGTAATGAAAAGTTATGTAATAAAAAGGAAGGATTCCATAGTTGGTATAAATGGATGGTTTAGTTATTTGTGGAAAGAAGGATTTTAAAACTTTAGGAAGAAGCCTATAGAAATGTTTAAATATAGTAAAAGATCCTGGTATTTTGGTGGAGTATTAAGTTAGTTATTTCCAAAAAAATAAATCCCTATCTGGATATGAATAAGTGGATGTGGCTTTGGAATAGATGCATCTAGGGGTAAAATCTGAATCCATATCTTTGAGATAGACTCGAATAGAAACTTGTACATGATGACTAGCATTGATTCACTCCTATTTTGACACTATCATGGGATATGTTTGGTTAATAATAAGATTTTTTTATGAACCAATATGAATAATATATAGAAAATGTATCTTTTTTTAATTAATAACATATTTAATCATGATGTTTTGAGAAATAAAATTTCTTTATAATTTTAATATTCTTAAAAGAAAAAAATTTCTCACTATGGTTTTCCTATTTTAGGAAATGGTAGGAAATAGGATATACCATATAAATGGTGAGCACAAAATACCATGCATTGACGACCCTCTAATGGAATTCATAATGGAAAACTCCATGAGAATGATTAATCAACCAACTTGAGTTCTACACTATAAATTTAATCAATACAAGATACCAGATTCAACTAAAAGGTAACAACTTTCTATTGAGTCCTTTATATATCAAAAATCACCATATTTTAGTGGATCTACCGACCCATTGATTTATGAACAATGGATAAGTTCTATAGAAAATATACTTTCTGTAATCCATTGTTTGGAACAATAGAAAGTTACCCTAACTGTGTACTGCTTAGAGGGAGAATCTGACCAGTGATGGAAATTTATTAAAAACATGAATCCAAGAAGGTAGATTGATTCTATGGAGTAGAAAGATTTCAAGGGAACCTTTTTCAAAAAATATTTCACCTATTCTATGTGAAATAAAATGGAGAAGGAATTCCTAGAGTTAAAGTAGAATAATTTTTTTTGGGAAGCTATGAGATAAACTTTAAAATTATTTATCATTATACCTATAACCTTATCATGGATTACAATGGAAAAGTTGATAGATTTTTTGATGGACTAAGACCATATCTATGGAAGAATCTTGCCAATCAAGACTATGAAAACTATGAGGAGATAGTGCAGAGTGCTATGAAGTTTGAACTGTAATTAGAAGAGATGCAATGGTCTCATAGATTGAATGAAAATAAGAGATAAATGGATCCAAGATTAGGGAGGATATTTTATCATGGAATAGGAGTAAATCAAGTGAAACTTCCCACATTCAACAAATTTTTGAAGAATAATTTGAGGAACTACTTTATTAGGAGTGGGAAATGTTACTAGTGTGAAAGATATGGCTATATTTATTATAATTGTCATAGTGAGGTGAAGCCTCAACTTCTTAACCCTAATGAAAAAGCTTATATAGTTCAGGCCCAACCTGAAGTCCAATTCTTCAAGTTTTTTTTAGCTTGGTCACTTTTCCAATCATTATCCAAATAAAAAGACAATGGAGGGGAATCACCATCAATATCAGAATAGTCTAAGAGAGCTAGGCCAAGATTTTTATATCATGAAGAATGAATTTGAAGCTCCAAATTATGTGGTAGCAGGTACTATCATTGTTCTCTCAAAGATATAATGTTATTTGTTTGATTTAGGTTCTACACATTCCTTTATTTCCTTTAATTTTGAAAAGAATATAGAATCAATCCCTGAACTGAAAAATTATATTTATCATTCAGGACTCCTGGAGGGATTATCTAAGCATCAATAGTGTATATAAACTATAGTATTTACTTTGGCTAAAAAAATCTTATCGAAAATATAATAGTTATTCCCATGTTTGAATTTGACTAGGATAGACTGGCTCTCAAATTATAATACTAATATCAACTAAAGAAGTAATTAAATCTCAATAGTATTGAATGGAAAACATATAGTTGTTTTCAAAGGAGAGATATATCAACCTGATCTTTGTTTAGAAGAACCTTCCATAGCATTATTTATGGAATGATCAGTGAAGTTGAATAAGGAAATAAAATTATATGAATAGAAAATGTCCCCATTGTTTAGGAATACATTGAAATATTTTCTGAATATTTTCTTGGAACTCCCCTAGAAATAGAGGTAGATTTATCCATTGAACTCATGTCTGGGTCCAAACTGATATCAAAGAACCCATATAGAATGGAAAATGTGGACCTGCAGGAATTATATAAAAAACTCCAAGATATTTTAGAGAAGGGGTTTATCCAAACAAGGGTGTCTCCTAGGGGAGAAAATGTTCTATTTTTAAAGAATAATGATGGATCAATGCGGATATACATTGATTACAGAGAAATTAACAAGATCACAATGAAATTTAAGTACCCTATTCTAAGGATTGATGATTTATTTGACCAGTTTTGGGGGGATCAATTCTTCTCCAAGATTAATCTTCGATCTGGTTATCATAAATTTGGGGTGAAGAAATAAGACATTCTAATGACTGCCTTCTAATCAAGATATGGTAATTATTTGTTTCTTTATTCACTTAAACTTGAATAATGCACCTTCTATATTTATGGATTTAATGAATAGAGTCTTTATTAAATACCTTGATAACCGTGTGGTAGTTTTTATTGATGATATTATGATATATTCAAAAGTCACAAGGAGCACGAGGATCATCTAAGGGTCATATTACAAACTCTGTGGAAGGATAGGCAATTTGGAAAGTTCAATAAATAAAAATTTTGGTTACAAAAAATTTCTTTCTTTGGGAACATTATAACCAATAACGGAATCTCAGTTGATCCTACGAATACAAATTCTAGAGAGGAGTGGCCTCATACTACAAAAATAATTGATATTCGTAGTTTCCTTGGTTTAAAATGATATTGTTGGGGGTTTGTGAAAAACATTCATGGTACACTAACCAAGTTAACTCAAAAAATAGGCCAATTTCATCTTGAAAAATGTGTGTGAAGAAAGTTCCAAGATATGAATAAGATATTGGTTACTAGGCCTGTATTAACTCTACCCTCTATCGAATAAGAATTCGTTTTTTTAGTGATACATCTCTGAAAGGGATTGGGTGTGTCCCCATGAAAAATGAAAATGTGATTTATTATGCATCTCAGAATTTTAATATTCATGAGTAAAATTATCATACTCATGACCTGGATCTACCTACAGTTATTTTTTCTCTGAAGATATGAAGGACCTATCTTTATAGGGAGAAATGTGATATATACACAGACAACCAATGTTTGAAGTATAATTTCATGTAATAGGAATTGAACATGAGACAGAGGATATGGTTGGAGCTTATTATATACTATGACTATTTAATTCCTTATCACCCTAGAAGATAAAGCAAAGTCACCTATGCATTAAGTAGGAAATACCTTATTGTTCTAGAAATGATGAGGATTCAAGGAGATCCTTTGATCAAAGACCTAGTAAAAAAGGATATTGGAATCGCAAGGTAAGGGACATCATCAAACCTATCCTAAATGATTTCTCAACCATTATTACCAGAGAAGATCAAGAAATCTCAAAGAGAAGATCCTTTTTTATAGAATAAGTTAGAGGCTTTGAAGAATGGGAAATTTCCTGAGTTTAATATTGATCAAGATGGTGTACCTAAATTTCATACAAGGATACATCTTCTATCTATTCCAAAAACAAATAAGTATTGTATGGATCAATATCATATCTCTACATTATATATACATTATGGAAGCACTAAAATGTATAGAGAACTTTGTGATAATTATTGGTGGGATAATATGAAAAGGGATATTTCTAACTACACTACAAGGTTCTTGGTGTGTCAACAAGTGAAGGATGAGACACAAATTCATAAATTGGTATTACAACCACTACCCGTACCAACATGGAAGTGGGAAAATATCACTATAGACTTTGTCCCTAGTATCTTGAGAAAATTCAAAGGGAACAATATGATATGGGTTATAGTGGGTCATCTCACCAAGACTAACCATTTCATTGCTATTCGATAAGATTTATTTCTCAAACAACATTCCAAGATTTATGTAAAGGAAGTGGTGTGGTTGCATGGGGTACCACTTTATATCATTTATGATCCTGATCCAAGGGTCACATAATTTTTTTGGAGAATTATTCAACATGATCTAAATGCTTAATTGAATTTTAGTATGACCTATCACCTTCAAACTGATGACTAATATGGAAAAACTATTCAAACACTCAAGGACTTACTGAGAAAATACTCAATGGAATTTAAAGTTGGATGTGATCAACATATACCATTAGTTGAGTTCTTATACAAAAACAACTTTCATTAAAGTATTCAAATGGCACCCTATAAATCTCTATATGGTAAGTTATGTAGAACTCATACATGTTGGGATAAAGTAGGTGAGATAAATATTCTCTATCTTGATCTTATTCAAGAGATGACCAAACAAATGTATGCTATCAAACAAAAAATAAATGCTACTCAGAGTCAGTAGAAGATCTATGTTGAAAACCGTCGAAGGGACTTGGAGTTTGATGTTGGTGAAAAAAATTTCATTTGAATATCACCATGGAGGAGAGTCATGTGGTTTGGGAAGAAAGGGAAACTTAGCCCTAGGTACATTTTCCCCTATGAAATCCTTGACTGTATAGGAGTATTAGCCTATAAAATTTCACTTACACCAAATCTAACTCAAGTTCATGATGTAATCCATGTATTTCTCTTGATGAATCATATACCTGACCCTTCACATGTACTGAATCCAGAGGCGGTGTAACTAGAACATGAACTCTCTTATGAGGAGAAGTCGTTGGAGATCATGGATCATAGGGACAAAGTTCTATGAAACAAGACTACCCACCTCATCAAATTGTTGTGGAGGAACCATAAAAATGAAGAAGCAATGTGAGAACTAGAGGAGACAATGAGGAAAAAGTACCCAAACCTTTTCTCAACTCAGAGAATGATTTGAATATTTTGGGGATACAATTTCTTAAGGGGGGAGAATGTAATGATCTAAACTTTTTAAATGATATTTTTCTTCTAATAAACTGAGTACTGTTTTTTACCATACACAAAAAAACCATATCTCTTTAACAACGAAGTGAACATAAATTAAAATGTGACCATTAGGATTTGACCATTTTTTGACTGTTGGTAAAATATGAACATTGGTTAATATGACTATTAGAATCTATAATCTTGGTAATAATTTTAACATTATAATTTGTAAGTATAAATGATAAAGAATAATTAATGCATAGAGGAGAAACGATGGAATCAACGAGTAGAGTCATGCCATATGAAGCCCATTTTTTAGAGATTGGGAGAGAGGTATAATCACTTGGGTTTTACTTGACCAATCCCAAGCCAATATTTGATAGGTAAATCTTGAATAAAATTTCCTATGAGAGAAGTTCAAATTAGTGGAACTTACCACTCAGGTGATGTTTTCTAAGTCACCCCATGAATCTATTATCATCACACATCATACCCTTATGTTGTATGTGAGTGTTATAAGGGTTTATTCATTGATTCCCTAGTTACTTAAAGTGTCATTCCATTGTATAAATAAAATTTTTGTTCCATCAATTATATTTTAAGAATTGTTTTTCTTAAAAAATTTGAGATGTAATTTGATAAATTGATTTTTTTGACAGAAATTGTACTTTCTAGAAAAAAATATAAATATTTACAATAAAATAATATATTATGGATAATGATTATTTAAATGAAATAGTGTGATAAAAATTCTCCTATTGAAATATAAATTATAAAATATATTTTTTTCAAATGTGAGAAATTTTACTATTCATTTTCAATACGCTATTATTTTTAATAAATAAGGATTTTTATATTTTAATGTTCAAATTAACATATTTGAATAATTATTTTGATAAAATAAATATCATTTTTAAAATCATAATTCCAAAATTTGGTTAGGGTAAATTTATGAGAATTTTCTAAAATACTTTATTCTTTTCATGAATAGTAAAAATACAGTTTGAGTGTTTCAGTATGTTTAATGACTTCATAATTATGTAATAATGATTTAATAACTAATTAACCCAAATAAACGATGTAAAATATGTTATTCTATTAATATAAATTATTTTAATAGATTTTAATCAATTTCCAAACCTGTAATTTCCTTTCCAAAGTCTAAAATGGAAATATTTACATTAAAACATCATTTTTTGTGGAAAATTTACTTCTACATGCCCAAATAAGTAATATAAAATTATAATCAAATCCTATATATTAAAATAACACAAAATATTACCCAATTTTACAAAACCATGTAAAAATACCTTGGGAAAATCCATGGTTTTACATTTTTCACAAGCTAGGTTCCCATGGCCTATATTTGGAAATTAATACACAAATCCTCCACTTTTTCAATAAATACACACCCATTTCTCCATTTTCATTCACTCCCAATACATAATAAAAAAATATCTGGTAGTTTTACCTCCAAAGGTTCCCTCCCAATGTGTCCTAAATCCCTCAAGGTCCTAATGATCATGTTTTAGGGACAAATATTCAAGGTAAGCAAATTATCCTTCTTTTCTCTTTGATTCAAGAAACTCTTTTCATTTATGTATTCTTAATTTTATGGTTACTGTATTATATTACTTTTTATGATGCTTTCTCATGGGTATACACATCCTTCCTTTTTTAAGGACAAGGACGCACTGACTGTTGCCCTGCATTCCCGCTTTCCAAAGGAGGGAGACATTCGTCACTTGTTCAGGGATGTTTCCTCCTTGATCGAAATAGGATGATGAGATGTCAGTTCTTCCTTCCATGGATTCTTCCTAAAAACTCATCACCTAGTCTGGGTATCCCTTATAGATTAATATGTTGTTCATGAAACTCTTCTCAATGCCATATCTTCATGGACACTGGTTAATTACACTGCTTCTGTCGGAACATTCGAGGGGGTCCAGTTAGGGTAGCAAAATTCGGTCAGGGGAGTAATCACATTGGACATCACTGGAGTGTTTGGATGATGGAACATTGTCACATCTGGGTTTCTTCCCCTTATTATAGGGCTTCTCAAGGGCGCAGAATCCAGAGGAATCCTACATCGAATGCTGGGAATTATATGCCATAGGCATGTCTCTGAGGTTTTTCTTAGCTTCCCATGTTTAACACAAGCTATGTCGTAGGATTAACGTCTAGTAGGGATAGATCGAATTGATCAGAAAACTTATTGTAGTGAATCAGATGGGTGTAACCCCTGGAGGGAACACTGATGTTAGGGATGACACATGGTTAGTTACCCGAGGGCTTCTAAGAGCAGTAAAGAGGTGAATTGGAATGATCTCACCGGGATGTGGTGGCTCAGGTAAGAATCGAAATGGAATATGGAGAGTTAAATGAAGTGGCGGGGGAATGATATGGAGCCATCGTGAATGTGATGGTATCACTAGGATTGAGACTCAAATAGACTTCCTATGTATCCCCGTAGCAGGTAATCAAAGTCCACGTAGTTCGGAAAGGCGATGGGACACCTAAGGAGGCAACCCGTATGAAGGGGACCCGGAAGAAATGAAACCTCCGAGTTGGGGCATGACCTTCCCGAAACAAATAGAATCGAGGGAAAGACCAGGATGAGACCTGGGTGATAGGATTGAACCTTAGGGAGGATTACTATGTACCTTGACTTGGCATGGATCAAAGTCCATGTAGGTTAAGATGGGGGCATAGAATCAGGGTGTACGCAGAGGACAATGACCCAATGATATACTGGGGCTTATGCGTGGTTAGAAACCTGGGTTGGTCTGACACCACTGGGACAGACCAGATATGGGTGTCCCAATGAAGGGTATGACAACAGCTTACTGTTGGATTGGAAACTCAAAGGCTTACCGCTGGTTGGGATTGATAATGGATTACTATCAATCAAGGTACACAACGTCTTACCATCGGTTGGTAAACACAACGACTTACCATTGAACGAGTTCACAATGTCTTACTAATAGATGGGGTTGAAAATCATAGAGGCTTCCTACGTACCTTGTCTAGGAGACAAGGATAAAATCCCCTATAGTTAGAGCGGGTATAGTTTATCATCATGTGGGATGAAAAGGGGGCATGTAGTTTAATGTAATGTAGGATGGGGGTGGACCGATTTACAGTAGTCGGGACTGATGGGAGTTGGGATTGAACCTCTTGGGGGCTTCCTACGTACCTTGCCTCGGTAAGGATCAAGGTCCACATAGTTTGGAATTTGGTGAACCAATTTGAAGTGGTAGGGACCAATGGTTTTTGGGCTTGAACCTCGGAGAGGCATCCTACGTACCTTTCCTTGGTAAGGATCAAAGTCCACATAGTTCTGAATTTTTTGAACCGACATGAAGTGATTTAGACCAATGGTTGTTGGGCTTAAACCTCAAGGAGGCAACATACGTACCTTGCCCTGACAAGGATCAAAGTCCGCATAGTTTGGAATTTTGTGAACCAACGTGAAGTGATTGGGACTAATGGTTGTTGGGATTGAACCTCTGGGAGGAGTCCTACGTACCTTGCCTTGTCAAGAATCAAAGTCCATGTAGATCAGGATGGTGTTGGGGCTTACTCTCTAAGGAAACCCAGAGAGGATGTCATGGTCAATGCTTACTGTAATCCCATGTGAGTCATGCTCGGTGTGAGAAACAGGAGGCAACAAAAACCAAATGATCACATCGCGAAAGGTGCATTTGTGGGAAGTTGATTGGGGATTATACATGGTTAGTGTCCCAAAATGGGAATAGGGGCATACGCATGGTCCACAACCCAGGGAGATGGACATTGGGACTTACTCTTGGATGGAGGCCAGGTGGAAACAAATCCAAAAGGGAGAGGGATTTGGCATGGAAGAGAGGAGGATTCTGGTGCCAATCCCCTCCTCTATGGTATTCATCCAAGAAGAATATAGGAGTATAAGGGATCCTACCCTCCATAAGAAAGGCTAGGGGCTTACACCAAGGTGTCTTCCCTTTCCCCATAGATAGATTCCTTCCCTACAAAGAGAATCTCACTCCATGTGAGGAAGATTTCACTTCCGTGGTGACCAGTGGGCCTAGAGAATGTCAGAGATGTGGAAACCTGTGTATGATTCATGGGGAGAGGCCACAATTTAACGTCATGTGTTGATGATGATGGTGCTTTTTAGTTTAACATCCTGCAGCTCATATAAAGTGATTTCACTCCGCACCCCCAGGACTTACATAATCAGAACGCTTTAACCCTTGGTGAAGGGAAGGCACCGACAATGACGTGGTGAGAGGGCATTATGGAGTGATCCATTGAGGGGTCCACATTAGCATGACTATGAGAAGAATAAATATCCATCAACGTGCCTACATGAAGAAGCATGAGGTGAAGAAACGCAATGAAGAGAACCACCCAAGGGATCTTGAAATTACTTCGTGCAAACCTGGGGGGTCGCACGGGAAAAGGGCGCATGACCTCACTATGTTGAAAATAATAGGGGCTTGAACATGGTGCCTTAAGATATGGATGGAACATGGATCACACAAGGAGGGTGGTGTGAAAGATTAGAGGTTGTGCACAAGATGGAAGGTGGCACACTAGCCAAAGGCGGCCCACAAAATGAGAGGTTGCGTGCAGGATGGAATGGCTGCGTGCAAAAGCGGTCCGATGTAGGGGGAACTTGTGTGAAATAAGTATCTTTTGCACGAAAATGACTTGGGGTAAAAGGAAATGGACGGGGATACCACCCAAGAACGACCACCTATAGGAGGACCCTTGGGGGACCTGTCACGCAAGATCCAATACCTTGAGGCCATAATGTTTTTCGCACGGTCATGGAAGAGGTTCCTTTCGCAAAACAGAGCATTTCTCCACCTTCTATCATAGTACCCAAAGGGAAGATGGTACACTTCATTTTATATCCAAATTCCTTAGAGGATACATGCGAGGGTAATTGTGTGCAAATTCCCTCTTTCCGTCGTATTGGGCGCGCAAGCGTTTGCATGCTGGAGGAAAGTTGGCGCGCCTTCTGGACTTTTGCGTGCCAACCCCTTTGGAGGTTTCCAGGGGGTCACCATGGAATCCTTCCTTTGAAATTTCATGGGGTTTGAAAGGGTCCCTTTTATGTCGTATGAGGCATGAAATACTTTTTGCACCATCGGGTGCTTTCGTTCTCGGGCCTTAACTGATTCTCGAGGCCGCTGGTGCTCAAGGGCCCCTTTGACGTCACATTAGGCACACAATCTTTTTCATGATGATAGGAGTGTTGCACATAACCTCATGTATTTTCAAGCCATTTCATTTGGTTGTTTCAAAGGGGTTTCCATGGAAGCCTACCCGTGACGTCACATTGGGTGCGCAAGACTTTGCACACCAGAGGGACTTTTGCACGCAACCCTTGAATCTTGCATGCATCTGCCTCCGGGTTCATGGAACATTATCATTCTCTTCCAAATAAATTTGCTTCTATTTATCATCCCAATTATATCCATGTCCGAAATTCAGCATCAACAAATTCCCCCCTTAGAATCAGAGCTGATGGGGGACCCGAAGATCGGATTCTGAGGGTCCTGCCAAAAAGCAGGGAAGTGCCTGTTCGGTGCACGCAAGAACGTGATTTGGGAATGAAAACCACTTTTGTGTGAATGGAATATTCATTCAAACCTATAAATAGTCTAAGGGCCCCCACATATTCCCCAACTTTTAATTTTTCTGCACGACAGGTGCTTTGCTCTCGTGCGCAAAAATAGGCCCGATCTGCGTATAAGTTTCCGTGGCCGACTCCGTGTTTTGCGAACTGTCGGACATTTTTTGCGTAGATCAACACTTGCACGCATCCATATATTTTTTGCACCAAATATTAATTCTTTCAAGACAATCCCTTAGGATTTCAAAAATGTCTGCCCAATAGATTTATGCCGAGAGGGAGGCCGCTGCAGCTGCGAGGAGGACTCAGATGATCACGGACCCTCAAATTCTTCATGAGAGGAGGGTTGTGTCTAATAAACAGATGATTTTTGGAATACTTACACAAGATCAAAAAGATTATGTCATGAGTGATAGCCTACAGTTATGGAACTTCGGTTTTCTAGAGGAGGTGCTGATGCCTGGTTTCGAGACGGATAGACCACAGTCATGGTTGACACACGAGGATAGTCTTCCGCAGATCCATATTACAAACAATAGCCACCCTATTGGGGAAACATAGATACAACCATCTATGTTCTAAATCCAAATACCATGATGGTTGTGGGAAGCAATTTGGTTCCCGAGGAATCTCCCACTCTTTATGGAAGTTCTTTTAGAAGCAGTATTACTAACGAGACGAAGGGTTGGCAGAAATGGGATTTCAGATTTTGGGGAAACTTCACCAATGAATGGGTATGGGAGTACTGGGTATGCTAAAAATACAAGAAATTTGGGTTGGAGATTTGGTCTATTGGGATTTTTGAATCCATTTGGACATCCCAATTCCACTTCTACCAACAACATGATCAAGTAGCGGAGTTATTCAGTCCCCGGTCTCCTGATACCAAGAAATTCCCATCCACCATGGGGAGGTGGGAATCAATCTATGGTTTGTCCACTGAATTGGGGGAATACCCTTGGATGGGTACCAGTACAATGATTTCCTCCCGACGGGAAATGTCTGGGGGGAATGACACGCACCACAATCCTGTCATGGCACCTTATAGAGATGGATAAAGAGGAGCTAAAAATAAAATACAACCTAAAGGACATATTCAATTCATGGTGGTTTATTATTTTCTTGATGTTGGGAATGATTGTAAAAATTCCAGGCTGAGGGAAGCAATGGACGAACCCATGTCAAAGGAGAAAGGTAGGATCATACTGGAGGGTTCTTGAAGCAGGAGAGTACTGATTGTGGGGATTTGGCATAAATTAAAGTTGGGAACCAAATGTACGATATGATGGGTTTCTTGCTGCATTTTTGAGTGGATGGTTGTTTCCAGTGATGGACACAAGGATGGGGGTCTACCCAGGGATGATAGTGATAGCCAAAATTATGGCGGTGAAGAAAAAGGTTAACCTAGGGATGCCAGTGTTGGCCAGGTTGTACAACATTCTGAGGCGTATCTTGAGGGGAAGTACACCCAGGAGGATATGTGGCCCATTCCAGATTCTTCAGGGTTGGGTCACAGCCCACTATGAATTTTATGACTTCCCGAATTCCATTTGCCCCTGGTAAAGGTATGCAACCATCCGTCTTGAACATTGTCAGAATCCACCCACTGACACTCAGAGAAGAGGGGATCAAGCTCAAGATCGGCATCCACACCCACTTTGACATCCACCCATTCCGAACCCCAGTTGGTCAGATGGTCGACGATGGGAAGGGTCCATTAGATCATAGGTTGTACCTGAAAAGCATCCGGGGTGGTGAACTAGTAGCCCAGATTGATGGTAAAATCTTATTCAAACTGTATGTGATGACCAAGTTTTCCAAACAATTTGGGTGCATGCAATAGATTCCAAAGAAAGTATATACAGAGCTTTGAAAAGGACAAAATCCTTGTATTCTATGACAATTATAGTTTATGTTCATGACAACAGGATTGGAAAAAATCATCATTCTCCCCCCCCCACCGATGTCGGTGTAGTCCTGTCACTAGAGTATGCCGAACACTGGACTAAAACATATCCAGAGGTGATTCTTTAGAAACAAATCTGGAAAAAAAGGTGGATAGTGCAGAGCCCAAAGAATAAAGAGGTATAATAGGTGCCACGAGATAGGTGAGATAGAGAATGGGTCAGGTGGCTAGAATGGAATAGGCTGTTACTTCATCAGAAGGAACACTACGAGCCGAGAACGTGCCTCCACTTTCCGGGGAAGGGTGGTCCCACGTGCGGCCTCATGGGCCATCTAGGGAACTTCCAGGAAAGCAAATAAGGTATCTCCTGAAGCTGACTGATGATGCTATATTCCCCTATATATGGTTTTCCTGGAGAACACTATGACAGTCTATATCCACTGAAGAACTTTGGTGGAGGTTGGTAGACACTGGGCTTGATTTTATAGACATAGGGCGCATCTAGATGATGGATAGGGTAAACTTTCACCACCGGTACACATACCTGACAACTATGGATATTTACGCATGCCAGTCAGGGCAGTATGAAGAACCAAATCTCCTGGTGAAAGTGATGCTTTGACAGGAACATGACCCGGAAAATCTGCCATCCAAGGATGAAAGTATTGAGAAAGAAGAAGAAAAATAAGAAGGAGATGAAAGAAGAGGAAGAAGGGTAAGAACATAGAGATAAGGAAGAAGAGGAGGAGGAATAAGTTGAAGGTCTTGGTGGTGAGGGGCCCTCAGAAGCTCATGCACACCAAAAAAGCTCTTAAGAGAGTGGCGAAATTGTAGAATCTGACACAGAACTGGCTAAGCAGCTCGAGGTGAGTCTTAATCTTATCTTCAATGGATTTTATCTCCTCACAATACTCAATTTTTCAACCAAACTCTATCCCTTTTATAAAAAAATGGGTGAGGATGCCCAAGAAGCCTTCTCCATGGGGGATAAAGACACACCTACGGACATAAGGGAACATTCTCAGGAATCCGTCCTCGGAACCGAATAAGGTGGGCAACCAATTATGGATGGGACAGGTGGCGATGGACCCTAAGAAATATATGAAATGGCATCCTCTAAGCTTTTTTTCATCCCCACAATCGAGAAGGAGACAGTACCGATGATTAAGTTAACATCACTGGATCTGTTCTTTGTTGGAAAATTTGGTTAACCAAGACACTGATCTCCAATGCATGATTTCAAGTTTTGAGTCTCAACAGACCATTGGGTTTGGAACATCTCCAGGAGCCCCACCGATGACCACATTAACTCTTGTAGAAGAAATCATTCTAGGTGGACCCACCCCAGTTCTTGACGAGCCAAAGGTTGCTATAATGGGTGGCAATGCTACCGGGGTGGAGTTCTAGCCTAACAAAGGTGAAGTTGCTGATGAAGAAGGAGATCCCAAAGAAGACCCTACCACTGAACTCCTCACTTATTTCCCTAAATATAGGCCCTCAGAACCTGAAGAAATAGATGATTATGACTCGAACGCTACTGAGGAGAGCCATTTTACATAGTGTAAGGTGTGGAAGTGCATCAAATGCTTTCTCATCCAGCCACAGGCAGAATGGATAAGCCAGATAGGGTCACTCCACACCTGGCTACGCTTTCTTTGTTCTGGAGGGGTAGATTATCACCATCTTCACGTAATGATCCATGATTACATGGTAGAGAAGATACAGGAGAAAAATCAACACTCCAATATTTATCGGTGCCGGAAAGAGTTAGAGAATACTCAGGCATTCTTGGAGGCGGAGCAGGAGGTCCAACACCTTGATGAACAAGCGAAAGAAAGGGATTCATTCATTGCAGACCGCTCCGATCTCATCGAGAAATTGAGGTACCAACTGGAGGATGCTTAGGAGCAGGTAGTGAAGGTGAATCACCAAATTACTGATCTTCAAACTGAACAATCACAGGCACAGGCTAGGTCTAATGATTTATGACCTACCCCTACTATCGAAGAGAAGGATCTCAGGGGGTGGGAAGTGATGTTGGAGACCATAAACCAAAGGGTAGAAATACTGGATCAATTCATCCAAAACGCTGATCCTTAAGGGCCCTATCTTGTACGAACTCATAAACTTATTTTTATTTACCTTCGTTATACTGAACTACATGCATGAAAAAATTATTCACTTTCTTGTTCAGTTTAATGAATTCCAACTACAATCATAATTTAAATATCAATCCATCCCTAAGTTCACGTGGGTTGTTCTTGATGTGAGAAACAAAGGAAGGTCATGTAATCAATTCGTTTGAATGTGGGCACACCAACCAATTTTCAGGAATCCGGGTATAAACAACCCCTATGGGCTCCCTGAGAAGAAAGGGGGAGGCCTAACCAGAGAATGAATATCTTGGAATAGTCGAATTATCACCATCCCAGTGTACTCTAGTGCACAAGATGGGTAACTCCAGGGGTGTTGGAATTGATCCGAACATAGAGAAGTGGAAAGTTTGAATCACGATACTCAAGATTCAAAACATTGTAGGGATGGAGTGGAAATGAAAGATAACTATTGACCATGTTCGAAACATAGCATCCATATCACGTTTCCTAAAATGGGGATAACAAATGAGGGTTGACCACTGACCATGTTCTAAACACAAGGATTGAATCGAAATGTCATCCATTAGTCTTCCTGAACGTCAGCCTAGGACATTAGGCAAGCTGTAGGCTGAGCATCCATATTGTAAGGGAGTTCTTCTAGACGTGAAAGAGGATGATGGTCTGAATAAAGGGCATGACAAGTGTGGAGTGTGGAGTTATGGGTTGTTAGAATGGAGTCTAACACTCTTGAAATCACTCCACCATGGTGGAAACACATTAGGTGGGAATATCTCTCTGATTAGGGATCAAACATACCTCCAAACAGGACCTCTCTAGTAAGGTCCTATAATGCCTTGTAGTTTTATGTCATACCAATAAATATGATAAACATGTAGTCAAAATTTCATACGGTGAGGATGGTGCACATCATTTAAAGGTCATACTCCCTAGGACAAGATCTAGGCTGAGTGGCTAGAAGGGTTAATGACCCTAGGGATGGGCCATATGTGAAATGCCTGGGCATCGCTAAATATCCCATGTGAATGAGAATCAAGCCAAATGTAGTTCTTAATAACAGCGTGGATGGAGGCCAACGTTGATAGGGAAAATTTTCTCTGGAGAGGAAGCTGGAAAATCCCATAGTTATCATGGGGCATCCTAAACTTGTTCAAGGTAGAACTACAGTTTAATTTCATGCGTCGAGGACATATGGGCTCATGCAGTTTAATGTCATATGATAGGATGAGGAGTGAAATGGGGGATTCCAAGAAGAAATTATGTGATGAAGTAGCTATAAACCCAATGTGAATGAGGACATAAGGAGCCCGCACCACACTATATATCCTCAGAGGAAGTTCTTTAGGTCAAGGGACCAAAAGTGAAAGTTAGGTTGGGCCTGAAAAAAAGAGGTCGGGCATTCCTACGTACTTCATGAGGATAGAAATCAAGCCACACGTAGTTCTGAGAGCACAATTAAACATCATGCAGGATGATAAAAGGTATGTGTGGAATGGATATGCTAGTACACATGCTAAAAAAACTACTAAGCCCACGTGATTCATGGTCAATGTGGGAAATAAGGAGTAGTGATGGGATTTTTTTAGTACCGGGAGACACACATTAGGGGAAGTGGGATGCTAGGTGAATTAAATCCCCATAATGATGATGTGTCTACTTAACACACCTAGACGCATGAAGGGGTATAGTCAAGTATATTGGAATTCCACTTGAACATAAGGAAGTGAAAAAATGGTGAATCATGATGCTCAAGATATGTACCACAATGATGGTGGCGTAATGATAGGGGATAACTGTTGACTGTGTTTGAAACACAACATCCATATTTCATTATCCTAGAATGAGGACAACCAAATGAGGGTCGACCACTGACCATGTCTGAAACATAGGACCTGTCACAAATGTCATTGATGTCCTCAGGGACGTCGGCCCAAGATAATAGGTAAGATAATGTGGCATGAGACCAGGCCATAAAAGGAGTCCCTTCATACATGGATGAGGATGAGGAGCCAAATAATGGGATCAAAAAGCTTGGACATGGAATGAGTTGAATTCCCATGTGAAAATTCCACACTTCGGGCTCTTTGTCACAATGAATTTGAGTATGAAAATAAGACATATCAGA
Source organism: Viscum album (assembly GCA_963277665.1). NCBI lineage: Eukaryota > Viridiplantae > Streptophyta > Magnoliopsida > Santalales > Viscaceae > Viscum > Viscum album. The sequence goes on along the minus strand of OY728137.1, from coordinate 1,384,474,394 downwards.
TAGAGGGAGTCGAGTCCCCATATAAGGAAAAGTTTCCTGAGGTTTCACACTTCCAACTTAATGGTCGTTGGATGGGCCATTAAGGGGGTCCTGATTTAATGGACTGTGCACAGGGTGGAGAAGTAGCCAGACCCGACGCATAGTTCCCATAGGGAGATCTTAGTTTAAAGTCATAGAACTCAGACCAGGTTGGGAAAAGACATGTGAGGTACATGGTGTGACTATTTCAAAACCCAACGTGAATGAGAACCCAATAGGTACTCAGCACACCACATGCTCCCAAAAGATTTCTGGCCAAGGGGATAAAGAGAGGGGGGGTAGAATTTTAGATTCTTGGGGATGGACCCAGACACAAGATGCCTGTGCATTCTTACATATCCCATGAGGATGGGAATCAAGACGTATGTAGTTATGGAAGATGTCATGTAGTTTAATGTCTTGTAGAAAGGGAATGGAGTGGTCTTAGTTTATGGTCATAGATCTTGGACCATAGATAGAAATGAAAGAGGGAGACACGTGGTAAAGTAATTACTTAACTCGACGCGAATGAGGACAGTAGGAGTCTGTATCACCATAATGTGCTCCCAGGTAAACTTCTAGGTTAGGGGACCAAAAGTGAAATTTAGGTTGGGCCCAAGGCAAAGTGCCCGGGCATTCCTACGTACCCCATAAATATAGGAATCAAGCCATACAAAGTTCTAAAGGTGGCATGGTATGATACCAGTGCTAGGGATAATAAGGTTGTGCGGGTCTGGACCTCGCACCAAAAGAAGCGGAATTTGATAGATCTTGTTTTTCCTTTAGGATGAATGTGTGTTTTTTTAGTCAAGTGATGGACCTAGGATGGAAAGTTCAGGAATATCCACAAGAATCAAGTGGTATAAAGGCTTTGATAAATGATATGGTGTGTGATTGATACCAAATATGATTTCATCTTGAATGAGGGCACCACGATGCAGTGCCATTTTTCATCGTGCGACTAGGATGATAATGTCATAGTTTAGGGTTATGTGATAGGACCAACCAAGCATTTTAATTTCGTGTAATAAATACAATAGTTTAAATTCATGTGAAACCATAGGGGGAGTGAACATGATGTGATAAATCATACCCAGTGTGAATGAGGATGAGGTCCACATCACACCACGCACGATTCTGAGGAAGAAACCTTAGGCCAAGGGGCTAGAAAAGGTAAAAAAATATGGGGATGGACCTATGGACGAAACGTCCAAGTGTTCCTACATATCCCATGAAGATGGGAATCAAGTCATACATAGTTTTGAGAGTGTAGTTTAACATCATGTGGGATATAACAGTTTAAGGTCATGTAGGACCGTATACAGTTTAACATCATGTAGGATGACATATAGTTTAATTTCATGGAGGATAGGAGGTAAGAGGGACTAGCTCCTATAATGGGATTACATGGTGCGACTATGGAAAACCCGAAGTTAATGGGGCCAAAATCCCATACACGGCACACCATGAAATCCTATAAGAGTTGGGGCCTAAAAGGCTAAATAGAAGAGATAATTAGTCGAACTTGAGATGGACCCAAAGACAAGATTTCTGGACATTCCTACATATCCCATGAGCATGGGAATAGAACTATACGTAGCTCTAAAGATAGTACATATAAGGAGGTATTAGTTTAAGGTATTAGAGCTCAGACAATGAAGACACGAAACTCTTCCAAGCGGGAACAGACCTCAATCCAATCCCTAAGACCACGTGAGTGAAAATTGATTTGGGAAACAAGGGAGGAAGAGGTATTTGAAACACATGGGATTCAGGTAAAGGGGAAGTCAGTGTGGAGCCCTAAATGACGACTTACCATGACTTTTTCCTCCTAACGTGCAAATTCTCACTGAGGGATAGTACCAAGAGTATCAAAATTCCACTTGGACATGGTGAGATGGAAAATGATGTGAATCATGTAACTGACATTTAAGGATTGATGGGGTTGTCGTGACAATAGAGGATAACTGTTGACCATGTTAAAAAACACAACATCCATATCGTGTGACCTGAAATGGGAACAAAAAATGAGCATCAACCGCTGACCGTATTCACAACGCGGGACTTATATCAATTTGTTGTTCGAAATCCTCAAGGATATTGGCCCATAATAGCAGGAGAGACCTTGGGTCGAGTATCTATGCCATTTGGGGATCCCTTTAGATGTGAAAGATAATGAAATCCCAAATTAAGGGGAAAAAGATGCCAGAAAAATGGGTGAAAGCATGTCCAGGTAGAATCCGACACTCCAGGATCTGAACCAGAGTACTCTTGGGCACATTAGTGGATCACCAAAGAGGGTTGAGGGACCCAAATTCAAAGTAACTGACTTAAAAAGATGAGTGTAGGGAAAGGGAGCGAAGGGCGCTTAGGAAAGAGAGGTATGTGGCATGGTTGTTACAAACCTGACGTGAATGGGGAAACAAGACCATACTACACTGTGTACCCCTCCCTTGGAAGGACTTAGGCCAATATGACATAATGATAGAGAGGTTTCTAAGAAATGGGGTTGGACCCGAAGACTAGATGTTTGGGAGGTCCTATATATCCCATAAGAATGGGAATCAAGCCACACATACTTCTGAGGAAGGATGTCGTGTAGTTTATCAACATGCAACAAGGACACAAATAGGGGAAAGGTACCCCAATAAGGGATGTGTGTGGTACGATGAGTAGCCCAAGGTGAATGAGGGCATAAACTCATACCACATCATACAACCCCAAATGAACACTCGGGTCCAGGGGCCAAAAAAGTTTTGGGGCCTAAGGCTGGGCATCCCAGCCAACTGTATACATATGACCACTTATGCGGGTATTGCCTTACCTCAGCTCCTAATCCCACATAAGAAATGATCAGTGTGGGAAACAAGGTGTAGGATTTGGATCTCCCCATCATATAAGGGTTTGACATCTGGAATCACACTCCTGCCTAAGGTAGACCAGAGCTTGAAGAGACAGCGGGGAAGAATGAACCACTACACTCAATGTTTGGGATATATGGGGATGGTGAAAATGAAAAAGGATAACTATTGACCAAATTCAAAACATAGCATCCATATCATGTGACCCGAAATGGGAACAAAAAATGATCATCAATCGCTAACCATATTCGCAACGCTGGACCTTTTTCATTTTTTTGTTTGAAACCCTTGAGGATGTTGGCCTGTAATGGTATGAGAGACCTTGGGCCAAGCATCCATGCCATTTGGAGTCCCAAGTACAAGGTGTGTGTGAAGCATAAATGTGGCCGTGCAATTTAAAGTCAAGATGGACAATAGAAGAGGTGGATATATTCAGGGGGAAGGGATACATGGTATGATCATGATGAACTTGATGTGAATGAGGGAAAAAATCTTGCACCACACCATGTGTTTTGACCCAATGGGAGGTCCCAATGTTTGGGGCTGGGCCAATGAATGAAATGTTCAGGCGTTCCTACGTATCCCATGAGGATGGGAATAAATCCATACATAGTTCTAAATGCCATTCAATTTAGCATAATGGTTGGAGAGAATAATGTGGGAGGGAAAATGGTGCAATCATCGTAATCCTGACATGAGTGGGGCCAAAGAATCCTACACGACACCATGTGGGATCCTCCAAGAAAACTATACCTAGGGGGATAGTCAAAGAGGAAACTGGGGACTGGAATAAAGATGAAGCATATGGGCATTCCTACATATCTCATGAGGATGAGAATCAAGCCATACATAGTTCTTTCGGTTTAATGTCTTGTAGTATGACACATAGTTTAACATCTTGTAGGATGACATACAGTTTAACATCATGTGGGACAACATACAGTTTAACATCATGTGGGACAAGATATAGTTTAACGTCATGTAAGAAAATATACAGTTTAACATCATGTGGGACAATATACAGTTTAACTTCATGCGGGATGACATACAGTTTAATGTCATGTGAGAAATTTTATAGTTTAAGGTCATGTAGGACCATATATAGTTTAACATCATGCATGACAATATACAGTTTAACGTCATGTGGGATGACATACAGTTTAATGTCATGTAGAACATTTTAAAATTTAAGGTCATGTAGGACCATATATAGTTTAACGTCATGCAGGACAATATACAGTTTAACGTCATGTGGGATGACATATATTTTAATGTCATGTGGGACATTTTACAATTTAAGGTCGTGTAAGACCGTATACAGTTTAACATCATGCAGGATGGTGTACAGTTTAACGTCACGCGGGACGACATATAGTTTAATGTCATGTGGAATATTTTACAGTTTAAGGTCATGTAAGACCGGATAGTTTAAGGTCATGTAGGACCCTTTTTATTCAAGAAAAGTATTTCTTGAGGAACTTGGCATTGGTAGGAGGAGTTATACACTCAACATCCATGGTAATGAGGGAGTATGCACCAATGAAGTAAAAATTATAAATAATGTAATGTCTTTCCCATTTGGGCTCCAACTTGGGTGGTTTCCTTCTGGGTATCATTGGTGTTCTCAGGGCCAACTACAAGTCTCCTTGAAAGAAAGAGCGACGGTAAACTTTTTGGTTGAAAGCTCTAGCTATCTTGTTTTGATGACTTTCCAGATTATGTAGGGCACAAATCCTGTTCTCGTCGTGCGCTTCCAAACCAGCTAGATGGATTTTAGCTACTTTATCAGGCACTTGCAGATCATAGACCGCTGTGCGCAATGAGGGAAATTGAATCTTGATGGGTTGTACTACCTCTGTTCCGTACACCAGGGAATATGGGATCACTTGGGTGGAATTACGAGTTATCATCTGATAAGCCCAGAGGGTGTTGGAGATCCTATTTAGACAACTCTTCTTATTCTGACCAACTATTTTTAGTATAATGTTATAGAGGGTTTTGTTGAACGACTTGATCTGTCCATTTTCTTGCACATGATAATGGGAGGCATGGTTAGAACAGATGTTGTACTTAGCATACAATTTCTTCAACTCAGCTACTCGGATGTTCGTGCCGTTATTGGTGAGGATGGCATGATGGTCTCCAAATCATTAGATGATGTTGGATCTCAAAAAGTCTATGATGAAATGAGCCTTGAACTCTATGAGTGGGACTGCCTCTGCCAACTTAGAAAAGAAATCTATAGTGGTCAGGATGAACCTGCACTGGTGAGCTGTTGCTAGTGGATATGGTCCCATGACATCGAGTCCCCACACTTTAAGGGGCCAAGAGTACATGGTGGTGTGGAGAGGCTCTGACATCAGATACACAAAGATGGAAAGAATTTGGCATCCATGGAACCTTTTGGCAAACTCAGTGCAGTCATGGATCATGGAGGGCCAAAAATACCCCAGTCTTTGGATCTGGTGAGATGGTTTCGGCCTGGTCTAATGAGCCCCACAGGAACCGGCATGAACCTCCTACATGACTTGGGGAATCTCAACTCCTTGAATGTAATGGAGGAGAACCCCATCAAACCCGTGCTTATAGAGGATCTTCTCATGAACAGGACCATCCTGAAGTGTAACCTGTAATTTGTGGCATCAAATTCACTCACACTCGGCCCAATCTATCGGGAGATTAATTTTTCGGAGGTACTCGACAAAAGAGGTTCTCCAGTCAGGAGTCACTTCAATCACTACATCTAGGGGACTTGGGGGTCCTGATGTGCAGGCACCGACGGTAAAGTGGCTTACCTATGGGCTATCATCGTCATATGGAGTGATGGGAACAATGAATCTCCGGTGTGCCACATGGATAATTAGATCATCCTGTTTAGTCTCTGAAAGTGATGTAGTAAGGCTTTCCAAGGCGTTAGCTCAATCATTCTGGGATCGAGGGGTATAAGTAACTTCTAGCCATGATGGGAACTGGGCCATTAGCTAGAGAGTGCGTTTCAACAATGGTACGAGCCTTGGATTTCTGACGACATAGTCACCGTTGATATTCTTGATGACAAGCTTGGAGTCCCCTATCACATGCAAGTGGGAAACATCAATCTCGAGGGCTAACTTGAGGCTAGTAATGAGAGCCTGATACTCTTCCTCATTGTTGGTGCAACCTTCTGACAATAGGATTGAATACTGAACAATGGCTTGTGCTGGGGTAATGAAGACAATACCTAGGCCTACCCTGTTGAGCCTGGGGTCACTAATCCTTTTTCTAGTGGGGCGTTGGGAGACACCATAAAAGTGAATTTTCCAGCACTGAATGGATTAGTCTACCAAGAGAATTGCCTCATCACGAAAATCAAGGTCCAGAGATTGGTCCGCGGGATCTGGATGAGCAGCAAGGAAGTCTTCCAATGATTATCCCTTGATAGCCTTTTGAGGAACAAACCTGATGCAGAACTATTGAAGAATCACTGGCCACCGAGCTAGATGGCCTGTCAACATTGGGTGATTCAGGATGTACTTTAACAGATCTATCTGGGACACCAGCTGTACCTCGTGGTGCTACAAGTAATGTCACAATTTCTACACCGCGAATACCAGTGTGAGGCAGCTCTTCACAATAGGGGAGTATCTGGTATCCGCATCAAAGAGCATGCGATTGATATAGTAGAGACTATTCTCTATCCCCTCATTGTTCTTCTGGGATAGAAGGGCGTCGAGAGACCACTCCAGGGTGGTCACGTAAAGGACCAATGAATTTTTGAAGACAAGTGGCATTAGGATCGGTGGTTGAAGTAGATACTATTTGATTTTCTTTAAGGTAGTCTGAAATTATTCATCCCACTCAAAGATAGTGCCTTTCTTTATGAGCCATGAAAAGGGATTACACTTTCCGTCCATATTTGTGATGAATCGACATATATAGGCGAAGTGGCCTTAGAAACCTCAAAGATCCCGGAGTTTGTTTGGGAGAGACATCTGACTAATAGACTTGATCTTATCTATGTCAATCTTGATGCCCATGTATCTAACAACAAAGCCGAAAGAATTTCTAGAAGTGACCCCGAAGGTGCACTTCAATGGGTTCATCTTCAGGTGGCAGAAACGAAGAAAGCCAAACACTTTCTCAATGTCTTTGAGATGGTCCTAACATTGGTGAGATTTGACCACCAGATAGTCCACGAAGCATTCCACCAATGTCCTGAGGATCGACTTAAATATGCGATGCATAGCTCACTGGTAGGTGGAACCTACATTATTTAAATCGAAGGGCATGACTTGGTAACAGAAAGTACCTTGTGGTACCCTGAAGGCTATAGACACCTCATCCTTATGAGACATTCAGATCTAGTTATACCTGGAATACTCATCCATGATATAGAGTGCCTAGAACCCAGTTGTAGCATCAATAAATTATTCTGTCACAGGAAGGGGGAAGTCATCCTTTAGACAGTGACTATTGAGATCCCGGAAGTCGATGCAGACACTGATATGTCCATTCTTATTCCTGATTGGCATAATGTTGGCTAGCCATTTGGGGTACTAGACCTACTTGAAAAAATTGGATCTAATGAGCTTGTCAACTTCAGCCTCGACCATGGCACTCTGAGAAGGGTGCATCTTCCAGGGAGGCTGCTTGAACTCGTGATGATTTGCTGAGAGACTGAGGAAGTAGATGGATACATGAGGATCTAGTCTTGGAAACTCATCGTAACTACAGGAAAGTACATCACAGTTCTATTTTAGGAAATCCACATACTGTTGTTGCTCATTGAGGGTCATAGCGGAACTGATCAGTGTGGGTTTCGGATCTACCTCGCTACCGAGGTTCACCAGTACCGATTCATCAACCATGGAAAAGATTACCTCTTCAAAGGTGGGATGATAATCATCTAAATTATATTCTTCACTTATGGAGGAGGGATCCTCGGCAGGAAGAGTTTCCTCTAAGTCAACAGATCTCGATGGGAGGCTGGTACCCGCCTGAGTGGCAGTGGACACTGAATCAGGGGACTTCTATGCTACTGAAACCATAATGATGAAGGTTGTTGATATGATCCCATCTAGTCTTCAGCCCAAAGGTCTATGCTTAATGATATTAAACTAATAGTGGTGCGTTGGCTTGAGATGGTTAATTCCAACATGGAGAAACAAGCAAGTATGATGTATTGTCATTTCCATGGGGCATACATCCCAATACCTCATGGGAGTAGGAGGCTTTGGAATCATCTGAGCCTAATTCATGTAGGAGTATGACGTGATCTTATGGCGTCGCTTAGAATTGGGAATGTGTTCCCCTCTCATTCCAGAAACAATGAAGCATTGTCCCATGTCTAGGGTTGTAGCCTTCAATATGTAGATTGAAAATTTGTAGGCATTATTTAGATCTGTCAATGGGTCAGTCGCAGCCGTGGCATGCTCAACCTCATTAGCCTGAATCTTCTTGTCTTTTCTCTTGTAATATTCGGCATCTATATAGCGGGATTCAGAATAGTCAAAGGGAGACATGTCACCTTGAAGCACGTCCAATCAACCATTAAGGGAGTACTACAGGCACTGGTGATACAATAAAGGAACCACCACATGCAGGTGGAGCCATGGCCTACCCATCATTGCATTGTAAGCAGTGTGCTGTGAGACAACCATGAACTCAGTATTGGCAATTAGGCCACCAAACTAGGTCTTCAAGAGGATATTGCTGATCGGTGTCTGTTCCTTCCTATCATAACCTTGTATTATTAGGTTAGAGGGACTTAGATTATCCTCAGACAACCCCAATTTTTGCAGTGTATGAGTCGGGATTAGGTTGATCCCAGAGCCTATGTGGAAAAGACAACGGTGAACCTCCACACCATTAAACTGGCTGGTGATGTACATAGGGTGAATGTGACCCTATATGGGGGATCCTTAACCTTCTATAGAGAATGAGATGATGGTCTGGAATTCAGCATGCTCGACCGCCTTAGCATGAAAGGCTTCTGCGGTTTCTACCTCCATCTCAAACTGGAGGGGGCTTCTTAAAGCCTCAGTGAGGGCCTCATGCATATCTGATGATAGGGGAAGGGCCTCAAGGATAGATATATTTTATGGAATTATAGAAATATGTTTGAGGACATCATACTTCTGTGCCAGGCGTGAACTTCTGCTTACAGGAGGTCGCTCTATGACAGGAGGTATGGTGGGCCCTGCTAGCTGGACCGACGACTAATTGGTGCTGGGAATATCCCTATGTTCACTAGTCAAAGCCTATGAAGTGACTAGTGGATGGGGGTCATATGACTGATACTAGTCTGTAGTAAGGCGCAGATGATCACGATGTAGTTGAGGTGGCTCTTCCTGATCCAATAACACGAATGACAGGGAAGGCAGACTAGATGACACCAGATGATAAGGATGTGCGTGCTGAGATCTAAGTTGGACATGCTTCCTAGTTTCGGTAGCATGAACAAACCAACTAGAAGTACTGACTGAGACACTCTGATTGCCCATATAGCCACAGCCCCGCCGATGCTGGTGATGGCTGGGGACGTTGGGAGGATCTGCCTGGCTCTCCTCATTATGAGGAATCATGTAGGGATTTACCAGATCTACGGTATTAACCGAGGCGTACCCTTGACAATCACTTGAAGAGTCATCTACTACTGGACAAATTCTGGGAGGAATCTCCATCTCTAGGGGCATGAATTTTCCAAGAGTACGAGATGACAATGACATCAGCGGGGTCTTTGTTTTCCCTTTCGCCGCTGGTGCTTGCTCTTTTGGGGATAGGATGACTCAGCCGTTTACACAGAAGTACTAGATATGGATGGTGCAACATCTTCTAAAGGTTCCGATCGATTCAGGTGTGCACAGATAATACCATGGGCACAAGCGACTGTCTTACAAGCCATCTAATCATTATACTTCTGGGACCCGCGATTAGAAACCTCATGCCACTCGCCTTCATTGTCGCTGCTACTGTATAGATTCATGAAGACACATTCCACCTATACCAGAGCTAGTCCTAACTATAATATATTGTTATCCACCTAGTATTGAAGCTAGTCTTTAAATACAAATCACTATTTGAGGGTGTTCCCTAGGATCCAGTGATAGGGGTTGTAATTAGGGTGATCAGTGAGGTTTGCCTCTTCTGGAATCATGCATTTCGGAAAATATACAATCCCTTACTCCAAGGCCCTGTGGAAATAACCAGGGGCCTAAGCCTCATTGAACAAGTAGGTCTAATTCCTCCTATATGGGAAGGGGGACTTGGGAGCCTAACTCTAACGAGGGGATGGATTAGCATATCGAGGAGGTGGAGCCTAGTTATCTCACCTAGGCGGTGGTAGTGCATTGTGCTGGGCACCTACCGATTCTGAGGTGGGCGCTGCTGGGCTGAAGGCTATGCCTAAGGTGGATGGCCCCTATGAGGCTGTAGAGGTAGCTCCATTGGTAACATATCTAGCTTCCTGGGAGCCTCTATTTGAGCCACTATGTCAGGATCGACTCTAGCATCCCTTCTCGCGAGGATTGCAGGAGGAAAAAGACATGCCTTCTTAGCCTACTGTAAGGCTTCCTCTAGGCGCTGAGCCTTATCAGAGAAGTCTCGGAATCCCCCCAGGTAATTCCGAGTAATAAGGGAGGGGAACAGTTCTATATTGACATTTATTATGCACATAATCAGCATTTTCTCCTGAGTTAGTGGCATGTTAAGGGAATATGTGAGCCCTTTCCACCGGGCGACAAAATCTGCAACGCGCTCATCAGGCCTCTTCTTGCACTTGAAGAGGTATGCGATACTCATCTTCCAAGTGGTGGAACTAAATTGGTAAATAAATTTCCTATGGATGTATTCCCAATCGGCTACTGATCCGATGGGGAGCTAGATATAACACATAAACACCGGCCCCTCCAATGTCTATATGAAGCATCAGAGTTTTGTGGGCTCCTGCTACACTGGAGTTCCCAACATGGTCCCAATCCTTGATATAAAGTGGTTCAGGTGCTAAAGTGGGTCACCTGTCCCTTTTAAGTGAGAAAAGGTGGGATTTCTGAAACCTGGGGGTGCTGGAATATCGTCCACCCATGCTGGATATGGCTTGCCATCAGGAGAGATTGCCACCTGTCAAGTCTCTAAAGCTTCGAGGAGGGCGATGAGTGCCTCCATTGAATCATTTGGGCAGGGGTTCCTGTCTTGATCAGGATCCCTGACCACCAATGTGTTGGCAGGTTCTTCAACATGATAACCAGGCCTGACGACTTGTGGAGCAGATGGTGGGATGACCTGCGAAGGAGCTGGGAGAATCTGAGCTGGATCTCGAAGACTGTCTTGTTGCTTCGGGGGATTTGGTGACACATACCGCTCCCTCTTTATATAAGTTCCTGCCTCGACCCTATCTGTGTGGGCCAGATGACCAGGGTCACTTGGAGTCAATTCGCTGAGGGGAATTTGTGTCTGTCCCTGCTGCCCTGACTGAGGATCACCGTAGTCCAGTCGTCACTCTGCAGCGCGTTCAAAAGGGATGTTTTCAACCATATTCTTGTGTTCTATGAGTTTATGATGCAGTGTGGCTTTTTTGGGACCATCTTCCACCTTCTACATGGATCCAGATGGGTCTGAGGGTTTGACGACTCTAAGGTGTTCATTTCCCTTGTTGGGATTTCAACTGAGGACTAACTCCTCGGTGGGAATGGGAAGACCCCATAGATTCATATGTTGATGAATAATCCTTCCCAAAATATCCAAGAGGTGTGAAACTCCCTCGAGGGGGTAGGTCCTTTCCGAGAATTTCTAGCTTGTTCTCACCCCCTGGCAGGTCAGCCATGCTAACCGCGACCCTTCCTGGAGGCATATCATCTATGTCACCTGACAAATCAGACTGGCACCAGATATAACTGAAATGGAGGGCCGCATACTACCCCCAACCATGGATTTTCACATGGAAAGAAGCCTCCTTGATTATCCTGTGAAGCAATTTAAAGCTCTAGACACATAATTTTTGGAGGGTCCTATGGTGGCCTGGTGACTTAGGGCACTGGGCCACGAGGAGTGTGACCAAATAAACTAAACTAAATTGGTGGCCGATGTCTTCAAAGTGAGCCTAACTCTTGGGGTAGGAAACTCATCAATGACGAAGACAGAAATGAGTCGCCCCTAGGGTCTATAGAAAGTATCCAATCTCCTTCTGGGTGAGTGCTTCTGGTGCCTTGAAATTTGGAACTGCAACTAGACAAAACATCTTTGGGAAATTCTTTGCTGTGAGAATATATCACAAACTCCTTAGTATAGATTTGGGGTCTGGACCTACATTTCCACACTCATCAACCAGAGGCGTATGGGGAACCGGTATTAGTACTTAAGCAGATCACTAATATGGAAGGCTGACCATTGGATAATACGGTGAGTGAGCTAAAAAACCGCCATATCTCAGGCTATCCTCCGAAGAGTGCAGTGACTTGTCCACCACATCGTGATAAGATATGATGGAGACCGCAGTTTCTAAAATAGGTACTGCAGCTGCTGGCGGTGAACCATGTTGTTTCTCATCCACCACTGGTACCCAGAATTTCTCTATGTGATCTCTGGTTGAGGTAGAGAGTGATTCTGGTGATGATCGTGGTGATTGCACGACCGAAACCTATAGATCTGGAAAATTTTCATCCTCCTGTATGTACATGTGAAGGGAGGCAGGAATCTTATGGACCTCACATTATAGAAGTATGAGGCTGATGTGCATTGTTCCTGCCCCGACCCTTAACATGGAGGACCTAGGCGAGGGTTCCATCACTGATTCATATTCTGACTCAGAATCTAAGAAGCAGACTGGTTTAATCTCATTCTTAATCTTCTCAGTATTATTTTTATGATGGCGATGATGCACCCTCCTTCCCCGGGATGGTTCTTTGGGACATGGTATATTTTTTGTGTGAGGAGGAACTTCGACAGTACTAGTCCTAGGGCAGAGAGGATATCCTCCTGAGTAAGTCAGGGTGTGAGGAGAACCTAGACATATATCAAAGGGAACATAAGGAGGACCCCCATTTTCACTAACTTATGTGTAAAGGGAATCTTCGTGTAAATTGATAGAGCAGGTAGGACCTCCATTAGAGCTGATAGGATCAGGGGTAGGACCTCCATGCTTATTTCCCCTGGAAACTTCAGCGCAAGGAGGGTCCCCGTACTGGGTGCCAATGAAGCGAGGCTGACACTCACACCTCTGATTTCTGAGTCGAGAAGGACCTTCACTAGCTGCTGTAAGTAAATGGGGGGGGGGGAATGCTGGAGATTGACTGGATGTGTAACATCCCCATGATGGCGGCCTACAATAGGAGGAACAGCTCCATACCCAATGTAATGAGCATGAGAGAGGCATTTATACTGAGGGTCACTGCCATGAGGAGGACCCTTGTTCGGATTAAAGGTGGCATGAGGCAGACCTCCATGCTGAGCTTGGAAGTGGGTAGGACCTGCATCCTCAATGGTAGTGGTATAGGGAGGACCTCTGTACTGGGTGACGTTGTCATGGGTCGGCCCGCAGCTAGAACTACCTGCGCCAGCAACCAGGAGAGTCGACCCAGCCTACCCATGGGGTGGTTGGGGCCTTGATTCGGGTCGGGTATATGATTACCCCTTCTCAGTATAGATAGGGGACTGATGATATATGTCGGTGGTGGCCCAATCCATAGTAGTTGCTGACATTGACACCCCTTGGTGGATGTAATCCTCGGCTTGTGCCCGATACTGGCACCGGGTCAGCTAGACTGGGGCCAACGGTTCAAGCGCATAGCTTACCTACTCTTCTAATCATGGGATAGGGTGGCAGCACTGGCGCGGCCTAGTGGGGGCCCTCCTTGAGATCCACTAGAATAAAATCCCTTCCAAGATGACCCATACATCCCCAACCTCATCGGTGTAGGAGAGGGAGTCATCGAAGCATTTAAGAGAGAGGCTCCTAAAATGGTTGTGCATCAGAGTGGGGAGCAGTGGCTCCCTGCGCGCCCCCTGGGGCAGAAATGGCAATGAGGAGTAGATGACTCTAAATCCTGGTAGGCCATATCCTGAGTCAGAATAATCCCCTCATCCTTGTAGTGACAGACGAGTTTGTTTATCACCCTTTGTTGAACGAACTCATAAGGGGATATGGGGTGTGGACGCCCAGTAGTTGTGGACATGGGGATTGTTGCAAAAGTAGTGGATCCACATGGAACTATTGAGTTGACATTTCCCCTTCCCCTTTTCAGTGGATGGGTGGTGATCGGTTTTCTATTGTAGTGGCTTGGGTCCTGTAAGGCATGGAGATTAAACCATTAGTGCTGCAAAAAAGGAAATCAACATTTAGTTCCCCAATGTCATTTCATCTTCCATGGATGGTAAGAAGGATCCACACTGATAATGTTGCAGATCGATATTTCCAACATTTTAATTTCCTCGACTTCTGGTGAGTTTCACGCCAGGCCCGCTATTTTCTTGGTGAGACCCAGTGCCAAATAAATGTATCTGGTGACATGATAATCCACCAATGTCTCAAACTATACTAATCTCCACATCGATGAGAACTTCACGTCACGTTCACCATTTCTGTTTCTGATGCTTTCTCCAGGGCGCACACATTTTTCCTTTTCGGAGGGCGAGGACGCACTAACTGTTGTCCTGCATTCCTGATTTCCAAAGGCAGGAAACATTTTTCACTTGTTCAGGGACGTTTGCTCCTTGATCAAAATGGGGTGATGAGATATCAGTTCTTACTTCCATGGATTCCTCCTCAGGACTTGTCACCTAGTCCGAGTCTCACTTATAGATTAAGACATTGTTTTTGAAACTCTTCCCAGTGGCATATCTTCTTGGACGTAGGTTAATTGCACTACTTCTGTCAGGACATTCCAGGGGGTCCAGTCAGGACAACAACCTTCAGTCGGGGGAGTAATCACGTTGGACATCACTGGCATGTCTAGACGCTGGAACACTGGTGCGTTATGGTTTCTTCCCCTTATTATAGGGATTCTTGAGGGAACAAAATCCTGAGGAATCCCACATCAAATACGGGGAATTACATTCCATAAGCATGTCTCTGAGGTTTTCCTCAGCTTCCTATGTTTAACACAGGGTATGCGGTAGGTTTAACATCTAGCAGAGATGGATCAGACTGATCAGAACACTGATTGGAGTGGATCATTTGGGTGAAACTCCTTGAGGGAACACTGATTCTAGGGATAACATGTGGTTAGTTACCCGAGTGATGCTAAGAGTAGTTAAGAGGTGAATTGTGATGATCTCACCGGGATGTGGTGGCCTCGGTAAGAATCAGGATGGATGATGGAGAGTTAAATGAAGTGGTGGAGAAATGAGATGAATCCATCATGAAGGTGATATTAGCACTGGGCTTGAACCTCTAAGAGACTTCCTACATATCCCCATGGTAGGGAATCAATGTTCACATAGTTCGGTGCGGCGATAGGACACCTAAGGAGGTGACCCGTATGAAGGGGACCCGAAGGAAATTGAACCTCCGGGTTGGGGAATGACCCTCCCGAAACACATTGTATCAAGGGAAAGACCAGGATGAGACATGGGTGATGAGATTGAACCTTAGAGAGGTTTCCTACGTACCTTGCCTTGTCAAGGATCAAAGTCCACGTAGTTCAGGATGAGGGCATAGAATCAGGTTGTACGCAGAGAACATCGACCCAATGATATACTGGGGATTACGCATGGTTAGTAGCCCGGGTTGGTCTAAATTCAATAGGGAAGACCAGAGATGCATTTCCCAATGAAGGGGATGAAAACAGCTTACTGTTGGATTGGAAACTCAACGTATTACCGCTAGTTGGGATTGACAACGACTTACCATCGATTGAGGTACACAACAGATTACAGTCAGTTGGGAAACACAACGACTTACCACTGGACGGGGTCACAATGACTTACTTCTAGATGGGGTTGAACCTCATGGAGGCTTCCTACATACCATTTCTAAGAGATAAGTATCAAATCCAACGCAGTTCGAGTGAGTATAGTTTAATATCGTGTGGGACGAAAATGGGACATGCAGTTTAACGTAATACAGGACGGTGGTGGACCGACATGAAGTGGTCAGGACTAATGGGAGTTGGGCTTGAACCTTATGGGGGCATCTTACATACCCTTCCTTGGCAATGATCAAAGTCCACATTTTTCTAAATTTGGTGAACCGATGTGAAGTGGTTGAGACCAATGGTTGTTAGTCTTGAACCTCAGGGAGGCATCCTACATACCTTGCCTTGGCAAGGATCAAAGTCCATGTAGTTCAGAATTTGGTGAACCAATGTAAAGTGGTTGGGACCAATGGTTGTTGGGCTTGAACCTCAGGAAGACATCCTACATACCTTTCCTTGGCAAGGATAAAATTCAACGTAGTTCAGAATTTGGTGAACTGACGTGAAGTGGTTGGGACCAATGGTTATTAGTCTTGAACCTCAGGGAGGTTTCCTACGTACCTTACCTTGGAAAAGATCAAAGTCCACGTCATTCAGGATGATGTTGGGGATTATGGTCTAAGGTAGTCCAAAGAAGATGTCATGGTCAATGCTTACTCTAAACCAACGTGAGTCATGCTTGGTGTGAGAAATAAGAGGAAACAAAGACCTAACGATCACATCGTGAAAGGTGCATCTGTGGGAAGTGGAGTTGGTCTTACATGTGGTAAGTGGACCAAAATGGAAACAAGGGCTTAAACATGGTCTACAGCCCTGGGAGATGGAGATTGGGACTTACTCTAGGATGAAGGCCCAAGTGTTGACAAATAGAGGTATTTGACACAAAATAGAGGTGGATTCCGGTGCCCATCCCCCCTCTCTGGTCTTTGGCCAGGAAGAAGATAGGAGGAGTAGGGATGCTACCTCCAACAAGAAAGGCTAGGGGATTACACCAAGGTGGATGCACTTTCCTCACAGATAGATGCTTCCCCAACAAATAGGATCTCACTCCATGTGAGAAATATTTCACTCCCATGGAGACCAGTGGGCATAGATAATGTCTGAGATGGGGTGCCCTGTGTATGATACATGGGATGAGGCCATAGTTTAAAATCATGTGATGAGGATGATGGTGCTTTTCAGTTTAACTTTCTGTAGCTCAGATGAGGTGGGTTCACTCTGCACCCCTAGAACTTACATAATCAACATGCTTTAACCCTTTGTGAAGGGAAGGCACCAATAATTCCGTGGTGAGAGGGTGTTATGGAGTGATCCATTGAGGGGTCCACATTAGCGTGACTATGAGAAGAAGAAATAGCCTTTCACATGAATATGAAAAGAAGCATGAGATGAAGCAATGAAATGGGGAACACCACCCAAGGGATATTGAAATTACATCATGCAAACCTGGAGGGTCGCATGGGAAAAGGGCATGCGACACCACTGTGTTGAGAAAAAGTGGGGCTTAGAAATGGTTCCTTAAGGTAAGGATGACACAAAGAGAACAAAAGGAGGGTGGAACACAATATTAGAGGCTGTGCACAAGATGAAAGGTGGCACCCAAGCCGGAGGTGGCACGTAAAATGAGAGGATGCACGCAGGATGGAACGAATGCGTGCAAAAGTGGTCCGATGTAGGGGGAAACTTGCATACAAGAATGATATTTTGTGCGAAAATGACTTGGGGTAAAAGGAAATGGATGAGGATCCCTCCCAAGAGGGCCCACCCAAAGAAGACCCTTGGGGGACATAATGCGCAAGATCCAATATGTTGAGGCCATAGTGTTTTTTGCGCGGTCACAGAAGAGGTGTCTTTCACGTAGCAAAGCGTTTCTTTGTCTTCTGTCACCAACCCTAAAGGGTGGGGGGTACACTTCATTTTATATCTGAAGTCCTCAGAGGCTGCGTGCGAGGGGTGCTGCACATAAACACCCTCTTGACGTCGCATTGTCCGCGTAAGTGTTTGTGCGCCGAAGGAAAGTTGGCATGCCTTATGGACTTTTGCGCGCCAGCCCCTTTGGCAATTTCTAGGGGGTCACCACATAAGCCTTCCTTTGAATTCACATGGGGAGAATAAGGACCCCTTTGACATTACATTTTTCATGCAGGATTTTTCATGCCATCGGGTGCCTTCATGCTCGGGGCTTAACTGATTCTCAAGGGTGCCGGCACGCAAGGGCCCCTTTGATGTCTCATTTGGCGCGTAATCTTTTGGGTGCTGGGAGGAGTATTGCGTGCAACCCCGCGTCCTTGCGTGCCATTTACTTTGGTGGTTTTGGAGGGGTTTCTGCGGAATCCTACCCATGAAGTCTCATTGGGCGGGCAAGACTTTGCATTCCAGGGGGACTTTTTCATGCATCCCTTGAATTTTTGGTGCATTTGCCTTTGTGGTCACAGAATCTTCTCCTTCTCTTTCAAATAAATTTGTTTCTCTTTTTCATCTCAATTCTGGACCTATCCGAAATTAAGCGTGAAAAATTACCTTTTTTATCATACAATTACTTCCATATTATGTTTTATAAATGAGATACCCCTTTCCCCACTCATTTTACCATTTTTCAAAACCATGTTTTTTACCCATTATGCTGCCGAATTTACTTCTCAAAATTTCCCTCTTCTCCTCAAGAAATTATCTTTAATTTTCTTTTGGCGAATACCCAAGCCTATTTATTTTACAATGTTATTCAAATAAATTTAAAAATGATTTATTTTATTCTAGTATTAATATACATCAAACCCACATTCTTTTTTTTGTGGGTTGAAAATGATAGAATATTCATATTTTTAACCACTTTTGAAACACCATGATTTTGATATGAAAGCCATTTCTTTTATTCCGCATGGGTTATTTATGAAATGTTTGATTATGATATATTTGGATCAAATGAAATTAATACATATTAAGGGTGATCCCTGATAGTGATTCAATTCATTGGGTAAAGAATTTAATCTCCAGCGATGACATGTTTTACGATTCCTTGGTGAATAACCATGATAATTTTTATGACGCCTCGGTAGAAAACCGTGGTGATATGATTATGAATGTCTCATTTAAATGTTGTAGAAAAATTTCCATATAATGATTCATGTTATTTTTACTATTATATTCATATTTTTCCTTTGTTCATTCCTTATACATTCCTCATATTCTTATTGATATTTATCATGTTCACATGTAAATTGTTTCCCATATTTTCTTTTGCTAGGCCTTATGCTCACCCTTTCCTTTGATGTATGTCCCCAGGTTATGAGATGTAGTAAATGTACTTAGTATGAACCTATGATAAATCCTTTCAATTGGATTATAATAATGTTTTAAGGTTTCATGTATTATGTACCTTTTTTCTAAGAAACTAAACTTTAAAAGATCCTCTATTTATATAATGTAATGAAAAGTTATGTAATAAAAAGAAGGGATGCCACATCTTCTTAAAATAACGACTTAACAATGAATAAATCTACACCATTAATTTATGGAATCCCAAAATATATGATATCATTGATAAAAGGTTTTTTTAATTGTTTAATTTATTTTCAGTTCTTAAATTCCCCTATATTTCACCTAATTTAAGGAAATTAACAAAAACATTTATACTTTGGAAATATTTGGAATTAAATTTTATATGGGTTAAAATCATGTGATTAAATTGATTGATTGATTTATAAATTAATTATAATAAATAATATATTTATTTTTGATACTTTGATGATTTTTCTAAGAAAAAAAATAGTTTCATATGGTCAAGTGGTGTTTTTTCAAGGCTGTAGAACGTTAAATTTTAGCAGTGCGTGATTTAAATTATTCTAGAAGATCACACGTGATTAAAAAAATTCAAAGGGTTTGTTTGTGATTAAATTGTTTGAGTCGATTTATTATGTATGAATCATATTTCACACCTAAAATTACCTTGTGTATGAATCATTTGAGCAGGGGGTTTCTGTATCATATTAAAAGGGCTAGTATATATGAATGAGTGATGCACCCCTACTACTCATGTGTGAATAACTTGGTGAGAAAATTGTTGTTTTAGAATTAATCCTACATCTAGGAACTATTTAAAGAGGGTTAAAAAGAAATTCTACTCATGTAAGAATCCCTCGTATCTGATTAAACATACAAATACTTCCTTTATAAAAATCATTTAGCATCTAGGACCTCGCATATGAATCATCTAGCAAAAAATGATTCACACGTAAGGAGAGATAGGAAGGTATATCACTCACATATACATAAAACTCAACCTAACACTCACATAAGGAGACATTGAAGGAGAACCACATTATAATGAATGGATTTCCTACATAAGAGTAAAATACTATTGTGTAAAGTGAACTGAACATGCTTGAATCTTTAGTTGGATTCAAAGAGTTTATCACTTTAAGTGAACCACGCTACATAACTACTCATGTATGAATGATTACCTTACATCAAAACTATATAGGATTAACAACATGGGAAGTCATGCACTATTGTCATACCATATAACCCCATTCTAGCAGCCTTATGTCTTATTCAACCCAAATTCTAATACTATGTGGGATTAAAAAAAGAAAATATAGTAAATTATATAGGGATTGACCAATTATTAAAGTTCATTATTCTTTTTGTCCGCCATAAATCAATAAATAACCATGTGGATATTTCACATGGCCTTTATCCAATAAATGATCGAGAAAGAGATCATGGGAATTAGAAGCTGAGAATATTCAAGAGTGATATTACCAAGAAGAATCACCACCCTCGAGAAGTACACATGAAAGAAGATCCAAACAAGGTGGAGTGCGACATTAAAATTCATTGGGTGAAGGAGGTCCTGTAATGCCTATAAATACACTTCTCATTTCTCATTTGTAAAGGATTCCTTATTTGGACCTTCAACCTTACGTCAAATTAGAATTGGATTGTATAATTCTTTTGTTTTTATTTAAATTCAATCTTGTCTTCTTCTTCTTGTTTTTCCTTTCATTTCTTCCTATGAATTACTATCCAAATTTTGATATTATCTCATACCTCCATATTGATGGAGAAAAAAATGAGATTCACTCTTGGGAGGGTGTTGTGAGTGCTTTAACTATTGTTTAATTTTTTCTATCTTGTTTTCATGATGATAATTCATAAATGATCAAGGGAGTTGGCTAGGTAACAGTGCAACTTTCCCTTGACCTTTATATATTTTATTCCACTTATCATAATCAATTTTTCTTCCCTCTAACATCATGTTATTATAGTGGATTCATCCATTATGGTGGTTTTAAATGTGTATAACTGTACACTAGGGAAGTGAGTAGGGGATCCTCTTAGTTAAGGAGTTCTTTATTCACTATCTATAGAATATGTGGGTGTGAGATGTGATAGGATATTTCTTGTGCATTTTATATTCACGCAATAATGATAAAGGATTGTGTTCTTGGAAGGTTTTTGACATACATTTTTTGAGAGTGAAGTAAATCACTAGGTGGCTGTGGTGAGTGTTCATTAGTATTTTAAAAACAGATGCTTCTTTCTCTACTAACACCTGTTCATCTTTATTTTCTTTTCATTTTTCACTTTTTTTTTATTTTAATTTATTTTCAATTTTTCTTATATTTTAAATATTAAAAAACTCAAAAAACTTATAACAAGTGCTTAAGATAGTGAATCACTACAAGAAAGAAGGGGTTTCTACGATGGGTCATTTGCGACGGGTAGATGACCCGTCGCAAAAATTCTATCACCGAAGACTATTTGCAACAGGAATAGTGACCCATCACAAATAGTTGGTTGTAAAAAGGTATTTTTGATGGGGATATACTCTCCATCGCAAAAGGCTTTAGCATGCGGTGCAAACAAAAATGCAGGAAGACTATTTGCAGCAGGTGTATACACCCGTCACAAATAGTATCTGTGGGTTTTAACTATTTGTGACAAGAGTACCCTCCCATCACAAATAGTATGTTAGTAGGAACTTATTTGCAATGGGCCCCATCGTAAATAATTTCTTTTTTACCTCTGTCACAATTAAAATGGGGGGAAACATTTGCGATGGGTCCCATCATAAATAAGAGTATTTGCAATGGGATTCCCGTCACAAATACCCCAGTCATAAATGAGCTAACCTAAATATACCAAACTCTGATTTTCCCATTTCACTATTCTCTCACCTCCTCTCTCATTCTCTACTCTTACATTTTTCTCTTTAGTTTTTTTCAAAGTTTCAGATTTCCCAACGGAGCAATTTTTAAGTTTCGCATCCAACGAATGATTCGATTTAGAGGTATTTATTCATTTTATTTTTTTATTTAATTTAATTTATTTTTTATTAGTAAAAATTATTAATAAAAAGTAAGAAATAATAATAATTAGTAATAATTAGTAATAAATAGTAATAATTATAAATAAATAGTAGTAATTAGTAATAAATAGTAATAAATAGTAATAATTAGTAATAATTAGTAATAATTATTAATAAATAGTAATAATTATTAATAAATAGTAGTAATTAGTAATAAATAGTAGTAATTAGTAATAAATAGAAATAATTAGTAATGAGTAGTAATAAATAGTAATAATTAGCAATAAATAGTAGTAATTGATAATAAATAGTATTAATTAATAATAAATAGAAGTAATTAGTAATAATTAGTAAAAAATAGTAATAATTAGTAAATATTATTAATAAATGACACTAATTTTTAATAAATAGTACTAATTAGTAAAAAATAGCAATGAATAGTAATTATTATCAATAATTAGTAGTAATTAGTAATAAATAATAGTGATTAGTAATAAATAGTAACAATTAGTAATAAATAGTAGGAATTAGTAATAAATAGTAGTAATCAGTAATAAATAGTAATAAATAGTAATAAACTGTAATAAATAGTAATAAATAGTAATAAACTGTAATAAATAGTAATAAATAGTAATAAATAGTAATAAATAGTAATAAATAGTAATGAATAGTAATGAATAGTAATAATTAGTAGTAATTAGTAATAAATAGAAGTAATTAGTAATAAATAGTAGTTATTAGTAATACATAGTAGTAATTAGTAATAAAGAGTAATAATTAGTAATAAAGAGTAAAAAATAGTAATAATTATTAATAAATATTAATAAATATTAATAAATAGTAATAAATAGTTGTAATTGTTAATAAATAGTAGTAATTGTTAATAAATAGTAGTAATTAGTAATAAATAGTAATAATTAATAATAAATAGAAATAATTAGTAATAATTAGTAATAATTAGTAATAAATAATAATAAATAGTAATAAATAGTAATAAATAGTAATAAATAGTAATAAAGATTAATAAAGAGTAATAAATAGTAGTAATTAGTAATAAATGTTAATAATTAGTAATAATAAATAATAATTAGTAATAATTAGTAATAAATAGTAATAAATATTAATAAATAGAAATAAATAATAATAATTAATAATAAATAGTAAAAAATAGTAATAACCAGTACTAATTAGTAATAAATAATAATAATTTGTGATAATTATAATAAATAGTAATAATTAGTACTAAATAGTAATTACTAGTAATAAATAGTAATAAATTGCAATAATCAGTTATAAATAGTAATAATTCCTAATAATTAGTAATAATTAGTAATAAATAGTAATAAATAACAGTAATTGTTAATAAATAGTAGTAATTAATAATAAATAGTAACAATTTGTAATAAATAGTAATAATTAGTAATAAATAGTAATAATTAGCAATAAATTGTAATAAATATTAATAAATAGTAATAAATGGTAATAAATAGTAATTAATAGTAATAAATAGAAATAAATAGTAATAATTAGTAATAATAAGTAATAATTAGAAATAATAAATGGTAACTAATAAAAATTAGTAAAAATTATTGGTAATGACTAAAAATTATTAAAAATAATGATGGTAAAAATTAGTAAATTTTAGTGATAAAACAGTATAATTAGTAATAATTAGAAATAATTAGTAGTAATTAATAATAATTAATAGTAAATCACTATAATTATTAAATATTGAGAGTAATTATTAGAAATTTATGTTAGATCACTTTAATTATTAAAAATTAATGGTAATCAGTGGTACTTAGTAATGTTTAGTATTTTTTAGTTTAAATTACTAGAAAAATTAAAATGAAATAGGCAGTCAATTTACAGGTTATGAATAATGAAAAATTTGGACATGATTAGTATAAATTTGTGCAATGAAAAATTTGGAAATGGATGGTATAAATTGGTTTCATCACTTAAAGATCTCAAAATATATGATTTACACCTTTTTAGAAATTTAGAATATATTTTGTTACTTTATATTAAGTTATACAAAAACATAGATGTAATTATAACTAATTACCACTAATTACCATTAAATTTTAGTATAATTTAATATAAAGTAATAAAATATATTAAAAATTAATATTAACATATAAATAATAGAATTTAAATTATTTAGGTGATTAGAAATGACTAATTTATGCCAAACCTATCCAATTTTGTCACTAGGTAACCAAAACTGGGGCATAAAGGATATGACGCGTCGATGACAGCAACAACGGTAGTAGGAGAATAAGATGCGTCAATAACATGACATGGTTGGCATAAATTGGTGCAATGAAAAATTTGGTCATGGTTGACATAAATTAGTTTCATCACCTGAAGATTGTAAAATATATGATTTAAATACTTTTAGTAAATCATAGAATTTAAAATCTTTAGGTGATTAAAAATGACCAATTTATGCTATCCATGTCCAAATTTTTCATTAGGTCACCAGAACTAAGGCAGACATGATATGATGTGTCGATAACAGCAACCATAATAACATGAGGATATGTGTGATGACATGAGGATGGAGATGAATATTGATACAATTAAATAATGGTTATAATAATATATAATATATATCTATATATAATACATGTTTTCAACTATTTTATAACAACAGTCATTTCATGTTTCAGATGGACGACGAGTGTTTATCTAATATGTTTTGTGGGTTAGAAGAGGTTTCACTACCTAGTGACAGGCTGGATGCTACATCATCTAACCCTCAGACTACTGGCAGTTTAGCAATGACTAAAAGAGGTTGTGGTCTTGTGATATTGATGATTCATAACCTTATCCACAAGAGACGTTCACATATTAAGTTTGATCCATGCATAAAGAGGTATATTTAGTTGTGGATTATAGTTAGTTTTCATTAATTTATTTATATACCAATTTTTTGATTATTTGTTCTATTTTTGCACAAATGTTCACATATAAGTGTTGGAAAATGGATCTCATAGAGAGTCATTATTATCTATTGAACAATATGAGGAGAAGTTGTGATCTCAGGGTGAGATTATAGAGAACATGTGTTGGGAGAAGGAGGAGTTCTATCAACAGAAACAACAACAACAGGAGGATATGCTTCGATGGAAGGAGCAACAGTATGAGAAGAAGATCAAGTGCATGAAATGTCTGACTCATGGATTAGGGATGTATTTCCCTCCACCACCTCCTCCATATGACCCCTCCTCCCATGTGATTTATGTATTTTTTTTAAAAACATTTGAATGTTTATATTTTTTTAATATTTTTTATTAATTCACATATTTACAGTTCTATATAGTGTGAATTTATATTGTTGGGAATATTTGTTTCATTACTTGTATTATTTGTATTAATTTTTTTTTAATTTTTTTTAATTTTTTTAATTTTTAGGTTATTTTTGATGGGAGGGGACTTCCATTATAAAAAATTATTTACAACGGGAGGGTCCTCTTGTCACAAATAACTTAAAAAAATGGATCATATTATTTTTTAGGGGAAAGTATACCGTCACAAATAATATTTTTTTGCGATTGGAAAAAAATAATATTTTCTACGCCACTTTCTACAACGGGTTATTTGTGATGGGACCCCATCACAAATAACTTTTTTAAGGGATCCCATTACAAATAACCCATTTCAAATAATAGAATGTTTTGTAGTGAATGTTTTGCTGGGATATTTTTATGATTACCATTGTAATATTCCCTAGTTTCATTCTAGGAGTTATATATATTTTTTACTTTTAGGGTTTGTAATATACTCAAATCACTTGAAACCATTACTTAATAGAAAACGGATTAGTCTATTATTTTTTCAAACACATGATTAATTAATTAATTAATTTTATTTGTTATTTGTTTTTTATATCCTTATTTATTTCTTCCATTTCAACCTGGGATAAACACCACTGTGTGAACATTCTTTAATAATTGATCGAAAAATTTATGCATAGTTAATAGATATTGATAAAGTAACTACTGAGGTCTGGGATTCACACTTAAACAAACAATTTTAAACTGACTAATATCTCTTACCAAAGGATCCCAAGGAACCAATTCAAAGGAAAACATATGTGAAACCTATGGTACATTCCAATGGGTGGGAGTACAAAAGATACTACCACAATCAAACTATTCAGCATCAATTTCATATACCCCAAACCATTAGAATAAATATTAACAAAAACTAGTGGAGATTTAAAAGGTAATCACTATCTATTTATCACTAGATCAAAAAATAAAGTTGAAATGAAGTTAAATGGTATAAGTAAAGGAAATCATAGCTATAACTCACACCACTCTCCAAGTATACATGGAGAAATGACTATAAAAAAACAAAAAGTGTAATAAGAGGAAGGAGAGAATATGTAATTTTCCTGAGAATATATAAATGAGGTGGAAGAAAAATTTGAAAGTATTTCTCTCCCACATATTTGAAGAATTATTCTAAAGGTACTCCATGTAGAATAAGATATTATATCTAATAATTATAAGGATATGATCAAAATCTTGATTTCATTATTTGTATCTTCTCTAAAATTAATTTGAAAATTATCCCTCTTTGTTTTGAAAATGATGATTTAGCACTGTTGGAGTATGCCATAAATGAAGATGAAGAAAAAGAGATAGTGGTATTTGAAGAAAGAATAGTTTACCAACTACCCTCTTCTATATAAATCCTTCTAGAAGCATTCAATATAGAGAATGATCTTATGGATAAATCACTCAAAGGAGTTGACCATTTTGTATAATCTATTTATTTTTATTTTTTCCTTAATTTAAATTCTTTATAACTCTTTCTATTTTGAAATTATAGATCTGGATAAGATATAAGAATCCTTGGATGGTGAATATATTAAACAAAATCCCACCATATAAGAATATATGAATCTAGAATTAAAATAAGAAGAAGTATTAGTGGTTGAAAATGGAGGAATAATAACACAAAATGAAAATTTTTAGGTGGAAGAATCAAATCTAAACTAATATTTTCTTGATTTTATTTAAATAGATCTATATACTGACTTCTCTCTTGACATTTTTTTAAATAATTTTAATGGTAACATTAGAAAAAGAATAATAAACCATCGAATAAATGGGGAAATAAGATAAAAATACGACCTAAGAGGTGGCTCAAGATGAATAAGAATCCTAGGGACTTATAGAGAAGCTATAAATCCCTCAACATGAAAAAGAATACCATTTACAGGGAGAAAGAAAAAATAAAAGAGAGACCTATTAATTTATTTTTCCGATCCTAATATATTTACAATTTTTTATTAATTCAAGAGTTTGGTTATTTTAATTTTCACAGTGCTTCCCAATATAGATGTCTACTTATGGACATTGAGATAAAACACATTTGGTGTTTTCTATTAATGAAACCTATCCCACCTTCTAATTGGGATTGATCCAATAAAACTAATAATTCATTGACAGTTAAAAACACATCACCGACATAAGGAATGTTCAGAGATTATTTTCTATTCTATACTTCTAATTTTTAATTTTGTTTAATAAAATTATCATGTTTAATTATGTTTTTACCTAAACGATTCTAGTGGATAACATCTAGGATCATAACTCATGGATTCCATTGGAAGAATAATCAAGTTTTATTACTTTTTAACTCTTATTTAGGCATAACTATACTTAGTGAATTGTGTTGAACTTAAAATGGTCATATTAGATGAGCGTGTGTGGTGGTGGTGGTGGTGGGGAGATCATTCCCTTTTATAACCTTTTTTATTTTTTTTAATTTATAGTGTAATTTTATTTAATAAATATGAACTCAATGTTTTCATTACTTTTAAAATTTTTTATAGTTTGTAGTATTACATTAGTTTTAAAATTATTCATTTTAAATGATTTTTATGCACTCAAATGAAATTAAACTTATATATGTAGTTTGTAAATGGGTTTTTGTGCCATGAACCAACTGTCCAAATGATTTTATCCCCAAAATATGATAAATTATATACCTATATTGTATATTCTTCATTTTAATCTCTTTCTTGAGAGTCTTGAATCTTATAGTGAGACTAGAACATTCCTTGATTATTTTTTGGAATATTTAGGATTGAAGTGTGGTATGTATAAATATGACCATTTTTTATTTGAAAATACCCATTAAAATTCTTTTTTATAGTCACTTTGAAATTTTAAACCCCTTTAAATCTTAGAATAAATTAACTTTTTATTAGGTAAGCTTTATTAAAGCCCATTAAATTTCTACATAATAATATATTTTTTGAATTTCATGTTATATATTTAGATGGGTGTGGGGGAGAGGGAATAATCAGGGTGAATATTTGGAATAAGTACATTATTTTCATATTGAATGTGAATTAACTTTAAATTTGTTTATGGTTAGTGAGGTCCCACTTAATTCTTCCATTATAACACTTGTGTTTCCCTTTTATTCTCTAAGAAAAAAAATATTTAAATGAAAAAAAATATGTACATACAAAGAAAAAGAAAAACATACAACTAAAATTAAATACATAGGTTGATTTAATCAATATATATTGTCTAGGTTGTGACCAAAAAAATGAATAAAGGGAAATTGGAGCTGGGAGTGAAATTCATCGGAGGAGATGAGAAGGGTTACTCACACTATTTAAACAAGATGGATGTCAACTTTAATTATGATTTAGTGATGAAACCACCATTAAAACTCAATGTTTTTTCACATTAAATCCTAAAATAATTTGGTCATATAACAACCTATTTCATGTCTTCTTGAGTAGTACACTTGTAACTTATAGTAGATAATTTAGTACCCCGGTAAGCCTATGGTGGATCACCTGTATTTTGGGAATGATTATAATTCCATATAAAATGTTCCTAGAGTGAGGAGGTAAATATTAAATGGGAGTTAATTAAATTTTTTTGGATAATATTTAAATGATAAAATCATGGATGAGGTGAATTGGGCATTGGGATATCTCAAAAAGAAGGAAGGATAATTTTAAATAATGGATAATTGGTTGTATTTCTCTTTACCGGTCTATGTATTTAAGTTTGGTAGGATGATATTTGTCCTTGAATTTTTGTAATTTCGTATAAGTGTAATGGATTGAGTGTGGGAGAGTGATAAAAAGAAAAATTTGTGAATTTTTAATTGATTTTATGTTCTTAAATACCCCTATATTTTCACTAATTTAGGGTAGTTAACACATTTTTTCATACATTAAAAACATATGAAATTAAATTATAAATGTATTTAAATCATGGTTTTAAATTTATTAATTTATTTTTTAATTAATTAGAATAAATATTATACTGATTATTTATACTTTGATGTTTTTTAGGAGTAAAAAAGCAGTCGTGTATAGTTAATTGGTGATTTTTAAAGGATATGGAACATTAATGTGTTATTTCATGCGATTAATTTATTTTTTATAGCTCACATATGTATAAAAAATAGGTAAATTGTCTATGTGTGATTAAACTAATTGAGTCTATTTCTCATGTACAAGTCATCTTGTGTTTCACAAAATTCCTCGGGTCTGAACCATTCTATCAGAGGGTATCTACCTTAGATTTAAAGGGTCACTACATATGAATGATCAACACACATAACCACTAATTTTATGTAAATAACATCAAAATAAAAATTATATGAATGAATCAATCTCGTATTTAATCTCTATATAATGAGAGTTCAAAATATATTCTACACACATAAGAATCCCTCATACTAGATTAAACATGAAAATATTTCTTTATTAAGAAACATTATGTAGCTCAGACCTTATGTAAGGAGATATGGGAAGTGACCTGCTTATATATCAATAGAATCCTTTACCATTATTCATATAATGTGATATTGACGGGATGTTTCAACATAATAAATTCACCCCTATAGAATCCTGCCTTTTTATCACATAAACTTTCATTACATTTTACAAAACTGAGGATCTTTAAGGTTTAGTGTCTTGGAAACCAGGAACTTAAAACATGAAAACATAAAGCATTCTTCTTAAACACTTGAAAGGATTCCTTTCATGTTCATCCAAGATTCATTAATACATCTCATAACTTGGGGACATACATAAAAAGAAAGGGTGAGCAGAAGGCCCGGTAAGGGAAACAAGAGAAACATTTTACAGGTGAACTTAAGATACTTCAATAAGGTCATGAAAAGAACTTTAAGGCATGAGAAAAAAATCATGAGATATATTATAATAAAAATAAATTTTTTCATAACTTGAAGATGTGGCTACAAAATTTAATATTGACAATAATTTCGTTTCACCAAGGTCCATCCCCAAGGTGTCATTAAAAATTACCAAGGTTATTCACCAAGGTATCAGTCTAAAAGGTCATCTCTAGAGATTAAGTATTTACCCAATTCATTGGAGCTATATCTGGGCGCACCCTTGAAATGTCTTTATTATCATGTGATCCACATATATCATCATAAATCATTTCATAAACAATCCATATAGCATAAAATAAATGGGTTTCTTTTCATAATCATAATGTTTTAAAAACTGCTTTAAAGACATGATCTTTATGTCACTTTAAAACCCACAGAAAAGGAAGGTGGGTCTCATGTATGAAAATTACAGAATTTAAAATAGAAAATTTGGGTATATATGTGAATACCCATATAGAAGATATAGATTTGAGTATTCACTTAATAAAATAAAAGAACTTTAGGAAAAGAGAGAGACATTTTGAGACGAAAATTCTGCAGCATAACGACTATGTTTCAGGGTTTTAGAAAACATTGAAAAGAGATGGGACATGGGTCAAACATTCATAAATGACCCATAAAACAGTAGAGGGACAGAATATGAAGGATATATGAACATGGTAATGAAATTTTAAGGATATAACATATGAAATGAAGAACATGAAAGGAAGATAAAAATAAGATTTCTCTTATGAAAATTCGGCAGCCTAATGACGTCACTTAAACTTCAAAAAATGAATTGACAAGATCAAATAGGGTCTCTAATCATATGAACATAAGAGTTAAGTATGATAGATATATAGATCATACCCTAACACAATAAAAAGGAACATGAAAGACTTGACATGAAAATAGATCTTGAAAACGAGAAGGGTGAAAGAATCCCTTAAAAATTCGGCAGCCTAACGACGCCACATAAAACTTCAGAATACTGAATTGAAGAGATCAAATAGGGTCTCTCATCATATGATCATAAAAGATCAGTATGATAGATATAGAGATAATACCCCAACATAAAAAGGAACTTGAAAGACTTGACATGAAAATAGATCTTTGAAAAATGAGAAAGGTGAACGAACTACTAAAAAACTCGGCAGCCTAACGGCGCCACTTAAAACTTCAAAATACTGAATTGAAGAGATCAAATGGGATCTATCATCATATGATCATAAAAGATCAGTATGATAGATATAGATATCATACCACAATATAATAAAAAGGAACTTGAAAGACATTACATGAAAATAGATCTTGAAAAATGAGAAAGGAGAAAGAATCCGTTAAAAAAATTTCGGCAGCCTAACGACGCAACTTAAACATTCATAAAACGAAATAATGAGAGTAAGAGGGGATATCACATTATATGAACATGAAAAGGGAAGTAATAGGAATATAAAAGAACATCCTCCAACATAAGAACATGGAGCATAAAAGAAATGACTTAAAAGAGATTACTTGAAAAGAAAGAGAGAGAGGTCTGATCCCTTACCTTAAAACATAACTCTTAAAACTCAAAGGTTGGGACCTTGAGGGATTGGGGGCACCTTGGGAGGACTCCTTGGGAGGTAATGAGACCATAGCTTCGTTGGGGGAGATTTGGGAGTCGAATGGATGAGAGAATGGTTTGGTATTTTTAGGGAAAGTGAGGGGACAAGACATTAATGGCCAAGGGACACCTCATTGGTGGTTTTGGCAAAACCATGGGCTTGCCCATGGTATTTGCCCATGGTATTGGCCACTTGGGACACCTAATACCTTATACTACTATTCATTAGTCGAACATATTGATTACATACTTAATACATCATTTAATGATGTCATTAAACACTCGTAACTTAAAAACTATATTTTCACTATTCATCGAAAATTCAACTTTCTCAGAAAAATCCCAAAATTCCACCTTAACAAAATATCAATGATATGGTTTCAAAAATGAACTCCATTTTATAAAAATATTTTTCTAAATATTTTTAATTTATTTTTTAAATAAATACACTATTCACCAAAAAATCATTTTTTTTCAGAAAAATCCCCAAAAAATACCATAACATAATATCGATGCTCTGAGTTCAAAAATGAAATCCATTTTATAAAAATAATTTTCTAAATATTTTTAATTTAATTTTTAATTAAAAAAACTATTCCCCCGAAAAAACTAATACTTGAATAAAAATTTATGAAACCGTTATTTAACCATTTTATTGAATCACATTACTTAATCAAGGTGCCTAGATTATATTAATACTTTCTTTAATTGAGATTACTAATCCATTTGGTCACATTACTAATCCTAAGCATAAAATCACTATTCATAAATTAATATTCATCAAAAATCAAGTTGATCTTATTAGACTCTAAATTTCGTACTGGACATAATTGTAGAAGGCCATTTTTTGAATATCATTACACGTTTTTAATTATTTAAGGTTTACATAAACATTTTTAAAATATCCTTTTTCTAAAATTCATCAAAAATATGCGTACTCTATTTATCCAGTCATTTGAAAATTCATAAACTTCATCATAAGAAGAAATCCCAATTTTTTTATTTAAAACAAAGGATTACACAAGGCAGTTATGGTCTCCTTACATAGCCCCTTGTCACACCAGCATAGGACCCAAGTGTAAGGTGTGCTAAGGTGAGAGAATCCGAGGGAGGCTCGGCCAACATCGCATGAGTAGTAATTTCTATCAGTTTGAACTTCTCGCAAAGGCGATTCCGTTCTAGCTTCACACGATGAAGTTCGACTTGGGTTTGGTCCAGAGCAAAGCCCAGTGGTGCTACCTCTTTCCCAAGTTCTATTAGATGGGCTTTGATCGGTCCAAGACTACTGGGTGAGGCCATCAAATCTTCTTTCTATATTAATTAACCAAGATTACTTGTATTTAGAGACAATAATCGAAACGTTTAGTTTCCAGCGGTCATATTGACCAATGGTTATATGATAGTCAAAACCCAACGGTATCATTTTAATTATACTCATGTTATCAATTGAAATAGTTTTGTTGAGTATAAAAAAATAAAATAACACAAAAAATTAGGAAACACGATTTATTCAAAATTTCGGGTCATTATAATCTTCCCCCCTTAAGAAATTGCGTCCTCGCAATTTTTAAAATTGAGTTTTGAAATTTCATTGAAAGTCCCACATCAGAAAAGGAGTCAGTAAAACTATTACTTTAAAGTAAATAAAGGGAAGTACAAAGGTCACCCGAGTTAACCCACACTAGGAGTCCATGTAGGAAAACATGGACATGGAGGAGAAAACAAAGGGTCAAGTTATGAGGGAGAGTGATAGAAAACATGATTAGGATAAATTTAACCATAAGAAAACCCCAAACTTTTGATGTGTGTAAACGATCTTTGATTAGCTAGTAGGAAACATAAACCGACAACGTTTTTGTTTTACATTCCTTTTCATAATTTTGAGGAATTCATTTACTACATAGAACAAAAACATAAGGAAATATACCTACCTTCAAGTAGAGTTTCATCCTTTAATAAGTCTCTACCAAAACTAATCTTTTCTCCAAATGATGAGAATTCAAAAACACTTGGTCTCATCAAAAGCACAAGAATCATCTTCTAGAGAATCACATAATCCACAAAAGATTAACTATCTATTTATTCTATCTTTAAACATTATCCCAAAAACAGAAAGGGTAAGGTAAAAAAACTCTTAAAAAAGAAAGAATCCCATAGGAATGGAAACTAATTTTAAATATTCAAAGTTCCATGGTACTACCCAAAGTTCATCATAGACCATTCCATAAATAATGGTCCTTAAAATTCCTCAAAATAAACCAAACTAAGATTGAAACCCAAATACAAGAAGGATTTGATAACATAGTCTTCCAAAATAAACTTTATCATTCATCTCCAAACAACATCAACCACTCCTAACATCTTATAACAAAAATGGCTAACCTAAACATATTTTCCCCAAGATAGGTTAATCATTTCCATAAGTAACCTAAATTACTATAAGTCCACCTTAAATTCATCGATTCTTCAATATATAAGTCAACCTTACTACTCAATGGAAATACCGTAGTAATATATTTACCTCGATCATATAGGGTCCGTAAAATAGTGAACGTCTTCCAAAATAATAATCATCTTTTAATCCCCTAATCATCTCTGTCATATTAATACGACAATCGTCACGGTTCTTATCACATTGGTTGTTGGGACATGTTCTTCCATTTCCCACCATTAACTAAGAAGAGAAAGTATAATTAGGGGCTTAAATACTTAGCCAATAATCATGAAAAGGAACTTAAAGCATAGAAGGATAACTTGTAGAAGAAAAGTATACCCTAACTTGTGATCCCCTAGGTTCCCATCTAGGTTATCCATGATCATATATTCTTATGTGAATCTTTATTTTATTTTATCTTTGTTCCTTTAACAATGGTTCTGTAACAGCCCAAGATTTTATGAAAAATATTCTTTTTTATTTCACTAATGTCTTGTGTTGTACGCTACACCAAAAGGAGCTTGCAAAACACGCATCCTTGACTTGCCTTGCATTACACGCAATCGCGACCTTCCTCGATAGCGTGTGTAGTACGCAATACCGAGTTTCACTAAACAACGATATGATATTAAAATATTATTATAACTTGCCGTTATGAATAGTAATAACCACCTTTTAAAATTTTACGAATTTTAGCTCTCAAAATGGACTTCATTTTTGGAATCGGAGTATCGAATTTAGCCTAAGGTGAAGTTTTGGTACTTTTCGGATAACTTTCATATCCTGATGAATAGTGAAAATTACTAAATTATAATTAAAAACAAATTTTTTAATCAAAATAATTAATAGTGATAAATTATTAATTTTAGTGGTTTTAAAGTATATTTAGAATATATTTTTACAATTTAATACAATGTTGGTCATTGGATGTAATTTCACATTTAAACCAGACATAAACAAGTGTCAATCTTTTGATAGATATTGTTTCTTAAAATCACGCTATTTGTTTTAACAGTGGGATTTAATTATAAAATTAATTAATGCAACTTATATGTTATGAATTTGGTAAAATAGACTTCATTTTTGAATTTGGAATATGAAATATAGCTTAGGATGAAATTTTGGCATTATTCTGAAAAACATCAATTTTTGATGAATAGTGAAACTACTAAGTGGTAGTTAAAAAACTGAATTTTTCATAAAACATAATTTTACCGCTTCTGTGAATGGAATTTCAAAAATTCGAGAGACACGGTTGATGTCAGTAAGTAAAATGTGGGTCAATGAGATGAAAATAATTTTTGGTGAATAGTAACTTTTTACTTTTATTTACCACGGTTAAAAGTAAATAGGGTAATTAAGGGTAAAAATGATATTAATATTACCCTAACACATGTCCTAATACTATTGGACAAGTGTATCTCGACCAAAAACAACCTTAAGTGTAAAATATTATCATTTAGGCCCACTTGGATTAGATTAGGACATTTATTATTATTTAATTCAAAGAAGAGTTAAAAGAGTCAAAATCAAAGTTTATTTACTAAATATTTTTTAATATAGGGTTATAAATAAGATAAATTAGATTGTAAATATTCATTAGAAAGCTAAAAAGATTTCCTACATAATTATAGTTTATTTATAATTTTTAGACTTTAAATAAATTAATTTATTTATGACACAACAATGATGCAATAATTACCCTTTTAAGGAAATATTAACATAATTGATGATATAAATGATCAAATGAATGTAATTTGAGACTTTTTATGAATTAAACTAATTTTCTAGGTTACTATGATATATTATTGTTGATTTAATCAACTTTTTTTGAACATATAATTCTGTTATGACTTTCACAAAAATCATATATAAAATAGTGTCAAAATTGACACAAAATAGTTTTTAAATAAAATATTATATTATTAATTGTTATTTTATTCCTAAAAATATAAGGTTCGGCCAAATGACTTATATAAGGATATATATATTAATAATAAACAATTTGGGGTTCGTTTGGCATGTTATAGTAAGCATATTAACCATATAGTGAAAGAAAACAAAAAGACACGGTAAAAGTTAAATTATTTAACTTAGAGTTAAATCTAATTGATAAGGTTAAAATAATACCCTAAACTTGTCTAAATCTTATTGGTTGATATTATTTCTACTCATCCCCACTTTAGCTTAGAAATAAGACCGTTTGGAACCATTATAAACCGATTTTGACATTAATATAAAATAATATTTTGAGGTATTCCTAAGGTGCCCCTCTCCTCTCTTATAAAAGGACACCTCCTCCCCCTCCTCCTCACACCAATTTGAGCACTCAAGCTCGGCCAAAACCTGCCAAAATATATTCTCCACTTCCCTAGAAACATCCTAGAGGTTCTGGTCTTCCTCAAAGACCAATTTTAGTGCCCTAAGAGGAGGTCTCAAAGAGGCGCTTCAAAGAAGAGGTAATTACCGTTACCAATTATTTCATCTTTATTTCTTCTTCCACTTCTTCTTCTTAGGTTGTTTCATTATGAAGTAATAACATCAGTATCACTCATATACTGATATGTTATTATAAGTATTAAACAACCCTATTTAACCATCTATCCATACTACGGAAAAAGAAATCACCGCGCGTGCGTACGTACGGAATACCGTCTCCACGCCGTGGTGTAATCTATTTTCCACCACCACCTTACATGGATGGGTATAATGGTGTAAAGAATAATTATACATAGTTATTATAACATCATATTGATTCTGATATATAGTATAATCCACTCCAATTCAATTCAATATTTATGGAAATGATATCATCGCTCGTGCGTACGTACGGACTACCGTCTCCACGACGCGATGAGATTCATTCTCCATGTTAACCATTTAAGAATGATTATAAAGTATATATAAGAAATAATAATGAAATATATGAAATTATAAAGCTACTGGATTTATTTATATATATATATATGTATGTCATCTACTTACTTCCATTCAAGACAATAAGGAAAGGAAGACAACGTTCATGCGTACGTACGGACTACCGTCTCCATGAACGGTGTTTTTCATTTCATTTATCTATCTATTATATATATATATACTGAATATATATGATATATAAATCATATTTTATATTCTGGAAGTAAGTAAATCATGATATAAGTAATAATAATGTCAAGAACAACAAGTCAAAACACCTACGATAAATGAAACGATTTTACCCAAAACGCTTCTTTAACATGGAATTTACAAAAGAACGAGTAATATAATGTCATAAGTGAACCATATATGATATAATAACAATGAATATGATTCTGTAATAAGTCAATGACATTATTTAAATCATTATACAGGAGGTTCAGACACATACGAAGCAAATCATACCTAAGGTAAGGGAAAATATCACAATCTCATTTTTATCCGGATTGTTTATTCGTAAGTATTTTACTGGGGTGTATTTTATCATCCACATCCATGTTTCATCAATATGTAATATTATTTCCATCCACCTACAATTGTTTAAATACATTTTTACCCTTCGGTGAGTTTTTAGTAATAGGTATGAAAGGAATCTTTTGTCGTTTTTCGTACAAGGTACTTTTTGACTTTTCCGACAAAAGTACGAGAGGAATGTTTTTTTAACTTATACGGCATGAATGGTTTTTTTAAAACATTATTTCCAAGAAGCTTCCTTTACAAGTTTTCAAGTTTATTTTTAATCATCTTCTTTTATTTTAAAGTCGTATGACATGTTATGAAAGGAAAAATGTTTTTGAAGTAGAAAGGATATTTTCCTCAAGAATGGAGTTCAAGTATTTTATCAAAATTATTTTCCATCTAAGATAATAAAAGGGTTCTGTTTTTATCCCTATTATTACATGGATTTGATTATGTTGTGATGGAAATATTTTTATGAATTCCTTTATCTTATATGAATGGTTTTATGATGTCATGTTGTTTAAGAATCCCATTTTTATTACATGGGTTATGCAATGATGTATGATTTATGATTTTGTGGCACACATAAGAATGGTATCATTATGAGATGGGTGGGACCTATATCTCCCTCCAATGCATTGGGTAAAGATTTTATATCTCATGAGATAGACAGGGCTGGAATGGTAGGTTATACCGGTTCAGTGAAACAGGACTAAAACGAGGGTTACTCGATTCAGAAAGGGACTTTGTCCACTAAGATAGTCTTGGAAATAAGTCTTGACTAACAAGAAATGATTCTCTATGATTATTTGTGAATTACACAAAGTTTCATGTTTTAAGTTATGATTATTGTGATTACATTTCACTGCCATGATTTATCCCATGTTATGAAATTTTGATCTTTTTTGCAGGTTAAGATTTCCAAAAGTTATGTGCTTGTGTATATGATGTGATTGATATTTCTTTTGCTTACCCTTACTGAGAATTTGAGCTCACCCTTTTATGTTTTCTTTTCCCCAGGATATAAAGAAATGTTTTAGGTAAAAAAAGGGGAAGATCTTTATGGGAGAAATAGAAGATCTTTCACCACGATTAGAAGATTACGTTCCGAGTTTCCAAAGACACTAAACTATTACGATCCTTGTGTGTGTGTTTTTGTTATGTACTAAGTATTCCGCAAAAGTAATGTAATGTCCATGTACGTCAAGCTTCGGGTCTCTACAGTTGGTATCAGAGGAAAGGTTTAGTCAACCTTTGGAAACTAGGATGCGAAAACGTTAGTGAGATCCCTAGAGATATTTCTAAGGTATGTCTAGGGATGTCCCTAAGGTTAAGTATACGTATAGGTTATAGTACTAGAACTACGCTAACGATCATAGAATTAAACCTATAATGTTAGATATTGAAGTTACTTCCCCTTTATTATGTTGTTTTCCCTAGCATGATTTTTTCCTCTCACACTATTCTTTTTGGGTTTTAGACGATGGCTGGAACCCGAAGGAACCGTGTTGATCAATGCAATGAACAATGCAATGATTGTCCTCCTGAACAAACAAATGTTATGGGAGATGGAGTGCAAAATCTTATTGCTATACTTACACAAGCTATGAATCATTCTGGACTTCCAAATGAGCAGAGAAGGGAACAGTATTCTATTGAGTCCTTCATGAGGCAACGTCCACCTTCTTTCAGTGGGTCTTCTGATCCACTTGTTGCTGAACAATGGATCAGTACCACTGAAAAGATATTTTCAGTTCTTCAATGTTCTGAACATGATAAAGTCATCTTAGCAGTATATCGTTTGGAAGGTGAAGCTGATCAATGGTGGAATCTTATCAAGAATACAAGGCAAAGAGATGAAATTGAGTCCATGGAATGAGACGAGTTCAAGAACTTATTTTTCAATAAGTACTTCCCTCGTATTCTTCGAACAAAGATGGAGAAAGAGTTTCTTGAACTAAAGAAAAAGGATGATGAATCTGTTGGTATATACGAAGTGAATTTTACAAGACTTGCAAGGTATGCATCTGGCATTATCATCCAACCTGAAAGTAAAGTTGATCGATTTTTCAGTGGCTTAAAACCAAGTCTTCGAAGGGCATTAGCTATAAGAGACTTCAGTAGCTATGAAGAAATTGTGCGTTGTGCTATCAAGGTAGAAATGGAAGTTGGTGTTACATATCCATCTCATGGTTTTGACAAGAAACGAAAGACGGAGTTCAAGGAGAAATCTCAGAATAATGGTGAAAAGAAGATGAATGTTTCCTTATGAACAAAGTGTGGAAAGAAGCATGGTGGAGATTGTCTTAAAGGGACTAGAAAACGTTTTAAGTGGGGAAAAGAAGGTCATCGAGTAGCTGAGTGTCGAAGTAATGGAAAAAGGGTTTCTAATGATGTGAATAAAGCAAACACTGCAGAGAACGCACCACCAACACTTCAATGCTTCAAGTGCAAGGAAATGGGGCATTATGCTAATAAATTCCCTAATCCAAGGGTTAGTGACGATCAACATGAGCAACCACTGAAGTCAAAGGACAAAGGGAAGTCACATGCGATCACTATTGGAAATGTTGAATATGACAACGATGTGGTGGAATGATTAAGTGTTTATGTAATGGGATTCCAAAATAATGTTGTATCATTGAGTATTGCAATATTTATTGATGTGTTATTCAAAGTGATTGAGATATTTTTTGGAAATAAGATGATATGCG
Organism: Viscum album; assembly: GCA_963277665.1. Classification (NCBI taxonomy): domain Eukaryota; kingdom Viridiplantae; phylum Streptophyta; class Magnoliopsida; order Santalales; family Viscaceae; genus Viscum; species Viscum album. Next base: position 1,384,433,957 of record OY728137.1, on the reverse strand, counting down.
CATAATGAAGGGAAAACGAGAAAATGAAATGTTTAATAGTATTCATGAGCTCATGATTGATATAAGGACTAAGTGATATCATGGTTTGAGTATATAGAATTTTGAGGATTTTGGTATGTGGAAAGTGTTTACTTTTAACTGCATTCATGTTTTCACTAAGGTTCAATGGGTATTCAAGAGAGTACAAGATTAAGGCCTTTGAATGTTTGGAATGTGACCAACAAGATATATCTTATGGGGATCAATGATGGTATTAAATATCTGAGAGTGGACGACAGTATTATGGATGAGCCTAAAGATTAGAATGGATTATGTTGGACATAAGTTAGGATAAAACGTTTTTTTGATATTATTGATGGGATTTTATAGTAATATAGTTTTAGAAAAAGGACAACCTGCAGGACGGGCGACAGCCCTTCGCGTCGGACAAGGATGTGGGAATCGAACCCACAACCGAAGTGTGAATGGACTTTATCGCCTACCACTGGCCTACAGGAAGTCCCTGTTTATTAGAAACTAGTTTTATTATATTAATCAGTATGATATATGAAGTATAAAGTCCATTTTAGGAACCATATATGATTAATCTCACTATAGATCGACTTATGTATATAATTTTTGCTAACCTTTTGTTTGAGAAAGATGGAATGACCCGTCATTCTATCACATGATCTACTAACACTTCACGAATAACAAATTCAACTTCATTTATTTAAGAGATGAAGTGGAAATTGTTAAAGGCACAAACAATAGTGAGATTTTACCAAAATAAAGTAAGTATTTATTCTAATTCAAATTCTTTAACTTTAGGGAAATGATCTTGAAAACCAAAAATGTTGTCCTAGTGATCTTATACCTGATGAATCAGATGGTACCTTAGATCGTCACAAATTTATGGATTTTTGATTACTAGATTTTCCATAGCCATGTTCTCTACCACTCTCCATCAAAACATGATGATTAGATTTCTCTTCCATATCCATATTTTCACCTATGTGGAAACCCAGTGATTAGTTTATTTGGGTAATCGTTACATTTCATACTTTAGTTTTTAAAGCCATGTTTTGGTATTCCTTTTTACGATGTGGGTTTCTATTCAAGAATCTTTCGAAAAGTAAACCATTTATAACCCCGACGAATTTCGAGGGCGAAATTCATTTTAAGGGGGGTAGAATGTAACAGCCCGAGATTTTATGAAAAATATTCTTTTTTTATTTCACTAATGTCTTGTGTTGTACGCTACACCAAAAGGATCTTACACAACACGCATCCTTGACTTTCCTTGCATTACACGCAATCGCGACCTTCCTCGATAGCGTGTGTAGTACGCAATACCGAGTTTCACTAAACAACGATATGATATTAAAATATTATTATAACTTGCCGTTATGAATAGTAATAACCACCTTTTAAAATTTTACGAATTTTAGCTCTCAAAATGGACTTCATTTTTGGAATCGGAGCATCGAATTTAGCCTAAGGTGAAGTTTTGGTACTTTTCGGATAACTTTCATATCCTGATGAATAGTGAAAATTACTAAATTATAATTAAAAACAACTTTTTTAATCAAAATAATTAATAGTGATAAATTATTAATTTTAGTGGTTTTAAAGTATATTTAGAATATATTTTTACAATTTAATACAATGTTGGTCATTGGATGTAATTTCACATTTAAACCAGACATAAACAAGTGTCAATCTTTTGATAGATATTGTTTCTTAAAAACACGCTATTTGTTTTAACAGCGGGATTTAATTATAAAATTAATTAATGCAACTTCTATGTTATGAATTTGGTAAAATAGACTTCATTTTTGAATTCGGAATATGAAATATAGCTTAGGATGAAATTTTGGCATTGTTCTGAAAAATATCAATTTTTGATGAATAGTGAAACTACTAAGTGGTAGTTAAAAAACTGAATTTTTCATAAAACATATTTTTACCGCTTCTGTGAATGGAATTTCAAAAATCCGAGAGACACGGTTGATGTCAGTAAGTAAAATGTGGGTCAATGAGATGAAAATAATTTTTGGTGAATAGTAACTTTTTACTTTTATTTACCACTGTTAAAAGTAAATAGGGTAATTAAGGGTAAAAATGATATTAATATTACCCTAACACATGTCCTAATACTATTGGACAAGTGTATCTCGACCAAAAACAACCTTAAGTGTAAAATATTATCATTTAGGCCCACTTGGATTAGATTAGGACATTTATTATTATTTAATTCAAAGAAGAGTTAAAAGAGTCAAAATCAAAGATTATTTACTAAATTTTTTTTAATATAGGTTTATACATAAGATAAATTCGATTGTAAATATTCATTAGAAAGCTAAAAAGATTTCCTACATAATGATAGTTTATTTATAATTTTTAGACTTTAAATAAATTAATTTATTTATGACACAACGATGATGCAGTAATTACCCTTTTAAGGAAATATTAACATAATTGATGATATAAATGCTCAAATGAATGTAATTTGAGACTTTTTATGAATTCCACTAATTTTCTAGGTTACTATGATATATTATTGTTGATTTAATCAACTTTTTTTGAACATATAATTCTGTTATGACTTTCAAAAAAATCATATATAAAATAGTGTCAAAATTGACACAAAATAGTTTTTAAATCAAATATTATATTATTAATTGTTATTTTATTCCTAAAAATCTAAGGTTCGGCCAAATGACTTAGATAAGGATATATATATTAATAATAAACAATTTGTGGTTCTTTTGGCATGTTATAGTAAGTATATTAACCATATAGTGAAAGAAAACAAAAAGACACGGTAAAAGTTAAATTATTTAACATAGAGTTAAATCTAATTGATAAGGTTAAAATAATACCCTAAACTTGTCTAAATCTTATTGGTTGATAGGATTTAGACTCATACCCACTTTAGATTCGAAATAAGACCCTTTGGAACCATTATAAACCGATTTTGACATTAATATAAAATAATATTTTGAGGTATTCCTAAGGTTCCCCTCTCCTCCCTTATAAAAGGACACCTCCTCCCCCTCCTCCTCACACCAATTTGAGCACTCAAGCTCGGCCAACCCCTGACAAAATCTCTTCTCCACTTCCCTAGCAACATCCTAGAGGTTATGGTCTTCCTCAAAGACCAATTGTAGTGCCCTAATAGGAGGTCTCAAAGAGGCGCTTCAAAGAAGAGGTAATTACCGTTACCAATTCTTTCATCTTTATTTCTTCTTCCACTTCTTCTTCTTAGGTTGTTTCATTATGAAGTAATAACATCAGTATCACTCATATACTGATATGTTATTATAAGTATGAAACAATCCTATTTCACCATCTATCCATACTACGGAAAAAGAAATCACCGCGCGTGCGTACGTACGGAATACCGTCTCCACGCTGTGGTGTAATCTATTTTCCACCACCACCTTACATGGATGAGTATAATGGTGTAAAGAATAATTATACATAGTTATTATAACATCATATTGATTCTGATATATTGTATAATCCACTCCAATTCAATTCAATATTTATGGAAATGATATCATCGCTCGTGCGTACGTACGGACTACCGTCTCCACGACGCGATGAGATTCATTCTCCATGTTAACCATTTAAGAATGATTATAAAGTATATATAAGAAATAATAATAAAATATATGACATTATAAAGCTACTGGATTTATGTATATATATATATATGTATGTCATCTACTTACTTCCATTCAAGACAATAAGGAAAGGAAGACAGCGTTCATGCGTACGTACGGACTACCGTCTCCATGAACGGTGTTTTTAATTTCATTTATCTATCTATTATATATATATATACTGAATATATATGATATATAAATCATATTTTATATTCTGGAAGTAAGTAAATCATGATATAAGTAATAATAATGTCAAGAACAACAAGTCAAAACACCTACGATAAATGAAACGATTTTACCCAAAACGCTTCTTTAACATGGAATTTACAAAAGAACGGGTAATATAATGTCATAAGTGAACCATATATGATATAATAACAATGAATATGATTCTGTAATAAGTCAATGACATTATTTAAATCATTATACAGGAGGTTCGGACACATACGAAGAAAATCGGACCTAAGGTAAGGGAAAATATCACAATCTCATTTTTATCCGAGATTGTTTATTCGTAAGTATTTTACTGGGGTGTATTTTATCATCCACATCCATGTTTCATCAATATGTAATATTATTTCCATCCAACTACAATTGTTTAAATACATTTTTACCCTTCGGTGAGTTTTTAGTAATAGGTATGAAAGGAATCTTTTGTCGTTTTTCGTACGAGGTACTTTTTGACTTTTCCGACAAAAGTACGAGAGGAATGTTTTTTTAACTTATACGGCATGAATGGTTTTTTTTAAACATTATTTAAAAGAAGCTTCCTTTACAAGTTTTCAAGTTTATTTTTAATCATCTTCTTTTATTTTAAAGTCGTATGACATGTTATGAAAGGAAAAATGTTTTTGAAGTAGAAAGGATATTTTCCTCAAGAATGGAGTTCAAGTATTTTATCAAAATTATTTTCCATCTAAGATAATAAAAGGGTCCTGTTTTTATCCCTATTATTACATGGATTTGATTATGTTGTGATGGAAATATTTTTATGAATTCCTTTATCTTATATGAATGGTTTTATGATGTCATGTTGTTTAAGAATCCCATTTTTATTACATGGGTTATGAAATGATGTATGATTTATGATTTTGTGGCACACATAAGAATGGTATCATTATGAGATGGGTGGGACCTATATCTCCCTCCAATGCATTGGGTAAAGATTTTATATCTCATGAGATAGACAGGACTGGAATGGCAGGTTATACCGGTTCAGTGAAACAGGACTGAAACGAGGGTTACTCGATCAGAAAGGGACTTTGTCCACTAAGATAGTCTTGGCAATAAGTCTTGACTAACAAGAAATGATTCTCTATGATTATGTGTGAATGCCACAAAGTTTCATGTTTTAAGTTATGATTATTGTGATTACATTTCACTGCCATGATTTATCCCATGTTATGAAATTTTGATCTTTTTTGCAGGTTAAGATTTCCATTAGTTATGTGCTTGTTTATATGATGTGATTGATATTTCTTTTGCTTACCCTTACTGAGAATTTGAGCTCACCCTTTTATGTTTTCTTTTCCCCAGGATATAAAGAAAGGTTTTAGTTAAAAAAAAGGGGAATATCTTTATGGGAGAAATAGAAGATCTTTCACCACGATTAGAAGATTACGTTCTGAGTTTCCAAAGACACTAAACTATTACGATCCTTGTGTGTGTGTTTTTGTTATGTACTAAGTATTCCGCAAAAGTAATGTAATGTCCATGTACGTCATGCTTCGGGTCTCTACAGGTTCATACTAAGCTTATGAATTTACCAAATCATATCCCCCGGGAGTGTCGTAACCAAGAGTGCAGCAAGGACCATTGTCGTGTACCAGTTCCCATTTGATTCTAGCTCAAAGCAGTGTTTTCGGGTTTTACCCCTATGTACATCTGTGTCAGATCCACCTCTATCTGCTCATATTCAGACAAGGATTTATTTTCTTGGAAACCCATTACTCAATACTCACCAAAATACCCGAAAGATTCCCTATATATAAACATTTCTATAGGCTTATTACTAAAGTTTTCATATCCTAATTTCCACAAATAACTAAACCATCCTTTGATACAAACTATAACATCCCTCCTTTTTATCACATAAACTTTCATTACATTTTACAAAACCGAGGATCTTTAAGGTTTAGTGTCTTGGAAACCAGGAACTTAAAACATGTAGACATAAAAAATTCTTCTTAAACACTTGAAAGGATTCTCCTCATGTTCATACTAGGTTCATTACTACATCTCATAACCTGGGGACATACATCAAAAGAAAGGGTGAGCAGAAGGCCTAGTAAGGGAAACAAGAGAAACATTTTACATGTGGACTTGAGAAACTTCAATAAAGTCATGAAAAGAACTTTAAGGAATAAGAAATAAATAATGAGATATATCATAATAAAAACAAAATTTTTCATAACTTGAAGATGTGGCTACAACATTTAATATTGACAATAATTTCGTTTCACCAAGGTCCATACCCAAGGTGTCATTAAAAATTACCAAGGTTATTCACCAAGGTATCGGTCTAAAAGGTCATCTCTAGAGATTAAGTGTTTACCCAATGCATTGGAGCGCTATTTGGGCGCACCATTGAAATGTCTTTATTATCATGTGAGACACACATATCATCATAAATAATTTCATAAACAACCCATATAGCATAAAAGAAATGGGTTTCATTTCATAATCATAACATTTTAAAAACTGCTTTAAAGACATGATCTTTATGTCACTTTAAAACCCACAGAAAAGGAAGGTGGGTCTCATTTATGAAAATCCCAGAATTTAAAATAGAAAATTTTGGTTTATATGTGAATACCCATATAGAATAGAGATCTTTGATTATTAACTTAATAAAATAAAAGAACTTTAGAAAAAGAGAGAGACATTTTGAGACGGAAATTCTGCAGCATAACGACTATGTTTCAGGGTTTTAGAAAACATTGAAAAGAGAGGGGACATGGGTCAAACATTCATAAATGACCCATAAAACAGTATAGGTACAGAATATGAAGGATATATGAACATGGTAATGAAATTTGAAGGATATACCATATTAAATGAAGAACATGAAAGGAAGATAAAAATAAGATTTCTCTTATGAAAATTCGGCAGCCTAACGACGCCACTTAAACTTCAAAAAATTAATTGACAAGATCAAATAGGGTCTCTCATCATATGAAAATAATATTTCAGTATGATAGATATAGATATCATACCTAAAAATAATAAAAAGGAACTTGAAATACTTGACATGAAAACAGATCTTGAAAACAAGAAGGGTGAAAGAATCCCTTAAAAATTCGGCAGCCTAACGGCGCCACTTAAAACTTCAGAATACTGAATTGAAGAGATAAAATAGGGTCTCTCATCATATGATCATAAAATATCAGTATGATAGATATAGATATCATACCCCAACATAAAAAGGAACTTTAAAGACTTGACATGAAAATAGATCTTTGAAAAATGAGAAAGGTGAACGAACCACTAAAAAATTTGGCAGCCTAACAGCGCCACCTAAAACTTCAAAATAATGAATTGAAGAGATCAAATGGGGTCTCTCATCATATGATCATAAAAGATCAATATTATAGATATAGATATCATACCCCAACATAATAAAAAGTAACTTGAAAGACTTTACATGAAAATAGATCTTGAAAAATGAGAAGGGAGAAAGAATCCGTTACAAAAATTTCGGCAGCCTAACAGCGCCACTTAAACATTTATAAAATGAAATAATGAGAGTAAGAGGGGATATATCATTATATGAACATGAAAATGGAAGTAATATGAATATAAAAGAACATACTCCAACATAAAAACATGGAGCATAAAATAAATGACTTAAAAGAGATTACTTGAAAAGAAAGAGAGAGAGGTCGGATCCCTTACCTTAAAACGTAACACTCAAAACTCAATGGTTGAGACCTTGAGGGCTTGGGGGAACCTTTTGAGGACTCTTTGTGAGGTAATGAGACCATAGATTAGTTGGGGGAGAGTTGGGAGTCGAATGGATGAGAGGATGGCTTGGTATTTATAGGGAAAGTGAGGGGACAAGGCAATAATGGCCAAGGGACACCTCATTGGTGGTTTTCGAAAAACCATGGGCTTGCCCATGGTATTTTCTAATGGTATTGGCCACTTGGGACACCTAATACCTTATCTTACTATTAATAAGTCGAACATATTGATTACATACTTAATACATCATTTAATGATGTCATTAAACACTCGTAACTTAAAAACTGTATTTTCACTATTCATCGAAAATTCAACATTCTCAGAAAAATCCCAAAATTTCACCTAAACCAAATATCAATGCTCTGATTTATAAAATGAACTGCATTTTATAAAAATAATTTTTTAAATATTTTTAATTTATTTTTTAAATAAATACACTGCTCACCAAAAAATCATTTTTTTCAGAAAAATCCCCAAAAATTACCATAACATAAAACGATGCTCTGAGTTCAAAACTGAAATCCATTTTATAAAAATAATTTTCTAAATATTTTTAATTTAATTTTTAATTAAAAAACACTATTAACCCGAAAAAACTAATACTTGAATAATAATTTTTGAAACCGTTATTTAACCATTTTATTGAATCACATTACTTAATCAAGGTGCCTAGATTATATTAATACTTTCTTTAAGTGAGATTACTAATCCATTTTGTCACATTACTATTCCTAAGCATAAAATCACTATTCATAATTTACTATTCATCAAAAATCAAGTTGATCTTATTAGACTCTCTATTTCGTACTCGACATAATTGTAGAAGACCATTTTTTGAATATCATTACATGTTTTTAATTATTTAAGGTTTACATAAACATTTTTAAAATATCCTTTTTCTAAAATTCATAAAAAATATGCGTACTCTATTTATCGAGTCATTTGAAAATTCATAAACTTCATCATAAGAAGAATTCCCAATTTTTTTATTTAAAACAAAGGATTACACAAGGCAGTTACGGTCTCCTTACATAGCCCCTTATCACACCAGCATAGGACCTAATTGTATGGTGTGCTAAGGTGAGAGAATCTAAGGGAGGCTCGACCAACATTGCACGAGTAGTAATTTATATCAGTTTGAACTTGTCGCAAAGGCGATTCCGTTCTAGCTTCACACGATGAAGTTCGGCTTGGGTTTGGTCCAGAGCAAAGACCAGTGGTGCTACCGCCTTCCCAAGTTCTGTTAGATGGGCTTCGATCGGTCCAAGACTACTGGGTGAGGCCATCAAATCTTCTTTCTATATTAATTAACCAAGATTACTTGTATTTAGAGACAATAATCGAAATGTTTAGTTTCCAGTGGTCATATTGACCAATGGTCATATGACAGTCAAAACCCAATGGTCTCATTTTAATTATACTCAAGTTATCAAATGAAACAGTTTTGTTGAGTATAAAAAAATAAAATAACACACAAAATTAGGAAAAAATATTTATTCAAAATTTTGGGTCGTTACAACCCCCATGTCAGAATAAAATGTTGTCTCATAATATAAACTAGATGTGACTAAATATCACTTAAGTTTCAAATAGGATCTCACATTAGGTGAAACAAGCCACAAAAATGATCACATATGAATTATTTCCCCACACTATATTTATATAGGATTAAAAAATATGGATATAACACACTGGTGTCACCCTATATGACTTATTTCTAGCTACCTCACAACATATTGGACCTTAGATTCCATTGTTGTGTGAGATTAAGACAATAAAATACACTAAATTATATGGAGATTGACTAGTTCTAAAAGACGAATATTCTTATTACCTAGCATAAATTAGGATATAACCATGTGAAGTGTCCATGTGACCTTTATCCAACAAGAAATTGATGAAGACATCATGGAAAGATGGTGTATGGAATTCAAAGCTTAGAATATTCAAGATTGATCTTGCCTAGAAGAATCACCACCCTCAAGTAGTACACATGGATACAAATCCATAGAAGGTGGAGCGTGAAGATAAAATTTATTAGGAAAAGAAGTAGGACATGTTATTCCTATAAATACAATTTTTCATTTCTCATTGGTAAAGGATTCTCCACCCGGTCCTTCAGCCTTGCTTCAGATTAGAATAATTTTCTGTGATTCTTTTGTTTTTATATTAATATATATTTTTTCTTATTCTTTATGTTTGATTTACTATTTTTTGAGGTGAATCCCTATAAACATTGTGTTGAAATTTCATAACTCTATTTTGATAGAGGGATAACCTAGATTCACCCTTGGGAGGATGTTGTGAGTGGTTTAACTTATATTCAACATTTCCTATCGCTTTCACATTATGAATTCATGGAGGTTTAGGGGAGTTGGGTTGGTAAAAAATGAAAATTCCCCATTAAACTTTCAATGTTTTTCTTCCATTAATCACAATCAATTTTTCTTCCCTCTATCGTCATGATATTCTGGGGAAACCATCCATCATAGAGGTTTTTAATGGGTGTGGTTTCACACTAGGGGAGTGAGTAGGGGATTCTCATAGTTGAGGTGTCCTTCATTCACCATGTCAATCCCCGATTCCAATTTCACTTGATTTTATTATATTATGGGATTTATGGAGGTTTATTGGAATTCATGATGGTTTATAAGTAGTTCAGGAATTACTAAAGGGTTGTTGAACAGGGTGTATTACACCACACACTACTACAAATAGAGATTTTAAAAGAGCTAGAAACAACCTTTAACAGCACTAGAAAAGTGTTGTTAATCATGGAGAAGATAGGGAGAGTCCCCTTTAATAGTGCTAAAAAAGAGCTAATAAAGGGTGACCTTTATCAACGCTCAAAATAGCACTGATAAAGGTCCCCCATTTATGTGTGTTTTTTTAGCGCGAATAAAGGGCCACCTTTATCAGTGATATTTTGAGCACTGAAAAGGGTTGAAATTTATCAACACTATTTTGAGTGCTGACAAAAGAAAAATTTATCAGCGATATTTTGAGTTCGGATAAAGGGAAACCTTTATCAGTGATATTTTGAGCGCTGATAAAGGCCCAATTTATCAATGCTAAATTAGTACTGATAAAAATCAAGTTGCATGTGATGTGATGTTTAATTAAAAACACACCCAGAACCTACACAACACTTGCACAACACCTACAAAACACCTACACAACACCTGAACACCTTCACACCTGCACGCAAACAGCACCCGCACAAAACAGCACAAAACAACACCTGCACACAAAACAGCTGCACAAAACAACACCTACAAAAACAAAGCATAGAAGAAAAAAACAACTCCACACAAGAGTTTCAAAAATTCTATATAAATTTACTTGATATCATGAATACAAAAAAACCCATCACTATATACATTTCAAACAATATTTTATATGTTTACAATTACAATTATCTGACAAACAGTTAAAAACATTAATGTTTTATCCTTTTTGCATATGTGATCCCCTCTCAAAAATTGTCATCCATAGTATTAGTTGGTGAAAATAGCATCCAAAATCAAGAAAAAAAATTCCTCCTATATAATTAAACAAATATTATGTTATTAATACAATAATGAAATAAATTAAACATTAATATGAAAGAATACATTAATAAAATGTCAATTTTTAATAAAAAGATGCATTTTGAGTTATATCGGTCACACCGTGTGTCGTATTGAGGTGGTGTTGATTCCTACACGCCAAAAATGAGTCATAGATCATTTTTTTTAAAATATTAAAACAATCTAAAAGGTTTTGATCAGTTTTGAGTATGTCACTTGTTCTTTTGAGTATGTTAGGACTGGGTACAGATCTTATGTTTGGGTGATTTCATCCCATTGCACAGGGGACATACTAAGTTTCCAAAATCAGTAAATTGATGCTTTACATTACTCTTTTATAGTTTATTTTATTTTCACCTCAGGCAGCACACTTGGGTGTGATATTTAGATATTATGTGGATTTTTTCTGTTTGCCCATTATGACAAGGGAGGTTTGATTACGCATCATGATATGCACTTAGGCTAATATGATGTATGCTTTCTTATGATTTTAATTGGGAACCTAGATTGAGATAAAAGGGGTTGGACTATTTAAACTATCAACACAGAAGCTAAATAGTGTTTTCTTAATTAGCCTGTTTTGGTGGAATTATACTCAGCCAACCCAAACATGTGGTTCCAATATGGTTCCAATGAGATCTATAGGGATCCTTCTCTTCTAAATCCAGTTTTAGCATCCTCATTACCCTATCCCAAAATGATAAATGGAAAAATCTTCTCTGGCTCAAGCAAATCCCTTCAAAATTCAACTTTCTTACGTGGAGGATGAGGAATGGTGCCTTTTACATAGACGAAAACATCAAAAAATGTGGTATCCTGACTATTTCCCACTACTCGTGATGCAATGATCACAATGAGGAAAGTGTGGAGCATCTTTTCTATGAGGAGGTCTGGGCCCAAGAGGTCTGGAATAGCTTTGGTGCATTCATTACTATGCACAACTGCAATCCAAATGATGCGCCTTTCATCACCTTTTGGCTTCAGGGTTCAGGTGATAAGGTGGTGGAACGGACGACCAGGGATATCATTTTTCATGAAGGTGCATGGTATATTTGGAAAGTGTGGAACAAAGCATGCTATGAAGGGATCGTCTCATCAGGGCGGACCATCATTGCCCGCATCTGCTACCTTCTTCTTGATCTGATCAGATACATTAAGGGGTGAAATGATACTCTCTCGCTCCAGTTTCTGCAACTGCTTGTACAAGGTCTCCCAACTACTGTCCCTCATGGAAATTGGGTCTGATGTCATCCCCTTCCTACGGTTTTATGCTCAACAAGGATGAATCCTATTCCGAAGGGATCATGAAGGGAGGGGGTAGTTTTTGATGCCAGGGGGTCTACTGTGTTCACCTTCTTGGTTTTCCTGGGAAAGGGTAACTCTATCCAGGTGAAATCCTTATCCCTCCTTTAAGGAATTTCCCTCTTCCAGAAAGGGGTTCTTGTCATTTCGGAAGATGAAACAGACTCCCTCATTCTCCTTAACTTGTTTCAAGGAACTTTCCCTACCCCTTGGTCCATCTCATACTACATCAAGAAAAGCAGGAGTATTCTCTCAAATACTCGGGTGAAGCATACGTGGCGCGAAGGGAATAATGTGGAAGATCATATGACATCAATTGTGGCCCAATGTGATCAGGTTTTGAAGGAGTTTTATACGTGCGACTAGATGAACCATTTGGGAAGGTTCTGTAGGAATCCTTATCGGATAGGTGGGAGCTAGAGAATAGGGCAGACTCAGGGATCTGAGGTCAGACTGAGAGCATTAACAATAGTTGGTAGTGGGATTTATCTACATGTGGAGGTATTGTAAAAAAATACCGGGACCCAGTAGTGGGATAAGTGGATAGTGGCTGGTGGAGCTCCATAGGGAGGCCAGAACTCAGGTAGTTGGGCATCATGCCAGAAGCACACTATAAAGTTTTTAGGGTCAAAGTAGGACGATGATATAATGATAGTTAATGGTACATCGTGGGTGTGACCACACTTTTATTTCATTTTGGATTTGGCCGGTTTTGGTGCATGAGTATTGTTTTGGACTAACTAGGCGCTGGTTACTAGGTTTCCATAAATTATGATGTGAGATGTTTATATATATATATATATATATATATATATATATATGAGGTGCGTTGGCATCGAGATTTATGTGGAAATCAAAGCGATGCAGATTTGTATGTGAGGTGTGTATGCACCTGGTCATTGATGTGATGCAGGTTTTATATGAGGTACGTAGGCACCTAGATTTTTATGGGCATGTATATGTATATATGATAGAGGTTTATTTGAGAAATTGATGAGATGTGGGATTTTATGACATGGGTTTATTCTAGCTTCTCTTTTCTATTTATCTTTCCATATAGAGCAGTAAATCCATGCAAGCCATTTTTTCTTATTTTTAGGGAATTCATTTAAAATTCTATTTTATTTCTATTTGGATTGATTTTGAGGATGATATCAAATGAGTGAGTGCATAATAGTACAAGGTAGGTGGTTCCTAGATTTCATCTTGATTTTGTGAGTGTTTTGGGGGTGCGTTCATATACACTGTGTGAGTTTTTCGAGTGAGAACCTAATTAATTAAATACATGGTTGTTAAATTGTTCTAATGATTATATGAGATTCATATGGGTATTCTATTTTTCCACTACGATTAGTTAAGACGGGTAAGAAGTTTGGACTTACTTGGAAAGTTTAGGCTGAGTGTAAATTTGAATTAAATTGAATTTTTATATTAGTTACTTGATTCCATGGGAATGTAATGGTCTTGGCCTTAGGATTGAGGTAGGTACTGATTGTCTATATTTAGGTGATGTGGTTCATCAGGTGAGGATTGTCTCAAATACTTGGAGTGATGATGATCACTAGGTTGAAGAGACTTTGTCATCAGGATTTTAGGTGATGAAGTTATCAGTACAAGATCATGGATCTTGAGAATTTAGATAGTGTTGACCATAATGATTTTAGGAACATGGTTATAGGTCCGATTACTCTGATACCAACTATAATTACCTAAAAATTTCATACATTGATATCAGATATGTGTAGATTAATATTCCATACATAAAAGAAATAAATTAAACATAAATATGAAACAATGCATTAATTCTATGGACAACGATTTTACTGTGAAAACATCAAGATTACCTCTATGATTGAGTAGACACAACATCATTTGTCTTCCTGCAAAGGCATGTCACATGGACATAAATCTTTTAAAATAAATGAACACTGTAAGGAATAATGAAAATCAAGTCAATGTTTCATTATATAATCTTTCATTAAAATAGACTTATTATATCGTAACATTACCTTTACATCGTTACAAAGGGTCTCTTTGGTATAGATATAAGATAATAATAAAACGAATGATTCTTTGTGCACTTTACTACTATTGGTTAACTACTGCTTAGCATATCATCTGATCTGAACTTCCGATCCCGCGTCCTCGTGATGCTCTCATCCCACACCATCTCTATGATATCATTATTCACCGTTCACTTTTCCTTTTGTTCTTGGCACCCATTTACCTAGTAAATGGGTGAAGGAAGATAAGGAAAAGTGAACGGTTAATGATGATATCATAGATATGGTGTCAGATGAGAGCATCAAGGGGACTCCAGATCGTAAGTTCAAATAAGATGTTATGGTTAGCGGTAGTTAACCAACAGTAGTGAAGAATACTTAGTTTTGTTATTAAATTTGTGAGTGTTGCACAAAAAATATTCTTCCAAAAAACTACATCAGTATAAACACCAACATTTATGACCAAAATATAGAATATAAATGATCCATGTCATAATAGTTTAGGCCTAGTGCTTTTGGAAACATGTAAACATAAAGAACTAGTTCATAATAGTCTCTCATTATGTTATGCTTTACTAGAAAGATAAATCATTTCTAAAACCATTATTCATAACCTAAGGATATAAAACATAATAAAGGGTGATCATATATGTTCAATAAGTGTAAAAAATGGAGATATAAATTGATCATATAAGGATAACATAAGTAGTAGTAATTCACCTTCATCCTATTTGTGTACAATCTTCCATCAGGTATGCTTCCCATTCGTTTCTAAACACATCTATATCATCTTGTGAATATGAGTTTTTGCGAAAGTCATGGTAGTACTGAAATAATATAAATACACAAAGGATTAAGAAATATTTTAAATGAACTTATAATTATTTTAAGAAATACCTCTTTAGGGATGCTAGTTTGTTCATTAAATACAACCTCATTCATAAATTTACAAACATAATAACCAAAGTCCTTTCTATTTTTTTGTTCTGGAAACTGTAGAAACATAGATAAAAATAATTAATTTGTTTTGATATGTGTTTGGATAGTGCAATATTATTATATATACCAGGATACTTTTCCAGTTGTAGATTTTTTGGGAATTCTTGTCCTTAGGCCCTGGATTCATTCCATGAAGTAGATGATATTGATGCACTGCCCTATCATAATAGAATCCTCATTAAAAGATAATATAAATTATATAATTAGATGTTTAGTACTAAAATGTTGGATCTAGTGTATTAAAAATTGACAAAAGCCATCATGCATGGTTGGTTTGTTTCATATCCATTCATTGAATCCAGAAAATAAATCTTTGGAGTATCCAAATTGACTGCAATCAGCATCAAATGCTGCCTAAAAAACAAAAAGGAATAAGTAATGAAAGAAATGAAAATATAGTTGATATGAATAAATTGTAGAGTTTTACCCCTACATAGTTGGTATTAAAAAGAGTCTATCATCCATAATTTTGTTTTCAAACGATTTGAGCAGGGATGACATTATTTCACCATCTTTATTAGAATTTATTTCTTCTTTTGAAGAGGTTATGTGACGACTAACGAGTCCAAATTTTTGTTCATGGGGAAATCCCTTCAATTTTTTTCATATATACGGCTGCAAAAAATATGAAATGTATTTAGTCTTAATTATCATAGTATATCATCTTTGGTAAATTTAAATCATGAAAACATACCTCATGTATACATTTACAACTGAGGTGCCTATCCATTCATACTTGAGGACTTCATTTACATTTTTATAACTAATGAAATATGATTTTTTCTCTCTGTACATATTTTTTTTTCAAAATCAACTATGTGAGTATTTTCTCCTATCAACTTTGTATCCACATGATCCTACAATGATATTTAATGTGGATATAGAATGGGCGGGGTGAAGGTGCTCTCAGTAGATCATTTCAATTGGTTGGTTGATCCTTGAGATAGTTTTGAGCTGATCTTTCATTTTACCCCCTTCTATTTATTTTTTTGTAATAACATTCATAAGTTCAGACCTTTTTCATTAAATGTTAAAGGTTCATCTTCAAAAATAAATTGTAAATGAATACCTCCTTGTCGACATGTTTTTTACAAGAATTGACGGACATACGATGAATGTTCCAACAGCTTTTTCGACCGTATGAATGTCATCATCATCATTTGGAACAGGTAGATCAGATCTTGGATCATTAGCTATGTTAATTGACACAGTGACATGATATGTTGGAAGTTGTCTATTATGTAGCGTGTCGTTCTGCATATTGAACACCATATCCCTTGCTACAATGTGATCAATGGGAGTTGATAGATATAAATCACAGTCATTTTTACCCTATAGAATATTAGTATAGGAAAAAAAATCAGTGTCTATGTGATTCAAATTTCATATAAATAATTATTAGAACATTTATTACCTCAGATGAGTCAGGTTTTTGAGGGGAATGGATCACCTCAAAGATGGTGGGGGTGGGGAGGGATCTTCTCGCACATGTTTTTGTTGAGTTGTTTCTTCTCTTGGCCTCCCCCCATCAAACATGCTATCATATCTCTCTGGTATTGTAAATATTTCTGATACACAACTATTGATTCTCTCATCATTTTCATTTCCTCAGTTTGATCATCCGATTTTTTTCTTTCTGAAAATATGTACGGGGTGTCACCCCAAAACCCACACCTCTGATGTGACCATAATTTTTTAGATACTTCAAGGCTGTTGAAAGTATGTATTCATTTGGTGCGGGTGTTTCTGATTCTTGTGACTACGTCAGATAGAAAATATAGGAAAATAAGTAGTCATTGTTATGTAATAGCGATTTAAATCAAATAAAATTTATATTATGTCTTACTTACACATGTTTCCCACACTTTTTTTGTGTTTTCATCTATTAGTGTCCCCTTTTTATTTTTACTAGCCTCCTTCCAAAGCACCAGGTGTGGGATGGAAGTGGTTTTTTATTTTGATTCATCAATATTCATATAAATAGAGTAACATGGTTATAGTGTTGTTTCATTTCACATAAAAGTGTTACGGTAGATTTAAAATATGTACCAATTTTTTCTTAAGTGAAGTGTACCCCAACCTTTCTTTATGGTAGGGGTACGTTGGTTTTGTTTCCCGTTCTTTATTTTCACCACTTATTTGTTGTTTCATAAATAAAAAACTATCAATCTAAGTGATTAATACAAGAAATATCAAACAACATATTACCATACACAATGTATCTGAAAAGTCTGCCTCGCACGAAAGCTACTAAACACATCCCACACTCCATGGGATATCAAGTGTGCATAAAGAGAAGGTGGGTACAACTTGATTTTACCTTTAACATCTTTAAGATGATATTTCATTAAAATTGTGAGGAATCCTCTATGAATACTTCCTGAAACTCTTAATACATATTCCTTATGTGAGGTATCTACTATAAATTCACTCTATAATAGATGATGAAGAGTAAGTCAATGTGTTAGTATTTTATTTTATTTTAATAAATTAAAGAAATGATATCATAATGTTACTGTAATCTCTTCCCACATAAGTGCCTTAATCCCGGGGACAACATCGTGCCATGACTTTACATCAATCGGCACGCGTTGCCGAGTGACTATTTCAATGTAGCTACTAAAGATAGATTTTTTGGGTTAACATGTTGGCCTCGCTTATTCCATCCCAACTCAAATTTGATGCCTTTTGCCTTTCCTTATGGATTTTGTCTAAGACCGTCAAACTATGACACTCTTGTTTTTTTGCAGTATCAGGGTTTCATTTACTACCATTTCCTTAGAAGAATCATAATTATGTTCCTCCAGAGCACTAGCATCAACACTGAAACCAGCAAAAATAGGTTGAGAAACCTATTGTACCTCAACACTAGGACTTGCAACAATTGTCTGAGAAACCTATTGTTGCTTAGCACTGGGACCAGCAACAGTAGGTTGAGAGACATGTTGTGCCTTAGGATTGAGAGAATCAATATGTGAAGAATTCATTATCTATATAAGTGGTTTAACATTTAATTTATATTACATAAAAGCACCAGTAAACAAATAATAACATAGCACAACACAATGTATATTATAATAATCAAATAACCTAATTATTGAACTCTCTCTTTTTAAAGACTGAAGAGATTTGACCCCTCTATAAACTATGTAAATCCCTTCATTGTGGTCTCATCTGAAATAAAAAACACCATATACATTGGTATCACTATGAAATGATTGAGAAGTACCAATGAAAGAGTCATCCTCCATTGAACTTTCATATGAAACTTCAGTTGTTTTGGTCGATAATAGAATAATTGGACGGTTTCAGTTTGCGGGATCTAGAATAGACAATACTTGTACTGACTGTGATTCCATTATAAATGGTCTGTCTTTCTCTCATTACTTACTGAAATAAACTTTCACAAATCCCAATTCATTTATTTTTAGAGAACTCCTATTATCAACCCACTTACATTGAAAAATTGGCTCTTGGAATTTCTTATAACCCAACACCCATATTTGTTTGATAATGCCAAAGTATGACATATTTTCATAAATTGGATTTCTGTCCTTAGCACTAGAAACATGAATCGCTTCAGCCATAAGTGTAACCCCACTATTCTGCATGGTATTGTATTCATCATTTTTATTAGTATATAATGTATAACCATTAACTACATAATCATTATAAGATAATACATACACACTTGGTCCTCTGGCTAGCCATCAAAGTCGTTCTGAAATTTAGTTTGGATTTTTATCTAACTTCTTAAAAATATGGTCCTGAAACCATCCTATTATGTGTATCTGATATCCAATTTTCATCCCTAAATGAATTCAAATGCCTAAGAATTTATTTGTGGGTTTGGACATACAGGCCTACTCCTGATTAGTAATATTGATTGTGATAACCTCTCTTTCATAAATTCCTTCACCTCAAGCTGCTCAGTGTGAAGAGATTTCAGTAGGCCAATGTTTTCCACAACATATAGTTATTTGGTACAGAATTCAATAGCTTCCTCAACAATATATCTATCCGCAATACAACTCTCTGGCCGACTTCGATTTTTGACATGCCCTTTCAAAATATTCATATACAGTTAAATGGGGTACATCCATCTATAATGTACATGACTACAAAGTCAAATATCTACCACCAAATGACCCATAAAATGAACAATAATATCAAATAATGTCGGTGGGAAGAACATTTACAATTCACAAAATATAATGAAATTTTTTCTTTCCATAGTTGGAAATTTCATCTGGACTATAACTTTTCTGTATATAGCTTTGAAGAAGAAATAGAGATTTTTAAATATATGGTGGACATTCTTGGGAAAAATGAAATGTAAAGCTATATGAATTTGATCTTGAATCAAAACATAATAATCATGTTATTTCAGACCCTTTAAATATAAATCTATCATTGACAAGATGTTCTTTATATTTGATGAATACCCCTATGGAACCTTTACGTCATTCAAGAAGTTAAAAAACTGATATCTCTCCTTCTTGGAAAGAGTGTAAGTAGGAGGAGGAAGAAATGTTCATTTTTCACCCTTCACAGGTTCCCACTATTCTTGTATTCCCATCTCAACCATGTATAATCTAGCCTTAATTCCATCCTTTTTAGGTGCATTTATCAACATGCTGATGAAACTATCACATACATTTTTTTCAACATGAATAACCTCAATAAAATTTCTGACATATAGACAATTCCAGTATGTTAATTCAAAAAAAATGATCGCTTTTTCCAGCTGGTTTTCTATGGTTTTTTGAAAACAGTTTACCAAAAGTAGTTTCCACATATTTTACTTTCTCAAACAATTGATCACCTATTAGTGGAGATGGTGCTGTATGTTCTTCTAAACTTCCATCGAATGATTTCGTCTAATTTCAGTACTTATGTCGTCCGGGTAGAAATCGACGATGTCCTAGAAACATTGTTTTCAATGAATATTTCAACCTAATTGACTGTGTACCTTGCTCACAAATGGGACACCATTGAGTTCCTTTAATTCTATATCCTGAAATATTTCCATAAGCAGGAAATTCATTTATCATCCCATAAAATATGGATCTCAAAATGAAATCTTCATTTTTTTGCAAACATCATACAATGTAACACTTGAATCCCATAATAATTTCAAATCCATGATCAATGGATCCAAATAAACATCAATATCATTACCCAGTTGATTTGTTCCTGATATAAGTTTAGATAACATGCTTTTTTTTTCATATAATGCATAACCACAGTGGTAAGTTATAATTTACCAATATAACTATCCATGTACTATGACTACTGATTTGAAAACCAAAAGGATTCACTCCATCTGTAGATAATGCAAGACAAAGGTATCTCAGATCATTTCCAAATTCAGAATACTCATGATCTATTCTCTTTCACTGAGGAGGTTCTACTGGTTTACCTAGTTTCCCATATTTAATTCTTGTATCCGTATTCCATGTCAATTGTCCTGGAGTCTCCTCACTTCCATATAGACGTCTAAACCTTGGAATGATTGGAAAGTACCATACAAATTTTGTAGGACTAGATTCATATTTCTTGTATCGAGAAGCACCACACTTTGGGAAATTTTTAAGTGGTTTTTGGACCTTGAGAAACAATATACAATCATTTGGGTAGGCGTGTATTATTTTACAGATCATACCCATCGAGCGTAGAATTTGTTTGGAATCGTATGTTCAGCTTGGGAGCTCATTATCTTCTGGGATCATGTCATTCAGAAGAGAAAGTAGTTCTTTAAAACTGGAAACACTCCACCCATTGGCTAATTTCGAATTATACAGCTTCACTTTTGATGACAATGATGTATATTTAGTGTAACTAGCATAAAATGGCGTCTTTTCACAACTCTTTAACTTCTCAAACAATTTTTGGATATCAAAATGTTCATCTTAAACTGTCCTTATCATTTCGTCAATATGATCTTCATCATCATTCACATCAGTAATCACATCCTCCATAATATCGCCTTTATTGTTCATGCTTGTAATCATATTAGATGATCCATAAAACGTAGTGCTATCCCAATGACTACCTATATTCATTTTCCCCCCATGTTTATTCCAAAATGTATAACTTTGATCTATTCCATGATAGATCAGGTGTTATTCCAACTCCTTGGGACTAATTTTTCTTGAATAACAATAACATAAACATAGACAAAGGATTTGAGAAGGGTCATATGCATGATCTTTTTCAAACTTGATAAACTCTTTCATGCCATCTTCATACTCTTTTTTCAACTGATTGGCATTCATCCATTCATTATTCATATTCATCCTATTTGATATAGTAATATTAATATTTAATAAAATAATTACACAAAAGATATTAAACTAGGGTCATCATCTAACTATAATCAATGCAACTAGCTATGGTAAACAATACCCTTACCTCTCCACGCATTACTCAGGACCAAAGTAAATCACACCCATCTTCCTAACCACCTGATCAATGGAACTATATATGAGAATCACTTTCACTAGAATGTTTTAGTATCCCACATGTGATATATATGTATTATTGTAAACCATTGTTTAGTGATTCTCTAGAAATATAATGTCTCAAGTCAAGAACTATGGTACTAAATTAATAGATGGTATGATCTTCAAAATAGAGCTTCCAAGTGGAAGGATTCATTACATGTGTTGTTATGGTTATTTGACTAGGGTGTCCATAAAGTGTCTCATAGAGTCCTCTAGTGAAGTGGTTTTCTAAGATTCAATGGAATTTTAGTAGTAACAAAGTAGTGATGCCATTGAAATAGGTAAAGTTTGGATTGATATTCAATGGTGGATGAACTACAACATGGAAAACAAATGGCATTCCAATAATTCCAACAACCACAAAACCATAAAAACACACAATCATTCTCACAATCACAACACCATACAAACCAAACAAACATAATTTCATATTTTACAAAGAATCCCTTATTTAATTCCCTTTGTTAATTTAGGGGTTATCAAAGAAGTTTAATCATCATGAGGAATTCATTAATTAGTCAACTATACGTAAATTACCAATTTTTATATTCAAATTTTTAACAAGAACTAACCAGCATTAAATTCATTTAGTTCACAAACAAGTACCACCAACAACCACGATTTTCATCTGGGCATTTAGATAGTAAATTTCAAAACATAACCATAAATGTCAAATAGTAATAACATGACAACAATAGGAAACCAATGAGTAAGAGGAGAAAACTCACCGTGAAGGTGTCGTTCAACGCATGACAGTGGTGCGTTCACAGTAGAGGAGAGGTGCACGACATAGGAGATTTCCAACTGAAAAGAAAACATAAACTGAGAGCTCATATGTTATACCTATCCAAAATAGGTCCAATGAGATTTAGTAATGGGAAATGTCTAGTTAAACAATTTTTATGATCAATATTCGGATTTTATTTTCCATCTATGATATATGCTTCCTGTTTATTTATTTTTTGTGTATCAACTATTTTCCAAGATGTTCAAATTATGAATGGGACATATCTGGTTTTTAGGAGAAAGATCATTTTTAATTTACTCTAATTTAAGGGTAAAATATTCCACATTAATTGTATCCTTTCCCAGGGATCATTGTTATCCTGTAGGGATCATTAACACATCTTAGGTTAGTGAAACATTTGGGTGGTTTGGGGGGGGGTTGGGGGGCTTCAGTTGGGGTTGGGGGGTTACAGGGGTGTGGGGGAGGGGGTGTGGGATGTCCAAGGAGGGGGGGGGGTGGTGTAGGGGTGTGGGCTATCCAGGGAGGGGGGGAGGCTTCCTAGGCGGGGTAGGGTGGGGGGGCTATCTATGTGGGGGGTACCGGGGAGTGGGGGAGGGGGTGTAGGCTGTCTAGGGAGGGAGTGGGGGGGGGTGGGTTGTACACAATGAAATGACAATTAGGGATCCTAAAGAGTGAATTATGAGAGGGTAAAATATAGCATCCCGTCTTTTTATAACATAACTTTTCATTCCATTACACGGAACTGAGGATCTTTAAGGTTTAGTGTCTTGGAAACAAGGAACATAAAACATGAAACAAAAAAAACATTCTTCTTAAACACTTGAAAGGCTTCTCCTCATGTTCACCATAGGCTCATTACTGCATCTCATAACCTGGGGACATACATCAAAAGGAAGGGTGAGCAGAAGGCCCAGCAAGGGAAACAAGTGAAACATTTTACATATGAACTTGAGATACATCAATAAAGTCATGAAAAGAACTTTAAGGCATGAAAATGAAATCATGAGGCATATCATAATAAAAATAAAAATTTTTCATAACTTGAAGATGTGGCTACATCATTTAACATATACAATCATGAACATATCACCAAGGTCCATCCCCAAGGTGTCATTTTAAAATTACCAAGGTTATTCACCAAGGTATCGTGAAAATTGTAATCTCTAGTGGTTACATCATTACCCAATGCATTGGAGCGCTATCAGGGCGCACCCTTAAATTTGCCTTTATTATCATGTGAGCCACATATATCATCATCAAACATTTCATAAATAACCCATATAGCATAAAATAAATGGGTTTCATTTCATAATCATAACGTTTTAAAAACTGCTTTAAAGACATGATCTTTACGTCACTTTAAACCCACGGAAAGGGAAAGAGGGTTTCATGTATGTAATTCCCAGAATTTAAAATAGAAAATTTTGATATATATGTGAATACCCCTGTAGAAATAAGAGCTTTGAGTATTCACTTTATAACATAAAATAATTTTTAGAAAAGAGAGAGAGGCATTTTGAGACGAAAATTCTGCAGCATAACGGCTATGTTACAAGGTTTTAGAAAACATTGAGAAGAGAGGGGACATGGGGCAAACATTCATAAATGACCCATCAAACAGTATAGGGACAAAATATAAGGGATTTAAGAACATGGTAATGAAATTTGAAAATGTACCATATGCAATGAAGAACATGAAAGGAAGAAAAAAAAGATTTCTCTTGTGAGAATTCGGCAGCCTAACGACGTCACTTAAACTTCAACAAAATTGAATTGACAAGGTCAAATAGGGTTTCTAATCATATGAACATAAGAGTCCAGTATGATAGATATAGATATCATACCCCAACATAATAGAAAGGAACTTGAAATAATTTACATGAAAGTAGAACTTCAAAACGAGAATGGTGAAGAACCACTTAAAAATTCGGCAGCCTAACGGCGCCACTTAAACTTCAACAAAATTGAATTGACAAGGTCAAATAGGGTCTCTCATAATATGAACATAAGATTCCAGTATGATAGATATAGAGATCATACCCCAACATAATAGAAAGGAACTTGAAATAATTGACATGAAAGTAGAACTTCAAAATGAGAATGGTGAAGAACCACTTAAAAATTCGGCAGCCTAACGACGCCACTTAAAACCTCAAAATACTGAATTGAAGAGATCAAATGGGGTCTCTCATCATATGAACATAAGAGTCCAGTATGATAGATATAGAGATCATACCCCAACATAATATAAATGAACTTTAAATAATTGACCTGAAAGTAGAACTTCAGAACGAGAATGGTGAAGTACCACTTAAAAATTCGACGGCAGCCTAACGACGCCACTTAAAACTTCAAAATACTGAATTGAAGAGATAAAATGGGGTCTCTCATCATATGATCATAAAATATCAGTATGATAAATTTAGAGATCATACCCCAACATAATAAAAAGGAACTTGAAAGACTTGACATGAAAGTAGAACTTTGAAAAAGAGAAGGGTGAAAGAATCCCTTAAAAATTCGGCAGCCTAACGGCGCCACTTAAAACTTCGTAAAATGAAATAATGAGAGTAAGAGGGGATCTCTCATTATATTAAAATAAAAAGGGCAGTAATAGGAGTAAAAAATAACATCCTCCAACATAAGAACATGGAGCATAAAAGGAATGACATAAAAGAGATCACTTGAAAAGAAAGAGAGGGGTCGGATCCCTTACCTTAAAATGTAACTCTTAAACCTCAAAGGTTGGGACCTTGAGGGCTTGGGGGCACCTTGGGAGGACTCCTTGGGAGGTAATGAGACCAGAAATTCGTTGGGAATGAGTGGGGAGTCGAATGGATGAGAGGAGGGCTTGGTATTTATAGGGAAAGTGAGGGGACAAGGCATTAATGGCCAAGGGACACCTCACATGTGCTTTTCTCAAACCCATGTGCTCTCCCTTGTCATTTATCATGGAGTTAGGCCACATGGGCCCCCCAAAACAATAATTCATCACCCTTGGCCGGCCAACCCTCAAAAGATCTCATGACATCATCATGACACCGTTATGATGTCATTAAACATACCGAAACCCTAAAACTGTATTTTTACTATTCACTGAAAATTCAACTTTCTCAGAAAAATCCCAAAATTTCACATTAACCAAATATCAATGCTCTGATTTAAATAATTTTCTAAATATTTTTAATTTAATTTTTAAATAAAAACACTATTCATCAAAAGTTCATTTTTCAGAAAAAACCCCAAAAATTACCATAACATAATATCGATGCTCTGAGTTCAAAAATAAAGTCCTTTTTATAAAAATAATTTTCTAATTATTTTTAATTAAATTTTTAATTAAAAAAAACTATTCACCCGAAAAAAACTAATACTTGAATAATAATTAATGAAACCGTTATTTAACTATTTTATTGAATCACATTACTTAATCAAGGTGCCTAGATTATTTTAAAACTTTCTTTAAGTGAGATTACTAATCCATTTGGTCATATTACTAATCCTAATCATAAAATCACTATTCATAATTTACTATTCATCAAAAATCAAGTTGATCTTATTAGACTCTAAATTTCGTACTGAACATAATTGTAGAAGACCATTTTTCGAAAATCATTACACATTTTTAATTATTTAAGGTTTACACAACCATTTTTAAAATATCCTTTTTCTAAAATTCATCAAAAATATGCATACAATATTTATCCGGTCATTTGAAAATTCATAAACATCATCATAAGAAGAAATCCAAATTTTTATTTAAAAAAAAAGGATTACACAAGGCAATTACGGTCTCGTTACATAACCCCTTATAATACCAGCATAGGACCTAAGAGTAAGGTGTGCTAGGGTGATAGAATTTTGGGGCGGCTCAGTCAACATTGCCCGAGTAGTAATTTCTATCAGTTTGAACTTCTCGCGAAGGTGATTCCGTTCAAGCTTCACATGATGAAGTTCGGCTTGGATTTGGTCCAGAGCAAAGCCCAATGGTGCTACCTCCTTCCCAATCTCTGTTAGATGGGCTTCGATCGGCCCAAGGCTACTAGGTGAGGCCATCAAATCTTCTTTCTATAATAATTAACCAAGATTACTTAAATATAGAGACAATAATCAAAACATTTTGTTCACGGTGGTCATATTGACCGATGGTCATATAACACTCAAAAACCAATGGTCTCATTTTATTTATAATCATGTTTATCAAATAAAACATTTTTTTTGAGTATAAAAAATAACACATGAAATTAGGAAACAAGATTTATTCAAAATTTCGGGTCGTTACAATCTTCCCCCCTTAAGAAATTGCGTCCTCGCAATTTTTTTAAATTGGGTTTTGAAATTTCATTGAAAGTCCCACATCGGAAAAAGAGTCAGTAACACCAATACTTTAAAAGAAAGAAAAGGAAGTACAAAGGCCACCCGAGTTAACCCACACTCGGGTTCCATGTAGGAAAACATGGACATGGAGGAAAAAACAAAGGGTCAGTTCTGAGAGAGAGTGATAGAGAACATGATTAGGAGAAAGTTAACCATGAGAAAATCCCAAACTTATGATGTGTGTAAACGGTCTTTGATTACCTAGTAGGAAACGTAAACCAACAACATTTTTGTTTTACGTTTCTTTTCATAATTTTGAGGATTTCATTTACTACATAGAACAAAAACATAAGAAAATATACCTACCTTCAAGTAGAGTTTCATCCTTTAACAAGTCCCTACCAACACTAATCTTTTCGCCAAATGATGAGAATTCAAAAACACTTGGTCTCATAAAAGCACAAGAATCATCTTCTATAGAATCACATAATCTACAAAAGATTAACTATCTATTTCTTCTATCTTTAAACATTATCCCAAAAACAGAAAGGTTAAGGTAAAACAACTCTTTAAAAAGAAAGAATCCCATAGGAATAGAACCTACTTTTAAATCTTGAAAGTTCCATGGTACTACCCAACGTTCATCATAGACCACTCCATAAATAACGGTCCTTAAAATTCCTCAAAATAAACCAAACTAAGATTGAAACCCAAATACAAGAAGGATTTGATAACATAGTCTTCCAAAACAACTTCATTGTTCATCTCCAGACAACATCAACCACTCCTAACATCTTATAACAAAAGTAGCTAACCTAAACATATTTTACCCAAGATAGGTTAATCATTCCCAAAAGTAACCTAAATTACTATAAGTCCACCTTAAATTCATCAATTCTTCAAAATATAAGTCAACCTTACTCCTCAATGAAAATACTATAGTAATCTATTTACCTCGATCATATAGGGTCCCCAAAATAGTGAACGCCTTCCAAAATAATAATCATCTTTTAATCCCCTAATCAACTCTGACATATTAATACGGAAATTGTCGCATTTCCTATCACATTGGTTGTTGGGACACGTTATTCCATTTCCCACCATTAACTAAGAAGATAAAGTATAATTAGAGGCTTAAATAATTAACCAATAATCATGAAAAGGAACTTAAAGCATATAAGGATAACTTGTAGAAGAAAAGTATACCCTAACTTGTGATCCCCTAGGTTCCCATCTAGGTTATCCATGATCATATATTCTTATGTGAATCTTTATTTTATTTTATCTTTGTTCCTTTAATAATGGTTCATACCAAGCTTATGAATTTACCAAAGCATATCCCCCGGGAGTGTCGTAACCAAGAGTGCAGCAAGGCCCGTTGTCATGTACCAGTTCCCGTTCGAGTCTAGCTCAAAGCGGTGTTTTCGGGTTTTACCCCTATGTACATCTGTGCTAGAGCCACCTCTACCTGCTCGTATCCAGACAGGGATGTATTTGCTTGGCAACCCCTTACTCAATACTCACCAAAATACCAGGAAGATTTCCTATATTAAACTTTTCTATAGGGTTCCTCCAAGAGTTTTCATATCCTAATTTCCACAAATAACTAAACCTCCCTTTGATACCAACTATAGCATCCCTTCTTTTTATAACATAACTTTTCATTCCATTACACGGAACTGAGGATCTTTAAGGTTTAGTGTCTTGGAAACAAGGAACATAAAACATGAAACAAAAAAAAAAACATTCTTCTTAAACACTTGAAAGGCTTCTCCTCATGTTCACCCTAGGCTCATTACTGCATCTCATAACCTGGGGACATACATCAAAAGGAAGGGTGAGCAGAAGGCCCAGCAAGGGAAACAAGTGAAACATTTTACATATGAACTTGAGATACATCAATAAAGTCATGAAAAGAACTTTAAGGCATGAAAATGAAATCATGAGGCATATCATAATAAAAATAAAAATTTTTCATAACTTGAAGATGTGGCTACATCATTTAACATAGACAATCATGAACATATCACCAAGGTCCATCCCCAAGGTGTCATTTTAAAATTACCAAGGTTATTCACCAAGGTATCGTGAAAATTGTAATCTCTAGTGGTTACATCATTACCCAATGCATTGGAGCGCTATCAGGGCGCACCCTTAAATTTTCCTTTATTATCATGTGAGCCACATATATCATCATCAAACATTTCATAAATAACCCATATAGCATAAAATAAATGGGTTTCATTTCATAATCATAACGTTTTAAAAACTGCTTTAAAGACATGATCTTTACGTCACTTTAAACCCACGGAAAGGGAAAGAGGGTTTCATGTATGTAATTCCCAGAATTTAAAATAGAAAATTTTGATATATATGTGAATACCCCTGTAGAAATAAGAGCTTTGAGTATTCACTTTATAACATAAAATAATTTTTAGAAAAGAGAGAGAGGCATTTTGAGACGAAAATTCTGCAGCATAACGGCTATGTTACAAGGTTTTAGAAAACATTGAGAAGAGAGGGGACATGGGGAAAACATTCATAAATGACCCATCAAACAGTATAGGGACAAAATATAAGGGATTTAAGAACATGGTAATGAAATTTGAAAATGTACCATATGCAATGAAGAACATGAAAGGAAGAAAAAAAAGATTTCTCTTGTGAGAATTCGGCAGCCTAACGACGTCACTTAAACTTCAACAAAATTGAATTGACAAGGTCAAATAGGGTTTCTAATCATATGAAAATAAGAGTCCAGTATGATAGATATAGATATCATACCCCAACATAATAGAAAGGAACTTGAAATAATTTACATGAAAGTAGAACTTCAAAACGAGAATGGTGAAGAACCACTTAAAAATTCGGCAGCCTAACGGCGCCACTTAAACTTCAACAAAATTGAATTGACAAGGTCAAATAGGGTCTCTCATAATATGAACATAAGATTCTAGTATGATAGATATAGAGATCATACCCCAACATAATAGAAAGGAACTTGAAATAATTGACATGAAAGTAGAACTTCAAAATGAGAATGGTGAAGAACCACTTAAAAATTCGGCAGCCTAACGACGCCACTTAAAACCTCAAAATACTGAATTGAAGAGATCAAATGGGGTCTCTCATCATATGAACATAAGAGTCCAGTATGATAGATATAGAGATCATACCCCAACATAATATAAATGAACTTTAAATAATTGACCTGAAAGTAGAACTTCAGAACGAGAATGGTGAAGTACCACTTAAAAATTCGACGGCAGCCTAACGACGCCACTTAAAACTTCAAAATACTGAATTGAAGAGATAAAATGGGGTCTCTCATCATATGATCATAAAATATCAGTATGATAAATTTAGAGATCATACCCCAACATAATAAAAAGGAACTTGAAAGACTTGACATGAAAGTAGAACTTTGAAAAAGAGAAGGGTGAAAGAATCCCTTAAAAATTCGGCAGCCTAACGGCGCCACTTAAAACTTCGTAAAATGAAATAATGAGAGTAAGAGGGGATCTCTCATTATATTAAAATAAAAAGGGCAGTAATAGGAGTAAAAAATAACATCCTCCAACATAAGAACATGGAGCATAAAAGGAATGACATAAAAGAGATCACTTGAAAAGAAAGAGAGGGGTCGGATCCCTTACCTTAAAATGTAACTCTTAAACCTCAAAGGTTGGGACCTTGAGGGCTTGGGGGCACCTTGGGAGGACTCCTTGGGAGGTAATGAGACCAGAAATTCGTTGGGAATGAGTGGGGAGTCGAATGGATGAGAGGAGGGCTTGGTATTTATAGGGAAAGTGAGGGGACAAGGCATTAATGGCCAAGGGACACCTCACATGTGCTTTTCTCAAACCCATGTGCTCTCCCTTGTCATTTATCATGGAGTTAGGCCACATGGGCCCCCCAAAACAATAATTCATCACCCTTGGCCGGCCAACCCTCAAAAGATCTCATGACATCATCATGACACCGTTATGATGTCATTAAACATACCGAAACCCTAAAACTGTATTTTTACTATTCACTGAAAATTCAACTTTCTCAGAAAAATCCCAAAATTTCACATTAACCAAATATCAATGCTCTGATTTAAATAATTTTCTAAATATTTTTAATTTAATTTTTAAATAAAAACACTATTCATCAAAAGTTCATTTTTTCAGAAAAAACCCCAAAAATTACCATAACATAATATCGATGCTCTGAGTTCAAAAATAAAGTCCTTTTTATAAAAATAATTTTCTAATTATTTTTAATTAAATTTTTAATTAAAAAAAACTATTCACCCGAAAAAAACTAATACTTGAATAATAATTAATGAAACCGTTATTTAACTATTTTATTGAATCACATTACTTAATCAAGGTGCCTAGATTATTTTAAAACTTTCTTTAAGTGAGATTACTAATCCATTTGGTCATATTACTAATCCTAATCATAAAATCACTATTCATAATTTACTATTCATCAAAAATCAAGTTGATCTTATTAGACTCTAAATTTCGTACTGAACATAATTGTAGAAGACCATTTTTCGAAAATCATTACACATTTTTAATTATTTAAGGTTTACACAACCATTTTTAAAATATCCTTTTTCTAAAATTCATCAAAAATATGCATACAATATTTATCCGGTCATTTGAAAATTCATAAACATCATCATAAGAAGAAATCCAAATTTTTATTTAAAAAAAAAGGATTACACAAGGAAATTACAGTCTCGTTACATAACCCCTTATAATACCAGCATAGGACCTAAGAATAAGGTGTGCTAGGGTGATAGAATTTTGGGGCGGCTCAGTCAACATTGCCCGAGTAGTAATTTCTATCAGTTTGAACTTCTCGCGAAGGTGATTCCGTTCAAGCTTCACATGATGAAGTTCGGCTTGGATTTGGTCCAGAGCAAAGCCCAATGGTGCTACCTCCTTCCCAATCTCTGTTAGATGGGCTTCGATCGGCCCAAGGCTACTAGGTGAGGCCATCAAATCTTCTTTCTATAATAATTAACCAAGATTACTTAAATATAGAGACAATAATCAAAACATTTTGTTCACGGTGGTCATATTGACCGATGGTCATATAACACTCAAAAACCAATGGTCTCATTTTATTTATAATCATGTTTATCAAATAAAACATTTTTTTTGAGTATAAAAAATAACACATGAAATTAGGAAACAAGATTTATTCAAAATTTCGGGTCGTTACATAAAATTATGGGGAAGAGGGGTTTGGATGATGGGGTCGAGTGGCTAATAAGTAATAGGGGAACCTCATTAAAAAGACAAAAAAATATATTTTCATTTCAAGAATAGGTTACATTATGATGTAGCCTAAGGGTCTATTGCCTAGTCCAACCTATAATGTCACATTGTTGAATTACCATAGGGTATACACTGCATAACTCCTCTCCTAAGAAGAACCTTTAAATCATTATCATGAATTTTGATGTGACTATTTGCCGCTTGGAATAACATCCACCACCCAAAAAATAGTATGGAGGGCATAAAAAAGCCGACATACCACATGGTCCAAACCATTAACATAAGTCGGGTCCCATGGATAAAATCACATACATAAAGGAGGACCTAAAGTGGAATAACCAATCTAACCTCTCACACAATCTAAATCACTAATATAAGGTATTCTGCATGGCTAATAAGATATACTAGAAGTGGATTGTGAGAAGGTCATAAAAGATCTAACTTACTACCTGAGAAGGACTACCAATGTAAGATAGATCCCTTGGCTAAATTATCATACATAAAGTAGATCCTAGGGAGGGTATAACATAGATAACCTCCAACACAATCCAAACCCCTAAAATAATTTATGTCTTTTGGAAAATATCATATACCCATTGATGTATATCCAAACATAGAATTTAAAAATTTTGAAAGAATGTTCAGCTTGGTGGAGTATCACTATATTGAAATCCCAAGGTCTCTAGGCCCCATACTTATCATATATATATATAAACAATTAATATATAATGAAAAAGCATGGATGATAATCCTCATCCTCGATCTTATCTAGAAAATGATTGGTATCTAGCATCGAGCAAGTGGCTATTACATAAGAAGCTCATACATGACCCATCCTAAGAAACCTCACTAAACGTATCCATCATTAGCATATCCTATAGTTAAAAAATATATCATGATGATCCCAAGACCTATAGGTAACAATATATCAACATGAAATCTCTTTATTCATATTTATTTACCAACCTACACCACCCCATGTGTGGATTTTCCTACCCTTAAGGTCATAAGGAATCCACATTATCATTTCCACTAACATCATAATCACCCTCTTTCCATGTATTGTACATATAAGGGTTCTAAGGGAGATGTCAAAATTTCATATATCCATGAGAAATATTTTCTGTGGGATAATCAATACAAACCATGTACTCAACATGATATAAGATTTAAATTAATCCTTCATATATATCACACAACAACCTACCCACTGGTTATTCCATCACTAGTACCCACCAAGGAATCCCCCCAATCACACTATGTAGTACAACCATAGAGACCCATAACTCAGGATATAAAAATATCTAGTAAAGTCATGGTGTTTACTAATAAAGTTCACATCACTATCACTCTACCCCAATTAAATATCCATATAAAGACTCTTTCCAGGTGATTAACATAATTCATCCCTCATAGAAACCTCCACCCATGACCCATACAACATTATTGATCATAATCCCATTTATACAATTTCATCCTAGGATATTAATAATTAATAACATGAACCAATACCACTATAGGGTCCATTAGACCAAACTCTTCACACCAACTGTCTTTCTAATGCAGAAGTGTAAAAATTCATTAAATAAGAGACTCACCGAGGAGAATCTGTGTGTTGTAGAGGAGGCTGCTGGGATGGTTGTAGGATGAGGAGGGCACGCCGAAGCAAGTCACATGGACATGGAGACCACACAAAAAATAGGAGTATAAGGATGTGTAGGAGGAGGAGGCCGTAGTGGAGGAGGATGAGTCAGCAACCGAAGGATGATGATGATGAGAAGGAAAAAATAATGGAGTAGGAGGAGGAACAGGGTCACAGTGGAGTAGGGGTCAAGGAAGAGGAGGAGGAGAAGGTAGTGGTAGCAGTGGAGGAGGAGGACGGCCGTGGTAGAGGAGGAGGAAAAGGTAACGGTGGCGGTGGAGGAGGAGGAGAAGGAGGGTTCATGGAGGAGGAGAGGTCGACAGCATAGGGTTTAGCTTCTGCGAAGGCTTGAACGAGTATGAGGGAGGAGGAGCCTTTAGGGTTCATTTATAAAAACTACTTGAACCTTTATCAGTTCTAGTTAAAATCACTGATAAAGGTTTGTTTTTTTTAGCACTAAAATAAAAGCGCTGATAAAACATACCTTTATCAGCGCTAAAATTATAACGCTTATAAAATACCTATTTATCAGCATTATAATTTTAGCATTGATAAATACTTATTTTATCAACACTTTTTTTCATAAACCAAATTCATTGGAAAACACACACATATTCAATAATTTTAATTATAAATATATATATTAAAAAGTAATATATATTTATAAATAAAAAAAATAAAAAATAAAAAATATAATAAATACAATGAATTAATCCAATAAATGTAACAAATGTAATAAATATATTTATTACTTAATGTAATTTATTATAATCTTATAATTATTTAATTATATATATATATATTTAATTATAATCTTAGAAATACTTTTTTCAATTAACACATTATATATATATTTGAATTATTAAAAAATATATATTAGTTATAAAAATTTGTTTTTTATTTAATGTATACAAATCAACATTATTCTTGAATATAAATATAATAATATTATATAAATTAATAATAAAAACTTTTATCAGTGCTAATAATAGCGCTGATAAATGTACCCTTTATTAATGCTAAGAAAAGCGATGATAAAAGGTATACCTTTATCAGTTCTTGTTTTAGCGCTGATAAATGGAAAATTTATCAACACTTTTATATAGCGCTGATAAAGTTGGACCCCTTTATCCACACTTTCTAATTAATGCTGATAAATGGTAGCACTTCCCTTTCCTTATTTTGTGGTAGTGACACCATGGTGCTTGAGGCTGGGGCGTTTCAGTGTTTTTTTAGCCAAGGGGGTATACCTATGGGAAATTATTGACATCACCACAACATAGTTCATACCATAGACGGTATTTAAATTGATAAATAAACAAATTACTAGCTATAGAGTGTGGTTCATGGACCTGAAAATAGTGATTGGTGTACATGAGATGCCTAGTGGATGTATGGGAAGGGAGAAATGGTGGGAAAAATATTGTGGCCTCTAATTAGTGGGCATTTGGTATGGCCATGGAGAGCTCCACAATGTGGTTCTCCTCATGTTGGGTGTTTAGAGTGTCAATAAAAAAATCATAGGAGGGGATGGGAGTGGCCCTGGTCATGGTTGGGGGTGCTCAGGGGCAGCCTTAGAAGGTTCCATGTTATTATGCATTCCATGGCGCAGGACATGGTTGTCTTACCATGGGTAAAAATTTATTGAGTTTCCAAATTTTCCCATATTATATTTAATAGGTCTTGACCCACTTTTATCCTAATTTTTGTTCAGATGAACCAGGTCATGAATGAGGGGATATATCCTTCTCCATACTTCTATTTTTGAGTTCCTATAACTACTTTACAAGCTAATTATTTAAGGATAATACCTCATTTCCTCCATGTTTCTACTCAGCTTTTATATCTTCCTCCTTCCATTTATTCTCTATTCCTCCCACAAATCCTAATCATGGTGTGGATTTATTTTATGGTTTGGGATGGATTTTTTCTAGGAGTTTTTTAAATGGATTTATTGGGTTCTCTTATCATCTATTCAAGCCTTCACCATCCAAGGTGATGTCTTTCAAATTGATTTTCACTAAAATTAGGTAGATGAGTTTTCATGTTTCTTTTATTTGGCATAGAATTTTGAATTTATTTATTTTATAAATTTTTTACTAGTTAAATTATATCTATATATGATAGAAAAAGAAAAGTTTATATATTTTTTAGAACTATATATCCCCTGGAATAATGGATGTTTTAATGGTTTTTGGTTTCTAAAATTATCCTTGAATTATAAGTGTTTATAAGAAGTTTTTGATTATTTATTTGTTATAAAATTGGTGTTTTAATGTTATTTGACCATTTTTGGTTCCAAAAGAGGAATCTATCTTAGTTTTATAAAATTAATTAAATTATTGTATATGTTTTTAGATCTCAATGTGTTTTTAATAAAAAAAGGGTGTATATTTTAAATGGGTTTAAATATGATTTAAAATGGTTAAATTTAAAGAATGATTTAATGAAATTTTAAAAAGACGATAAATTGGATTAGTTTTAACAAGTAATTGGAAATTAATTTCAATGGATTTTTTTAAATAGTTGTTTGAAATGAAATTTAGAATTATTATAAAAGGATTGTAATTCTGAGTTTGTTTTAGTGAATGGTTGTTTCAAACTTTAAAAAAATTTCCAAATGCGGTGGGTGTGCGAGACCCTCTTGAGTCCCTATTGATTTTCATGATATGAATTTTGTTAGGAGGGGCATGTTTTGTTATCCATGAGATATGTATGATGTGATCAAGAATATTTCTTATAAGGGAATTATAGGCCAGGGAGGTTAATTTTTAATGATTGTGCTATATATATTGTTTCTTATTAGAATATTCACCTCATATTATTTCAATTTTAGTGGATCACTGGTAACTTAGTGAGAAGTATAGGCTTATAATATAGTATTTAGTCATATGATACTAGTGTCCCCTTGTATTGTGTTATGGATAATAGATATTTCCCTAATTCTATTCTCAGTGTAGGATAGTTAGGTAGCTTGTGTTAGGATGAAACATAGGCCAATAGTTGGTCCATGCTTGGTAAAGTCTAGTTATTCTTACCTTTAGACCTAGTGTGTTTCACATGATACTAGATGAATCTACATGGGAATTCTTTTTTGTGTTCCATAGTTCTATTGGATTCTATGGAACCATGTCATGTTGATAATTTTTTCTTTATTTTATTCATTATACAATTCCTTATAGCCCTGATTTGTCTTACTTAAGTATTTTGGATATTCATTTTTAATCAGTGTGTGATGTATTTCAGTCTTCTTTACTATTTAGTTTCTTAGTTGTTTTATTTTATTTCCATGTATTTTGATTATAGATTTAATTAATATTAATTTATTATTTCTATTCATGGGTTAAACAATTCCCATTTATTTCTATGTTGTTTCCTTGATGCTTGTCGCTAGGCCAAGGCAATTAGGAATGCACCACAGGTTTTTCAAAGGAGGGCTTGGGTGGTCTGTTTAGGGGTAGCTTGGGTTGGTTCATGGAAAAAGGGTATCAAAGAACCCTCTTGATATTTGGGGTGTGTTTAGGTAGAAGAGAGAGCATGATCATCACCAGGACTTAGGTGGAGGGTGTGGAAACATGGTTGACCTTATCTTCGTTACACCAAACCCTGAGTTTCCATGTATAGTTGGGATTTAAGTCCTGATTTTGAATTAATTTTTAAGAAGTTTAGGAATTGTGATATAATATGATGATATTTTGATTCTAATTGGAACAAAATGGGTTTTCTTAGGGAACAAACTTAGTATTTTCGGAAGGAATAGAAAATAATCAGAGTTGTGAGATTGGATTTCATGGCCTGACAAACCATGTACAGACCAAGCACTTGATTTTGGAATTGTTTCTGAAACTATAACATGTTCAGAACATGACCCATCAATAATGTGGCTAAGTCAAGTATGGTTCCATATCCCACTTGGTTTTATTATTTAGATCCTTTGATTATTATGTTGTGTTTAGTGTTTCATGGTAATGTGAAAAGGATCAAGGTGGTACTTTTTATGTGTTTATGATGCTAGATGTGGTTTTGGATAATGTTTATAATTAGAAATTGGGTTTTTAAAAAGGAAAAAGAATTTCATTGAGTAGTTTATTTCGGAAAACCTATTTTATAGTGTTCATAAATGGATTTTAATTTCCATGAAAAGTTTTAAAGGGGTTAATGGTTTGAAAATTAAATTTAAAATATTTTGTAGGAAAGAGAACTTAATAAAATTTTAGGTTTTATAATAAAATTTTATGTGGTGTTTTGAATCAAGATAGGATTTTAAAGGGGTTTTTGGGTTTTAAGACCAAATCCCATGGAATTAATTATAACAATAATTTTATTTTGAATAAAATTTTAAGGGGGATTGGTTTGAAATAAAATGGATAAAGTGGTTTATGAAATAGGGTTTTGTAATTTTTTTTAACTCAAATAATTTAAATAAATGGTTTTATATTAGAGGTGCGACTATTTTTGAAGAAAATGATTTATTAGAAATTTATATTGGGTTTGGAAATTTTAATAAAGGGTTTTATATGTGTTTTGGAAGGGTGATTTACATTTTGGTATTTTTTTAGTTTGTATTGGTGGAGTATAATTTTATTTTGGAAACATGAATTGATGGAGTTCATGTTTCAAGTTAATTAGAATATTAATCCAAGAGATCCTTTGAAGAAAAATGGGAAGTCAATTCATTAAGTTGTTGTTCCGAATGACACCTATTATAATTTAGAATTTGTTTCTTTTCTTTTTTACTATACACAGACTCAAGTATGAGTGGTGGAGATTAATTATTCCCAGTCCTTGGAATCCATCTAGGACTTCTCAAATCATATTTGTCTTCATCCTTATTTTCAAGTTGTTGTGATTAAATATGGTATATTTCCATATGAATATGTAGTTTCTAGAGCCTTATTAGTGGAGGTTAGTCAGTTTGTTTTAGTTTAAGTAAGTGGGGATGATCCATTAGATAAAAATTTGGAAATGGTTGAGCATGAGTGGGATGAGTAGGTTGATAAGTGTAAGTATCTTCAGAGAAGGAAAGAAAATGGGCATCTTATGTGATTCTAGTGAGGGGCACCCAGGAATTCTAAGTCATGTTCATGAATGCTCTAAGGGCCTATCATCGGTCTAGACTTATGTTACATATTTTTTATGTTTTTAAACTGATTTATCAAAATGGAAATATCAAGTGTAATTTAGGTTTTTGGTAGTTATTGTTTCCTCTGTTTTTGGATGTTTTTTTGGTATGTATTGAAGAATTAGGGGTTTTTTCATTTATGGTTCCTAGTAATTTATTATTATATGCATGCCTTGATGATTTAGGACACTTTCTATCATGTTCTGAGGTATTTTTGTGATATGGTAATTTTGAGATGGATTCTTAGTGTTTTGAACATGGGTGGCCTTAGGTTAGTGCTTGGGTAACTAGAAAAGAAGTTTCCTTCATGATTTTTTGAACTTGAGGGTGCTGATTTTCTTTTTATGGGATCTCCATGAGACAATGCTCCAATTTTTAGGTCCTAGTTTCCCTATTTGAGTACTATTTTCTAAGGTCTAGAGACCATTTTTTTGTATTAGGTCTTGTGGTGTTTAGTTTCTTTTAATTATTGAGGAGGATCTTGGTAACAGTTCTTATCTCCTATAAATGGAGTTATTTGGATTCATGGTTTTCATGAGATTTAGAGTCGAATACTTAGAGGTTTTTCATTATGAATTTATCCAATTGATTCTTAAAAATGAATTCTTTTGTTTGATTCCTAGTTGTATGGTGTATCCATTCCCCTTTTATTTCACTATTTAAGATAAATTATAGATGGTGGGGAGACTTGAGCCCGATCTCTATATCTTGTAGACCTCATCTCGGGTGACTGTAGATGTGTTTCTTAGTGGGAATCATGGTTTTATATAATTGATATGCTGATTTATAGTAATTTTCTATCTGATATTTTTCTTAATTAGGTTCCATCTTGTTGTTCCCCACCCACTAACCTTACGAGATGAGGTGTCAAGGTGGTCTTACTTCTCTTATATTACAGTTTTACAAAGGACTTCAGGATGCATAAAGTGTCATGGTGTGGATAATTTTCACTCCATTGTGTACATTTTTATTAATTTTATTTGATTCTATATTTTTTTGATGTTTATTTTAATCCTTAATGGTTTTTTGGTGGATTGGGGAGCCCCAAAGAGTTTCCATCTAGGGTGTATGAAACCACGTTGTAGTATATGAAGCTAGGATATTTCAGTAACCATTTTGGCTGAGGGGGTTTCCCTACATGAAATGATTAGTACCACCATGTATTAGTGCATTCTATGGTGGATTTTGAAATAATAAATAGAATGATTTATTAGCCATAGAGCATGGGGTGTGTACCTAGTCATGGTGTTAGGCACACATGAGGTTCTTAGTGGTTGTATGGGAAGGGAGAAACAATGAGAAAAATGTCATGGACCCTATTTGGTGGGAGTTTAGAAGGGACATGGGGAGCTCTATGCCATGGTTCTCCCCACATTGGTTGTTTGGGGTGTTGGCCCAAAATGACCCATGGGGGGGTTGGAATGGTGAAAGACATGGTCAAGGGTGATCAGGGACTGCATGAGGAAGCACCATGATGTGGTTCATTCAATGGTAATCTAACTAGGGTTAAAAATTTAGTGACTTTACAAGTTTTCCACTATTTAATTTATGGGTATTTCTAACACCTTTTCTCCTCCTTTCTATTCTTCCAAACCAGTGAATGCATGATGTTATCTCTCCTTTTCCCTAATTTTATTTTCAAACACCTATGACATTTTTCCAAGTAGATTCCTTAAGGTAAATACCCTCTTTCATTCTTATTTCTCTTCTGATATTCTATTTTCCTCTATACCTTGATTCTACCTTCATCCTAAAAACCTTAATAATGGTGTATATAAATTTGAGGGTTTGGTGAGGCTTATTCATGGGGGGTTTTTTCTATGGATTAATCAAGTTCCATTGTCACTTTATCGATAATTCTCCATCAAATGTGATGACTTATGACTTGATTTCCATTGAAACAAGGTAGGTTTTTTGTGGATTTCTTTTATTTGGCATAACATTTGGTGCTTGAAGTTTTTAAATGTTTTAATTTTTCAATTATGACTATATATGATAGATAAATAAAAGTTTATAAATTTTTTGTAACTACATCTCACTTGGAATAATGGATGCTTCAATTGTTTTTAGTTTCTAAAATTATCCTTGAATTACAAGTGTTTATAAGAAGGTTTTGATTATTTATTTGGAATGGAATTAGTGTTTTAAATCTATCTAACCTTGTTTGGGTCCAAAATTAAAATCTATCTTTTGTTTATAATTTTTTTAAAATAAATGATATGTTTCTAGATTTCAATTCATTTTTAATAAAAAGGAAGAATATTTTAAATGGGTTTAAATATGGTTTGAAATGGTTGATTTTAATTAATGTTATTGAATGAAATTTTTATATGTGGATAAAATATATTGTTTTTAAACAAGTAAATTGGAATTAATTTAAATGTATTGGATTTAAATATTCATTTAAAATTAAATTTTAAATGATGAGAAAATGCTTGGAATTCCAAGTCCATTTTAGTGAAGGAGAGTTTTGAACATTTAAATGGGTTTCAAATGAGGTTGGAGTGAGATATCTTCTTGAACCCCCATTTATTTTATTGATATGAATTATAGTCTGAGGGGCATGATTTATTTTTCATGAGATATGGATTATGCAATTAGGTATTCAACGGTGGTGGTCTCTTAAGTGATGGATAGAGGAGGAGTGAAATAGGATGCAGTGATCAATGATGACAGAATCTTCAACAATGGCTGGAAGATGAGCATGATAGTGGTTACCTAGGAAGCATCATCCACGGTGGCGGGTCACAGTGGGCCCAGTTTGATAGAATGTAAAAAATAAATATAAATCATGGTTTAGACCAAGATGAGGATTAAATCATCTACTCCTAGCTTTGTAAGGCTACTAGATTGGAGGATCAAGAGTGTATGGCATCACCATTGGGACCAGGCACTATGCAAACCTATATGGGGAAATTCTTTTTGTGCATTCTTAAAATGATTACTGTGGAGCCCTGAAATGCTTGGGAGTTTGAATATAAATATATTTTGGGTGGTTTTAATCTTGCGGGGTCATGTTTTCATATGCTTTAGGGTCATGTCAGAGTCTACATATGCCTCATGGGTTTACAGGACATGTATGGTTTCCCCTAAACCATTGAAATGAGATTATCAAAAATAATAAAAATATGTATGTCCTTAGGGATTTCAGAGTAGGAATATCTTACTCTTAAACCTAGTATGTTTCCCATGATACTAGATAAATATATAGGGACTTTTGTTTTGTGTTCCCTCGTCTAATCGGACTCTATGGAACCATAGAGTATTTATGAAGCTATCTTTATTTCATTTTTTATACAATTCCTTAGTGTTTTTTCCTTATTATTGCTTTAAACGTTTTTATTAAAAATTCATATAAAAGTTCTATAAAAAGAGTTATTGATATGTGGTATTGAAAATGGATTTAAAATGAGTGTTTTAATAAATAAGCTTTGACTGATCTAATGTTTTATAAGTGATATTTTTTCATTTATGAAAAATAAAAAGGAATGATTATGAAATGGTCAAGAATGTGGTATTTGATTTTTATGAACAAAGGTATGAGAAGAATATTTTTGTGTTTTTATTTTAAATGAACATAAAATGATTTCTTTTCAAATATATAACTGAAAATAATTAGTGAGAACCTATTGGGATTAATTTTGATCACAACCTACATACACCATTCGGTGTATGTAGCTCTTAAACTTTAATTTTAAAGTGATTTGGCTTTAAACCTTATTACCCGAGTATTTGGGTTGTTCATTTTTGATCAGTATGCGATGTCTTTCATTAATATTTACTAATTAGTTATTGATTTGTTTTATTTTATTGTTTCATACTCTGATCAGCTATTTTGTTTTTATTGATTGTTTTATTTTTATTTTAATGTGGAATCATTCCCATTGATTTCTCTATTGATACCCTAACTCTTGTAACCAACCTGGGAAATCGAGAATGCACCTTAGGTATGTTACAGGCTGGCTCAGATTATTAGTTCATGGGTTCTTGGGTTTATTTATGACACACTACCTATATAATAGGTTGGTGTGAGGTTTTCTAGGAGGTTTCCAGTGCATTTAATATTTGAAAAATAGTGATAAAGGGTTATGTTCTTAGATTGTTTTTGGAATACATTATGTTATAGTGAGGTAAATCTCTTGGAGACAATGATGAGTTTTTGTTGATATTTTCTAAAGGGGTATTTCTTTATCTGGTAATACTTATTCCAATTCCTTAAATGTTAACATTCACTTTGTTTTATTCTTTAATTTTTTCCATTTTTATTTTAATTTAAATATTAAATACCCTAAAAACATATAATAAATGCTTAGTAAAGTGAATGTTTTGGTTGGATTTCTTGAGACGATCCTCGTTAGCTTACCAAGTTGTATTTCTGGAATTATAAATTATTTTTTCTTATAAATCCCATGATATCCTTACATAAAGTATTATTATTTAGTGTATACCATTATATAATACTGCGCATTAATTGGGACAGGTCATCTTATATAAGACTAGGTAAACATTTAGTAGGTTTTTGGTTTTCCCTATATTAGTTACAATTTTTTTAACACCAATAACAAAAACCATTTGATTCCCCATATTCTTTATAGATATGTTTTGTACATGCTCCAATATTAGTGAAAAATATATCCTAATAATGATTCATTTAATATTCATACTAAATTGAAATTTATTTATTTCTTCAGTTCTCTTTGACTAAGTATGGAAACAGTTCACGAACCAGTGTTTTTGAAAACAAAAAAAACAAACACAAAGTGTAATAGGGAAAATAAATCAACACAAATAAAAAAATTATAATAAAAAAGATATGTTTTTACATTTTTTATTTTTTTATTTTTAAATTAAACAGATTTTTTACTTTTAAAAATACATTATTTTTAGTCCCAATAAATAACAAATTATTTTTCTATCATTCCATATGAGATGTTGTCTTCCTGTGGCTCAAATATGATGATGAAAAAAATTCCTATACTTGGTAAAGTAGGAGTGTTTTGGTAAAGACTATGGGGAATTATAAGTATTTTATAACATGATACAATTACTAATTATTTTAATAAATGTTTTTTGCTTAAAATTTTAATTAGAGTGTTAAGGCACCCAATTCTAAACTATATTTAAAAAATAAAATAAATTGTTTACATTAAAATTGAGTATCACATTGGGGTTATAAATTATAATGGGGATCATTTTAATTATTTTTAAATAAGAAAACTTGTGAAACTTATGATTTGTTTAAATATATAAATAGAAATAAGTCATACCATCCTTTATTTAGTGGATTATGACTATGTAAATTTAAAATTAATTTATTTTTCTGCTAATTAGTTTTTTAAAAACCTTAAATTATAGAAATTAACACATCCAATAGTCTTGTATTTATCCATTTTAATTACTTTATAAATCCCTAGATCTTATTTTGTCAATATGACACAACGAATCATGATATATTATATATGAAGACATGAATAATTTATATAATAAATAATATTTTAAATAAGCACAAATATGATGTTCTAATTTTAATAGACTCAACCACACTATCATTCAAAACCCTAATACAATGGAGAATGGGTGAATTATGAAGAAGTAAAATACCAAAGCCCTAAAAATATAAAAATAAATAGTATATGAATGAGGATAAGAAGAATAAAAAGAATAAACTACTT
Organism: Viscum album; assembly: GCA_963277665.1. Taxonomy (NCBI): domain Eukaryota; kingdom Viridiplantae; phylum Streptophyta; class Magnoliopsida; order Santalales; family Viscaceae; genus Viscum; species Viscum album. Next base: position 1,384,389,182 of record OY728137.1, on the reverse strand, counting down.
CCCTATTCATGAATATACAAGAAAAAAAACCTTCTTAAATTCCCCCATAAGCTTTCGTGGAAGTTATCCTCCTTCCAAAAGTGTATCCCCCTCCTCTTATCCTAATACCCTATTTAATTAGGCATCAAAACATATATTTAATTGAAAAAAGAGTTGGTTAAAATATTGTTTGAGGTTGGTTTACAAGTGGCATGATAGGTGTACCATGCCACCAACTATGATGTGGTGTTGGAAGGGGTATATATCTGTATAACATGGTCCATAGAAGCTGGTTTATGTGGTTTCATGGAACTTATATAAACAATACACCTTATAACAATGGTTTAAATGACTCCTTTTTTCTTCCAAACTACCTAGATCAAACTTATTTCTCTTACACCATTCTGTAATGATCATCGCATACCTATTAAAATATAATTAATCAGTTAATACATTTAAAGTGATGATAATTTTCTATTTATAAAAATTGTTATCTACAATAATTTTTATATGATTTGATTCTATTAGGCTTGTGAAAAATGTATAAAAAATTTGGCATCATTACTGGGGAGATGAATATTTTCACATGTTATTTTTTTCTATTAATAGAGTCTATGTGTTTTGTTTTATTTCTATCTAATTAATTTTTTACTTATGTTATACTATAAACATTCACAAATGTACAAATTTGTTTAAATGATTCCAGCACAATAAGTCGGTTAGGATAAACTCAAATATATATCCAATTTTTTCCAAATAATACATTGGTTAAAATTATTTCCCATAGTTATAGGAAGATGATAACCATGTTAGAGACTACTTTTGGGAGAAACAATCATAACCTAATAAAATATCTAGATTGAAATTATAATGAAGAATCAAATATGAATATGTATAAGAATAATAGTGTTTATACAAAAAATATTTTCAAAATCCACAATTTTAACAAGATATATGGAATCAAGCACCGATAAAATGTGTATAGTGCACCAGTATGGAATCATGGAAGTTAATATGGGGGAGATAAATGTACAAGTAGATCAAAAAATTAAAACATTCCATGTATTAACTAGATAATAGAAAAAATATAAATAAAATACTTTAGATGACTAAGTAGAAGAAATTATCCTTCTTACTTGTGATTAAGATATTTTAGAAGTAAGAGCAAAGTTAAAAAATCCTCCAAAGTGTATCATATTTGATCAAACAAAATAATTTCATGAGGAGGATATAAATTTAGCTAATACATTTAATGGAAAAATAATTAAATATGGAATAATATTGGTTTAATGTATTTTATAATATAATATGTAATATAATATTCCTTATTTTTAATTTATATAATCAACATTACCAATGCATGCTCTTATTGTGTATAAATAAGAAGAAACCATACTAAAGACAATATCTTTGGAAGAAGATGATACACTACCTTCTCAGAGAATAATTTTATTCTCATAGGTATTTCATGAAGAGTAAGAGATAAAAGTTAAAAAAATAGAGAGAGATAACTCAAATTTGAATATATTTTATTTAAATTTTTTCCAAATGAATTGAAAATACACTATATTAATGTTGACATTATAGATTTATCACAATATATGTATGATTTGAAAAAAGAAAAAAATGAATTAACCATAGAATATGTGTATAATTTTTAAGATAAAATTTGGGGGGGGGGACCAACCATTTTTTCCATTGAGAATGATGAGGGAGTTACCATAGATATATATTACCAAGAAGAATCATTTTCTTCAAAATAATAATATGTTACACTTCTTAGTATAATTAAAAAATAATCCCTAGAATAAATAGTTCTTAGTAATAATGAAAATGTATAAGTGGATACCTAACTTCTTCTTATCCCATTGAGTTATATATTTACCAATTAACAAGGTGTGGACACAAAATTCTCTAGACAAGGGGACCACAAGAATAAAAAGTTTTTGAAGAGAATTGGAACTATAAGAATGTGATGATTTAAATCATAGAAACCACATCATCTATATTAATTTGGGATAAAGTCTAGACTTTTTAGCTATATATAGTAAATATGAAACACCTCTTGGGATTTTAACCAATATTTTATTTAAATTTATTTCATTCTTTTCATTTCATTTAGTTTTTTTAAATGAAAAATTATGATGTAATTTTTTTATTTATAGGACAATAGATTTTTTTCTATAGTATCTTTCTTTTCTTTATGTAGTCTGGATGACCATTATGTTATATCTATCCTATATATTTATTTCATGTGAACATATTCTTTCCATTTAGTTAATACCTCCATAATACTTGTGTGAGCTAAATTTAGGATCATAACATCTAAGTGTGTTTGTTTGTGTACGGGGGGGGGGGGGGGAGGGATAATTAGTTAGTAATTTATTTTATTTTTATGTATTTTTTAAAATAATAAAAAACTCTATTGAATACCCAATTAATTATTATTCATTATGTAATTAGTGATATAATTATTTAATTTGAATATCCAAAACATAGATTAATGATTATATATTTCTATAATGAACCAAACTGGGATTCCATCTAGGATGACATCTAAACCGGCCTACCGCAAGGCCCAAAGGGTATTCTTGATCCCCATGGGCCGAAAAATAGTTCTTGGGAATGAAAAAAATAATCTTGAGAATAATTTTTCCCTCATATAAAAATATAAAGTGACAACGGAATTAAATGAGATAAACCATCTAAACATGATTCAACAAATAAACATCCAGGACAAAGATACAACTGAATCCATAAATAAATAATAATAAGAAGAAGATACAAATAAATAATGGGCATTAAATAAAACAATCCCATGTGGCTAATACAAACCCCTAAAACTAAAATAAACCACAAAAATATCTAATGATCCTCAACATGATCCAAAATCACCATCAAAACTCACATATCTTCTGATATACTAGAAGAAAGAAGGCCAATCTAAAAGGACCTAAGACCTGTAAAATATAGGTGTGACCTAAACAACCCAGTAGGTAACCACTTTTCAAATAAATATATTCAAATTCATATTAAATTTGAAAAATTATATTTTTAAATTAAATAGAAATATATATATATTTTTTCATGATATTTTACCTAAATAAACAAAAAACACATCATAGTTATGTTAAAACATTCTTTCATTACTTTCATTAAATGAAAAAAATGTTGGAATTTTTTTTCTTAGAAGGATCCTGTTTTCCAACCCACCATTTTAAAGTCCCACTTTAAAACCATATCATAAACACCAAATTTCATAATTAAATTTTAAAACTCAGTAGGTTTTTCAATTTCAAAATATTTTCCAAAAAATTGACAAAAAACTAATTTACACGTAAAAATAGGAATGATAGACTTAATCTACATTTTTAAAACCCATACACTAGTGTTTTAAAAAACAGAAAACTTTCACCTTATTATCAAACACTATGAAATCTATTTATAAAAACAAATTTTCACATTTCAAGGTCACAGCTTTAAAACCCATGATTAAATAGATTTAGAGAATATTAAATCCACAATCTTATTTTCCTACTTCAAAAAATATTCACATATCCATTTTCAAAACATTATAAAGTAGTGAACAATATTATGAAAAATTAAGTCATATAAATATTCCCCACTAGGTTAATGTCACACTATAAAGATAAAAGTAAAAAAAATATACAGCTGCTAAGAAATGACCTAAGAAGAAATTTATCAAACAAGGTAAATGAAATCCCCTAAATTATCTTGAGTTGGATCCTAGCATCATGGGAATCATACTAAGGTTATCGTAATGTGGACCTAAACTAGCGACAATGAACCTAGGTTGACACTAATGAACATATCTATGTGTTTTATAGTCTTATTGAACTATTATAAAATAAATATAATGGGTAATACTTGAATACCATGGGCTACAAGAAGGTTTCTATATCATATGACCCCTATTAATCTTGGTCTAACCAACAAGGTATAATAAAGAAACATTCCCAAGATAACCCACTATTGTAAACTTAGGCTTGATCTCATATAGATCACCTACTATACACCTAGTACTCCCATGATAAGTCAAATAGAGGTTATCGAAAATAAACCATCACATGCATCAAATATAAATAATTTGAAATAACTCATGGCCCACTTCCTAAACACTCTCAAGGAACAATACCTTTCGTATCTATGTGTAAACATCATATAAATATACATCAATGTAAAACATCCCATCACAGCATCTCAAGCCACTAGGGGAATAAAAATAGACACATGAGGATTAAAGTGGGTATCACATGACTTCATGAAAACTCATTTTTCCTAAAGTTCAAAAAAACACTTTTATAAAAAATTATTAGAATGAAAAGTCAACTCAAAATATTCATAGAAAGTTTTCAAATATCACAAAGGGTTAACACACTCCTTTAAAATAAAAAATACCTTGTAAAACATTTTTAACACTTCAAAACACTTAAAACATGTGGTTTTAAAATCATTAGATAAAAAACACTCATTTAAAAATTCAATCAAAAATAAATAACCCCTTTAAAAGTACTCATAATATTTTAAAATCTTCTTGGGTATTTTTAAAAACACTTGGAATGGAATCCTATTCCATGCCAAGGATTAAATAAACTTGAATAAACTTTGATCCCTTATTTAACATATATATACTTATATTTTTTTTAAATAACCACTTTAAAACTTTCAATAATTCAATGAAATGTAATATAAAGTGACAATAAAGAAACACCTACCTTGGTTCAATGAAGAAAGGAAAAAGTTTTCACCTTTTATGGAGAACACTTAACTGAGACATAAAAGTTCCTTCTCAATTCATAACTACCAAAAACCCAAATATTAAATTCTACCAAACCCTAATTTTTATCCCCAAGGATTCAATGGTTTGTGGGAGAAATTGAAATCAAGATAAAACAGGGTATATAAGATAGGGAAGGGTTCATAAGGACTTACTAAGTAATAATCTGCCTAAAACCAAGGTGGAAATACATAAAATAGAAGGGAATAAAGTATAATACTACCTTGGGGAGGTTCTTAGTTTGTTCAAACATAAGGGAGGATAATATGAGGGTTAGAGGGTTAAAATTGAGAAAAGGTGAAAGAGTAATTTCACATTCTAATGAATCTTGATAGGCCACACAGTTTGGCCACATGGTTTGAAAAACCATGTTCCAACTATGAATACAACACTACCTAGACAAAACCCACTAAAATGGTTTCACCTAGAGACTCTACATGATTGAAAAAAAATTCACTAATATTTCCAAATGGAATTTACAAATTGTAGAGTCGACTTTCATGCTCACTGAACATTTTACCAAATAATGTGCAAGCTATATTCCCTTAACCATACACACCAGAGGTCCCACACAGTCTCTCCTAGGATCCACATGGTTTTTAATCAACCATGCGCTACCTATGTAGACCAATTTTACACATGAAAAATGAATTAAAAATTCCATTGTGTAAGGGTAATCACATGGTTTACCCTAAACAATTCATTCAAACTATACATATAAGGAAAAACTACATGTTTTTCATGATTTGCGATAAAACCTATTATAAAATTAAATCAACAATCAATAAAATAAAATATTATAAAATAAACCATAAAATGACATGGAGGGTGTCAAAATTATTTCCATTTTAGAAATTTATTCCACCACAAATTTTTAGGTCCAAGTTGAGGAAAAATGATAAATATTTCTAAAACAAACCCCCAATAAAAAATATAAGTCCTCAAAAAATTGAATTAATCATCAAACAACACCAAAATTTTTCAAACAAAAACCGATATATCACCTATCTAAGAGAAAATATAGGGAAGCAAAGGCCCATACTAGGTATCTGCCCATTTTTAATCAATCTAAAATGGTGGAACAATGAAAACCTCATTTTGATAAATCATGAAGACATCACCAAACAAAAAAAATTCTTGAGGTATCTAAAAGTGCATTATAAAACTTCTCTGGCCACAATAACCCACAAATAATCTATCAATTCCATAAGATAATCACTATTACTCCAAAAATATCAATTTACCACAAAAATTAGATCATTAAATATATGGAATTATAAATCCACGGATCACAAAAACTAGAGACATGCCTCACTAAGAAATGATGTAGATATAATCCTAATATCACACACTGTGTATAATGGAACTTAGGTCTAAACCCACAAAATAATATCCCATGATGATTCTAATAATAAAATTAACTCAATGACACCTACAGTCTAACCAGAACCATACCATTCCGCTAATTACCCATACACGTGCCCTAGGTTTCTCCCTTTGTCTAAGACACAACCAGGAATCAACCCATAGAGTACACCATGTAAAAGAAACACAAACATCACTAGGAATTGATGAATATATTTTATCTACATCAATCACCACTCATAAAGAGTAACCAAAGAGGAATCCAAAGAAAAACACTAGGTAATAAACTCTTAAATCCATAACTTCCTTAAACTCACCAAGCACAAATTCCAAAATAGTTCTCCATCCAAAATTTATAGAACCAAGAACCTAAAGGATATATAAAATGATGGAAACTCTATAAAAACTAAAATTTATCCAATCTCAATAAAATAAACATCACAGACTAGAGATAAAATATGAGTTTCAAATAAAACTAAACCTCACCATTCAAACTATTCAACCAGGGTTCATGGGTCCAAACCATTCCACCTACATGATTTTCAAGGAACTTGGTAACACACAATGCCTTAAAAAACTCCAAGTAACACCACTAAGAGGATAATTAACTAACATCCACACTATTTGGATCCTGGGTAGTGTTAAAAATTAAATGGATAAAGACCCCCATAGAAAAAAACTCCTCCCTTCACACTAGACATTTTAAGGAAGCTTACATTAAACTATGCAAGACATGAACCCAACATGATCATGTCCAAAAAACCACATCAAGCATAAAAAAATAATGATTATAGCAATAATTCATCTTTAAAATCATGGAATCTCCTTATCTAGGAGTCCCAAAAATTATTTTGAAAACTAAGGAACCAATAAAATTGGGCCTACTGTTATCAAAAATCCAAACAAAAACCATTTTACAATTTCAACCCCAAGCTCTAACATGACTTGGTAAATTCAAAATGTTTCCAAAAATAATTAAAAAAAAAACTAATAATTTTAATTTTTTTTAAATAATTTACCCTTTCTAAAAACATTACAAGGTTAAATTCCAAATGAACAACAAAACTATTTTTTTGAAAATTACTGAATTCCCTTTAAATAGAAACCCACCTTTCAAAATTACAATTTTAGTGAGAAAAGATCTCCCATTTATACATTTAAAAATGTGGAATGAAATTTTTTATAAAATAAGCGAATATTTATAGAAACCTAATATTTTATGATATATTTATTTTTAAACAAATTTAATTTCTTTGATAGCTTGTGATAGACACAATCCCAAGTCTGAATGAACTATAATGTCATATACTGTTATAAACTAGCTATTAAATTAGCGGTATGAATATAAATAATTTTTTTTAGAATTTTTTTTAAAGTTTTTAGATAAATAAAATATATTGATTAGTAAGTACCCAATTTTTAGTAATGTCTTTATATGGTTCAAAAAATTAATTTTCCTGAAAAATGGTTTTCATTGATTTTTATGAGTAAATAATATAATTAATTTTCTCAACTTTTAGAAAATTGATTTGGAAAAATTAACATTATTTTTGAAATAATCATGTCAAAATTATCTTAAAAAAGTATTTTTGATAATTTCTAAAAAGATTTTTTTTGATGAATAGTGAGAATACTAATTTTTATTGAAAATAATTTTTATTTTTAAGAATTAAAAAATTTCCATTTTTTTAAAATGGGATTAAAAGTAAAATTACTTCAATAATATTATTAATAATCCAATTAAGTTCATCTAAATTAATTTTTTTGTTATATTTTGTTATAAGAACTTTTTATACTTAAATTTTTTTGAAAACAAATTTTCATCACGATTTGTGGGTTTAATTTTAAATTAAAATCTAAAAATTATATGAATTTAATTTTATAAAATAGAATCCATATTTGGAATCAGTATTTCAAAATTTTTTAATGTTACCACTTTCATTTTTGGTCATAATTAATAGTAAAAATGGTAAATATATGCCACTGTAGTTAAGGTTAAAACGAGTTTATGAGGGGGTTAAACCAAAATTAAAGGGTAATTTTTCAAACTGAACTTGTATAAATACTATTTTATGGAGATATTTAGACCTTATCATATCATAAATTCTAATATCATGCCATTTGGAATCATTTGTGTTGAGAATGACTATTATATTTTAATCTTTTAAGAAATTTTAAGTGTGTCCTCTCTCCCACTTATAAAAGGGCACACCTACTTTATCTTCTTTACACCATTTTTATAATTATAGCTAAAAAACCCTAAACAATTATATTATAAAATTACCTATACATGAAATAGGGGTTATGTTCTTTTGAAAAGACTATTTCAGTGGTTCTTAAGAAAGGATCAAAAGGAGGTCAATCTAAGGATATCTAATCATCTTACCCGACATTTTTAAATTTATTTCTTATTATACCTCCTCTAAATATATAATAGTAATAATAAAATAATAAATCATGTATACCAAATATACATAAATGTTATTATGATTATGAACCTAATATTATCCACCTTATTTTCTATCAAATTAGAAGTGAAAGTATAGCTCATGCGTACGTTCGCACTACCGCTTTCACCTAGCGATACAATTTCATTTTCCATCACCATATTTATTGGACAGTTATTGTAATTAATTTAATGTTTAAATATTATATTTAGGATATAATTAATATTATTTAATTATAAAACCATATCTTCCTTCTTACCTTTAAATCCTTTGGAAAATGATAAAGTTACTCAGACGTATGTGTGGACTACCACCTCCACGAAGCGATGTGATTAATTTTTCATTTTCACTTTACTTATACAGTAAAAATGATATATTTAATTAAAATATATGATATATATGATTTAATAATTATTTTTTAATATGAATCATTATTTATGTTTCTCTCATTTCATCCTTCGAAAAGTGGAAACAACGTTCATGTTTACATATGACCTACCAACTTCATGAATGGTGTAATTAGTTTTTCTATCCCTAAAATTTATGGTTGATTATAAATATGTATGTGTTGAATTTATGTGATATTTATATCATGATTAATATTCTTTATATTATTGAACCATGATCATAGTACATGGACCCAAACCACCAAAATGAAATTATCATGAAAAACAAAACAATTAACACCCATAAATGATAATCTTAATAAGGAATTATTGTTAAATGGGTGATAAAATATTATAAGAGGACCATATATGATATTATAAGTATGTAAATGATCCTAATATAGAATTATTATAAATTTAAATTTATTATACAATAGGATAGAGTGCCTCAAAAGCAATTTGAACTTGAGGTATGATCTTTATGTTACAATCTCATAATTTATTAGGATTTTTTATTATTAAGTTTTAGATGATGAAATTTCATGATCTACCTATAAATAATCACATGAATTTTCTTAAACTCTGGTTATTTTTATATAATACTTGTTGTCCTTTAATTTTTATCTATTTATGAACTCAAGAGACCGAAATATTTTTTTAAGGAAAACCAACATTATTTCTATCCTTGGTAAAAAATCCTTTTTCTGCCGTGTTCGTTTTTTTAGAAAAATGTTTTTAAGAATATTTTTAATATTATGATATAATTTTCTAAATAATTTTTTATACATTATTTAATTTTAAAAAATTGGTTTAAAATAAATCTTCTTATCATTTTATGAATGAGGTAATTTTGAATTTTTTTATAAAAAAGTGAAAGAAATCATTGTTTTAATATACATGGCATGAAAAAAATTTCTAACCATAATTAATGTTCAATGATTAGAATATTACATTACAAGTTTCCAAGTTTCCTTTCAAATAAAAAATTTCCCTTAATATTTGAAAAAATTATAGATTTAAAATAAGTGATTTCAAAATGAAAAGGGTATTTTCCTAAATAAATATTCTAGACATCATTTAAATAATTTTAATCCATGATTAAATACTTAAATGTCACTTGTTATTATAGAGGGATATGATCTAATGATACCATAATATTTCATTCTTAACATGGTTTATGATTTTGATAATTTAAGGATGGTTCTATGAAACCTATTTTTTCCATTGGGTTATTTATGTTTTGAAACCTGTTTATTATCCACGGGTTATGATATAATGAAATGTTGAGATGTTTATGAAACTTGTTTCCTTTTCATAGGTTATGATATGATGAATATTTTATGATATTTTGTCACACATATGTATGATTTTTATTTTATTATGGGTTGTACCATAATTATATATCCCTCCAATTCATTGGGTAAAGATGGATATCTCATGAGATAATAAGGACCAGGATAGGGTGTGAACATAGTTTAGTAAGATACTCAATGTAATAGGATTGTTCTAGGAGTGAAACTTGATTATAGAATGAGGAGATAACCCAATACAATATTATAGTCTTGAGAGTGAAGCTTTAATAAGGATATGAGGGTTTGGATAGTAAACCCAATCCACTATGATAGTTCTAGAAGTGAGTATTGACTTACAAGGAAATGATTATCTATGGTTATGTGTATGACAAAAATTTATGGATTATTCAAATGTTATTCCCTCATGGATTAGGTTTTTTGATTCCTTTATGATTCATGTGTTTTGAATTTCCAATATTTATTCCATGTATCAAGATTATGATCTATGATATGTAGGGTATGATTTTGAAATTTTGATTTTATATTTTCATACCCTTATGCTCATGTTATATTTAATTGATCATTTACATACCCCTTATATTCCCTTACTGAGTATTTAAGCTTAACCTTTATTATATATCGTTTCTCCAAGTTATAAAGAATGTTTTAAGTAGGGTATGTCTATAAAGACTACTATGTGGGAAGATCTTTATGGGAGATGATGAATATCTTTCATGAAAAAAAGATTGTGTATCTAGTCTCTAAACACACTGAAACTTTATGGTAATCAATCATGTATTTGTGAAATGTATATAATATTCATCCAAAAATATTTAATATTTATTTATGAAAATTATGGGTCACTATAGTTGGTATTAGAATATTGGTTTAATAAATATTTTGAGATTAATATTATAAAAATTTGGTGAAAACCATATAGATAAGTCTAAGAATAGGATAACATCCTAATGTTTTGGTAAGGAAGAGATTATGTTGGTTTCCTAGAAATATATCCCTATATAGATAGTATGAGTGGATGTAGTTTTGGAATAGATGCATATAGGGTTAATAACCCCCAAAATAGTTTTTTGAGTTTATATCAACCACTATTCTGGTCAATAATGAGTGTTCCCTTATAGTGCACCTAGTTTAACACTCAAGTGGGATATGTTTGGGTCAATTAAAATTTTCTGTATAAACCATTTTGAATTATTTAAATAAATTATTATGATGAATAACCTAAGTTAAACTCAAGGTTTCATAGATTAAAAATAAGTTTTCATGATTTTGACATCCTATAAATAGTTTTTCACGATTATGTGGTTCCCCACATTGATTATTGTTTCTTTCACTACTCTTTTTAGTTTTATTCAATGTCTATAAATAGAAGGAACAATGTTAATGATGAATGTGAGGAATAATTAAATTATTTTTATCCCGAGAAAACAAATGTTATGGGATCTAAAATTAAAAGTTTTATTTCCATACTTATGAAACTTTATCAATATATAAATCGTGTTAATCTTCCAAATGAGAAAAGTAATGAAATTTTTTGTTGAGTCCTTCATGAGGAAATTCCAACCTTATTTTAGTAGGTTTAGTGATATTCTAGTTTTTGAGAAATGTAATAGTACCACTGAAAGGATATTTTATATTCTTCAGTCTACATAACCTGAAAAATTTATTTTGGATGTTTATAATTTTAAAGGAAAATAAAATAAATGATAAAATCTTATCAAGAACACAAGGAAAGATGAAGAAATTTACTTCATGGATTAGGATGAGTTTAAGAGATTATTTTTTAATAACCACCTTCCTCGTATTATTCATATGAAAATGGAGAAGGAATAACTTGAATTAAATATGATGGATAATGAATCTATTTGTATCTATGAGGAAAATTTTACAAGAATTGTGAGTTATGATTTTAGTATTATCATCCAAATTGAAATAAATATTGGTTTATTCTTTAGTGGCATAAAACCAAGCCTATAAAAGGTGTTATCCATAATATATTTCTATATATTTGAATATTTTTTATTGTGATATCAAGGTAGAGACAAATATTTGAGTTACACATCAATATCATGGGTTTGATATGAAAGGAAAGATGGAATTCAAATGAAATTCTAATAATAAAAATCATTCAGAGAAGAAAATGAGATTTAATTTATAATAAATGAGTGTAAGGAAACATGGAGGAAATTAAATTAAGGGTAATAGTAAATATTTTATGTTTTGGAAGGAATGCCATCAGGAACTTAAATTCCAAATTGACAGGAATAACATGTTAGTTAATGATGGAGAGAAAGAACTACAAAATGTACCATCCAAACTCCAATGTTTCAAATACTAGGAGTATGGACATTATGCTAAATAGTGATAAAATATGATGGTTAATGATGATAATCGATAAAACAACATCTTAAGACTAAATAATAAGGGGAATATCATGAAATCACTATTGATGATGCAGGGTAGGGTAACTGTAACATCCTGGATCCGGGTACCTCCCAGAGGTGCCCCAAACCTGATTGGTCACATAACCTCAAGTGCATTTCCCCAAATGCTAGAGGCTGCCAACTAGCAGTGAGGGACAAGGTGTGATAATGGGGAAATAATTCTCTCATTGGAAGAGCATAAACAATAGAAAACAAATAGTAATAATAATGGAATAAGTAATACCATACAATAGAAGTAAACAATGGAAGAATGATAGTAATAAAACAATTGGAGCATATATATTATGATAAAAATCACACATGTCTAGGAAAGTAGCCAACAAAGTCACGATGATGGAAATAAAACACATAAACCAAAGTAAATAAATAGTAAACTCCAATAGCATAACAATCCTAAGCTTGGTCCCATGCTCTCTAGATCCAACAACAAATGAAGTACCTGATGAAGAAGGGACCTTGCCCTTATCTATACCAGCAATCATATAATCTGTTTGGGTCGAAAGAATGATCCAAACAGGGTGTGAGATGAATCCCAATAAAAAACCACCAAAATATATGTGCTTGACCATCAATGAATATATATATCAGGTGATAGAAAAAATGGAGTAATAAACTAGGAAGTACTGAAAAGTAAACAATCCTACAGTTTTTAATTACATTCATTTACATTTAGAAACTATTCAATACTTTTGAATCATGTAACCCAGGGATCTATCTGAAGCTCTGTATCCCATATGTAAAGTAACCAAATAGATGTCTCAGAAGACCATCTAAACAATCACGTATGACTGATTCCACGCTTGTGCTTTGGCCCGACAGACTTGTCACAATTATACAATTGTTCATAAAAGACCCCTTGGGAAAGTTCTCACAGTCTAACCCCTCTGGTCTAACATAACATCAATTCATTAGATAACTACCCTCTGAGAATCTCTCACGTTCTATCCCCTTTGGTCTAACATAGCATCAATCAATTAAATAATGACCCTCTAGGAAGCTCTCACGGTCTACCCCCTTTGGTCTAACATAGCACCAATCATTTACAAATGACCACCAAGGAAGCTCTCACAGTCAATACTCCCAGGTCAACATAACATGAATTAATTATAAACAACCACATGGGTATCTCTCATGGTCAATAACCTAGTGTGAATATAGCATAAGATAATTATAAATGACCTTCTGAGTAGCTCTCATAGTCAATACCATTGGGTCAATCATCTACACCAAGGCTCTCACAGTCCATTGGGAAAACAACGTGCATATAATATCAAAGCTTCTCATGTAATCTAAAACATCTATGTGGATAATCATTCACAACCATACACATTAGTCCCATATAAACAAAAACTCCATCCTAACAAGATAAGTTACGGAAAACAAGGAAATCCTAACATGCATCCTAGACCGAACGACTATAAATAGCCCAACAAGGTAAAACACACCCATTGGGTGTCCCAAAAACAAGGTATCCAACCTTATACATAAGTAACTACCCTTTATCAATTAATTAAACCATATATAGTGACAAACATGGTTAAATTCCAAATCATGAAATACACTAAATGTGGGTATGCAGCACTTTAAGCATATATAATCTAAAGATGAAAAATGAAAGGCACAAACCACATACCTTGATGTCATACTATTGATATACTTGAACATTGACACTTGAATCAGCCTAGATCGGCATAGAGCTATAAAAAGGTGAAAAAATTACAGCCTTTAATAACTCACAAGAGAGGAGGAATCATGAAGAAAGGCTCTAGGCATTTTGATAACTCACTGATGGGATTCCAACACACTTGACGATGTCTTAATCAGAGATCAGATGGAGAATCTGGGGTTCGATCATCATTTGTTATTCCTGAGCACTCCTATATGAAACAAAAGAAAAAGATGACATTTATAGATACGAGACTTAACCTCACTCTAATATATCAATTAAAAATAAAAGTACATGATATGTTCTCTAAAAGTACATGCTGTGTAGTGGCCTTAATCGATGCCTAACTAAAGTGGTCTTCTAGGTCACCAAACAGCCGTGTATCTAGCCGTTACATGACTAGCACATGACTGTACGTAGTAACTAGGTACACAGTGTGTACATGGAAGTACATGACATGTACTCAGAAAAACCACATTTCTTCCTTTTTCCTCAAAACAACACAAAATTAAGATCCACACCATTTATAAAGATCCAGGTTCTTACAAAATTCCCCCTTAAAGTAATTCATCCCCAAATTTATCTTAAAATGGTGGTAAAGAAGAATCTACAAACAACCCTAGCCACTGCAATCATAGATTGACTTCCCACTCCCAAGCCTCGTCTGATACTCGCCCGTGATGCCATAACACCCATACTAGAGGAATATAATGACCACATAAAACCTTCATGCTATGATCCAAAATTCTAATAGGGTTTTCCTTGAAGGATGCATCCACCTCCAACTCAACCTCCTCTTATTGAAAAACCTAAGATGGGTCTGAAAAGTAACGCCGTAGCTGAGAAACATGAAAGACGTCGTGCATAGCCCGATACCTCTAAGGTAACTGCCACCCATTGGAAACCAGAACGACTCTCTCCAAAACCTCAAACGACCCAACGCATCTCAGAAAAATCTTCCCCTATATCATAACCCTTCTGTGTCCCAACCTCGGCGTGCCACATAGGAAAACTTGATCTTTTACCTCAAACTCCAAAGGTCTTCTCCGTCGACCAACATAATATTTCTGATGAGACTGTGTGGTATCCATCCTCTTCCAAATCAACTCCACCTGCTCAGTGGTATCCTGGACAAGACAAGGTCCCAACATAACTGCCTCTCCCGCCTCTATCCAACATAGGTTTATCAGCATGGCCTACCGTAAAAATCCTATTAAGGTGCCATCTGAATCATTTCCTAAAAAATATTATTGTAGGAAAACTCCAATAGGGTTACATCTCTCTCCCAAGATCCCCTAAAATCCAGGACACATGCTTGAATCATGTCCTCCAAAACCTTAATCATGCACTTGGACTAGCCATCTTTCTAAGAATTCTAAGATGTACTCAGAAGTACTTGTGTAACCAAATCCCTCTATAGTCCTTGCTAGACATGAGAAATAAACTAGGAATCCCTATCTAAAATGATGGAGTATAGTACCCCATGTAAATGTAAAATATATTTAATGTACAACCTTCAAATCTCATTGACACTGAAGGTTTTCTTACTTGGAAAGAAATGTGAAACCTTTTTGATCCTGTCGATAACAACCCAAACCACATCCTTACCTCGAGGAGACCTTGTTAAACCCATCACAGAATCCATAGTGACATCATTCCGCTTTCACTTAGGAATGGGTAACAGATGTAATAGCTCTGTTGGTCATTTATGCTCCACCTTCACTTGCTGACAGGTGGAACATATCATAACAACACCGGCTACATCCTTCTTCAAACCTAGACACCAATATTAATGATGAAAATATCAATACATCTTAGTGAAACCAAGATGGAATTCCCATACTAAGGCATGAAAATATCACATCAACTCCTAACATATGTCTTTTCTGTACCTAAAAGATTTTATTTGGCTGCTTCTATGAAACTACCACTCTCACCTTCTATGGGTATACTAATACTTTTATCTTTGAGATAACATGACCTAATAATTGAATCTGGTCCATCTAAAAGTGGAACTTTGAGATCTTAGCACATAAATGATGCTCTCTCAGTGTACTCAATATGATCTTAAGATGGATGGAATGGTCATGTCGAGTGTGAGAGTACACCATGATATCATCCAAGAAGACTACCACAAATGAATCCAAGTAAGGATGGAACACTTTGTTCATCAGTGCCATGAAAACTGATGGGGTGTTCGTGAGACTGAACATCCTAACCAAATAATTGTATAGATCATACCTACTTTGTAAGGTTGTAAGAGGTATATATGACGTTCTAACATGAAACTGATGACAACATGATCTGAAATAAATCTTTGAGAACACCCAGGCTCCTCGAAGCTGATCAAATATATCATTAATCCTTGGAAAGGGATATCAGTTATTGAACGTCAACTGGTTAAACTTCCAATAATCCACATAATGTCTGAGGATACTATCCACATTATTGGAAAAAAGGATAGGCGAATCCCAAGGAGAAGGACTAGGTCAGATGAAACCCTTCACCCGAAACTCCTCTAACTACCTCTTGAGCTCCTATAACTCTAGTGTATCAATCCTATAAGGAGGAATGGACACTGGTTCCACTTTCAGAACATGCTCAATAGAGAAATCAACCTCTCACTCTAAAGGTAAACTTGAAAATTAATCAAGAAAGACATATCTAAAATGATCCACCACTAATGGAATTTTCATATGTGAAGTCCCCTGGTCATCCAGATATAATCTAGAAATATGGTGTATAATTTCTCCCAACCCATGATGCTCAGGTCCAGCTATGTTCGGATGAACATTACATTCAACCTTGTGTATAAAAGACTCACCCTCTAGTGACGTGAAACTCATACTTAGACGATAGAAGTCAACAAAGGCCTGAAAGGATACCAACAAGTCCATTCTAAGAATGACATCAAAGCATTTTATCTCTAAGATATAGAGGTCCCATAATAAGTGACACCCACCACCCTCAAGAGGGAACTCCTTGCACTAAAGTACACTATCCATCCAAATCCTCAATGGAGTGTCTAGAATCATAAAATAATTATAAGTAAAGATATAGAGCCCAAGAATCTCCACAATGGTAAAAGATATAAAACTATGAGAATCCCCAGTATTGAAAAGAGAAGAATCTAAAACTAAGGAAATTAGAATCGTTCATCTAACCGAAGAGGGTCTAGGATCCTAATCTTGCTGGGTCTATTTCATTACAAAAGTCTTACCTATACTACAACCCTACAACCCTACCTGGCTACCCTGAGCTGATCCCCCTTACTGTCACCAAAAACCCGTCATCTGGCTTCCATGACCACAACCACCTCCTCAGCCAGAATGACCCCAATTCACTGACTAAAGAAAAACTGGTGGTCTTTCTCTTGAATGTGGAATCCCAATAGATCCCCTCTCACTAGATGCTGGTGAGAACATCCTACAAAAATGCTGAAGATGACCTATCTTTCCTCAAGATGAGTACTCAACTGGGTCCTTCGGGAAACATGGTCTCATATTCCCACTCATCCTGCACTGATAGCACCTCACTTGGCTACTTGAAGAAACATCATGTGAAAGCTCCCTGTGGTGATTTCTACTATCAGTCGAAGGAGTACCAACCCTGGATGCTGAACTTCCCTAGCTCACAGATCCAAAATCCTTCATATTGTGCTTGGTAATTAGTGTCTGGTTCCCTATAGTAGTCACCGAAGTCAGCCTAAAAACATTCACCTACGATCAGATGTCGTACTTGAGTCCATACTCAAATCGCCTAGCCAGTGATAAATCGTCACCTCCCAAAACATATGTGAAGCAAATAAAGCCCTATAAAGTGAGAAGTGTAATCCATCATTGAAATAGTGCCCTACTCTAGGTGAATTAACTCCCGGGCTCAGTCGGACCTCAACATCTCAGGGTAGAAGTAATCATATTAGGTCCTTTGAAACTCTGACCAAGTCATATCCCAATGAAATCACACCTGTGCGATAACATCGCACCGTATTTTGTGGAATCACAAAGCATGTAGGTTGCGAGATTCACCCTCCTCTCAGGAGGTGTCTCTTTATGATTGATGATAGAAAGTATGGACTCCAACCATGAATCTATAGCCTATGGTCCTCCATCCCCATAAAAAGTGGGATGTTGTTGCTTATGGAACACCTGCATCAATTCTGCCATAGTCGGGGTGGGATGTGGAACTCCCTGAAATGTCTGCATCATCCTAAAAAATCCTTCACAAAACTATGCATTATCACCTACATCTAGTATAACAATTAGTTCCAAGAAGGGCATGACAATAGGATCTGCTGGTTGTCCCTGAACTACCATTTCTAGTGTCTGATCATCACCTTGCACCTGGTGTACAACTAGAGGACTTCATGGTGGTATTACTGTACAAGTTAAAGCACAAAACTTAGTTTAATGTTATCAATGACTGAAACTTAGAAGTGAAAGAAAGTAACAAAATAAGGAAAGAATTTTAGTTTTACAAAATAGGGTAACACAACGTGTATAACAACTACATGACATGTTCCAATAACAGTTTAACATGGGTGTGTACCTCTTCAAACTTGGTCTTGTAACACCCCATACACCTGATGTGTTCCTCCTGATACACGACATGTACTTGGATATTTTAACCTGCCCAAATTCTTCTACATGGCTAGAACTACACAGTTCTCTCCTGGTGTAACACTACACAGAGTGCACAATCTAGACATGATGTGTACTACATAAGTTCCATCCACCCGTGTCGTTAATCACATGACCGAATACATGGCCGATTACTATACAGTATGTATAATCTAGACACAACATGTACAACCCATGTTTCATACACCCGTGTCATTAGTCACATGACCAGATACATGGTCTTTTACAGTACGACGTGTACTCCCAATACACGACATGTTCTAGCAAAAATTTATCAACCCCGTGTCCCTACTCAAATAATTAGTCACACGGTCAACTAGTACACAACATGTAAATACAATACATGGCATGTACTCAAGAAAAGTTACTTCTTCCAGAACCAAAGAACACATGGCATGTGTTCATAACATCACACACCATGTTGTATGGGTTTCTGGATAGTAAGCCTATAAAACTTCTCTAGAACCCCCAAAATCTTTTAATTTGGCAAGGAATTCCATGTTCTAATATTTGATAGGCCATACTCCCCGTGAATCAAAGTTTGGTACCCTTATTCAAATCATATCTTAATAAGATTCATTTAAAAATCAAACACGATCTACCAAATTCTGATCCAAGAGGGCCCATGACACATCATGTACCAAATATTGGAATCAATCCAAATGATACTTTAAATATTCCAATACCTTATCAAAATTGCAGGTATTTATATCATGGAATCTATCACAACAATATGCATTTCTAGCACAACATCTGTCACAACAACATGCGATCGGTAATGCATCCTAAATGGAATGACAAGAATGCATGACATGTGATCTATAAAAAGTGCCTATATGATGTATGAGATGGTATAACCTCATATCATTGGGTTGAAATAGAAATTGAACCACAATTATTTCAATCATAATAGCAAAAAAATGTGAATCACCCAACAGTGATATCAAATCAACTTTAACAATTGCAAAACTAGAAAATTTCAATATTCAAGGTAACTTGGATTTCCTTATATATGGGTTATCTACTCTCATGCATAACTTATTACCAACTAACTATTCCTTCCTATCCTAGTCTATTGGATCCAAATAGTAAGGAAAAGAAAAAAATAAAACTCCTCATGATACCACTTTGTAACGTCCCAGATCCGGGTGCTGCCCAGAGGTGCCCCGAATCGGTTGGTCACATAACCTCAAAGCGCATTTCCCCAAATTCAAGAGGCTACCGACTAGCAGCGAGGGCCATGGTGTGATAATGGGGAAACTATTCCCTCATTGGAAGAGCATACACAATGGAAAAAATTGTAACAATAGTGGAATCAGTAATACTATACAATAGAAGAAAAAAGTATAAGACTGATAGTAATAAAACAACTGGAGTATATATATAATGATGAATTTCACATGTGTTTAGAAAAGCCAAAAAACAAGTCACAATACTGGAAATACAATACAGAAACCAATGTACATAAATATTAAACTCCTACAACATCACAATCCTGTACTTGGTCCCATTCTCCACAGCTCCAACATCAAATCAAGTACCTGATGAAGAAGGGCGCATTCCCTTATCTATACCTACAATCATATAATCTATTTGGGTCTAAAGCATGAACCAAATAGGGTGTAAAATGTATCCCAATAGGAATCCACCAAAAGATATGTACCTGACTGATAGTGAATATATATTGTAGGTGATAGGAAAAATGGAGCAATAAACTAGGAAGTACTCAAAAGTAAGCATCCCTAAAGTTTTCAATTACATTAATTTACATTTAGAAACAATTCAATCCTTTAAATCATGTAACCTCGAGATCTAGAGTGAGCTCTATATCCCCTACGTAAAGTAACCAAATAGATGTATTATAAGACCATATAAATAATCAAGTAAATCTGAGTCCAAGCTTATGCTTTGTCTTGGAAGGCTCGTCACAATTATACAATTGTTCATAAATGGCCCCTTGGGAAATTTCTCACAGTCTAACCCATCTAGTCTAACATAACATAAATCCATTAGATAAATACCATCTAGGAAGCTCTTATAGTCTATACCATTTGGTCTAACATAACATCAATCCATTAAATAATGAACCTCTTAGAAGATCTCATAGTCAATCCCTTTTGGTCTACCATAGAACAAATCATTTATAAATGACCACCTAGGCAGATCTCATGGTCAAAACCCTTGGGTCAACATAGCATAAATAAATTATAAAAAACATCTTGGGTAGATCTCATGGTCAATATCACAGGGTCAACATAGCATAAGGTAATTATAAATGACCTCCTAGGTTGATCTCATGGTCAATACCCCTGGGTCAATCATCCACACCAAGTCTCTCATGGTCCACTAGGAAAACAACACACATATAATATCAAAGAAGATCATGTAATCTGAAACTTATAAATGGCTAATAATTCACAAGAATATCACATGAATCTCATATAACAACCACTCCATCCTAACAAGACAAGGAATGGAAAACAAGGCATAAATAACATGCATCCTAGACCAAATGACCATAAATATTCAAACAAGGGGAAACACACCCATGAGGTGTCCCAAAAACAAGGTATCCAACCTTATGCTTAAAAAAAATACCCCCTATCAATTAATTAAACCATAGAAGGTGATAAATAAGGTCAACTTACAAATCAAGAAATACCCCAAATGTGGGTATGCAACACTTTAAGCACATATAATCTAAATAAGAACAATGAAAGGCACAAACCACATACCTTGATGTCGTAATATCGATATAATTGAACATAGGACCTTGAATCGGCCTATATTGGTGTTAATCTATTAAATGGTTAGAAAATACCAACCTTGAATAACTCACAAGTGAGTAGAAATCAAGAAAAAATGCTCTAGGGATTTTGAGAACTCACCAGTGGGATTCCAACGCACCCAATGATGTCTAAATTGGAGCTTTGACAGAGAATCGAGGGTTAGATCTTTGTTTGTTGTTCCCAAGAACTCCTATACAAAATACGGGAAGAAGAATATGGTTATATATATGAGACATGATCCAATCTGATATATCAATTAAAAATAAAAGTACATTTCAAGATCTTTAAAACTACACGCCATGTAGTGTCCTTAATCAGCCCATAACTTAAGTGGTCTTCTAGGTCACCACATAGCCATGTTTCTGGATGTTACACGGAAAACCCACGGGTGTACGTAGCAATCATGTACATGATGTGTACATTGAAGTACATAGTGTGTACTCTAAAAAACCACATTTCTTCCTTTTTCTTAAAAAATAACCCGAAATAAAGATCCATACTTTAAATGAAGATTCATGTTCTTACAAACTTCCCCCTTAAAGAAATTTATCTCTGAATTTCTCTTCCAAGGGTTTTTTAGAAGAATCTACAAACAACTCTGGCCACTACGATCACACATTGGCCTCCATCTCCCAAGTCTTGTCTGGTACTCGCCCATGCTACCATAGCACCCATACTAGAAGAATGTACCAGCCATGTAGAACCTTCTTTCTATGATCCACAATCCAAATAGAGTTCTCCTCTAAGGATGCATCCACCTCCAACTCAATCGCCTTGGGTTGAAAAACATGAAATGGGTCTGAAAATTAATGTCATAGTTGAGAAACATCAAAGATTTTGTGCATAACACAATACCTATGAAATAATGAAAACTAATAGGAAATCATCCCGACTCTCTCCAAAACCTCAAACGACCTGACATATCTTGGTGAATGCTTCCCATGTATCCTAATATTCTTGTGTCCCAACCTCAATGTGACATGTAGGAAAACCTAATCTCCAAACTCAAACTCCAAAGGTCATCTCCGTTGACCAACATAAGATTTTTTCCAACACTATGCAATATCTATAATCTTATGAATCAAATCCACCTGCTCTGTGGTCTCCAAGACAAGATGAGGTCCCAACATAGTTTCATCTCCTACCTCCAGCCAACATAGGGGTGATCGACATAGCCTATCATACAAAGGCTTATAAGGTTTCATCTGAAACATTTCCTGAAAACTGTTATTGTAGGAAAACTCCACCAGGGGTATGTGTCTCTCCCAAGAGCCCCTGAAATCCATGAAACATGCTTGAATCTTGTCCTCCAAAACCTGAATCATGTGCTCAGACTGGCCATATTTTTGGGGATTGTAAGTTTTACTCAGAAGTACCTATATACCCAAATACCTCTATAGTCCCTTCCATACATGAGAAGTAAACCAGACATACCTATCTAAAAAAATGGAGTGCAGGACCCCATGTAAACATACAATCTCTCAAATGTTCAACCTTTCAATCTCATCTAAACTGAAGGTTTCCTTAATCGGTAGGAAATGTGTAACCTTTGTGAGCTTGTCGATAACAACCCAAACTGCATCATTCCCTCAAGGTGACCTCGATAAACCCATCACGAAATCCATTGTGACATCATTCCACTTCTACTCATGAATGGGTAACTATTGTAATAGCTCTACTGGTCACTGATGCTCTGCCTTCACTTGCTGACAGGTGAAACATCTCATAAAAACCAGATACATCAATCTTCATACCCTACCCCCAATACTGATGATGTAAATATCGATAAATCTTGGTGACACCAGGATGGACTTCCCATACCGAGTCATAAAAATATCGCATCAACTCCTCATGTATGTCTACTGACACCCATACACAGCCATGAAAATGAAAAACCTCATCCTCTCCTACGGTCCACCCAAGAGGAGGGTCTTTGCCTGACACACTCTCCCATAGGACTAGGACTTCAGAATCTGATAGCTGCCTCATTCTCACTCGATCCAGTAGAGTAGATGTAACAACTATAGAAGAAAGAAACGTTTTCCCTTGTCTGTCATACCTCTCCAAATGCATCTCTAAGAACTGATCCATAAGCTTCCACTCATTACTGGCCTCCTGAACTGCCTGTATCTAAGTTCCCCTGCTCAACGCATCAGCCACTACGTTTCCTTTCCCAAGCATGTAGGCAAGATTAAAGTTAAAAGATTGAAGGCACTCAACCCACCTTCACTATCTCAAATTCAGATCACACTGAGTAAAGATATTCCTAAAGAGTTTTGTGGTCGGTGTATACTACAAAATGATCTCCAAAAGACAATGTCTCCAAAAACGCAAAGCATACACAACGGTAGATAACTTGAGATCGTGAATCAGGTAATCCATATCATTTGGCATCAAATGCCAAGACCCATATTTAATGAATCCTTACCCCTGCATTAGCACTACTCCAAGACCGATACCATATGCGCCACAATAAATGTCGTAACTCTTTCCCGGTTCTAAAAAAACCAGTATCGGTGTTGAAGTCAGCCTCCATTTTAGCTCCAGAAAGGATGAATCGTAGAAATCGTCCACTAGTAATTCACACCTTTCTTAGTCAGGACCTTTCATGGTGCTTTTAAGTATGAAAAGTCATGTATAAAGCATCTGTCATATCTATCCATGCCTAGAAAACTCCGTATCTCAAAGGAATTCTTTAGCTTCTCCCAAGAAAATACTACTCTAACCTTCTCTGGGTCTACTGATACTCTTGTCTCTAAGATAACATGACCCAAAAAATGAAACTACTCCATCCAAATGTTGAAATTGGAGAGATTAAAAGAAAACTAATTCTCTCTTAGTGTACTCAATATGATATTAGGATGGATGAAATGGTCATGTCGAGTGTGAAAGTACACAATGATATCATCCATGAAGACCACCAAAAAATAATCCAAGTTAGGATGGAACACTCTATTCATCAGTTCCATGAAAACTGTCGGTGCGTTCGTGAGACTGAATGACCTAACCAAATACTTTTATAGACCATACCTGATCTGAAAGATTGTAAGAGGCATATCCAACATTCTAACGCACAACTGATGATAACCGTATCTCAATTAAATCTCAGAGAACACCTAGGATCCTCAAATATAATCAAAGAGGTCATCAATCCTTGGAAAGGGATATCGGTTCTTGATTGTTAACTAGTTTAGCTTCCGATAATCCACACAAAGTCTAAGGGTACTAACCACCTTATTTGTAAAAAGGATAAGAAGAACCCAAGGAGAAGTACTGGGTTAGATGAAACCCTTCACCTTCAACTCCTCTAATTGCTTCTGGAGCTTCTGTAACTCTGGTGTAGCCATCCTATAAGGAAGAATGTACACTAATTCCACTCCTGGAAGAATCTCCATAGAGAAATCCACCCCTCTATCTGGATGTAAACCTAAAAAGTCACCAGGAATTAGATATCTGAAATTATCGACCACTGGAGGAAAGTCCATCTATGAAGTTCCCTGGTCATCCAGATATAAACCAGCAATATAGGCTGTAATTTCTCCCAACCCATGATGCTCGAGTCCAGATTTGCTCGCCTGGACATCCCATTTTCCCTTGTGTAGAAATTATTCTCCCATTATTGATGTGAAACTCACCCTACCCTAATAGAAGTCAAAAAAGGCCTAAAATAAGACTAAATAGTCCATTTTGGGAATGACATCGATTCCTGTCATCTCTAAGAAATAGAGGTCCCATAATAAGTGACACCCACCAACCACAAGAAGGAATTACTTAAACTGATGTACACTACCTGTCCTAAACCCCAACGATGTTTCAAGCATCATAACATTATTAGAAGTGAAGATAAAGAGCCCATGGATCTCCATAATGGAAACAAATATAAAACTATGGGAAGCCCTGGAATCAAAAGGAGTAGAAGATAAAATTGAGGAAACTAGAATCGTACCTCAAACTATATAGGTTCCAGGATCCTACATCTATTGGGTCTGTTCCATAGAAAAAGTATGACCTATACCATGACCCTATGACCCAGCCTGACTACACTGTGCTGATCCACCCTACTATCGCTAAAAACCTGTCATCTAGCTTCCATGTACATGACCACCTACTCAGCCTGAACGACCCCAATTACCTAACTAAAGAAAAACTAGTGGTCCTACTTCTGAAGGTGGAGTCATAACATATAACCTCTCACTAGAGGCTGGTGAGAACATCCTACAAAAATGCTGAAGATGACCCATCTGGCTACAAGATCGGTAGTCAACTGGGTCTCTCGAGCAATGTGGTCTCATATGCCCACTCTTCCCGCACTGGTAGCATCTCACATAGATACCTAAAGAAACATTATGTGAATGATCCCTACGACACTTTATGATATTAGTCAAAGGAGTACCAACCCTGGATACTAAACTGCCCGGGCTCACAGCTCTAAACTCCTTCAGATTGTGCTCAGTAATGAGAGCCTAGTTCACTATATCAGTTACCAAAGTCATCTTGAAAACATTCACCTGTGATTGGATGTCATACCTAAGACCATCCTCAAATCTCCCAGCCATTGATAACTTGTCACCTCCTAAAAAAAGTGTTATGAAATAAAGCTATGTAAAGCGAGAAGAGTATTCCATCACTAAAAGAGTGCCCTACTCCAAGTGAATGGACTATTAGGCTTGTTCAGACCTCAATATCTCAGGCTATAAGTAATAATAAAAGGTCCTCTAAAACTATTCCCAAGTCATATCCTGATGATGTCCTGCCAATGAGAAAACATCCCACCATCTTTTGGGGGAATCACGTAGCATATAAGTTTCGAGATTAACCCTCATCTCAGGAGGAATTTCTAGATGCTCGAAGATAGAAAGAATGTCCTCAAACCATGAATATGCTACCTGTAGTCCTCTATCCCCAGAAAAAGTGGGAGGATGATGCTGCTAGAATACCTGCATCAACTCTACCATAGTTGGGGTAGGATGTGAAACTCCCTAAAAAGTCTACATCATCCTCAAAAATCCTTCATGAAACTGTGAATCAGCACCTAAATCCATTATAATAGTTGGTACCAAGATGGGAATGATAAGAGGATCTGCTAGTAGTCCCTGACCTATAATTTCCGATGTCTGATCATCACCCTGCACCTGGCGTACAACCAGAGGACATCTTGGTGGAATGAATTTGAATGGTCAAGCGCACACCTTAGTTTAAGATTATCAAGGACTACAACTTAGAATTTCAAGAATATAACAGGATAAGGAAAGAATTTAAGTTTTACAAAATAGGGTTACACGACGTGTATAACTACTACACAATGTGTTCCTACAATTTTTTAACATCGGAGTGTACCTCTACTAACCTAGTCATGTAACACCACATACAGACAATGTTTTCCTCCAGATACATGATGTGTACTTGAATATTCCCTCCTCCTGAAATTCTTTTACATGGCTAGAACTACATGGTTCTCTCCTGGTGTAACACTACACAACATTCACACTCTAGACACGAAATGTACCATGTAAGTTCCATCCACCCATTTCGTTACTCACATGGCCAGATACATGGTTGATTACTACATGGCATGTATAGGTGATACACAGTGTGTACAACCCATGTTTCATCCACCTGTGTCATTAGTCACATGGCTCGATACATGGACTTTTACAACCCAACATATACTCTTAGTACACGTCATGTTCTACCAAATGTTTTCAACCCTATGTCTCTACTCACACAGTCAGTCACACAATCAACTAGTACATGATGTGTATTTAAAAAATGTTATTTCTTATAGAATAGACAAACACATGGTGTGTGTTCATAACATCACACGTCGTGTTGTTTGGGTTTCTGAACAGTAAGCCTCTGAAACTTCTCTGAAATGCCAAAAATCTTGGAATTTGGACAAGGCATGCCATGTTCCAAAACACGAGACCCCATACTCCCCGAGAATCAAGTTTTTTCATCCTTATTAAAATCACATCTTAATAGAATTCATTTAAAGTTCAAACATGATTCAACAATTTCTGATCCAAGAGGTCCCATAACACCTCAGGTACCAAAGATATGAATCCATCAAAATGAAACTTTACATATACCAATACCTTATCAAAGTAGAAGGTATTTATATCATGACATCTATCAAAACAACATGCATATCTTGCACAACATCTATCACCATAGCATGCAATCAGTAATGCACCCTAAATGGCATGATCAGAATTCAAGAAATGTAATCTATAGAAAGTGCCTATATGATGTATGAGATGGCATACCCTCATCTCCTTTGGTTTCAATAGAAATGAAACCACAATGATATCAATCATAATAGCACAAAAAAAGTGAATCACCCAATAGTGAAATCAAATCAACTATAAGAATTGCAAATCCATAAAAATTGCAATATTCGAGGTAACTTGGATTTTAGCTGTACATGGGTTAGCTACTACTGAAAAAATATTAGTACCAACTAACGATTCCTTCTTATCCGAGTCTATTGTCTCCAAATAGGAAGGAAAAGTAGAAAATATAACTCCTATGACACCACTTTGTAACGTCCTGGATCCAGGTTCTACCTAGAGGTGCCTCAAACTTGGTTGGTCACATAACCTCAAGAGAATTTCCCCAAATTTCAGAGGCTGCTGACTAGAAGGGATGGACAAGGAGTCATAATGGAAAAACTATTCCCTCAATGGAAGATAATACACAATAGAAAACAAATAGTAATAATATCAGAAGTAGTAATACCATATAAGAGAAGTAAACAACAAAAGAATGATAATAATAATACAATTGAAGCATATATATAATGATGCATTCACATGCGTCTAAGAAAGAAGTAGAACAAGTCACAATGATGGAAATTCAATAAAAAAACAAAAGTACATAAATAGTAAACTCCAACAGCATCACAAGCCTCATCTTGGTCCCATGCTCTCCAGCTCCAACAGAAAATCTATTACCTGATGAATAAGGGAACTTTCCCTTATCTATAACTGCAATCATATAATCTATTTGGGTTGAAAGAATGACCTAAATAGGGTGTGAGATGAATCCCTGTAGTAAAAAACAAAAAGATCTGTGCCTGGATGTTAGTGAATATATATAAAAAGTGATAGAAAAAAAGAGCAATAAACTAAGAAGTACTCAAAAGTAAACAATCCAATAGTTTTTAATTACATTAATTTAAATTTAGAAACTATTTAATACTTTGAATCATGTAACCCTGGGATTTATCATGAGATTTGTATCCCCTGTATAATGTAACGAAACAAATGTCTCATAATACCATCTAAACAATCAAGTAAGACCAAGCCCAAGCTTTTGCTTTGTCTTGACATGCTCATCAAAATTATACAACTGTTCATAAATGGACACTTGGGAAAGTTCACATAGTCTAACACCTCTGGTATAACATAACATCAATTCATTATATAAGGAACCTATGGGAATCACTCATGGTCTATCCCCTTTGGTTTAACATAACATCAATCAATTAAATAATAACCGTCTGAGAAGCTCTCATGATCTATCCCCTTTAGTCTAACATAACACTAATCATTTAAAAATGACCTCCTGGGTAGCTCTCACAATCAATACCCCTGGGTCAACATAGCATCAATAAATTATAAAAAACCTCCTGGGTAGCTCTCACAGTCAATAACCCTGAGTTAACATAGAATAAGGTAATTATAAATGACCTACTAGGTAGCCCTCATGATCAATACCCCTGGGTCAATCATCTACACAAAGGATCTCACAATCCATTGAAAAAATGTGCATATAATATCAAATATGATCATGTAATCTAAAAATTATAATGGATAATAATTCAAAATCATATCACATGAATCTCATATAAATAAAAACTCCATCTTAGAAAGAGAAGGCATAGAAAACAAGGCAAGCCTAACATGAATCCTAGACCAAATGACCATAAATATTCAAACAAGGGGAAACACACCAATGGGGTGTCCCAAAAACAAGGTATCTAACCTTATGCATAAAAATACCCCTTATAAATTAATTAAACTATATAAGGTGAAACACAGGGTTAAATTACAAGTTAAGCAATACCCAAAACAAGGGTATATTTCACTTTAAGCATATATAATCCAAATAAGAACAAAAAAAGGCACAAACCACCTACCTTGATGTCGTACGATTGATATAATTGAATGTCGTCACTTGAATTGTCCTAGATTGACGAAGATATACAAAAAGATGAGAAACACCCAACCTAGAATAAGTCACAATAGAGGAGGAATCATGAGGAATGGCTCTAGGGATTTTGATAACTCACTAGTGGGATTCCAATGCACCTGAAGATCTCTAAATCAGATCTCAGAAAGAGAATCAGGGGTTTGATATTCATTCGTAATTCCCAAGCGCTCCTATAAGAAATGTGGGAAGAAGAAGAATATTCTGAATATGAGACGTGACCTCGCTTTGATATATCAATTAAAAATAAATGTACATGGCATGTTCTTTAAAACTACACACCGTGTAGTGGCCTCAACCGGACCCTGACTTAAGAGGTCTTCTGGGTCACTACAAGGACATGTATCTAGATGTTACAAGGCCATCACATGACTGTACACAGTAACTGGGTACACAACATGTACATGGAAGTATATGACGAGTACTCAGAAAAACCCAATTTTTTCCCCTTTACTAAATAATAACCTGAAATCAAGACCCATACCATAAATGAAGATCTGGGTTCTTAAACCCCCCCCCCCCTTAAAGAAATTTATCCCTGAATTTATCTTCCAAGGGTGGTGAAGAAGAATCTATGAAGAACTCTAGCTACAACAATTGCACATTAGCCCCCCTCTCCGAAGTCTCGTCTGATACTCACCCGTGCTGCCATAACACTCGTACTAGAGGAATAGACTGGCCACAAAGAACCTTCGTGTTGTGATCCACAATCCAAATTGGGTGCTCCTTGAAGGATGAATCCACCTATAACTCAACATCCTAGAGTTGAAAAAGATGAGATGGGTCTGAAAGATAACACCATAGCTGAGAAACATGAAAGACTCTGTGCATAGCCTGATACCTCTGAGGTAACTAAAAACTATAGGCAAATGGACTGACTCTAGCCAAAACCTCAAACAGACCAACGTATCTTGGTGAAAGATTCCCCCATCTCCTAATCCTCATGTGTACCAACCTTGGTGTGACACGCAGTAAAACCTGATCTCTGACCTTGAACACTAGAGGTCATCTCTGTCGATCAACAAAATATTTCTGTCAAGGTTGTGCATTAGACATCTTCTTCCATGTCAACTCCACCTGCTCAGTGGTATCCTGGACAAGATGAGGTCCCAACAAATCTGTCTCTTCTACCTCCATCCAACATAGGGTTGATCGGCATAGCCAACTGTACAAATTCCTATAAGGTTCCATATAAATAATTTCCTAAAAAATATTATTGGAGGAAAACTATACTAGGGGTATGTGTATCTCCCAAGATCCCCCAAAATCTAGGTTTCATGCTCGAAGCATGTCCTCCAAAATATGAACCATGTGCTCAGACTGGACATCTATCTGGGGATGGTAAGCTATACTCAAAAGTACCTGTGTACCCAAATCCCTCTATATTCCCTACCAAACACGAGAAGTATACCGAGAATCCCTATCTGAAACGATGGATTTTGGGACCCCATGTAAACATATAATCTCTCGGATGTACAATCTTCCAAGATCTTCGACACTAAAGGTTTCCTTAATTAGTAGAAAATGTGAAACCTTCATGAGCCTATCAATAACAACCCAAATCGCATCATTCCCTCAAGGAAACCTTAGTAAACCCATCACAAAATCCATCGTGACGTCATTCTACTTCCACTCGGGAATGGGTAACTACTGTAATAGCCCTGCTGGGCACTGATGCTCCACCTTCACCTGCTGATATGTGGAAAATATCATAACAAAACCAGCTACATCCTTCTTTATACCTGGCCACTAATACTATTTTTTGTAAATCTCGATACATCTTGGTGACACCATAATGGACTTACCATATTGAGCCATGAAATTCTCACATCAACTTCTCATGTATGTCTGATGACACCCATACGCACCCATGAAAATGAAAATCCTCATCCTCACCTATGTTCCACCCAGGAGTAGGGTCCTCACCTGGCACACTCTCTTGTAGGACTAGGCCTTTGGAATCTGATAGCTGTCTCAATCACACTCGATCCAGGAGAGTATAGGTAACCAAAATAGAAGAAAGAAATGTCTATCCCTATCTGGCATGCACCTTCAAATGAATTTCAGAGAATAAATCCATAAGCTTCCACTCACCGTTGGCCTCCCAAACTACCTGTATATGAGTTCTCTTACTCAACGCATCAGCCACTTCATTGCTTTTCCCAGTCGTGTAGGAAAGATAAAATTAAAAAGACTGAAGGTACTCAACCCACCTTCACTATCTCAAATTTAGATAACATTGAGTAAATATATACTTAAGGATTTCGTAGTTGGTGTATACCACAAAATTCTCTCCCAAAATATAATGTCTCTAATAGCGCAAAGCATGGAAAACTGTAGCTAAATCGAGATCGCGCATCGGGTAATTCCTCTCATGTGGCCTCTACTGCCAAGACCTATACGCAATGACTCCTCCCCCCTACATAATCATTACTCTTAGGCCAATACCTGATGCATTGCAGTAAATGGTGTAACTCTTGCCTGGTTCTAGAAAAATCAGTATCACTACTGAATTCAACCTCCCTTTCATCTCCTAAAAGGATAAATCACAGGAATCTATCCACAATTACATCACACCTTTCTTAGTTAGGCCCATCAGGGGTGATGCTAAGCATGAAAAGTCCAAGAAAACTCCATACCCTAAAGACATTCTTTGGATGCTCTAAGGAAACTACTGTTATCACTTTCTTTGGGTCTAATGATACTCCTGTATCAAATATAACATGACCCAAGAAATGAATCTGGTCCATACAATAGTGTCACTTTGAGATCATAATATATAACTAATGCTCTCTTAGAGTACTCAATACGATCTCAAGATGGATGGCATGGTCTTGTAGAGTGGTAGAGTACACCAAGATATCATCCACAAAGACTACCACAAAAGAATCCAAGGATGGAATACTCAGTTCATCAGTTCCATAAAAATTTCCAAAACGTTTAAGAGACTGAACAACATAACCAAATACTTTTATAGACCATACCTTCTCTAAAAGTCTATAAGAGGTTTATCCAATGGTCTAACACACAACTGATGATAATCAGATCTCAAGTGAATCTTCTAGAACACATGGGCTCCTCAAAGATAATCAATGAGATCATCAATCCTCAATAAGGGATATTGGTTCTAGACCATCAACTGGTTCAGCTTCCGAGAATCCACAAAAAGTCAGAGGGTACCGTCTAACTTCTTTTTAAAATGGACAGGAAAACTCTAAGGAGAAGTACTAGGTCAGATGAAAACCTTATCATGAAACTCCTCTGACTACTTCTCAAGATCCTATAACTATGGTGTATCCATCCTATAAGGAGGAATGGACACCGATGCCACTCTTGGCACATGATCAACAGAGAAATCCACCTCTCACTTCAGAGGTAAACCTAAAAAGTGATGGGTAAATAAATCTCTGAAACAATCCACCACTAGAGGAAAGTCTATACGTGAAGTCCCCTGGTCATCCAGATATAAACTAGTAATTTGGGCTTTAATTTCTCCCAACTCATGATGCTCGGGTCTAGATATGATCCCCTGGACATCCCATTCGCCCTTGTGTAGAAAATATTCACCCTCTAGTGATGTGAAACTCACCCTGCAGCGATAGCAGTCAACAAAGTTCTTAAAGGATACCAACCAATCAATTCCAAGAATAGCATCGAATCCTATCATCTCTAAGACATATAGGTCCTGTAAGTAGTGACACCCACATAACTCAAGTGGGATCTCCTTTTATTAACATACACTACCCATCAAAATTCCCAATAGAGTTTCTAGTGACATAACATAATCAGAAGTAAAGATACAGGGCCTAAGGATCTCCACAATAAAAACAAATATAAAACTATGGGAAGAACCAGAAATGAAAAGAGAAGAAACTAAAACTAAGGAAACTAGAATCATACCTCTAACCATAGAGGGTCTGAGATCCTAATCATATTGGGTCTATTCCATTGAAAAAGTCTGACTTGTACCATGACCCTACAACCCTGCCTGGAAACCCTATGATAATCCACCCTACTCTCATTGAAAAACCGCTGTCTGGATTCCACATCCATGAATACCTTCTCGAACAAAACGACCCCAATTCCTTGACTAAAGAAAAATAGGTGGTCCTTCTCTTGAAAATGGAGTCTTAACAAATCCCATCTCACTAGATGTTGGTGAGAACATATTGAAGAAACACTGAAGATGACCCATCTTACCACAATATTGGAACTCAACAAAATATCTCGGGCACACCTGGATACCTAAAGAAATTTCGTGTGAAAGATCCAACCAACACTTTCTGCTATCGGTCAAAGGAGTACCAACCCTAGATGCTGAAATGCCCTGTCTCACAGCTCTGAAATCCTTCAGATTGTGCTCGATAATTAGTGACTGGTTCATTATAGTAGTCACCAAAGTCAGCCTGAAAATAGTCACCTACAATCATATTTATTACCTAAGACCATCCTCAAATCCCTTGGCCAGTGATGACTCATCACCTCCCAAAATAAGTATGAAGCGCTAAAGCTATGTAAAGTGAGAAGAGTAATCCATCACTGAAAGAGCACCCTTCTCCAAGTGAATGAACTCTTGAGCTCAGTTGGATCTCAACATCTTGGGGTAGAATTAATAATAGAAGTTCCTCTAAAACTCTTCCCAAATCATATCCTGATGACTTCCCACCTGTCAGATAGCATCCCACCATCTTTTGAAAGAATCACATAGCATGTAGGTTGTGTGATTCAACCTCCTCTTAGGAGGAATATCTAGATTATTGAAGATAAAAAGCATGGCCTCCAACCATGACTCTACAACATATAGTCCTCCATCACCAGAGAATTGGTAGGATTCTATTGTTGGAACACCCGCGTCAACTCTGCCATAGTTGGGGCTAGATGTGGAACTCCCTGAAAAATCTACATAATCCTCAAAAGGCCTTCATGGAACTGTGCATCAGCACCTACGTACAATATAACAGATGGTGCTAGGACGAGCATGATGGGAGGATCTGTTGGTAGTCCCTGACCTACCATTTCCAGTGTCTGATAATTGCCCTGCAACTAATGTACAACTAGAGGATGTCTTGGTGGCAGGAATATGCTAGGTCAAGCACACACATCAGTTTAAAATTATCAAGGACTGCAACTTAGAAGTGAAAGAACAGAACATGATAAGGAAATAATTGATGTTTTACAAAATAGGTTTAAACAATGTGTATAACTACTACACAGTGTGTTCCCAAAATCTTTTAACAAGGGAATTCACCTCTACCAACCTATTCATGTAACACCCCATACACACGGTGTGTTCCTCTAAAGACACGACATGTACTTGAATATTCCCTCCTACCCAAATTCTTCTACACATCTAGAACTACATGGTTCTCTCCTAGTGTAACACTTCACGATGTGCACACTCTAGACACGACATGTACCATGTAAGTTCCATCCAGCCATGTCGTTAGTCACACGACTGGATACACGGTCGATTACTACATGGAATTTATAATAAAGACATAGTGTGTACAACCCATGTTTCATACACCTATTTCATTTGTCACACATCCAGATACATGGTCTTTTATAGCATAGAGTCTACTCCTAGTTCACACCATGTTCTACCAAATGTTTATCAACCCCAAGTCTCTGCTCACATAGCCAGTTAAACAGTAAACTAGTACATGGTGTCTACATATTGTACATGGCGTGTACTTAAGAAAATTTATTTCTTCCAGAATAGAAGAACACATGATGTGTGTTCATAACATCACATTTCATGTTGTTTGGGGTTCTAGATAGTAATACTCTAAAACTTCTCCAAAACCCCTGAAATCATTGAATTTGTCCAAGGCATTCCATGTTCTGATTTGTGAGATACTATACTCCCCATGAATCAAATTTTGGCATCCTTATACAAATCATATCTTAATTTAATTCATTTAAAGTTCAAACATGATCCACCAAATTCCGATACAAGAGGGTCCATAACACCTTAGGGACCAAAGATTGGTCTCCATCCATATGAAAGTTTACATATACCAACACCTTATCAAAATAATAGTTTCGTATATCAATTCATCTATCATAATGGAATGCATATCTAGAACAACATCTATCACAACAACATGTAATCAGTAATGCACCCTAAATGACATAACAAGAATGCATGAAATGTGATATCTAGCAAGTCCTTATATGATGTATGAGATGGAATACACTAATATCATATTATTTTAATAGAAATGGAACCACAATGATATCAATCATAACAAAAAAAACAAGTGAATCACCAAACAGTGAAATCAAATGAACTATGAAAATTGAAAAACCAGAAAAATTACAATATATGAGGTAACTTGAATTTTCCCTATACACAGGTTAGTTACTCCCAGGAAAAAATTATTACTAACAACCTATTCCTTCCTATCCTAGTATATTGCCTCCAAATAGTAAGGAAAATTAGAAAAGAAAAATCCTCAAATACCACTTTGTAACGCCTCAGATCCTGGTGCTTCCCAGAGCTTCCTAAAACCCGTTTGGTCACATAACCTCAAGCGCATTTCCCCAAATTCCAGAGGCTACTGACTAGTAGTGAGGGCCACAGTGTGATAATGGGGAAACCATGCCTTCATTGGCAGAGAATACACAATGAAAAACAAATATTAATGATAGTTTAAGTAATAATACCATACAATAGAAGTAAATAGAGGAAGACTAATAGTAATAAAAAAACTAGATCATGTATATAATGATGCATGTCACATGTGTCTAGGAAGGTAGCAAAAAAAGTCACAATGATAAAAATACAATACAGAAACCAAATTATAGAAATAGTAAACTCCAACAACATCACAATCCTTATCTTGGTCCCATGCTCTCCATCTCCAACAACAAATCAAGTACTTGAGGAAGAAGGGCACTTTCCCTTATCTATACCTTCAGTCTTATTATATATTTGGGATCAAAGCATGAACCAAATATGGTGTGATACAAATACAAGTAGGAAACCAAAAAAATATCTGTGCCCGACAATTAGTGAATATATATAACAAGTGATAGGAAAAAAAGGAGAAATAAACTAGGAAGTAATCAAAAGTAAACAATCCAACAGTTTTTAATTTC
The DNA here is from genome assembly GCA_963277665.1 of Viscum album. Classification (NCBI taxonomy): domain Eukaryota; kingdom Viridiplantae; phylum Streptophyta; class Magnoliopsida; order Santalales; family Viscaceae; genus Viscum; species Viscum album. The sequence continues at coordinate 1,384,352,043 of OY728137.1, read as the reverse complement.
ATTCATTTACATTTAGAAACTATTAAATCCTTTGAATCATGTAACCCTGGGATCTAATGTGAGCTCTGTATCCCATGTATAAAGTAACCAAATAGATGTATCAAAATACCATATAAACAATCAAGTAAGACTGAGTCCAAGCTTGTGCTTTTTCTTGGCATGCTCATCAAAATTATACAATTGTTCATAAACAACCCCTTGAGAAAGTTTTCATAGTCTAACCCCTCTGGTCTAACATAACATCAATTCATTAGATAAAGAACCTATGGTAATCCCTCATGGTCTATCCCCTTTGGTCTAACATAACATCAATTAATTAAATAACAACCCTATAGGAAGCTCTCATGATATATCCCCTTTAGTCTAACATATCACTAATCATTTACAAACAACCACCTGGGTAGATCTCACAGTCAATACCCCAGAGTCAACATAGCATAAATAAATTATAAACGACCTCCTGCGTAGCTCTAATGGTCAATAACCCTAGGTCAACATAGCATAAGGTAATTATAAACGACCTTCTAGGTAGTTCTCACAGTCAATACCCATGGGTCGATCATCTACACCAAGGATATCACGGTCCATTGGAAAAAAACACATATAATATCAAATCCAATCATGTGATCTAAAACTTCTACAAGGCTAATAATTCAAAATCATATCACATGCATCTCATATAAATAGAAACTCCACCCTAATAAGACAAAGAATAAAAAACAAGGAAATTCTAACATGAATCCTAGACTAAAAAACCATAAATAGTCAAAAAAGGGAAACACACCCATGGGGTGTCTGAAAAACAAGGTATCCAACCTTATGCATAAGAAACTTCCCTTTTTCAATTAATTAAACCATAGAAGGTGATAAACATGGTAAAATTTCAAATCAAGAAATACCTTAAACGTGGTTATACAACAATTTAAGCATATATAATCCAAAGACAAACAACTAAAGGCACAAACCACCTACCTTGATGTTGTATGATCAATATAATTGAACATCAGTCCTTGAATCGTCCCAGATCGGTGTAGATCTACAAAAAGGTGAGAAACTCCCAACCTTGAATAACTCAAAAGAGAGGAGGAATCAGGAATAAAGGATCTGGGTATTTTGAGAACTCACCAGTGGGATTCCAACGTACCTGATAGTGTCTCAATCGATGTTCAGAGAGAGAATCGGGGGTTCAATATTCATTTGTCGTTATTGAGCACTCCTATACAAAACATAAGAGGATGAAGATGGTTATGGATATGAGACACGACCCCATTCTGATATATCAATTAAAAATAAAAATATATGGAATTTTCTTTAAAACTACATGCTGTGTAGTGGCCTTAACCATCCCCTGACTTAAGCGGTCTTCTAGGTCACCACACGACCATGTTTCTGGCCGTTACAGGGCTAACATGCGGCTATACATGGAAACTAGGTACACGATGTGTACTCAGAAAAACCCCATTTCTTCATTTTTCCTAAAAAAAAACCCTGAAATCAAGATCCATACCTTGAATAATGATCTGAGTTCTTAAAAACATCCCCTTTAAAGAAATTTGTCCCCAAATTCCTTTCCAAGGGCGGTGAAGAATAATTTGCGAACAACTCTGGCCACTGCGATTTCACATCGGCAACCCTCTCGCAAGTCTCATCCGATACTCACCCATACTTCCATAACACCTGTACTAGAGGAATAGAATGGCCATAAAGAACCTTCGTGCTATGATCCACAATCTGAATAGGGTGCTCCTCAAATGATGAATCCACCTCCAAATAAACCTCCTTAGGTTGAAAAACATGATATGGGTCTGAAAAGTATTGATGTAGCTGAAAAACATGATATACATCATTCATAGACTAATACCTTTGAGGTAACTTCAACTGATATAAAACCGGACCGACTTTCTCCAAAACCTCAAACATCCCAATGTATCTTGGTGAAAGCTTCCCCTATCTCTTAATCATCTTGTTTCCCAACATTGGCGTGACATGCATGAAAACCTGATCTCTGACCTCAAACTCCAAAGGTCATCTTTGTCGATCAACATAATATTTATATTTAGACTATGTAGTAACTATCCTTTTTTCGTATCAACTCCTCCTGCTCAGTGGTCTCCTAGAAAATACAAGGTCCCAACATAGCTGCCTCTCTTACCTCCAGCCATCATAGGGGTGATCAACATGGCCTACCGTACAAAGCCTCATAAGGTGCCACCTGAATCGTTGCCTAAAAACTGTTAATATAGGAAAAATCTACCAGGGGTATGTGTCTTTACCAAGATCCCATGAAATCTAGGACATATGTTTTAATCATGTCCTCCAAAACCTGAATCGTACACTTGGACTGGAAATTTTTCTGGGGATTACAAGATATACTCAGATATACCTGTGTACCCAAATCTCTCTATAGTCCCTTCCAGACACGAGAAGTTAACTAGGCATCCCTTTCTAAAACAATGGAGTGAAGTACCCCATGTAAATGTACAATCTATTGAATGTAAAACCTTCCAAGATCATTGACTCTAATAGTTTCCTTAATCGATAGGAAATGTGAAAGCTTTGTGAGACTGTCGATAACAACCCAAACCACATAATTCCCTTGAGGTGAACTCGGTAAACCCTTCATGAAATCCATCGAAAAATTATTCCACTTCCACTCGGGAATGGGTAAATAGTGTAATATCCCTACCGGTCATTGATGCTCTGCCTTCACCTACTGATAGGTGGAACATATCATAACAGAACCAACTATATACTTCTTCATACCTAGCCACCAATACTGATGATGTAAATCTTGATACATCTTGGTGACACTAGGATAGAATTCCCATAATGAGGCATGGAAATATTTTATAAACTCCTTAAATATTCCTACTGACACCCATACATTCCCATGGAAATGAAAAATATTATCCTCACCTATGGTCCACCTAGGATTAGGGTCCTTTCCTGACACACTCTCCCATAGGAACATGCCTTTGGAATCTTATAGCTCCCTCATTCGCACTTGATCTAGTAGAGTAGAGGTAACAACTATTGAAGAAATAAACGTCTGCCCCAGTCTATCATGAACCTCCAAATGAATATTAGATAATAGATCCATAAGCTATCACTCACTTATGGCCTTCTGAACTACCTGTATCTAAGTTCTCCTGGTCAACGCATCAGCCACTGCATTGCCTTTCCTAGGTGCCTAGTCAACCACAAAGTCAAAATACTAAAGGTACTCAACCCACCTTTGCTGTCTCAAATTTAGATCACGCCGATTAAAGATATACTTGAGGATTTTTTGGTCAGTGTATACCATAAAATGATCTCCCAAAAGATAATGTCTCAAATATCACAAAGCATGCACAACTACATCTAACTCGATATCATGTGTTAGGTAATTCCACTCATGTGCCCTCAACTACCAAGACCCATATGCAACAACTCCTTCCTCCTGTAAAAGCATTTCTCACAGACTGATACCTAATGCGTCACAGTATATGGTGTAACTCTTTCCTAGTTTCAGAAAAATCAGTATCGGTGCTGAAGTAAACCACCCTTTTAACTCTGAAAAGGATGAATCACACGAATCTATCAACAAGAACTTACCACTTTTCTTAGTTAGGCCTGTCAGTGGTCCTACTAAGCATGAAAAGTACTGTATAAATAATTTGTAGTAATTATCTAGCCCCAAAAAAACTTTGTACCTGAAATACATTCTTCAGATGATCCCAGGAAACTACTACTATCACATTATTTGGGTCAACTGATACTCGTATCTCTGAGATAACATGACCCAAGAAATGAATCTAGTCCATCCAAAAGTGGCGCTTTGAGAGCTTAGCATATAAATAATGCTCTGTTAGTGTACTCAATATGATCTTAGTATGGGTGTAATGGTCATGTTGATTGGTATATTACACTAAGATATTTTCCATGAAGACTACTCGAAAATAATCCAAGTAAGGATGGAAGACTCGGTTCATCAGTTTCATGAAAATTTATAGTGCATTCGTGAGACCGAACAACATAATAAAATACTCATATTGACCGTACAAGCTCCGAAAGGCTGTAGGAGGTATATCCAATGGTCTATTACACAATTGATGATAACCAAATCTTAATTAAATATTCGAGAACACTAGATCTCTTTGAATATGATCAAAGAGATCATCAATCCTCGATAAGGGATATCCGTTTTTGACCATCAACTAGTTCAGATTTCGATAACCCACACAATGTCTGAGGGTATCATCCTAATTCTATGCAAAAAGGACAAATAAACCCCATAGAAAAGTATTGGGTTAGATGAAACCCTTCGTTTCAACTCCTCTAACTTCTTCTTGATCTCTTGTAACTCTGGTGTAGCTATCCTATATGGAGGAATGGACACCAGTTCTGCTCTTGGCATAATCTCAATAGAGAAATCCACCTCTTTCTATGGAGGTTAACCTAAAAATTCATCAGGAAAGACCGCTCTAAAATGATCCACTACTAGAGGAAAGTCCATATGTGATGTCCCCTGGTCATCCAGCTATAAACTAGCAATCTGGGCTATAATTTCTCTCAACCCATGATTCTCAGGTCCAGATCTGCTCGCCTAGACATCCCATTCTTCCTTGTGTATAAAAGATTCACCCTCTGGTGATGTGAAACTCACTATACAACAATTTTAGTAAAAAAAAAGACTAAAAGGAGACCAACCAATCCATTTTGAGAATGAAATCAATGCCTGTCATCTCTAAGACATAGAGGTTCCATAAGAAGTGACACCAACCAAACTCAAGAGGGAACACCTTGAACTGACGTAAACTATCCCTCCTAACCCCCAATAGAGTGTCTAGCATCATAACATCATCATAAGTAATGATATAGAGCCCAAGTCTTTCCATAATGGATAAAAATATAAAAATATGGGAATCCCAGGTATGAAAAATAGAAAAAGCTAAAAATGAGGCAACTATAATTGTACCTCTAACCATGGAGGTTTTGGGATCCTAATCTTATTGGGTTTGTTCCATCGCAAAATTCTGACCTATACCATGGAACCACAACCCTGTCTGAATACCCTATGCTGACCCACCATACTTTTTCTGAAAAATTTTCATCTGGATTCCATGGCCATGACCACCTCCTTGACATGACGACTCCAATTCCATCACTGAAGAAAAATTGGTGGTCCTTCTCCTAAATTTTAAGTCATAACAGATCCCCTCTCACTAGATACTAATGACAAAATCCTCCAAAAATGATGAAGATGACCTATCATACCACAATATCAACACTCAACTGGGTATCTCGGGAAATGTGGTCTTGTATTCCCACTATTCTCGCACTGGTAGCACCTCACCTAGATACTTGAAGAAACATCGCATGAAAACTCCTTGCAGAGATTTCTGCTATCGGTTGAACGAGTACCAACCCTGGATGCTCAACCACCCTAGATCACAGCTCCAAACTCCTTCAGATTTCACTCGGTAATCAGCGTCTGGTTCACTATAGTAGTCACCAAAGTCATCCTAAAAACATTCACCTGCGATCAGATGTTGTACCTAATACCATCCTCAAATCGCCTATCTAGTGATAAATCATCACCTCCCAAAAAAAGTGCTAAGTGCTAAGTATCTATAAAGTGAGAAGAGTAATCCGCCACTGAAAGAGCACCTGACTCCAAGTGAATCAACTCCCAGACTCAGTCAACCCTCAACATCTTGGGGTAGAAGTAATCATAGAAGGTCCTCTGGAACTCTTCCCAAGTCATATCCTGATAACGTCACACATATGAGATGACATACACAATCTTTTGGGGGAATCATTTAGAATATAGGTTGCGATATTCACCCTCCTCTCAGGATGCGTCTCCATATTCTCAAAGATAGAAAGCATGGCCTCCAACCATGTCTTTGCAGCCTCTGGTCCTCCATCCCCAAAAAAGTCTGAGGATGCTACTGTTGGAACACCTAGGTGAACTTTACCATAGTCAGGGATAGTGTGGCACTCCCTGAAAGGTATGCATCATCCTAAAAAATCCTTCATGGAACTGTGAATCAGCACCTATGTCTGTTATAATATCTGGTTTCAATATAGGCATGATGGGAGGATCTGTTAGTAGTCCCTTGCCTACCATTTCTGGAGTCTGATCATTACCCTGCACCTGGCATAGAACTGGAGGATATCTTGGTCACATGACTCTGCAAGTTCAAGCACACACCTCAGTTTAAGATTATCATGGACTGTAACTTATAAGTTTAAGAATGGAAAAAGATAAGGAAAGAATTCAAGTTTTATAAAATAGGGTTACACATCATGTATAACTACTACATGGAGTGTTCCCATAATCTTTTAACATGGGTGTGTACCTCTTTCAACCTAGCCATGTAACACCCCACACATACGACATGTTCCTCCTGAGACACAATGCATACTTGAATATTCCCCTTTACAAAATTCTTCTACATGACTAGAAATACATGGTTATGTCATGGTGTAACACTATATAGTGTTAAAATGCTAGAAATGATGTGTATCACATAAGTTCCATCCACCGGTGTCATTATTCACACAACCGGATACACTATCGATTACTACATGGAGTGTATAAGAGAGACACGACATGTACAACCCAAGTTTTATCCACCCATGTCATTATTCACACGACCAGATACATTGCCTTTTATAGCATGACCTGTAATCCCAGTACACCCCATGTTCTACCAAATGTTTTTCGACCACATGTATCTGCTCACACAGTTAGTCACATGGTCAACTAGTATAGTTTGTGTACATATAGTACACAACATGTACTTAAGAAAAGTTATTTCTTCAAAAAAAAGAAGAACACATGGCCCGTGTTCATAACATCACATGTCATGTTGTCTGGGATTCTAGACAGTAAGCCTCTAAAACTTCTCCAGAACCCCCAAAATTTTTGAATTTGGAAAATGCATGCCAAGTTCCAATCTGTGAGACCTATACTCCCCTTTAATCAAAGTTTGGAATCCTTATTCAAATCATATCTGAATAGAAGTCATTTAAAGTTCAAAAATGATCCACGGAATTTTGATCCAAGAGGGCCCATAACACCTCAAGGACCAAAGATTGAAGTCCATCCAAATGAAACTTTACATATATTAATACCTTATCAAAATAACATGTATTTATATCATGACTTCTATCACAACAACATGTATATCTAGCACAAAATCTATAACAACAACATGAAATCAGTAATGCACCCTAAATGGCATGATAAGAATGCACGAAAAGTGGTCTATAGCAAGTGAATATACGACGTATGAGATGACATAACCTCATATCATTGGGTTTCAACAGAAATGGAACAATAATGATATCAATCGTAACAACACAAAATGAGAGAATCACCCAATGGTAAAATCAAATCAACTATAACAATTATAAAACCAGAAAATTGAAATATTCGAGGTAACTTGGATTTTCCCTGTACACAGGTTAGATACTCCCAATAAAATCTCATTAAAAACTATATATTCCTTCCTATCTTATTCTATTAGATCCAAATAGTATGGAAAAGTATAAAAGAAAACTCCTCTAATACCACTTTGTAATGTCCCAGATCTGGGTGCCGCCTAGAGGTGCCCCAAACCCAGTTGGTCACATAAACTCAAGCACATTTACCCAAATTATAGAGGATTTAGAATATAAGTGAGGGAAATAGTGTGATAATGGGGAAAATATTCCCTCATTGGAAGAGCATACATAGTGGAAAAAAAATAGTAGCAATAGCGGAAGTAGTAATACTATAAAATAGAATAAACAGTGGAATACTGATAATAATAAAACTAATAGAGTGTATATATAATGATTCATGTGACACGTGTTTAAGAAAACATCTAAACAAGTCACAATGCTCGAAATACAATACAGAAACCAAAGTAAAGAAATAGTAAACTTCAATAACATTGCAATCCTTAGCTTGGTCCCATGCTATCCAGCTCCAACAACAAATCAAGTACTTAATGTAGATGGGTGATTTCCCTTATCTATACATAAAATCATATAATCTGTTTGGGACCAAAGCATGACCCAAAATTTGTGTGAGATGAATCCTAGTAGGAAAACACTAAAAGATACATGCCTAACTGTCAGTGAATATATATAGAAGGTGATAGAAAAAATGGATCAATAAACTAGGAAGTTATCAAAAGTTATTTTTTTACAGTTTTTAATTACATTCATTTACATTTAGAAACTATTCAATCCTTTGAATCATGAAACACTAGGATCTAGACAAAGCTCTATATACCCCGTGTAAAGTAACCAAACAGATGTCTCAAAATACCATCTAAGCAATCATGTAAGACAGAGTCAAAGCTTCTGCTTTAGCCTGGAAGGCTCATCACAATTATAAAATTGTTCATAAATGACCCATTGGGAAAGTTCTCATAGTATAAACCCTTTGGTCTAAAATAAAATCAATTCATTAGATAAAAACCCTCTAGTAAGATCTCATGGTCTATCCCTTTTGGTCTAACATAGCATTAATCAATTAAATAATGACCCTCTAGGAAGCTCTCACAGTCTATCCCCTTTGGTCTAACATAGCACTAATCATTTACAAATTACCACCTGGGTAGCTCTCACAGTCAATACCCCTGGGTCAACATAGCATCAATAAATTATAAATGACCTCTTTGGTAGCTCTCATGATCAATACCCCTAGGTCAATATAGCATAAGGTAATTATAAATGACCTCCTTGGTAGCTCTCACGGTCAATACCCCTGGGTCAATCATCTATACCAAGGATCTCATAGTCCATTGGGAAAATAATGCACATATAATATCAAATCAACTCATGTAATATGAAACTTCTACCTAAATAATCATTCATAATAATATCACATGCATCTCATATAAACAAAAAATCTATCCTAACTAGAAAAGTCATGGAAAACAAGGAAATCCTAAGAGGCAACCTAGACCAAACAACCATAAATAGTCCAACAAGGGGAAACACATCCCTGGGGTGTCCCAAAAAACAAGGTATCCAACCTTATTCATAATAAAATACCCTTTATCAATTAATCAAACCATAGAAGCTGATAAATAGGGTTAAATTACAAATCAAGAAATACCCCAAACGTGGGTATGTGGCACTTTAAACGTGTATAATCCAAAGATGAACAAAGAAAGGAACAAACCACCTACCATGATTCCATATGATCGATATACTTGAACGCAGGCCCTTGAATCATCCTAGATTGGCATAGATCTATAAAATGGTGAGAAACTAACCCCCTTGAATAACTCACAAGAGAGGAGGAATCAAGAAGAAAGGATCTAGGGGTTTTGATAACTCAACGGTGGGATTCCAGCGCACCCGATGATGTCTCAATCAGAGATCAGATGGAGAATCGGGGGGATTGATCTTCATTTTTCATTCCCGAGTTCTTCTATAGGAAACAAGAGAAGAAGAAGACTATTCCAGATATGAGACGTGACCCCTCTTCAATATATCCATTAAAAATAAAAGTACCTGGTGTGTTCTTTAAGACTATATGCGGTGTAGTGGCCTTAACTGGCCCCCCCAACTTAAGCGGTCTACCGGGTCACCACACAACCATATATCTAGAGATTACACGGCTATCACACAACTATACGCAGCAACCATGTTCATGGAATTTACATGGAAGTACATGGAGTGTACTCAGAAAAACCCCATTTCATCCTTTTTCCTCAAAACAACCCGAAATCAAGATCCCTATTTAAATGAAGATCTGGGTTCTTACAATAACACATTTGAGAAAGGTATACTTACCATCCTCTTTAGAAATAATAATGTCTTATTTTATTAAATATCTACCCACTATTTTATTTTTGAAGAATTTTATAAGGGAATTATAATACTAGCTCAGTGATTAGAGGTTTAATTAGTAGTGAAACCCCTTAGTGGTACAATGAGTTCATATCAAGTCTATTATACTTCATTGATTTAATATTGCGGGAAAGTGAATCCTACAAATATCATTATTCTAAATATAGATGAATTTTATGTTATTTTGGGTATAGATATGATTTATTCATATAAACCCTATATCAATTTCCAAGTAAGGGATTTCAAATTTGATACATCAAACCAACCTATAATTTTCTATCAATGTGATGATAAATATGAAATGAAAAAAAAATTCATCCATTACGTGGATCATGATTCCTATTAAAAATGGGAGATTATCTTAGATGGATGGGGAGGAACTTAATATCAATGATATACTTATTGTGAGGAATTTTGTTGATGACTTTATGGAAATGTTACCTAGCCTTTCACCAAATTGTGATATTGAGTTTTCAATATAACTTATATCTAGAACTAAACCTATTTCAAAGACTCTATATAAAATGACCTCAATTGAATTTTATGAATTAAAGAAGAAACTCTAGGAGAATCTTGCTAAGGGATTCATTTGAATAATTTTATCACATTGCGATGCACCTGTTATTTTTTTAATAATAAAGATGGATCAATGTGACTCTACATTTATTATTGAGAAATTATCAAGATCAAAATCATGAATATTTATCCTCTTCCATGTATTGATGATTTGTACAATCAATTACGAGGAGATAAATATTTTTTGATGACTGATCTTTGATCTAGATACCATGAATTGATGGTTAAAAGTGAATAAATACCCAAGGAAACCTTATATATGAAGTTTTGAAACCATGAATTTATAGAGATTAAATTTTTTCTTACTAATTATCCTACTATATTTATGGATTTAATTAATAGAGTCATTATAGGTTACCTTGTTCAGTTTTTGGAAACCTTTCTAGATGATATTATTATATATTCAAGAGAAAGGAAGTTATTGAATTTCACTTAAGGATTGTACTTAATAACCCAATGAAGGATGATCGGTATGAAAAAATTACCAGGTGTAAATTTTGGCTAAAAAAAGTTTCATTTTTGGATTAAATATTCTCAATCAAGGGTATATCGGTGGATATATCAAAGATGAAAGTTTTTGAATATTGGACCAGACCATCCACTATGACTAAGATCCAGAGTTTTCTTGGTTTGGCTATATGTTACCAACAATTTATTTAGAATTTATCATGGCTATCTAATACACTCATGATGTTAACTCAAAAGGGATCCACATTCCTTTGGATAAATGAATGCGAGGAAAATTTCAACTAAAGAGAAGGTTAGTTGGTGCACCAGTGATTACCATACCCTACAATGGATAAGGTTTTGTGATCTATATTGAAAAATAAAATAAGGTTCGTGGTTCATCCTTATGAAAAATGATATGGTTATAGATTATGTTTCATGACAATTGAAGTTTCATGATAAAAATTACCCAACTCATGATTTGGAGTTAACCATAATAATTATTTCATTAAAGATATAGAGGCATTATATTTATAGAGAAAGGTGTGACATATATACTGATCATAAAATTTTAAAGTATGTATTCACTTATAAAGAACTAAAAATTCACTAAAGAGTATGGTTGGAGTTGATTAAATATTATGACTACTTAATGCACTTCCAACCTAATAAAGAGAACAAGGTGGAAGATGCTCAGAGTCGAAAGGATCATGAAAGATTATCTATGATGAGGATCACAAAAGATCCAATATTTATTTATTTTAAAAGTATGGATTAAGAAATCCTGATGGAGTGAGAAAAATATTAACTTTCATAAACGAGTGTTCAAACATCTATACAAATAAATATTAAAAAGGTGAAAAATGAAGATGTAGAGTTACCAAAGTTGGTAAGAAATGTTCCAGAGTTTAACCTTGATTATGATTGAATGATAATGTTAAGTATCCATGTATGTGTCCCATCCACACTATATTTGTAGAAGGATATATTTTATGAAGATCATAGTTCATCATTCACTATTCATCATAGAAGTAAGAAGATGTATAGAGATATAAAAGAGTATCTCTGGTTGGATAATATGAAAAGAGATATTGCAGAGTATGTATCTCAATTCTTAGTATATCAAAAATTTATGACTATGTAATAGAAGTCAAGGGGATGTTACCACCATTACCCTTACTAGAATGAAAATTGGAAAACATCACAACAAATTTTGTCATTGGAATTCCCAAATATCTAAAGGAAATAATTATATTTGGTTTGTAGTTGACAACATTTTTAAGTCAATACACTTTATTGATATGAGAGGGGATTTATCTCTTGATCATATTTTCATAATATATATTAATGAAGTGGTAAGGTTTTAGGGAGTACCGCATTCTACTATATCTTATCATGATTCAAGGTTTACTTTTATGTTCTTGTGAAGTCTTCAGCAAGATCTGGATTCAGAGTTGTGTTTCAGTACTACATATCATCCTCTAATAGATGATTGATCCATTAAAACACTGTAGGATATTATGAGATCTTTATCTATGGATTTAAAAGGTTGTTGGGATCAACACCATCCTATAGTCGAGTTTTCTTAAGAAAATATCTTTCACTCAATCATTAAGATAAAACCTTATAAAGACATTTATAGAAATAATTGAAGAATAAAATGTTCTTGGATGAATTTAGATAAATAAATCTATTGGTACATTAGATATCTGAGTAAGTTATAGAGAAATTCAGAGCCATTCAATATCACATCAAGGTAGCTCAATGTCAATAGAAAATTTATGCTGACAATTGTAAATGAAATATGGAATTCAAAGATAGTGAGAAAGTATTTATTTGAATTTATACTTTTGAAAAATTATATTATATTGATAATGAAAGGAAATTTAATCCATAGGTATATTGGTCCCATTGATATTATTTATTGAGTAGGGACTGTAAGTTATCGCTTGACACTTCCACCAAATATCTCTCAAATTCATGACGTACTCCATGTATCTCTCCTAAGGAATTACATACCTGATACTTCACATGTATTAAACTAATAGGTTATACCATAGAGAAATGATATTTCCTATGAATAATAACCAGTATAAATCTTGGATCATAGAGATAAAGTTCTATAGAATGAGACTACTGATACAGTTAATGTTCTTTAGAGGAATAAAAAATTCAAAGAAGATACATAAGAACCCTAGGATGTGATGAAATAGAGATATACTCATTTGGATGTATTGGAGTGATATAATTTTGAGATAAAAATTCATTTTAATGGTGATATAATGTAAGACCTTGAGATTTTATGATTTATTTTTTAAAATAAATTTAATTTCTTTGATAGCTTGCAATACACACAACCCCGAGTCTAAATGAACTTTAATATAGTATAACATTATAACCTAATCGGTAAATTAGAAGTATGAATTAGAATATTTTTTTATAAACATGAATAAATATTTTATAAAAATTAAATATATTTATAAATAATAATTCAATTTTTAATAAATTCATTATATGCTTTAAAAAATACATTTTCATCAGAAAAATGTATTTTATTTATTTTTATGAGAAAATAATATATTTTTTTACCAATTTTAGAAATTTGGTTTCAAAAAATGAACTTATTTTTTTGAAATAATCATGTAAAAATTATATCAGAGTGAATTTTTGAAAATATTATGATAGGATTGATTTTTCGATAAATAGTGAAAAAAACTGATTTTTATTGAAAACCATTTTTCATTTGAAGAAATTAAAAACATATATTTTGATTTAAAATGGATTTAAAAGTATAATTGGTTGATTAATATTATTAAAAATAAAATTTATGTCATTTGATTTAATTTTATTTCTTATTTTGGTATTAAAAAAATTAATACTTAAGAAAATATCTTTTTGTAAACTATTTTTTGTCATGTTTTATGGGTTGAATTTTAAATTAAATCTTGACAATTATAGTAATTTAATTTGATAAAATTTAATTTATATTTTTAATCATAATTTACACATGTTTTATTGAGTAAACTTTCATTTTTTCATAATGAGTACTAAAAACAATAAATTTTTCACCGCGGTTAAGGTTAAAGCGGATTTACTGGGGGGGTGGGGGGAGGGTTAAACCAAAAGTTAAGGGTATGTTTGACAATTAAACTTATATAAATACACTTTTTGGCCATATTTACTCCTTATAATATACTACATATGAATATTTGTCCATTTTATGTAATTTGTCTTGAGAATTAATTTATTATATTTTAATCTGTTAAGAAATTCCAAGTGTGTCCTCTACCCAACTTATAAATGGAGACCCCTGATATATATTATTTACACCAATTTGAAAAATATATATAGACCAAAACCTAAAAAATTAACTTATAAAATTCCCTATACCCCATATAGAGGTGATTATATTTTTGAAATACCATTTCAAAGGTCCTTAAGAAAGGATCTAAAGGAGTCCCGTCAAAGGAGAGGTAATCATCTTGGCCGACCTATTTTAATTTATTTTTTCTTATACGTAATCTAAGTATATGGTTTTTATCATAAAATAAAAAATTAATTATCCTAAATATACATAAATGTTATTATGATTACCAAACAACCATTATACTCCCCCTTTCTATCAAATGAGAAGTTATAGTATCACTTGTACGTACGTGTGGACTACCGCCTCCACATCGCGATACAATTCATTCTACATCACCATATTTCATAAATGGTTATTAATATGGATTTAAAGTTTATATATGATATTTATGATATAAGTATTATTCTATAATTATTATATCATATATTCCTTATTATATTCCAATCTGTTGGAAAACTATAATGTTGGTCGTGCATATGTGTGGATTATCACCTCCACGAAATGTTGTGATTAATTTTCTATTTCTATTTTACTTGGATGGTAAAAGTATATATTTAATGAATATATATGATATATATTTTTTTAATAATTATTCTTTAAAGGTTAATTATTATTTAACTTTCTTTCATTCCACCCATCGAAAAGTGAAAACAACATACATGCGTATATACGGTCTACCGTCTCCATGAATGATGTAATTTATTTTTCCATCTCTACCATTTATGAATGATTATACATATGTATATAATGAATTTATGAGATATTTATATCACGATTAATATTTCAAATATTATTAATCCAAGATAAAGTACCAGGACTATAAATACAAAATTGAAATTCTCATGAAAAATGAAACTGCTAACACTCGAAAATGGTGATTTTATTAAAAAATTATTAACTAATGGGAATTTAAATTCTATAATAAGATAATATGTGATATTATAAGTATTTAAATAATCCTATTTTATATTTATAATAAATTTAAATTTATTATACATGTGGTTAGAGTGCCTTCTAATCATGTTGAACTTGAGATAAGGGTTTTATGTTACAATCTAATTATTTTACAGGATTATTTATTTTTATATTTTTGATGATGGAATTTCATGATATAACTCTAAATAATCCCATTAATTTTTATATAATATTAATATTTATTTATAATATATGTTGTCCTTTAATTTTCCTCTCTTTAAAAACTCAATATACTAATATATTTTTTTATGGAACACCGACTTTATTTCTTTCTTCGGTCAAAAATATTTTTTATTTCATGTCTATGTTTTATAAAAAAGTTTTTAATGTTATAAAATTATTATTTAAAGAAATTTTTATACATTATTTACTTGTTAAAAAATAGTTTAAAATTAATCTTTTTTTATTTTTTTGGATAAGGTAATTTTGACCTTTTACTGAAAATGTAAAAGGAATATTGTTTTTAACATCCATAGAATGAAAGGAATTTCCCACTGTCATGAACACTCAATGATTTGAAATTATTTTACATGTTTCCAAGTTTATTTTCATTGAAATTTTTTTCTTTAATATTTGGGAATTTTTTATATTTTAAATAAGTGATTTCAAAATGAGATATTTTCCTCAAGAAATATTCTAGATATATTTTAAAGGAATTTATACCTAAGTTTAAATAATTTGATATTACTTATTGTTAACTAGGGATATGATCCAATGAAAACATCTACTTTATTTTTTTTGATTACTTATGATGATGTTGATATAATGATGATTCTATAAAACTTTTATCTTTCCCTCTGGTTAATTAAGTTTTGAAACCTGTTTATTTTCCATCGTTTATGCTATGATGAAATATTGAAATGTTTATAAAACCCATTTCATTTTCACAGGTTATGATATGATAAATTTTTTATGCTATTTTGGAACACATACGTATGATTTTTATTTTGGGATTGGTGGGACCATAATTATATAACCCTATAATTCATTGGGTAAAAATGGATATCTCATGAGATAATATAAAATATAATAGGTAGTGAACCCAATTCAATAAGGGACTCATTCCACTATAATAATCATGGGAGAACCTTGACTATGGAATGGGGAGTAAACCCAATCCACTATGATAGTATTAGGAATAAACCTTGACTATAAAATAGGGAGTGAACACAATCCCTTATGATAGTCTTGGGATGATAGTCTTGGAAGTGAGACTTGACTACCAAGGAAATGATTTTCTATACTTATATGTATTTCAAAAAATTATGTCTTATGTAAATGTAATTCCTTAATGGATTATGTTATTTGATTCATTTTTGATTCATGTCTTATAAAACACCAATATTGGTTCAAAGACTCAAGATTATGATCTATGATATACAAGGTATGGTTTTAAAATATTAAGTTCCTGTTATAATAACATTATTCTCATGTTATACTTAATTGATCATTGATATCTCCCTTGTTTACTATTACAGATCATATGAGATCACCCTTTATTATGTTTAGTTTCCTCAGTTTATAAAGAATGGTTTAGGAAGGGTATGTTTTTTAAGATTACTACGTGAGAGGATCTTTATGGGATATGTTGAAGATATTTCATGGAAAAAGTAGATTATGTATCTAGTCTCTAAATAAACTAAATTTTTACAACCGTTGAGCATGTATTTATGAAATTTATTGAATTATAATCCTAAATTATAAAATATTTATGTATTAAATGTAAGGGTAAATATAAGCTTAAAAAACCTTCCAAATTTAAAAAATTTCATGAAACAATGATTATTTAACAAATAATATATAAGGCCCCATTTCAAACTGATATAATTGTTCTCATGAAATCAACTTTTCACATCACATACAAAATCACATAAGAAAATTCATAACACAAGCCTAAACCAAAATCCAATCCTATAATGCCAACATATCACAAGACCCAAATTTAATTCTTTCCCATTTCCCTAAAATAATAGGTAATATAAGCCCATGGGTTCTAAATAGTGAAACCAACCAGGATATGAAACCATGATTATCTTGTACACATTTCTTATGGCCAAGTTCCAATCACACATTATTCCCTATAATGGGTCCAAAATCATGAATGAGGTAACATCAAGGTCTGTAAATCATTGAATGTAAACCTCACACTTTGATCTCTCATTTTATTTCTATCCTAAAACACAACATATGGCCCCAAAGAAACTCCAACTATGATAATGAGGATCAAATCTCCTCCGACATAAGAATTAAATCATATTAGAATAAATATCTCCAAAAAAAATCTATAATATATATAAAAATAATAACAAACCATGGAAAATTAGGGCTTAGGGTGTAAAGAATCCCGCAACTCTTTTCAAACATTGACCCCCTGAGTCCCGAAATCCTTATATATAAGCTAAAATCATCCCAAATAACAGGATACATCTTTCAAAACCAAGGTCACACTATGAAACTAGGCTATGCTACCATTTTTAATGAACCTAACTAGGATTCCATCTATGTTGGCCCCCAACCATGGCCACTATAAAGGGAGAAGGGATTTCTTTCCCCTCATGGGCTAGTAGCCAGTGTTTGAGCATCGTAGAACATACCTTGGAAATACCTTTTCCCTTATAAAATAATATAAATCAATAACATAAGTAAATGGGATAAACCATTGAAATGAGATTCGTTAAATTAACATACAAGAAAATGGTACAACGGAATGTAAAGACCCCGACCTCAGTATCCTAGATCCAGTACCTTTATTATATTAGCATGATTACAAGGATTCACATCCCAAATGAAAAAATAGTTAAAAGTCTTGGTAAATTAGATACATAATTGAAATTAAAATTACATTTAAAAATATAAAAACGAAGTTTTCATCAAGAATTCCATTTTTTCGCATAGTATTACCCTGCATAACAAACATTAAAGACTTCCTTGTTTCTTGGGAAAAAATAAAACACAAGAAAGGGGTGTGGTCAAATTCTCAGTAAGGGTATACATACAAAAAATATATCATTACTAAATAGGAATAAATAGTATAGTAAGATGAATAACTTAAACTCATTCCATTTAAAAAATAACTTGAGCATAATATGTAAGGAATAAAATATTATCAAATAATTCTATATAAATAATTACATGAGAATGATACTTAACTATGGATATTATACTAGTTTAATAATCACACGAAAATAAATTTCCAATCCAATAATGAGGTAATTCATAAAATAGGAAATTATAAACATACCATCAAAGACTCGGCCAATAAGTCAACATAAATGGGTAAGGCCTCAACCAAAACATGGTCTAGTTTTTATCATGAGACTTACTGATGCATAGAGGAACTATAACATGCCTTTACCAACACTTACTAAGTCTAATGAATTCTTCATAAAAAGGGCTGAAAAATAAATAAATATATAAATGAATATTTAAACTTTCATATGAAATAGAAATAGTTTCCTTATTCAGTAAACATAATTATAAACTATCCAGAGTAACATGAAGAATGATATCAAGATAGTACATCCCCATTAAAAATGATTATAAAGCATTCAATAAAATATGGTAGATGGTATATTAAAATATAAACCTCAATTAATCACAATATTTAATAGAGTGTTGACATAGATGAAAATACTCTAACAAAATCATTAAATATTTCTTATGGTAAATACCCTTTTTTACTTTAGAATCATTTATTTATAAAACCAGGCCATTATAAAATAATTGTTTTTGAAAATAAAATTGTAAAATTGTAAAGTATTCTTCAAGGCATTAAGGCCTCATGAAAATGTGAAGATCATTTCATGCCATATAAGTTTTTTAAAAAATACATCCTTTAAACATTAAAAGAAAGAATCATTTAAAAGAGTATTTTTAAAAGAAAGTGTGAACATCGTATGCATCATAAAATTAATAATTACCAAATGAAACAATTTAATACCACAAAGATAAATGGATTCATTATATTATATATCAAATGGAAGTATAAATACACCAAACATAAGGAATAAGTGGTGAATAAGGTATATCTCACATAAATTAAGGTGAGATGAGAAAACCCTTACCTTAGGTTCAATTTTACTAGTGAAAAAGGATGATTTTACATCATTTTTTTCAGATTATAACATTATTTTTTAACCAATGTCTATAAATGTGACATTAAAAATATGGTTTTTTCATCAGTTTCTCTTTGAAACTGACACAAAAAACAAAGACAGTTCACATTTTTAGCATCTGTTTCTATAATAATTCGACACCGAAAACCACATTTTTTATGTCAGTTTTTAAATACCGATGATGAATACGTGAGATTGATTGGTTTTTAGTGTTAGTTTTTTATAAAAATCAACACCGAAAACTGTTCATATTTTTTTTAAATGATTCTGCATCTAGTTTTATGAAAAATGACACCGAAAGTTATTTTTTTATAATAATATTCTAAATATTACACCCACAGAAAAATCATGATCTCTGTAATAGAAAAATATCATACATCCATCAAACGACATGTATCATTGACTAAAAATCAATACAAAATGAATATTTTTAACAAGTTAATCAAAAAATTATCTATACAATTGTATTATAAGGTAGACTTAAAAAACGTACCTAAAATTTACAACATGATGATTGTTGGTTGTTATTGAAGAATTTATTTTAATATCATTATATTAAAAAACCTATTATAATAAAAGAATTCATTTTTAACACTTGTTATCAGGAAAATTTAATACTAATCAGAAACATAATAATATACATACCTTAAATCTGAATCACACTTTACAAATAGTTAGCAAAAAAAGATCAAAGATGGTTAAGTTCATATTGCATGTATGAATCAACATAATTGAACATCAACAATGATGTTGAATGATATAAAATTAAAAAATAGAATACTATGACATAAAATATAAAATAATTAATATGACTAGCTTGATCATAATCAGTCGTTACCCCAATTGTGATTATCTCATAAATGAATCATAGAACATAATAACCACATTCGACATATCCTTGTTGATAATGACACTGCTGTTAATAAAACATTAAATTTATAATAAACACCAATATATGTATACATATATACATATATAAACACATATATATATATATACATATATCCAAAAATAAAAATAATATCGAATATAAAAAATAATTACCTTTACTTTCACATAGTTGATTGCATTTGGCTTATTTATTGACAAGTGATCTTTGTTAATTTTTATCCATGACCTGAATTTCATATATATCAACTAATAATACATGTATAAAAAATTATAATTAAAAATAATGATCATATAAGAAAAACAAAAAACAAAAAGAAAAAAACAAATATAATTTTCTAACAAGGTATAAAATTTTCTACAAACACCACCTAATAAAGAGAAAAAAATATAATGTGTATTCACTTGGAAAGAATATGACTAACATCCAATTCCCCCTAAAATAAAAAAAGTTTACATTTAATGAAATTATAATTAAAATTATTTCATTACTATGTTTCTACTCTTACCCATCATGAAATGGAAAAAACTAACACACAATATCTGTCATTGATAAAATATCACATATATATGCCACTCTATTTCTAGTCAACACATATTCCACATCTGTTGAAATTTATTCTAGATCTATAAAACCATAAAAACCTATAATTTTATTTCAAACAATCATCGTGTATAGATACCTAATTAAAAAATTAATATAGTTAGTCAATTTAAACCATCTTCAATTTAAAAAATAAAAACTAAAATGTCTATTTAATTTCATAGAAAACAACAACAAAAGAAAAATTATATCTTTAAAATCAATTAAAACCATGATATATTTGCATAATATTATCAATGGATAATCTATTCCACATATATTCAATGATATCCAAAACTCATAGATATTAGCCAATGAAGATGATACCTAAGATAATATTTCTATCCCATCAGAAATATCTAAAGTATCTATAGTTTTTTTCTCCTAAAACTTTTGTTTCCTTTATTCCATTTCTTCATATTTTAGATACTATTATATAAGTTAAATTTCAAAACACATTATAAGTAATTTTCAATCATATGTAATTAATATTTAAAAATCACATACCTCATATGAAATATTAAAAATAAGGCTAGATGGAAAAAAGTAAAAAACAACCCATAAAATCCCCAACTCTGGTAATCTCTATAGTAGGTAATGATAGTAGAGAATTAGGATCAATAATATCATGTATAGATACTCTAACATGACCCATCTGAATAGGCTAGTGATGTAAAAAATCCCTTAAAAAATGCATGACTCCAAATCCTACAATATGTACATTAGGATATCTTATATAAAACTCACAGAAAAAGTTTGGGTCCAGGTGAGGAGGTGAAGGATTTAAGTAGGTAGGCTGGGCAAGCTAGGTGGGCTAAGAAGGCAGCACAAACTATGACTATCTCATCATTTGTTCAAACATATACTAATTCACAACTCCTTGAACTTGATCCCCCATGTACCGTTTCATTTCTTGAATTTGAGTTTGTAAGGATTCAATTTATGGGTCTCTTGATTATTTACTTTAAGGATAAAAATCTTTTAAAATACTAACAACTTTCTCATATCCTCTTATGTGTCTAGGGTGTTTTGGATTTTTTAAAGTAGTGGCTAAGATGTCCATACTACTCTCTAGGATAAAAGTTCACTGTGTTGATTTCTCCTAAAGTTCATCCTGAAATGAAAAATGAAAATGGTACATTAGTGTTGTCAAATTATAAATTAAAAAATTCATGAAAATTAATAATTATTTACATATTATTCTTTCATTTACTTACTTAGTTTTCTCTGTAATAAACTTTTCATTTTTTCATCTCACTCTTTTCTATTTCTCATGGTGGGTGGGTGGAGATAAAGGACCGAATTGGACCTCATTATAACTAGTAGTGGAGTGATCTCTTAGAGCTTCAAACATTTCCTAAGTCATTTTTCTCTAATAAATGATACCCTCCACATGATAAAGTATGAGAGTAAAAATTATGCAATTGGATTTCTTGATGGGATTTACTAGAGTCCTGTTATATGAAAAGTAAAATACTAAGTAATTAGTTATATATATAAGAAATTTAACAATATAATATAATATAATTATCAATATACCAGAAATGTTTCATCATATCGGGTGGAAACAAATTTATTTTTTGTATCTTCATCATAAAATGGATACATGAGGCGTGGGATTTCATTTTTTCTCCTTCCAAAAACATAATTTTTTGTCAAATTTGTTTTGAAATCCCACCATCACACCACTGCTAAAGTAAGACGTCTTTCCTTAATTGCTATTGTTTCTTCAAAATTGAAAATAATATGTAATTTTGTAACATAAATATTAGTCATTTAAAATATATCATATTCATAAAATGAGATAAAATAAATAAATTGAGATATTTTACCTTCATGACCTCCCAAAGTTGATCTATCTCCATCTTGTTGACAAACATCCAATCAGCATATAAAATCATAATCCTGAAATGAATATTCATGTCGATATAACTGATAAACTATATTGCATTTGGGCCAGTTACATTATTATTATCATAAAAAAAATAATATGTAATCACTTGTCTCCCTGAGAAAGTGATAGTTTTGGTAAACATGTAATTCCACATTTACCAACTTGATAATTTTATTTTCATATACTAAAAGAAGAATACTCCCCCACTGAAGTCTCATCAGTAGTCCTACAATTTTTTTTTATAAATTAATTTTTTTTTCATTAAAAAATTATATTACTAGATATTCAATAATATGAAAAAATAAAAATACCTCAGTAGATGTTTCGATTTCTCTGTATATATATCTGTCATTGTAATGTGAAAATTTAATGAATTATTTGTGTACCATAATATTATTAGAAAAGTTAGTAATTATAAAACAAAAATATTTAAGTAAAAAATTGGAATGCATGTGTAATTTTAAAAAAATAATGATGTTATAATTCTTAACTAAGAAAACATGCAAAATGAATGATTAAATATAAACATTACTTCTAAAAAAATATAAAAATATAAAAATTTAAATATTAAATTTTGGAAAGGTGTTCTCATATATGTAAAGTAAACCAAAATATAATACTACACATCAGGTATTTCAATGGACAATTTTTTAACCATAACCCTGGAATATCGAAATTTAACAGTCAAAAATAAAATAAATAATCAACTATATATAATCAAATATCAAATAGTTATTAAACAATACAATTTTTACACATGTAAATTTTAAACAGATATATATTTTAAATAATTACCTGATTAATTAGGATAATAATTTGGTTTTTTCCCATATCCTTTCAGCAAGATAATTTTGTATTTTATGCAATATTTTTGTGTTATAGTAATTGTTATCCGTAAATTGGGTAATAGATGAAGAATCCTCAAATAAATCAATAACATCATCACCATCCTCATAAAATAAATGGATTATTTTCCCTTGAAAATGATGGTCCACTTTTCATTTGATGGATCGATGACTTAAAATATTTTCTTTGCATGTGAGGGCATGATAATTGGTTCATCATTGCAACTAAATCTTTTCAAATTAACCAGTTTAAACCCATATTCATCATGTTTCACACCACTATTACTTTCAACCTAATTACACTTAAAAATGGTGACTTGAAATTTAATACAATCAATTTTACATATTCTTAAATAACTTCAAAATATGACATTGATACAGAAATTGGGTTTTTATCTTTTGCACTCAAAAAATGTAGCGCTTCAACGATGAACATTACCCCACTATTTTTGAATGGTACTCTTGTCATTCAGATTCTTTGTGTAAAATGTGTAACCATTAAAATCAAAAGAAGACCATGTGATCACATTAAAAGATTCCCCCCCCAACAACCATTTTCAAGATTATGATACTGATATATCTATAATGAATTTTTCTTTAAACCATGAAATATATGAATTTTTATGAACAATCATCAGCCAATTTTTATTAATTTGAAGATATCATAACTTTAATTCTACAATATGCAATGATATATTTGATTGAACCACATTTGTGTTGTTCAAAATTTACAAATGTGCCTACATCACTTCATCACATGTAATGGTATTTACATTTAAGACTTTAATCCCTCTACCTTCACTATCAACTATCATATGTCATGATATTGGGATACAAATATGCTCCACTTCATACAAATAATGAATATAGAACTTAATCAACTCTTTTGATACATATTTTAAAACAATATAGGCCTCTGGTCGATAAGTACTTTTAACATATCCCTTCAAAATTTTCTTATATCTTTCAGAAGGATATATCCAACATAAATAAATAGGCCCACATATTCTTATCTCATGCACCAAATGAATCACTAGATGAATAATTATATCAAAAAACTTAGGTAGAAAATATAATTATAGTTGAAAAATAATAATAGAAGCTTTATTCTCTAACACATCTATCAAATTTGGATCAAGAAATTTTCTACAAATATATTTGATAAAAAACACAAAACCTGATGATAGTATTTTTGATAGCTGTTGTAAGTATACCACATAGTGTGATTGGTAGAAGTTTTTGCATCAATACATGAGAATCATGAGATTTAATACCTATTAATTTACAATCCTTCAATGACACAAATTCTTCAAATTTTAAGAATAAGCAATGGGTACTTTAATAGTATTAATACATTGAAAAAAATTCATTTTATCAATCTTTCTTAATATGTGACAAGTTAGTGGTAAATATATTCTATCACTTTAATTTCGGGAGCTAACTCCAAATGCATTCCCATTGATATCAAGTCTAATCTAGCATGTAATACATCATTTTTTATTTCCTTTTATGTATAAAAATGTACCAATCAAACTATCACATATGTTTTTCTGAACATGCATAACATCGATGTTATGTTTTATCTCTAAAAATATCGAATAAGGTAGTTCGAAAAAGATAGACTATTTCTTCTAGACATTTTTTTTGAATATCATAAATTCTTTTCTTTTAAAATGTAGATTAAATATTTTTTACCCTATCATAATATTATTCAACTGATAGTGATATAGGGGTAAGTTTGTATTCCTATAAACCATTAAATTATTTTTCCAATCTACGATGAGGGTAATCAATTAGCAAAAATATTCTATGTACCATGTAAAATGTCTTTCTTCCATTATTCAATTGAAAATATGAAGTATCTTCTTCACAAATTGGACATGATTTATTTAATTAAATAATTTATCTTAATAAGTTTCAATATATAGAAAAGTCGTTTATAATGTATTTATCATGACATGCAAAAGAAAATACCCTTTCTCGTATTCATGGATAACTTTAACACCTATCTCCAATTGTAGTTTTAAATCACCAACCAATGGTGAAATATACACATCAATATCATTTCCCAACTATTTTTGTCCATAAATAATCAATATCATCATAACATATTTTTTATTCCTACATAGATGTGGGGATAAGTTTAAACTACCAAAAAATAGGCCATGAACTATGTTGGCTACTTAGGCTCTGATATGGATTCATTCCATCAATACACAATCCCATTTTGATATTTCTAACTTCACATCCAAAATCACTAAATTGTTTATCAAATCTCTTACACTATGGTGAATCAGTAGGGTGATGTAAGTTACCATCAGATATGTGCTCATCTGAATTTCAACTTAACCTTTTTTTATAAATTGAATTTTAAAATAGGCACTTCAAACAAGGAATTATTTGAAGGTACCAAATTGTTTTAGCCAGAGATTTGATTTTCGTACCTAAGAATAATTCACAGTTGAATTATCAAAAATTTAATGAAAAAAATATTGGATATTATCATTAAAAAGTTAAAAATTTATTTTTTCATGAGGTTAGATGTTAGTACCTGAGAATGAATTTGAGTTGACATTTTCATCCATCTTATAGCATGGTGTCCCACATGTAGGATAACTTGATAAATATTCATATTATTTCTTATAAAAAACATAATCATTGGGGGTAATCCTATATTATTTTATACCCTAATCCCATTGGGAATAATATTTTCATCACCTCATAATTAGAATCTAGAAGCCCATTTCCTTCTAGAAGTATCTATTTTAAAAGATCAAGTAAGTTGGAGAAAGTTTTATCACCCCACCCATTCATTGCTTTCATGTTAAAGAATCTTAAAACTGCTAATATCACTGTATATTAACTACAACTTGGGAATAATGGTTTCTTAGAATATTCATAAAATCATCAAATAATTTATATTCTTTTCAATGGTTTCAACACATAAATCCAGAATTAATTCTTCAATATGATCCTCTACCTCATTATGAATATTCTCATCAACATTAGATGTTTAATTTTCAGTTATTTAACCATGAAAAATCCAAAATGTATAATTAAGGGTAAAACCATAGAAAATGATAGAATCCTTGATTTCTATTGATTTTAACTTTTTTATATTCAAACACTTCACACATGGACATAAAAAAAAATCTATGTTTTGAATATTTCATTTAACAAATTCATAGAATTCATCAACCCCTTTTTCATATTAACTAGGGTTATTCATGAATTTATCCAATTAAAATTTATTCAATACTTGAAATCGCAATATGATCAGTGAATATATGAAAACATATAAATAATTAAAAATATAAATAAATATATATAAATAGATAAATTTTTAGAAAAACACATTCAATAAAAATGATTGGTAAACCGATTAAAAAGTCTTAGTTCTCACAACATCATCAATATGGAATACAACATCCCTCGAAGAATAAAACAAGCCTTCATACCACATTAATATAAAAATATACCATAAATGTCATAGAATACAATCATTACATCAATAATATATAATGTAGTGATATTTATCAGATCATATTATCAAATTATATTGAAATCATAATATCATATAATTGATTGAATAACCTAGTTAAAAAAATAATTTACCATATAATTATTTAAAATTACATTGACTAACCATAAATTTTTTTAATTATATTATTTATCATGTCACAATATCATTTCAACAATTCATTCAAACTATTAATATCATCATTATTAAGAAGATATCAAAAAATAAAAATTCTACTTCAAACCACATGATTTTGGTGAATTTATTCAACTGACACTATTTTCCAAATTTTTCTATTATAAATTCATCTATATAAATCATCATAGGCTGACTAAAATCCACTTATCCTTTGTTATCTAATATAATTAAATAGTATATTTATCCATAATTTCTCCTATCATCCTGTCATAATAGATCAATTTCAACCACTTTATCATAAAAGTTTTGTAATGCCCCGACCCCAGTTACCCAAAGTCGGTGCATTATTACATAACATTGGCATGATACAAGAAAATCATGACCTGAAAGACCAATCAGTTTAGTATACTTTGAAATACAAGATAAATTCATAAGGTCAACATTACAACTTGAAAAGAAAAACAACACTAAATTATTCCATTGGAAACATCGAAGCTTCCTAGATTATTCATGCAAGTCACTCATAACTAACTTCTTCACATCCTAGGAAAAATAAAACATAGAAAGGGGTCATCTCAATTGCTCAGTAAGGATAACAATATAGAGGAAACTTTCATAAATAAGCATAAACATTTAAGGCAATGCATAACTAAAACAAACGCCTTTTTAAACTTGAACTTCAACATAATATGGGGAAAAAATCAAATAATTCCATTTACTTATTCACATGCGTATTTTACTAGTCGAATAATCACATGCAATATCAATAACCACTTTCATAATGATGGAATTCATAATTCAAGACTATCATAACCACATATTAAAGGCCTTGTGCTAAGACTACAAATAATATATTGTCAAGGCCTTGTGACAGGACACTAGTTTGTCTCATGAGACCTACCGATTCATTGAGGAGCTATAGCGGGCTCCATCCATCACTTACTAATTTCAATGCATTACTCATATGAAAAGTTTTAAACATAACATAAACATTCGTATTAGAACTAACATATGAAATGTCAATACTTAATCCACAAACCATGCCTGGTATAAAAATAGCACATCCACAGTCAAACATAACTCATTCGATACAATATGGAAGATTGTATTGTATCATATTAACCTCAATCGAGAACAATGAAGGATATTTACATATATGAAAATAATCATGAAAACTATTAGAGAGAAATATCTCCCTTTTTCTTGAAATCATTTAAAAGTCACACTATTTGTCAAGAAGCCATTTAAAAATAGATTTTTGAATCAAAGTGTCCCATACCACTTTGAAACTTTTAAAAATAATTTTACTTTTAAAACTTTAATGTCCATATATATAAATCCTTAAAACCATTTTTAAGAAATGGACATTAATGAGAAATATTTAGAATAATAAATCTTTAAAACATTTAAAATGATATTTTAGTTAGAGTTATTAACCAAAAGAGAGACACTTGAATAAAAATAATTGAGGTAATAAAAACTTTCTAATATCATGATAATAAAGGGATTCATGATATACTATGTCAAAGTACATTATATACACCATATAAAAGTGATTTGGTGTATAATAACAAAGAAGTATCAATGGAATGTAAATTGAGATGAAATATCTTATAAAGACTGTATCTTTAGGTTAAGGATAAATCAACGACATAATTATGTGTGAAAAATATAAATACACTCAATATGACTGGATATTCAGTGTAAATCAATTAGAGGACATTCACACATATTCTTGTAAAATCTACACCAATGAATTGGATATTCAACTCAACAAATGGAGATTGAGTTAAAATTACTCTTATCAAGTTCATATCAATGACTTAAGAATTTATCAATGGAGTGATTATGTGTATCAAAATTATATCCATAGAAAGGGGAGTGGAAATTATGACATAAGAAAATGAATAGTGATTCCACACATAATCTTGGATTAAAATAATCAATGAAGTATGCGTAAAGCCGAATGAGTGGAAATTGAAATTTCAAAATTCCCTTATCGATTTGGTAACTTACGAAACATACACACATTAAATAAGGATCATAAAATGATGATTTAAATATCCATAAATTAAAGTATATTAACCAATGAATACAATCATGGGTAGTACACACACCACATGCAATAAATAAGTGGTGAATAATGGAAATCTCACAGAATTAAAAGAGAGATAAGAAACCCCTTACTTTGTATTTTTTCCTTGGACTAGTGTAGGTTAACCTATTTTATAATGGTGAAATAATTGTTATTTAATTATACAATAATCATATACATTAATATGATATCATATATGATCTTTTAACATTTATTTTTTAATAATTTCTTAGTATCATCGTCGTTTCGGGTGTTAACGGATTCATTTTCCTTTATATTATTTGTTATGTGAGACATATGTGTTATGGATGGGATGTATCATAGTCATATAAAGAATTATATCATGTATCTAAACATTATTTTTAATCATAAAATGAAATTTAGTCTTTAATGGATACGTTGGGGAATGAATCTCATCGCGTTCGTGGAGACGGTAATCCGTACGTACGCACGAGCGACAATATCATTCTTTTGATATTAAAATAATATATAATTGGATGTTATATCATATATACAGAATCATTATCATGTTATATTTTATTATTTACATGAATTACACATCATTATTATACCTATCCAAATAATAATGTATTGAATAATAATTACACCACGACGTGGAGACGGTAATCTGTACATACGCACGTATGGTGACATGTCATTCAAAGGATGGATAAAATAATTTACATGATTTTACCATATTTATAATAACATCACAGTATATAGAAGATACTGGAGTTATTATTTTAGAATGGTAATAACAAAAAAAGAAGAAGTGGAAGAAGAAAGGAACTTGAAAGAGGGTGGTGAAATTATTACCTCTTCTTCAGGTTCTTCCTTTTGATTTCATCAGTAGGGCTCCTTAATTTATTTTTATGACAAACGTAGGGACTCTAGGATGAAGTGAGGGAAGTTGAAAAGATATTTGGGTAGGGTTTGGCTGAGACAAAAGGCTTTGAAGGTGTGAATTTGAGAGAAGGAGAAGTTCCCTTTTATAAGATGGGTGTGGGGCACCTTAGGAACAACTTAAAATATTATTTTATAATAAAATCATTTTCATTTCATAATGTCTCCAAAGTAGATTATTTTAAGGCTAAGGTGGGTATGGGTCGAAAACCACTCAACTAATAGGTTTAGACATGTTTGAGTCACTATATTAACCTTAACTTTTAGATTTAACTCTTAGTTAAAAAGTTTGATATTTACCATGTCTATTTGTATTTTTATATTATTTGGTTAATAAACATACTATAAACTTCAAAGAGAACCACAACTGGTTCATTAATGATACACCTATCATTATATGAGTCCTTTGGCCAATCTTTAGATTTATAGGAATAGAATATCAATTAATAATATAATATTTAATTTAAAAACTCTTTTATGTCAATTTTGACACTATTTGGTATTTTTTTTTAAATTTATAACAACATTATTAATTCGAAAACAATTCATTTAACCAACCCTAATATGTAATATTAACCTATAAAATTAGTGTAATTCTTAAAAAGTCTCAAATTATATTTATTTGGATATTTATAATATCAATTATTTTAATATTTCATTAATTAGGTAATTACTGCAACATCATTACGTCATTAATAAATTAAATTATTTAATGTATAAAAAATATAAATAAAATACCATTATGTAGGAAATCATTTTAGATTTATAATGAATATTTATAGTCTAATTTATCTTATGTTTAACCCTATATTAAAAATGTTTTAGTTATTAAACTTTGATTTTAACTCTTTTAACTCTTCTTTGAATTAAATAATAATTAATGTCCTAATCTAATACAAGTATTCCAAAGTGGTTCATATTTTATTACTAAGGTTGTTTATGGTCGAATTATACTTATCCAATAGAATTAGGACATGTTTTAGGGTAATAAAAATATCATTTTTACCATTAATTACCCTATTTACTTTTAATCGTGGTAAATAAAAGTAAAACATTACTATTCACCAAAAATTATTTTTATCTTATTGAACTAAATTTTACTCCTTGATATTAACCGTGTCTCTTGGATTTTCAAAATTCAACTCACAGAAGCGGTAAAATTATGTTTTACGTAAATTTACAAATTTTCTTAGGAGGTGGGTAAAAGACTGTGAAAAGTTAAATAAAATTTTATATATCTAATATTATTACAAAATGACCCCAATGAATTACAATGAACTTATGTTATTTATCTATTTTCACCTAAAATAAATTTAAATAAAATAAAAAATTATTTAAATAAAAATTCAGTTTTAAACTATTACTAAGTGTTTTTCACTATTCATCAAAAATGAAAAGTTTTCAGAAACATACCAAAAATTAACCCTAAGCTAATTTTAATATTATGAATTCAAAAATGAAGTACATTTTACCAAATTAAAAACATAGAAATTTCATTTATTAGTTTAAAATTAATTCCCGTTGTCAAAACCAAAAAACGTATTTTTATGAAATAATAACTACAAAAAGATTGACATTTGTTTATGTCCAATTTTGAAATGAAATTACTTCAAGTGAACAAAATTGGATTAAAGGGTAAAAATATAATCTAATTATACATCCAAACCATTCATATGTATAGTTGAACACTATAAATTTTTTTTATTAAAAAAGTTGTTTTCAGTTAAAATATATTATTTTTCACTATTCACCCAAATATGAAAGTTATCAGAAAAACACCAAAAATTTATTAAAAATAAATTCTTATGTCCCGATCCCGATGAAAAAGTTTATTTTGTTAGATTGAATATATAAAAGTTTCAAATATTGGATTTAAAAAGGGTTGGCCATTAAAAGGCAGTAAAATTGCATTTTTTTGAAAAATTCTTCTTTTATCTAAAAAAAATTAATTTGTCCTAAAATTATTTTGACAAAACTCATAATATAGACTCTAAAATTATAAGGGTCATATAAAGTTCAAAATTCTGTTAATACTATTAATAACCGCTTTTGGGCGGCTAGTTTGGTAAGTCGTGGTGCGCCTGAACTCGATGTTGCGTGTAGTGTAAGTTATTGAATTACTTTGAATAACTAACGTACTATTAAATAATGGGGTGTTACATTATTCCCTAATTAAATAAATTGTGTCCTCTCAATTTTTAAAATTGGCCTTTGGAATATAATGGAAAGTTCCACATCGGAAAAAGAGTCAGTAAAACTATCACTTTAAAAGAAAGAAAGAGAAGTACACAGGTCACCCAAGATAACCCGTACTAGGATTTCATATAGGAAAACATGGATATGGAAGATAAACTAAGTGTAAAGTTCTGATGGAGAGGGATAGAAAACATTATTAGGAGAAAATTAATAACAAGAAAACCCCAAACTTTTGATAGAAAAAATGGTCATTATTTTTCCAGTAAGAAAAGTAAACGAACGACATTTTTTTTGTTTTTAAGTTACATTTCATAAAGATGAGGAATTTATTTATGAGATTGACTAATAACATAAAGAGATATACTTACTTTTTAAGTAGAATTTCATTCTTTAATAAATTTCTACTAGTAACTCATTTTTTAAACAATGAGTATTCAAGAAGACTTGGTCACACTATAAGATCTAGAGTAAACTTCTAGAGAATCACATGATCCAAAAAGGATAAACTATATATTTACCTTGTCTTTAGAGATTAATAAAAACCAAAATGGTTAGTACAAGATCTAATGATCTCCCAAAAGGATATTCCTTTAGAGAAAGAAACACTAATCTTAATTTCAAAAATTAAACCAACAATACCCCAAAGTTAAATAAATACCATTCAATAAACAATTTTACCTAAAATACCTCAATACAATCCAAACAAATATTGAAACCCAAAACATAGAAGAATTTGGTTATGTAGTCTTCTACATTAAATTGTATCTCCAAATGACATTAACTACTCTTAAAGTTACATACTTAAAAGTAATTAACCTAATCACATTTTCTCTATTATAGGTTAATCTTTTCCATAAATAACCAAAATCACTAAAAATATAAAATAAAAACATAGATAAAAATCCACCATTACTCCTTAAATGAAATCCCATAATATTTTATTTTCCTTGGGCATATAGTGTTCCCAACAAAGTGAACGCCTTCCAAATAACATTTATCACTTAATCACCAAATCATTTTCCTATACTAAGGGTATTCATGTGACAAGACATAAGATCCAAAATCAACTTATTATTTATCAATAAAATCATTTAACTAACAATAATTAGTCACATTAGCCAGGGAATTCACATAGTCCAGTGGTAGGAGATAAAACCCAATCGCACTCTGGTTGTGGGTACGATTCCCACAGCTTTGTCTGACGTGATGGGTTGTCACACGGTCTGTGTGTTGTCAATTTTCAAAAACTATATTTTATAATATTACAAAAAAGAGATAAATTCTGAAAAATAACCATAACATAATTTAACCACAAATTTTATCCCATACCTTGCATTTTCATCCCAAATATAATAACTTTTAATTGCCTCAAACCCAATGATCATATAAAACCAAATGGTTATTTATAACTATATCCACAAGAGAAAAGATAAGTCTTCCTTAAATATCATTTTCACATGACAAACTGCAGGGTTACAAATACAAGAGAAAATTATTCCAAAGTAATCCCATCAACAAGGAGCACTAGTACTTTTAAAAATTTCTCCAACCATTTATTTCCACATAGCTTCTTCTTTGACCAAGAAAATATCCTATAGAATAGGGCACTCACTCAGGTAATGGCCATGTCCCTTATATTTATGGAAAATGACTGTAAATGGATTCTTGGGACCATTTTTATTTTCTTCCATATTACTCTTCATTTTCCCCGGCAATTCTTCAGTTTATGTCCTTCTTTCCCAAACGTAAAGCATTTATTTGTTCCATTGAGACACTTTCCTGGGTGTCTCCTTCCACATTTCCTATATGATGAAAATTGATGATTCTTTTCTCCATGGTCTCCACTGCTGGAGCTCTTATCATTTATCACCTTTGTCTTCTTTTTTGAGTTCGGGAGTTGGTTAATATATATGTTGTTGATCATATTTTAGGAAAACAGATATGGAATGAACATGATATATTTTACTCCTATCAAAATTTTATTTTTTTTCTGATTTACACCACTGTTACCACCTTGTACATCATTCTCAAAGTTACTATGACTTCCTTGGAATCCATCCAATGACTAAAACCAGAAAGCATTGTGTCAGTAACAGTAGTCATAAAATCATTTTGAGAATATCATGACACCATATTTTCAATTTGAAACACCTTAGGATTAACCAAGGTCATTTATTCTCATCTTATATTAAAATAATTCAAATCTGTTTGTAATGAAAACGGGAATTATCCTAAGCATATACCCTGGGAGTGTCGTAACCAAGAGTGCAGCAAGACCCATTGTCGTGCACCGGTTCCCATTTGAGTCTAGCTCAAAGTGGTGTTTTTAGGTTTTACCCCTAGGTACATTTGTTCCGGAGCTGTCTCTACCTGCTTGTTTCCAGACAGGGATGTATTGCTTATAAAACTCACAAAATCTCTACAATACCAAAATTTTAGGAAGTTCATCTATACAAATCCTCAAAGTCTATCTTAGGGATATGTGCTCTAATCAGAGTTTATCTAAATCTAGTTTCCAAGGTTTTTACTAAACTTCCACTGATACCAACTATAACGCCCCGACCCCAGTTACCCAGAGTCGGTGCATTATTACATAACATTGGAATGATACAAGGAAATCTTGTCCCGAAAGACCGATCAGTTTAGTAGCCTTGGAAATACTAGATAAATTAATAAGTTCAACATTACAACTTGAAAAGAAAAACAACACTAAATTTTTCCATTGGAAACATCCAATCTTTCTAGATTATTCCTGCAAGTCACTCATAACTCACTTGTTCACATCATGGAAAATGTAAAACATAGAAAGGGGTGATCTCAAATGCTGAGTAAGGATAACAATATAGTGGAAACTTTCATAAATAAGCATAACCATTTAAGGAAATGCATAACTAAAACAAAAGCCTTTTTAAACTTGAACTTCAAAATTATATGGAAAAAAATTAAATAATTCCATTTACTTATTCACATGGATATTCTACTAGTCAAATAATCACATGAAATATCAATAAACACTTTCATAATGATGGAATTCATAATGCCAGACTATCATAACCACATTGTCAAGGCCTTGTATTAAGACTAAAAATAAGATTTTGTCAAGGCCTTGTGCCAAGACACTAGTTTGTCTCATAAGACCTACCGATGCATCCAGGAGAAATAGTGGTCTCCACCCATAACTTACTAAGTCCAACACATTCCTCATACTAAAAGGTTGAAAAATAACATAAAAATTCATATTAAAACTAACATACGAAATGTCCATAATTTATCCACAAACCATGAATGGTATAAAAATAGAACATACACAGTAAAAAATAACACATTCGATACAATATGGAAGATTGTATTGTATCATATTAACCTCAATCGAGAACAATGAAGGATATTTACATAGATGAAAATAATAATCAAAACTATTAGAGAGAAATATCCCCCTTTCTCTTGAAATCATTTTAAAGTCACAGTATTTGTCAAGAATCCATTTAAAAATAGATTTTTGAATCAAAGTGTCCCATACCACTTTGAAAATTTTAAAAGGAATTTTTATTTTAAAACTTTAATTTCCATATAAATAAATCCTTAAAACCATTTTTAAAACATGGACATTAATGAGAACGATTTAGAATAATAAATCATTAAAAAATTTGAAATGATATTTTAGTTAGAGTTCCTATCAAAAAGAGAGACACTTGAATACAAATAATTGAGTTAATAAAAACTTTTTAATATCATGAGAATAAAGGGATTCATGATATACTATGTCAAAGTACATTATATACACCATATAAAAGTGATTTGGTGTGTAAAAACAAAGAAGTTTCAATGGAATGTAAATTGAGATGAAATGTCTTATAAAGACCATATCATTAGGTTAAGGATAAATCAAAGACATAATTATGTGTGAAAAATATAAATACACTCAATATGATTGGATATTTAGTGTAAATCAGTCAGAGTAAATTCACACATATTCTTGTAAGAACTACACCAATGAATTGGGTATTTAACTCAACAAACGGAGATTGAGTTAAAATTACTCTTATCAAGTTCATATCGATGACTTGAGAATTTATAAATGGAGAGATTATATGTATAAAAAGTATATCAATAGAAAGGGGAGTGGAATCATGACATAAGAAAATGAATAGTGATTCCACACATAATCTTGGAGTAAAATAATCAATAAAGTATGCGTAAAGCCAAATGAGTAGAAATTGAAATTTTGAATTCCCTTATCGATTTGGTAACTTAAACAAACATACACCCATGAAAGAAGGATCATAAAATGATGATGTAAATATCCATAAATTAATGTATATTATTCAATGAATACAATCATGGGCAGTACACACACCACAATAAATAAATAAGTGGTGAACAATGGAAATCTCACGGAATTAAAAGTGAGATAAGAAACCCCTTACTTTTTACTTTTTCCTTGGTCGAGGGTAGGTTGACCTCCTTTATAATGGTGAATTTTTTTTTATTGAAATATAAAAGAATCATATACATTAATATGATATCATATATGATCTTTTAACATTGATTTGTTAATAATATCTTAGTATTATTGTTGTTTCGGGTGTTAAGGAATTCGTTTTCCTTTATATTATTTGTTATGTGAGCCATATTTGTTATGGATGTGATGTATATTATTCATATCCATAATTATATCATGTCTCTAAACATTATTTTTAATCATCAAATGAAACTTAGTCTTGAATGGATACGATGGGGAATGAATCTCATCATGTTCGTGGAGACAATAATCCGTACATACACACGAGCGACAATATCATTCTTTAGATATTAAAATAATATATAATTGTATGGTATATCATATATAAAGAATAATTATCATATTATATTTTATTATTTACATTAATTAAACATCATTATTTTACCCATCCAAATAATAATGTATTGAATAACAATTACACCACGACGTGGAGACGGTAATCCGTACGTACGCACGTATGGTGACAAGTCATTCAAAGGATGGATAGAATAATGAATATGGATGTAACATATTTATAATAACATCACAGTATATATAAGATATTGGAGTTTTTATTTTTGAATTGAAATAACAAAGAAAGAAGAAGTGGAAGAAGAAAAGAACTTGAAAGAGGGTGGTGAAATTATTACCTCTTCTTTGGGTTCTTCCCTTTGATTTGATCAAAAGGGCTCTTTAAGTTGTCTTTATGACCAAATAAGGGCCTCTAGGATAAAGTGAGGGAAGTTTAAAGGATATTTGGGCAGGTGTTTTTCAAGGAAAAGGCTTTAATGGTGTGAATTTGAGAGAAGGGGAAGTTCCCTTTTATAAGAGGGGTGAGGGTCATCTTAGGGAAAACTTAAAATATTATTTTATAATAAAATAATTTTCGGTTTATAATGGCTTAAAAGTGGATATTTTAAATGATAAGGTGGGTATGCTTCTAAAACCACTCAACCAATAGTTTTTTGATAGGTTTGGGTCACTATATTAACCTTAACTTTTAGATTTAACTCTTAGTTAAATAGTTTGAGATTTACCATGTCTCTTTGATTTTTATATTATATGGTTAATAAACATACTATATACTTCCAATCGAACCACAAGTGGTTCCTTAATAATAAAAATATCATTATATAAGTCTTTTGGTGGAACCTTATATTTTTAAGAATATAATATCAATTAATAATATAATATTTGATTTAAAAACTCTTTTATGTCAATTTTGACACAATTTGGTATTTTGTTTTTTCTAAATTTATAACAGCATTATTAATTTGAAAAAAACTCATCTAACCAACACTAATATATCATATTAACCTATAAAATTAGTGTAATTCATAAAAAGTATCAAATTACATTTATTTGGATATTTAGAATATCAATTATATTAATATTTCATTAAATAGGTAATTACTGCATCATAATTGTGTCATTAATAAATTAAATTAGTTAATGTCTAAAAAATATAAATAAAATACCATTATTTAGGAAATCATTTTAAATTTTTAATGAATATTTTATAGTATAATGTAACTTATGTGTAACCCTATATTAAAAATGTTTTAGTTATTAAACTTTCATTTTAACTCTTTAAACTCTTCTTTGAATTAAATAATAATAAATGTCCTAATCTAATCCATGTGGACAAAATAGATTTATATTTTATTCATAAGGTTTTTTTGGTCTAATTATACTGAGCCAATATAATTAGGACATGTGTTAGGGTAATAATAATATCATTTTACCCTTAATTACCCTATATACTTTTAACCGTGGTAAATAAAAGTAAAAAGTTACTTTTCACCAAAAATTATTTTTATCTTATTGATCCAAATTTTACTACTTGATATTAACCATGTCTCTCAGATTTTCAAAATTCAACTCACAGAAGAGGTAAAATTAAGTTTTATGTGAATTTGCAAATTCTCCTAGGTGGTGGGTAAAAGATGGTGAAAAGTTCAATAAAATTTTATATATCTAATATTATTAGAAAATGACTCCTATAAATTAAATTTAAATTATATCATGTATCTATTTTTACCTAAAATAAATTTAAATAAAATAAATAATTATTTAAATAAAAATTTAGTTTTAAACTATAACTCAGTGTTTTTCACTATTCATAAAAAATGAAAAGTTTTCGGAAACATACCAAAAATTCACCCTAAGCTAATTTTGATATTATAAATTCAAAAAAGAAGTCTATTTTACCAAATTAAAAACATATAAATTTCATTATTTAGTTTAAAATTAATTCCCATTGTAAAAACCAAAAAGCGTATTTTTATGAAATAATAACTACCAAAAGATTGACATTTTTTATATCCAATTTCAAAGTGAAATTACTTCCAATGACCAAAATTGGATTAAATGGTAAAAATATAATCTAATTACACATCCAAAAAATTTATTTGTATACTTTAACACTATAAATTATTTTGATTAAAAAATTTGTTTTCAGTTAAAATATATTATTTTTCACTATTCAGCCAAATATGAAAGTTATCAGAAAAAAACAAAAAATTTATTGAAACTAAATTCTTATGTCCTAATCCCAAATAAGATGTTTATTTTGACAGAATTGAATATATAAAAGTTCCAAATATTGGATTTAAAAAGGGTTGGCCATTAAAAGGCGGTAAAATTGCATTTTTTGAAAAATTAATCTTTTACCTAAAAAAAATTAATTTGCCCTTACATTATTTCTAAGAAACTCATAATATGGACTCTAAAATTATAAGGGTTATATAAAGTTAAAAATTATGTTAATACTATTCATAACCGCTTTTTAATGGCTAGTTTGGTAAGTCGTGGTGCGATGAACACGATGTTGCGTGTAGTTTAAGTTATTGAATTACATTGAATAACTAACATACTATGAAATAATGGGGTGTTACAAGTTTCATCAAAACATTAATCAATAGTAAACATACATCACTATATTAAAACAAAAATATGAAGGATATATATTTTACATATCATTTCTTCATAAAAACATTAATCAATATATATAATCAGGACCATTTTATAATTTCATCAAATAAAAAATTTATCCAAATAAAAAAAATTTATAAAAAAAATTTATAAATAAGAATCAACTGAATACAAATAATTGAAACAATAACTCAAAAATATAACTAAATACTAAATAAAATAACTTCAAATTTTAAAAAACTTACAAATTTCGGATTTCACCATGGAAAATGGATCCTTACTTTGAACTTTATCCCTCAAATTCATTGGAAGAACAAACAATGGAAGATCTAACAAAATTATTTGTAGAAATGAACAATAAACAAGAACAAAGAAAGTAAATCAAACCACGAATGATGGTCAGTCGGAAAATGGTTTGTGAAGATAAATAATTCTATAAAAGATGAATTAATGAAAAAGGATGAAGAATCAATACCAAATATTGTGAAATGATGATAAATATCGAAATAAATAAACAACAATCACCGTTAGGATCACTTGGTCACTACTGTTGGGATCATCGCAAGTCGAGGGAGGTTTCAAAGTTCTAAAAAAATGAGGGTTTCATGATCTTGTATTTTTTTTAAAAAAATTCGGTGTTAGTTATTAGGAAAACCAACATTGAAAGTATTTTTTAATTCATGGCATCCGTTTTCAGTAAAACTAATGTTGATTTTTTTTCATTTACAATGACAGTTATTGTAAAGAACCAGCACCATAAATCATCTTTGGTGATGTTTTTTTGCATCGGTTTTCTTAAAAATCAACAAAAAATGGTATCAATTTATGTTAAAACTGATGCTAAAAATTTACCGCAGATAAAGTTGGCGTTAGTTTATAAAACACTGACCCCATATCTTCAACGTTAAAGCAACTATTTCTACTAGTTTTTCCACCATACATGTTTGAAACTCATGTATAATGGTTTTAACATATTATTAACTTATAATATAATCATATTAATATTTATGATATCATATATTATCCCTTTATTACGTTTTACCAATCATTTATTAATAATATTTATTCATTTCATTATTTTTGGTGATAATTGCATTGTTTATCATGCTTATTTTTTCATAAAAGTCCTTATTATCTTACTTAGGGTATAGATCTAACATTTTTAAAATAAAATTAACTTCATAAATATCATATTTAATAATTAAATACATTTTATAACCAATTTTAATTATTGAACATAGAAAATGAATTACACCAATACATGGAGACAGTGAGCTGTATATACATATATGCGGTGCTTTGATTTCTAAAAGGATGAATAAACGGTATAATATGGTTGCTTCATAATAAGAAAAACATCTCAGTTTATATATTATTCAAGAGATATTATTTTAGAAGTTAAACAATAGATGAAGATGAAGTAAAATAAGAAATGAATTTGAATGAGTTGGTAAAAACTATTACCTCTTCTCCAACAAACTTGTTTTAGATCTCTTCTAAAGAGATATAGGGATGGTATTTTTGGAGTAATAGGGCCTCAATAACATGTATAAGGATGTTGTGAGGAGAAATAGGTAGGTTTTGGTCAATATAGAATGTTCAAAGTGGTGAAATGAAATGAAGGAATTCCCTTTTATAATTGAGGTGAGGGGCTCCCATAGAAAACCTACCAATATTAAAATATATTAAATTCATTTTATATCCAATTACAACCAAATGGAAAAGAATTTGAATATTAGATGAAATAATGTTGTAATATAATCATCCAATAAAATTTATACCTGTTTTTTTATTATTAGGAACATTATCACTTTGATTTAGTTTAGTTAACATAATTTAATTTTTATTATGGTAATAATTTATATAATATTAAAAGGTGGTAAAATTTTACTTATAAAATCAATTATACCACAAATGAATAATTTATTAAAATTTCAAGCAAATAATATTCAATTTTTATTTGTAAATATTTCTTCATGATAATTTAATAATTTAATAAAATATTATTTTGATAAAACATCATTAGTGTCAATTTTGACACTATTCATTATTTTGGCCTTAAGGAAATCAAGAAAAATGGATAAATTAGTTTTTTAATAATTTACTAATATGTCATAATAATCCAAAAAAACTCTGTATCACCTTAATTAATTAAATTTATATTTATTTTAGTATTTTTAATATCATTTATTTGGTTGTTTCAATAATAAAATAAATACTACATCATCAATTGAGAATTATTTAATGTAATTATTTATGCACTAAAAATTAAAAATAAAATAACATGATGTAGATATATATTTTAAATTTAAAAATAATATCTACAGTTGAATATATATTCTGAATAATACCATAGTAAAAATAATATAGTTATTAAAATATGAATGTGATATCTTTGTCTTTTATTTAAATAAAATATTATAAATATCATAACCTTATCAAAATGCTCTCCAAAAATCATAAATAAATTTATATCATAGAAATAAGTTAATTAAGTTAAATATAGACACTTATATTCCTTCATAACCTACCATTTTCCCCATATGGACACATAAGAGATGTTTAAGACAAATAAAGTGACATTTAGTGATTTTCTTTAATTTAAATAATATCAATGTCATTTTCATCTAAAATTGTCCATTAAATAACTCAAATTATAACATTAAGTGTTAAGGGTAGAATGTAAATGAAAAAAATATTATTTGAGAAAATTTTGGGGTAATTTTCTAATCCTTACCATTTTATTTGTAACCCAAATCACCCAATTTACCTTTTATTGAGGCAATAGAAATTACCACTGTTAATACTCATATTGGTTAAAAATTAAATAAAATTATTTAATTAATTTGGATATTTTAAATCCAAAATGAAACCCATTTTTCAATATTCAAAATATATA
Source organism: Viscum album (assembly GCA_963277665.1). NCBI lineage: Eukaryota > Viridiplantae > Streptophyta > Magnoliopsida > Santalales > Viscaceae > Viscum > Viscum album. The sequence continues at coordinate 1,384,309,327 of OY728137.1, read as the reverse complement.
ATTTTTATAATTTAATTTAAAATTTACCCTATAGACGTGATGAAACAATGAGTTTTTAAATTAAGAATGTTCAAAATAGTGAAATGTTCTTATATCAAATTTGAATATAAAACTAATTGCAATGATCTAAATTGAATTTATTAATTTATATTTTATGAAATTTTACATTAAATATAATTTTAAAACTAATTTAACATTATAATTTATTTAGATGAAAATTTAGTTTTCCATTAAAATGCAGTATATTTTTACTATTCATTAAAAAAATGAAACTTTTCAGAAAAATACCAAAAATTTACCCTGATCTAAATTTAAAATTAATTTTTTTAGCAATGAGGTATTTTTTGTTCCATATAATTTATAAGAGTGTAAAAATTTATTTTTTAATTAAGTTCTCCATTAAAAGGTGGTTAAAATACCTTTAAAAAAACATAACATTTTTTGCGTAAAATTGGATTCATTGTTAACTTATAACCATAAAATATTTTGAATGAATGTAAAAATATTTTAATGAATATATAATATATAATTTTTTTAATTTAGTAAATACTATTAATTTCTAACGATTTGATTGCGCGGTTATAACAATAATAATATTTTATTGTTCATTTTAGCTGGGTGTTGTGTGAAACATAAGCCATCAAAGATATTTACTTTTTTAAGAAGATAAATATCATAAATTTATGGGATGTTACATTCTACCATCTTTAAATAAATTTATTCCCCTTAATTTAAACATGTGATTGGTAATCGTGAAGTTTTCATTTTAAAATACCCTTGAGTAAATCCCACATTATCAACAGAGTTAATAAAAACTATTATTCCGCCTGTGAAAACACACAGGACTATTAAATTTTCTTTCAAATCATATAAATTATACATTTTATCTATTCATTAAAACCATATGTATATTACATTTTCATTCCAATCACATCCACATAAAGTCATAAAGGCAGTTACATTGGAGATTTAAAGTTTACATCTGAAAAAAATGTCAAGGAATTTGTAATGGAAACTGGAGTTGCATCAATGAAGGAGCGTCACTTGCTTCAAAAGCTAAAAAGCCTGAGACTTCCACATAGAATTAGAAACCAGTGACATTTCTCCATCATCTAAATGTAAACCTTCTTAAGTAAATGTGAAGAGTGTGGGATTTTGGGTTTTAAACCCCACATGAATAGATACAAATCAAGGGTAAGCAGAGCCTTCAACTAATTTAGAAGACCTACCAAAATGAAATTGAATAAAAGAATAGATGAATAAAGATTGAATCGTTATATAGAATTAGATTTAGTATCACCATTCTACATAAACTGAAGCTGTATAATGTATACGTATATATATAATATTTAGAAACATAAAGTGCATACAAATTCTAGAAACATTACATTGAAATTCAACAACAAATAAGAAATTAATGGAAGGGAAATAGAAAAATGATAACATATTTTTACATAAAGTCCATACCTGATATATGGGGACATCCATCTTGAGCACTCTTTTTGAAGGTGATGTTTTAAAAAGGTACCATCCATCTTGAACAATGTTATTGATCATCCCAGAAAAAATATACATAATTACAAACTAAAATATCAGTAATGTAAAATAATGTGTAGTTTTTTATTCTATAATGGATACTAAAATAACAATATTAAAGAATTGTTTTAATCATTAAAATAAATAAGTACAACAAGAACAAAACCTTGGTAAATTATAGAGATCCGAGTTGTCATCAGTTCTGTAAGTATATGGAAGTCTTGTCTCATATTTGAATTGGAAGTTTGGTTTTGAGAATCAGAAGGTAAGGTAGTTGAGGTAATAGGTAAACCTTTAATGTGGCTGATCAATTAAATAGAAAATGTATCATGCAGACCAGAACATGAAATAAAATTAAAAATAATAATAATATACATACCTCTGGATAGGAATAATACTCTTTCCAGCCTACTCTTTATGAAGCTTGCTATATTATTGGAAGGTGTGTGTTCCATCTCTGCACTCATAAGATAAGATATTCAATAATAATAATTTATAGTGAATAAGATACTATTTAAAAATAATAGTTAAAAAATATCATATTTTAAAGCATAACTTATTATTATAGGATGTTTTATTTGAAAAATTATAGGTCCTAATAGTTAAAACAAGTTCTGTTTTTAGAGTATGTGTATAGTGGTGTTAAAAATATAGCTCCATCACATATTTTAACACTTTAACTGCAAAATATGGAACCTTCTAACTTCCAATGTTGGGATCCTTTTTAATAGGAAAGTGGTTTTTGTTTCATGCCCTTAACTTATTTGGTTGCAGACCTAATACTGGTAAGGTACTTCAACCAAAGAGAAAAGTACATTAGAGTAATTACAATACCCAAAAAGCAGTCCAAAAAATTGAATGATGACTCACTATGAATACAAGTAAGAGTTAGTATGTACTGATACAAAATAGTTTTACCCAGTGCATGAAACTATAACAGTGGACAATATTTCTAGGACACTATGTTTATCCAAATTCGACTGTTCGGTTAACTATGTCACTATATATGGAGAATATAAACCATGCTTGGATATTATTTAATATTCTATTTTCAAAAAAAATTTGATTCAGTCATACATTTTCAACAAGAATGGATACTCAATTAGTATGTAGTATTAGTTATAAAAAATCAAATTTGAAATCATATAAAGATTTGGTTGTAGATGTAAGAAACATTGTATAATGGTGCATGTGTACAAAATCATCAAAAACCAAGAAAATGTTGTTGAACACATATAGAGGTAGGAAGACAGTATTGAAGTTGAACACATTTAATGATCTAATAAATGACCCACTTCTCAATAAAAAAACATGACTCACTGCTCAAATTAAATACACATTCTAAATGTCCAAAAATATATTCACTTCTCAAATTAAATACATCATCCACTACTCAATGAGAGTATATGCAGTCTAAAAAATGAATAAAATAGCATATTAAATAAAATTAAAATAAAATATTAACTGAAACAAAATAAAATGACCCACTTCTTGAAAATATACCCTTTCTCCAGTCTTCCATGACGTTTTATTTCTCCAAAATCAAGTGTTAGTCCACCATGTCACCTTGTAAGCATGATGGAAACCCTATATGAATACTGATTATACTGAATATATTGATACCATAAATATGTGGTACAAAATATTTCAATAAAATGTTAAAAAAGTTACAAATTTTTTTAGTTTCTATGTATAATTATCTATATGGGGACCTTTATAAGGTGAGAGAGAAATATTAGCTTATGATAAGTCACTATGTACAATTATATTTTGAGAACATGACTTGTGTGACAATAACAGTAGGTTAATGTTATGTGTGTTAAGTGGTTAGACCATGTAATAATAATTAATCACCAATCATAATGTCATAATACCATCTATTTCATATTCTAGTCATATTTAACAATATTCACCATATATCATATAAAACATGGTGCTCTATTTTTCTATGTCATGAACGAAACATGCAAGTTCTTAATTTTAGGACATGATCTTGTGAACCAAGCACACGACATAGGTATGATACCACTAAGGGGGTTGAAATGATCAAAAGATGCTCATTTATCTTAGAGGAAACCATTATAATTCCAAAATCCTAATAACACCATGCATGGAAGACAAAACCATGATGTATATTAAATAAATAACCAATTTTTATACCTTTGATTGGAATTCACTTCCACAACATTCTTCATTATTATTTTTGATGAATATCCCTCCAAAGGTTTCCATCAAACCTCCCTAAACAGATTGTATTTGGGGGACAACATGAACAACTCAATTCTTGAGAAATATTTTACAACATTCCATAATGAAGTGTTAAAAAGTTACAAATTATTTTAGTACATATGTAAAATATGATTACGTAAGGATCTATATAGTAATTTTTAAAACAAAAAAACCAATTTTTTGTAAATTATAACCTGTTTAATAATGTATTATGAAAATTTAATGAATTAAAGGAAAATAAGTGATGTTATTGGGGTAATTGGTGTGAATGTCTCTATTTAAAGCTGTTATAATCTCAGTCATATGCTGAAAAATCATTGTATTTTCATTGTATTTTTCATAGCATCTACCCCACATTGGGTGTCTACAGACCTGTGTTAAATATGGGGTGAGGAGGAATCTAATTATCAAATTCACCAATTTGTAATAGATTTATCTTATCTTCTATTAAATTTCATAGACAATTTGATTTGGATAATTACCGCTCTATAGAAATAACATGTGTACTGAATAGTGGTGGATCTTACTACAAGAGTAGTGGAAACTAAAATCTACTTGAATTTTTCCATATCCATGCTTGAAAAGAGGAAGGAACACATTATTTTTAGTTGGACACATATAGAACCTCTATTTCCCAATAGTAAAATTGCACTACAAGAGAATGCAGTGTATAAGTGAGAATATATAGAATACACATATCATAGATGAAACTATCTCGAGTAGCACCTGATCATATCCCTCCCCTGTACGCATCATCATATGGTCCCAAAATATAGCACCATGAGTTTATAATAGACCACCTATATCTGGTGGTGGGATTGGCTTGTAACATTATCCATCTAGAGGTCTTCTTAATCTCATAGCATCTCCTACTGGTCTAATGAATCCACCTCCCGAAGGAAAATCCTATAAAATATAGGGAGACCCCTAACTACAATGATTCCTTTCTAATAGAGGTTCATCCACACTACTACTGTTGTGAAAGTAAATTATTACATTGGTTGGGAAATTTAGAACCATATATTATCTACAAATATATTTATTTCATTACCAACATCCCTACTATATTAATATTTATAGGGATATTATGTAAATTTATGGAATAGAGTTCAATATCTATGCACATAAATTTAACAATATCTATCCATAGATGTTAATATGTACACATTTTGGATAGTCAATCTATGTACACAGATATGGTGATGATGCCCCCTAACATGAAAGAATCATTTAAGCTTTTTTCCATGCAAATAGTATATTATTTTTAATGTTAGTTAATTTTTGTGCCTGATATAAAAAGAACTATGACATCCTATCCTGATTTAAATTGTTTAAATCAATTCATATAACAGTACAGACCTAAATTAATAAATGTACAAACAAATGAAGTGACCTAACCTAAAGAAGCAACAAAAGAGGGAAATTTTTTAGATTTCTGGGCACATCTTGATGTGTTGCTCGAATAGAACATCAAAGTGACATCATTAAAATAATGAAAAATTTAATATATAGTTTATAACAAATGAATCTAAATGAATTTTGACAATTTTAATGATTACGATGGATAAAATTACAATAAATATTAATTGATAATTGAGAAATAGTCGAACTACATACCTTCTATACAATTTTCCCCACCCCAACCCTTTTGTAAGGAACATCAAAATACTGTTGTCAATACAATATCCAATGATGCTTGACCTGAGAGAATAATCAAATTAATGAAATGATTAAAATACCATGTGGTTCATTAATGATAGGAGAAGAAACAGAAATTTTAATATTGCAAATAAGATGATATCAAAATTTCGGCCTTTTCAATTCCATTGATGTAGGAAGATGAGGTAATATCACATAAACTGGATATTTATCACCTAAATTGAAAACATTAAACAAAAAACATGATACCACATCATATTATGAAAATGTGAGTATGGGGAAGGAGTAGATAATTCTAAAAAATGCACATTCCAAGCATGAAATAAAAAATGTACATGTCTCCAATTCAGCTATGATAATACATTAAACCAATTCGGCTACATCACCACTTCAAAAAGGAATCTTCTTCTTGCAAAAAAATTAATCCATCGATAGATAGTTTAAAATTCAACTGAAACCCAGCTCCGCATCATCAGATTCGATATCTCCCCAAAAATTGATTCCTGGTTAATCATTCTCATCCTCAGATAAAATCTGCTTTCATTTCCTCATTTCGAGACAAATTCCATGAATAACATATCCATATATTTTTTATCCAGAATCTATGCTTGTAAAAAATGGAGTTTCTTCATCATCTACACTGGCGGTAAGGAAATGAACATTTTCCGAACCTTGAGTCAAGCCCTAACATGGTTCATTGGCACGGCTTAAAAAATATAACTAATCTAAATGTTGGAATCACATAGTGTCATTTATCTTGGTGGTGGTTCTTCCATGAAAAGTCGGTTGAGGATCATTGTAGGGGAGAAATATCCACCGATAGCTCGGTTTGGGATCGGGCTTGTCATCATCCTCGCATCAATGAAAAACTCGGTTCAAGATTATTATATTGCGGCCTTGTCTTACCAATAGTAGTGGTTCACTTGGTTGGTCTCTAAACTTCATGAATGATTGGAGAAGTGAGTGGTGGTACTATGTCGGAGATCTGGTTATGTCGGCTTGTCAAGAAGTCAACAGTGGCGGTGACCTTTACTTCAATTCATGGTGGTGGGTCAGTTGATCATGTTTCGACAACACGACTCAATAATGGAGGAGTGAGTGAGGGGAGAGGCAACAGAGGTGGATGCATATGTGGGGGTGAATGGAATATTCTTCCTATAAAAAAATTAATCCATTGATGGATAGTTTAAAATTAAACTGAAACCAAGCTCTGCATCATCAGATTCAAAACCTCCCCAAAAATTGAATCCAAGTCACACATTCTCATCCTCAGATAAAATCAACTTTCATTTCCTCATTTTGATTAAAATTTCCATGAATAACATATCCTTCTCTCTTTTATCTAGAATATTTTCTTGTAAAAAATGAAGGCCCTTCATCATCTGAAATGGCATCAATTAAATGCACATTTTCTAAACCTTTACTCAATCCCTAACTTGGTTTATTGGCTCGACTTAAAAAATATAACTAATCCAAATGCAGTCTTCACATAACGACAACGATCTTGGTGGTGTTCATTCCTTGAAAAGGTGATCAAGGATCTCTGTAGGGTGGAAATATCCATTGACAGCTCGGTTCGGGATTTGGCTCGTCATCATCCTCACATCAACGAAGAACTCGGTTCAAGATTTTTATGTTGCAGCCTCGGCTTCCCAAAAACAGTGGTTCACATGGTTCATCTCCAACCTTCACAAAATATTGGATAAGTGAGTAGTGGTACTATGTCAGAGATCTGGTTATGTAATCTTGTTAGTAATTCAACAGCGGCAGAAGCCTTTGCTTCGATTCATGGTGTCAACTCAGTTAATCACGTTTTGGTAGAATGACTCAACAATGGAGGAGCGAGTGAGAGGAGCGACAATAGAGGTGGTGGAATATGCGGGGGGTGAAGGTAAAGGTGAAACTAGAGAGGAGAATATGATAGGTGAGGGGGAGAGGGGAGTCAGGTAGGGCAACGAGAAAGGGAAATCGGGGAGGGAGAGCGAGAGGGGATTCAGGGAGGGGGGATTTGGGTAGGGGTGTGGAAACCCTAGAGTAGGGAGAGAGGGGAGTTGGGGGGGGGGAATTGGATTGGGGAGAAAATATCTGTGGAAAATACCAATTGTGGGTGGGATAGTGGACAATGTTTTTGGGTTCAGAGGGAGGGATTCATAAATTGGGTGATGTGGAGGCATATAGTGGTGACATGTGAACTAGAAAATGACAACTTTAGTATATATATATTCCTCTTAAATGGAGGGAGAATAAAATGTGATGGTAACCAAGAAACATGGTTTTCCTATGGAATAAAATTATTGGGAAGTGAAAACAAGTACATGAAAGATAAATATAACTATCATTTAGTTTTCGTGAGTTACGGTCAGATTATATTTATAGTTCCCAAACTATAATTGCTAATTATATGTAGTATAGTGATAGTTCAAGTTTGGTCCCATATCGATCTTGGATTGGATAAAAGGAACTAATCTCATAACCCTTTGGGGTAAGAGTCCTCTTAAGATGTTTGAGTTCAAGAAAAATACTAAATCTAAGAGAAAAGTGTTTAGGATCATAGATATGGAAGGAATCAAGATCAATTTCAAGGTTCAGTAGAGAGAATGATCTTTAATTATAACTTGTTATGGTTCTAAGTTTTAGGCTGCAAAGAAAGAAGAGGTCACTAATTGATCTTTATTATACCAACTAGATCTACCTAGGAGACAAATATTTCTGGGTTTGGAGATAGCTTCAATCAGGATGCATTAAGTATAATTTCTAAAGTAGAAATTATTATAGGCTAATGGTCATAACCTATTCTACTTCAATAAGGTCGGGGTCATTCATTCAAACATCCTATGGTCAAGGTTGCTTAAACAAAATTAAATTAACATTTTTTTAACCACATTACCCTTCATTAAGATTATAAAGTTGGTATTTAAAGATTAACTTGATTCAACAATCCCTACTCTTGATCCCTACCATAATAAGTTTATCTACTCATGATAGAATTGATATATATATATAGATAAATAATTGAAATCATGATCAAAATTAGAATAGAGATTGATATTAAACAATTGAAAAACACTCAATGATTTAGATTAACCAACTAATCAACGTTAAATTGAGAATACACAATATGATTTTCTAAACAATGACAGTGAAATAAAAAACTTTCTTATAATAAGAAAGAGAACAAGTGCAACATGAATTCTATGATGATTGATGAGTGAATAGAAGAAAAAGTGTAGAAAAATGTTGGTAATGAAAAATGGGATCAATAATGTCATTAAAATCAATATAAAGTTATTTTTTTAAAGTAAAATAATGAAAAGTCTTGAATAAATTCGAGTTTGGGGAGAGGGGTAGGAGAAAATCAAGAGGGAAGTCGAGAGAAAAATGAAAGAAAACTGAAAGTGCCACCCATTTGTTTTCTATCCACAGTATGAATTCTATAGGTAAATATCAAGATAATACATGACCTTTAATGGTGTTTCACATCATTTCATTTTGATCCAAGTTTCCCTCTTTAATTTTTAAATTTGTGCAGATCTTGAGTGAATCTCAACTGTAGATTTAAAAATTTGACTCCTTTCATGACATTTATCTGCATATCATGACCTGTAGCTTCCTAGGATTTATCTAGCATATGGGAATTGAATTCAATATTTACCCAATGTGTAATTGTTACTCACATCACATAATGGTTTCACAAGTTGAAATTCTTCTCAAATTTTCTTCACAGATTGAAACATGTTGTGAAATGATACTAAATGTTGTGTAAGGATGTTTCACAACATATAATAGGCAATTTTCGTTTTTTTTTCATTTTTTCCTTTGAAACCTTGAAAGCCTTTTTACTGTAATAAAATACACATACATGATGCATTATCAAGTAAATCATTGAAAATACTTAATTAACTAATTGAAAAACGTATATATGATTTAAAAATATCAAATCCCCCACACTTGATAAAATGATTGTCCTCAAGAAAAAATATCTCAATAGAAATTTAAAAAAGGTAATAAATTTTTAAAATAGGAAAAAATAATTACATATGGGTAAATAAAACTAAATATAAGCAGAATAGTTAGTCTCTAGAATCATCCTTACAGAGAAAATTATTCATGCCTCATAGCTCAGTTCTTTAAATTTTTTTAAATATTTTAATTACAATTTGTTAACTTTTCCTTAAACTCTAAATTTTCAATTTACATCACAATGAATTTTCTCTCATCACTCAGGGTGAAATAAAATTGGAGTTATGATAATACCCAAATTACATACTCCTAACCATAGGATTGCATTGGTTATATCATCTCCACTTTGTAAACACAAATACAAAATCAATCATGATGGATTCATCAATTAAGTTCTAGTGACTCTGAGGATATAGGCCAGTGGGTAAGCAGTGAAAACAATATAAAAAAGGAGGGTAGGATAGGGAGTATAATACATGAATTCCATGTAAATTATAATGAAACGAATCCTCCATAGCTAATAAATTCCACTCTCCCAACAAATCAATTTAGATCCATGTATATATATCAAGTGAGTGTAAAAAGGTATCTTGTTATTTTATTTTTCTTTTTGTATTTTTATTTTTCAAAATTCATGTATAAGACAGATCTCACATCCATACCCTAACCACGTATGATCTTTTAGGGGATTAATCAGTCAATAAATAGTGATTTTTGACATTCCTAATACAAAAACCAAATATTTTTCTTTTTCTTTTGTATTATTCAATGGAAAAAAGATAGGTTTAAAATTCCACAAAGTACACATGGATCAAAACAAACTAGTTTGGTGAAAAATAAAATACATATCTATAGTAAAAATCATCCCATTATGGATGAAAAAGTCCCCCATAATTGTTCAATGTAAAGTCATGCATTATACAAAAAGTAGGTTTGGAAGGGACAATTAGCTTGGAATAGCTGTATCCTATAAGGTCATTCATGGAAACTATGAGATTAATGAAGGAAATATATAAGGTGGAACCAGGAAAAATAAGTAACTCCAAAAATATTGCCTCAATCATTTTAAAATTTTATTTGTTTAGTCATAACCTCAATAATATCTTAATGCATGTTTTGTTAGCTTTACAAGTTCTAGGTGTAACTCAAGAAATATGCTCAAAATCATATAATCCTATCAGGAATGAGAGTAAATAAAGATAACTAGAAATCATTAAGGGTTTGAAACCATGTAATATGTTAATTAAAAGTAATTTAAAAAATTTGAATATTGAGTTAAGTTAATAAAATCAATAATAATTCTACGAATCTAAATAGGAACAAAACATTGATTTCCAAAAATTTCCAAGTTAAAATTTTCTTTTTTTAAATGGTTATAAGGAGTTTTAGGTTTAAATCATGATTTAAAATAAAAAATATCTCCTAGATAAATTAGAACAAACAAAAATAAAAGTGTATCTAAAGTGAAACTCAAGAAAAACTCCCCCACACATAGAATGAGACAATGTATGAACTATATGTGGAAGTACTATGGGATGGTTATGTCAGATAAATTTGTATAAATGGAAATATAAATTTGGAAATGAAATTATTAGGAATCAAGAGCCCCCTCTATGGAGTGGTATTTCATGGGGAAATTTGACCTGTCTTGATTTTTTTGGAATTGTACTGCCTACAAAATGTGTCAGAAATATAAATCCTGCACTAGATATAATTTTAGTCCATAGATTTGAATCATTTTTAAGCTTTAAAATTGGTAGGTGCACACTGTGAATAGTAATGAAAGACACCTGATAAAAATGCAGGAATGTGTGTATAATAAGGATCAAAGTGACTCATGAAAAAAAAACTATAAATGGATGATGAGGAAAAAATCATAACTATAAACAATGAGAAAAAAGATGAAATATGGGATACCTCCCCAAAAGTGATAACAAATGATGTCTTTGGCTAGACATATGGAGTGAAGTATCAGGTAATATTGTCCATTGGCTCAGTCTCTCCTCTGTTGTTTGTTTCTATGCATTGAAGTTTCATCTATATCTCATGGTCTTTCAACATTATTGATCACATTAGGTGAATAAAAAGCATGAATATGATGTGGAAAGAAAGGTATCTATGCTCGTGGTGGTGGATACTGAGCACTAATCTCAAGGGATAACTCTTGGAGTTGGTGCTCGACATCGGTCAGGTGATGAGTCACTCGTCTGATAAGGACAGATGGTGGAATAGGTGCATCAAAAACCATAGATTAAACAAAGGAGTTAGAAATGGATATTATAAAAGTTTAAGGTTCGTAAAAGTAATCCATGTAAAAGTGAAGAAAAAATCAGTATCAAATATATGTAAATCACATTGATAAAATCATGAAGGGAAACAACAACAGTACAGAAATGATCATCGCCTAGTAGCATTCAAAAAATGTGGGGAGGGGACTGGGGTACCCTATGAAAAATAAACGTTAGTAATGAAATCATCATCAGTCCACTCCTAAATAGTGTGTGGCTATAACTACCTAACCTGTTAGTGGAATTGATGGTAGAAGGGCCTACTGCATGATCTCTTAGGGCCTCAATATAAACCTCTATAACTACTAGTGCGCATCGATAGGTATCATAATCCTTGATCAGGAGATGGATCTTGTGTATAATATGGAAGATAATGATCTACATAAGACTACGAGAGGTTAGTGGAAGGGTGATCTAAAAAATGATGAGATGGTGGTCTGGGTGTGTAATGAAAGATCCCTCGATCAGTGTGTCTCACATCCTCTGAGTATAGGCTTGGTAATAAAATGCGAACTGAGATTCCATGTTGACGGAAGGTCCACCCATGGATGTAGTGAGTATAATTACATCCATCTGACTAAAAATATCATGAGAATCATCTTGGGAAAACTAGTCATGTGTCAGAGCTCTATGTATTTTATGTAGTGTTGGGCCTTGGATCTAGGTGGATTTTTGATCCTCGGTTCATGATCAGTGTGAAAATCTCAGTCTATCATCCATCAAAGGATCATTGAATTAGATTTTTATGAATAAATGTACACTGTAGGGAATACATGAGATGCTACAAAATACTCAATATAAATATTGAGGCCTATCCTGAATTCCACAAAGGAGAGATCATGAGGTTTTTTGCTGAGTCTGAAGAAAATGATGTCTGTTGAGACCTCAAATGTAGTTATAAACTCAAAAAACAGATCGAGATACATATCCTCACCTACCACAATGATGGATGAAATATTTAGGCACTCGAGGAGATGGAAGACCTCCTGGTTAATATGTAGGCATGTAAGGACAACCATGTCGATGGTTTTGTTTCTCTGAATCGGCTTTCCCTACAACCAATTAAGGGAGACATAGTGATTGGGGTATAAGAAATGGATAATGAGGTGAAAATGAGGGTGGTATACATCGTTAGACTCACTAGATGAATATTGGGTATCCTATTGAGTAGATGTTTTCTTAGAGGCCACATGGAAAATGGAGGAGGAATCTATGTGAGGTGGTGGGGATGCAGTAGGTGTAACACCTTGTTGGTACTTCACCAAAGGTGGATCATCATGGCTAGATGCAGATTCAATAGGTGTAGGGTACATGGTATTTATTCATTTCATTGGGTTTAGGGTTATATGAATATAGTCTTATAAATAGGATATAGAGGGGGTGGGGTGTGTTTGGATGAGAGGGAGAATAGATGGGGGGTGTGTGGCCAGGGGGTGTGCGGCTTTGAGGGAGGGAAGGAGGGGGGGGGGTGCATGGGCCGTGGAACCTAGGTTCAATGTATTTTTTAAAAAATGGACTCTATGGACTAAATGATGTGTAATTGGGTTTCAAATCATGTATTTGGAATTTTTTTGAAATTTTTGATTGTGAAAATACATGTTGTGTGTTACAAGTACCAAATGTGCAATTCCATCTTTTTACTCAGATTAAAACTAGAATCTGATCTTATTCTCTTGAACTTCCCTAAGGTATCCTAAGAATTATTCTAACCAATTATCAAATAAGATGACCTATCCTGGGTTTCCTCTTAGTCAAATATTCCTTTAACATCTTGATTTTGTCACTTTGAGGCTCAGATGAATTTCAGGCGGCCAACGCAGCCTTCACGGAAGGGTTCTTGATATATCTTAAATATTTGACCATTAACTTTGAAAGGTGGTCCACATTCCTTCTAAATTTCAATAGTCCCAAAAGGAAATACTTTAATTTCTATGAAGGGTCTTGACCATGTAGACTTCATCTTCATAGGGAATAATTTTAGTCTCAAGTTGAACAAAAAACCTTATTTTCTAGAACAAATATGCGTCTTTTAATCCAATTATCATGCCATTTATTTGTTTTTTATTTGTAGATATTAGAATCTTCATAAAAATATTTTATAATTTCTTTTAATTAATATAATTTCATCATCCAAGATTCTATAGCTTTTTGATAATCGAAATTGAGTTTCTTAACTATCTAGTACGAGTGATGCTCTAATTCAACTAGAATATGACAAGGTTATATATATAGCAATAAGAATAGAGTGGTAAAAATGGGTGTTTTATACATAGTGTGGTATGACCATAGTGAATCATCTAATTTCAGACTCCAATCACTATGAATTATGTTTATGGACTTTTCTAAGATTTGTTTGATTTCCATATTTGACAATTTAACATGCCCACTTGTTTATGGATGGTAGGGAGTTATTATATTACATCATATTCTATATTTATCCAGTATTACTTTAATATATTGATTAGTAAAATGTGTTCCCCGATCAGTCTTGAGTAATCTAGGAAATTCAAATATTTAAAACACATTTCTTTCTAGAAAGTTTGTGACTACTTCTGCTGTTTCATGTGATGTAGTCTCAACTTCAACCTTTTTAGAGGCATTGTCAACACCAAAAAGGATATTGGAATTTCCATGTGAATTGGGAAATAGTCCTCTTAAATCTATCCCCATACATCAAAGATTTTGACTTCCATGATTTGTTTTTTTGGAATTTATTTTCTTTTTCCAATGGCGCCCATTTGTTGGATCCTATCACAACCTTGAGAATAAACCCTTGAAACTTGGTGTATCCTAGGTCAGAAAATTCCAATTTAAAAGATCATTTATACCAAGTTTTATTGTCTATGTTTCCCTCTAGTTGGTTATATATGACACATTTCTAACACATTTTTTATTTCATCTTCTAGAATGCATCCATTAGCACAGTTCTTACACAAGAGTGGTACATCCTTGTAGTGGTGTGATGCTTCAGCTAAAAATATTCTTATTTGTTGGTAGGATAGATCATGATGTAAAGTTCCCATGGTGAGATAATTTTCAATATCTGAAACCATGGTTTTACACTTATGTTGAAAAGGGTTTCATCAGGAAAGCTGAATTCAATGTTGATATCATCATCACCCTTTATAAGTGGTAATGGATATAGCATCCCGTCTTTTTATCACATAAACTTTCATTACATTTTACAAAACCGAGGATCTTTAAGGTTTGGTGTCTTAGAAACCAGGAACTTAAAACATGAAAACATAAAACATTATTCTTAAACACTTGAAAGGCTTCTCCTCATGTTCATCCTAGGTTCATTACTGCATCTCATAACCTGGGTACATACATCAAAAGAAAGGGTGAGCAGAAGGCCCAGTAAGGGAAACAAGAGAAACATTTTACATGTGAACTTGAGATACTACAATAAGGTCATGAAAAGAACTTTAAGGCATGAGAAAGAAATCAGGATATATATCATAATAAAAATAACATTTTTCATAAATTGAAGATGTGGGTACAACATTTAATATTGACAATCATTTCGTTTCCCCAAGGTGCATCCCCAAGGTGTCATTAAAAATTACCAAGGTTATTCACCAAGGTATCAGTCTAAAAGGTCATCTCTAGAGATTAAGTCTTTACCCAATGCATTGGAGCGCTATCTGGGCGCACCCTTGACATGTATTTATTATCATGTGAGCCACATATACCATAATCAATCATTTCATAAACAACCCATATAGCATAAAATCAATGGGTTTCATTTCATAATCATAACGTCTTAAAAACAACTTTAAAGACATGATCTTTATGTCACTTTAAACCCACATAAAGGGAAAGACGGTTTCATGTATGTAAAAACCAGAATTCAAAATTGAACATTTTGGTATATATGTGAATAAACATATAGAAGAGAGAGATTTGAGTATTTACTTAATAAAATCAATGAACTTTAGAAAAAGAGAGAGACATTTTGAGACGAAAATTCTGCACCATAACTGCTATGTTACAGGGTTTTAGAAAACATTGAAAAGAGAGGGGACATGGGTCACCCACTAAAAAATGATACCTAAAACAGTAGGGGAACAGAATATATAGTATTTAAGAACATGTTAATAAAATTTCAATGATATACCATATGAAATGAATAACTTTAAAGGAAGACAAAAATAAGATTTCTCTTATGAGAATTTGGCAGCCTAACGGCGTCACTTAAAACTTCCAAAAATGGATTGACGAGATCAAATAGGGACTCTCATCATATGAAAATAAATGATCAGTATGATAGATATAGAGATCATACACCAGAATAATAAAAATGAACTTGAAAGACTTGACATGAAAGTAGATCTTGAAAACGAGAAGGGTGAAAGAACCCCTTAGAAATTCGGCATCCTAACAGCGCCACTTAAACTTCAACAAAAATGAATTGATGAGATTAAATAGGGTCTCTCATCATATGAACATAAAATATCAGTATGATAGATTTAGAGATAATACCCCAACATAATAAAAAAGAACTTGCAAGACCTGACATGGAATTAGAACTTTGAAAAAGGAGAAAGGTGAAAGAACCACTTAAAAATTCGGCAGCCTAACGACGTCACTTAAACTTCAACCAAAAATGAATTGACAAGATCAAAATAGGGTCTCTAATCATATGAAAATAAAGGTTCAGTATGATATATATAGATATCATACCCCAAAATAATAAAAAGTAACATTAAAGACTTGACAAGAAAATAGAACTTGAAAATGAGAAGGGTGAAAGAATCCGTTACAAAAATTTCGGCAGCCTAACGACGCCACTAAAAACATCAAAATAATGAATTGAAGGGATAAAATGGGGTCTCTCATCATATGATCATAAAATATCAGTATGATAAATTTATAGATCATACCCCAACTTAATAAAAGAGAACTTGAAAGACTTTACATGAAAATAGATCTTGAAAAATGAGAAGGGAGAAAGAATCCGTTACAAAAATTTTGGCAGCCTAATGACGCCACTTAAAATTTCATAAAACGAAATAATGAGAGTAAGAGGGGATCTATCATTATATGAACATGAAAAGGGAAGTAATATGAGTATAAAATAACATCATTTAACATAAGAACATGGAGTATAAAATATATTACATAAAAGAGATTTCTTGAAAAGAAAGAGAGAGGTCAGATCCCTTACCTTAAAATGTAACTCTTAAAACTCAAAGGTTGGGACCTTGAGGGCTTGGGGGAACATTTTGAGGACTCCTTGGGAGGTAATGAGACCATAAATTCGTTTTGGGAGAGTGGGGAGTCGAAATGTATGAGAGGATGGCTTGGTATTTATAGGGAAAGTGAGGGGACAAGGCATTAATGGCCAAGGGACACCTCAAAAGTGGTTTTCTCAAAACCATGTGCTCTCCCATGGTTTTTCCCATGGAGTTAGGCCACATGAGGCCCCCCATACAATAATTCATCACCTTTGGTCGGACAACCCATACAATATCTCATGATATCATCATGGCACAGTTATGATATCATTAAACATACCGAAACCCTAAAACTGTATTTTTACTATTCACTGAAAATTCAAATTTCTCAAAAAGATCCCAAAATTTCACCTTAACCAAATATCAATGCCCTGATTTCAAAAATGAACTCCATTTTATAAAAATAGTTTTATAAATATTTTTAATATATTTTTTAAATAAATACACTATTCACCGAAAATTCATTTTTTTCAGTAAAATCCCCAAAAATTACCTTAACATAATATTGATGCTCTGAGTTCAAAAATTAAATCCATTTTATAAAAATAATTTTCTAAATATTTTTAATTTAATTTTTTATTAAAAAACACTATTCACCTAAAAAAACTAATTCTTGAATAATAATTTATGAAACCGTTATTTAACCATTTTATTGAATCTCATTACTTAATCAAGGTGTCTAAATTATATTAAAACTTTCTTTAAGTGAGATTACTAATCCATTTGGTCACATTACTAATCCTAAGCGTAAAATCACTATTCATAATTTACTATTCATCAAAAATCAAGTTGATCTTATTAGAATCTAAATTTCATACTGAACATAATTGTAGAAGACCGTTTTTTAAATATCATTACACATTTTTAATTATTTAAGGTTTACATAAACATTTTTAAAACATCCATTTCGGAAATTCATCAAAAATATACATACTCTATTTATCTGGTCATTTAAAAATTCATAAACTTCATCATAATAAGAAATATCAATTTTTTATTTAAAACAATGGATTACAGAAGGCAGTTACGGTCTCCTTACATAGCCCCTTATCACACCAGCATAAGTCCTAAGTGTAAGGTGTGCTAAGGTGAGAGAATCCGAGGGAGGCTCGGCCAACATCGCACAAGTAGTAATTTCTATCAGTTTGAACTTCTCACGAAGGCGATCCCATTCTAGCTTCACACGATGAAGTTCAGCTTGGGTTTGGTCCAGAGTAAAGCTCAGTGGTGCTACCTCCTTCCCAAGTTCTATTATATGGGCTTCGATCGGCCCAAAACTACTGGGTGAGGCCATCGAATCTTGTTTCTATATTAATTAACCAATATTACTTGTATTTAGAGACAAATAATCAAAACGTTTAGTTTCCAGCGGTCATATTGACCAATGATCATATAACAGTCAAAACCCGACGGTCTCATTTTAATTATACTCATGTTATCAAATGAATCATTTTTTTGAGTATAAAAATAAAATAAAATAACACATAAAATTAGGAAACAAGATTTATTGAAAATTTCAGGTCGTTGCAATCTTCCCCCCTTAAGAAATTGCGTCCTCACAATTTTTAAAATTGGGATTTGAAATTTCATTGAACGTCCCACATCGGAAAAGGAGTCAGTAAAACTATTACTTTAAAAGAAATAAAGAGAAGTACAAAGGGCACCCGAGTTAACCCACACTAGGATTCCATTTAGGAAAACATGGACATGGAGGAGAAAACAAAGGGTCAAGTTCTGAGGGAGAGTGATAGAAAACATGATTAGGAGAAAGTTAACCATAAGAAAATCCCAAACTTATGATGTGTGTAAATAGTCTTTAATTACCTAGTAGGAAACGTAAACCAACAACGTTTTTGTTTTACGTTCCTTTCCATAATTTTGAGGAATTCATCTACTACATAGAACAAAAACATAAGAAAATATACTTACCTTCATGTAGAGTTTCATCCTTTAATAAGTCTCTACCAAAACTAATCTTTTCTCAAAATGATGAGAATTCAAAAACACTTAGTCTCATCAAAAGCACAAGAATCATCTTCTAGAGAATCACATAATCCACAAAAGATTAACTATCTATTTCTTCCATCTTTAAACATTATCCCAAAAATAGAAAGGGTATGGTAAAACAACTCTTCAAAAAGAAAGAATCCCATAGGAATGGAAACTACTTTTAAATCTTCAAAGTTTCATGGTACTACCCAAAGTTCATTATAGACAATTCCATAAATAACGGTCCTTAAAATTCCCCAAAATAAACCAAACTAAGATTGAACCCCAAATACAAGAAGCACTTGATAACATAGTCTTCCAAAATAAACTTCATTGTCCATCTCCAAACAACATCAACCACTCCTAACATCTTATAACAAAAGTAGCTAACCTAAACATATTTTTACCCAAGATAGGTTAATCATTCCCATAAGTAACCTAAATCACTATAAGTCCATCTTAAATTCATCAATTTTTCAAAATATAAGTCAACCTTACTCCTCAATGAAAATACCGTAGTAATCTATTTACCTCGATCATATAGGGTCCCCAAAATAGTGAACTTCTTCCAAAATAATAATCATCTTTTAATCCCGTAATCATCTTTGTCATATTAATACAATAATCGTCGCATTTCCTATCACATTTGTTGTTGGGAAATGTTCTTCCATATCCAACAATTAACTAAGAAAAGAAAGTATAATTAGAGGCTTAAATACTTAACCAATAATCATGAAAAGGAACTTAAAGCATATAAGGATAACTTGTAGAATAAAAGTATACCATAACTTGTGATCCCCTAGGTTTCAAACTAGGTTATCCATGATCATATATTCTTATTTGAATCTTTATTTTATTGTATCTTTGTTCCTTTAATAATGGTTCATACTAAGCTTATGAATTTACCAAAGAATGTCCCCCGGGAGTGTCGTAACCAAGAGTGCAGCAAGGCCCATTGTCGTGTACCAGTTCCCATTCGAGTCTAGCTCAAAGCGGTGTTTTCTAGTTTTACCCCTATGTACATCTGTGCCAGAACCACGTCTACCTACTCGTATCCAGACATGAATGCATTTTCTTGGCAACCCCTTACTCAATACTCACCAAAATACTAGGAAGATTTCCTATATTTAAACATTTCTATAGGGTTCTTCCTAGAGTTTTCATATCCTAATTTACACAAATAACTAAACCATCCTTTGATACCAACTATAGAATCCCATCTTTTTATCACATAATCTTTCATTACATTTTACAAAACCGAGGATCTTTAAGGTTTAGTGTCTTAGAAACCAAGAACTTAAATCATGAAAACATAAAACATTATTCTTAAACACTTGAAAGGATTCTCCTCATGTTCATCCTAGGTTCATTACTGCATCTCATAACCTGGGTACATACATCAAAAGAAAGTGTGAGAAGAAGGCCCAGTAAGGGAAACAAGAGAAACATTTTACATTTGAACTTGAGATACTACAATAAGGTCATGAAAAGAACTTTAAGGCATGAGAAAGAAATCAGGATATATATCATAATAAAAATAACATTTTTCATAACTTGAAGACGTGGCTACAACATTTAATATTGACAATAATTTCATTTCACCAAGGTCCATCCCCAAGGTGTCATTAATAATTACCATGGTTATTCACTAAGGTATCAGTCTAAAAGGTCATCTTTAGAGATTAAGTCTTTACCCAATGCATTGGAGCGCTATCTGGGCGCACCCTTGACATGTATTTATTATCATGTGAGACACATATATCATAATAAATCATTTCATAAACAACCCATATAGCATATAATAAATGGGTTTCATTTCATAATCATAATGTTTTAAAAACTGCTTTAAAGACATGATCTTTATGTCACTTTAAACCCACGGAAAGGGAAAATGGGTTTCATGTATGTAAAAAACAAAATTTAAAATAGAAAATTTTGGTATATATGTGAATACCCATATAGAAGAGAGAGATTTGAGTATTCACTTAATAAAATCCAAGAACTTTAGAAAAAGAGAGAGACATTTTGAGAAGAAAATTCTGTAGCATAACTGCTATGTTACAGGGTTTTAGAAAACATTGAAAAGAGAGGGGACATGGGTCACCCAATCAAAAATGATACATAAAATAGTAGGGGAAAATAATATATAGTATTTAAGAACATGGTAATGAAATTTGAATGATATACCATATGAAACGAAGAACTTTAAAGGAAGACAAAAATAATATTTCTCTTATGAGAATTTGGCAGCCTAACGGCGTCAATTAAAACTTCCAAAAATGGATTGACAAGATCAAATAGGGACTCTCATAATATGAACATAAATGATCAGTATGATAGATATAGAGATCATACCCAAACATAATAAAAATTAACTTGAAAGACTTGACATGAAAGTAGATCTTCAAAACGAGAAGGGTGAAAGAACCCCTTAGAAATTCGGCAGCCTAACGACGCCACTTAAACATCAACAAAAATGAATTGATGAGATCAAATAGGGTCTCTCATAATATGAAAATAAAATATCAGTATGATAGATTTAGAGATCATACCCCAACATAATAAAAAGGAACTTTCAAGACTTGACATGTAATTAGAACTTTGAAAAAGGAGAAAGGTGAAAGAACCACTTAAAAATTCGGCAGCCTAACCACGTCACTTAAACTTCAACAAAAAATGAATTGACAAGATCAAAATAGGGTATCTAATAATATGAACATAAGGGTTCAGTATTATAGATATAGATATCATAACCCAACATAATAAAAAGGAACATGAAAGACTTGACAAGAAAATAGAACTTGAAAATGAGAAGGGTGAAAGAATCCGTTACAAAAATTTCAGCAGCCTAACAGCGCCACTTAAAACATCAAAATAATAAATTGAAGGGATAAAATGGGGTCTCTCATCATATGATCATAAAAGATCAGTATGATAAATTTATAGATCATACCCCAACATAAGAAAAGGGAACTTGAAAGACTTTACATGAAAATAGATCTTGAAAAATGAGAAGGGAGAAAGAATCCGTTACAAAAAGTTTGGCAGCCTAACGGCACCACTTAAAACTTCATAAAACGAAATAATGAGAGTAATAGGGGATCTCTAATTATATGAACATGAAAAGGGAATTAATAGGAGTATAAAAGAACATCATTTAACATAAGAACATGGAGCATAAAAGAAATTACATAAAAGAGATTTCTTGAAAAGAAAGAGAGAGGTCGGATCCCTTACCTTAAAACGTAACTCCTAAAACTCAAAGGTTGGGACCTTGAGGGCTTGGGGCACCTTTTGAGGAATCCTTGGGAGGTAATGAGACCAGAAATTCGTTGGGGGAGAGTGGGGAGTCGAAACAGATGAGAGGGTGACTTGGTATTTATAGGGAAAGTGAGGGGACAAGGCATTAATGGCCAAGGGACACCTCAAAAGTGGTTTTCTCAAAACCATGTGCTCTCCCATGGTATTTGCCATGGAGTTAGGCCACATGGGGCCCCCATACAATAATTCATTACCTTTGGTCGGCCAACCCATAAAATATCTCATGATATCATCATGACACAGTTATGATATCATTAAACATACCGAAACCCTAAAACTGTATTTTTACTATTCACTGAAAATTGAACTTTCTTAGAAAGATCCAAAAATTTCACCTTAACCAAATATCAATGCTCTGATTACAAAAATGAACTCCATTTTATAAAATTAATTTTCTAAATATTTTTAATTTATTTTGTAAATAAATACACTATTCACCGAAAATTAGTTTTTTTTAGAAAAATCCCCAAAAATTACCTTAACATAATATCGATTCTCTGAGTTCAAAAATGAAATCCATTTTATAAAAATAATTTTCTAAATATTTTTAATTTAATTTTCAATTAAAAAACACTATTCACCTGAAAAAACTAATACTTGAATAATAATTTATGAAACCATTATTTAACCATTTTATTGAATCTCATTACTTAATCAAAATGTCTAAATTATATTAAAACTTTCTTTAAGTGAGATTACTAATCTATTTGGTCACATTACTAATCCTAAGCGTAAAATCACTATTCATAATTTACTACTCATCAAAAATCAAGTTGATCTTATTAGACTCTAAATTTTGTACTGAAAATAATTACAGAAGACTATTTTTTGAATATCATTACACATTTTTAATTATTTAAGGTTCACATAAACATTTTTAAAATATCCTTTTTCTAAAATTCACCAAAAATATGCATACTCTATTTATCCGGTCATTTGAAAATTCATAAACTTCATCATAAGAAGAAATCCCAATTTTTTATTTAAAACAAAGGATTACACAAGGCAGTTACGATCTCCTTACATATCCCCTTATCACACCAGCATAAGACCTAAGTGTAAGGTGTGCTAATCTGAGAGAATCCGAGGGAGGCTTGGCCAACATCGCACGAGTAGTAATTTCTATCAGTTTGAACTTCTCACGAAGGCGATCCCGTTCTAGCTTCACATGATGAAGTTCAGCTTGGGTTTGGTCTAGAGCAAAGCCCAGTGGTGCTAAATCCTTCCCATGTTCTGTTAGATGGGCTTCGATCGGTCCAAGACTACTGGGTGAGGCCATCGAATCTTCTTAATATATTAATTAACCAATATTACTTGTATTTAGAGACAAATAATCAAAACGTTTAGTTTCCAGCAGTCATATTGACCAATGGTCATATAACAGTCAAAACCCAACGGTCTCATTTTAATTATAATCATGTTATCAAATGAAGCATTTTTGTTGAGTATAAAAATAAAATAAAATAACACATAAATTTAGGAAACGCGATTTATTCAAAATTTCGGGTCGTTACAGTGGAAGTCAGGACAGATGACCAACGATGACATTTTATGTGCCATTGGTATCCTTAATTATGATGTCAAACTCTTAGAGCTATAGTATCCACCTTATCAATATTGTCTTGTAATCCTTTTTATTCATCAAATATCCTAGGTCATCATGATCAGTGTACACAATCACCTTATAAAAAACCAGATAAGAACATAATTTCTCAAAATCATACACAACTGATTAGAGTTATTTCTTTGTAGTTTATTAGTTTAATTGAGCTTTATTCTGCATGCGACTCATATAATTGATATGGAAGAAGATGTGACAAAGTCATTTTCCTATAATAGTTCCAATAATTAAGCCTATGAAATCACACATCAATTGAAATTCTTTTTCCCAGTCTGGTGAAATGATTACAGGAGTAGCTATCAGGATATTATTTAAAGAATTAAATACCCATCAACATTATTTAGTAAATTCAAATTAAGTTTCCTCTGATAATAGGTGATTAAAAGGGGAAGAAACTTTTGTAAAATATTTTACACAATGTTGATAGAATCCCGTATGGCCTAGAAATATTCTTATACCTTTGACTATGAAGGGATAACGTAAATCTTTGAAATTTTTTATCTTAGCGAGGTAAAATTTGACGCCATTCTTGTAAATTTTATGTCTAAGGACTATGCCTCCTTGGACTATAAAGTAACATTTTTTTCCAATTTAAAACTAGACACTTCTCTTCATAGCACTGCAAGTCTAGCTCAATACTGCTTAGGTAGACTTCAAAGGATCTTCCATAGACTAAAAATTCATCCATGAAAATTTCTACGAATTCCTCTTCCATATCATGGAATATACGTGTCATGCATCTTTAAAAATTTTCTGGTGCATCACACATACCAAACGACATGATCCTATTGGAGAAGGTACCAAATGGACACATAAAAGTTTTTTTGAATAAGATTTTGGGTTGAATGAAATATAATTGTATCCTGAATATCCATCAAGGAAATAATAGAATTTATCTCATGTGAGTCTCTCTAAAATTTGATCCATAAATGGAAATGGGAAATGATATTTTCAAGTTTATGCATTTATATTTTAATAGTCCATGTATAGTCACAATCCAATTGAGATACGATTTGATATTTGTTCATCTTTATCATTATTTTTTATCGTGATACCACCTTTATTAGGAAATAATTATAGTGGGATCACCCACTTTCTACCATAGATTAAACCGATTATTCAAGAACCTAGAAGTTTTAGTACTTATTTTTTAACAAATTCATTCATCTATGGTGTGAGTTGCCTCTCAGGTTGGTGTTTGGTTTTTTCACCTTCCTAAAGTAGAATTTTATGGGTTCATAAATCAAGGTTGATTCTTTAATGTTATCAACTCCCTAGGTAATTGACTTCTTATACCTTTTAAAGAATTTAACAAATTTTTCCTCTTGTGACTATGACATTTTGGAGTTAATAATAACTAGAAGTGCATCAGTAATCTCTATAAAGGGATACATGAGTGTATTATAGATATGATTTAGTTCCAGTTTTGGCAGAATAATGACTGAGGGTATGAATGGTGGAATACTGTCCCCTGTAAGAGGTTCTATGTAGTTTAGTTATTCAATGTCATATTCCTCATTTTCATTAGGGGGTATGTCATCACTCTCTTCTTCCATGTTGAAGAAACCTTATCTTTGGTCAGTGAGATAAATCACATAGAAATCAAAGGAATCATATATTTGTTGTTCTTCCTTTGATGGATCGAACACAACTTGTTATTATCCAACTTAGAATATAAGTCTTCTTTGATTCACGTCAATTGGTTCCTTTCTAGTGCCCAGGAATGGTATGTTTTAGATTATTAGAATGTATCCTTCCTCTTCCATGTAAAAAATGAGAAAGTATGATGAAAAAATAAACATGCTAACTTGGACTAAGAAATCCTTGAGAATTCCTTGGGGATACTTTATAAAGTGATCAACCAATTGTATTTCTAATCTAGTTGGTCTGAGTTCTTCAAGTCCTAGATTGTGGAATACACTTATCAAAATGTGGTTTATGCTAGATCCTAAATTGAACAATGATATTCCAAAGTTACAATCCCCAATTGTGTAAGTAATTGAGAAAATACTTAGGTATGTCATTTTTGGTGTAATTTTCTACTAAATAATAGGAGAATATTTTTCAATCACTAAGATGACTCCAAGGTCTTCCATTTTCCATTTTTTTTTGAAAGGATATCTTTTAGTAATTTTTCATAGGTGCGAATTTGAGTGATTTACTCTATAAATGGAATGTCGATGTGAAATTTCTTGAAAATTTTAAAAAGACTATTATATTTAAATTCCATTATTCTTTTCCTTTCAATTTATGGAAAAGTAATGGGTGGTTTATAGGGTTGTGGATCAACATAAACTTTCTTTTTTTGTCTTATTAGGTGTTTTTTTGTGGTTGGTGGTACCTATTGAGGTGTTACTTGAGTGGTCATATCAAATTCTTCCTCTATGACTGGGGTATGATTCTTGGGTTCCTTAGTTTTTCTTCCATTTCTTCCACACGTTTTATGAAAATATAGAACTTTTACAACTCCTTAGAACCAATTCCATTTCCTCTTCTGTAAGGTATATCTATATATTACCAGGTAGGGTTCCTAGTAATCTGTCTGAAAAGGTCTTGGAGATCTGAACCATTTTATGATCGAGGTTTTGAAGTGCAACCAATTGATTCTGAATTTAATTTTTTGGGTGGTTATACTTTGATCTTACTTTTCAAAAAAGTCCGAGAGTTGATTTTATAGATTTATTTGAAGAGTTACAACTAGTTTTTGAGGTCTTGGTGGAGCTCATTGAAATTGTTGTTGTTCCCTTAAGGGGAAGGGTTATTGTGATACTTGTTGTTGTTGAAGGGGCACATGATTCATTAGTGGATATCAAGGTTGACCTTGATTTCAGAAATGTGCGTAACCAATTATTTGTTAGCAATGCCCTTGAATATTTTTCTATTTCTTTTTTATGATCCTCTATTGAAAATATTGTTGCGACTATTAGAACTGTTGATTTTTCTGATTTTAATTAACATAATTTCAATCATTATTTGGTTGTTCATTAGTAGTTTCTCTATATTATTGATATAGATGCATGTCACCATACATTTCTCATGACAGAAATGCCATTACAGTAGAAGGATAGGGGGTGCGCTAGGTAGTTGAAATTATTCGAGATTTTTGGGAAAGGATTATACACTTGTAGCTAGTTGTGTATTTTATTTAAATTTTTGGATACCACATAAAGGTGATCCACGATCAATATTCAATAGGATGACATTATGAGAGACTTCATATAGAAGTATCCATCCTACCTCAGGAATCTTAAACATCAGTCCTCTATCAGTTATGACATCCAAGACTATGTGAGAAGATGACTGGAGGCCTTGATAAAATGTATGGATTTGGATCCACATGCCGAGTCAATGAAGTGGGAACTTCCAGGTGAGTTCTTTAAAATGATCCCCTACTTCCCATTACGACTCTCCATCTTATAGACTGAAATTATGGATGTCGTTCCACCATTTCCATGTACAGATCGGTTGAAATTACTTGTCCATAAATTTCATGGATAAATCATCCAAGTCGTGATAGAATCTATTGATAAAACTTTGAGCCAATATTTGGATCAGTCTCACATATATAAGGGAAAGAATCTGAGTCTTATGAAATAAGAAGACACTCCCTAGTTGAGAAAGGTATCACATAATTCTAGGATGTTTGAAATGTGTACATGGGGATCTTCGATTTAAAGTCCACTAAATTGTATGATGTTATGAATCATATGAATGAATACAAGTTTGATCTCGAAGGTGTGTGCCTGAATAGGATGGTGCACAATACTTAGTGCAGCCACATGGATTTATGCTAATCAATAATCCATGACCTTGAATTCATGAAGTCAAGGATTCTCTCAAGGAACTAAAATTTCATATTGGGTGGGTTGGGTTGATTCAGACCCATAGGATTACTGCGGTCTTCCATTTGTGAACAGAGGTGAGTAGAGATGTACCTATATATTTTAGGTTTGAAGGAAATCTATTATTATACATTAGGGATTCTTGAATGAGTTATATGTCCCTGAAGAATTAACTAATCCACAAGAGGGATAAGGATGCAGTGGAATTTGAAAGAAAAGGGAAAGGAAAAGAAAAGGAAATTGTGGAAATAAAGAAGAAATCCTAGGTTCTTTTCATAGGATTCCATGAAAACCATAGAAAAATTGATCCTCGAAAATGGAGCCAAAATTTTATGTACCAAAACATGTTATTTAGTTCACATTAGATACAATCATATTAGATTTATATTTCCCAAACTACACATGAAACTTAGATGTAGTATACAGATAGTGCAGGGTTACTCCCATGAGGATCTTGGATTGGTAGGATGGAACTAAGATTAGAAACCTTTGGGGTATGAGTAATTTCAATATGGTTGAGTTTAGAAGAAAGACTAATGTTAAGAGAATTGGTTTTATGATCAAATGTAGATAAGGGATCATGATCAGTTTTGGGGTTCAGGAGAAATAATGATCTTTAATTCTAACATGCTATGGTCTTAAGGTTAGGAATGTGAAGTGACAGGAGGTCACTAGTTGATAATTATCAGACCAACTAGCTCTATCCAGGAGACTACTATTCCTTGGTTTGGAGATAACTACAACCACGCTGCATTAAGTCTGGCTTCAAAAGCATAATGTATCGTAGTCTAGTTTTCATAGCCTATTCTACCTTAATTAGGCCAGGGCCATTCATTCAAACATCCTATGGTCAAGGTCACTTAAAAAAATTGGATTAATATTTTTTTAACCCAATTACGATTCCCTAATATTACCAAGTTTAGAAATAAATATTAGCTAGATTCAATCATCCCTACTCTTGATCCATACCCTAAGAAGTTCATCTACTCATGGTATAATCGATTACAGATAGAAAAAGGATTGAAATTATGATTAACATGAAAACCTAAATTGAGATTAAATGATGGAAAAAATGAAATGATTCACATTAACCAATTAATAAATATGAAATTTATAATAATCACTATGATTTTTAAATAGTCATAATCAAATAAAAAACATACTTATAATAAGAACGATAACAAGAACAACATGAATTCAACAAAGATTGATGAGATAATCGATGAACACGTGTAGCACATTGTTGGTGATGAAAAAAATGAATGATTAAAAACATTGAAATCAATCCAAGGTGCTTTTATTAAAGTAAAAAATGAAAATACTTGAAGAAATTCAAGTTTGAGGAGAGGGTTAGCCAAAAATTGGGAGGGAAGTCGAGAGAAAAATGAGAGAAAACTAAATGTGCCACCATTTTTTTCTATCAACAGAGCACCTACTATAGGTAAATATCAGGATATTACATGATTTGTAATGGTGTTTCATGTTGTGTAATTCTGATCCATGTTTTTTAATCTGTGAATATCTCATCTGAATATTGTCTATAGATTTGGGAATTTGACTCCTTTCACGACGTGCATCTGGGTCTCATGACGTGTATCTTCATATGGGTTTATCTAGTAGGTGAGAATTGAATTAAATGGTTACATGACATGTAATGGTGAATCACCTCATGTAATGACTTCATGAATTGAAATTATTCATGACCTTGCTTCATGACTTGCAACATGTTGTGAAATGATACTACATGTTGTGTAATGATGTTTTACAATGTGTAATGGCCAATTTTGGTTAATTTTTTTTCATTTTTTCCTTTGAATACTTTAAATCATATTTCCTAAAATAATCAATATATAATTCATTAATTATCGAGTAAATCCTTGAAAATACTTAATTAACTAATAAAAAATGTAAATATGATTTAGGATTATCAGTTACTATAACAAAACTGTTATTCTGCGATGAGTAAAAATACCATTTATTTCTCTATATGAAAAGTATAAAATAACATTTTTGTTCCAAAATAATTTTCCCTAGATTTGAGGGAGTATTTTACTATTTAGATAATATCCTGAGAAAATAAACTTACCTGATTACTTTACATGTCACAAGTATAATCTCATCCTTTCATTGTTCTTAGATATATTTTCACTTAAACTCTTACTCCAAGAAATGGGTATTTGTGAGTATTGTTTTACCTAAAACACTTTTATGAATCATAATATCAGCAATTCATTCCTCTAACTTTAATATGTTTACAGAAAAAATGGTTAGCTCATGATATAAAACATACTTTAACCTCAAACAATAATATCCAAAGTTCAACTTAATCCCTTACATAAGTAGTTACCTCAATACCCATTAAAAATAATCATGCATAAACTAAAATTCCAAAAATTTAGAAGAAAGGTCACTAAATTTTAAAAAACAACATAAAAATAGATTCCCCAAACAACATAATGTAGATCTTATTGTCAAATACCAAATATTTGATCGCCATAAAAAATTAATAAAAACATGCATGCTTCCAAAACAATTAAGAAGAGGTACTGCAGTACAATTCTTACATAAATCATGATTTTTATAACAAGAGAATCATTAATAAATTATATCTTGAATCCCAAATACATAAGAACTTTAATCATTCTACTTAAAAAGAAGTAATAGAATAAGATTGACCTTGATCCATTTTCTTATTATGAGCTATATTTACTTGATGCGTGGGACATTCATTTTCATAGTTCCCCATCTCCTTACAAATGAAGCATTGGAAAACATCTTTCATTCCTTTTCAATCTAGGGACTAGTTCTCTTTCTCTATAAAATTGTAGCAAACTACCATTACCTTCATGCAAGTACCATGGTTTTTCCTTCCAAAATTATCACATGTGGAAATATATTTCTTTCTTTTATTTCATTTATCCATATTTTTCCTAGAAGTACTCTTGATCATGTTCTCCATTAAAAATATATAATACTTAGAATATTATTTCATTGTGTTGTTATCATATGATACCATTTATTCATATGATGAGAATGTTTAGGAGACTTGTTCCCTTCTAAAGAGTTGAAAGGCCATAAAAGATATGATCCTTCATACACATTAGATAATGTAAATTGGTGGGGTTCTAATTCTTTTTTATAGGTACAAATTTTAAATTATGAAATACACTAGATTAGACCATATCATTATGAAATATAATGTATAATCCCAAAACTAGTGAAATAATTAACATAAATTGAAAAATTTATGCAAATCTAAAATTATAAACATTGTTTATTTTTGATGTTCTTCCATGTTCATCATAAAAGTCTATCATAGGTTTATATTCCATAATCTATGTTTTTCTAAATCTAGTTCCCATGGTTTCTACTAAACTTTCTCTCAAACCAACTATAAAGACCCAAACCCCAGTAGCCTAGAGAAGGTCCCTAACTTTATTACATTGGCATGATTATAGGGTTTTATATCCTAAAGGACCAAACTATTTAGTATCCTTTTAATAATAGATACATTATTGACATTAACATTACATTTAAAAACATAAAAATAAAAAACAAATCAGCAATAATTCCATGCATTCCTTTAGTATATCCCTGCATAACAACCACAAAATACTTCCTCATATCCTGGGGAAAAATTAAACATAAGAAATTGGTGATCTCAGATTATCTATAAGGGTATACATATAGTGAAAGCTACCATCAATAAATAGGAATAAAAAATATGGTAATATAAATAACTAAAACACATTTCATTTAATAAATAACTTGTGCATAATATAGTATGAATGAAATATGATCAAATAATTCCATATAAATAATTAAATGAGAATGAAACATAAACATAGATCCACTTGTTTAATAATCACATGAAAATCAATGTAT
This sequence comes from Viscum album, assembly GCA_963277665.1. Lineage (NCBI taxonomy): Eukaryota > Viridiplantae > Streptophyta > Magnoliopsida > Santalales > Viscaceae > Viscum > Viscum album. The sequence goes on along the minus strand of OY728137.1, from coordinate 1,384,277,757 downwards.
ACTCACATAACTAGGGAATTTATAATGTAGGAAATGATAAATATGCAATCAAGTTCTCATCCAAGAAGTCTACATAAATGGGAAAGGCCTTAGTGAAAACCAAGTATAGTTTGTCTCACGAGACCCATCGATGCATCGAGGGTGGGCCCTGACCGACACTTACTAAGTCCAATTAATTCCTCATATAAAAAGGGTGAAACATAAACAACCTATATATTTATATTGAAACTAGCATATGGAATATAAATATTTTCCCTATTCAGTAAACATAATCATAATCTATATATAGTAACATGATGAATGGTGTCAAGATAGTACATCCCCCATCAAAATGAACATAAAACATTAAAACAAATATGGCATATGGTTTCATTAGAGATCAACATAAATTAATCATAATATTAAATATAGGGTGGTTACATAGATGAAAATACTCTAACAGAATCATGGAAAATATCTTGAGAGAAATACCCTTTTTTTACTTTGGAATTATTTATTTTAAAAACCATGGAATGAAAAATGAAAAAATTTTATATGAAAATGGAATTGAAAAATTATAAATTATTCCACCAGTAATTATGTCATTATGGAAATTGAAAGATATTTTCATGTTGTATAAGGTAAAAACACTTCCTTTCAACTTTGAAAAAAAGAAACATTTAAAAGAGTATTTTAAAAGAAAGTGTGAGAGTTATATTCCCCATAAAAGTCCTAATTACCAAATAAAAAAATTTAATATGATTATAATAAATAAATTAGTAATATTATATATGAAAGGGAAGTGTATATACACCACGAACAAGTAATACATGTTGAATAATGCATATCTCACGAAAATGAATGTGAGATGAGAAAACTCTCATCTTAGGTTCGATTTCAACCATACCCGCACAAAAATCTTGTATAACGGTTTTAAACATATCATTTACTTATTTTATAATCATATTAACATTTATTACAACATATATTATCCCATTATAATGTTTTAATTCTCTTTTATTAATAATATATATTCATTTCAATATTTTAGATGTTAATTTCATTGTTTCTCATGCTTGTTTTGTCATAAAATTCATGGTTATCTTGAATAGGGTACATATCAAACATATCCAAAATAACATTAATGTTAAAAATATATATTATTTAATCATTACTTAAATTTTATAACAATTTTTAAATTTTGAACATAGAAAATGAACTACACTTCTATGTGGAGACGACAATCCATACAAACACACATGAAGTGCTTTCATTTTTCATAGGATGGATAAATGGTATGATATGGTTATTTCATAATAATAATAACATATTATTTTATATATGACACAATAGATGTTATTTTATAATGTAAAAAACACATGAATATAATGTCAAATAATAAATGAATTTTAATGAGTTTGTAAAAACAATTACCTCTTCTTCAGAAGACATCCTTTAGATCTCTTCTCAAGGGATATATAGTTAATATTTTTGGAGTAACAGGACCTCCAAAACATGGATAAATATTTTGGGAGTATAAATGGGAAGGGTTTGGTTGATCTAGAAGGATCAAGGTGGTGAAATGAAATAAATTATTTCCCTTTTATAATTGAGGTGAGCGACACCCATGGAAAACCACAAAAAATTAAATTAAATTAAATTCAATTTATATCCAAATACAACCCAATGGATAAGGATTATAATATTATATGAGATAATGTTGTTATATAATCAACCTATAAAATTTATTCTTGTTTTTTTATTCTTTTAAACCTTATCACTTTGATTGAATTTAGTTAACATAATTTAATTTTAATTATGGTAACAATTTATTTAATATTAAAAGTGGTAATTTTTTACTTGTAAAATTTCAATTGAACCATAAATGAATAATTTTTTCCATTTTAGAGCAAATAATAATCAATTTTTCTTTTTAAATATTTTTTTATGATTTTTAAATAATTTAATAATATATTCTTTTGATAAAATATCATTAGTTTTAATTGTGACACTATTCATTACTATGGACTTAGAAAATCAAGACAACTAGATAACATTGAAATTAATTATTTAATAAAACCATAATAGTTAAAAATAATCCATAAAATTATTTTACCACCTTAATTAATTCAAATTATATTTATTTAATATTTTTAATATAATTTATTTGATTGTTTCATTAATAAATTAATTATTGTGTTTTCATTCTATAATTATTTAAGGTAACTATTTATTCACTAAAAATTAAAAATAAACTAAAATGATTTATATAAATATTTTATCTTTGAAAATAATATATATAGTCTAAGATATATTTTTAATAACACCATAGTAAAAATAGTATACTTATAAAAATATGAATGTGACATATTTGTCATTTGTTTAAGTAAAATATTATAAATATCATAACCTCATCCAAATAAACCCCAAAAATAATAATTAGATATAGATCATGAAAATAAGTTTATTATGTTAAATATTTATTCTTAAATATGTTCATATCCTACCTTTTTCACATGTGGACACATAATATTTTTTTAAGACAATAAAAGTGACATTTTGTGATTTTCTAAAATTTAAATAATATCAAATAACTTTTTATGGAAAAGTGTAAATTAAATAACTAAAATAAAAAATTTAGGAATTAAGGGGATAATATAAATCATTCAATAATATTTTTAATAGTTTAAGGGTTATTTTATATTTCTTATCATTTTATTTTTAACATAAATTACCCAATTTACCCTTTACCATGGTAAAAAAATTATCAATGTTACTATTCATATTGATAAAAAATAAAAGATACATATTTAATGAATTTTTATATTTTTAATATAGATATGGAATCAATTTTTCAATATTAAAAACATAAAATTTTTCGAATTTAATTTAAGATTAATCCTACAGATGATATAAACAACACGTTTTTAATATAAAAATGTTCAAAAGATTGAAATGTTATTATATCCAATTTCAATGTAAAATTTATTCCAATCACCTAAATTGGATTTATTGATATATAATTCATCAATTTTATTCTTTAAAACTATTTTTAAATATAATTTAACATTATAATCTTTTCAGATGAAATGTTAGTTTTTAATTAAAATAAAATATTCTTTTACTATTCATTAAAAATGAAACTTATTAGAAAAATCCAAAAAATACCCTGAAATAAATTTTAAATTATTCTTTTAGAGATTATTTTTTTTAATATAATTGATAATAGTGTTAAGATTTAGTTTTAAAAAAAGTTTTCCATTAAAGGGTGGTAAAACTTCCTTTTGAAAAATATTGTCTTTTTAGGCATAAAATTGTACTCATTATTATCTTATGACTATAAAATATTTTAGATGAATCTAAAAATGTCTTATTGAATATATATTATATAAATTTCATAATGTTTTTAACACTATCCGTTCCTTCCAATTTTACAGTTAGGTTATAATAATAATAATTTTTCATTATTTGTTTTAGCTGGGTGTTGTGTGTAACGAAATCCATAGTAGATATTGAGTTTATTTAAGAAGAGACATATCTTAAAATATGTTGGTGTTATATTCTTCCCCTCAAATAAATTTAATCCTATAAATTTAAACTTGTGATTGGTAATATTGGATTTTTAATTTTAAAATACCCTTGTGGAAATACCACATCATCAATAGGGTTAATAAAACTTCCTCTTAAATAGAGGGAGTGGAAAATTTTATAGTCACCAAGAAATTAGGTTTATCTATAGTAGAAAATTAGTGGTAAGTGAAAACATGTACATGTCATAGAAATTTAACTATCGAGTTCTGATGGATAGTGATAGAAAACATGGTTATTAGAAAGATTACCAATACAAAACTGTAATTCTGTGATGGGTTAAAAGAGCATTGATTTCTTAGTAAGAAAAGTAAATGAATAATGTTTTTATTCCAATAATACTTTTCCCTATATTTCATGGATTATTTTACTATTAATATAATATCTTGAGAAAATAAACTTACTTGATTACATTTTACGTCACAAGTATAATATCTTCCTTTGGTTGTGCTTCAATCTATTTCCACTTCATCTCTTACTCTAGGAAATGGGTATTCATGAAGATTTTTTACCCAAAACACTTTAATGAATCACAAGATCAACAAGTAATTACCTCAGACTTTATATTTTTATTGAAACTAAAATGGCTAGCACATGATATAAATTACACTTTAACATCAAACAATAATATTAAAAGTTAATCTTAATCCATTCCATAAGTAGATACCTTAAAACCCATTCAAAATAATTTTTTCCAAATTCAATGTCCAAAAATTTAGAAGGAAGGTCACTAAATTTCCAAAATAAACTTTAAATTAGATTCCTCAAACAACGTAATGTATCTCTTATTGTCACATACAAAATATTTGATCATCTTAAAACCTTAATGAAAACTTTCATGCTTCAAAATCAGTAAATAATAAGTACTACAGTAAAATCCTTATATACCTAATGATTCTTATAAAAATAGAATCACAGATAAAATAGTTCTTTAATACCAAATAAACAAGAACTTTAATCATTATACTTCTACTATAGTAACAACATAAGCTTGACCTTGATTCTTTTTCTTCTTACAAGATATATTTTCTTAATGCTTGGGACATTGATTTGCATATTTCTCTATGTACTTATAGTTTAATCATATTAAAACATCATTATTTACTTTAAAATCAAGAGACTAGTGTCCTTTCTCTCTAAAATTGTATAAAATTACAATTACCTTCATGAAAGTACCTGTGTTTTTCCTTCCATCATTATCACATATGGGAAAATATTTCTTTTCCTTAATTAATTTATCCTTATTTTTCTAGCATTACTATTGTTCTCATAATTCCCTATGAATCTATAATAATTTTATATTTCCTTCATTTTCTTGTTATCATATGATACCATTTCCTCATATGATGAGAATGTTTGGGAGACTCGTTCCCTTTAAAAGACTATAATAATTCCATACAAGATATTATCCTTCTTACTCTTTGGATAATGTGCATTCATGAGGTTACAATTCCTTTTGAGAGGTGAAAATTAAAAATGAAAACATACACTAGATTAGATCATATCATTATGAAACATAATGTATAATCCCAAAACTAGTGAAATAATAAACAAAAATTGAAAAATTTATGCATAGATAAACTCATAAACGTGGTTTATTTGGGATATTCTTCTATAGTTATCCTCAATGTCTATCATAGGGTTATATTCCCTAAAGTTTTTAACTAAACCTGTTCAGATATTAACTGTAAAGATCCCAACCCCAGTTACTGGAAGTAGGTGCCTTAATTTATTACATTGACATGATTACAAGGATTCACATCCTGAAGAATGAAATAGTTTAGTAGAATTAGTAAAATAGATACATAATTGAAATTCATATTACATTTTAAAACATAAAAACACAAAGTATTTTCTTCAATAATTCTTTTTTTCCCTTAGTATAACCCTTCATAACAACCACAAAAGTATTCTTTATATCATGGGTAAAAATAAAACATAATAAAGGGTTGATATTAAAAACTCAAAAAGTCTATACATATAACATAAAATATTATAAATAAATAGGAATAAACTATATGGTAATATAAATAACTTAAACACATTCCATTTAATAAATAACATGAGCATAATACGGTAGGAATGAAAGATGATCGAATAATTTCATATAAATAATTACATGAGAATGAAACATAACCATGAATATTATACTAGTAGAAAATTCACATGGAAATAAATGACTAATATTAGAATGAGAGAATTCATAATGTGGGAGATCATAAACATAACATCAAGGCCTTGACTAAGAAGTCTACATAAATGGGTATGGCCTTAAATAAAACCCAGTCTAGTTTGTCTTATGAGATATACCAATGTAATGAGGGGATATAACATGCCCCTCTAGACACTTAATAATTCCAATTCATTCCTCATATAAAAGGGGTGAAACAAAATCAACATATACATTCATATTGAAATTAAAATATGAAATATAAATAATTTTCCCATTCAGTAAACACAGTCATAAACTATCTTGAGTTATATGAAGAATATTATCAAGAATGTACATACCTAAAAAAAGATCATTAAACATTAAATATAACATGATAGATGGTATCATAAGATATAAACCTCAATTAAGCATAAGATTCTATAGAGGGTGTTGATATATATTAAAATACTCAAACAAAATCATTGAAAATTTCTTGAGAGAATTACGCCTTTTTAATTTGGAATCATTTATTTAAAAACTAAAACAATTATAAATGAAAAAAATTTTATTTGAAAATTAAATTTGTAAACTTTTAAATTATTCCTAAAGTAATTAATTAATAATTAAAATAGTAATATGTTCTCATTCTGTATAATGTTAAAAAATATTTCCTTTAAAAGAAAAAAAGAAATATTTAAAATCATATTTTTAAAATAAAATGTGAGCATCATATGACACATAAAAGTCATAATTACCAAATGAAACAATTTAATACCATTAATATAAATATATTGATGACATAAAATATCAAATGGAGGTATATATACACTATGCAAAATTAATAAGTGGTGAATATGGCATATCTCAAAGAAATGAAAGTGAGATGACAAAACCCTTACTTTAGGTTAGATTTCCATTATAAAGGTATAAAACTCCTATATAATAATTTTAAACATATTATTAACTAATTATATAGTAATATTATTAATTATTATATCATATATTATCCCCTTATATCATTTTACCACTCATTTATTATTAATATTCATTCATTTCACTATTTCGAGCGTTAATTGATTTGCATCTCTTGCTTATTTTGTCATAAAAGTTATGTTTCTCTTGCATAGGGTGTAAATAAAACATTTAAAAAATAAAATTAATTTCATAAATATTATATTTAATCATTAAATAAATTTTATAACCATTTTAAAATTTTGAACATAGGAAATGAATTACACTACTACGTGTAGACAATAAGCTGTACATACACATGTGTGGTGCTTTCGCTTTTCAAAAGATGGATAAATAATAGAATATGATTGTTTAATAACCATAATAACTTTTAAGTATATATATTATAGTATATATATTTTTTATAAGGTAAAATACAAATTAAAGGGAAGAAAAAGAAGGAATGAATTTGAACGAGTTGGTAAAAATAATTACCTCTTCTCTAGTGAACTTCTTTTAGATCTCTTCTCAAGGGGTCTAAAGTTGGTATTTTAGGAGTAAAATGACCTAAATAACTTCGATATGTATGTTTGGAGGATAAATTAGTAGGTTTTTGTAGATATAGAAGTCTCAAGGTAGTGAAATGAAATAAAGGAAGGATTACCCTTTTATAATTGAGGTGAGGGGCACCCTTGGAAAACCTCAAGATACAAAATTAGGTTGAATTCATCTTCTATACAAATATTACCAAATGGAAAAGGATTATAATATTAGATTATATAGTATTGTTATATAATAATCCAATTAAATTTATAATTATTTTGTTATTATTTTTAACCTTATCACTTTGATTGACTTTAGTAAACGTAATTTAATTATAATTATGGTAATAATTTATTTAATATTAAAAGGTGGTAATTTTTTTACTTCTTAAATGTACATCAGACTATAAATAAATAATTTATTAAATTTCAGACCAAATAATAATCAATTTTATTACTAAATATTTTTTTATGATTTTTAAATAATTTAATAAAATATTATTTTGATAATATATCATTAGTGTCAATTTCGACACTATTCATTACTTCGGCCTTAAGGAAATCAAGAAAATTAGATAAATTAATTTTTTTAATATATACCTAATATAAAATAATAATCCAAAAAATTATTGTATCATATTAGTTAATTCAAATTAAATTTATTTTAATATTTTTAAAATCATTTATTTGATTGTTTCAATAAAAAAATTATTACTAAATCATAATTTTATAATTATTTAAAGTAAGTATTTATTCACTAAAAATTAAAATTAAAATACCATGATTAATATAATACTTTTATATTAAAAAATAATATCTCCATAAATATATATCTTTTAAATAACACCATAGTAAAAACAATATATTTATTAAAATTTGAATGCGACATCTTTATATTTTATTTAAATAAAATATTATAAATATCATAACCTCCTCCAAATGGACCCAAAAAATCATTAATATATTTATATCATAAAAATAAGTTTTTAGGTTCAATATAGACACTTAATTTCGTTCATAACCTACCTTTGTCTCCATGTGGACACATAAGAGTTGTTTAGGACAAAGAAAGTGACATTTTGTGATTTTGTTAATTTAAATAATATCTATGTTTTTTTCTTGGTAAAGTATCCATTTAATAAAAAAAATTATAAACTTATATTTTAATGGTCTAAAATAAATCATCTAATATTTTTTGGGAAAGTTTTAGGGTAATTTTCTCATCCTTATCATTTTAATTTTAACCTAAATTACACAATTTACCCTTTATTGTGGTAACAAAATTACCAAAGTTACTATTCATATTGTTCAAAAATAAAGGAAAACGATTTAATAAATTTGGATACTCTAAATCAAAATATATAATCCATTTTTCAATATTCAAAACACATAATTTGCAGAATTTAATTTATAATTAATCCCATAAATGGGATGAAACAACAAGTTTTTAAAGTAAAAATGCTCAAATGATTGAAACGTTATTATATTTAATTTCAATATAAAAATTCTTAAAATGACCTAAATTGGATTCATTTATGTATACATAATATTATTTTACTTTAAAACAAATTGAAAATATAATTTAATATTATAATTTATTTAGATGAAGAGTTAGTTTTAATTAAAGTATTTTTTTATAATTCATTAAAAAATGAAAGTTATTAGAAAAATACAAAAAAAATCATCCTTAGATAATTTTTACATTTTTATTTTGGCTATGAAGTTTTTTTCTTTAATATAATTTCTAATATTGTCAAAAACAAGTGCGCTATTAAAAAGCAGTAAAACTGCCTTTAGAAAAATATATCATTTTATGCATAAAATTAGATTCATTATTATCTTATTCATATAAAATATTTTTGATGAATGTACAAATAATTTATTGAATATATAAGATATAAATCTCATAATGTGGTTAATAATATCCATTCCCTATAATTTAACAGCCAGGCTAAAACAATAATAATATTTTATTGTTTTTTTAGCTAAGTGTTGTGTGCAACATAAGCCCTAAAAGATATTTAATTTATTTAAGAAGAGACATATCTTAAAATATTTGGGTGTTACACTAATTCCATAAATAAATATAAATGAGAAGAATATATGAATAAATAAATGATATATATTACAAACATGTCCAAGTGGTCGATAAAATTACTCAGAACCAAAAAAAACTTCAACTAAATTCGATGCACCTTTACGTGACCCATAGTCACCATCCAAACTAGTATCTCCATTATCAAAGAAGAATATTTAAGGTCAATATTAAGAGGTCCTGATACCTTTAAAATATATGAATGTGTTAAAATTCCTAGTAGATATCCACCCTCAAAATCTATATAGTTGATTTAATATTACATCCTATAAATGGTAGTTTTAAATATAATAGAAAATATATAAATTTTTATGATAATTTAAATAAATTAATAAAAAAACATCATATTTGTGTTCAGAAGTTATTTTTTATTTTCATTAAATGAAAATAATCACTTTGAAAACACTTTTTACCTGATAAATCCTACATTTGAAAACCACCATTTCAAAGTCCTAATTTAAAAGAATACCATAAAATATATTTTCAAAAATAACATATAAATCTCAATAGGGTTTTTAATTTATATTTTTTTTTCCAAAAAAATCCCTAAAAACCCAATTTACACTAAAACTATGCAACATGATGTAAAAAAGTTTTAAAAATCAGCACATTAGAGTTTAAAAAACAAACCAATTTGACCTTATTATCAAAACACTCTAAAATATATTTGAAAAAAATAAATTTTCACATTTAAATATCAAACCTATCAAACCCATGACAAAATAGTTTGAAAGTTTATTAAAACCACACATTTGGTCTCCTTGTTCAAAAACCTTTCACACATGCATTTTTAAAAAATTGGAAAAGGAAACCAAAATATAATAAATAATGAAAAAATGAAAACAATAATTTCTATTTTAATATCACATAAACAAAGAAAAAAACAAATACATTGGTTCCATTGAATCATACAAGAAGTAGGGGACCCAACAAGGTAAACAAACTCCCCGAAATGATCCCGAGTGGGATCCTAACATCATTGAAATCATCTTAAGGTTTTAGAAAAAAAGACCTGAACTAGAGACAAGGGACCTTATTAGACACTGTTGAACCTATATTCATCCCCAGTAGTCCCACAAGACTATTCAAAAATATATATCATAGGAGGTCATTTTCCACCATGTGCTATAAGAAGGTTTCTAGATCATATGACCCCTACCCCTAACAGTCTAACCATCATGGTGTGGCCGAGAAACATTCCTTAAACATCCCAGTGCGGTAAAATGGGTCATTCTCTCATAAAGGTCACCTACTATTGACCTAATACTCCCATGACAAGTGAAATGAAGGTGATAACAAATAAACCATCCCAAGTATCAAATATAAATCAGTAAAAAAAACTCACACCTAACCTCATACACCCTTGAAAGTAACAAAACCATTCACATATATAAATATGTAGAATATATATATGTGTGTATGTGTGTGTATTTATAGATGTAAAACATCCCCTCATGGGATCACAAGCCACAACAGGCTTATCAATACTCACATGAGGCTCAAAGAGGTTCTCACACACTTTCAGGAAAACTCATTTTTCATAAATTTCAAAATGGATCTTTTTATAAAACACACTAGGAATATCAATACAAGTCATACTATTTTAAAATACAATCTCCATCCACTATTGAGACCAATTTTATTATAAAATTTCATGAACCCCATTTGGGAACTCACAATTCCCATAAAACCATTTTTTATATATTTAATGTCTTTAAAAGGTTTCAGATATAAAATATAGGGGTAAAAACACCCCTTTTAAATAAAAAACCCATGTAATTTTTTTTTTGAAAAAATTAAAACAATTGAAAAACTTGGTTGGAAAATAACAAGATATAAAGGACCATTCAAAAATTCGAGTTGGCATCATGAACCACATTAAAAATATTCTCAAGATTTTAAAAGCCTCTTGTGAAATTTTATAAAAACATAGCATGGAATCACATTCCATTACAAATTTTAAATCCATTTGAAATCAACTTTGGTCTATCATAGGACATACATATAATCTTAATTATTATAAATATCCAATTTAAAACTCACAAGAATTCAATAACATGAAATATAAAGTGTAAAAAATAAATACTCCCTTGATTCAATGAAAAACAAGGTGTATGGTTTCTCATTTGATAAAGAAACCTAAAAGATCCATAAGAGGCTCTTATAAATCCATAACAATAAAAATCAACAAGATTCAAGTCATGATGACCCAAATTTCAAGTGCTAATAATTTTAGGGTTCATGAAAGAAATTACAATTAAGATAAAATAGGAGACAGAAGAGAGGAAATGATATATAAGGACTTACCAAAAATCAATCTTCTAGAAACCAAGTAGTAATGTTATCAAAATGGAAGGTAAGAAGCGATAAGAATCCCTTGGGGTGGATCCTGGTATATTTTAATGAGAGGGATGGAAATAAAATGATTATAGGGTTAAAATTGATCAATAGAGAAAGATTAATTTCACTTTTTAATCAATATGGGAAGGCCACACTTTTTGAAAAACTGTACACCAACCATGTGTCGGTATCTTCCATAACAAAACCCATTCACAATGTTTTACTTCAGGAAACCACACGGTTAGGTAAACCATGGAAAATAATGCCAAATATATTTTTCAAATTGTAAATATGACATGTACACTTATCATATGATTTACTTAACCATGCACAAGACATTCACTATTACCAAACACACTAAATGTCTCACATGATATTTCCTAGGATCTACATCATTTTGAATATAACATACACCACCTGGGTAGACTAACTGTGCATAGAAAAAATAAACTTAAAAGTCCAATGTGTAAGGGTAACTACACAATTTACGATAAACGATTTGTGTAAACCATACCCACAATAAAAAACTATAAAATTTCCAATTTATGAGTTTAAAATTCTCCAAAACCTAATTCAAAAACAAATAACATAATATATTTTAATATAAACTCAATAATGATATGGTTAGTGTCATAGTTTCTCAATATCTAATTGTAATTATTATAATATTCACATAAATACCACCAATTATAGAAACCCATGCCATGAGTACTATCCAATTATTTATTCATAGTCTTAATTGGTAATCAAAATGTTTTTGAACATCCTCCCAATTATGTCTTCGAAAAAGTTTTTTGAGTCATGATTTAAAAATTATTACATAATATAACTCTCTTTTAAAACATTTAGAGATTGGGACATATATCAAAATTATTAAGGAAATATTTTGAAATCCCATTTTGAAACTATTTTGGAACCAATATAGCCTATGCACCTATAATTTAAACCCCTAAAAGACATGTATAACCTAGAAGGTAGGAAAATTTCAATCCAATTTCTCAACCTACTCTCCTCTTATGTAATTTTTCTCTTTATAGTGAAAACAAGTGTGGGAACGGAATGTTTTATAGGAATTATAGGAGGTAATATGCATGTTGTAGAAGATGTAGGGTGTTTTCATTTTTTTGTGTAGAAAAGTTCACATAAACTTCTTTAAAAAACACGAATTATTCTCTTACACTAGCATAAAAAAATATATTAAAAAATAATATATAAAAATTAAAAAAAATATTGAAAAAATATATGAAAAAGTGAGGAAATATTAACTAATACTTGAATGATTTCATTATCAAACCTCTAAAAAAATATTGGGAAGCATCATGTAGGTGATTCTTATATAAGGTAAATGGGTGAGGGAACATTAAATAAGGATTGAATTGTAAATCATGAATTTGACTAAAAATATCAAAGCCCTCTTTATTGATCCTTTGTTTTTATCTCCAATACCCACTACAATTCACTCTCAAATAAACCTTCACAATACCTTAGTATAGAAAAAATTCATGATTCTATGTGTAAATATTAAGTTTGACAATAAGCCTATGTTGATACATGATTGTTCATGAGAAATAGAAAAACATTTGAAATACTACTTTGAGTAAACAGAGGAACCTTTTCGTAGAAGGTAAAAATATGAATTTGTGGAAATTAGAGGTTGGAATAAATTTAATTAGGACAAAATGATATCAAGTAAATGGGTTGATAAACGCAGTATAAAAGGTCTTAGATTTATGAGGGTTGAAATATTTTCGAACTTATAATAAGTGTTTTTAAAATTTACATTGACCATATTTTTCATTTAAAAATCATTGATGGTATTTTCTTAGGAGGTTTAAAGCTTTTTTTTGGATGGGTGATAAAATATAATGTTTTATTATTTTTTATTTTTTTCACTGTAATATCTTTATATTTTACAGGAATTTACGATATTTTTTTATATTGGAGAATTTTGAAATTCAATTTTTAAATGGTTAAATAATAAAATTTTATTAAATTAATATTATTTTTATATTTAATTTCAAACATATAAACATTAATCCATGATTTTGGATGATGTATTGGTGTTTTGGATCTATGGAATACAAAAATCATTTTAAAAATATTCTAGGTTATTCAATGGTGATTTATATCATAATGAACAATAGAGTGGAATTAGATGTGATGACTCAGTTTCTTATATGAGAACCATGGATGTCGTATTTGAAAAAAATAGGATTTCAATATAGGAAATGGATGCTAATCTTTATGAAATTACACTTGATGAGTAATTTCATACCATTTTCACTATTTGTGTTCCAATCATACCTTACGATATCATTTTACCACTAGTTATGGTGAATGTTTCCAAATATGACATATGTTTATTAGTGAGTGAGATCATAGAAATTAAAGGATAATTGAAATTTCATTGTTTACATTTGAAGAAAATTTATTCCAAAGAAACAATAACCCCTTACAAAATATCTACATTGTAAAACAACCGCAATACCATATTTTTGATGAATAATGGTAAGGTATTAAGTACTTCTTAAGACATAGAGAAGTTATTACGTAATATAGGGGTTGGATGGACATCACCAGAAAAAACAAGGAGATATTTCCTATTATGATAGGAAGTCACTACTCACAAAATCATATTATAAATATAACATGATAAAAATATAATATGTATAATTGGGAAAAAGTATTGTCATATTGTAAATATAGGTCGATATCAATGCAAGAAATTATATATTGAATGATAAAAATCCAATATCAATGGTGATAATTGAGAGGATTCCAATATTGTGACTTAAAATATACTTATATCATTTAAGATGAAAATACCGGTGAAATAAAAACACAAATATCTTCAAATACGAAACCCTCATATAGTAAAACATAATAATTACACTGTAAAATAACATCATCCTATCAACAACAAGTTCCAATTGAAGGAGGATCCATGAAATCCATAATTCACATTTATGATTATTCTAAATGATGGAGAAAGAATGATACTTGTTTTAAAATAACATTTTAATGAAAACTTTTTATGATGTGGTGGGAATGAATGCACCTGATGTGGAGAAAAGATGCCCTGTATGGATTTCCAAACTAAATTGGGTAAAGATGCAGCATAAGTTACTTATGAATCTTGATCACGGGAAGAGACATGTAGAAGATATCATAAGAACTGAATCCCATTCCTCAAAGATTGGAGATAAGATTAACTTAATTATGAGAAGTATTGAAGAGTCCAAACCCTTGTGTAATAATTATAAGATATATAAAATTCAAAAAATATTGATCCTAAAAGTCCATGGATGATGATGGTTCTTGTAAAAGAAAAAGATAGGTCGGAAAAATAAATATTCTATGACTCAAGATCCCTATAATCTTAGACAATTTTTTTATAATTTGTTTTTCTTTGAATATATATATGTTATTAACATGATTTGACCACCTTATATAGAGGTTTGAACATCAATTTTAATTCAAAAGTTTATTTCCTGTGTTCTGGTTATATATAATTATACATATTCTTATTATTATTTTTTATTCTGAGAAGTTGTAAGAAGTGGTATGAGGGATAGGTTAGTTATTATCACTTTTCTTTACCATTTATACAATATAATTTTTCCACATTTTTACTCCAATTATTACCCATCCAAAATCATCTCACATATGATATAGTTGGGTGGTTATAGAGGGAGTGGTGTAAGATTGTGGCTATGTTTACCAATTAACACTACTTGTGACTGTACTAATTGATGAAAACATCTCTGTATTAATTATATTTCAAGGATTGGGATCCAAGGTGTCACTTGATCATCAAATCAATGATATTATTTCTTGGATTCTTATAAGAGTAAAATAGTTATGGATGGATCAATAAAATATTTTAAGTTAATTCATTGAAGAAGGACAATTTTTGAATAGTCATTAAGAAAAAAAATGAATATGCCTTCGAAATCACCCTAGAATCACTATAATTTTATTACAATTTTTTTTATTTTCTATTACTTTTATTTTCATCGCTCAAAATCCAAAGCAACATTTTTTTACTTTATATAATTAAAAATAATATAAAAAATTTATAAATTTAGAAATAGAAATAGTTAGTATTAATAATCCTCAATAAGAGATATATGAGTGTTCGTACAACATTGTATAACTTTGGAGTTTTATAAATACTATATTTGTGTGATTTTTCATAGATGCATCACTGATTGGAATGAACCACTACAAGATAAGTTTCTCCACATCGCCACATCCTTCCTCATTTGGATTGGCATGACCCACAATCAAGCTCAGCGAGATCGAGGCGGGAGACCTTCTGTTGCAGTGGTGTCAGTGACTTTTTGGACTCGGGCAGATATTTTCACCATGGATGGCCTCTCAATTCCCAATTCCTTTTAAGATAGATAGGGTTTTTCATGGAGTAACAGTGTCGAACTGTGGCCGAGATCCATCTTCTGTGGATTTAGAGTTTATGTCTCATCCCTGGTGTGTGCGTTGGGTGGTTTTCCATGTTCTTCGTGAGAAACTTGGATGATGGCAACGAGATATGGTTTGTAGAAAGTCTTCTCCCTGACATAATGGTGATGTTTTTATGATTTCTATTTTTTTTCAATCGATTTTGGTTTTTGATGTGCTTCTATTCAGGGTACGATGTTCGTGAATCGGTGTTGGGCTTCAATATGTTCTTTTGTTGAATTTGAGTGTTGTTTGAGTAACTGATTCATGTTGGGTGACCAGTTCTTTAGAATCCAAGTTGCAAAGGGTGTTTGGATCTGAAGCATGTTCCTATAGAGGTTGAAGGAGATACAATGTGTTAAGGAGAGTATGTACTATTTTTTGATCCATAGGTTGATGATGATTCTCAATTTTCTGTTTTGGGTTTAATTTTGGGACCAAAATATGTGGAAGGACTATGAGTAAGAGAGTTAGGGTTTCCAGGAAGGCGTGGGAGCTTTCTGCTCCTGGCCGGCTACATTCCGATCTTCGAGAATTTGGGGTGGTGTTGCTACTAGATTTGACCACATGGAATAACCCTAAAAGACGATTTAGAGTTGGAATTTTATCTTTACGAAGCTTTTCAAATTTGGTTGTTTGAGAGGGTATGGCATCAACCATCAAATCAAGTCTGTGTTTTGACACAGGACACTTGCTTGATGAACTACCATGTAAAGGTGAAGGGCTTCATCATGATCAAATGTTGGGGTGGGGTGGATCTATGTTTTTTGTCGGGTTTTTATCCTTTTGACCATTGTGCCATGGTTTATCTTATTTACATGAAATCTAGAGTTTCCCCTTATTCCGTTAAAATGGGGTTTATCTATAATATAAAATTTGAATTCTTTTGGGTCATTAGATTGATCACTGATCATGTTCAAATTAATAAAGAAATTATAAATAAGAGATAAATAATTCTTCTCTATTATATTTATTCTTCCCACATTCATTATATAGTTTCCCACTATTTTTTCATTTCCCACCTCTTTATAATGATCCTAGGAGTTTCCATTTAACTTTTAATCTTAATGAACATTATGCATCATCTACCATGTGTGAATATGAGACTTACATAATAATTTCCATCCTATATGATGACTATATATGGAAATCTAATTTATCACATGTTTTAATGGAAATGATTGAAGTGATTGCTCTATGATTGAATTATATAAAACATATACATTCCCAAGCATCTAGTTATTTATTCACTTATACACCAAAAATAAATTTATTCTATTTTATACAATAATCATCTATCAACTTTTCTGGTTAGTTTCCAATTCAAACGTACGATTTTATATAACATATTACTTTTATTTGATATCCTCATGCATGCTTTCCATATGTATTTTGATCTTTATTTATGAATGGATTTAAATATTTTCAATGAAATCATTAGATGATGTCATGTTTACCTTTTAAATTTTAAATTTTATATTTCACATGACTACTTAACAATTATATATTTAAAATTATTCATGGAATATTTATGGTTTAAGTTGTTCTGCATGATCCACTCCTACATATTCATAATCAATCATGCACTATTAGTCTTGGTATATTTAGTTTATTGTCATGGAAACTTGGGTACAAATATACAATATACTCACCTTAAATACTTTATTGACTTGAGTGGACTCACTATTGACTCCATTCTTCTTCATGGTTGACTATGTAGTTTAAAATTTAAATCTTCATGGTCAATTATATTTTTTATACATGGTTAACCATGAACTATACACTTACTCTTAAATTGATCTTACAATTATTAGTATCCATTGTAAATATAATAGAACATTTATTAAAATTTATTAATAATTTTAAATCTAATCCAAATAAATTTCTTGACAATAACAAATATTGTAAATAAAATCCAGATTACATTAAAATCAAAATCACAATCATTTTTTAAATATTTATATATTCATGGGTACCTGAAAATTAAACTCACTAAAACTAGTATCAAATAAAATGAAATGGCATAATCATGAATTACACAATCCCATTCTCCCACACATGAGTTTTTTAATTTTCGTCAAGTAGATTACCAAAATAGTTTTTTAAAATAATTCAAAATATTTATATGTTTGTGCACTAATTTAGTAAACTCTAAAAGAATTAATTTTTTTGTAATTTTACATTTTAATCTTGTATACTTTAATAATTTCCCCATAAATAATTTTTTAGTCCATGAAACTAGTTCATGTTTTTATATTTCCACACGTATACAAATTCCATGATATTAATAATTTACTACCCTCCATTTTACCAAGTGAATTACAATTTTCCAATTTATCATGAAATTTAACAGATATATTGTTCTCTTTTTATGATTTTTTTCATATTAATTGGAGTTAAACTAGTCATAACCCTTTATCCTACTAGGAATTACACCCAATACCATGTGTTGTTATTAGGTCATGAATGAGAGAGAATAATGAATTTTGGTCATTTTAAGAATATTAATATAATTCAATGGAACTAAAAAATTCAAAAACAAAAACCACTGAAGATAATTGTAATAAAAAATGAATGAATGTCTTATGAAATATCGCCTCTTAGTATATTTTTTACACAATTTTTTATTTAATTTTTATGTAGAATATTTTTTTATTACACACACATGCTCAAAATTATAATCAGATGTTTTGAAATCAGGTTTGAATAATATAATACCACTCTAATTTAGAAAACCGTATCAAGTTTTCATGTTTTGTGTGGATTTTTGAATAATCTTACTGGAATAGAAAACATATTAACGAAATATAAATTTTATCTTTTCATTGAATTCATATCTCATAGGTTATTCACCCATATTTCTTTAAAATATATCTTAAAATTATAGGTACTCAAAACATGGAGTAATGTGCTTCCTAGTTGAACATGTTTTCCTAAAAAAAATAGAAATTAATTACTCTTATGTGTGTTATAATACCCACCCCTACATTTATTAAATGTTATAGTTATATTATTCAAGAAGGAAAGTAAACAATAATTAAGAATTTAGTGAATACATAAATTGAATAAAAATACAAGTTAACATATAATACTCCCCTATTCTATTTTAAATTCCTTCAACAGATAATGGGAGAGCTCTTTTCTATAATATTTTTTGAGAAAATATATCTAAAAATTAATAAAAGATCAATTAATTTTGGGTAAATAAAATGATAAAAAAATAAAAAAATAATAAAACATAAAAAAATAAGACTTAGACACTTGGGTTACCTCCAAATATCATTATGTTTTATATCCTCATTCAGATACTACTAAATATATATATCTATTTTCTCTTGGAAGGTGTAGTATCTTTATCCAAAATTCTGGTGGTTCTTCAATCACGGGATTCATCAGAACTCGGAGTGTCCCAATTATTCCTTACCACATTAGAAACTACTTAATTTTATATTTTACTAATCTATGAAACATTTTTCTCATCCTCTTCAGTCCCTAATACAAAATATTCACTTGATAGTAACTCTTGTAGAGGGTTTGTTCCAATTACAAAAGTATTAGATTGGTTCATGATTTCTTCCATAATATCTACCAAAAACCAATCCTCTATACGACATGTTTTCTTTATTTATTATAACACATTTAACCCATCCTTTCCTTTTATAATATAAAATTTAATTTTCCCCTTAGGTACATTAATTAGGTCTCTTTCTATAGCTAAAAATAGACACCCTATAATGATGGGATCTTCTTGGTATATCACCACATGTAATACCAAAAAATATATAGGTAAAATTAATTTTCTAATTCTAAAAAAATATTTAATTACTATAGTGGTTTATATAATTAACATATCTTCTAGTCGAAGTGGCATAGGGGTATTCCTTATCTCTCCAATTTTGTGCTCCTTTAAAACTATAAATGGAATAAGATAAATATCTATACCCAAATTAATGAGGTATTCACATAATTTATTCCCATTAAATTCACAATTTATCTTGAAAACTTCATGATCCTTCAGATTTTAAGTAATTATTTATTGCATAAATATACTACTTTCATTATTGAGAGGCAAAATGGCATAATCCTATATCATTTTCCTATTAGAAATGGATTTTTTAGATTTTTTTTGTTGGAATAATTTTTTTCATAGATTATAGAAATTAAATTTTAATTTATATATTATTGAAAATTGGTAAAAATACTATTAAAACTCTTATCCATAATTTTATCCAACGATGGGTCTCTAGTTGGATATGAAATTTGTGGCCTATACTTTCATAATTCAATGTTAGTGTATGTTAACTTCCTTTCTTTTCCTCTTGTTTTTTTCTAATTTATACATTTTCAATGAAGATTTTTCATATTTTTATTGAATAGTTTCTTCATTAGATCTCTTAGTCCCTTTCTCATGTTTTCTCGAGCTAATTTATTCAAAAACGTTTCTAGTACTTATGGTGAGAACCATAATGATTTCACTTGGATTAACCTTAGTTGTACTTAAGAGTTTTCCTTTATCCCTAAAATTAATATTTCTATCAATCTATCTAACATAGGATTAAAAATTTTGAATAATAACTTGAGTTATATGATCAAATTTATCAATATTTACATCAATTTTGGAAAAAATTGATTGATTACTTTGAACAAATTCATCCATTATTAACATATTATATTAATGTTCTATAACATCTCTAGAATTATCTCAGTTTCTCAATTAGGATCAGAAGAACTTGAGGATTGTTGAATAAATGTTTCCCAATGAGTATTTACACGATAAAATAGTTGTAACTATGATTGAAATACAAAAGTTATAATAACCCCCATTCGTTTCTTGATAAGTTTACATGGTTCTTCTTACCCGAGTTATTAGTTTTAAAAAATGAAACTATATTCCCAAGTTCTTTTCCTCTATAATTCAACATGTTATCTAGTTTCCCTATTTTGGTGAATTTTTTCCTAATGATATATCTGAGTTTATTTCCATCATTTCCAAATATACCACAATACCAATTTTTTTTCATTATATACTTGTGTTCAAGATATCAAAATTTTTTAGTCATTTTTTATAAATTAAAAATTTCCGAATTAGAATCATTAGTAACTATATATTCATTTACCATAAATATAATACCCATAACTACCTTAAATCAAGTGTTTATTTCAAACATATTAAAGATGTGTTTCGTATTTTTCCTAACCATACATTCGCAACGAACTCTAAATATTATATCAACGTAATTATGAGCCATTAGCATGAAACCATTATAGAAAAATTACATGAATAATTATATAGGAAATTGATAGTGTGATTAATATTGATAATAGCCTGTATATCTGTCCCATTATTCATATAATAGTTTATTTTATCATCAAATAATTTTTTTAACTTTTTCCATAATCCATTCTTCTCTATAGTGGGTAAAATATTCTAATAATGGAATTATTTATCTCATCCCATGAATTAAATGAATTTTACTCATGCTCTAATAAATAATTTTTTAATTGTATTATAATTTATTAAGTAAGACACCATAATCTAAAACCATATTTTAAGAATATTTTATGTGCTATATATTAAGAAATGGTCAGAAAATATTAGATGACTTTGTATGAATTCTTTGATTATATACCATTTAATGTGGTAAATATTTTATTTGGTGGTGTTTAATATCATGATTACTATCTTTCAAGAACAATATTATATAAAAATGATTTTTTATAACTTGCGATATCATATATCTCTTAGTATAGATGACACTTTATCATCATTTTTCAAAATGACTTATTGAAATTGTGGAATATTTAAATTTATTTTCCATTTAAAAATATTTTTCTTTATTTCATATGTTATTTTTTATAGAATTTCATGAAACAATTATTCACTATTATGAATTATATGTATAAAATATAATGATAGAGATCTCCTTCTTCTCATAAACAGGTCATATATTGAAAACATTAATAGTTAAAATGAAAATATGTGAATTTTTATATATGATGAAAAAAATTATTACTATATAATTTTTTATTTGCTGGTTTTATAATATTTTATGAACCATTTGAAACAATGGTGCTATACATGATTGTGTATAAATATTATACCTTTAATGTGTATATATAATGTTTAATCATGATATTGGTGACTATATGGTCACACCCAAAATGAAAGCATAGGTTAATTAAATGATTCCAATATATATAAAATAAATAAAATAAATAAAATAAATCATTAGTTTGTGTGATGTGTTTTATATAGCAGAGTTTAAAAATAATGTTTGTATATTTTAATTAACTATATAATTAGGTGAATGTATATGAGAAGGAGACAAAAAAGGAAGTGAGTTTCAGAATTAAAATTATGTTGAGTGGGGGTTTTCTGGTAGTATCATTGATCTCATATTATCAAATTTATTTCTAGACTAATAATTAGCAGTATCACATTATTTCTCAATCACTTCATGAAGTTAATTGAGAACCAACTCTTGAGACTATGAGTCTCCACATGGTTTCTTGTTATTATCAAGAGTATTAGTAATGATATATCTTGACGTGAATTGAAAAATAGAGAACTAATAATCCCTTAATTGAGAATTTTATATTTTAATATTGACATTTAAATTAAGTGTTATAGTAGTCTCACAAAAAGAAATCTATCCAGTAGTTTGGTTTTTAGATAATTCTCACATTGGAACTATACAATGAATTGTTTATTGAGTCGGTGATTCATGAGTTATGAAGCTATTTTAATTTTATTTATTTATTTTCAACATGATAAATGATGATATGGATATTGATTGGATCTATGTAATAAGAAATGAATAAACATTTATTGAGTTTTAGAAAATCACCCCATGATAGGGTGTGTATTATATTATAACTATTTTTTAGAAGAATAAGTTTTCACATATATGAAAATAATATCAAAATGAGTATTGGTTATCCTATGATTTATTCTTAATATATTTTAGTTTTAGTGTTACACATGTATCATAAAATAATTCAATGTTATGATTTAATTTGGTTAAGGGAATTGATATGGATGCATAGCTAGGTATTACAATAATATATTCTTGTTGTAGTTAAATTCATTACACTATAGTGTATAATATTATACCGCAATGTATATGACATAAAATATAGATGAAAATAAAGAATTTTTGAGGTTTTAGAATCACATTAGTGTATTTATTTATTATGACATAACGAATTAATAAACATTATTCTAGAATTCGAAGCTCAAAATTAATTCACTATGATGAAATTACTTATCCTATAACATGTGATATATTTATATGATTTTTTTGATATAGTTAAAGATATTAAGGATTTTTAAATAATATTATATCCTTGTTTTTTCTATTTAAAGTTAATATAGAATTACGTCAAAATATTGGGCATTACAACATAACTTTTAAAGTGAAATACTTTTTTTTACTTGAGAGTTAAGAAGATAATTTTGGATAGATTTCAATTAATTATTGGGATAAGTTTTAGATATTTTGGAAATTGGTTGATACAAAAAACTAATGTGAATACTTATTTCATCATTAGAGTCACTTGAGGAGGATCAAAAGATATTGATTAATGTGGTCAAAACTAATATTTGATCTTTATTCATTGTTATTAATTAAAATTATTATATTAGAGTTCATGAACATATTATTTCTATAAAATACTCCATTTTCATTTGAAATGAAATAAATGCAATTGAAGTGATATGACAACCTCTAATCACTAAGTATGGAGTCACTCAAAAAACGTTGGTAAACCCCTTAAATATATCATGTCATATTTTTTTTTATTATTTATCTCTTATCTAATATACATATTGTTTGTCTATTTATTTTTATATATTATTATTTAATCAAAAAACGAGAATGTTTTTTATATTTTAAAGAATGATTTTGGTTTCCCTAATTCACCCCATCTCAGTGCTTCTCATGTTTCCTTCTTAGACCAATTCTATTGGTGTTAGTGAGAGGTTATTATTGAGTATACGAGTTTGTTTTTAATTATTTGTTTCTTTTTTTGATTAATTTTCTTGGAGTTTATGAATTTTGTTAATAACAAGTGTGTTCCCATGTTCTATGTAAAAATATTTCACTTTTGGAAAGAGAGAAAGGTTCTATAACTTCTACCATTGTTCTTAGAAATTATTGAAAACAAAAAAAATAGTGTTAAAATAAATTTTAAACTACATTTACATTGTAGGATAAAAATAATATTGAATCATATAAGAGATTATGAAATTTATTACTCATATCAGTCCCTGAGTAATAATTAACAAGAGTTATATATTCCATAACCAGGAACACCATATTGATAAAACTTCATGAAAATAATGAAAGAGATAGGAAGGTTTGATAAGAATGAATAAGAATATATAATGCACAAATTGAGGATATTTTTAAAAATAAATATGAATCATTAGTTGATTTATTTATTCAAGTGGGATTTTTTTATCTCTATCTAGAGTTATGGAGAAATTCTTGAAGGCACTACCATGGTAAACAAGTTGATGAGTATTTTAAGGGATAAGTTTTATGCTAAAATTTCTACCATTAAGGATGAATAATTGGAAAAGTTTTAAATTGAAAAAATCAGTAATATAATGATAGATTATGGTAGGCAGATAAGACCTAACTTGAAGAAGAAAGTAAAATTATTGATAGAGACAACATTTAAAGAGTTTAAAGGCTCAAAAATCCAGGTACCCAAGTGTTATCATGAAGAATAATATAAATTGGAATATTATTCTAATAATTTTAATGTGTTTAAATAATTTTTCAATAAAGGTAGGATGATTGGAAATTGTGAGTATAAATAAAAACCTCATTTTAAAATACTAAATTATAAATATATTGGATAATTTTCAATTTTTCTAGTTTCTATTAGAAGAAAAAAATAAGGATAAAGATGATAAAGCCAATAAAAAATTAATTAATATTGAAAAAGGCAATAGAGTAAGAAGATTAAATAATGGAAAGGGAAAGGTCAAGTCATCTAGGAAGGATGATTTATTAGAAAAATATGAATATCCTTATGACTTATTCAATTAGAATATTGATAGAACATTTTTTCTTTATTTATAGGAATATTTCCCTTAGAAGATGAATAGATAGAAAGTACTTATTCCAAAGACTTATTTTTTCCAAATAGAATCAAGGATAGAGTTATGAAGTGAATAAAATGGTGGAGCCCTTTTTTATATTTTGAAATTTATTTAAAAAATGGATAAGGCACAAGATGAAGAATATGAAGATAATAAATCCCAAAAGAAAAGGCTTGATTTTAAAAATTAATTATGAAACAAATATAATAGAGTTCTAAGATATATAATCCCTAATTCACTCAAATATTATACCTTTTATCTCTATTTGATCTATTTATAATACATTCTTAAAAATGTATATACTCAATTATTTATATAGAGTGAGATATCTAACTTTTGAGAAATATAACCATCAGAGATGTCATATACTTTCCCATAATTTTTAACCCTTTTGACTATTGTTGATGATGTGTATTATCATGCGAATATTGACATATTTTATCATCATAGAAGATGTTAATTTGTTTATTAAAATTGCTTATTTTTGACCATTGGGATCATGTAAAGATTTCTTTTTGACTCCAAATCATTTGGAATATAATTTTTGAAGGGATATACTAAGCTATAAAAATATTTACATTTTAATTCATTGTCTTTTCATAAAATTATAAGAATCATAGTCTTCAACTAATATTATAATATAATGGTGTGACTAGAAAGTTTGATAAAATTATAGGTTAGTATTAATGTTTTTATATGTTCTGATCTTCAACCATTCTACATCAGATTTGATCTTTAATTCTAGTAGGTGCAACTTGAATAATTAAGTTGATTTAGATATTGAAATTATTTTGATTCAACATTATCCATTCAATGCTTCATCTATTTTAATTATCATATTGTATGATAATGAAGTGATATTAAAGAAAAATTTACTTCATATATACACCATCTATTCAATAATTCTTCTATTTATTTAGTGTTCCACTAATAAATGGGGATTTTATAATTGGGTTAATTATAAAGAAGTTTTCACTTCAATTTCAATTCATCCATTTTTCATGTCATTAAATTACTTTATCCTTTTCCTTTAATTATTGTATGTTGATATATTTTTATTTTTTTCCATTATGTTAATCATATTCCATTTTTCATTTATTCCACTAAAAATACTTATGCTAATATATTAGATCAAAATATAAATGTATTTTTATCATTAAAACATGTCATTATGGAAGAAAATGATTATGGTATCCGTAGGATAACCAAAAATAAAGAGACTTAGTCCATAATATAATTATTGTAATGTTAATTTATAATTTATACAATGTTAAATTACAAGATGAATCACTTTATTCATTAATTATCCTTTAAATAGATGTTATATAAAGAAATGGATATTGTGAAGAATCTTACCTTGAAGTGCACCAAGATATTTCCTTAATTTTTACACCTTTTGAGGTGGGAGTTCATTTGATAACACTTAAGAATATCCCTCAATCACGTGATGAGATAGGTTTTGGAATATTAAATTATTATTTGTATATTATTAATTTTTTTATTTAATAATTTATTTAAAACATCACATAGATGAACCTTATTGTATGGTTACTTTTAAAGTACAAGTGTTATCCATTTTAAAACTCAAAAAATAATACTTAGAATATTTCTTGGTGATTAAAATAACTAGTAGATACCTTTGTTGCTAAGAGTATATTTCTTTTCACTAATTTATCTTCTTCAACCACTATAAGAAAAGATTCAACATTAACAAAATATATGTTCTTCATTTCATGATTTATTCTTTTAAAAATCAAATTGAAAGACTAGGTGAGAATGAGTTTTATAAATATTTTTTTTACTACAAATGGGCATGGATATGTGATTAGAATCCATTTATTGGTATCAAAATAACTTTCAAAAAGTTTATAAGGTTTTCAAAATTTCTTGAAAATTCTAATGTCTTTGATGAACAAGCATATTACAGGAAGTGATATTTTAAAATCACTATCCAAAATATTTATATAAAAGAAATGATCAGTTTTCGACAATTGATCTGGATATTAGTGACATGATATTTGGAATTTCTATTTGTGATAACTTTTATTCACACATACCAAAAGTAGTGAGTCACAATGCAGTTATGATATGGGATATTAATGTTTGTATAAAAAAACATGTTTTTAATGATATATGATAAGACCAATGACATATTTTTTTCTATATCATATAGTAAAATATAATGTATATCGCCATTCA
This sequence comes from Viscum album, assembly GCA_963277665.1. NCBI lineage: Eukaryota > Viridiplantae > Streptophyta > Magnoliopsida > Santalales > Viscaceae > Viscum > Viscum album. The sequence continues at coordinate 1,384,250,341 of OY728137.1, read as the reverse complement.
TGGTATAAATTATTTTTAAATTATTTTTTCATTATTGAAATAAAATTTTAATTTATAAATTGTGTATAAATTATAATTAAAGTAATTTTAAAAAGAGTATTAAATTTTTAAATGTTTCATAAATTAATTTTAAAATTATGAACTGTTCTTAATTGATTATCAAAATATTTTGTAAACATATAATAAATAAATTTTTAATATTAAGTGCTAATATTAAGTGAATTAATTTATTTGGTATTTAATTTAAGATTTTATTATGAATCATTTATATCAAAATAATACAAAATTTTGTAAAATGATTATTAATTATAAAATAAGAAAAAATATGAAATGTTTATATTTTTTATGAAATTTTTATAAATTATAATATGAAATATCTATATAAATTTCTTATTTTATGAATTTATTTAAACCATGCCAAAATGGTTTTGATATATGAGATAAATATTTAAATGAAAATAAAATATATGATATTTAAATTATATAGATCATTCAAATTATTGATAAGAAATGTTCTTCTAGATTTAAAAATTTGAAAAGTTCATCTTTTTATAAATAATATATTTTAATATGAAGGAGTTCATATAAACACACACACATAATGTATGTTAGAAATATGAAGAGATAATATTTGTGGAATTATTATTTTTTATATTTATATTATATGTAAATTACATATTTTTATTAATAAATTATACATTGTTTATATTCATGATAAATGAAATGTTAATATATCCCATGTCTAAATTTATAAATTTTTTTATATTTTAAATGATTGTATATAATATTTAAATTGTTTAAATTTATTTAATTTCATACCAAGAGTTTAAGGAGTTTCATACTAAGGTACAAAAAATGTGACTTTTATTTCAAACAAGGTTATTGATTTGATGGTTATAATTTCCATATAAATATTTTGTTATAATTATTATTACATATTTGGAGTAAAAATCATGTTGAAACTTTGAATCAATGTTGATTATTAATGTACATATAGTGAGATTTTGGGTCATACTTCTATAAGTTTAAGGACTTTGGTCCTATATTCAAATGTGGGGTTAACTTCCTATTGCACCATATATTCCATTAAGGGGTATTTAATATTATTATGATTTCTAATCCTTTACATAAAAGGAATTAATGTACCATTTTCACAAGATAAATATGTTTATGTGTTTAATATTATAATTTAATTTTATTATGGATACATAACATGAATCACTGACAGTATAAATATTTATAAATTAATATGATTGGAACATGTTAATTTTATTTATAAAATAGAGATGTAAAAATAAAAAAAGATATCATAATGAATATATAAGGAAATAATGAAATGAAATATATATTGATGATGATATAAAGTAAAATAACAGAAAATTATAAGTTTTATATTCCTTCCAAAGTGAATACTCATAAATAACTCAATCATTCAGTATAGATAAACCCAATAAGATTAGATACCCATGGTATATATTGTTTATTATGAGTGGAATATATAAGAACCTAATAGTATTGGGTGCCTATATCTAACATAAAATTTGGCCTATACTTTTATAGGTGACCCTAATAAGATTGAGTTCCTAGAGGAATGGAGTAGGAAAATGCATAACTTAGATTAAGAAAAGTTATTTTATAATTATGTAATATAAAATTTCATATTTAACTTAATTAATGTGTGATTATGTTATTAAGAATGGAATTATAATGAATAATGTATGATTTTGTTTGAATATTCAGTTCTGATTAATGGATTATTTTTCGTTTGAGTCTTTAGATTTAGTTTTGGGTATTTAATAATAAATATAGAGGAAATACTAGATGATATTTGTTGCCTAATCAAGGTTTTGGAGTTCAGGTTACCGAAAAGGCGATCCCACATATATTTTATAACGATAGGTGACACTGGGTACCCAATGGTAGGCCACCTCATACCCACTGGCCCCGGTAGTGGCCTGTGAATGCCACCGAACACTAGATGGCGCCTAAATGTATACCCAGTAGGTTATGGATATTTTTTTATAATGGGGTTGTTTTATTCTTTTAAAACACCAATTATTTATCCTACCTAATTTCCCTTTCAATCCCACTATTCTCAAGTTGAATTGGGATCCCCCTTTTGGATTCTCTTGGTCTTCTATTTTCCTTTTTGAGCCTTGATTCATAATGAGTCCACGTGTTTTTATGATGTGTAATTAAATATAAGGCCTCATTTGTCTTGTCTACCCCATCTCCTACCAACTAATTCGGGTTTTTTTTCATTGACTAGGGATTTATAAGAGGTTATTTCACTAATACATTGTCAAATAACCTCACAGCCTAGGGATTTCATCTCTCTTGGTTAAAGGAAGCTACAACATGTCAGTTTACTTTCTTTCATCATTTTCTTCTATAAGGTGATCTAGGTAATATTTTTTCGAGATTCCATGGCTTTTAGATAAAATATTGGGATGTACTTGGTGTATTAAATTGGATCTTTTGGTTTTTTTTATTGAATGGATTTTACGAGTTATCTTTCAGGATTTCCTTAGAGTTTAATGAGTCTTTTATAATGGTGATTTCTATTTTTGTTTTATTTATTTATGGGATATTGTTGATCATATTTGTATACGTTGTTACACTATTATTGGATTATAAATGAATTTTTATAACAGATAATGTAATTGTAGGCGGCCTTGACTCAACAAGTTATTCTTGGGCAATTCCTGAAGCATTTTTACCTTTGGGTTTTATTAAATTATCAATAAATATAATATCATATTTTTTTTGAAATTTAAATGAATTATGTAAACATGACATTTTGTTATAAAGAAATAATTTTTTCCCTAGGGAATGAATTGAACTATTCAATGTAAATCCACTACTAGTTGATTATCTTATGAATATTAATAAATGGATTGTACTTTGAATACACCGTGCAAGTATTGACCCTTATTATTGTGTTTCCACACACACACACACACACACACACACATATATATATATGTTGTGTAACCGGTTATTTAGTCATGTTTACAATATTTTTTCTCTTATTGAATTTTGAACCTCTGTTGGTATTAATCATAGACCAAAATAGGCATCCTTGGTGAATCACAAGTCTCAAACATTTTGAGGAAAACTTCTCAGTAAGAAGTCTCCATTTTTTCTAAACATTATTGGCTTGTTAATATATAACTAAGGCTCACTTACTTGAATTCTAAATATAAAATTTAATAAAAATAACCTATTTTAACATAAAACTAAACAATATATAAATCAATGAACCACACTTAAGATATGATTAAGATATTTCTTTAGTAGAGATATGTGAGTTGGGTTTTTGAGGTGAAATGATGTGATTCAACATGAAAATCATAATAATTTAATACTTAACTAATCTAAAGAATTAGTGTTACCATATTTTTCTTAAAGGTAAACAATATGTAATGTTTTATAAAAAAATCATGATACTATTCTTTTGGAAATATTTATTTGTTAGTTACGACATTTTCTTCCTTTATATTTTATTTTAATGTTTTTTTCCAAAATTTGTTTTCCCTAAAAATCTCCCCACCACTTTTAGAAGTTTGTCACTCAAATAAAAAATTATTTATATAAAGTTATCATTTTTTGTATTTTAGTGTTGGATCTTCAACCTATAACATTGTGATATGTTATCACATACTAACTTTGGTATCTTTTGTTATCCATGATTTTCCCAATTGATCTCAAGAACTACCATTTTTATGCCCATGTCTAGTATTAAATTTGAGTTGTGTATACATTATTTGATTTAATGAGATGGATTACCTTCCAAATTAATTGATATCTTCATATCATTTCTTGAGAGTGAAGAATATTATACACATGTGGTTTCATTGGACTGACACTAACATTTTTTCCTTTCTTATATGTTGTATAATATTCTTGGACTAGTTACAATTTTTCTATTTTTTGTCCATGTTGGTTTTTTGATAATGTTTAAAGTTTCTTTTATAACATGGTTATTTATTTTATGATGAGAATATCTATTGTGTGGATATCATATATTGTTGTTATTTAATGATTGGATTAGTACTTCATATCATTGAACATGTTAAAGGCATTGAAACGTTCATGAATCCATGAACATATAGGCCTTGTAAATAATTATTAGGATGGGATATAAGATCATCCTTACTCATTATACCATTTCCCTATTCCCTAGTATGGGATTTAATATTTCCATGAATATCCAGGCCCATTTTTTTTCTGGATAGGTTTCTAGGGCCCTGATATTTTTTTTCACACATCTACTCATATTCTTGGGTGCATATATATACATGTGCGAGCTATTTACAACCACTTGAACAACCTTATATAGGGTAAGAGACTGATTATTTTCTTAGATTCTAATATTAGACTTGAAGTAGGAAATTTATGTATAGAACCTCTTGTTTTGGGGAGTTATCAGTTGTAGTTATTGTTACTCTCTGCATAGCTTCACCAATAATTTTCTTCTATTATTTATTCTTTATTTATAAAAATATTTTACTATATATATATATATGTAAATGAGTATACCTACTCATGTATAAAACTTTTTTTTCACCATTTCATTGAGACATCGTTGGTGGTTCCTTATTCATCATTTTATGATCACACTTTTCTTAGACACCTCATTGGATATGAAACCGCTATTTTGTTTCATTTATTGTAATTATAGGTACACTAATAGTCATATGAACACCCTAGTTAGTTTCTCATGTTATATAAAATGGAAGGATCAGTTATCACATTATATTTTGTGCTATTAGAGGTTGATGAAGGTCATGTTTGTCTCATTTCATATTCTTTGTTTTGAATCACATATATTATTCCATGTTTGGCTTCTAAATTTACAATTTGATGGTTTATATGAGTTTTAATGCATGTTTCTATAAATTTCATACATTAATTTAGAGATTTTTGGGATTATTTTATTTTATATTTATATCTTTAGAATGTTTTTTATTTCTATTTTATTTCTAGGACATCTGAATTATAGATTGGTCATGTTGAGTTTTCTATAGAATTTTACCATGAATTCGGTTTTATCCAAAGAGGGGAAATAATTCCCCTACATTCACCTTAGGTATAAATTGATATTTTCTAGCCATTAGAGATTAGAGAGTACTACTAGGGTTATAGAACTTTGATTCAAGTACTACTAGGGAATATGGATATGATTCACTATAAAATAATATTAGATAGATGCTAGGATTTAAGGTATTTTATATATTCCTAGAAAAGAGATAGAATAATTAGGACTTAAGAAGTAACCCATAAAAAGGAATTATGAACCTATTTATAGGGGAAATTCAAGTTACCCAAGAATATTTAGTTATTCAATAAGTATTATAGGTTTAAGGGAGGATTTCATTCAACTATCTCATATGAGATAGTCTAAAACTCATGGGATATATATAAGACTTGATCCGGATTCAAACTATATTATGGTTATAGAAATCATGTTAAGCATTGATAAGTGGACACATATAGGACTCCATGCTATATTACATGCCTATCTACACTTTTCAAATTATAGTTGGAACCAATTTAGGGTTGTATTAAATGAAAAATAAAAAAAATACATAGTGATTTAATATATATACATATATATATAATTTGGTTATAATTAGGTTAATCTAAATAAAAAATTGTTCCTTTTGATTGAGATAGAGATAAATATTTTTTTTCTGCTAGATATTTTTCCATGTTAAATGTTTTATTTTCTAAAGATTGGCTTTGTTTTCGGCTTATATTTTTCGAAACAGATCATGTTTCATGTTCTTTTATTATAACCCATCACTGATTATGATGCCTCATTATTTTATTAATAAATTTTTCCGAGCATGGAAGTATTTTTTTATATGTTAAATAAAAATTTATTGATAATTATTTTTATTTTTAGAATTCATTATATTTCCCTGCACATTTCTTATTCATCATGTAATGATGTTCTTCTTTAAATGTTTTGAAAATAATGTAGTGAAACATGATAGTAATTACCTTTTGGCCATGAACATGGGGAACCAATGTCCATTGGTATAAGTAAACATGATGAGTCTATTAGTGTCACTATATTGATGAAATTATTTTAAAATTATTATGTTTTTTACAGTTTAGAAAATGATTTAATTTAAAAGAATTTTAAATAGTGGGGTTTTTTTAAAATGATTTTTTTATTAAAAGTTTCATTTTCATATCGACTAGTCTTGGAAAAAACTTAAGGACTTATAAATGAAATTTTATATATGGATTTTAAATGGAATGGGACCTATTGAAACAAAAAACTATTTTATTATTGTTTGTATTTAAATTGGGAGGATGCTTTTGGAATTAAATGGAAAATTTTAAAAATAGAATAGGAAAATTGATTTTGAAATGTAATTCAGTTTTAATTTTTAAAGTAAATGGAACCTAGTTTACATATATTTTATAATTCATATTTTAAGGGTTATGAATCATTAAAAGGTATAATGGGATTTGATTCTTCTAACCCTAATTTTTTAACTAGTATGTTTTGTAATTTATGGTATTTTAAAAAACATAATTATTGTTTAGATTTTGAAAATAAGAGTGGTTTTTCTCTAAATTTTTGATAAATATAATTCCTTGATATGTTTTACTTTAATGGTATTCCCAACATGTTCTAGCCTAGGGAAATGCTATTATGGAGAGTACCATGGAAGGTATTTTGATTAGTTTATGGTGTATAAAGGATTTTTGAGATGAGGTTATATTTATTAATATTTCTATTTGTTAGTGGTTTAGTGTTTGGTTATAGATTTAGGATTTTTACATCAGAAGCATTGTGTGTAATTTGGTTACATATGAGTGTGATAATTGTGGATGCTTTAATCTTTAGGTTTTAGTGATTTGTTTTGGATTTAGGATTTATGAATTAGAAATAGGATATATGTTTTGAGGTATGATTTTGTGTTTGTTTTAGGTTTTACATAGGTTATATGATTTTGACTTAATGATTTTAAATCTATATCTATTCAACTTTGGTGATTTTAGGTGAATTTAAATGTTTCATATCATGGACTTAATGAATTTATTATTTATGTATTGAAGATTTATAGGTGATGAATCATTAGGGAATCCATTATCTAGAATTATTAGGGATGATAAGTCATATGGTGGTGAGGTTATAATGGTCCATGTCCAAAATACTTTGATTAAGGTGAAACTATGGTCTTAAGTGTCAAATTAGAATGACAAAAGCATCCTTTTTTTTTTGAATTTTTTGTTTTGATTCATGGTTCATTTTTTTCAAAGATTCAAATTTATTTTTGGGTAGTTTAGGATGAATTATAGGGCATTATAGGATGATTTTTAAGAATTATTCTTATTTTTGGAGTTTTAGGTACCTATAAAGGGGTGTCACATGTAGTTTATAACTACATTTGAAACCAGGTACCCTATATGATGCCACTTGGTACCTTTAGCCTTAGTACTATCCTAGTTGGCCGGAGTGTTCCACTGGGTACCTATTGGTGAATGACTGGGTACCTGACCATACTTTTCTAGGTACTTGGTAGGTTTTGGATGTGTTTTTAGGGGGGGGGGAGGGGGTTAATATTTTCACCCACCCCTTATTTATCATACCGTACTCATTTTACACCACTCATATCTTACCCAATCAAGAGGGCCCTTTTTTCTTCTCTTGGTATTCTATTACCCTTAATGATAAATCCATGGGAATTTCCTATACATAATTAAAGGTAAGTCCTAATTTATCATCCCTTATCTCTCTCATACCTTCTTCTTTTGATTTAGTATTATTTTTCAAGGGACTTTTGATTTATTATTTCACTAAACCATAGTAATAGAACCTAATAGCCTAGGTTTTCCATCACTATTAGTTAAAGGAAGCCTTTATAGAATAGTTTTCTTTCATTTATAATTATTTTAATTCAATTTGATTAAGGAATGTTTTTAAGGGATTATATGGGTTTTGGGTAAAATTTAGGGATGTTCGTGGCTGATTGAATTGGGAATTTTGGTCATTTTATTATCAAAGGGATTTTAGGGTTTATCATCAAGGATTTCCTTGGAGTTTTTTAAATATTTGTGATGGTGATTTTTATTTTGGTTATTTTTTTTATGGGATATTATTTATTATATTTTTTCAGTTGGTACATGACTATCGATATATTACTGAAAATTTATTAATGATAATTTAATAGTAAGTGGTGCTTCCACACTAAGTGATTCTCAGGATATGCCTGCAACATGCCTTCCTTTAGTTATTACTAAATTATCAAAAAACATCATATCATATTTTTGGATATATAAATGTATGAGTTACCAATGATATTTCAGAATAAATAAATAAATTTTTCCCTAGGTAATCAGTTGGTACTATGCAATTGAAATCCATTTCCACTTTATTATATCATGAAATTTACAAAATCGGTCTTACTTTGAACACATCGTATACATATTCACCTTTTTTAATGTGTTTCTATAAATATGTAAGTTTGGTAACCAAATATTGAGTCATGTGTCTTAATGGATTGGGAACCCCCTTGGTATTAATCAAGGACTGAAATAGACATCCTTGGTGTCTCTCTAGTATCATTTTTTTTGGAAAACATCTAAGTAAAAATTCTTTATTTGGACTAAAAAATCTTGACCTTTTAATTTACCACTAAGTTTCATTCCCTTAATTCCCACATATATTATCTAATAGTCAAAAAAAATACCACCTAAATCTTAATTATATATAATTAATTAAAAAAAACCTATAGTTAAAGGAGTGCTTTGGTGGAGATATGGTGGCTAGGTTCGTGGGGTAGAAAGATGTGATTCAACATGAAAATCTCAACAGTTTAACATTAACCTAACCTGAAACTTTGCTATTAAATATGGGAATTTTTATAAAAAATGTTTATCCCAAATATTTATCTTTTGTAAATACTTCTTAGTTAGTTTCCTCTCATTCTTACTTTCCATTTACTTTTAAATGTTTCCCTAGAAATTATTTTCCATGAAACTAATTAACCCTAGTTCAAAACATGATCACTTAAATAAAAATATTGTTATATAAAGTGTTGGTTTTGAGTCTTTTGGTATGATACCATAAGCCTATAAAATTATGATAAGTTATCTTATACTAACTTGGGCCTCAAATATATTTTATACATTTTCCACATTATCCTAGGCACTACCCTTAGTTTTCCCTAGTCTAATGTCTTGTTTGAGTTGTGTACACCTTATTGGATTTAATGTCACGAATTACCTACTGAATTAAGTGGAGTATTTATAGTGTATATTGAGATTCAGTTATGTTATATAAATTTGGTTCCATTGATATGAATGTAGCATGTTTTCTTTTCTTAAATGTTGTGTCATATATTAGAAGAGTTTCCATTTTTTATATGTATATAATCCATATTGGTTACCCATGATTTTGTGATATTATAGTCAGATATATTGAGAATGGATAGCATTTTTAGAATAATATTACTCTATTATATAGGTCATATTGGATTATTTATTAATAATTTTCTTAAGAATGTCAACTATTTATTATGTAACATGGTTATTTCTTTGATGATAAGGATGTTTATTGTTTGGAGATCATTTATTGTTTTTACAGAATGCTCTAATAGTTAATCCATATTTTAAAACTGATTAAAGGCATGGAAAGGGATATAAATCTCTAACTATGTATGTCATGATTACTATTTATTGGGACAAGTTATAAAAATTTTCTAACTCATTATACCCATCACTATATTCGCTAATACGGGATACAATATTTACATGACTGTATATGCCTAATTTCATTAATGGTATGGGTATTTAGGACACCATATTATTTTCACATAAATACTCATATTGTGTGGGTTAATATGTATACATTTATGAGCTATTTACTTGTATTGGAACCACATCCCATACTTGAAAACATTGATTATCATATCAGATTCTGAGATGAGTCTCTAAGTAGATAATGCTAGTATTGACCTTCTTGGTATAGGGAGTTATAATTTATAGTTAATTTTAATAACTATATATATATATTAATTTTTGATCTATAGGTCTAATATTTGTTGATTTATTGAAATATTTTACTATTTATATATGTACATATGTTGACCAATTCATAAACTCACAAATTTTTTTCTTCATTGTGTTGCGATAATGTTGGTGGCCCTTATTGGTTAATTTAAACTTAAACCTTTTATATAAACCTTGGTTGACCTGAAACCTATATTTTTATACATTTCAAGTATATATAGGATCATTAGTAATTTTTTGAAGACCCTATCTGGTTTCTTATGTTAGACGTGCAAGCATTATTGTCTCCCACTTCAGAGTAAGAGTTATTGGATGTGGTTGAAGGTATTGTTTGCTTCATTGCCTATTATTAGTTTGTTATAACCTATATTAAGCCATATTTTGATTATATATTTAACATGTACTAGTTTTTATAAGTTTGAATGCAGGTTTCTTAGTATTTTATACATTTATTTAGATATTTTTATGATTTTTTGACTTTATATTTAACTATTTAGGAAATATTTTCTTTTTATTTTATTTTTGGGATGAATGAATTTCAGATAAGACATGCCTAGTTTCTATTAGAATCCAAAAATGAATTTGGATCAAACCAAAGTGGGTAGATCATTCCCAAATGTTCTCCATAGTCTCGTAATGCTATTCATCGTCCCCTAAGGACCGAGGAGCACTCATGGGGTTGTGAAACATTGATTCGAGTACCACTAGGGAATATGGGTCTAGGTCACTATATAATAATTATACAAGAGTTATATATGATAAAATTGACTTGATAATCTATCTAAGAAACAAAATTATAATCAAAATTCTAGACATGACCCAATTTTTAGAGAAATATGAATCTCTAGCCACTAATAGATTAATGAAAATATGGGTTTCTTATTTTATTTGGAGTATATTCAATAAAATAAATTATTTAATATTTTCAAAACAAGACACTCATTTGTAAAATTCTTGAATAATGGATAAAATGGAAAATAATACATCTTAAAACATATTTTCAAGATCAATTTTAGAAAAGGAAAATATAAATAATATGAATTTTCTATATTTGTATTAAAATGTTAGTATTGATATAAAATAGCAGAAAATATTATATGTTTTATAAAAAAATTTCTTGAGGTACCTACTGGTGAAGTTTTCACATAGAAAAAGATTCATGTAGTAAAAACCCAAAATATTATCTTGACATATCTATATTTATTCTTATTTACCAGGATCTAAAGCTGTAGAAGAAAAATCAGAATATTGATTCATATGGATTAATAAATAACTAGAAAATGATCTATCAATAATGGTATTGTCAAGAGTTATATAATTTTTCTTAAGTGATATTTCTATGTAAAATGATCAAGTAACTTATATTTTTACTCATTTAATCAATGTTGTTGGGTATGTAAATGAATTATAAAATGTGGAGTGACTAGTTAGGATGAATTTAGATTTAAAAATTATCTTATAATAATTTACAAATATATTTGGTCAATTCAAAATTAATTATAACATTATTCAGTTTAATAAGAATTTATCCATTATTCTTAATAGGTTGAGGGTGGTTGAGTAATACATGGAAGGTCCACTATAAATTTCCATGATAAAATTTATAAATGTAAAAAAAGTGTTTTTTTATAGAAAAAATAAGAATGTTCGTTAGAAGTCCACATATATTTCATTGAAACCAAGAGGTGGTGTATCGAGTGAATAGAAATGTTTTCACTGTGATAAAATGGGACATTAGAGATATAATTTACCAAAATACACTAAGGTTCATAAGAAACATCATATAGAGTACACATAGGGTATTAATATTATAAAAAATAAATTATTCTAATTTTAAAGGTATATGATATCAAATACACATTATATAATTATTTTGAAGATGTATAGAAGTTCAAAAAATGAGAAGAAGTTGTTGAAGGAAACTAAGACATGATGTATAGATAGGAATACAAGTTTCATGATTCTAGGGTTTTATGAACATGTATTATTTTTTTATATTTTATAAAAAGAGAAATAAATATATATATAAAAATGGAATTTATGAAATACAAGTTATTTGGAAAAACTTCATTAATCTCCCTATTTCCCAGTCTATAACATAGTAAGGAAAATATTATTTTGTTAAAATGATTTAGTTTTTTAGTGAGATAAAAATAAAATACCTTGTCAACATATTAAAATATGATAATGTTTCATATTTAATATTATTTTATGATTTTTACTCTAAAAAATAATTACATGGGATATAATCAATCCCCATGAGATATGATTTTGAATTTGTTTATTATCCCTTAAAATAAATCAAATGAGTTGTTTTTTTGTATAAAAAGTGCTCCTATGTTCTATAATGATATATTCAAGTAATATATTTTATAATTATCTAAAAAGAGTTAATATAGATATTGGATAAGTTTAAATCAGGTGAAGAAATAAGTATTATCAAAATATTGGTTTCCTAAATACTAGTTTAATTCAAGTGAATGTCACTAAAAATATATTCTAAGTACCTAAAAAGAATTTTGGATATGCATTGGTATGGTAAGAATTTAATTTATAGTTATATTATTTCTTATTACTAGTTATCTCAATGAAGTTATGTATTTCATAAAATTATTATTAGAGTTCTATTTTTCATCCACTTAAAAAATGTTAAAATATATCATAACATTGGATGTTATGAAGTAAAGTTAATTAGATATAAATTTTAAAATTTGAAATTAAGGATTGAGAATACCATTATTACTATTATAAAATATTATTTCATAAAATATATAATCTTTTTATATATTTTAGTGGTAGGATCAAATTTTTAAATGGCTACATGGTAATGTTGTAGGTGTTAGAAAGAAATGTAGTATTGTTTTTAAAAAAATGAAATAAGAAAAACAAAAATTAATTTAAGATCTCTATGTATTAAGATACCATGGTACTAAAATATATGTATATAAATTTTTTATTTTCTTAAGTCTCTTAAGAATATATACAAGTATTATGTCATACAAAGGAATTTCCACATTTTTATTTGTTCATGTATACGACATATATCACGAGGATTAAATAATAATTATCCCTTCAGAGATAAATTAATAATTTATACCTATTCTATGATCATTTTATAAAATAATGGGTTATGATAATATGTTGAGATCAATGTTATTAAGGATTAAAATATAGATACAATTTCCACCCATGTGACACAAGTATGACATGTGTTTTGGATTGACCTTGAGTATTCCACATGTATTTTCATAAATATTATCATTACTATGTGTGGGGAGAATGTTTCATAGTAATACTTATTACATGAGATTAAAAAACATACCCTGAATTGTAACATTTATATTTTTTCACCTTTTTTATTCCATCATTGAGTTTTATTTATCAAGGGGTGGTTTAATATATTTTTGATATTATGGTTGTTTGTTTAATCAAGATATGATTTTTTCACTCATATAATGAGTATAATAATTAATTATTTAATGATAATGATCGAAGAAATATACGACCTTGATTATTTGAGTTATATTTGATGTAATAATCTCTTTATTTTAATGATCAATGATTATTTCATATCATTAAATTAAATTAGATATATTCATATGTCATGAAGAGTATTTACTCGAAGGATCAACAATGTATGTTTTAACATTTATGATTTTACATGTTCTATGTATTATTGTTGTAATTTATGTCATAACAAATGGTATTATATTATTATTCCTGATATATGCCATTAATATGGCAAAAATTTGAATAAAGATACATGTATTTTCTGAAGATCACTCCAGATCCATTTTTAGTTTGAGTAACACCAAATATTTTATAGAGGCCACTCTTTTCTTATGGTTATGAATTATGAATTCCAAATCATTATCAATTTTATAAATTCCTACATAGTCACAAAAAAGTTTGTGTGATGATGAATTTTTCATTAAGATGTTTTGTATAAAACCAATAGAGTTATTTGATATCTTATATAAAAGGATTTTAAGAAAATTTCCTAAAGGGTTTTGGATATATTATTGGTTGTTATATGTAAAGTGACATAATATGAACTTTTCATAAATTCTAAGAGTATTTAGTGAAAGTGGGATATTTAAAGATATTGTATTCACTAAATCTATATCATGGGCTATGATAAATATATGTCACGACATTTTATATAGTGATGATGCATGTGTTATGCGAATTTAACTTTGAGAAATATATTTGGGTAGTGTATATCACTAGAAGTGATATAGGCATATAGAATAATGATATATGAATGATATATTATATATCACACACTTATATCCTGATTATTCCAGAATATTCTTTAAAATATTAAACTAAATATCATTAGATGATATTTATCATATTTATAACACATAACAATGAATGTTTAATTGATAAAAATCAATGGATGGGTTGTACTGATCCAATAGAAAACGTTAAATGTGTTTTTCAACATTGTGAACCTTTTTAATGATTTGGGAATTTACTCAATTCCTTGTAATATCCAATATGTTCCTATATGTTGGAGGCTAAACAAAATGAGATGGAATCCTAGTTTGAGACATCCAACGCTAAATCTCTCTCCTTTATACTTATCCTTTAAAAATAAGGTTTTATGAAAACATGTAGTATTTGAAAATTCCAACAAAGAATTATTCTGGATGATTTACATAACAAGATAATAAATTTGGAGGTGAGAAACCATCATTTTTTAGTAAGTAATTTTCTTCAACCCCCTAACTATATATTCTACATCATTAGTAATGTATGTTTTTTTATTTTATACTTGATTATTATAAACCTACAATAGAAATATCTTAAGTAAATTAGGGTTTTAATGTTTTGACACTATATTTGGGAATGCATTATCCATAAAAATCCTTTACCTCATACGTCAAGATCATACCTGATAGTTTTTTAATAAAAAATCCTACAAATTAAGAACATAACTTTGTTAGATAAACATTTTATTTTAAATATTATTAATAGATACCCGTTATTAAAAACATTAAGACTCATGAATTTTTAGGAATACATTGGTTAGGTGAGTCTCCAAACATATTAGGAGGATTTATCTTTATTATTGTGATGACATTGCCTTATATTAAAGAAAAAAGTGGATGGAAGACTCTTAACATATTAATGTTTAAACACACTATGTTTTATATAAAATTCACTATATTTATCTCCATTTGATCCTATTTAGATAATAACCCTTGTATACTCCATGGAATAAATAAAATATCGAATATTTCAAAAATTAATTGTACATAAGAATTTTTATAACATAAATTATTTTACCCAGGTCAACGAGACTATGAATGTTTAAAATTTAAAATTCATTATATCACATTATAATCTCATTAAACATAATATAA
Source organism: Viscum album (assembly GCA_963277665.1). Taxonomy (NCBI): domain Eukaryota; kingdom Viridiplantae; phylum Streptophyta; class Magnoliopsida; order Santalales; family Viscaceae; genus Viscum; species Viscum album. The sequence continues at coordinate 1,384,234,934 of OY728137.1, read as the reverse complement.
TTATTAATAAAAAAAGTTTTTGATAGCTTATATGAATATTAAGTGGAAATGGTAAATGATTACATATCATATAATGTGATATATTATATTTTGTCTAGAATATTTCATATAGTGATATAATCTATATCACTATACATGATATAATCCACATTATAGAATAAAATATGAGAATTAGTGCATACAAATATTTAAATATAAAACTTTTAAAAAATCCTCTCAAACATTGTACATATTTTAACCTATGATACATCATATGTTACACCTTTTGAAACCATATCTAAAACAATTTTGGATATAAATCTAAGTCCCTTTTAGAAAAATTGTAAAACATATCTCTTAGTTTTATTTAATGACCTCATAAAAAACAAATAAAAATTAATATAAACTTTTATTAAAATTAGTGTTCCATTAAAACATTGATAATAATTATTAATTTATGATTCATAACCATACGGAAAGAGTTACCTCCAACAAAGTCTCAATGCCACTTAAGATAAAAAGGAATCTGACCTGATCCCCATCATGAATTGGTATATCTATAGAAATTTCCTACCAATATTTCGAATATATTTTGAAAAATAATATATTCCCATTTTCCGGGACATTGAGTACCACCATGAAACAAGGAACTTGTCAATATCATATAGGTTTACTAAACGATTCTCTAATTTCCAAGTAAATACTAACCATGATTGATATGTACATATTTTTTCATTTATAAAAATAAATACATCATATTTTATTCTCTTATATAGATGTTTAAATCACATATTACTCAATTATGAATTTCAATACACTTCCTTGGACTTTCTTATTGTGGTATTAGATGTCATACATATCTTATTTGATGAAAAAATCCATATTGGTTATATAAAACACAACACATGATCAAAAAAATACCCAACCATAGCTGATTATATTAGCTTCAAGTATGATATATGAAATTTATCTAAGTATAAAGATTTATAGGAATTTTATCTTGTTAACCCACATAATAGATATGATTTCGAAACATGTTATTTGTGAAGGCATTGATTTTTTGGATGTGATTCAGATTAAATTTTTGGAACTCAGATATTATATCTTGGATTATTTAATGTGAGTTTAGAAACATTTGGAGATAAATTATGGATATGTGAGTTATACTAAGGGTGGTTTTATGAAATTATTATAGTAGACTGAGAAAGTCCGTGAACCGTACACCCATATCTAGTGCTAAAAACATATTCCTTACATAATATCATTGATACCAATTAAAGAGACCCAATTTTGACTATACATAACTATAATAAAAATAGAAAACATTGATTCACTTACATACTCATGACCTTTTAGGTTTATAGTTTTAGATAATTAAGAAAAACCCTTTATGTAACAAAACACATGTATTTCTCATCAAATGTTCATTTTTACCATTATATAAAGATTTTTTTATTCCATACAAAACATAAAAATCTCCCACACAATTCTACAAACATGATACACTTCTAGAAATATATTAAAAAGTATATCTATTCATGACTTGGGGTAATAGAAACATAACAAAGGCTGATATTAGATTCCTAGTATGTATAAGTGTGGGACATATCAATCAATTATTATATTTGATCATAAGATAAGATTAAGGGTATGAGTACATGATCATAACTTATGAGGTCATACACAAAAAGTAATAAACCATAAAGAACGAGTTATGGAATAAATATTTTTCATAATAAAATACATGATTCAAAAGAGTGAGAAATCATTAATAATTATTCATGATCCATGAGAGCATATTATAAGAATAATAAAATTTTATAGGAATGTGGCATGAATGTGTAGAATAATAATAAATATAGAAATAATATATCAATGTCACCCAATAATAAATACATTAAATAATAGGCTTGGTCTAACCACCACTTTAACCTTTTAGGCCTGGGATAATAACCCATTTACCCTCTTCGGCTTGAGAAAACCTCTCATATAACCTTTTGGGTTTGGGATAAACATCTGTATACCCTATTGGGATTTGGATAACCCCCACTATACTGTTGATATAATAAAACATAAAACATTAAAAAATTAATTGTAAGGATATATAATTTTAGACCCACCAATCACATAATTAAAATAAAAAATAAGCATGCCACAAGATCATAAAAATATTTATCATTTCATCATAGATTAATTAAACCATGTGAAAAGAGCGAGTTTCCTGAAATCATCATATTAATACATCCACAACAATAAAGTGGATGATATCATAATATCATATACCAAAATAAGAGTATAAATTTATAATGAATTTTTATATAGATGAAAATCAATTTTAAAAAAGCATTTAAACATTCTTTTAAAATCTAGAGAAAAAATCCCTTTTATTTTTATAAAATTTTAAAAATAAAATTACTAGAAGGATGAGAAACATATTTTATTTATAAAAAATTTGAAACATATACTGGACTTTTTATTAGAAAGGAAGGAAATGAGGAATTGAAAATTAGTTAATTCCATATATAAAAAGAAAACATTCTTTTCACAATTTTGTAAAAAGTCAAAATTAATTCGTTAAAAAATATTAATTTTTTTTTTCATTAAATAGTTTTTTTAAAAAATAAGGTAGAATAAAATTTATTTATCAAATATTTTCGTGAATATAAAAACTTTTACAAATCAATTTTTAATAACATGTATATGAAGGAAAAATATTATTGACCAAAAAATAGAAGTAAGGTTAGTTTTTCTTAAAATCATTATTTTCTTATATTTCAGTAACAAACAGAAGAAAATGAATTGGAAACAAGAAAATGAAATAAATAAATATAGGATAATAAAATATATGTGATTTTAAAGACATGTATAATATAATTTACATCATTTTAAATTTAACATAGACAATCCTGAAAAGAAATGAGATTGTAACATAAATCCCTTACCACTTTGGAAACTTTTGAAAAAAAACACGTTGAATAGATAAAATCAAATATAACTTAAAATTCCATTAATATGAATATAATAATGATAAAATATTTTAAAGGGGAAATATATACACCATATAAATAAATATCGGAACATAACAAAAAATATGACTCAATGAAACAACATTTAGATGAAGAACTATTACCTGAAGTCCTAAACTTCTTTATATGAAATATTAATCCCATTTATAATAAATTTTGAATTATCATAAATCTACAACATAAAAATATTAATACTTATCACATGAAATCTGATTCAATTATAACATATTATTACCTTTTTATTAATAGTTCCTTGTTGAAATCATTGTCATGGGTGTTATCTGTTATATTTTTCATGCTTGTTTTGGTTTGGTGGTACCGTTACTTGAACCATGATCATATTTTATAACCTATAGAATACAAATAATTTAATAAATATCATATTTATTCATAATATACAATTTTCTTACCATTCATATATGGTGGCGATGAAAAATGAATTATATGAATTCGTGGAGAAGGTAGTCTACATGTACACACATGTGATGTTTTAATTTTCTAAAGGATGAAAATAAATAATACTAAATAAAAATATATCTTAAAAAATAAAATTAATTTCATAAATATCATATATATTAATTAAATAAATCCTTTTGAACAACCATGTAAAGTGTAAATGAAAAATTAATCACATTGTTTTGTGGAGGTGGTAGTCCACAAGTACACATGAGCAAAATTATAATTTTCCAACAGATAAGAGGGTAAGATGGTGTATGACATAATATATTTTATGAATAATAATTAGGTTATAAAAATCATATATAACCATTAAATATATCAATATATCTACCACTTAGAAGTTCCAATGAAAAATAAAATACATCACTTCATAGAGATGATTGTCCAAACTTATTCATGAGCGATGTTTTCATATTTAATTAGATGAAAAGGATATATAAAATGATTATATAATTAGCATGAAACATTTAATTATATTTAATATACTTATATTATTTTGTTAATTTAAACATATAATATTTTTAGAAGGTTTAAGAAGAAACAATCTTGAAATAGATCGGTAAAGAAAATTACCACTTTTGGGGTATCCTCCTTTTGATTGAACTTCAGTCCTTTTAAGAAAGGAAATTTGACTACTATAAGGGATTGATAAAATTTTATTGGAAGTTTATAGAGGTATTTTGAAATAATTTTGAGATAAAACCGAACATTATTTGTGTTTTAAAATGGTTGGAGTGAGTCCTTTTTTAGGGGAAAAAGTCAACGACATTTTCACAAAATTTTTCAATATATATGGGACATGAATATAAATTTAAAAATAAAATTTGGAAAATAAATGAACCATGAATAATAGTTTATAATATTTCCCAAAAAATTAGTAAATTTATGATTCTTATTTTTTATATTTATTTTAAAAAATTAACATTAAGTATCATTTAATGTCATTTTCATGACTATTCACATATTTTAACATTAAAGAAATCATAATAATAATGGAATTAAAACATAATAAACTTTAATAATTAATAATAATTTATAAATATCCATTAATTTTATTATTCATTCAAATCATATTAATTTTAATGTTTTTAAAATCATTTACTTGATTATTCTAATACTTGAACAAGCGCTGCATCGACGCTGCCTAAGTGTTCAATGTATTTTTTCCATAATAAAAAATTAAAATAAATCAATATGATATAAATTATTTATTCATATTAAAAATTAAAATCTATAACAATTAATAACTTTTTTTTATATCTATGAAAAAATATTAGAGATATTAAAGGAAAGAGAGTGATAATTTATAATTATCCTTTAAATAAAATAATATAAAGGTCGTAATATAAGGAAAATGGTTAAAATTTGACATATTTTCTAATATAGTATAATTATATTCAAAATTAACTCATAAAAAAATATAAATTCAAGTGTTTAAGATATTTTGAGACCTTATGCCTTCTTTTTAACCCCATTTATCCCAATTTACCCTTTACTAGGGTGATAAACTCTTACCTTGGTTACTACATATTATGTTTGAAAATAAAATGGAAAATATTATATAATTGGAATATTACGATTTCAAATATGGAATCTATTTTCCAATATTTAATTTATAGAACTGTTAAAAATTACTATTAATATAAGTTCAAAAATACAGTGAAAAACCGGTGAAAGAAAAATACCTATTTGAAGCATCAAATTTTTTTTACACTAAAGTGATGCATAATACTGGTTCTTATGACATTAATTGGATTATAATTGAAAAAATAAAATTTATATGACATTTTGATAATTAAAAATCTTAATTTAACCTTCCAACCATACAATTAAATGCAAAGATCCAGAAATATTATTTTCATTAGAATAAAATATAATTTAGGTTCCAAAAATTAAATCATGAGTTTATGAATTAAAAATAATATTTTAAAAGATTTATTTTACTCCTTATGAACATATTTTATAGATAAAACGGTTTAGTAAATTTTTATGCCAATATTATATCATGATGATATCATAAAATTTATGGTATTTAACAATAAATATTTTCACTATTCAACAAAAAATCAACCATTTTAGGAAATTCAGAAAAAAACAATCTAATAAAATTTTTATATGATGATATAAATAAGTATTTTTATTTTACCAATTAAAATTACTGAAAGTTTCAAAAAATAATTCTAATATTTGTGTACAAAACACATAAAATCTATTTTTATAAAAAAATGTATTTTGGAAGAATAAAATGAATTTATTTTCATTCCTTGCATAGTAACAATAATTATATGTATTTTAATTAATTTTATTAAATATATTAAAAATAAATTTGTTCAATATAATTTATCAACAATGATTAATTTAATGTATTATGATAAAAATACATTGCACACTTAGAAATGGTTCTCTGAAAAAATATATCTTTTTACCATCAAATGATTTTATCTTCATTTCTAATAAATTGATAATCAATGTATGAATTATTATTAATTAGTTTTAATTTATAAATAATAACTTTTAAATAAATTAATTTCTATAAAAATAGAAATTTATCTTTTAAAAGAAACAAATAAAATATAATGAAAACCAAATTTTATTTTAAAATCACCATTTTTAACATTAACTATTCTTAATATTATATGATTTAATACTTACCATTCAAAATTGAGTAGTTATTTTATGAATTAATCAATAAATTTCCTATGGGATATTTTTCCTTCATATATTTCATAATTTGGACACTAATTTCCATACCCACAAGTCTAATGACTAGGTTAAAATGGATATAATTAAATAATAATATTGTAGTTATTTTAAGTTTGATATTGCATGTGGTACCCTATATCAAACATAGTATTAATTTAAAGTAACATAAAATAATATACCAGGGTGTTACAAACACACCATCTTATACATGGTAGGAGTCATAAAGTACCCAATGTTCTTCATGGGGATTGAAAAAACTTCCAAATTTTCCACTAGAAAACAAATGGCTAGGTATCAAGTAGCTGATGGGCCACCAAGTACTTAGTAGTAGCTACCGGGTACATAGTTTTTTATGGGTCTAAATTGAAAATATTATATTTTTATAAATATTTTATGAAGGTTTTTTATAAACCATTTCCCTCTTCCCTTGGATGTTTCTTACTCTAGAACACACCTCCCTTAGTTTTATTTAAGGTTTTTTTCTGTATAATTATTTATTAACATAAAATTTTAAAATAGTTGGTGTATATGATATTTTCACTTTATTTATAAGGTAACACACCCTTTAATCATAGTTATATTTTATTGGATTTTGGTGTTCTACATTAAATCTTTAATTTGGTATTTTTGATAGATTTTTCATATGGAATGATTTAGGATGAACTAATGTGTGGTATTAGAGAGTTTAATGCCTATTATTAAAAGGCAGGTGGTATCAAATTAATTAGATCAAGAATTTTGGATTTTTTATGATGAGTTATATAGTCATTGTTAATCAGAATAGGGAGACACAAACTCTGATTGAGAGTGTTTAGAATTTTGGAATAGAATAGGTAGAGGATATTAGTACTAAAGAAAATATTCTGTAATAACTCTAGAGTTTTTTAATTATTATTTTTTGAATTATTTTAATTGTTTTGATATTTTTCATCTCACACAACACTAAAAATAATTTATTTTATATTAAAGAACTCTGTTTGGCTTACACTCAATACACGTAACATAAAATTTATCTTTCTATACAAAGAAAAATATTTATATCTTTCATGACATGCAATAATAACTTTCCTTAATGGCTTGTGTATCACACAAGTCCAAGTGTTACCGAACACTAATTTGTTATTAAAATAATAATAATAATAATATAATAAATACATATAACCAAGCCATTAAATTAGATTTTATAAATATTATTAACTAAATTATTTAAATAAATGGTTTTAAAAATATATAAAATAAAATATTTAGTTACAATTATTTATAAATTAATATAATAACCAATTGAATATAAAGGGATTATTTTTATAGAAAACTGTTATTATAATCAAAAAGTTGTTTTAATCTTATTAATTTAAATTAATTACAATTTTTATGTAATTTTAATGTAATATATATTTTATATATCCAAATAATTATTTTTGATAATTATCCACTATATTTTATAATCATAATATAAGAATAAAACTAATTTAACACATAAAACCTAATATTTTTATTAACGTAGTTTTACCGCCTTTAATCGAGAATCCATTTTAAATCCAATTTTTTAAACTCTTATAAATTTAATATGTCAAAAGAGACATTATCTATGGAATATAAATTTCAAAATTAGGTTAGGATAAATTTTTGGTATTTTTTGTAAGGTTTATTTTTTAATTATTAGTTTAAAATACTGGATTTTAATTCAAAACTCATTTTTCATCTCATTTATTTATAAGGATAAATTATATTTTAATTTTTTTAAAAGTTTAATTAGATAAATTTTTTATCAATCAATTCAATTTATATCATTGGAATTAATTTCATTTTAAAAGTGACTATAAAAAACATAGAAAACATTAGAACATTTTTACTTAAAAACATGCATTGTCGACCCAACTACGAGTTTATATTTAAATTATTTTATACCACTTAGGTGTTTCGAATTTGTAAAAATGGATCCATTTTTTGAATGAGAATAATTTATAATGTCTAATAAAGTGAAATTATTTTTTGACCAAAAAGGTTATTGAAGTAAATAAAATTAATTGCAACAATTACGATTAAAATATTCTTAATAAGGTACTAAACCATAACCTTGAGTCCCAAAATAACCTATAAACTTGTACTAAAGACATTTTATTTTCATATTTAGACCCTATACTCCCTTTTATTTACTTTTTACAATTGTTAAACCAATTTCAATAAAAAATGTGGGCGGAGTTCCTTTATTTTAAAATATTTCAGGAGTGCCACCCTCCCCCATTACAAAAGGCCTCTTCTCCTCCCACTTAATCACACATATAAATCTACTTAAGATAAAAATATATACCCACATTGATCCCCAACTTCCCTTATTTCAACCTTGAAGCCTCCCATTGGGCAGAAAGAAATCCAAAGAAGGGTTTTGGCTTTAACGAAAAGGATTTACCTGATTAAGAGGTAAACCCTCCCTCAAAGTCCTTCATTTTATTTTCATTATCCACTCCCTAAATACTTTTTATAACATGATTTTATAAACCAATAAGTTTCCTAAATATACTAGGATGTTTTTATGATATGTATTTGACCTAAAATTACACACACTTCTATCTAATGGGTAACGAACATAATGTTTACGTGTATGGCGGACTACCACCTCACTAAACGATGAGTTTTCATTTTTTATTTATTTCCTATCATGGTGGAAATTAAAATAGAAACTATATTTATATATGTCATATATTATATTAATTATTAATTTTATATTCTTTAATTCTTTTACTACAATTATCTTTATACGTCCCAGTTTGTGTAATATGATAATTTCATTTGAGGAATTGTCGACTTCCACCCCCTCAAAGTGATGTGATTCATTCATACACTACATGGAATGTATTAAGGATATATTTATGGAATATATATGATATATATGATATAATAAAGATAATTTGATAATCATATATATATATATACACACATATATCTCTTTTACTTTCTTTTTTTTTCAACCCGATAATTAAACAGAAATTGCATTCATTTGAACATATGACTTACCGTATCCATGAACGGTGTATTCTACTTGATACATATATATTATCTAGATTACATTAATAAAAATATACTAAATATAAATTATATTTAAATTATTATTTAAATTATTTAAATCATGATATAAATATAAGGGCCAAAGATATGACAAATCAAGATACAAGCAAAGAACATAGTGGATATTACCTGAAGTGAAACCTTTAAATAAAACTATTAACAAGCAGGTAATATAAAGTCATAATAAAAAATATATGATATTAGATATAATAATATAGTCCTGTGATATATGTATAAAAAATTTATATTTATTATACATGAATTTTGTGCGATTACAAAGAGAGTCAAGACATAAGGTAAGGGGATTTCATCTGACTTTTTATTTATGTGAGATACATGCTATGTTTGCCACTATTTTATTTTATACGGTGTATATACTACCGATTAATGTATTCTATGAATATTATACTTACATATATGGGTATTCACATAATTTTTTTTATATTTATATCACGAGGTTTATGTTTCAGAATTTACCAAACAGGTAATGTATTTTTTGTCTCAATTTCCCTTCTTTGAGACACATGCCATGTTAAGAACCTATAGTTTTATATGAGGTGTATATACAGAATTTGAAATGTTTTATCAGGATTCTACTAAATTTCATGATATTTTAATATTTATTTAATTTCATTTTCTTACATGTTGAGTATGGTTCAAAGTTAACAAGTTCTAAGAGTTTTTTTTGAAATAATCTCATCACTTTCCAAGATTATTTATAATTATGAATTATTTGATGAAAAATAACGACAAATATCTCAATAAAACTCATGAATTTTATTCTACTATTTTTATTCATGATATATTCAGGTATATGTACCATTTTTATGCTATTTTGTAAAAAATATAGTAATGAAATTGTTTTTAATAAATTCAAACTTTACCACTCTCTTCAGTTGTAAATTAGTGTACATTGAAAACCATGTATTCTAAATGGTTTCCAAAAATGTTCTATTATTATGATATTTAAAATAAATTTTTGCCCATGTTTTACCATTTTATTTTTTTATAATTAATATTCTTTTTGTTTTCCAACAGAGGCCCCTTTCTAAACTCTTCCTGGTGGAAAAGAAATATTCAGTGTGTTTGTATTTGTTCAACATCATGACCAACATTCCTTTGATGCTTCTTTTACTAGATTAAAATTTTAATTTCAAAACCAAAAATATAAATGTTTTCTTAATATTATATGAAATCATTGTTTCAATTTATTTTTAAAGAAAAATTTGTTCAAAATGTTTTTATGTTATTTTAAAAGTTTTCAAGAAAAATGGTTTTGAAAATAATTTCAAGCTTCTTTTATAATTTTCAAGTAAATGGTTTGTAATTTTTTTTCATGATTTATTTAAAATTATTATTCCTAATAAAGTGGTTTTAAAAAGGTTGTATGTTTTCAAAATTCTTTTATCAAATAAGAAACTATATTTTACTCAAGAAATGTTTTTGAACAATATTTCAAAATTATTTTCTATCTAAGATGAAATCTGTTTATTTCACTCATGCCTGTTTTGGAAATAATCTAAAGGTTCCATTCAAATTATTTATCTAAATGGTTTATTTTTTATGTAATGTTATTTATGAAACCCGTTTCTATATCAAGGGTTATATGATTATGAAATATATTTTTATTTTATGGGTTATGGTTTTGATGAAATGATTATGAAACTTGTATCATTTTCCACAGGTTATGATATGATTACATGTTATTGATACCCATTTTATTTCATGGGTTATGATATGATTGTTTATGATTTTGTGGAACATTTTTGTATGATTTCATTATGAGATGGGTGGGACCTATATCTCCCTAAAATTCATTAGGTAAATACTTATATTTCATGAGATAGAATAAGGTGGTATTGGGAGTGAACCTTGACTATTAAAATGGCCATGAGAGTGAACCATGACTACCAAGATGGTATGAGTATTGAAATAATGATACTAAGATGGTCATGGGAGTGAACCATGACTATAAATATGGTATGGGGAGTTAACCCATACTACTAAGATAGTCTTGGTACTGAATCCTTGGATACTATGGAAATCATATTATATGCTTATGGATTTTCCAAAATTCCATGTTTTATTCTTATGTTATTCTTTCATGGATTATGTTCATTATTTACTTATGATTCATGTCTTATGAAATGTCAATATTTATGCCATGATTCATTCTTATTATCCTTGATATACAGGGTATGCTATTCTATTTACTTGATCATGTTCTCATACCCTTATGCTCATGATCAAGCTTACCGATCTCCCTTATTTACCCTTACTGAGCATTTTATAGCACTCTTTTTTATGTTTACTTTACCCTTGGTTATGAATATATGTATTATGTTTGATATGTATAAGAAGTTTTCTAGTCATGAAGAACCTAGTGGGAGATAATGTATCTCGCTTATGTACCAGTGTTTATGTTTCCCATGTTTGCAAAAGCACTAGACTAGTACAATCTTTGGGTCTCAATTGTATAATATTTTAAGTATTCCAAAAATATTATGTAATGTTTTTGTATGTCAATACTATATTGTTATATGTTCCATGCATAGTAGAGTTATATAAAGATCATTTAGTGACCATATATCCTCATATACCTTAGATTAAATGATAGATAAATATAATGCCTTAATTTCTATTATTAAATTTATTTATATTTTAGTTTAAATGGTGTTTATTTATTAATTAAAAAAATATATTTATTATAGTGAAATAATATTCTAGCCCTTGTCTACAAAACTGGAGCATTCATCCACTATGAGGAAACTACCAAGCTCAGTGGCAGGCACAAATATGATGAGAATGGAGGGGAAAACCCAAATGTTTTGAAATACTAGGTGATAAAAAGATAAATTACTGGTCAGTATTGGTGGGAATAAGTGTAAATTGTGTGGGGAAGCACCATGGGTGGAAATACAAAATTAGGGGTGCTCTATATAATCAAGAAGAGGTCAGTAAAACCTAGAGTTTGATATGGGGGAAAATAGTGAGGGTATTTATAAAATACCAAAATATTCAAATAAACATGAAATAATATGTCTCTTGGAGTTTTCAAATTCCCCACTTCTAAGGGCTTCATGATTTTTTAACCACTCCTACCTAGTTCATTCCATAAATTGACCTATAATCCATGGGGAAGCTTGAATAAGGGACATAGACTCTCTTTGAAGAACCACAGATTTCAAAAATTCCATACTACCATGGAGGGGAGCGTCGGGTGACACTTTGAAGGATTTATATTACACTATTATTGATTCCATTAAATGATACAAAAAAGGATATTATTATTAATAATTTTTTATTTTTATCTTGGATTTCATAAGTCTTATGATCGAACATGAATGATATTATCCTTTGTAATATTTTTTAGAAATATTTTCATTCCATAACTGGAGTTGGTGAATCATGTCAGTAGTGTCCATGGATGGGTTTCTTCTACAAGGTAGGTTCACAACACATATGTATGACATAAATTCTATAAGGTAAGAGGCTATACTAAATTAGTGTAAATATTAGTGAATACAATTATTCAAGCTACGAAAAAAATATATCACATCGCATTACGAAGAAGAAGAGGTGATATTTTTTATGGTTTTAATAGATAAGTAGTTCATGGTTTGTATTAGATTAGTTGTGTCATAACCATAAAAATAATGAATATATATATTATTTTGGGTATTAGTGATATTTGTTTCATGGTGTGAGTGCATGGGTTTATATTGTGTCCATGAAAAGGCATTAAATATGTGTTTTATTCTCACCATGAGTTCAATATCTATTATAGATATAATAGACTGGATTAAATCTATCATATATATTTTTTGAGATATATATTTTGGGGAGATAAAATATATGTTTCATGTTAATTTTTATGCCTATATTTATGGAGTGAGGGTTTGACATGAAGTGTTAAAAATATATGAAGATACATCAATATAGAGCATGATTGATTGAGATATAAAGTTAGTAATTTATTCATATATATAAATTCCTGGGATGATGCCAAATTATTATTCAATATAGGATAATTTTATTAGAGGAGCATCGAGTGTTCAGGCCCGGGTTTGATAGTATAAAGCACCACAGGGAGTGTACATGTAGAGATCCGAGTAGGCAGGATGCACCTTCAGGTATCAAGGTTGTATGCTACCAGTGTGGGAAGGTAAAGAATACGAGGCCACATTGCCCGAGAGACCCAGTTGAGTACTGATCTTGCAGTAATATGGACTATCTTTAGAACTTATGTCATATCTTCTCACCAGCAGTAGGTGAAAGGGTTTCTTCGATGACTCCTCGTCCAGGAACAACACTACTAGTTTCTCACTAGTCTAGGAACTGGAGTTATTCCAGATGTTTAGGCTAAGTAGGAGGTTATGTCCATGGTATTAAGTCACTAGGATTTCAGCGACAGTAGGATGGATCAGTTCAGAGTGGTTAGGTAGGGTCGGAGGGCCGCAGTGCAGGTCAGACTTTTGCGGTGGAGCAGACCCTGCAGGAGCAGGATCCCAAAACCTATACAGTTAGAGGTACAATCCTAGTTGCCTCAGTTTTAGCTTCTTCTCTTTTTGATATGAGGGCTTCCCATATTTTTATATCTCTTACTATTGCAGAGATCCTTGGGCTCTGTATCCTTTCTTCTACTGAGTTTTTGATGCTTGACAAACCATTGGGGAAAAGAACGACTTGTGTACAACAGTGCAAGGAGTTCCCTGTAGAGGTAGGTGGGTGTCCCTTCTTATGGGACCTTTATGTCCTAGAGATGAAAAACTATGATGTCATTCTTAGAATGGCTAGTTAGTTCCATTCTAGGAATTTGTCGATTTCTATCATCGTAGGGTGAGTTTCACATCACCAGAGGGCAGATCGTTTCTTTATAAGGGCGAATGAGATGTCTAGACAAGAAGAGTGGGAACCGAGAATCATTGTTTGGGAGGAGTTACAATCCATATTTCTATTATTTTTCAGGATGATTAAGGGACATCACAGATGGACTTTCCTCCAGTGGTAGATCGTTTCATGGATGTATTTCCAGAGGAATTTTTGAGGTTTGCCTCCTGAGCGATAGGTGGAATTTTCTATTAAGCTTGTTCTAGGAGCATAACTAGTGTCTATTCCTTCTTATAGGATGGATACACTAGAGTTACATGACCCCGAGAAGCAGTTGGAGGTGTTGTAGTTTAAGGGGTTCATCCGACCTAGTACTTCTCCTTGGGGTTTGCCTGTCTTGTTTGCGATGAAGGCAGACGGTACCCTCAGACTTTGCGTGGATTATCGGAATTTGAACCAGTTTACGATTAAGAACTGATATCCCTTACTGAGGATTGATGATCTATTTGATCAGCTATGAGGATCCTGTGTGTTCTTAACGACTGACTTGAGATCTCATTACCATCAGTTGCATGTTAGAACATCTAATATACCTCTAACAACCTTCTAGAGTAGGTATGGTTTATACGAATATATGGTTATTTCTTTCAGTCTCACGAACGCGCCTTCAGTCTTCATGGCTCTGATGAACCGAGTGTTCCATCCATACTTGGATTATTTTGTGGTAGTCTTCATTGAATATATCTTGGTGTACTATCAAACTCAACACAACCATGGTACACATCTTGAGATCGTCTTTATTACACTAAGAGAACATCGGTTATATGATAAGCTCTCAAAATGCCACTTTTAGATGGACCAAATTCACTTCTTGGGTTATGTTATCTCAGAGAAAAGAGTATTAGTAGGCTCAATGAAATTGAGAGCAGTAATTTACTAGGAGAATCCAAAGAATGTTTTTGAGGTCCGAAGTTTTCTAGGGCTCGCTGGTTACTACAGACATTTAATACAGGAATTTTCACACATAGCAGTGCCACTAACGGGCCTGACTAAGATGGGTTAGAAGTACTTGTGGTCAGATTCCTGTGTGTCATCCATTCAAGAGATGAAAGGAAGGTTGACTTCATCACTGATACTAGTATTTCCTGAGCCAAGAAAGATCTATACTACATACTGTGATGCGTCAGGTATTGGGCTTGGAGGAGTCATTATACAGGGGGAAGGAGTCATTGCGTAAGGGTCTTGGTAGTTTAGGCCACATAAGAGGAACTACTCGATGCATGATCTCGAGCTAGATGTAGTTGTTCATGATTTATGCTGTTGGATACACTACATGTTGGGAGAGCATTTTGTGGTTTTCACCAACCACAAAAGTCTCAAGAATATCTTCACTCAGCATGACCTGAATTTGAGACATCGAAGGTGGGTTGAGTACCTTCTGTCTTTTGACTTCTAACTTGCCTACACACCTGGGAAAGGCAATGTAGTGGATGATGCATTGAGTAGGAGGACTCAAATACATGCAGTTCAGGAGGCTAGCAGTGAGTGACAGGTTATGGCTCTTTTCTCTGAGAGGAATTTGGAGGTGCACGGCAGATAGGGGAAGACGTTTCTTTCTCCTGTAGCTGTTACCTATACTCTACTTTTTTGAGTGCGAATAAGGTAGATATCAAATTCTGAAGGCCTAGTCCAATGAGAAAGTGTGAAGGGAAAAACCCCATTTCAGGATAGACCATAGGAAAAGATGAGATCTTGAATTTTCAGGGGTGTGTGTGGGTTTCAGTATACATACAAGAGGAGATGATGTAGTATTTTCATTCATTATTTTGGGAAGTTCATCCTGGTGTCACCAAGAAGTATTATGATCTACACTTTCAGTATTGGTGGCCAGGTGTAAAGAGAGATGTTGCTGGTTTTTTCATGAGGTGTTCCACCTATCAGCAGGTTAAGGTGGAGCACCAGTGACAAGTAGGGCTTTGCAGCAGTTCCCATTCTTTAGTGGAAATGGAATGATGTCGCGATGGACTTCATGATAGGTTTTCTGAGTTTTCCTCGAGAGAATGATTTAGTTTCGGCTGTCATTGACAGACTCACATAGGTTTCCCACTTTTTACTGATTAAGGAGACCGTCAGTATTGATGAGTTGAAAAAGTTGTACATCCGAGAGATTGTACATCTACATGGGGTTCCACACTCCATTATTTCAGATAGGGATTCCCGTTTAACTTCTCGGGTTTGGTAGGGACTTCAGAGGGCATTGGGTACACAAGTACATCTGAGTACAACATACCATCCCTAGACAGATGGCCTGTATGAGCATACGATTCAGGTGCTTGAGGACATGCTTTGAGCATGCATCCTGGATTTTTGAGGTTTGTGGGATATGAACATACTTTTTGGGGAGTTTTTCCACAATAATAGTTTTCAAGAAACTATTATGATGGCACCTTATGAGGCTTTGTATGGTAGTCCATGCCATTCACCCTTATGCTGGATGGAGGAAGGAGAGGCAGCTATGCTGGGACCTCGTCTTGTCTAGGAGAACACATAACAGATAATGTTGATTCAGAAGAGGATGACTACTACATAGTCTCGACAGAAGTCTTATGTTGATCGATGGAGATGACCTCTGAAGTTCTAGGTTGGAGATCACGTTTTCTTGTGTGTCGCACTGAGGTTGGGACATAGGAGGATTAAGAGGCATGGTAGTCTTTCACCGAGGTATGTCAGACCTTTTGAGGTGTTGGAGAGAGTTGGGCCGATTGCCTATCGGTTGCAGTTACCTCAGAGGTACCGGGATATGCATTATTTCTTCCACATTTCTCAGCTTCGACGTTACTTCTCATACCCATATCATGCTTTTAAACCCTAAGAGGTTGAGTTATAGGTGGACACCTCATTTTAAGAGAATCCTATCTGGGTTGTTGATCAAAGTGCAAAGGTTCTCCGTGGCTGGTTTGTTCATCTGGTACAAGTGCTATGACAACATGGGCAAGTATAAGACGAGACTGGGGAGAGGGAGACCGATGTAAGATCACAGTGGCTAGAGATTTTCGAGGATTCTTCTTCTACGCTGCCTTGATAGGGAAATTTCGGGATGAATTTCGTTAAGGGGGGGGGGGAGTTTATAAGAACCTAAATATTCTTTTCTGGCATGTTTTCCTTTTTCTGTTGTTTTTTAGGAAAAGAGGAGTTTCTAGAAATTTCTTATGTACATGTTGTGTACTTTACGGGTACACTCTGTGTACTCGGTTACCACAGGTAGCTGGGTGCTGGCTGTGTAACAGCTATGCACACGACTGCGTGGTGACCTGGATACCGCCTAATATGGGGGCCAGTTAAGGAAAGTACACACTGTGTACTTATAAAGTACATGCTGTGTACTTTAATTTTTTTTGATTAAATAGACTAGGGTCACGGCTTAATTGGTAGAAGTGTCTTCTTCTTCACCTTCTTCGACCAAGAGCATCCACACGACACTGATCCTTCCCTAAGCCCCCGATCAAGCATCTGTTCTTCGAATCAAACTCTATAGGTTGCGTTGGAATTTCATCAGTTAGTTCCCGCTTCATCTTGAACATCGTTTCCTGATTTCTCTTCTCTCATGATTTTCCTCGATTGAACGTTTTAGATGTTTTTGTCAATATACCGTGTTTTAAGTCGATCCAAGGGCTGACGCCGGGGTATATCGATCATAAGACGTTGAGGTAGGTGGTTTGTGCCTTTCCATGTATATTCTTTGAGTTATATGTGAAAAAGTTCCCAATACCCTTTTTCAGGGTATTGAGTGTTTACTGATTTAACCATATTATTTTCCTACTATTACTTGTTTGTTTGGATAGGGGTAATTTTTTTGTGAAAAGGGTTAACTTTTCCATGATATGGATGTTTTGCCTATGTTTTCTCGTTTATGACCGTTTGGTCTGGATTAGCCTGTTAGGATAATTTCTTTCTATTCCTAGTGCTGATAGGATGGAGTGATATTATATTAACTGACATGATATGATACACTGTAGTTGTTTATCCAAGTAGTTATTGAGGTTTACTTTGGATTCTGATTATCATTTTTGCACAATTTATTTACACAGGGCTGCGAGAACCTGGTGTAGTGATACCATAGGGAAAATTAACTTTGAGGTATTTCCCAGAGTTTATGTTATAATTATCACACTGTGAGACCCTAGGGGTGGTTGACGTTGACTGCTACCTCAGAGTGTCTGTAGTTACGTTATGAGACCACATGAGGAATTGATGTTGAGTGCTTCCTCAGAGTGTCTATAGTTTACCACTAAAAGACTATAAGGGTAAATGACGGTGAGTGCTTCCTCATATAGTCTTTGAACCCACATGACTATAGGGGGAATTTATATTGTTTGCTTCCTCAGAGAGTCTTTGGTATATCATTCATTATATTGTGAAATAGAGTGGTTAGGCTATGAGTAATTCGCAAAGGGTTCCCTACTTATGATCAACTGCTTACTTGATATCTAATAATTGATTTCATTTGAAACTATAAGATTGATTACATTTAAGTACTTCCTTGTTTACTGATTCATTTTGATTATTGCCAGCCATATATATTCACTTACTATTTGGCACAAATCTTTGGGTGGTTTCTTACTAGGATTCGTCTCACACCCTATTTGGGTTATTCTTTTGGGCCTAAATAGATTATATTGTTGCCGGTATAGATAAGGTCAAGTTCCCTTCTACTTCAAGTACTTTACTTATTGAAGTTGGAGAGTATGGGACCAAGCTGAGGCTTGCGATACTGAGGAGTTGTTTCTTGTTTTTCTTTTGTTCTTGGGTTCTGTATTGTATTCCAACATTGTGACTTGTTTGACTTTTTTAGAAATATTTATCATGCATCATATATACTTGAGATCTAGTTATTTATATCTACAATATTCTGTTGTTTATTGTTGTATGGTATTATAGTGCTTTCACTATTTCTATATGTTTACTTTCGCTGTGTTACTCTACCGATGAGGGAATAGGTTCCCCACTATCACACCCAAGTCCCTCATTGCTAGTCTACATCCTATGGAATTCAGGGGGAATGTGCTTGAGGCCATGTGACTAACTGGGTACCGGGCACCTCTGGGCGGCTCCCAGAACCGAGACTTTACAATGATTCTTTCCTCCCTCTCAATCTATGAACCTTCTTGTTGATATTTTATATTCCAATCAAGTCGATGATGAATCACTACAAACTGCATGGGATTGCATTAATTTTTTATTATGTAGATGTACCCACCATGTTATATAAATGGGATTATTAATCTAAAATTTTTGTAAGGGTCTATCTCCAGAACAGATGTTAAGAGTTGATTCTACTATTATAGGTTTAATGATGAAACATGTATCAAAAGAGAGATATGAATTATTTGATGAAATTTAAAGAAATTAATTACAATGGAAAACTAAAGGAGTCTAACAAACATGATTTCAAATGGTAGATAGAAAAAGGTGGATGGTTTCACAAATAGAAGACCTGAAAGAGAAAATTGAAGCAATGATATACATAAACTAACCCAAAGGTATGTACAGTAAAAATGAACATTATGTTTATTATAACCATAAAAATAATATTTTGGATTTTAGGAATAAAATCAAGTCAATGGTACCAAAAAATAACACCAGGGTTATAGAAAAATAAGTGTATTATCTTAATATCCAAATCAATTTATCGGAGGAGACATTGTCCACATTCATTATAATTAATTTGAAGGCATACAGAAGATGAAATCTAATTCCAAATATCTAAAATATACCATGATGAATGTAGAATTTTATGTTTGGAAAATTATAACCCAACTCAAGAAGACGTTAGGAAAATAGTTTTCAAGTGACACAGAGGGTAACCCATGGGTGGATTGAAGGTTTTGACCATTAAAATCGGAAAATTATAAAAGTTAGTGCAAAATATTGGAGAAAATAGTAGGATAAAAAATATAAAAGATAATAAAGACGTGTAAGAGAATAATTATAATGAAAAATAAACTATGAAGGAATACAAAGAATAAGAACCACCACCTTCTAAACCACTATTAATATTCATTGAAAGAATGAAGCAAGATAATATGAAGTAAAAGATATGTACGTTTTATAAAACCTTTAACCAACTTAATATTAAAATCCCTTTTTCTTATGTTTTAGAGAATATTAAATCATATGAAAAATTCATGAATGATCTGGTTTCAAAAATGAAAAAATATCATTGATATGGGAACAATACAACTGAAGAGAGAACTCACAGCCTTGGTTTCAATAAGTCTACTGAAGAAGTAATAAGATTTAGGTAGTTTTTAAATTACTATAAATATTGTATCTTCTGAGTTTTTAAAATATTTATGTGATATAGGAGTGAGTGTAAACATATTTTCATACTCAATATTCAAGATATTAGGATTAAATGATATAAAGACCATTAGAGTTTCTCTTTAATTGGAATACACAACAATTAGATATTCATATGGTCTGATCAAATATATTTTCTTAAAGTGGATACATTATATTTTCTATTATATTTCCTCATGGTTGATATAGATGATGAAAAAAATCCCCTTATTTTGAGAAGTCCATTTTTAGAAATAGATATAACCTTTATTTATGTTCAAAGAGGAGAGTTGTCTCAAAGGGTTGGTGGAAATCATGTGAAGTTTAGTATTCATTGATCTATGAAGAGTTTTTTTTGAAAAATAGGTATATTTGAGTAAGTATAATGAGATGAAATTAGAGGAACTTTATTCCATTAATAAATGAAAATAAGTAGATATTATGGAGAAGAAAGAAAAAGGAAATATTGAAGAAAATAAGGAGAAAAGGAGGTTTCTTGAGAGGATTAAAGATGCATGAAAAACAGCTATTAAAGAAAAGTCCAAGGAAGGACATTGGGTTTGGATAGTCCATTATTTGACTTTTTATTTCTCAGGATTGACTAAACACTACTAGATAAACAATTTTATTTAGATAAATGACTACATCAAATAAAAGTGATGATCATTTAAAAGAATGTAAGGATATCCATCTATGAATAGGATTCTCAACATCAACCCTTCGTTGATTTGGATAAGGTAACTTATAACACCCTGAATCCTATAACTTAGAAATTATGGTTGTTTTATTACTATTTTATAAAACAAAAAGATAAAAATATACAGGATATGTAATTTTTATATTCATAGGAATGTCGATATATAAATTAGAATGACTTTTTATTGAAAAAATAGGATACATAATTTAATACATGAATATTTATTATTTCTCCTTGAAAATATTTAAGTAACATGCATTAATATTCATGATTTCTTTGGTGAAATACAAAAAAATATAAATTTATGAGATCATATTCAAAATAAGGTTTAGAATAAACCAAAAGATATTCTACATATGTATAAAACTAATAATATGAAAGGAATAAATAAATTCCATAGAAAATATAGTTTTTATAATAATATGTCCACAGATTATAAAAAAATAAATAAATGCATGGATAAGAATAACTGATCTCATAGTAAGGAAATGAATAATTATGGACATCATAAACATATCATCAAGGCATCAGGGAAAGACATCATAGATAAATAGGCAATGAATACACTAAATACCCAACTTGTTTTTCTCATGGGACCTACCAATACATCAAGGGGATATATAATTCTATGAAAATTTGTCATATAATAAGTCAAATGTATATATTATATGAATAGAATAAATATTTTAATGTTTCCTAAGGAACTTAATATATATTCATTTCTAAGTAATCAATAGTTTTCCATATATAAATAATGTATATACGAAATAATAATATTTCCCATTCAATGGTACTATATGGTTATATTAGAAAATATACCACAATATACTTAGGAAACATAGGTTATTCACAATGTAATGGAATATACCCTTATCAAAGGAATTATAATAGGGTATTGGTGTTGAATACTTTCATGGTGTAGGAATATTAATAGAAAACAAACATTGATTTCAATAGTTTGTAATTATAGGAGACTGAAGAAAAGATTGAAAAGTCACCCCAGATCAATACTTCTAGATCTGGTTTAACACTTACTAACTTTAGATATATAAATTGAAAATATATTTTTTACACTATAAAAATATTTTCAAATCCCTAATTATGGTTTTTAATGATCTCATAAATCATCCAAACTTGTCCCATGGGAGTATCAAATCAAGTGTGGAATTAGGTCTATTTGTTGTGCCCCAATTAAACACCAAGTTAATACTCAACCAACCATTTTCAGGATTATTATCCCTTGGTGAAACTAATATAGCTCCTACATCAACTTATAGTATTCATACATGGATTCTATTACTATGAAACCACTCACTCTTTACTTTATATTTTTTTGATTTTATCTTATATTTAGATTTATCACTTGGGTTTCCTCTAATGTATGATCTTTATAATGGACTAAGAAGGTAGTATAATGATTTATATCAGTGATCACTCATTTATAATATGATAAAGAAATTTTAAAAATAAATTATAATAAAATTTCACATTGAAATTAAAATGAATTGTATAGGACTACACAAATAAGGGTTAATTAGGGATTATAAACCCTTACATCGGCATAATAATGACTGAGAAAAATGATATAATGAGAGAACATAAGTAATCCATCATTAATAATATACTAAATAGATGATAATTCCATGTAGTTAAAATCAAATAAGTAAAAAAAAAGTTTAGATGATCTCATAACAAAATGATTGTTATTGAAAAGAAAAGTAGAGGGTTGTAAACCCTTACCTTGAAAGACAGATTCTTAAAGCTTTAGACGAGCACCTCAGAACCTTAAAATCTTATTAGAGACACTATATAGAGGAAAAATGATAGGGGAACCATTATGAATAAATTTTTAGTGAATATGAATGAGATGATGGTTTAGTATTAATACTAAATGAGGAGGATTTAATTATTAGTTTCAAAACGTAGGCCTTGGAATACTGGTTAATAAAAAAAGAAAACTATTGAACTTCCTATAGTTTTATCCCATTTTATTTGAAAATAGGGACCTATTTTTTTATATTTTTAATGTTTAGAAACCTAAATAATTTAAAATATATTAGTTTGGATGTATACAAGATTTATATTTATAAAGATTTGTTTTTTAAATATTAAAATATACTTTCAGTTTTCTAAGATTCTTTATAATGTTAGAAAAATAATATTATTACTCTAAAAATAAATTATTTTAATAAATAAACACATTTGTCAATGATAAATCCATTAATTTAATTATTATGTAATTTTAAGTCATTATTATGTTATAATACTTACAGTATATTCATACCTTATTTTACTTTTTACCCAAAAATTATAATGTCTGAAAAAATTACGAAAAATTCACTATTGGATAATTTCAATGTATCGATTCCACATTTAATTATAATTTTATGAGAAAAATTCTCTATCTACATGAAATTTAATTATTAATTAGAAACACTTTTATATTTTAAAATCACACATTTGAACCGCAAAATTAAAAAAACTCTTCTTATTTTTATTCTAGGATGCACATGTGTTATTATATTATTATTCATATATATATATATATTATTAATTATTAATTATATTGTTACTAAATTAAATAATGGTAATCATATTATATTTAATTATAAACTTAATTTCTTAGTATTTTTTGTATTATAGTGTGCTGTACTATTATGGTGAAATAATAGGAATTTCTTTATGATACAATTATTGTGACGGAATATTTATTTACTATATTAGGATACTGGGTATTTTATCCCCCAACCAAAAATAATCTCAAACTTGAAATTGAGGGTGTAAATCAATCCAAGAACAAATGAGGGTATTTATTTCTGATCACTTCCTCAAGAGCCCATGTTTCTTCTTCCAAATTGTGATTCCTCCAAAGAACCTCCATCACCCGGGTTGTAAAATTACATAAAACTTTCTCTTTAATGTCAATAATGTAGATTTTCACTTTTTTATATAAAAATTCATGATCAAAATCTATTTTATCATATTTGAGTACATTTTTAGTTACAAACATGTACTTACATAACATTGAGACATGAAAGAATCCATGCACTCTAGATAGGTTGGGTGGAAAATCCAAATGATAATATATAACTATAATTCTATATATAATTTCAAAAAGTCTAATATACCTTAGACATAACTTAACTTTCTTACTAAACCCTAAAATTTCCTTCTATAATGATACTTTCAATAAGACAAGATCTTGTACTTATAATTACATGCCCTTCCTCCAATTATCTGCATAACTTTTTTGTAAGCTATAATATGTATTTATTTGATTTTAGATAGTTCACACACTCTCAATAGTTTTATCAATGAGTTCTAAAATAACTAGCCTTCCTTACCCAAATTCATCCCAACTAGTTGGAGTAAGATATCTTTTTCCATATAAGTCTGCATAAGAAGCCATTTTATTGATCAAATGAAAGATATTGTTGCACAAGAATTCCACTATTGGTAGGTATTGTTTGGTCCCAATATTAGGATGGTCAAATCCTTAAGAAGGGTTGAATTTAATTCTTTAATTAATTTTAAAAACCATATCACTGTTAAGTTAATTTTTAACATGTTAATAAAAATTAAATGAACATAAGGATTTATATAGTTGTTTAAATTAAATTGATCCTATGTCTACTCTTCACTTCTTTAAAATTTAGAGAGAAATGACACCCACTATAATGTAATATATGAATTTTTATTAGGAGACACAAACCATTAAAATGACTTTTTAAATCCAGGAGGCACAACCCAATACTTAATTCTTTTCACAAGGAGTCACAACCCAAATAGCGTCCTTTTGAGGTGGTGGAAAAAACCAAACCTTCCATTATTTTAACCAAGGCACAACTAAACCCCCTCACTTTTACTGGTTAAACACAACCCATAAATAAGTTTTGTATGGGGTGGTATAACTCAACAATACTACCTTTTAAAGGCTAGTATAACCTAATAAAATAACTCTTACAGAAACATATAGAGATGAAAAAAACTAAAGAACTAATTGAACAAGTAATGATATGATTGTTAAGGATTCAATGTTCTCTCCAGTACCAAGGATCATAATTATGTACTCCGTCTAAGTGTATTTCAGTGATTATTGTGGAAGGGTATATCATAGTTTTGTTTAAAAATATTTCCAACCTCTATGAGCATCATATATGAAGATGTATAACTCTATATGAAGAGTCTCTTCATGAACAACTGATTCATAATTTAAAATCCATAGCATTTTATATTTCCCAAAGAACCATTCAAATGAAAATTCAATAAACAACTTCACAGTTATTTAGTGAAGCTTTACCAAAAATAGTTTATATTAATTAATCATTTAATTTTCAGGAAAAATATATAATCATGTGAGTTCATTTAAAAATTTGTAAACAAGAACTATTGAGACCAAATTAAATGAAGAAGTAGTTTTGGGATGTTGGTAGATATTTTATTTGAAAGTGTTTCCTTTTGTTGTCAAGAAGAAATAAATCATTTCACATTATAAAATATGGAAATCAGGCTGACCATAAAATTTATAAAATCGTACTCACAATGATTAAGAAATTATATCATATTGAGAATATGTTTTCTGGATGAAAAAGATCATCAGAATCACCTTGGGTTCAAAATAATGTTCTGATCATATTGAGGAAGTGAATCACTGTCTGATTGATTCTAATGAAAATATGAAGAAGGTTTTCTATTTTGAAATTCACAAAAGTTGTATGTTTTGAAAAATCCATGTTGTAAGCTTGCTGAAGGAAATG
Organism: Viscum album; assembly: GCA_963277665.1. Taxonomy (NCBI): domain Eukaryota; kingdom Viridiplantae; phylum Streptophyta; class Magnoliopsida; order Santalales; family Viscaceae; genus Viscum; species Viscum album. The sequence continues at coordinate 1,384,209,078 of OY728137.1, read as the reverse complement.
GGGTGTGCTGCCAATTTTATTGAGGTTTAGTTGGAAAGAATATATTGATGGAGGAATGGGAAGTTGAAATAATTTCCATTACAAGTCAGAAGATGCTAAATATGATATTCAATTTATTCAAAGTCATGATACAATATGATTTTTGGAGGAGAATAAATTTTAAGAAGATGAATATTTTAGGTCTCAGTTTATGGTTATGCGAACACTAGATGCAGATTTGTTTGTTGACTAAGAAGGTTGATCAGAACATGAACATTTGAAGATGCTAGTTTTCACTCAAGCCAAAAAATCCACGAGATAAAAATCTTCAGAGTGAGAAGCCGAGTTTTGAAAATTTCATTGGTGTCATTTTTAGAGAAGAAAATAAGTTACTAAATTTGAAGCTAATGGAACCAGCCCATCAAACATGGTATACCATTGATCCATCGTAATGAATTATTAAAACAATTCATATAATTTGTATTTTTTGTATATAGAAGAATAGTTTTTATTGGTGGAAAAATTACTTTCATTGGGAGTTATTTGGACTAATTAGAAAGAAAATAAGTTATGTTTTTGGAACCAGTAAATATAGAGAATAAGGTAAGTTAGAGGTAATCAATACGAAGAAGAAAATCAGATATCAATTAACAATGTAGTCAACCATTTTCATCGACATTAATTATTTTGCTTTTATATTTTGGTATCAAGTGAGTCAAGAGAAATAAGAATTTTTCGGTTAACAATTATCATTTTGGAGCTGCCACTAATTATTAGAATGATTTATATACCAATACACCAGACACCCGGTCATCAATCCAAATAAAAGAAGAAGAAGAATCTCACTTGGAAATTTTTTTGGAAGTTTTTTCAACAGAGACAGGAAACTTGGTTGAAGGGTTTGAAGAAGAATATGTTTGCTTTTGTGTTCATCAGTTGGTTTGGAGGATCATAATGAGATGACGTCTTATTCTTATATTTTTTCAATTCGTGTAGAGAAATGTATTGGCAAATTTGATATCTTCATCGTAATGGGAAAATCAAGATGGGGAATCATAATCAGGAAAAATTTTGTGATGAAATTTTGATATAAGATGATGTTATGAGAATATTCAAGAAGGTTTGAGAAGAGTGTAGAAGAATTGAAGTATTCATAAATGAATCTAGAATTCAAGGGAAATATATATTTTAAGGAATTTTTATGTGTAGGAAAAACATTTGGAATCCTGCCCAAACCATTTTGGGATGCCTATAAGAGGATAAATTACCTTTTCAATTTCTAAATGGATCTACTGTTGATAAAGTAAGGGGAGAATATCTAAAATTATAGAGAGAATAAGTTTCAAGACTGAGTTTTCTTGATGTTGTTTTCTATAAAGAATAAGAATAAAAGAAAAGGGACTAGATCATATTCAAAGATTTCAGACCGGATAGAAAAATCAGACTGATGTATTTGGACTTTGATAGAAGTGTTTTAGAATTGGTTCGACCATTTTCTAATATATTATTTTATTGAATTGATCAATTGTAATTGGGAATCAGAGTGGTAAATCTAACTGAGTGTCATTATGAAGTCTTGATGAAGTTTTGTCCTGCTGCCTAGTGAAAAAAGTAAATAATTTTTTTGAAGAAAATATTTTTGAAATTTGATCTAGAATCACCACAACATGTTTGTTAAAAAAATTTCTTATACAATTTTATGATACTTTATGAACATGCCCTATTGTATTAATCATAGTGCTACATGAGTGTAAGGGAATATCCAACTTGTTTTATTCCACACAAAAGGACTTTTTTCTATTTAATTATGTGGTGTTGGTTTGTTTCTAAACTATACTAATAATGTAGCCACTCTTATTGAGTAGTGAACCTGGTAAATTCTTATGTTTATATGGTTGTGTGCTTTTTTTCCTTTCATTAAGGTAATAAATATTTAATAGGAGTTGAAGGATGTTTCAAAAAGAAGAAACTTAAACAAAGATACCACCAATTCACCCCTCCCCTTCTCACTAGTGCATTGATCTTAGTGGTCAATCTCAATTGGAATTTGTTCCAAAAGTTTCCTTCATTTTATCTTTTCTAATGTTTTAAGATAATTTTATAGAGAATCTGAATTGTGTCAATAGTAAAGGTATTACAATATTCGATGGTAAGAACATTCATATTTGGAAAGATATAATGTTTCCTTATATTATATCTTATGGATAGGATTTTCATGAAGTTGAAACAGATGGATTTCCTTCTATTGATGATAGAGTTCCTCTTACATCTATTGACAAGAAGAATATTGATAATGATTGATGACCAAAGAATGTTTTACTATCATCACTTTCTTAAAGTTACTTTTTAATAGTAAAGGGTGTATCCACCACCCAAGTTTTATGGGGTAAGTTGGAAATCATATACGAAGGAAATACAAAAGTGAAGAAGGAAAAATTCAAAATAAGGAGGATAAAGTATTAGGATCTAAAAATTAGTGAGTATGAATTGTCTGGGAACTTATTTACCATGGAGGATAACACCCTCATCCATATTAAATGTGTTGGTGAAATTTTGGAGGAATCTATAGTTTCTGAACATATTTGAATAATTCATCCCAAAATTTTTGATGTAAAATTATCCACATTAGAAAATAGAGATCCTGAATATCTATCTTTAGATGATCTTCAAAGTAATCTCATTACTTATGAAATGAGAGGGGAAAAGGTTATGAAGGGAAAAAGAAAATTTGATAGATAAATGTATTTCAAATCTTCTAATAATGAAAATCTTAAGAATGTTCTTGAGGAAGATGATATTACTGAATCTGGCTTTTGACAAAAGGTATGTAAAAATCTGGATTAAATTTTATCCTTTTTTTCTTAAATTTTTAGAAATTATATAGGTAAATATGAAGGTAAACTTCCCTTGAAGTGTTTTGAATGTAGACATGTTGGACACTTTGCGGATAATTTCCCTGAAATAAAGAAATAAGAAAATAATGATAAAAAATAAATAAGGCTATGAAGGCCATAGTTGAAACAAGGTGATAAGGAAATTTTTTTTCCAAAGGGAAAGATAAAAAGTTATCCAAATATAAAAGGAAATGTTTCTTATCTAAAGATGTTGAAGAAGAAGACATTGAATATGAATTCAAAAAATCTTATGAGAGTGTTTGTGAAAATAATTTTATTGAAATTTTGAACAATAAAGAATTCAAAATATGAAGTTCTGAAGAAGAAGAAAATCAATTATTATTTCATATTAAATAAGAATGGAAAAAATTTCTATGATATATTGGAAGGAAGGTGATAAAAATATGGAAGTTGAAAAGTAAAAGTTCCACAACAAAAAATAAATAATGTTTTCTTGATGATAAATTAAATATTATGAAAGATATTAATGACTTAAAAATATCTCTTGATAAATAAAATATTCATAATGAAAATATGAAATTAAAATTTAAGGCAAAATAATAATATTTGAAACTTTTCCAACCAAAACATCTTAAGGGTGAATAGAGAGGTATGAGTTTCAAAAAATAAATTTCTGAAGTTGTTGGAAGTTATTATAAGGGTAAACCTGGGATGGATAAAATAAATATACCTTTAATGGTTGATAAGAAAGTTTGAGTTGTTTCTGAGAAGAATAATGTTATAAATTTTTCCAAAGGGAAGAAATATGGGAAGGTTATCTATGAGGCCAACACCAACAAACCCGTGAAGTCATAATGTTTTAAAAATTCTAATTGCAAAAAAAGTTTCAATTACATATGGTTTTAAAAAAGTTGAAAATAAATGCAATTTGAAAAACAGGGCTCCGGTTAATGAAAAAATTTAGGTGGTCAACAATGTTCTGATAAGAAAGATAAAACAGTTGTTTAGAAACATGTTCACAACTCCGATCAGTATGGATGTTTCAAAAGAAAATAAAATATATAAGAATGCTACTAGTATTTTGGTTGATTCATAAATATAGAAAATATTTTTTTGTTCTACCAAAAACATTATTAAATTCCAAAAATTATAGAAGGAAAATACTAACAGGGAGTCAATACCCACAAAGGAAGAAGTCCGAGAAATATGTTTTGAAGAAACCTGAGAAAATTGGTGTAAAAATTGAAAATAGATTCGAAACCTTAGAAAGTATTTTTGAATGGTGTGATAAACTTGTACAACTTGAAAAGGATGTCTTGTTTTATTACTGAAATAACAAAATTTTATCAACAATTCTCAAAAGACAGATGTTAAGAAAGTTAAAGGGCAAGAAAAATTTCTTGTTGTTGAAAATTCTCTCAAAACAACAAATAGAGAACAACCTTGGATTTTGGATACTACGTGTTCTTATATTATGGAAAAATGATTAATTTTTTTGACGAATTTAAAAGGCTTCAATTAAGGAATTGAAAATTTTGTAATGATGAATCACTCAAAATCAAATGTTTCAGATCAACCATAGTTGGGAATGGAAAAACAAAGTCCAATAATGCTTTATATGTTGATGGGATAAAACAAAACATTTGTGGTGTATCAAATCTCTATTACGAAGGAAAAAAGTAATTTTTTGAATATTTGGGTTTGTTGTGAAGAGTGATGAGGATAGAAAGATAGTTATAAAAGGGAAACGTCCAAAAGAAAATTTATTTCTAGTTGGTAAAATAAAAACAAATCGTCTTACTTGGGCATGGTTGGAGAAAATCAGTTGTTGAATAAAAGGATAAGACACATGTGTCAAAGAAACATGATAAAATTATCTACGTTAGATAATGTCTGTGGTATTCTAGATATGTTAATAAGAAGAAATTAGTGTTTAAATATTTTCGAGAAAGGAAAAGATTACAAATTCTATACATAACAAAGTTTACATTTGTTCAAAAAAACCCCTAGAACTTATCCATTATGACATCTGTAGTCCAATGATAAAAAAATAAACTGATAGAGATAAGTACTTCATCACTATCGTTGATGGATTTAATCATATTACTTGTGTTATGTATAAGAAACATATGTTTGATTATATGAATTTTTCAAAAAGTTTCAGGAGAGTTTAGAAGGAATGTGTGTATTCGAAGAAAAATTTGTGAACTAATAATGGTGGAGAGTAAATAAATGAAAATTTTAAAGTTATTTTTAGGAGAATGGAATTCAGCATGAATTAAGTTCACCCTATACTCCTAAAAAAAATGGAGTCGTATAATGGAATAAAATAAGATTTGTGGAAGTAGGGAGAATTATTTTACATGAACATTGTATTTCTCATTCTTTTTGTGGAAAGACATGAGTACAGATTTGTATATCCAAAACCAATTTTTATATAGAACATGTTCATATATGAATCCATATGAAACTTTTTATGATAAAACTCTATGTTTGAAACACTTAATATTTTTTGGGAGTCTATGCATCATAAGTTTGAATGGTGGAAACCATGGGAAATTTGAGTAGAGAGATGAAGAATGAATTTTTATTGGATATTATCTGAAATTAAGAGGATATAGGTGTTTCAATAAATAAATAAGAAGAATATTTGATTAGGTTTATGTGAAGGTTATTCCAAATTTTTAAGAAGATAAATAGACTCAGGCTGATATGAAATATGAGCGTGATAACAAATTTTTTGTTAACAATAATGATAAGGATACTAACAATAGTAATCCTACTCAAGAAGAAGAATCAAACTCATCTATTTTCTGTGATTAGGAAGAAACTAGAAGATATCATCCCAGACTAAAGAATCAAGTAGAAGCTAAGAACATTATTGGTGATCAAAATCTGTAGGTTCAAACTAGAAGAACATCAAAATCTATTACACATAATTATTGGTATTAAAAATCCTAGTCGAATGATATGAATAATGGTTTTGAGCATCTGGAATGGGTTCAATCCATTAATAAATAGCTTCCAAAGATAGAAAAGAATGCTACTTTGAAACTCATACCTAAGCCGGATAATTTTTCTGTTGGTACCAAATTAGTTTTTTTGAATAAATCTGAATGAAGAAGTTGATGTGATAAGGAAAAAGTTAAAAATAGTGTGAAAATTATACTAACATATTGAAGGCATTTATTTTTATGATACATTTTCTCTGGTGGAAATATTAAAAAAAATTAGAATCTTTCATTCTATTATTGCACAATGAAGTTACAAAATTTTTCATATGGATTTGAAGTCCTCATTTCTAAATACAGATATTGATAAGGACATTTACTTTTAACATTATTGTGTATTTTTTGTTGGTAAAGATGAATGTTATGTGTGTAAACTGGAAAATATTTGTATGGTATAAAATAATCTCCAAGTGCATGGCATTCCAAATTGGATAATTTAATTAAGATATTGAATTTTAAGGAAGGAAGAGTTGATAGAAATATTTACATTAAGAAATGTTAGGTGATTTCTACCATCATTATTGTTAATGTTGATAACATTATCTTTTCTGGGAAATATGAAAGAAGATGTGAAAGATTTTTTAAAGAGATGAAAAAGTTGTTTTATATGTATATGGTGGGGGAAATGAAATACTTTCTTGGGTTAAAAATTTAACAAAATAAGAAAAACAATTTTATTTCTCAATAAAAGTATGATAGAAAACTTCTTAAGACATTAAACATGGAAAATTAAAACCCTTTTTCCACACCGATTTCAGTGGTAACCAAGTTTTCTAAAGACGGTAAAGGCAAAAAAGTTGACCAGATAATTTTTTGGAAGATGATAATAAGTTTTTTGTATTTTAATGCCTCAAGAACAGATTTTTTGTTTTTGTGATTTTCTGTAAAATATTTTAGAGTGCTCTTAAAGAATAACATTTACTTGTTGGAATGGGAATTCTTAGAGATATCAAAGTCACAAAAAAATTTAGAATCATGTAAGATCACTCAGAAAGTATTGACTTGTTTTGGTATTCAGATGATTATTAGGTAAGAATTTCAATGATATAAAATACACATATGGTGGAATTTTCGTTTTGGGGAAATGTTTTTTTGTTGGAATAAAAGGAAATAAAATTCAGTAACTCTAAACAAGACTGAATCATAGTATATTACAACCACTCATGCTGCTACTCAAAATATGTAGATGGAAGCACAATTAGAATATTTACATGTTGAAGTGAAGTTACCTTGATCATGGGTTGTGATAATCATAGTTCCATAAACATTTCTAGAAATACAATATAATATTCTCATTCGAAACATATTGACATAAAGTACCAATTAATCAAAGAGCATATAGAGAAGAATGAATAGAAGGTGGAGTATATTCCAATATTGAAACAAGTTGCTGACATTTTAAAAAACCATTACTGAAAGAATATTTTTATAAAATGAGTTTGAACATGGAAGTCTAACCTCATTATCATTAAGGTTGAAGTATTTGTTTTTTCCCCACTCTCATCTTATCTTTGGTAAGTGTTGGTAAGTGGAATAATTTTTTCAATAAATATATCCATTGTATATGTGATAAAATTTTAAGAAAGTATGTATAAACGGGGAGTAGTGGGTATGATATGAAATCATCATGTATGTGTGTGAACTATTCTAATTTTTTTTGTAGTTTTTGAAAAAAACTTTTATTTTTCAGGAAAGTTTAAGAAGAAAAGTTGAAAAGAAGAAATTTGTGAAGAAAATATAAGGATGTTTCATAATAACTACTTTTGGATAGCATGGATCTTCTTTGAATAATTATTGTTTCCTACAATGAGTTAGTTCACATAGAATTATTATTTTTATATGTAATCCACAACTTACGGTTACAAAGTTTAGTGATTTAGGAACCTTGGATGAAAAAAACACCAATGGGGGAAATTGTTTAGAACAAGTTTATTGAAGATGTTTTTTTGGAAGTTGGAAGATATTTACTTTAAAATTGTTTTCCCTTATTGTAGTGAAGAAAAAAATAAAATAAATTCATAAAATATGTAAATAGAATTTACCATGGTATTTATAAAATAAAACTCACAATGATTAATATAGTCCATAATGTTGAGAAAAATGTTTTCTAGAGGAAAAGGATCATCAGACCCACCTTGGGTCCAGAATGAGGTTCTGATCGTTTTGAAGAATATATATAGAATTTGATTAAATTTGATGAAAATAAAGAAGATTATTTTCTATTTTTCATTCCAAAAAAGTCATATGTTTTTTAGAAACATGTGATGAAATATTGATGAAGGGGAGGGGGAGTTCTACCAATCGTATTTAGGTTTGGTTGGAAATAATGATATTTCTAGAGGAATGGGAAGTTAAAATAAATTCCATAACAATTCAGATGATTCTAAAGATAATCTTCAACATATTTAATGTTATAAAGAATACTTTATACAAGATGATGTTTAGAGGAGAATAAAGTTTATGAAGATGAATATTTATAGACTTATTTCATGAGTATGAAAACATGAGACACAAATTTTTTTGTTGATGGAGAAGGTTGATCAGAGGATGGAGATATGAATATGCTATTTTCTAGTCAGACCAAAAATCCATGAGACACAAATATTCAGAGTAATAAGTAGAGTTTTGAAAAGTTCATCAGTATCATCTGTATCGTACATCAAAATATATTTTATTATTCAAAGAGAAATGTACCGTGGAATCTTGGGGTGTTACATATTCTTCTGATAATTTTGGAGATTCTCTCTATTCTTTTCTCAACAATACATCTGTGTCTTAAATTAAAAATTACATTCTCCATGTATAGTACTCCTAAAATGGATTGGGTAGGATTCAAATTTTTTTTCCCACTCATCAAAATTCCCCAAAATATCTATTTCTCTTTAATTATAGATACATTTATGACTTCTTCAATACTTATAAACTCTTCTAGAACCTTCTCAAATATTCTCACAACTTCAATTTTCTTTGTACTTTATTCATAAAATTCATCTTAATTTTGACTCCCCATTCTAATTTTCCAAATATGATGATGATAGAAATTCATTAGTACATTTATCTACACCAATTGAAAAACATATAAGAATAAGATGTATTTACAATACAATCCTTAGAAAAAATTGATGAAAATAAAAGAAAAAATTTTATTCTTCAAACTCACTGTGAAATATTCTAATACCCATTGAAAGTACTTCTAAAAAAAACCTTGCAAGATTATTATTCTTCTTTTCTTCAGACCAATGATCCTACATCTGATGGATTGGTTTATGCTTCATTCTGAAAATTAGTGTCAACTCTTTTCTGATTTATCATAGCCCAATTATTAACAAAACTATTCTTTCTATTGACCAACATGATACCAAAACATAGAAACAAAAAAATTCAACAAAAAAATAATATTGTTGAAAATGGTTGAATAATAGTTTAAAAAGTAGTTATGAATTGTAATGCCCAATTTTTTAAATTTTATAAATTATTATTTTCAAAATGGGATTGTTTTTGGATTCATAATATCAAAATTATCTTAGGGTAAATTTTCGGTATTTTTCTTAAAACTTTCATTTTTTGACGAATAGTGAAAAACACTGCGTTGTTATTTAAAACTGAATTTCTATTTAAATAATTCTTTTTTGAATTAAATTCATTTTAAAGTCAAAATAGATACATAATACCTAAATTAGTCTAATTTAATTCATTAGATTCATTTTATAATAAGATTAGATATATAAAATTTTATTGAACTTTTTAAGGCCTTTTACCCACCTTTTAGGAACATTTTCAAATTTGAAAAAAACATAATTTTACCACTTTGGTGAATTGAATTTAAAAAATATAATATCCACAAATATCATCAGAAAGTAAAATTTTGTTCAATAGGATGAAAATAACTTTTGGTGAATAGTAACTTTTGAATTTTATTTACCATGATTAAAAGAAAATAAGGTAATTAAAGGGAAAGAAATATTATAATTACCCCAACACATGTCATAATTCTATTGGATAAGTGTATTTAGAACAAAATAAACCTTATGACAAAGATATGATCCTTTTCTATCCACCTGGATTATATTAGGATATTTATTATCTTTTATTTAAAGAAGTGTTAAAAGTGTTAAATTCAAATTTTATTAACTAAACCATTTTTAATATAGAGTTATACATAAGATAAAATCAACTATAAATATTTATTATAAAAATAAAATTATTTAATAAATCATGGTATTTTATTTATATTTTTGAGACATTTAATAATTAAATTTATATATGACACAATGATGATGCAGTAATTACCTTATTAATGAATAATTAAAATAATTGATCTTATAAAAATTAAAATAAATGTAAATTGAAACTTTTGATGCATACATGAATTTTATAGGTGTATATGTCATGTTAGGGTTGATTGAATGTATTTTTTTTGGAGTAATCAAGTTAGGAATTTCACAAAAACCAAATACTAAATAGTGTCAAAATTGACATAAATGAGTTTTAAAAATATACTATATTATTAAAGTATATAATTTTACTAAAAATCTATGATTAGGCCAAATAACATAGATAATGTTAGATATGTCATTAATGAACTACTTGTGGTTCTCTTTTCATTTTATATAAACTATATTAACCATGTAGTATAAAAATACAAGAAGACATGGTAAACGTTAAACTATTTAACTAAGAGTTAAATCTAAAAGATAAGGTTAATATGGTGACCTAAATTTATCTAAAACCTTTTGTTTGAGAGGAGTTCGAACTATCCCTACCTTAACCACGAAATAAATCCATTTGGAGATATTAGAAACCAAAAATAATTATATAATAAAATAATATTTCAATATTTTCTTAAAGTGCTCCTCACCTCTCTTATAAAAGGCTACTTCACCTTATCTTAATTTAAAACCTCAAAATATTTTTTGATTGGAAAAAACCTGCCCAAATATGCTCACAAATACCCTCACATAATCCTAGAGTCCTTACTTTGATCATAAATCCAACCCAATGATCCCTTTTGTTCAAATCAAAAGGAAGCACCTGAAGAAGAGGTAATTATTTCATCACCTCTTTCAATGTTCTTTTATTATTGCACATCCTCTTTCCTGGTTGATTCCATACCAAAATAATAACTCCATTACCTTATACATACTGTGATTTTATTATAAAAATAGTACAACCATATTCATTATTCTATCCATACTATGAATGAAAAAGTCACCATACGTGCGTATGTATGGCTTACCGTCTCCACATCATGGTGTAGTTTGTTATTCAACACTTCATTATTTGGATTTGTATAATAATGATGTATAATTTATGTAAATAATAAAAATAACATGTTAATTATTCTGTATATATATAATATACTTTCCAATTTCATATGATTTCACCATCAATAGAATGATATTTTCGCCTGTGCATACGTACTAATTTCCGTCTCCACGACGTGATGAGATTTCATTCCCCATCATAACCATTAAAGAATAATTTTCATTTGATGATTAAGAAAATGTTTCAAAAACTTAATATTATTTGGGATATGAATCAAATATATCCTATCTATAACAAACATGACTTACTTAACAAAACATATAAAGGAAAATTAATCACTTAACACCCGAAACAATGATACTACTAAAATATTATTAACTAAGAAATAATAGAGGATCATATATGATATCATATTTATGTATGTGTTTCTTCTATAATTTAATAAAAATGATTTAACTATTATATAGAAGTTTAACATTTCATCGACTAAGGAAAAGTACAAGGTAAGGGTTAATTTTACAATCTCATTATTATCTGAGGTTGTTTATACATAAGTATCTACTAGGACATCTTTATCATCCAAACCCAGGTTTCTTAAAAATGAATTTAAAAAAATTCTTTAATATTTCCTAGACTATGGGTTAAAGTTATTTGTACCCTAGTTTCACTTTTTATGAAATATTTTGAAATGAATCTTTTTTTCATTTTCCAAACGAGGTACATTATGAACTTTTTGAAAAATTAAGGAAAGAATGTTTTTTAACTTATACGGTTGGTGCGGCTATTTTCTACTATTATAACACCTTCAAATCTTCCCTTACAAGATTATATGAATATTTTCAAAATAATTTTTTTATTTTATAATTATGAAACTTTTAAATGATTTTCAAGTAGAAAGAAATAATTTTCTCAAATAGTTTTTGGATTGATTTCATCTATTACAACATCTTTTATTGCATTTTACAGATGTTTGAAGTTGATTTATTTACATTCAATCTTTCATATTGTATTGAAGGTTTTGTGATATGTTTGAATTTGGATGTTCTATTTTTATACCATTCATGGTTTATAGTTAATGTATTAAAATTTCATATTCTAGTTTTAATTCAAATGTTTATGTTATCTTTCAACCTTTTCATATGAGGAATGCATTGGAAATAGTAAGTGATGGGTGGGGCCCTATGTAGCCCCTCAATGAATTGGTAGGTCTCATAATACAAACTAGTATCTTGAAATAAGGCCTTACAAAATTTTTATTTTTAGTCTTAGCACGAGACCATGACTATGTGGTTATGATGCCCGAAATTATGCATTCCATCATTATGAGATTAGCTATTGATATTACATGTGATTATTCGACTAGTAGAATATCCATGTGAATAAGTAGATGGAATTAATAGATTTATATTTTACACAATATGATAATGTTTTTTATTAAAAGGATTTTCTTTTAGTCTTATACATTTTCTTAAATGTTTTCCCTTATTTATGTTTGATTCTGCTAAATTTTTATCCTTACTAAGCATTTGAGCTCACCCCTTTATTATGTTTTATTTTTCCTAGAATGCGAAGAAGTATTTTATGATTGAACTGCAGGGACAGTCTATGGTATGTGAGTGTGTTTAATGGAGACACAATGTGGTTTTTTTTCATTTCATAATGTAATGTTAAACTTATGTTTATATATAGTACTCTCAAGGCTACTAAACTGATCAGTCTTTCAGGACTTGATCTCTTATGATCATGATAATGTTATGTAATAATGCACTAACTCTGGGTAACTAGGTCAGGGCATTATAGTTGGTATTATAAGAAGTTTAGTTCAAACCTTGGAATCTAGATTTAGGAAAACTCTGATTATATAACATTACCCTAAGATAGACTTTGAGGATTAGTATAGAAGTAAACCCAATATTTTTTGGTAAAATAGATATTATGTGGGTTTTCTAAGAAATATGTCCTTGTTTATATACTACAACTGGATGTGGTTCTGGCGTAGATATACCAAGGAGTTAAAACTCTGACAAGGAGTTTTGGGCTTGACCCAGGGTATCCTAGTACACAACAAGGATCCTTACTACGCACCTAGTTTGACACTCTCAGGGGAGATTCTTAAGAGAATTAACATTATATTTACAAACCATTATGAAGAATTTATGAGTAAATACTTCCTCAAAGATTTATTTATGATTATATATTATATGCATAAAATGTAATATTTAAGTTACGTATTTTACAAGTTTTGAATTATGCTTTGCAATTCAAGAACTAATCTAGTGCATGCCATTATTTAAAATTGATGCCTAGTGGAAGGAATGGAAATCGTATCAATGCACATAATCTATGTAGGGATTTACCTCCTATTGAAGATAATTATAGTAGATCTAGTGATGAAACTGGTGCTGATCATCTTATAACCATACTAGAACAACTCACTCAGGTTTTGAATAATAACCTTACCCATATGGAGTACCCTGATCCACAACACAGAAGTTCAATGATAGACTGCTTCATGAGGCAGAAACCACCAACATTTAATGGGACTAAAAATTCATTTTTAGATGAGAAATGGATAAGTTACTTAGATAAAATATTTCATGGTTTGGGGAGTGGCGAAAGAGAAAAGGTTTTCATGTTAGTTTATCACCTCTCAAGAGATGCAGATCAATGGTGGTCATTAATTCAAATCAAAATGGAGGATAAAGAAGTATAAAATATGGGATGGAGAGAGTTTAAAGAGATTTTATTAGAAAAATACTTTCCTTTTGAATATCGAACGGATATGGAAAATATATTTTTGAGTCTAAGGAAAAAGGAGGATGAGAATGTTGCTAAGTATGAGGCTGACTTTAAAAGGATAGAAAGACATGGTACAAGTTATATACATAACCTAGGAAGTAAGATTGATCGATTATTTGATGGGTTAAAACCATTTCTCCGATGAGAATTAGTCTCACAATCCTTCTTAACGTATGAAGATATAGTCTCATGTGCTATCAAGATAGAAAAGGGATTTTCTAAGTCTTATGACATTAATGTGAAGAAAGAGAAGAAGATATCTGCTGAACACTTTGGAAAAGGAAAAAATGGGAAGAAGGTAAAAGTTTAATTTCCATCCTACATTAATTGTGGGATGAAAAACCTTGGTACATGCATGAAGGGGATGTGATTTTGTAACAAGTCTAGAGAAAAAGGCCTCCAATCTTGTGATTTCATGGAGAAGAAAGAGGCTATAGATGTTCAATGCTACAATTGTAAATAAATGGCGCATTATGAAAATGAATGTCCTAAGATTCAAGGAAACTTTCCTCAGAAAAGGACAAGGGAGAAATTCCAAGCTTATGCGATCCCGACTACTGAGGTTGAAGTTCTGAATAACCTGGTGGTAGGTACTTCACTCGTTTACTCAAAATTATAAAATGCTTTGTTTGATTCTAGATCATTCCATTCTTTAATATCTTCCCAGTTTTTCAAGAAAATTAGATTTACCAATTTTACTTAACATTGGAGTTGTCAGTCAAAAATCCTATGGGAAGTATCAAAACTACAAGGTTTTGTCAATAAATTACCATTATGGAATATAAACATGATTTATCTATTGATCTTATTTTCATAACCATGATTGAATTTGATATAATCCTTGGTATGGATTGGATTTTCGACCATGATGCGAAAATTTATTGTAAGAAGAAGGAGTTTACAGTTTTTGATGATGATAAAGAATCCCTTATCTTTTGAGTAGAAACATCACCATCTAATTCTCATCTAGATCCACCCCCAGTAGCTCTACTAAATTTAATTATTGTGGAGGAAGGGAGTGAAATAAATATAGGTGAGGAAGGGATTGTTCAAATAGAGTATATACATATTGTGCATGAATATGTTGATGTCTTTCCATAGGATTTACCTGGATATCCCCCAAAATGAGAAATTGAGTTTTCTATTGACTTAATTCTTGGTTCAAGGACCATATCAAAGACCCCATATAGAAATAACACTTTGGAATTAGTGGAACTAAAGAAAAAACTAGAGGAATTTAGTAATAAATGATTTATTCCCCCAAGTATTTCTCCATGGGGAGACCATGTTATTTTTTAGAGAAGAAAGATGGATATATGAGGTTGTGTATTGACTAAAAAATAATATAATGACACCAATTATGGATATTACATTTGAAAATTTAAGCGAGAAATCTTAAAACATGAAAAGACTAGCATCCCGTAATAAGTAATTTACTAAGGTAATTGAATTTGTAGTAAATTTATTTCACAATCCATTATTTTTGTACAGACCCGTAAAATTCAAGGGAAATTTTTTCTTAATTTTCTTTAGAATTTTACAAGAGCGCGGTTTCAGACGGCACCTGATTCCGAGGCCCGGAGTGCCCGGAATTAATTTCCGAAGTTTGGCTCGGGTACGTTCAGTGAACGAACGAGCGGGAATTTCTAACTTTTGATACGGTGCTCGGAATTGAAATCCGAGGGCACCGATGAACTCGCAGCGCCGATATTCGCTTAAAGAGACCTTTTCGGGAGTTGCGTTTGTTGCGGGTTGAAAGTTACGTTTTGGGGTTTTTAGTTTGAGTTAAATAAAATTGTGAAGAACAATTTTATTACAACAAGTTAAAACCTATCAAAGGTGGTTGGAAGTGGGACCCACACCCACTTAACCTCCCTTGGGAGGATTAAATGTGGTGGGGCCCACACGAACCCCTAACCTTTTCAAGTTCTCTCAACATACTTAACCCCTAATTAATTGGCTTAAGTTACTCTTAATTAATTGTGGGAGTTAAGTCTTTTTGAATTTCAAACTTTGAAATTCTTTTGTGTTGTGTTAATAAAATAAGAGGTAGTCTTATTTTATTTGGAGTTCTTTGTTTTGTCTTTTTGAGAGCTCCTCTTCATCTTCTCCGGCGAAGAACGTCATCATCCTCAACGAAGAACGACAACACTTTGTCAAGGATCATCGACTCGGCGACCCGGTATCTTCGGACCTCTTCTTCCTCCTCGGACATTCTTCGTCGGCAAACGAAGATCCGCCAACGTCATGTCTCTTCGGGCATAACACTTCGTCAACGGATTTGACGAACGACGACCGCGACGCCCGACCTCCGCGACGCCGTCTTCCGCGGAACGTAGACGATTCTTCGAATCTTAAACCCGAGGTAGGGGTTGTTGATTCTTTATTATTCCTTTTCTTGATCGTGAATAGCAAGTATAACGTGTGGCTTAATTTATTTAAGTTGCGTTATTAATTTAACGTGAGGGGGGGGGCCGGACCGCACGAACACGGCCGAATCCCCCCTCCATCATTCATGATTATTCATGCGGGCGGAAGCAAGTGGCGTGGTGCCGTCGCACCACGCGGATGATTGTACTTATATTTTTTTTATGCAACGCCGTCGCGCTACGCCGAGGAGAATCTTCAAGAACGCGACGCCGTCGCGCCGCGTTGGAAGGAATCATGGCACGGCGAAAGGGGCGCGGTGCCGTCGCACCGCGCCGAATGACGAACACCGCGGCCGGTTCCGGGCCGCGGCGGGACGAGAAGACCGCGGCCGGTTCCGGGCCGCGGCGGAAGAGGAGACAGGCGGCCGGGCCGCCGGCGTCGGAAGTCGAGGGTGGGACCGGAATTTCCGGTCCCGTTGGTAAAAACCGGCCGGCCAGCTGGCCGGCCGGATGACTTAAAACCGGGGAATTAAATTCCCCGGCCAACCCTTGAAAACCCCCCTCTTTAAGAGGGGGGGGGGGTTCATTAAGGAGGGGGGGCAGCAGCCCCCCGGTTTTCCAATTAGCGGGCCCCCTGGAAGGGGGGGCCGTTTGTCAAAAACGGCGCGGCAAAGCCGCACTGCCATCCAGAACCGCGGGGCTTAGCCCCCGCATGCGCCGCCACCTCGCGGCGCCGGGCCGCCGCGGCCCGCCGCGCCGCCGCGCCGCCGCGCCGCCGCCCGCCGCCCGCCACCGCCGCGCACCGCCGCCGCCCGCCGCCGCCGCCGCCCAGGGGGGGTCGGGCCGGGTCGGCCCGGACCCGGACCCCCCCGTTTCGAACCTGTTTTGGTTTTTAGCCCATAACTTGAGCCTCGGACCTCCGAATGACGAACCGTCAGCGGCAACGCGATCCTTGGATCGAGACGGTCGTTTCGGTATATCGCACTCATGGTTTCGGATTACTTTGAGTTCGGCCGGGTTGGTTCGTTCACGGAACCAACCGGGCCTTCGGAGCGGAAACGCTCATATCTTAAGCTACGAACGTCCGACTGACGCGCCGTCAGTCGCGTTGTATTCCCCTTAGTGAGACGGATCTTTTGGCATACTCCGCCTGAGGTTTGGACGTAGGTGGAGTACGGTCGGGTTGGTTTTGCCTTAAAAACCAACCGGGCCCCGGGGACGAAAAAGCCAATAACTCACAGACCGGGCGTCCGATTGACGCGCCGTCTGTTTCGTTGACTTCCTCTTGATGAGACGGAACTTTTGACATACTCCGCCTGAGTTTTGGATGCAGACGGAGTATGGCCGGGTTGGATTGTACCCGAAATCCAACCGGGCCCCTGGAACGAGAAAGCCGATATCTTTCAGACAGGACGTCCGCTTGACGAGCCGTCAGCGGCGTTGGTGGTTACATTGAGTAACGGTCCCTTTGAGTTTACCCTATGGGAGTTCGGGGTACAGTTGAGATACGGCCGGGATTGGTTTCGCTCTCGAAACCAACCGGGCCCCTGGGACGAAAAGGCTAATAACTCACAGACCGGGCGTCCGATCGACGCGCCGTCTGTTGCGTTGAGACCCCTGTGACGAGACGGACTTTTGAGATACTTCTTCATGGGACTTTGTGATACTTGGAGTATCGACCAGTAGCTCGTGGAGCGGACCCTCCCGGAGACGAGCGTGCAGAGTACGGAGACCGTGTAGCCGGCTGAGACCTGACGACTGCTTGACCGACTCGACTTGGAGTGAGTCGACTAGCCCAATGGACGGAGCACCCAGTAGTTGGTAGCAGACCCACGGCGGACGGAGCGCCTGTTAGTTGGCAGCAAACCCGCGGTACTCGACAGGAGGAGTACCTCAGTAGGCTATTTGGGCGAGCGCCCGGTATTTGGTGACAGACCCTCAGCGGACGGAGCGCCAGGTAGTTGGCCGCAAACCCGCAGTACTCGACAGGAGGAGTACCTCAGCAGTCTTAGGTTAGTGAGCAGTACCTCGGAGTCGTGGCAGGACCACTGTACACTCTAGAGACGGGGCTCTTCAGCAGTTACGGTTTCGATAATGAAAATCCTGGTTTGAGCTGAGACTTTTGACCCTGTGTTACTTTATGATTGAGATGGGTCACTTGCTAACTTAGGTATATGTATGGGCATATACCCGGGTAGTGGTTATCCGTCGATTTCACAATTCTTGTGTTTCCTCATGATTGAGATGGGTTACTTGATAACTTAGGTATATGTATGGGCATATACCTAAGAAGAGTTTATCTGTTGAGATCTTCTTGTGTTTATCCTTGTTGGTTTTAGTGAGACCTTGAGGGTCTCGGGGTCCCTACTGAGTATCGTTATACTCACCCCTGCACGGGCTATGCCCGCACCTCGTTGTGTTGGTTGCAGACGACGAACAGTGGTGACAGAAGCCGAAGGTTCGAGGACTGGACGGTACCTGGAGGTGGACTATACGACGAGGCGGTACCCGGAGGTGGACCACTGGGCGGGACATACTCGGAGAGGATGGCGGGACCCGAGGAGCAGAGGAGCTATCTGTACCCACCCTTCAGGTGGGATTTCCAGTGGACATCTCAGCTTAGCAGCTTTACTTTTCAGTCGCTGTTTTCCCTTTCGAGTTGTACTTTACAGTTGGGCTTGTATTTCCGGCCCCTTTTTACTTTTCAGCTCTTCTTTTTGTACTTAGTGTTTTACTTCCGCTTGTACTCTGTGGTGCTTGTTTTCTTTATAAAGGCAATGCCTTCCCAGTTATCGGGATTTTACGCCTTTGGTGCTAGTCGCCAGCCCCTGGCCTATGGAAGGCGGGCTTGGGGTAGTCACGGCACGGGCCCGAGGACGGGTCGTGACAAATTGGTATCAGAGGAGTTCGGTTCTACCGCAGAACTTATAACTCTGATCTTTCTTTCTGTGAAGCAATAGTGTTAAGGGTACCGAGTGTGGTTTTCAGTCCAGGGAGTCCAGTGTTGGTGCGGGCGGCCGACGTATCCATACACCAGGACCCTGACAACTGATTTCCGACTTTGTGCACGAAAACACTGATTGCGTGTGTGTTTTCAAAGGTTTTCCCCCTTAAAACAGCTCAAACCAGGTCAGCTCACCAGGTTTAATCGTTTGAACGTGTTACGTTGTTTCTTTCAGGATGGCCCCACGACGGCAGCCAGCTAGGGTTCCGAGAATCGAACGTGACGACAGCCCACCGAGCGACGAGGCCTCGGTGTAGGGCCCTTTGTCAGCAGTGGCACCGGCGGTAGCTCTACCCGCCGAGCCCCCGATGCTTCCAGCAGCAGCCGCTGACGATGCACGTCGCCTCAGCGCACTGCATGAGTTTCAGCGCCAGCGACCGCCCAGGTTTCGCGGGGAGATGGATCCCCAGGTGGCAGAGGACTGGCTGGAGGCGGTGGTACGAGTGTTTAGGCTAGTGAGGACACCAGCAGACCTCATGGTGATCCTCGCTGCGAGCCTACTACACGCAGCAGCAGGTAGGTGGTGGAGCCACTTGTTTCAGTTTTGCGATGAGATGAACTTCGCATGGGAAGACTTCGAGACCTTCTTCAGGGTGGAGTTTGTGCCAGTATCTCTACACCCCGAGCGTGTACAGGAGATTCTGCCTTTACCGCGTGTTTTTCGATCAGAAGCCGAGTCATCTGTGGGCAGTAGACAGATGATGCAGAGGTCCAGGAGGACCAGACCAGCAGTTGGGCGATCTCGGGTTTTAGGACCAGTGGTGCAGGGCATCCGGAGTGGGAACAGAGCTAGCCGTGCAAGGAGCAGGTTGTGTTACTCATGCCACGGAAAGGGTCACCTGGCACGTGACTGTCCGACTCCTCGATCCGCAGGCTTGGAGGGAGCCACCGAGGTTGAAGCAGCGACAAATGCTGGAGCTCTGGAAGCAGGTGGACAGGAGCGGAACTAGTGGATACGTTTCTTGTACTTCTAGTTCCATGTTGATGTTGCTTTTGTGTAGCGTCTTGTAATATGATCTGCAATAATAAAAGACGCATACCTTTGTGATGTTTTCTTTCCTGTCCTCTTTTGTGATGTTACTAAGAGGTTCCAGTTGACTGTTGACTTGACCCTCACTTGTGAGACATCTACTGGAGGAGACCCAGTTACCACACACTGATGCCGACAGTGTGACTCAACCCTTGGAGGCGAGAGTAACGGTTGGATCTCTTAGTAGTAGCATCGAGGCCTTACGACGTCATCCTTGGTATGGATTAGTATCATCCATGTTAGGATTGACTGTTTTAGGCAAAGAATGTGGTTCATCCAGGGGATGAGACCAGGTTTCTCTTATCGGCAAAGAAGAAATCTTGCAGCTCTTGTGGGACCATAAATGGTCCGGGCCACGTCGGAGGAGGTCCATTTCATCCAGGAGCGGATGAGGACAACACAGAGCCGGCAGAAGTCTTACGCTGACAGGAGGCGGAGGCCACTAGAGTTCGAGGATGGTGACCACGTCTTCTTGCGGGTCTCACCTCAACGTGGTATTCGGAGATTTGGCCAAGGCGACAAGTTATCTCCGCGCTTCGTCGGACCCTTCCAGGTCCTCAGCAGGGTTGGTGAGGTGGCTTATCGCCTGGCTCTACCACCTCAGTTGCACCGGGTGCACGACGTCTTCCACGTGTCTCAGCTGAGGAGATACGTGCACGACCCGACGCACATCTTTGACCATGGGGAGCTTGACGTTGACGATGGGGCGACTTTTACGGAGGTTCCAGTGGAGATAGAGGATCGACAGGAGCAGGTCCTACTTGGGCGATCGATTCCTCTTGTGCACATCAGATGGCAGCACGGGAATCTCCAGGAGAGCACATGGGAGCGGGAGGCTCAGATGCGTGCTCAGTACCCTCTTTTGTTTCCCTAGTTTTTGTTGTATCTTTACGGGGACGTAAAGCCCTGAGGTGGGAGTAATGTAAAGACCCGTAAAATTCAAGGGAAATTTTTTATTAATTTTCTTTAGAATTTTACAAGAGCGCGGTTTCAGACGGCACCTGATTCCGAGGCCCGGAGTGCCCGGAATTAATTTCCGAAGTTTGGCTCGGGTACGTTCAGTGAACGAACGAGCGGGAATTTCTAACTTTTGATACGGTGCTCGGAATTGAAATCCGAGGGCACCGATGAACTCGCAGCGCCGATATTCGCTTAAAGAGACCTTTTCGGGAGTTACGTTTGTTGCGGGTTGAAAGTTACGTTTTGGGGTTTTTAGTTTGACTTAAATAAAATTGTGAAGAACAATTTTATTACAACAAGTTAAAACCTATCAAAGGTGGTTGGAAGTGGGACCCACACCCACTTAACCTCCCTTGGGAGGATTAAGTGTGGTGGGGCCCACACGAACCCCTAACCTTTTCAAGTTCTCTCAACATACTTAACCCCTAATTAATTGGCTTAAGTTACTCTTAATTAATTGTTGGAGTTAAGTCTTTTTGAATTTCAAACTTTGAAATTCTTTTGTGTTGTGTTAATAAAATAAGAGGTAGTCTTATTTTATTTGGAGTTCTTTGTTTTGTCTTTTTGAGAGCTCCTCTTCATCTTCTCCGGCGAAGAACGTCATCATCCTCAACGAAGAATGACAACACTTCGTCAAGGATCATCGACTCGGCGACCCGGTATCTTCGGACCTCTTCTTCCTCCTCGGACCTTCTTCGTCGGCAAACGAAGATCCGCCAACGTCGTGTCTCTTCGGGCATAACACTTCGTCAACGGATTTGACGAACGACGACCGCGACGCCCGACCTCCGCGACGCCGTCTTCCGCGGAACGTAGACGATTCTTCGAATCTTAAACCCGAGGTAGGGGTTGTTGATTCTTTATTATTCCTTTTCTTGATCGTGAATAGCAAGTATAACGTGTGGCTTAATTTATTTAAGTTGCGTTATTAATTTAACGTGAGGGGGGGGGGGGGACCGCACGAACACGGCCGAATCCCCCCTCCATCGTTCATGATTATTCATGCGGGCGGAAGCAAGTGGCGTGGTGCCGTCGCACCACGCGGATGATTGTACTTATATTTTTTTACGCAACGCCGTCGCGCTACGCCGAGGAGAATCTTCAAGAACGCGACGCCGTCGCGCCGCGTTGGAAGGAATCATGGCACGGCGAAAGGGGCGCGGTGCCGTCGCACCGCGCCGAATGACGAACGCCGCGGCCGGTTCCGGGCCGCGGCGGGACGAGAAGACCGCGGCCGGTTCCGGGCCGCGGCGGGACGAGAAGACCGCGGTCGGTTCCGGGCCGCGGCGGAAGAGGAGACCGGTGGCCGGGCCGCCGGCGTCGGAAGTCGAGGGCGGGACCGGAATTTCCGGTCCCGTTGGTAAAAACCGACCGGCCAGCTGGCCGGCCGGATGACTTAAAACCGGGGAATTAAATTCCCCGGCCAACCCTTGAAAACCCCACTCTTAAAGAGGGGGGGGGGTTCATTAAGGAGGGGGGGCAGCAGCCCCCCGGTTTTCCAATTAGCGGGCCCCCTGGAAGGGGGGGCCGTTTGTCAAAAACGGCGCGGCAAAGCCGCGCCGCCATCCAGAACCGCGGGGCTTAGCCCCCGCGTGCGCCGCCACCTCGCGGCGCCGGGCCGCCGCGGCCCGCCGCGCCGCCGCGCCGCCGCGCCGCCGTGCCGCCGCCCGCCGCCCGCCGCCGCCGCGCGCCGCCGCCGCCCGCCGCCGCCGCGCGCCGCCGCCGCCCGCCGCCGCCGCGCGCCGCCGCCGCCCGCCGCCGCCGCGCGCCGCCGCCGCCCGCCGCCGCCGCGCGCCGCCGCCGCGCGCCGCCGCCGCGCGCCGCCGCCGTCCGCCGCCGCCGCCGGCCGCCGCCGGCCGCCGCCGCCGCCCAGGGGGGTTCGGGCCGGGTCGGCCCGGACCCGGACCCCCCCGTTTCGAACATGTTTTGGTTTTTAGCCCATAACTTGAGCCTCGGACCTCCGAATGACGAACCGTCAGCGGCAACGCGATCCTTGGATCGAGACGGTCGTTTCGGTATTTCGCACTCATGGTTTCGGATTACTTTGAGTTCGGCCGGGTTGGTTCGTTCACGGAACCAACCGGGCCTTCGGAGCGGAAACGCTCATATCTTGAGCTACGAATGTCCGACTGACGCGCCGTCAGTCGCGTTGTGTTCCCCTTAGTGAGATGTATCTTTTGGCATATTCCGCCCGAGGTTTGGACGTAGGTGGAGTACGGTCGGGTTGGTTTTGCCTTAAAAACCAACCGGGCCCCGGGGACGAAAAAGCCAATAACTCACAGACCGGGCGTCCGATTGACGCGCCGTCTGTTTCGTTGACTTCCTCTTGATGAGACGGAACTTTTGACATACTCCGCCCGAGTTTTGGATGCAGACGGAGTATGGCCGGGTTGGATTGTACCCGAAATCCAACCGGGCCCCTGGAACGGGAAAGCCGATATCTTTCAGACAGGACGTCCGCTTGACGAGCCGTCAGCGGCGTTGGTGGTTACATTGAGTAACGGTCCCTTTGAGTTTACCCTATGGGAGTTCGGGGTACAGTTGAGATACGGCCGGGAATGGTTTCGCTCTCGAAACCAACCGGGCCCCTGGGACGAAAAGGCTAATAACTCACAGACCGGGCGTCCGATCGACGCGCCGTCTGTTGCGTTGAGAACCCTGTGACGAGACGGACTTTTGAGATACTTCTTCATGGGACTTTGTGATACTTGGAGTATCGACCAGTAGCTCGTGGAGCGGACCCTCCCGGAGACGAGCGTGCAGAGTACGGAGACCGTGTAGCCGGCTGAGACCTGACGACTGCTTGACCGACTCGACTTGGAGTGAGTCGACTAGCCCAGTGGACGGAGCGCCCAGTAGTTGGTAGCAGACCCACGGCGGACGGAGCGCCTGTTAGTTGGCAGCAAACCCGCGGTACTCGACAGGAGGAGTACCTCAGTAGGCTATTTGGGCGAGCGCCCGGTATTTGGCGACAGACCCTCAGCGGACGGAGCGCCAGGTAGTTGGCCGCAAACCCGCAGTACTCGACAGGAGGAGTACCTCAGCAGTCTTAGGTTAGTGAGCAGTACCTCGGAGTCGTGGCAGGACCACTGTACACTCTAGAGACGGGGCTCTTCAGCAGTTACGGTTTCGATAATGAAAATCCTGGTTTGAGCTGAGACTTTTGACCCTGTGTTACTTTATGATTGAGATGGGTCACTTGCTAACTTAGGTATATGTATGGGCATATACCCGGGTAGTGGTTATCCGTCGATTTCACAATTCTTGTGTTTCCTCATGATTGAGATGGGTTACTTGATAACTTAGGTATATGTATGGGCATATACCTAAGAAGAGTTTATCTGTTGAGATCTTCTTGTGTTTATCCTTGTTGGTTTTAGTGAGACCTTGAGGGTCTCGGGGTCCCTACTGAGTATCGTTATACTCACCCCTGCACGGGCTATGCCCGCACCTCGTTGTGTTGGTTGCAGACGACGAACAGTGCTGACAGAAGCCGAAGGTTCGAGGACTGGACGGTACCTGGAGGTGGACTATACGACGAGGCGGTACTCGGAGGTGGACCACTGGGCGGGACATACTCAGAGCGGATGGCGGGACCCGAGGAGCAGAGGAGCTATCTGTACCCACCCTTCAGGTGGGATTTCCAGTGGACATCTCAGCTTAGCAGCTTTACTTTTCAGTCGCTGTTTTCCCTTTCGAGTTGTACTTTACAGTTGGGCTTGTATTTCCGGCCCCTTTTTACTTTTCAGCTCTTCTTTTTGTACTCAGTGTTTTACTTCCGCTTGTACTCTGTGGTGCTTGTTTTCTTTATAAAGGCAATGCCTTCCCAGTTATCGGGATTTTACGCCTTTGGTGCTAGTCGCCAGCCCCTGGCCTATGGAAGGCGGGCTTGGGGTAGTCACGGCACGGGCCCGAGGACGGGTCGTGACAATTTTTATATATTTTATCACTACTATCATGAATGTCTACAACCTATTTACTAAAAAGAGCTAATCAATTTGTTTATAGAAGAGTAGACATCAGGATTTTTGGAAAGATATATGCAAAACTAAATTTATGTGGTTACCTAAAATGTTTGTGATCTAATATGAGTCATACTTCGAAAGACAATTGAGGTGTGAAGCCTTAATGTCAGAATGATTATATATTATTTTTTATTTCTTTTTCAAAGATAAGTATAATGGTGGAAATCAGTTTGTTTAGAAGCACTGACCTGCAAATAATAATATTTTCGGGTAATCACAAAGGTGGAGGCATATGGGAAAGTGGATGCAGAGTCAGAGGAATTGACCAACATAGAGGAAAAGATAGAGGTAAAGACCGAGGTGGAGACCAAGGCATAGAAGGATAAGAAGTTCTAGCTTGAAAATAATAAAATTATTTTTAAAAGAATTATAATGAGGATCATACCACAATTATGTTTGAGAACAATTATTTAAAAGTGCACACAACACTTGTCACTTAAGATAAGATCCATTGTGCATGTGTTTCAGGTGGCTTATTGAAATAATATTTTTACACAATTGTATTGATAATTTGGTAAAATGATTCATAATTAATTTGTGATGTGTATGAATCCTATAATTCCAAAACCACAAACGATGCCCCCTGTATGGATCAAAGTGTGTGTTTCGAGTTTAAAATGACATTATAGAAAAAAACACAAGTAGAATAATCAATATATTAGAAACAAATTATTATTGTTTTGATACATTATGAAAATGATCCAAGAGTAATTTGTGATGTCTATAAATATTCCTCAACTCACTAAGACACATGATGTGATTGGTATGACTCCAAGTGCATCTTTTTATTCAAAATTGACATTAATTTCTGTGAAAAAAAACTGACACACTCAAAACAAAGAAAACGAATTCATATTTTCAGGTAATTTAGGAAAATGATTCATGGGTCATTTGGGACATGTTAGAATTAAACACACCTCAATACGATGAACAGTGTGATCGGTATGAATCCAAGTGTTTGTTATCATTTTAAAATTGACATTTTAATTAAAAAGTGTCAAAAACTAAAAACTATTAAAAAGAAATTGGATTTTATTAATAATTTGTTAAAATGATTCGTAATTCATTTATGATGTGTGTAAACTAGTCTCGTTTGACACCCACACACAATGCCACCTGTATGACTCAAAGTGTGTGTTTCCAATTTAAAATGAAATTTTAGTTAAAAAACAAAAGTTCAATACTCAAAATAGTTTAAATTCATTATGAATGTTTTTGTAATTTATTAAAACGATCCTTGTGTCCTTTGTTACATGTAGAAATCAGTCTCAACTCAATCTGACACATGGGGTGACCGGTATGACTCAAAGTGCGTCTTTATAATCAAAATTGCCAATACTTTTTATGAAAAAACAACTGAAATACTAAAAACTGAGAAAACGTATTCAGATTATTTTGGTACTTTAGAAAAGGATGCTTGAGTCAGTTGGGATTTTAATGAGTCATCCACACATCAATATGATGCATGGTGTGATCGTTATGACTCTAAGTGTTCGTTATTAGTTTAAAATTGACATTTTAATGCAAAAAAGTATCCCTCACTAAAAACTAAGAAAATACACACAGATTTCCTTGATAATTTTTAAAAAAGAGTTGCAATTTATTTATGACATTTATGAATCAGTCTCATGTCAAACCCACACACCATGACACATTTATGGCTCAAAGAGCATGTTTTGAAATTTAAAATGACATTTTACTAAAAACCACAAGTGTTATATTCAATATAGAGGAAAAACATTCTGATTATTTTTATACATTACTAAAATGATACATAAGTTATTTGGTAAGTGTATCAGTCATCCTCACCTCAATTTGATGCACGGTGGGACCTATATAACTCCAAATGTGTCTTTTTATTCAAAATTGACATTAATTTTAGTGAAAAAAACAACTAACACACTCAAAACCAAGGAAACACTTTTGTATCATTTTTATAATTTAATAAAATGATCCATAGGTCATTTTATATGTATATGAATCATCCAAAACTCATCCCAACCCACAATGTGACCAGTATGACTCTAAGTGTCTATTATCAGTTTAAAATAGACATTTTAATACAAAAAAGTGTCACTCACTAAAAACCATAAAAACACAGTTGGTCTTGCTTGATAATTTTGGGAAATGATTTTTAGTTAATTTGTGAAGTGTATGAATTAATATCAAATCAAAACCATACACAATTCCACATGTATGGATCAAAGTGCGTGTTTCCAGTTTAAAATCACATTTTAGTAAAAAACACAAGTGGTGTACTCAAAATAGAGGAAACACATTCTGATTGTTTTGATAATTTAGAAAAAATATACATGAGTCATTTGGGATGTATAGAAATAATCCACACCTTAATCTGGCACACAGTGTGACCATTATGACACTAAGTATGTCTTTTTATTCTAAATTGAGATTAATTTTATTGAAAAAAGATGACAAAATAAAATCTGAACAAACACTTTCAGTATGATTTGGTACTTTAGAGTAATGATCCATAAGTCATTTGTGATTTTTAAAAATTATCCTCTCTCTAATTTGATTTCTGGTGTGACCGGTAGGAGTCCAAGTGTCTGTTATCAATAAAAAATTGACATTTTAATAAAAAAAGCGTCACTTACTGAAATCCAAGAAATATCACTCAGATTGTCTTGATAATTTTGGAAATATATTTTTATTTAATTTGTTATGTGTATAAATTATTATCCTGTAAAATGCAATCATGATGACACATGTTTGGCTAAAAGTGCGTGTTTCTAGTTTAAAATAACATTTCAGTGAAAAAGTTGCATTCTCAAAATAGAAAAAACTCATTTTAATTTTTTTGATACTTTAGGAAAACAATCCACGATTAATTTTGGACATGTAGAAATCATCCGTACCAAAATCCGACACACAGTGTGACTGATATGACTCTGAGGGAATCTATTTATTTAAAATTGAAAATAATTTTATTGAAAAAACAACTGACCTAATCAAAACTGAGAAAACACATTCATATTGTTTTGGTACATTAGGACAATGACTGAGAAGCCATTTTTGACATGTATGAGTTAGCCAAACCTCAATATAATTCAAAATGTCACTGGTATGACTCTAATTTCTCAAAACTAACATTAATTTTAATTAAAAAACAACTCACATACTCAAAACCGAGGAAACACATTCAGATTGTTTTGGTAATTTTGGAAAATGATCCATAAGTTATTTATGATCTGAAGTAACCAGCCAAACCTCATTTAGACTCACAGTGTGACGTATATGACTCTAAATTCATATTTTTATTCAAAATTTACATTAATTTTAATAAAAAAACAACTGACATACTCTATAATAGTGTTTTTCTCTTGATTTTTTGTTAGAAATTTTATTTCATTTAAATTCAGTATTTTTCTCTTATTTTGGTCATTTCTATTCTATTTTCTACTGATTTAGTGGGTTGTTATATCACATTGAACCTATTTTTTATGGTGTAGTGTGATGTAACATGACACTACAATTTGTACATTTATCGGTTCTTCTAAATGTGCTAATAAAAATGGAATTTATCAGTGCTTCTTCAATCGCCGATAAATGTATCTTTTATCAATGCATTCTAAAGCACCAATAAAGGTATATTTATTTGAAATTTTTAAATAGTTGGAAAATTAATCTTTATTATTTCTCCTAAAATAATTGATAAAGGTTCTCTTTATCAGCACTGCTAAAATTATTCTTTATCAGTGCCTTTATTTACACTGATAAAGATAACCTTCATCAGTGATTTTTTAGCATTGATAAAAGCCTTGGCCTTTTAACTGTGCTAAGGTGGTAAACACTTTTCTAGAACTAATAAGGCCTTATTACAGTGCTATTGAAGGTTTGTTTTTAGTAGTCATACATGGACATTACATTAATTTAGATAAATATTCAGCACATTACAAAAAGACATTCTTGAGGACCCTAATTGTTTTGTGTCTTTGGAAACTTGTAAAGATAAACATATATCCTAGAGAAATATCTTGAATATATCTCTTCAAGATCTTCCCTTCAAGTAATCCTACAAAAATACCTTCTTTATAACTTGGGGAAAGGAATCATAAGAAATGGGGGAGCTCAGACGCTCAGTAATTGTAAACCAAGGAGATATGTAAGCA
This sequence comes from Viscum album, assembly GCA_963277665.1. Taxonomy (NCBI): domain Eukaryota; kingdom Viridiplantae; phylum Streptophyta; class Magnoliopsida; order Santalales; family Viscaceae; genus Viscum; species Viscum album. The sequence goes on along the minus strand of OY728137.1, from coordinate 1,384,179,651 downwards.
TAACATAGGCATAAGGGTATGATAAGATGATAATAACATTATAAGACCATAACCTACATATCAAAGATCTCAAACATGAATCATGGAATAAATATTGGTTGATCATAAGACATGAATCATAAGATAATGAATAGAATACATTATAAAATCATAACATAGGAATAAGATATGGAATTTTGGAAGACACATAAGTATATAAAATTATTTCCATAGTAGTCAAGGTTTATTTACAAGGCCATCTTAGTAGTATGGGTTCATTCTCCATACTCTCTTGACAGTCATGGTTCACTCCCATGGCAATATTAATAGTTAAGGTTCACAACAAAGACCATTTTACTAGAAAAATTCCATTACTGAATTGATTTCAATCCCCATTTTATCCATATCCATCTGATTAGATATAAATTTTTACCCATTTAATGTAATTAAGATATAGGTCACTATCATAACATAATTAATGATTACATATGTGTGACACTAGATCATAAAAATTCATCATATCATAACCAATGAAATTAAATGGGTATCATAAACATGTAATAATATCATAACCTGTGGAAAATATAAAGGTTTTATAATCATTTAATTAAGGCATAACCTTCGAAAATAAACGGGTTTCATAAGCACATAAACCTAGAAATATAAATGAGTTTCATAAACATCATTCCACCAAAGCATAAATCATCTATAGAAAGAATTTGATTTGAACCCTTGGTTCATATACCTAGTATATAGCATCCCGACCTTTTCTTACATTACTATTACATCATTTTAAAGATAAAAAACATAATAGTATTAAAAATAGAGGATCCAAAGGTTTAGTTTCTTGGGAAAACTAGGACCATACATAACAAATACAACATCATGCATAAACATTTATTTAATTTCTTCTTCTCTAGCTTCTTATTGGAAATTTCCTCTCCTAAGTACATGTAGCCACCTGAGAATATACATAAAAAGGGGTAAGCTAGAATCCCAGTAAGATAATAGATAATAACAATATATCATGGTGTGAGGATAATCATAACATTGTCAAAAGATAATGAACAAGAGAGGAGCATAAATAAAATACTTGAAATGTGGAAATGCATAAAAATAAAACATCATGTCTTAGTGGTTAACTACCACACATACTTGTGAACCAAGATAGAATCTTGTTCACACATCATTTCACATTTACTCATGAGATTTATCACTTTACCCAATGCATTGGAGCGCTATAAAATTCTGGTCCTACCCGTCACATTTAAACATTCATATTCTGCTATATAATTCTGGGCACACCCATCACATCATAACATTATCATTTATCATGAATGATACAATGAATATATAACATAAATGAACATAACTAACCAATTAAAAGGAATGGTTTTCATCTCATAAGAACACATTCATAAACTTCGGGTTCCCAAAAGAAAGAGGGAACAACATACTTGCTATAAGAACCATCAACCTTGAATGAGAAGTAAAAGTTGAGTTCTTTAGAGAAGAGTTCTTTCAAAAAAACATTTTTATTGACATAAACATCATTCAAAAACATGTATATCACAGAAAATGAAATACAATGAGGAAAAAATTATCATTAAGGAGTGACCATATCAAAAATGGAGTGAAAGAGGTAGAACCCGAAGGATGAAAGTTGGGTTCGAGAATTTCCCCTTACCTTGTACCCGAATGCTTCCTTATCTTTAATGTCCTGTATAATGAAATTATATTCATTAATTTGAAATCCAGAACCATGTGCACATTAATAGGGTTAATTCTGGTTTCATTATGTCATATTATGTTCCTTTGTATGACTTATAGAGTTTAAAAACATTGTTCGGGGATGTTCATTTTTATGGTTTCTCTTGGGTGGTTCACTTGTATTCATAAATTGATGTTTGGGTAGAAGATGGGTAAAAATTCATAACTGATATTACATGTTATTAAGGATATTAAAGGAATATTTATTGTCTTATAATGAATCAAATTATATCCATGTGGATGAATCATTAGATGAGAATTACATGATGATTATTTGGGTTAATTTTGCGGTTTTTCGATCATAATGAACTTGTTTTATTTTATCACATAGAAATGTAATCATAAGTTAGTTCCAGAACTTTAAATAGAACATAATACATATAAAATATTCTGGTTCAACCATAAAAATGGTTTCATGACCAGATCTGAAGGTATAAATGGAATAAGAAAGCATGTCGTTCTTGAAGGTGATAAATTAACACCTCACGAACAACGTTCTCTTTAATAAAATAAAATGAAGAGGGAAAGGGGGTTGGATGATATAATATCCCATTAGAATAATAAAATTATAGTATATGTATAATAATGGAGTTACAATACAATTTGTATGAATATATGTGGGGAGAGATCAATAAATGAACTTGAACTTGAAAGGAAATTAAAGGAGAAGAGGGAGAGAAATTACCTCTTGAATCCTCCTCTTGAGAACCTCCTTAAGGGACTAAGATTGGTCTTTTGATGAGACCATCATCTCTTGGACGTGTGGGAGGATCTAGGGAAGGTGTTTGGGAAGAGTTTAGTGAATTCTTTGAGCTTGAGAGGAGTGAGGAAATGAGGGAGTGAAGGGTGGTATTTATAGTGGAGGTGAGAGGGGTTTCCTTGATATAAAATTCATTAGATTATTATTTCCCCAAAAGACAAGGAATAATGAGTATTTTATGAAAAAGAATAGTAATTTTATAATTTAATCCCTAACCAAGTGGCCTTACATCAGCATAATATCACACATGACCATATAATTAGCTTATTTAGCTTATTTTGTAAATTACAGTATTTCACTATTCATAAAAAATTCAAGTATCTCACAAAAATACCCAAAATTTACCCCAACCTTTTCTCGACGTGTAGAATCAAAATATGAGGTACATTTTTCAAGAATAATTTTTTAAATATTATTAATTTAATATTTAATTTAAATTATAATTTACTTAAAAAAACCCTTTTTAAGATTAAAACTGATTTCATAGTGCTTTCAAAAATTATGTAGGGTCTTATAAAATTATCTAAAAAGTATAAGACATTGACTCAACAATTTATGAATACATTTTAGGGAAAATATTTTCTTTTAAATTAATTAATTAATTATAATTAATTATTTATGACTTACAAAATACCAAAATGTTTACTAAGGTCAAATTGTCAATTTCTAAGCTGTTTAAATTTTATTTGTTATTCATAGGTAATGTTACTCTTATGTTAGATGATTTACTATTCATAAGGGTCATATTACTATTCACAAGGTTATGTTACTATTCTTATGGGCACGTTACTATTCACAAAAAAAATTATTTTTGTTTCATTAGACTCCAAAAATCATCCTGAACACAACCGTGTATGTTGGATTTTCAAAATCCAAACATAGGAGTGAAAAAATTATGTTTAAAGGTCACTTATCACTTAGTAGTTCATTATTTTCTGTTTTATGACATAAATATAAGAAGGGAATTTTCCATTTAAAAACATTGGGTCGTTACATTCTTCCCCCCTTAAAGAATTTCGCCCCCGAAATTTCACTTTACACAAACAGGTGAGGGTACTTCTCCTTCATTGCCTCTTCTAGTTCCCATGTTGCTTCATCAAACTTATGGTTCCTCCATAACATTTTGACAAGATGGGTTGTCTTGTTGAATAGAACCTTATCTCTCAGATCTAGAATCTTTACTGGCTGCTCCTCATAGGAGAGATCATCTTCCAGCTGCACCACCTTCGAGTTTAGTACATGTGAGGGGTCTGGTATGTACTTCCTCGGTAGTGATACATGAAAGACATCATGAACTTGATACATATTTGGTTGAAGTGCAAGACGATAGGCCACAACTCCTATGCGGTCAAGGATCTCAAAGGGGCCAATATACCTTGGGCTTAGATTCCATGTCTTCCGGAATCTCATGACTCTATTCCATGGAGATATTCAAAGGAAGACTTTATCTCCAACGTTGAACTCCAAGTCCCTTAGACGGTTTTCAGCAAAGCTCTTTTTCCGACATTGAGCATCTTTGATGTGTTATTGGATGACTTGAACCTTATCTATCATCTCTTGAACCAGATCAGGTCCAAGGAGCTTTCTTTCTCCAACTTCATCCCAACAGGTTGGAGTTCTACACCGCTTCCCATAAAGAGATTCATACGGAGCCATCTGAATACTCAAGTGGAAACTATTGTTGTATGAGAACTCAACCAATGGGACATACTGATCCCAACAACCTTTTAATTCAAGGGAGCAGGATCTTAGCATATCTTCAAGCATCTAAATATTCCATTCAGACTGGCCATCAGTTTGGGGGTGATAGGTCATGCTGAAATTTAATTCAGTACTCAACGCATGTTGAAGGCTCCTCCAAAATTTAGATGGAACCTTGGATAACGATCAGAGACAATTGATAGTGAAACACCGTGAAATCTCCCCACTTCCTTCACATATATCTTTTCAAGTTGATCAAGCGAGAGATCCTCCTGAATAGTGATAAAATGGGCAGTCTTGGTGAGTCGGTCAACCATAACCCATATCACATTATTCCACTTTGACATCTTTGGGAGACCCTTGATGAAGTCCATAGTAACGTTTTCCCATTCAACATGGGTATAGGCAATGGCTGCATCATACCCTTTGACTTTTGTCGCTCATCTTTAACTTGCTGACATACCAAAAACCTTGATATATATTCCGCAATCTCCTTCTTCATGTTATCCCACCAGAAGTGTTCTCAGAGATCATGATACATCTTGGTACTCCCAGGATGGATAGAAAAAGTTGAGCTATGTGAATTATCCAATAGCTCCTTCTTTATCTCGGGTGATGAAGGTACACAGAGCCGAGTTCCAAACCGAATCACACCATCATCGTCGATATGAAACTCTTACAGCTTCCCTTCCTTTACTGCATTCCCGCTCTTTTGTATCTCCACATCATCCCTTTGTTCTTCCTTAATCTTCTCCTGGATGGATGGTTGCGCAATAATTTGGGAAAGGAATGATGTATCCCCTACCATTATGATTTCCAAATCCATTCTTTTCATATCCATGATGATAGGTTCTTTCTCAATCTGCAACATGGATAGAGTAGCACGTTCATTTCTGCATAGAGCAATATCTACATTGTTCGCCTTTCCAGGATGATAGTGAATAGAGCAATCATAATCCTTGATTAGATCTAACCATCATTTTTGACGCATGTTGAGATTCTTTTGGGTGAATATATACTTTAGGCTCTCATGGTCGGTGTATATGTCACACTTCTCGCCATAAAGGTTGTGCCGCCATATTTTCAAGGCAAAAGTCACGGCAGCCAGCTCTAGATCATGCGTTGGGTAGTTCTGCTCATGGATCTTCAACTGTCGTGAGGCGTAGTCTATCACATTATCATTTTTCATGAGTAAAAAACCCAAGCCTTTCTTTGAAGCATCACTGTATATCACAAAAAATTTTCCACTTTTCGGTAGTGTGAGTACAGGTGCAGTGATCAGCCTTATCTTTAGCACCTTGAAGCATCCCTCACATTCTTCCGTCCAGACATACTTTACCACTTTCCTTTTTAACTTAGTTAGCGGGCTTGACAATCGTGAGAAGTTTCTCACAAAACGACGGTAGTACCCATCTAATCCAAGAAAACTACGGATTTATGTGACAATAGAGGGTCTGGTCCATTCCTCAATCGCCTTTGTCTTTTAAGGATCCACAGAAATTCCCTCACTTGTGATCACATGTCCCATGAACATGACTTGATTCATCCAAAAGCCACATTTTCTGAACTTGGCGTACAACTTCTCCTTTCTCAATATCGCCAACAAAAGTCTTAGATGTTCTTCATGTTACTCCTTGCTCTTGGAGTTGATGAGAATATCGTTGATAAACACTACCACAAATTTGTCCAGGTAATGTCTAAAGACTCTATTTATCAAGTCCATGAAGATTTCAGGGGAATTAATAAGTCTGAAGGGAATCACCAAAAACTCATAGTGCCCAAACTTTGTTCGAAAGGCAGTCTTCTGAATATCTTCCTTCTTCATCTTTACCTGATGATATCCAGAATGAAGATCCACCTTTGATAAGTATTGAGCTCCTCTTAACTGGTCTAACAAGTCATCAATCCTTGGGAGAGGATACTTGTTCTTTATGGTGATCTTGTTGAGTTTCCGATAATCGATACACAACCGTATTGTTCTATCCTTCTTCCTCACAAAGAGCACTAGTGCACCCCAAGGTGATGCACTAGGGCGTATGAACCCTTTCTGCAGATGCTCTTGCCGCTGCTTCTATAACACCTCTAGTTCGATAGGAGCCATCCAATAGGGGCACTTCGAGATAGGAGTAGCTCCGAGTATGAGTTCAAATGAGAACTCTAACTCACGATCTGGGGGAATTCCGGGTAACTCTTCGGGAAATACATCGCCTTATTCCCTCATGATGGACATTTCATCAAGGTTGGAACTTTCCTTTGACTCAACCATTTGGGAAATGTATGCTTATTCATAGGGAATCAACACCCACACCATTGAAGGATTTTTCAAAGGAGATTCATGATATTTTTTCCATTTGTAGAGGGGCATGGGATGGTTCCGAATATGAAAAGATATGTAATTTTCTGGATTGTTGATATGCACTCTATATAACGGGAGCCAATCCATTCCCATTATAGCATCAAATTCCACCAAGGGAAGTATTACGAGATTTGCCAGAATTGTCTTCCCATATACGCCAATAGGAGAAGAGTCAAACACTTGGGTTTCAATGATTGCACCACTTGGTGTTTTTACTGATAACTCTAATTCAAGGTTTCGGGGCTTCGATTCTATAGTTCTAGCAAGCTTGCATGATATACAGGAATGTGTAGAACCAGAATCAAATAAGACTTTTTCCATTATTGAGTGAATAGGAAGTGTACCTTGTACAACTTAATTATCATGCTCCACCTCTTCAGTAGTGATGGCATAATCCTTCCCTTGTTCCTTTGGCTTTGGTGGCTGCTGATGTTGATTACCCTCGAGAACTCGAGGTTTGGTGCACTGGTTTGCATAGTGCCCAAGCTCCCTATAGTTGTATCATTGAACCACGAGTGGTTATCTCCTTTCATCGGCTAAATTCTCCTTCCTTTTTGTGTCCTTTCGACACTCTTGAGCATGATGTCATTCTTTCCCACACTTGAAGCATTTTCCCGTCCCTTTGAGGCAGTTCCCATGGTGCAACTTCCCACATTTTTGGCATGTAGGACGTTGATTTTTCTTCCCACCTTTTTCATTAGATCCACCAGCTTGAAACTCCATCTTTCTTCTCTTATCACCATAGCCATGGGACCATTGTCCAAAATCCATCTCCACTTTTAGAGCACACCAAACAACTTCTTCATAACTCCCAAAGTCTCGAATTGGAAGAGCCTTTCGAAGGTGTGGGTTTAATCCACTAAAGAATATATCAGTTTTTCTATCATTGTTGATAAAAAAACCCGAAGTATACCTTGAGAGCCTTGTGAAATTCGCTTCATAGGTTGTGAAAGATTATATTTATTTTTGCATGAGCTCTATTAATTCTCTCTCCATATTCGTGCGAAGAGTTCGTGGGAAATACTTATTAAGAAACATTATCTTAAAGTCTTCCCATTCAATCTCTTCAATTTCATCCCAAGGCTTGGTGTTTTTAATCAAATCCCACCGTTTATTAGCTTCTCCATCTAGAAGATAAATGGCTAGAGTCACATTCTCCATCTCAGAACAGTGAAGCACAGGAAAGATCTTTTCCATGGAGTTGACCCACTGTTCTGCAACTAGTGGATCAGAAGATCCACTAAATGTCGATGGTCATTGCCGTATAAAACATTCGATAGCCAGTTGCTCCCTCTTTGGTGAAGGAGGATGTTCCCCATTATTATGGTTATTATTCATAACCTGAGATAATTGGGTAAGAATCACCATGTTGTTTTGAACTCCACATCCCAAATCATTGGGGATATCGTTCGGGCAATCGTTGCATTGGCCCTCGCAAGAGTTGTTGGCATGATTTCTTCTGGTTCCCACCATTTTCTAAAATAGAAATGGTTAGAACAAAACATAAGTAAACAAGTCATGAATAACTTTTTCATTTAAAACATTTATACCAAAAACATAACATATGGGATACCTATGTAAATACTCTTGTGTGCATATTTTTACTTAATCTCATACTAGAGGTTTTCTCTAGGGTTAACTAATCCTAATTCCCAAATAAACTAAACCTTGCCTCTGATACCAACTATAACATCCCAAACTTTTCTTACAATACTATTACATAATTTTAGAGATAAAAATAATAATAGTATTACACATAGAGGATCCAAAGGTTTAGTGTCTTGGTAAAACTAGGACCATACATAACAAATACAACATCAAGCATAAACATTTATTTAATTTCTTCTTCTCTAGCTTCTTATTGGAACTTGTCCTCTCCTTATTATATGTATCCACCTAAGGATATACATCAAAATGGGTGATATATAAGACCAGTAAGAGAATAAATAAGAACAATATATCATGGGGTTACCATAATCATAACATAGGCAAAAGATCATGAACATGAGAGGAGCATAAATAAAAGACTTGAAATTTGGCAATGCATAAAAATGAAACATAATGTCTTAGTGGTTAACTACCACACATACTTGTGAAACAAGCTAGAATCTTGTTCACACATCATTTCACATTTACTCATGAGATCCATCACTTTACCCAATGCATTGGAGCGCTATATAATTCCAGGCACACCCGTCACATCATAACATTCATATTGCGCTATATAATTCCGGGCGCACCCGTCTCATCATAAAATTATCATTTATCAGGCATGCCACAATGAACATATAACATAAATAAACATAAATAACCCATGAAAAGGAATTGGTTTCATCTCATAAGAACACATTCATAAACATTGGGTTCCCAAAAGAAATAGGGAACAACATACTTGATACAAGAACCATCAACCTTGAATGAGTGGTAAAAGTTGAGTTCTTAAGTGAAGAGTTCTTTCGGAAAACATTCGGATTGACACAAACTTCATTAGAAAACATGTATATCCCAGAAAAGGAAATACAATGATGAAAAAATTATCTTTACGGAGTTACCATATCAAAAATGGAGTGAAAGAGGTAGAACCCAAAGGATGAAAGTTGGGTTCGAGAATTTCCCCTTACCTTGTACCCGAATGCTTCCTTCTCTTTAATGTCCTATATAATGACATTATATTCATTAATTAGAAATAAATAACCATGTGTACATTAATATGGTTAATTATGGTTTCATTATGTCATATTATGTTCCTTTGGATGACTTATAGAGTTTGAAAACATTGTTCGTGGATTTTGTTTTTATGGTTTTTCTTGGGTGGTTCACTTGTATTCATAAATTGATGTTTGGGTAGAACATGGGTAAACATACAGAACTAATATTACATGTTATTAATGACATTAAAAGAGTTTGGATCATCTTATATTGAACCAAATTAGATACATTTGTATTAATCATTAGATGATAATTAAATGATGATTATTTGGGTAAATTTGGGCGGTTATTTGATCATAATGAACTTGTTTTATTTTATCACATAGAAATGTGATCATAAGTTAGTTCCATAACTTTAAATAGAACATAATACATATAAAATATTCTGTTTCAACCATAAAAATGGTTTCATGACCAGATCTGGAGGTATAAATGGAAGAAGAAATTATGTTGTTCTTGAAGGTGATAAATTAACACCTCACGAACAATGTTCTCTTTAATAAAATAAAAGGAAGAGGGAAAGGGGGATGGATGATATTATATACCATTAGAATAATAAAATTTAATTATATGTATAATACTAGAGTTAAAATACAATTTGGATGAATATAGGTAGGGAGAGATCAAGAAATGAACTTGAACATGAAAGGAAATTAAAGGAGAAGAGGGAGGGAAATTACCTCTTGAATCCTCCTCTTGAGAACCTCCTTAAGGTCCTAGGCTTGGTCTTTTGATGAGACCAGAAGCTCTTGGACGTGGGTTAGGAGATAGGTAAGGTGTTTGGGCAGAGTTTAGAAAATTCTTGGATCTTGAGAGGTGTGAGGAAATGAGGGAGTGAAGGGTGGAATTTATAGTGGAGGGGAGAAGGGTTTCTTTAATATAAAATTCATTAGTTTATTATATCCCCACAAGATAAGGAATAGTGAGTCTTGGATGACCAATAATAGAATTTTATAATTTAATCCCAAAACAAGTGGGATTACATCAGTAGAACATCACACATGACCCTATAATTAGCTTATTTAGCATATTTTGTCAATTACAGTATTTCACTGTTCATAAAATTTCAAGTATCTCCGAAAAATACCAAATATTTACCCCAACCATTTTTTGACGTGTAGAATCCAAAAATGAAGTCCGTTTTTCAGAAATAATTTTCTAAATATTATTAATTTAATATTTAATTTAAAATCAAAATTTACTTAAAAATATAGTTTTTAAGATTAAAACTGATTTCATAGTGCTTTCAAAAATTACGTAGGGTATTATAAAATTATCTAAAAACTATAATACATTGATTCAATAATTTATGAATAAATTTTAGAGAAAAAATATTCTTTTAAATTAATTAATTAATTATAATTATTTATTTATGACTTACAAAATACCAAAACGTTTAGTAAGGTCAAATTGTCAGTTTCTAAGATGTCTAAATTTTATTTTATTATTCATAGGTAATTTTACTCTTATGTTGGATGATTTACTATTCATAAGGTTCATATTACTATTAATAAGGTTATGTTACTATTCTAAGGGTACGTTACTAATCACCAAAAATTATTTTTGTTTTAGTAGACTCAAAAAAATCATCATGAACACAACCGTGTATGTCGGATTTTTAAAATTCCAAAAATAGGAGTAAAAAACTTATGTTTAATGGTTACTTATCACTTATTAGTTCATTATTTTGTGTTTTTATTACCTAAATATAAGAAGGGGATTTTCCATTAAAACATTGGGTCGTTACATATTAAGGAATGAGTAACAACAATATCTGTCATATTCTATGGGACATAATTTTTTATAAATCATTTAAAATAATTTCTTAAGGAAAATATCCTTTCTTCTTTGAAAAAAGTATTTTTAAAAACAAAAAAAATTTTAAAAACCATTTTAATTGAAAATATCCTTGAAAATTTATAAATTAATCTTAAAAACATTTTGAAATCATTTTTCCTTGAAAAAATAAAAAATAATCTTGAAAAAATTTTGGAAAAATTTTTCATTGAAAACATATAAAAAATATTGAATATAGTTTTAAAACATTTTTCTTTAAAAACTTATAAAATAAGCTTAATTTTTTTTTTGAAATCTTAATTCGTGAAAAATTATAAACGAAGAATGATAAAAATTTTAAATTTTTTTTCCTTACAAACTTATAAAATAATATTTAAAAAATTTTGAAAACATTTTAACTTGAAAACTTATAAAATAATCTTGAAAACATTTTGAAAACCTTTTTACTTGAAAACTTATAAAAGAATCTTGAAAACATTTATAAAACCTTTTTTTAAATATCTTTGAAAAATTATAAAGTAATATTTTAAAAACATAAAACATTTTTGAAATAAATATTCATTTTAAATGATCTTAAAATATCATTTTAAAAACAATTTTTGAGAACATTTTTGAAATCATGGTTTTCAAATAAAACAAATTTATAACTGATGATCGAAATGAGATCATTTTTTCCTAATATTTTTTCTTAATTATATTAAGCACCCTAGAGTGAAAAAATGGTAGTAATACATGAAGATATCATTAATAACCATAGGATAATAAAATTAATGAGTGTTATTGAAATACAGATCATAATATTTCCGCAATAAAAGCATAATCCTAACCAATCCTAATAAATGATGAGATTGTTATAATAAACTATTACCACTTTGTAACTTTGAGTAATACACCCCAGGTAAGATAATGAAATCACATGAAGTTTAAAATATCATGAAAATAATTATATTCATGATATAACATGTCAAATTAGAGTATATACACCTTTTAAAAGAATATAGGTTCATAACATGGCATGTGTCTCAAAGAAGACAAATGGAGACAAAATTACTTTATCAATTTGGTAACTTTTGAACCATAAAACCCATGGAAGTGAGACAAAAAAATGGATTTGTAAATACCAATAAATGTAAGAATAATAATCATATAATATATTCATGTATATTACATTCAAAAAATAAAATAAATAAGTGGTGAGTAAGGCATAAATATCATAGAAATAAAAGTGAGATGGAAAAAACATTACCTTAAGTCTGGAATTATTTCATACATGTTAAAAAACCTATATAATAATTATAAGTGTATTATACATCTACTAAAGAACCATATTATTGTATATAATATCATATATGGTTTTATTATGAGTTTATATTAACTATTTATTAACAATTCCATGCTAATGTTATGTTTCTGGTAATGCCCACTTTATTTTTATTATATGTTTTGACTTACTATTATTGATCAAAATATTTAGATCATGATTTAATTATTTAGAAAATTTAAGACATGATATAAATATCATATATATTCAGTATATAAATATTTAAAATAATCTATAAATATAGAAATATGAAATGCAATACACCGTTCATGGAGACGGTAGGTCGTACATATGCATGAAAGATGTTTCTATTTTATTATCATATCTAAATAAATAAAGTAAATGATATATATATATATATTATAATTAAATTATAATTATTATTTTATATATATATCATACATGTTTACTAAACCCATCCTTAATACATTCCATGTATAGTGTGATCGAATCACATCGGTTTGAGGTGGCGATAGTCCAAATGTCCCGAAAAGAAGTTATCATATTTACAAAAAATGGAAATTAGTAAGGTATGTTTTACATAAAAATAAAATAAGAATAAATAAATCATATATACCATATAAAAATATAAATAACATCATTATTTACAATCATGAAAAGTTGGAATGGAAGAATGAGCGACATCGGTTCCCGAGGTTGTTATATATTTTACAAATGAATAATGATTGCATATACCATTTTACAGAAGTGTGTATGAGTGTAGGTATAAAACATAACATAAAAACCATCCATATATTTATTATAATTATGTTGTTATATAATAATGTAATAAAAATATTTTAGGGGGTGGAGAATGAAAATAAAACAAAAGAGTTTGTGGAAGGATGTTACATCTTCTTTGGGAAAATTATCTTGGTTTTTCACCAAATGGATTCCTTGGTTTTATTTATGAAAATATTAAGGCTTATAGGACGAATGGATTAATTTTGGGAGTATATTTGGGCTGGTTTTGTCCGAGACAAAGTGTCTTGAGATGTGTGATGGAGTGAGGGTGTGGGTGTCTTTTTATAGTGGAGGAGTGGCATCCTTGTAAATATAAAAAAGAAAACACTTTTGAGAGGACTCCCTTACATAATGAGTCTCCAATAATTGCCCATTTTTTATTAAATTGGGTAATTTTTTGAAGTATGCACAACCAATTTACTTTGGAAAATTTTCTAGGCCATTTATCCTTTTAAGATTAATGTTTATCTATTAAGTAAACAAGTTTTTAACTTAATCATTGTAATTAATTTTAATTAATTTCACTAATATTTAGGGTAAAAAACTTTGTTGACCATAATTTAAATTATAAATCATTATTATTAAAAATATGTAACCCATTTCTCCAAATTATATTAAAATAAATGGCAGAACTTAATTTAAAATAAATCCCACATATGGTATGAGATGACGTGTTTTTAAATTAAAAAGGTCCAAAAGTTTTAAATGTTTTTATATTAAATTTTAATATTAAATTGGTTAAAATTATCTAAATTGGATTAATTTATGTAGAATTTCTCTAATTATACCATAAAAAGAAATTAAAATATAATTTATCTATATAAATACATTATTTTAAAATGTAGTTTTGAATTAAAATTCATTATTGTTCAGTAATTATCAAAATTTTAAACTTCAATAAAAAAATAAAAAAAATACCCCAATGTAAATTTTTAAATCTAGATTTCAAAAATGAAGTTTATTTTTTTTAAATAAAACTGTCAAAAATTATATTTAAAATTGGTTCTCCAGTAAAAGGTGGTAAATTTATCTTTTTGAGAAATGCCTCATTCTATTCCTAAAATTTAATTTATTCTAATATTATTCCTATACAATATATTGGATTAGCATCAGAAAAATTAGATTGAATATATAATATATTATTTTTATTAAAAAAATCATCAAAAGTGGTTCGTTTAATTTATATAGATAAAAGGGTGTTTGTACGTTGAAAAATAGTTGTTTTTAGAAACAATATTTTTTCATTCTCATATAGCTATTACTTTCATTTATAATTTATTGATAACCATGTAATTTATTTTATATACATGTGTATATAATATTTTTACAATTTAGTTAATCTTATCATAAATTCCATTCCAATGTCTAAGTGGTAACTATAATAATATTTTGACAACAATATTGATATTTTATTTTATTTCAATAAAACTCAGCCTTTTAGATAACACAAGCTATCAAAGGGACTCAATATTGTGTGTAACACATGAAAAAAAGTGTTTCATGTAACATAATATAAGTGTTTCATGTTGTTCAAGATTAACACGGTTTTGCGTACAATTCAATTCAAACTATGTGATTTCATATAACAAAAGCTATATTCAATGTGGTGTACAATTAAAAATATCAAGAATAATAAATTAATTCAAGAAAAATATTTCAAAAAATATCGGTGTGTTACATTTGGAACCTTCATAATATGTTTTTGGACTTTTTATGAGGTTCATATGGGTCCCGAGGGGTTAAAGGATTCTTGGGAGAGGATGAGTGGATGCTGTAGCTAAAAATATAGTTGAACCACCTGAAAACCAATGAGATTTAAAGAGGTCAGAATTAAATTTCTCCCCTATTTAAATTTTATAAGGGAGAAGAACCCCTTGACCTGATATTTTTTACATTTGAGTAGGGATCAAATCCCCCCATTCTCTATTCCTCCCCTTATTTTGTATGTGATTCTTGGGAATTTGGAGGTGATTCATGGTATGTATTCTCTTCCATTAGTTCATTCTCTTATTTTACTACATTCTTACCTAATTATGGGTTTTAAGTATAGTGATTTGATACCACATTCCCCATATCATGAATAAATTAGTCAATTCTCATGGTGATTTTGTTCATCCTAACTAGAGGAAATCGTGAGAGGATGTCTGGGTGCCATCATTCATTGTTTCATAAAAGGTATGATTTCATGTGAATTTTTTTGAGTAATTTCATTTAATTTAAAATAAATTGTCTAATGGTTTTGTTTTTCTTGTTGAGTCTTTCACTCAGTGTATGATTGGGGATGTGAGATGGGCCTTTGTGGTTCCATTCAATTTGTTTTGACACAATGACTATGTTTGATGATAAATTATACATTTTTATCACCATATTAAAATATATTAATTAATTATAAATTGTTATAATTAGTTATTTTTCATTCCTTGGTGTGATGTAGGTTCTTAAGAGGGTGGGAGGTTATCAATTGAGCCAAGGTTATCATGGGAGAGGCTGAATAATGAGTTGTCATGTATTGTAAAAATGGAAAAGGGGATTTGAATGAGGTAGGTGGACCTTATGTATCTACCTTATGTTATTATGAATTTTCTTATATTAATTTCATATGAATACCATAGTCCATTTAGGTGATGGTTCTTTTTAAATTGTTCATTTTTTTAATAAAAAATGAAACTTACAATTGAACTGCCCAAAGTGTTGGGGGCCATGATGGACCCTCGTGTATTGATTCGGTGTCTGGACCATTGAGGGAAAAGGATATAAATTAAATCATGTTCTTTGGGATAGAGTAACCCTTTAATGGGTGTCAATTAACTAAATTGAAATTAATAATGTGTAGTGGACCAATGATAAGTGACCCAATGACCCCTAAGAAGAGAGAAATAATGACTTGGGATACATGGACTAGGGGTTTCCGAAAAGAGATAACATAGAGTTGTTAGAATCAATATGATGAACATTGGATGAGTGTTACTCCCTCAATATAAAATTATTACATCGGTGGTTAGAATATAAAAATACTTGAACATTGGTTGGGTGTTTGGTCCAAACTAGGTTGCATGGGAAAGGGAATGTGCTTAAGGAAATATATATTATATAAATAGAATAGGAGTTTAGAGAGACATTAATAAGTCCTAAGGAAACCCTGTAGGATCCCCATATGACTTGTGACCTCAGGGAAAGGGCATACATGGGAATGAGTAGAGATTGTAGTAGGTGTTACCTTATAACTCATACTGATGATGTGAGCTTGAAGGGATGTGTATGGTGGTGATGAGTTTAGGTGTTTGGAAAAACCCTACCTTGTATTTATTATTTAACTTATTTACTTTTTATGTAGCTATGAATACTAATATGTGATTCCTGGGGCTTGAAATATAGATCAGATGAGATGTTATGTCAATGTTGTGGATTCCATGATGTACTTCTTAGGATTTAGATTTTAATCCTCATGTGATATTTCTGTGTTATGGATGATGAGATAATGTAATCATGTATGCCCATATATGCTTCCTAGGATTCATCCATTAATCCATGTTAGAAATCTTGGGACATGGGGATTTAATCTTGGGTCTTTATGGGACAAATTGGATTCCATGGATCCCTAGGATGTCGAGAATGTCTAGGATCAAATCATTCAGGCATGGGGATTTTATCATTATCATTATTTTGGGATGAATGGTTTTTTGGAACCAAGGATTTTCATAGATGAAAATAGAGTCTAGTTTGTGTATATTGTAAATCCACACAGGGTCGATCTGGGAGTTTTCAAGGAAAGTGGTCCTACAGTACAAGGTGAAAAAAATGGTGAAAGGGGCATTGTTTCCAAGTGTATTTCAATTTATTGGGTCCAAACATTAGGGAATTGAGAAAAGTTTTTTGGTAAGGAAGGTTCGCTCAATATTAAAGGTGAATCTGAATGATTCTCACAAGTTATGTTTTAGGATTTTCTCTTCAAAAAAATGGAACATTCCATGTGAAATATTTTTTTTTCATGAAATAACCTTACACACAAAATACGGAATCTAAATGGCCTTTCGCACAAGTGGAGTTTCGATTTCATCATTGAGAAATATGTCAATGGAATGAGATGATTGCAAAAGATGAAATTATGTGAAAGGAACTTACATGCCAAATGTGACATCAATTTATGCTTTACATGCATAGGTGTTATGTTAAAGAACATCTATAAAGGTTCATTCAGGTCTATAAATATGTTTCTACCACTATTCAAGACATAAAATTTTCCAACAAAAAGATGGTGCCTCTGACGTGCGAAATAGTTGCGTGTAGAAGACTTAATCACAAAAAATAATATAAATATAATGTTCATTGTATCTATCTAGATAAAGTGGTACTTGTGGTTTGATTCACGAAAGAGAACGGGTTGTGTGATAAACACTTTTCATGAAAAACTAAAACTTTCACACAAGAATAGGTGTTGTAAACAAAAGCTGAGTTAATCTTCATTTAGGGTTTAAATATCTAGTTTTATTGGCCAATTATTTCCATTCAATTGATTTTGGAAATCAATTCATGTAGATTATCACGATATTTATAGAAAAATACTTAAAGTCTAATCTACTAAAGTGTCCTTGAAGTTGTTAAAATGAGTAAGACTTATCTCAAATGTGTCAGATAGGGAGTGTCGATAGAATTGTTTTGAGGGAAGCTATGTGCTATATTTTAAATATTTAAAATTAAGTGTATATAGTGACTGTGTATGAACTATTTATTCAGAAACTAGTGAATATTATTGGATTCTGGTATGACCGAAAGGCTATCGGCATATGCACTTTAGACTATCCCTCAGTGGTTAACTAAGTAAAATAGTTTCATTGTCTCTATACATGTTAATATTTAAATTAAATCACATTACCATTGGGAAGGTTTAATAGGTTCCTACGAACATGGGAAAAAGATCTATCTATTTAGAAGAAAAATTTGACACCCGGATTCACCCCTATACTCTCATAGTGTTTCGAGGTACTTCAATTTGCATCAGAGCATACAATTTGATAGAGTAAAATATATCCTCTTTGGTTATCACGTAGAATTAAGTAAATGTCTATGGGTCCCCATATTTGATAGAAGTAACTTCTGAATATATAATAATAGGATGAGATCTCATCTAAGATATCTTATAATAAACATTTCTCTTTTCCACTACACAAGGAATATAGGTCACTGATGCAACATGACTGTATTCAAATGAAACATACAAGATAATGCTTGATGCAGATTACAAAGCACATAATTCCAATATTAAAGCAATATATGATCAAATATATCTGAAATTGATGAACTTTAATTCATCCAAGGATATATAGAAATAATTATAAAATATATATGAAGGTGAAAATAAAGTGAAAGAGGAAAAACTCCAAGTTTTTTAGAATATGTTGGATGATATGAAAACACCTTTTGATGAAAATGTAGATACAATTTTTAATCAAATTATTGATGTTTTTGGAGAAATATAAGGACTTGGTGAATAAATCATAGAAAATGACATTTTAAAGAAAATATTTATAAGACTTCCACCTCTATCTAATAAAAAAGTATCATCCCTTGAAGAAAGGGATCTTTCTATGATATCATTGGATGATATACTGAGCAGTCTGCTGGCATATTAAATGAGGGTCAAACCAGAAGATGCAAGAAATGGAGTAAGCTTGGAAATGGATTTCAAATCCATGATAAAAATTGAGATTTTTGGAGATATTACTGATGAAGATAATCTAGAATATGAATTTTTTTATCTTTCTTCTATGATGTTCAAAATTAGAAGATGGATATTTTAGGGAAAGCTTTCTAATAATTACTTTCAATGTGGTAGAGTTGGGCACATTGCCTCTTGATGCTCAAAGAAGTTTTATGATGAATAAAGTAAATATGAAAACAAGTAGAAGCCTCAAAAAAGATTTTTAAAAAAGGTATAATTTAAATTATGAAAGACATTACACTGAAATAGTTTCATCTATAAACAATAATGAGATGAAAATGACATTTTTGAGGATTAAGAACTTGAGTTTTAATCTAAAATCCAAGCGTCCATGATAGATGTAGTTAAAAAATAAGATCCATCAAAAGAAAAAGGAAAATATAATAATTTTATTGGTAGTGGTCATCTCAATATAAAACCTTAGGGTGAACTTGATAATAATAAATAACAAATATAAATAAATAAAGATTTTAGAGATGTCTTATAAGAGTCATTAGAATATGTTGATTGGATTGAATAAGAAATTGATCAACTGGAAGCTATATAAAAAGAACGTTCATAAACTCTTGAATTCTCATAAGATGTTGTGGAATTTAATATCAGGATTTATGAATAGAAAAATGTCATCAATGACCTTACATCCATACTAGAATAGAAAGCTAAGAAAACTGAGTGGTTTGAAGAAGATTTTTTTACTCAATGTAGTAAACTTGAAACTAAATCTATTTCAAGGGCAACGAAGAATAAGTTATATTTTAGAATATTCTCTAATTAAGAGTTGTTAGATAGAAATAATAATTATAATGAACCACAATTTACATATGTATATATTACTTCAAAATTTAAGAATATTCATTAAAAAACATAAAAAGACCATTCTAGGACCATATAGGATTAGTGTCTTTAAAAATTTTGAAATATAAACAACTGGTTCATTAGACATTTATATTGTCTTCTACTTATTTCTTAATTATTATACCCCTTTTAAACATATCTTACTTAAGAACCTTCTTCATGACCTGGGGAAAAGAAACTTAAGAAAGGGTGAGCTCATATGCTCAGTTACAGTAAAAAATGGAGATATCAATAATATCATAATTATATGATATAAGAACATAACATTTTAAATTATTATTATAAATATGAAAGATCATGATATTATGGCATGGGATAAATCATAAATTTTTATAAGAATCAATGAATATAATACCAAAATTCAAAACATAAGACATAAAATTTTGTGGCATATAAATAAATATATAAAATAATTTCATATTAATCAAGGATCATTGTCAAGACCATCATAGTAGAAAAAGTCCATTACTAAAACGAGCTTACTCTTCATTCAATCCCTATATTACTGAACCAATATCATTTTCCATTATAGAACTATCTATATCATGAGATATAAATCTTTACCCAATTAATTGGAGGTAGATATATTAATCCCACCCATCTCATAATGAAACCATTCTTACATATTCCACAAAAACAAAAATCATTCATCAGAACATTACCTAAATAATAGAATTGGTTTCTTAAATATCGTTCCATCATAACAAAATCCATATAACAAATTTAATTTATAAATATAATTCCTTTATAAAAATAACAAAATATATTAATAATAGGTATAGTATACTTGAAACAAAACCCTATTAAATAATTTCATCTTATATGTAAAATAAGTTTGTACGAACACTTGAAATTAACTCTTGAGGAAAATATCCTTTGTTAATCAATTTTTTTTTAATTTTCTCAAAATTACATTAAAAAAATGATGAAAACAATTTCTTTTAAAAGAGACATGAAATCTTGTAAAGTAATACTTATAGAAATATTGTGATATGAAAACATAAAAACCCATCATGATGTATAAGTTAAAAGAAAACATTCTTCTCATTTTTTTGGGAAAGTCAAAAAGTACCATGTATCAAAAAATGATAAAAGATTCATTTCATAATGTTTAATAAAAAATAAAAAATGGGAAAAATTTAATTTAAAAAATTAAAGTGGAATAGAAATAATATTAATTTTTTAGGAAATAAGGACGTGGATGATAAATATACCCTAGTAAATATTTACAAATAAACAATCTCAGATAATAATGAGATTGCAAAATTATACCTTACCACTTTATAATCAGTAAAATAATATGATTCTTAAAAGAAATAAAATTATATGCATATATAAATACCATAAACTTCAAAATAAGAGTCATAAAAACATTCATGGGTAGAATAAACACCACACAAAAGAAACAGGTGGTGTATAAGGCAAAAATGTGAGGAAAAATAATACCTTACCTTAGGTATGATATCATTTTTATGTATCAAAACTTCCTGTATAATAATTTAAATAATTTAAATGACTTATTATAGAGTCAAATTAATTTTTATGATATCATATATGATCATATTATAATCCGTTGGTTAATAATATTTCATTATTACTCATTTTTTTGGGTAAAAACGAGTTCATTTTCATATGCATGTTTTGTAGAACAAGTTCTGGTTCTTATTCATAAGATATAGTTATATAATTTAAATAATTATATTTCTTCATTATATTCATTTATATAATTATTGCTTAAAGGATATCTTGTATAATGAATCGCATCACACCGTGGAGATGGTAGGCTGTACGTACGCACAAGCGATGATGTCATTCCCTTAATTAGAAAATGGTATGGAATTGGATGATATATATATATATATTATTCTAGAGTAAATATATTTTTATAATAATAATTATATATTGTTATTATTTCCATAATTTAACCCATACATGTAATGTGGTGGTGAAAAATTGATTACACAACAATGTGGAAATTGTAAGCTGTACGTACACACGTGTTGTGATTTCATTTTTCGTAAGATGGATAGAAGGTGGAATAAAGTTGTTCCATAAACAAAATAAAATCTTACTATATAGGTGAGACTATATTTATTTATTAATAATGGAAACAAAAAAGGAGGAAGAAGTATAAGAAGAAATGATCTTGAGAGAGTCAGCAAAGTGGATTACCTCTTCTTCGGCAAGCTCCCTTTAGATTTCTTCTCGAAGGCCCTAAAGTTGATATTTTGGGAACACCAGAATCTATAGAATGTGAATTGGTAATTTGGAAAGAGAAATGGGTAGGTTATGGAATAAATTTAAGGCTCAATTAGTTATGAATAAATGATGGAGGAGGTGCTCTTTTATAGTTGAGGTTGGGGGCACCTTTGGAATTTCCAAAAATATTAATTTATAATATATTCAAACTATATCCAAAACCCCCAAAAATTTCTTATTTTAGAAGATGAGATAAGAAAAGGTTATAATATCATCAACCAATAAAATTTGGACAAGTTTTTGTTTTCAATTTAGACATTATCATAATTAATTGTTAGTTATTCTATTTAATTTTTAACTAAGGTAAAAATTATTTTAATATTAAAAGGGTCAATATTTACTTATTTGATATTAATTTGAAAATAAATGAATAATTTAGAACATTTAAAACCATTTAATAATTATTATATATTTTTAAAAAATGTTTTATTCTTTTTAAATAATTTAATAATACATTATTTTGATAAACAATAAATATTGTCAAATTTGATACTTTACAACTAATTAATTATTAAAAATATAAAGATAACAAGTTAACTCTGAACCAAATGTTTTATTATATTCATATGAGGTCAATGAAATTAATAAAATTCCTTGGATATATTAATGATCCCAAATTATATTTATCTTAATATTTTAATAACATTTATTTATTATCTCCATTAATAAAACAATTACAACATCAGTTTTGTGTAATTATTTAATATACCTATTTTTTAGTTAACAATTAAACATAAAATAAAAAAAATATTATATATTTCATAGTAATATTTATAATAGAATATATACTCTATAAAAACTTATATTAAAAATGTTATATTTACTAAAATGTTAATGTGGCAACGTTAACATCACTTTTAATAAAATATTATAAGTGCCATAATAATTTTTGTATAGATCCAAATGGTCAATAACTCAACACACGGATGAATATGCTCAATATATACTCAAACAATAATATTTGGTCAAGTTTCATTGTCTTTTAATGGTTATTATCATTTTAATAATAAATATTTTATTGATTTCTCATCAAATAAATTATTTATGAATCATTAATGTATAAGATATTAAGGTAATTATTTATTTCCTAAAAATTAAAAATAAATTTATATGATTAAGAAAAACATATTATATTTCATATAAGTAATTATAGTTTAACTTATCTTTTGTATAATCTTATATTAAAAATGATATAGTTACCAAAAATTTGAGTAAAGAATATTTAACTTTTCTTTAAATAAATTAAATTAAATGTCATAATCTCATCCATCTGGCTTAAAAAGTTTACCATTTTGACCCAAGGAGAAATTAGGTCAAAAAACACTCATTTAATGATATTTGTATAAGCTTTAGTGTAATTTTATAACATTATTTTACCGTTAATTAACTATTTTACCTAATTACCGTATTAAGAAAAATAACGAGGTTACTATTAATAATGCACAAAAAATATTTACATAATTCGGAAATAATGATTCCAAATATGGAATATATTTTCCAAAATTCAAAACACATATTTTGAGTTAATTAATTTAAAATCAATCTCATTTTCAAAATGAGAAAATGAGTTTTTAAGAGTGAAAAATTTGCAAAAGATTAAAATATTTTTACATTTGAATTCAATATAAAATTAATTCTATTGAAATAAATTATATTAACTAATAAAATATAATATATAAAAAATTTTAAAAACTTAAATAATAAAATTTAACCACAAAAATTATTTTGATGAAAAAATTTGTTTTTAATTAAAATTTAGTATATTTTTTTCTATTCATCAAAACTTGCAAGTTATCAGAAAAATATATAAAATTCATCCAAAGTAAACATTAATACCCTAATTCAAAAGAAAATATTTCTTTTGTCAAATTAAAATTATTAATGTGTCAAATATTTTAATTAAAATAGGGTTCCCCTATAAAAGGCGGTAAAATTACCCTTTTGAAAAAATAAATATTTTTATACATAAAATATAGTTTATTCATATCCTATAAATAAAATAACAAATAAATGTATATAGAATATATTTTATCGTATATATAACATATTTATTTCATTAATTTCATTTACTAATTTTAATTAACTTGATTTATTAATAAAAAAATACAAATATTTCCTTTACATTTCATTAGATTATATATTTTTTATAAATAATTGGTAGCCAAATAATTCACGCAAAAATTTTAATAAGTTAGTTATATTTTTTCTTGATTACTTAATGAATATGTTATAATAGTTATTTTATACTAATTAAATCTAGTAGTTCATTTTAACTCATGATTACGTGCAACACAAGCTATTGAGAATTTAAATTATTTAAAGAAAATATTTCATAAAAACACCTGAGTGTTACATTCTACCCCTATTAAAATGTATTTTGACCTTGAAATGTTTCTCTTGGATAACAAATATGAGGATACCTCTGTATTATCACATCCACAAGTTCCCACATAGCTTCCTTGAATTGGCGGTTCCTCCATAAAACATAAACCAATTGAGTAGTCTTGTTTATTGATATTTTTCGCTACAATAAAAAATATATATCAGTTGTTCTACATAAGAAAGATCATGCTCCAGCAGTATGGCTTCTAAATTTAGTACATGTAATTGATCAGGTATGTACTTTCTCTGGAGATATACATGGAACATTTCATGAACTTGAGAGATATTTGGTGAAGGTTCCAATATATAAGCTAACTTCCCAAGATGATCTACAATTTAAAAAGGACTAATATACCAAGGGATCGAATTTAAATTTATTCCAAATCTCATTACTCACATACAAGGAGATATTAATAGAAACAACTTATCACCCACTTCAAAATCAAGGTATTTTCTTCAGTTTTCAGTATAACTTTTTTTTGACTCTGAGATTCTCTTATGTGATATTGAATAGATCTGACCTTACCCACCATTTCATCAATAAAATCAGGTACTAATAGATTTATTTACCCAAATTAATCCTAGTAAGTTGGAGTTTTGTAGTTTCTTCCACAGAAGGTTTTATAAGTATCCATATGAAACCTAGAGTGAAAGCTATTTTGGTAATACAATTCTACCAAAGATAGGTATTGATTCAAACCAAATTTGAAATCCATAGAGTAAGCTCTAAACATGTATTTTAGATTTTGAATTATAATATCATAATAACCATTTGTCTATGGATGATAAGAAGTACTGAAACATAAATCTGTATCTAGAGCATACTGAATAATTTAGAAAAACATTGAGGTAAACCTAATATCCCGATCAGATATAATAGAAAGTGGTACTCTGTGAAATCTTACTACTTACTTTACATATATCCTAGAAATATGATCAAGAGAGAAATCCTCTATAATAGAAATGAAGTGTGCTGACTTCATAAGGAGATCAACTATAACCCATATAGAATTAATTTCTTTAGACATTTTGGGAAGTTCGATGATAAATTCCATAGTGATGTTTTCTCATTTCCACTCTAGTATGAGTAATGGTTGTAACATATTGTTGGGATTTTTTCTCTGAGCCTTAACTTTCTAATAAACTAAACACTGAGAGACATATTCAACAACATCTCTTTTCATGCCATCCCACCAGAAATAATATTTCAGGTCACTTTACATCATTATTCTTCCAAGATGAATAGATAATTAAGAATTATGAGCCTCATACAACAACACCTTATTTAATTCTAATATGGGAGGAATACAAACACGGTTCCTGAACATTACTATTCCATCACAATCAAGGTTTAATTCTACAACAGTTTTCATCTTATTTTTGTAGCTATACATCTTCTTTCTATGCCTATTAAATATTAACTTGTATAGATGATTTAACATTAAATTTAAAAATAAATTATTTCTCCCATTCTTTTAAAATTTCAAGATCCATACTTCAAAAATCCATAAATATTGGATCTTTCATGATCCTCATCATGGATAGGATAGTATGGTCCTTTAGATACAAGGCATATTCAACCTTTTTAATTTTCCCAGAGTGGTAATGTATCGAGTAGTCTTAATATTAAATCAAATCCAAACATATTATTTGGTGCATATTCTACTCCTTTTGTGTAAAAATATACTTTAAACATTTATGATTAGTATAAATATCACACCTTTCACCATAAATATAACGACTCTATATCTTTAATGCAATGATTACCACAACTAACTCCAAATCAGGAGTTGGGTAAATTTTCTCATGGATTTTGAAATTTTGTGATGCATAAGCTATCACCATATCATTTTTCACGAGAATTCATCATAACCCCTTCTTGGATGCATCAGTATAGTTCAAAATCCTTTCTTAACTACAAGTCAAAGTAAGCATGAGTGCACCATCTAACCTTATTTTTATCTCTTGGAAATTCTATTAACATTTTTATTTCCACATGAACTTAACTCCATTCCAAGTAAATCTATTTAGTGGACTTGGTAGTCATTAAAAACAATTTACAAAACACTATTAATATCCATCCAAACCAAGAAAAAATTAAATATAAGTTACCGTTGTTGTTCTAGGACAACATTCAATAACTTATGTTTTTCCTAGATCCATAGATATCCCCTCTCTTGAGATTATGTGACCCCAAAATGAAACTTTCTATTGAATATAATTCACACTTGCTATGTTTTACATAAGGCTTATCCATTATCAGGGTCTTCAGTATAATTATCATGCGATATTCATGCTCTTACTTACTCTTAGAATAAACAAGAATACCATCTATACAGAATACCAAAACACAGATCAATATAGTCTTTAAAGACACTATTCATTAGACCCATTAGGATAGTGGGAGAATTAATAAGGCCAAATAGCATCACTATAAATTAATAGTGTCTATAACTTGTAAAAAATTTCATCTTTGGTATATCTTATTTCTTGGACCTTAATTGATGATATCCAGAATGAAGATAAATCTTGGAAAAGTATTGAGCTCTTCATAGTTGGTCAAATAAGTCATCAAACCAGGAAGGGGAATATTTGCTCATGATAGTGATCTTGTTAAGTTATTGATAGTCAATGAGGAGTCTCTTTGATCCATCTTTGTTCTTAAAAAATTGAATAGGTGCAACCAAGGTAACGTAAAAGGTCATATGAATCCATTATAAATATTTTATTGGAGTTTCTTCTTCAATTCTTTCAACTCAATTAGGGAAATTATATAAGGTGTCTTTGAAATAAGCATATCACCCGGTGTGAGTTCTATTGAAAACTAAACTATAATATTTAGTGAATGACATGGAAATTTTTCCATAAAGACATCAAAAAATTCATGTACACTAGATGTATTCATTATGGTGAGTTTATCCCTAACCATTGGAGATATATAACCTTCATTTATAGGAAACAAGAACCATAAGATGGAAGAAATTTCCACTAGACGGTCATATTCACCCTTACATCGATATATGATCATGTATTAATATGAAATATGATATGTGACACCCCTTCCTTGAAAATTGATAGGATTTCAAAAATAGAGAAATCTAATCCATGGCAAGGATCACATTAAATTCCACTAAAGGAAGGATCAAAAGATTTGTAGGAATCAATTTCCCACAAAATTAAATTAGAGAAGAATTATTAACCTTTGATGTGACTGTTGTATAATTTGGAGTTGTTATAGCTATCTCAACTTCTAATTGATGAGGTTATATGATGATACCCTTATAAAATTATTCAAAAATTAAAGAGTGGGTGGATTCTGAATCAAATAAAAAAATTTCTACTCTAGAGTGGACGGTAAGTGTACCTATCACCACTTCATTATCTTACTCCACATCACTGATTGCGATCACATGTGAATTTACTTTGTCTCTATCCTTAAGAGTTTTATAACTTTTATCATAATCAATAACCTTTATATTAGGACATTGGTTTTCATAATTAGCCATTTCCTTACACTTGTAGCATTGATGTGTAGGAGGTCCATTCTGTGTTTACTCTTATCTATTCACATCATTAGACATATTTTTCCAATTAATTAAGCATTCAAATGCTCGATGACATTCTCCCCCACACTTAAAGCATATTATTGTACCTTTAAGACAATTTACTCCATGTTTCTTTCTAAAATTTCAGCATAAGGGAAAACTATTCTTCTTTTCTATGTGAGCTTTAGATTTTCTTGTGAATTCCATTTTTATCTTCTTATCAAACCCATAGGACTGATGGATTACTCCAATCTCCATCTCAACCATGAGAGAACATTGAATGATTTCATCATATATATTTATGTCTTTTATGGATAATTACCTTCAGTGACTTGGTTTTAAGCCACTAAGGAATTGATCAATTTTTCTATCATGTAGGATAATAATTCTAGAAGTGTACCTTACAAGTCTTGTAATTTTTTTTCATTAGTACCAATAGATTCATCATACTTTTTCTTATGTTCTAGGAACTCCTTCTTTATATTTTTTCAAAGAATATAATGAAATTATGTATTGAAAAATAACTTCTTAAACTCATAACACTCCATAGATTATATTTCATCTCATTGCCTCATATTCTTGATAAGATTCCACCATTGATCAGCTTTACCTTCCAAACAATAGACTTCAAAGATGAATTTATCATGTTATGAACATTGGAGAACTTAAAATAACTTTTTAGTGAGAACTAATCCATTATTCAGACCTTAGAGGATTAAAAGACCCATTGATATAAGGTGGGGTGCTTCCTTATGAAGGCCTCAACAAAATTTTGTTCCCTTATTTGTTCGTTTGGATTTCCTGCATGATTCATAGCTTGAGAAAGTTGTGTTAGCATATAAATAATGGTTTTCATTCAAGCTTCCATAACATTCAGTTTCTAAAGAGGAAAATCATTGGATTTCCTATCACAATCAGCTTTAAAACGGTTCCTTTGGGTTCCAGCCATTGAGCAGAACCATGAAGCATAGTCTAAGAAACACTAATCATAATGTGAAAACCACATAATCAAGAATAAAATTTTAATTTAGGACACTTTAGGTTTTATCCTAGGATATTAAAGATCATTTTTAGAACACCAGGATTGTACACTACACTTCTACATATCCTTAGGGTTTTTACTAAAATTTTCTCATCCTAGTTTCCAAAGTTTATCTATCCCTTTGGTATAATAAAAACTATAACATCACATAATTTCCATATATAGATATTACTTTAAAATTTAAGAATATTCATTACTAAATATAAAAAAACCACACTTGGACTATATAGGTTTAGTGTCTTTATATATCAGGGAACATAAATAACTTGTTCAAAAGATATCTACATTATCTTCTGCTTATTTCTTCATAACTAGACCCATTTGAGAAATATCTTACATAATACTCTACTTCATGACCTGAGGAAACGAAACATAAGAAAGGATGCACTTAGATGATCTGTTACGGTTAAAAGGTGAGGTATCAATCCTATCATAATCATAAGACAAGAGAACATAACCTTTGAGCACCTTTTCCTGCATATCATGTCATGGGATAAATCATAAAATTTCATAATAATCAATGAATGTAATACAAAAAGTCATATCATAAAAAATGGAATTTTTTGCAATACACATGAGAATATAAAAAAATTTCATATTAATCAAGGCTCATTATAAATACCATCAAAGCGGACAACGTCCATTATTGAACCGAGCTCACTCCTTGTTCCATCCCTGTATTACTGTACTGAGATCATTTCCATTTCCATCCCTATCTATATCATTAAATATAAATCATTACCTTGTGTATTGGAGGGAGATATATGTGTCATCCATCTCATAATTAAATCATTATTACATGTGACACAAAAACCCAAATCATTCATCATAGCATAACCCAAGGAATAAAATGGGTTTCTTAAACATAATTCCATCATAAAATAATACATATAAAAAAATGGATTTCATAAATAGCATTACATCATAAACACAATAAAACATTGGAATAATTGGGATAATAAACTTTAAACAAAACCCTATTAAATAATTCCATCTTAGATGGAAACTATTTTTTATAGAACACTTGAAAATAATTCTTGAGGAAAATATACCTTTTTCTTCAAAAAAATTTTATTTTCTTAAAAGAACACAAAATTTTAAAAGAAAATAATTTCTTTGAAAATAAACCTGAAATATTGTAAAGTAATCTTCATGGGAATATGGTGTTATAAAACATAAAAACCCATTATTCTGTATAAGTTAAAATAAAAAATTCTTCTTGTTCTTTTGTCGGGTAAGTCAAAATGTACCTTGTATTGAAAAATGACAAAAGACTCCTTTCATAAAGTTTAACAAAAATTCACCAATGGGTAAAATTGACATTAAAAAATTATAGAAGAATAGAAATAATATTATATATTTAGGGAATATGGATGTGAATGATAAATATACACCACTAAATACATACGTATAAACAATCTCCGATAATAATGTGATTGTGTAATTTTCCCTTAAAAATTTATTATAAGTCAAATAAAATGAATCATAACATAAAAATATTATATGAAAATGTAAATACCATAAAATTCATAATAGGAATCATAAAAACATTCATTGGTAGAATAAACATCACAGAAAAAAGATAGGTGGTGTATAAGGAATATATCCCATAGAAATAAAATTGAGGTAAAAATAATCCCTTACCTTATGTTTAATATTCTTCATATGTATTCGAACCTAATTTATAATAATTTAAATTGTTTCATTGGATTTTTTTATAATCATAGTCATTTTTACGTTATTATATATGATCATATTACCATCTATTCGTTAATAACATTTCATTATTACTTGTTATTCTGGTATAAAGAGGTTCATTTTATTATTCATGTTTTGTCGAATAATATTCGATTATTATTCATAGGTTATAGTTATATCATTAACAGAATGATATTTATTGATTCAATACATTTATATAATCATGCTTTAATGGATATCCTATAGAATGAATCAAGTCAATGAGCCCGTACCCGAGTGGTAAGGGCTCTTGCTTGGTATCCAAGAGACCTGGGTTCAAAACCGGGTGGAGGAGAATTTCCGGGTACTATAGCAGTACCGTAGCAGTACTGTTCGGTACTATAGCAGCCATAACTATTCACCCGATTTGGGATTTCAAGCCAACGGTTTGGGCTTACGGGTCTCCAGGGCCTTCGGGTCATCAAATTCCTTAGGGCCACAGGGCCTTCGGGTCACGTAGACCATTGAGTAGCCTAGTTCACATAGAACATGCCCTAGAAGAGGATCAGAGCAACATGAGTAGCATCCACCAGCTGCAAAGCTAACCAGATTGGAAGAATGAGAGGGTATGGTAGCCGCCATCGGGACCAGGCACCGTGAAGCTTTGTACCAGGCAATGCTAGCCG
Organism: Viscum album; assembly: GCA_963277665.1. Taxonomy (NCBI): domain Eukaryota; kingdom Viridiplantae; phylum Streptophyta; class Magnoliopsida; order Santalales; family Viscaceae; genus Viscum; species Viscum album. The sequence goes on along the minus strand of OY728137.1, from coordinate 1,384,148,349 downwards.
ATCAGCAATGTAAGGTGGGGAGTTAGGTGATCAATGATACAGAAATCTAGGGAGGGGTAGTTCAAGTGGGATGGGCCTACAGGTCATGTATTGGTCATGGTATGCCTCTGGGCCTTCGGGTCATGTATTGAGGGTGTTTCGGGTCTTGTGCCTTGGGCCTACGGGTCATGTACGGGTTCCCCTTCAACCCTTAAAAGGGGTATTATCCACAATAAAATAAAAAAGAAGGCCTTCAGGCCATTCATGATATAGAATTAATCACATCTCATCGTGGAGATGGTATGATGTACGTACACACGAGCGATGATATCATTCCATTAATTATGAAATGGTATGGAAGTGGATGGTATAAATATTGTTCCAGAACAAATATATTGGTACAATGATAATTTATAGTTATTATTTCCATCATTATACCAATCCAAGTAAATTGGTGGTGAAAAATAGATTACACCAAGACGTGGAGATGGTAAGTCATACAAACACCCGTGCAGTGATTTCATTTTTCATAGGATGGATAAAAGGTAGAATAAGGTTTTTACATAACCATAATAACATATAAATATATAAGATATAATGGATTTATTAATTAATAATAGAAATCATAAAGTAATAAGAAGTAGAAGAATAAATGATATTGAGAGAGTCCGTAAAAGAGATTACCTCTTCTTTGGTGCGCTCCCTCTAGATCTCTTCTTAATGGAAATAAAGATGGTCTTTTGAGAAGACCAAAACCTCTATAATGTGACTAGATAATTTTATAAGGGAAATGGGAAGGGGATTTATGAACTTTAAGGCTAAATTAGTTATGAAGAAATGAGGTATGAGGTTCCCTTTCATAGTTGAGGTTGGGGGTACCTTTATAATTTCCAAAAATATTAATTTATAATAAATTCAAACCACATCCAAAAAATACAAAATGTCTTAGTTTATAATATGAGATGATATAAGGTTCTAATTTCAAAAAAATAAATAAATTGTAGACATTTTTTTTCTATCAATTTAGTCCTTATCATTTTTATTAACACATTGTCATTCCATTAAATGTTTGACTAAGGTAACAAATATTTCAAAATTAAAAGGGTGAAATATTTACTTATTTGATATCAATTATAACATAAATGAATAATTGATAATATTTTAAATCTTTTAACAACTATTATATTGTTTTAAAAAATGGTTTTTAATTTTTAAATAATTTAATAGTACATTATATTGATAAACAATCAATATTGTCAATTTTGATACTATACAATTAATTGATTATTAAAAATATAAATAGGACAAGTTAACTTCTAATAAAATGTTTTATTATATTAATAATAAGTCACGTTCATCTATAAAATCATTTGGATATATTAATTATACCAAATTATATTTATTAAAAAAAATTTAACAACATTTATTTATTATCTCTATTAATAAAATAATTATAACATCAGTTTTCTGTAATTATTTCATATAACTATTTATTGGTTAAAAAGTAAAAATAAAATTAAATAACTAACATAATTACTCTATATTTAATAGTAATATTTATAGTGGAATATATCCTCTATAAAATCCTATATTAAAAATGATATATTTATTAAAATGTGAATTTAGAAAACTTTAACATCACTATCAATAAAATATTATAATTGACACAATATTTTCCATGTGAATCAAAATAGGAAATAACTTGACCCTTGGATTAATATGGTCTATATATACTCGACCAATAAGACTTGGTCAAGTGTCCCCATCTTTTAATGGTTATTATCATTTTAATAAAAATTATTTTATTGATTTCTCATCAATTAAATAATTTCTGCTTCATTATGGTATAACCTATTAAGGTAATTATTTATTTTCAAAAAATTAAAAATAAATATATAGAAAAATAAAAATATCATATATTTAAAATGAATATGTATAGTCTAATTTATCTTCTATATAATATTATATTAAAAAGTATATAGTTATTAAAATTTGAGTACGACATATTTAACTTTTTTTTAAATAAAATAAATTTAATGTACTAATCTCATCCAAGTGGCTTCCAAAGAATACCATTTCAACCCAAGGATGATTTTGTTCAGAAAACACTCATCTAATGATATTATAATAAGTTTTAGGGTAATTTTATAACATTAGTTTTACCCTTAATTATCTGATTTTCCCTTTTACCATATTAATAAAAAATTACCAAAGTTACTATTCATAGTGCCAAAAAATAAAAGAAAGATATTTACATAATTTGGAGATACTAATTAAAAATATATAATCCATTTTTAAAAATTAAAAACATAGAATATATAGTAATAAATTTATAATTAAACTCATTTTTGAAATGAGAAAAATGAGTTTTTACGAGTTAAAACAATATAAATGATTGAAATGTTTTTACATATGAATTCAGTGTAAAATTAATACCAATGACCAAAATTATATTAACTTATAATAATATAATATATATATACTTTAAAACCATTAAATAATATAATTAACCATATAAATTATTTTGATGAAAAAAATATGTTTTAATTAAAATTTAGTATATTTTAATTATTCATCAAAACATGAAAGTTATCAGAAAAAACTAAACAATTCATCCAAAGTAAAATTTTATACCCTTTTTAAAAATATTAAGTTTATGATTTCATATAAAAATTCTCATCATGTCAAAATTTTATTTTAAAAAGGGTTCCCATTAAAAGGCGGTAAAATTACACTTTTAAAAAATATAGGGTTTTATACATAAAATATTGTTTATTTATATCATATGAATAAAATATCTATCGAATGAATATAAAAAATATTTAATCAAATATATAAACTACATATTTAATTAATTTAATTTACTAATTTTAATTAACTTAATTTATTAACAAAAAATACAAATATTTCCTTTACATTTATTTGGTTTATATTTTTTACAAATAAAATTTAGTCAAGGAATTCACCCAACATTTTCATAAGTTAGTTATATTTTTTCACACTATCTTTAGGGATAGGTTATAATGGTCAATTTATAATAATAGAATCTCTATGTTCATTTAAACTCATTATTTCGTGCAACACAAGATATTGAAAAATTAAAATTATGTAAATAAAATATTTCATAAAAACATTCGAGTGTTACAAGAATGGTTTTGAAGGAGTAGAAAAGACTTTGAATGATCAAAGATCTGTATTCACAGGGAAAGGAAAACTAAAACATAAATGATAGAAACTTGATAATCTTAAAAATATTTTTCTAATGATCAGTACTAAAAATATTTGTTGTGAAACTAAAAAATAAAAAGTTAGAAATAAGACGAGCCTAAATAATACGAAATAGAAAGTTGGACATATCACAATGCAACATGAAGTCCTAATAAATAAATCCTAGAGCCAAATTGAAAGGAAAACTAAAAACTATCCACAAGTATTAATAAATGATCATTAGTAAAAATATTTTCCAAAGGAAGGTTACATGAGGTGTAATATAAGTGAGAAGACATTTCCTCTTATAAAATATCAATCCCATGGATATTTGGTCCATACCATGTCATACTATGAAGAGACAAGGATCTATATGAATGGGGAAGAGCTAAGAAGTCAACAAAGGGTAATGGATTAATATCCAACATCCTATAGAAGAAATATATTTTATAGATATTGTTTTCACTGCTCCAAATATGGTCGTAAAACTATTGATTACATATAGAGTAAAGGTGAGAGTATTACCAATAAAACTCAAGGAAAATTCAACACTTTCCAACCCGAAAATGTTTCTCTTGCAAATTGGTATTATCCTCTAAAAGAAAAATACAAGTTTGGAGAACTAATGGACATGGAAAATAGATTATAAATACTATTATTATCATCCAATAAATCAAATATTTCATTGAAGTAAAAGAAGAAAAATCGAGAAATCCAACCTTCCAGAAATAGATCTTAACGCTATGAAGAAGAGTAACACCTGTATTCTTAATAGTGTATTCTCATCCCATATAATAGGGAATGAATTTTTTAAATAATGTTAGGGAAATGGTTGGTGGAATTATAAGGCTCGCTAATGATGGTGCTTTAATGATCAAAGGTAGTGGAAGTATAGAACTGGAATATGATGAGATGAAGAAAAATGACGTTCTCTATGTGGACGGTGTGCATCACAATATTCTGTGTGTGAGTAAACTCTCTTACCCAAGACTAATAGTTACATTTAGTAATAAGAGGTTAATAATAAAAGGAAAGAGAAATAATTCTCTCATGAAAGTATTGAGAATAGATGACAACTTATATCAGGTTGATAGTAGAGAGAACATTTTCTATATGAAATTTTATGAAGAGAAAAACTTATAGAACCAGTGGTTGGGTTATATTAATAAATTAGTAATTGAAAATATATTTAATATGAATATAGACATGGATATCCCCAATATTAATTGTGAAAAAGAAAATTCTTATGATGCTTGCATACGAGGAAAGTTGGTATACAGTTCATATTGGGAAAAGAAGAAAAGGGCTTTAAATATTCTTGATCTCATCCACACAGATGTATATGGTCCAATAATTGTGGATGAAACATATAGAGAGAGGAAATTAATCCTTTTTATTTTTGATTATATTATTATGTCTTGTTTAATGATTATACATATGAAACAACAAGTTCTAGATTTCTTGCAAAGTTATCATCGAATAGATGATAATGATACAGGTTGTACAATCAATGTTTTATGATCTGATAATATAGGGGAATAAAGATCCTTTGAGTTTTAATATTACCTAGAGAAAAATGGAATAAATAATTATGTGCATGTAGTTAAAACCCCCAAAAAATGGTGTTGTCGAGCATAAAAATAGATATGTGTATAATATGGCTATAACTATGATGATTGAAAGTTGTACCACTCATCATTACTAGAAAGAGGTTATTCAAGAATTAGTGTATACTCAAAATAAAAAAGGGATTTATATGAGGGAAACTAATACACAATATGATTTGTGGCATAGATGGAAGCCCTATTTGAAGTATTTTAATGTTTTTTGAAGTAAATATTATATCTTAAATAAAGAAGAAATTCAAGGGAAGTTTGGTGATGCGGAAAATGAGGGAATATTCCTTGGATATTCAATGAAGATTAATGCCTAAAAATGTTTTAATAATAATATTGGATGAATTATGGAAGGAATTGATATCAAGATCATTGAATATAAAACCACAAATACCTTGAGGAGATCTTATGCTGGTACAACAGAAGATGAGAAAGAACGTTGATATATAATAGATGAAAATATAGAAGTAGTGAAAGGCATGATAAACAATCAGGGGTCACAAAATAATGATTATTTAGTAGATGAATTATAAGAGGAAACCCTGTATAAATAAACTTCATTTAAACCTCAGAGGAGAAATAGAAGAGTTGAAATTGATCAATCCAACATCATTATGGATTGAACCACACCCACACAAACAAAGAGAATGAGGGACGATACACATTATGTCTTCCTATAAACATTGGAACCAACCTTATTTGTAGTATATGAAAAGGATGAATCATGGGTTATATCTATAAATAAAGAACTATATTATATTGGAAAGAAACAGACATGATGTATTGTTATGAGACCTAAAAATTACAACATGATGTGAAAAAAGTGGATCTTTAAAAATAAATTGGATATGAATGGAAATGTTATCAGAAACAAAGAATGTTTGGTGTGTAAAGACAATGAACTGATTGAAGATATTGATGTTGAATAAATGTTTTATCCAGTAATGAGACTAGAGTCAATTAGGATTTTCCTTGCTATTAAAATCCAATGAGGATAAAAATTTTATCATATGGATGTAAAAAGAGATTTCTTAAATCTAGTTCATGAAGAACAAGTTTACATTTAACAACTAGATGGATTTATGATTGGAAATTATGAATAAAATGTTTTTAGATTGAAGAAGGCTTTCTATGGTCCAAATAAGGCACCACGTGCATGGTATTCTCAACTAGATGTTTATATGAAGAAGCTTCAATTCAAAATAAGAGGAGTCTATCATAATATTTATGCAATGATCTCATAAGAAGTTCTGTTTGTAGTTCTTTTGTACATGGATGAAATTATATTTGGCAGAACTAGACATGGATCAATGGAATAATTTTCTAATCACATAAAATCAGATTTTGAAATGTCAATTATTGGTGAACTCACTTACTTAATTGGGCTGTAGGTGATCTAGAAGAATGATTACACCTTTACTTCAGATAAAAAACATGAAAAATAGAAGTTTAAGAAACTAGAAATGAAAATATACAAGACAATGTCAAATTCGATTTTAGCTAGGATAAAAATTGGAAACCTTGAGGACATAACTTCTCTAGATGACACCACATACTGGAAAATCATTGGATGCTTATTATACATGACTGCAATATGACCACACTACATCTTTGAAACATTCTTATCAGCCCACTTTTAAAGGAATCTAAAGGAATAACAGTTGGAAGCAGTTAAATAATTAATGAGGTATATTCAGTGTACACTAAATTTTGGATTATACTTGGTTGCAGGAAGGGATAATGAATTCTTAGCATTTTTTTATGTGTACTAGGATAGAGGTGTGGTGGACATAATATCCACTAGTTGTGGTGCATTTTTTATTGGAAATAAATGTGTGGGATGGTTGAGCAAGAAAAAATAAAGCACTTCTCTTAGTATGGCTGAAGAAGAGTATATATCTACTAAAAGGGCTTGCACTCAGATATTATGGATGAAGAAACAACTAATCGATATTTGGGATGGGGTCTAAAAAACGGCAGTGATTCACTATGATAATTAGAGTGTAATTAATATGAAAAAGAATCTAGTTAAACACTCCCATAAAAAAATATTGAGATCAAATATCACTCAATCAAAGAAAAAGTTTAATAAGGTGTGATTAAAATAGTGCATGTTGGAAGTGATTACCAAGTGGATGAAATTCTAACTAATCTGTTGGTATCACATTTGGTTGAGAAACATTATATGAAACTCGATGTTCATCTACCTCCCAATGAATGTGGAGGTTACAAGAAGTCCCATATCCCCAAATATGATAACTATTTTAATCTATTTATGGAAGTGATGTAGGTTTATGGGGGAGATATGATCTAGGGGGTGTGGTTCTTAGTAATATAAGTACAGATACAGGTTCTTTGGGATTATCACCAAAGGGGGAGAATGATAAATTCAATGTTACAAAGAGGGAGAATGAAAAATTTAACAATTTTATAGTTTTTTGGTTTTTGGTGTTTGAAAAACCATGAAATGTTTCTATGAAATGATGATAATTCAGTATTATATGGAAATAGTAATATTTTATCATGGATATATTTAAGCATTCAAAAACATGAGAACCCAATTCATTCTCAGTGTTATGAGGAAACATCCAAGGATTATCTTGGACATTTTAATAATTGCAAAACATGATAACCCAATTTATGCTTGCCCACTTATTTTTTAAAATGATCTTTTCTTATTTATAATTATATTTTTGTATGAATTTTCTCTATCATTTCAGGTATTGATAAGTGTCTAGTGCTTTATTGAATTTATTTTAAGATTTACAACAAAGACAAAGGGAGAGAGTATTTGAACTTAGGTTTTTTGTAGCTTAAAATGAAGTCTAGTTTGTTTTTATTTTTAATATACAAAGGGTTGATTAAAGGATTTTCAAGTGAAGTGGTCTTATGGTACAAAATGAAAATAGTTGTGAAGGTGACATCATTTCCTAGTGTTTTCCAAATTTTTGGGTCCAAATAATTGGAGAATGGAGAAATATGGTTTTGAAAAAGGATGTTACACACAATATTGAAGGTGAATCTAAATGTCATGAACAAGTTATGTTTGAGGATAGTCTCCTCAAAATATTTCAAAGGAATATTTGATGTGAATGATTTATTTTTGTTCAAAAGAACCTTACACACAAAATGAAACATTAAAATGGTGTTATACAAAAGTGGAGCTTTGATTTCATCAATTTGAAATATGAAAAAGTCATGAGATGCATGAAAAACATGAAATTGTATGAAAGGAACATACCTTTTAAATATGACATCAATTTCATCCTTACACGCATGGGGGTTGATGTGAAAAGAAATTTTTCATAGGGTCATATGGGTATATAAATATGTAGCTACCCCCATTCCAGACTTAGAAATGTTTCCACTGAAGACATGGTGTCTATGTCATGTGATGGAGTTGAATTTTGAAGACTCATGCATAGAAAATATTGCATGCAAAATGTACTTTGTGTATATATATACCAAGTGAAACTTGTGGTATAGTTTCATGAAAGGGAGAGGTTTGTGTGAAAGAAACCTTTCATAAAAACCCTAAAACATGTACACAAGAACAAGTGTTTCACATAAAAAGATGAGTTGAGATTCATTCAGGTTTTGAATATCTTGTTTGTTTGATCGTTGTTTTCATGTGAATAAATTCTAGAATTCGATTCAATAAGAGTGTCATGAGAGTCAGAGACAAAAACATAAATTCCAATCTACTGAAGGGACCTCCAAGTTGTTAAACTATGTAAGTTTTATATCAAAGCAGTGAGATGGGTGGGGGGGTAGTAAATGGATGTGTTTTGAGGTAAGAAGTGTATTTTCCTTAAAATCTTAAAAAGTTAGTGTGCCAAGGCATAGAGTTACTATTTATGAACTCTTATATTCGACAAATAGTTAAGATTAGTGGATTTAGGTATGATCTACAAACTGTTAGCATATTATCTTTGGAATATCCCTTAGCGGTGAACCAAGTAAAACTACTACATTTTATCTACACATGTGAATATTTAAATTACAAGACATTATTATCATATAGGTTTAATAGGTTCTAATTAACATGGGAACAAGACCCGTCTATTTAGAAGAAAATGTTAACACCCCGATTCACCCCTCCCCTCTCTTGGTGTTATGTGGTCCTTCATTGGTTACCCTTAGGATACGACCACTGAAACTAGTGAAATTATATGTATATATTGGGATTAATTGGATTCATAAGATCTAACTAGTTATCATGGTGGAAATGTGGTTTTTATGATTAGATAGTTCATATGACACTTGGAAGTTATCTGTTCTCATATTGACCTATAGTTTTGAGAGATGTCTATGACCTAGTTTTTTATCTATTGATAATGGTTTGCTTAGATATTTTAACCCAATCATATATAGATTCATAGAGTAGTTACTAAGATCAAGCATGTTACTTTAGTGGAGGCATGGTTTCATTTTTTTTCATAGAAACACCTTGGTGCTGGCCCAGAAGGTAAGGTTGAATAGGGTCATTGGGCCCGGAGATCGATGATGGTTTTTTTATTTATTATTTTAATAGTTATCTATTATTATTAAAAACATGTTTAATTTAGATAACATTTAACACCCAGGGTAAATAAATAATATGACATTTTTATATTTATACCTCTTTGTGTAAAAAATGTCAATATTTATTTAAATGGAACGCTATTCTCGATTTCTTACCCAATACGTAACAACGAGTTCCTTTGAAATCTTACGTTGCACTCTAATAATAAAATAATTTTATTTTAAATAGTAGTTAACACATAGTCGTTGTATTGGTGGGAATGAATATAAATAACTAAATTACGATTATATATGTGTGTTAAATGTTTTTAATTTTATCCAATAAATTTTAGAGGATTAAAATACAATGAATCCAATCTTAAGCATTGACTACACTAGTTTTTTAAAAGATTATTTTACTACCTTTTGATGGCAAGCCATTTTTTAAATCAAACTTTTGACAATTTTATGAGATATATTTTTCAAAATAAACATATTATTTATGATTGGGACATAGAAATTTACCTTGGGTTAATTTTTGGTATTTTTCTGACAATGTTCATTTTTCAATGAATAGTGAAAACTACTGCATTTTACATCAAAACTGCTTTTTCATATAATTTAATTATATGGTTATATTATCCTTTTAATTTCTTTTAAAGTGTAATTGGAATATATTCTTACCATTTAATACAATTATGGACATTGGGATTAATTTCACTTTGGAATTGGGCATAAACAAGTGCCAAACTTTTCATAAATATTGTTTCAAAAAAACCTGCTATTTGTTTTGACTACAAGAAGTTTCTTTTAAATTAATTATTGCAATTTATGTGTTTGGAATTTGGTAAAATAGATTACATATTTGGAATCATAAGGTCCAAATTATGTAATTAAGACTCTTTTGTTTTTGGACGTTATGAATAGTAACGACGGCAATTATCTTTAATTATCTTGATTAATGAGTAATCGGGTAGTTAAAGATAATAAGAAAATATCATAATAATAAAAAATGACCACAAAATGTGTCCTAAGGCTACTAGTTGTCTCATGGACGACCATGGGATGCCTTGTGCCAAACTTGGGGGCCCCATGGAATTACTTTTGTGAGAAAGTGACTTTTTATCTATTTATTTTTAAAGAATGTTAAATGTAACAAAGAATGTATCACCTAAGTAAAATATTTTTAATTTTGTCTAAATAAATGATATTTTGGAATATAAATAGTCATTGGTAATCTAAAAAGATTTTCTACATCATATTATTTTTTTTATAATTTTTAGACATTAAATAAATTAAATTATTTATGACATCATAATGATGCAGTGATGACCTCATTATTTAACGATTTAAATAAAATGGAAAGATAATGTAAAATATAAGACCTACACATGTCCAAAACCTATTGGATGGGTGGAGTTAGAACCCTTATCACCTTATCTTCGAAACACATCAATGTGGGACCATTAAAATCCGAAACTCATTCTAAAATAAAGTAACATTTATTTACTTTCCAAGAGTGCTTCTCCCCTCCTCTTATAAAAGGCCCCCACCACTACCTCCTTACCCACACTTCCAAATCCTTTGGCTCGGCCAAAACCCTCCCATTTTGTCTCTCCACATCCCTATATAACTCCTTGAAGCCTCACGTTGGGCAGAAGTCTTTCCAAGGAAGACATTGAGGTCAAACCAAAAGGAGTTACCCGATTTTAAGGTAATGTCTTCACTTGTGTCCTTTTGTTTTATTTTGATTCTCCAACCCCCTAAACTCTTTTTATTAATTTATTTTGTAAAAACTCCACTATCTTCAATATACTAGGATTTTTTTATAAGAAGGATTCGATCTACACTTACACACACCTTCGTCTAATGGTAAAAGAATATACTGTTTCTGTGGTTGGCGATTTTCTGCCTCACAAAACGATGATTGTTCAATATTCTTTTAACACCTTTAAAGGTGGACATTATGATGTCACTGTATTTTATATATGAAATATATGGTATTTATGTTTTCTATATTCTTCTTTATTTTATATTCAAACCATACCTTTATTCTTTTCATGTTGTGTAAATGCGATAATTTCATATGAGGAAGTGTGGACTACCGCCCCCTCAAGTGATGTGACTCATACATGAAACACATGGAACGTATAAAGAATGCAATTAATGAAAATATGTGACATATATAACATATATATTATACTGGAATTATAATATATATATATATATATATATATTTTATTTTTAATCCCGTTAATATGACAAAGAAAAAATGAAAGTAGCGTTCATGCGTACGTACGGCCTACCGTCTCCATGAATGGTGCTTTTTGTTTTTTATCTCCAAATTCTATGTAATAGTATAAAATGAATATATACTGGATATATAAGATATTTAAAACATCAATACTATTCTGGATATGATGTATCTATAACTACATGGAAAATTATTTTCCAACAGGTTCAATTTTTGACTCACGTACCAAACATCGACAAAAACATCTGATATGAACTCATATTATTAACCAATTATTATAACATTAAAATATGTGATATGAACTGAATAATAATCTTTATAGGAGTTCCTTAAGAAATTATAATTTGACCAATGTTTATTATTTAGGAATATAAAGAAACGAACAACACAAGTTGGACTTGAGGTAAGGGATCCTACTCCTCTCTTTCTTTTTAAGTACACTCTTTTATGTCATTCCTTTTAAGCTCATATTTCTTGTGATTGGGATGTTATTTTATTTTAATCTTACTGTAATTTTTATGTACATATGATGAGATACCCTATTCTCTCTTATTAATCCATTTTGGAAGTTTTGAGTGGCGCCGTTAGGCTTCTGAATTTTCATAAGAGATCTAACCTCTCTCTTTCTTTTTAAGTACTCTCCTTTATGTCACTTATTTTAAGCTCCTATTTGTTATGTTGGGGGATGTTATTTTATATTCATATTTCTTTAAAATTTATGTTGATGTGATGAGAGACCCTATTTCCTCTCATCAATCCATTTTGGAAGTTTTAAGTGGCGCCGTTAGGCTGCCGAGTTTTTGTAATAGATTTTTCATCCCACTTTTATTCCCATGAGATTTATGCTACATTTTCCACAATTTCCTTTGAGTGGTTTATGTACTAAAAATTATTAAACTCCTTTTGTAATATAATTAAATTTATGGGTATTTACATATTCATTGTATGACACTTCTTCAATGGGGTGTACTTTTCGAAAGTTACCCAAGTCGGTAAGGGAACCTTTCACCCTCCTCTTTTTAAAAAACATCATTTGTTATGTCTTTTAATTCACATAATATTATGTTGTGATATGTTATTCTATATCCTTATTGATGTAAATTTTATGTCCAAGTGACGATATTACCTTTTTATCTCTCATCAACTCATTTTCTGAAGTTTTGATGTGACGCCGTTAGACTGTCGAATTTTACCAAGGGAACTTTTTAACCCAATTTCGATTTCTTTGGGTTCAACAGGTAGTTATTGAATATGTCATCATTTTAATATGTGTGAATGACCTTTATTGTTTTACAATTAATATCCAATTATATTGGGTGTATTTATATTTGTCACACATAATTTTGAGAGTGATTTATCCTTAATTTTAGGATACCTTCTTTATAAGGGATTTCATCACATTTTACATCTCTATTGAGACTTCATTGTTGTTATGCACCAATTCATTCTTATATGGTGTATATACTATCCTTTGGAAAATTATATCATGAATCCATTTATTCTCATGATATTATAAAGTTCTGATTAAATGTTATTCCTCAATTATTGTATTCAAGTGTCTCTAATTTTGGTAAAAAGCCTTTAACCAAAATATCACTTTAAATGTTTTAATGATTTTTTCTTATTAATATCCATGTTTTCAAAATGGTTTTAAGGATTTATTTATATGGATATTAATGGCTTAAAATGTTAAAAGCTTCAAGGTGGTATGGGACACTTTGATTCAAAAATCTCTTTATTAAATGTTTTAAATGGTTTTGAAAATGGTTTTTTTAATGGATTCATTGTTTCAATATCTTAAAATGTTATATTGTGATTGAAATGTGGAAATGTTATATTTCCTTTATGCATGTTTTCTGTGATAAATTTATGTTATGGTTCTTGGGCATTGTATGAAAACGGGTGGTTCCGTGATAAACTAAGGGCGGGTGAGCCCGATATAGCTCTCCAATGCATTGGGTAACGTGAAGGGGTTAAACATTAAGGTTTCTCCGAAGAGATTTTGGGAATATACTATAGTGGGTATTCCAAATGTAACCAAGAGGGTTACTCCCTACGTAAGAAAGTTATGAATGCCTCAAGTTACCTTTATGTCCTTATTATTTCTATGATTTATTCATGATTTTATGAGGTATGTAAGAGTGCCTATGTTTTATGGGTAAAATATGATTTCATTATTATGTATATATGAACTCATGTTTCCTTTCCATATTTTTATAACCCTTACTGAGCTTTTTATGCTCATCCCAAGTTTTTTAAATGTTTTTCACAGGTCAAGGGAAAGGTACATGATGTGATGATAGTGTCAAGGATGTGTCAAGAAAGAATCAATGTTTTATTTTAAATATGTTTCCGCTGATGGGAAGAATGAATACTGTCTTTTATGTAACCACTTTGTTTAAATGTGGAATGTAATGCAAGTTTCACAATCCAATTCTCTAAAACTCTAAACCTGAAAAGATCCTCAATGTGTAATCTTGTAATAACTCAAGATTAAGTAAGGTTTAAGTCTGGGGCCTTATAGTTGGTATCAATGGTCGGTTTAGATAACTTTAGAGGTTAGGGTATTATTTAAGCCTAAGTGAAATTACCATAATGGTTAGGATTTCAGAAAGCGTCCTAGTTTTAGATAAAGTGATTGAGTAAGTATATCTTAGTGTTTATCTTACTCATTAGTACATGATGGTTTTGTTGATATACTCACACTAACCTTTTTGGTTTTAGTAAATGGCTGAATCGAGCAGGCACCAAAGTAACAGTGGATGTGAAGGAAACTGTGACATTTTTTTGAGCAAGCAACTGAATGATATGGGAGCTGCAATGAGAAATCTTGTGATTATCCTCAACCAACTATCTGGAGTCATGATTAACCACCTAAACCTTGGTGATTTCTCTAAGGAATCATATATGCAAGAAACAAATCCCTATGGAAGTGCAGGTAATAATCATAAAGGTAAGTGTGTTAAAAAACCTATGTGTCAAAGATGTGGAAAGAAACACCTAGTAAAATGTTTCAAAGGGACAGAAATATGCTATAGATGTGGAAATTAAGGTTATAAAGCAAGAGCTTTCCATGGAAAGAGGAAGAATCCAGTTGACTCGAGGAAAGAGAAAGAATTTCTTTCTGAGGGATCAATTGAATGTTTTAAATGTGGTGTTCATGGTCATTATGAAAACACATGTCCTATGAAGATGTTTCGTGAATGGGACCACCAAGATCGTACAAATTTTCGTTTACCAATACCTAATGTCATTCCAATTGAGGATGAAGAAACTGAAAATGACCAATCAAAGGTATGGATTATTTCATTACTATTGTTTTCCTATTTTGGAATCTTAGGATATGATTCATGATTTTGTTTGTAGGAAAGAAGTATTTCAGAATACGTTGGAATGGAATGGTTAATGGATCATGAAGAACGTTGAATGAGTAAGAAGTCAACATATAAGGGATTCAAGAGTTATGGTGAAATTCTTAAGAGTATTAAGTCTTGTTTGATGATGGGGTTACATTAGAAGACTTTTTATAGTATGTGTAACCCTGATGTTTAATATATGAAATTTTTATTCAAGGAATAGTTATCTGTTCTTTTGTGGACATAGTTATAAAGAACCATTTGGGTTTATATGATTCTTACTTTTGAGGTAATTATGGGTTACTATAAGTTATGATGGAAGTGAAAGGCATGAGATAAAATTGAGGTTAAATTATGTTATGGTTATTTTTGATGATTTTATCTCTTTTTTGGAAATGATTTGAGAATTATATAGTTTTGGAAAAAGGACAACACACAGACCGTGTGAGAACCCATCGCATCGGACAAAGCTGCGGGAATCGAACCCACAACCAAAGTGCAACTGGTATTTATCTCCTACCACTGGACTACGTGAAGTCCTTGGTTAGTTTGACTGATTCTTTTTAGTTATATGATTTTATGAATTAAGAGTAATTTGATTTTGTGTTATCTATGGAAATTTATTATCCTATCATGGAGGATATGTGATTAGGTTAATTACTCTTCAATAAGAAACTTTAAGAGCAACTGATGTTGTTTGGAGATAAATGTTACGATTTAACTTGGAAGACTATGTGACTAAAACCTTCAAATTTTAGGGTTTCAATCTTAGTTTGGTTTACTTTGAAGGATTTTATGGACAAATTGTTTATCGAATGGTCCTCGTTGAACATTGGGTTTTGTTGGACAAATTTGGAGATTAAGAATAGATTTTCTTTTTATAAAGGGTTATCCTTTTCTGGATTATCTGATCTTGTACTAACCTTTTGGTTTTAGTTTTGGTTATGGTCTAAATATATGGGAAGTATATATTTCTCTTTTTTGGATTAGGTGATTCTCTAGAAGTTGATTATAGTACTCTTAATGTGAATAAGTCTTCCTAAATACTCGTCTTTTGGGGAAAGCATGAGTTTGTGTAATAAATCTAATAAAAGTTGAAAGTCCAAATGATAAGTAATTATGTTTCCTTATGAATAAATCTCTAAATAAAAAGTAACTTAAAAAAAATGTTTTCTATTAAGTTTTCCTACTGGGGAATCAAATACCGTTTAACCCATCACAAGTTTGTGATTTTCTTGTGGTTAACTTTCTCCTAAACATGTTTTCTATCACTCTCCATCAGAACATGACCCTATGTTTTCTCCTCCATGTCCATGTTTTCCTACATGGAATCCTACTATGGGTTAACTCGGGTGACCTCTATACTTCTCTTTATTTATTTTAAAGTGATTGTTTTACAGACTCTTGTTCCAATGTGGGATTTTCAATGATGTTTCGAAGCCCAGTTTTATAATTATGAGGACGCAATTTCCAAAAGGGGGGAAGGATGTAACACCCCAGGTAAATAATGAATATGACTTTTTTATATTTATCCCTATTTGTGAAAGAAATGTCAATATTAATTTAAATGGAATGATATGCTTGATGGCTTACCCAATACGCAACAACGAGTTCCTTTGAAATCTTACGTTGCACTCTAATAATAAAATAATATTATTTTAAATAGTAGTTAACACATAGTCGTTGTATTGGCGGGAATGAATAAAAATAACTAAATTACGATTATATACGTGTGTTAAATGTTTTTAATTTTATCCAATAAATTTTAGAGGCTTAAAATACAAATGAATCCAATCTTAAGCATTGAATACACTAGTATTTTTAAAAGATTGTTTTACTACCTTTTGAGGGAAAACCATTTTTTAAATCAAACTTTTGACAATTTTATAAGATCTATTTTTCAAAATAAACATATTATTTATGATTGGGACATAGAAATTTACCTTGGGTTAATTTTTGGTATTTTTCTGACAATGTTCATTTTTCAATGAATAGTGAAAAATACTGCATTTTACATCAAAACTACTTTTTCATATAATTTAATTATATGGTTATATTATCTTTTTAATTTGTTTTAAAGTGTAATTGGAATATATTTTTACCATTTAATCCAATTATGGTCATTGGGATTAATTTCGCTTTTGGAATTGGGCATAAACAAGTGCCAAATTTTTTATAAATATTCTTTCTAAAAACCCGCTATTTGTTTTGACAATGGGAAGATTTTTTTAAATTAATTACTGAAATTTATGTGTATGGAATTTGGTAAAATGGATTACATATTTGGAATCATAAGGCCTGTATTATTTAATTAAGACTCTCTTGTTTTTGGACATTATGAATAGTAACGACGGTAATTATGTTTAATTATCTTGATTAATGAGTAATCGGGTAGTTAAAGATAATAAGATAATATCATAATAATAACAAATGACCACAAAATGTGTCCTAAGGCTACTGGTTGTCTCATGGACGACCATGGGATGCCTTGTGCCAAACTTGGGGGCCCCATGGAATCACTTTTGTGAGAAAGTGACTTTTTATCTATTTATTTTTGAAGAATGTTAAATGTAACAAAGAATGTATCACCTAAGTAAAATATTTTTAATTTTGTCTAAATAAATGATATTTTGGACTATAAATAATAATTGGAAAGATAATAATATTTTCTACTTCATAGTAATTTTTTTATAATTTTTAGACATTAAATAAATTAAATTATTTATGACATCATAATGATGCTGAGATGACCTCATTATTTAACAATTTAAATAAAATGGAAAGATAATGTAAAATATAAGACCTACACATATCCAAAACCTATTGGATGGGTGGATTTAGAACCCTTCTCACCTTATCCTAGAAACACATCAATTTGGGACCATTAAAATCTGAAACTCATTCTAAAATAAAGTAACATTTATTTACATTCCAAGAGTGCCCCTCCCCTCCTCTTATAAAAGGCCCCCACCACTACCTCCTTACCCACACTTCCAAAGACTTTGGCTTGGCCAACCCCTGCCCATTGTGTCTCTCGACATCCCTCTATAACTCCTTGAATCCTCAATTTGGGCAGAAGTCTTCCCAAGGAAGCTTTTGAGCTCAAACCAAAGGGAGTTACCCGATTTTAAGGTAATGTCTTCACTTGTGTCCTTTTGTTTTATTTTTCTTCTCCAACCCCCTAAACTCTTTTTATTCATTTCTTTTGTAACAACTCAATTATCTTAAATATACTATGATGTTGTTATAAGAAGTATTCGAGCTACACTTACACACACCTTCATCTAATAGTTAAAGAACATACTGTTTCTGTGGTTGGCGATTTTCTGCCTCACAAAACGATGATTGCTCAATATTCTTTTAACAACTTTAAAGGTGGCCATTATGATGACACTGTATTTTATATATGATATATATGGTATTTATGTTTACTATATGCTTCTGTATTTTATATTTAAACCATACCATTATTCTTTTCATGTTGTGTAAATGCGATAATTTATATGAGGAAGTGTGGACAACCACCCCCTCAAGTGATGTGACTCGTACATGCAATACATGGAACGTATAAAGAATGAAATTAATGAACATATGTGACCTATATAACATATATATTATACTGGAATTGTAATATATATATATATCATTTATTTTTAATGCCGTTAATATGACAAAGAAAAAATGAAAGTAGCGTTCATGCATACGTACGGTCTACCGTCTCCATGAACGGTGCTTTTTGTTTTTTATCTCAAAATGCTATGTAATAGTACAAAATGAATATATACTGGATATATATGATATTTAAACCATCAAAACAATTCTGGATATTATGTACCTATAACTACATGGAAAATTATTTTATTACAAGTTCAATTTTTGACTCACGTACCAAACATCGACAAAAACGTCTGATATGAACTCATATTATTAACCAATTATTATAAAATTAAAATATGTGATATGAACTGAATAATAATAGTTATAAGAAGTCCTTAAGAAATTATAATTTTACCAAAGTTTATTATTCAGGAATATAAAGAAACGAACAAGACAAGTTGGACTTGAGGTAAGGGATCCTACTCCTCTCTTTCTTTTTAAGTACACTCTTTTATGTCATTCCTTTTAAGCTCATATTTCTTGTGATTGGGATGTTATTTTATATTAATCTTACTGTAATTTTTATGTACATATGATGAGAGACCCTATTCTCTCTCATAAATCCATTTTGGAAGTTTTGAGTGGCGCCGTTAGGCTGCTGAATTTTCGTAAGAGATCTAACCTCTCTCTTTCTTTTTAAGTACTCTCTTTTATGTCACTTATTTTAAGCTCATCTTTGTTATGTTGGGGGATGTTATTTTATATTCCTCTTTATGTAAACTTTATGTTTATGTGATTAGAGACCCTATATCCTCTCATCAATCCATTTTGTAAGTTTTAAGTGGCGCCGTTAGGCTGCCGAGTTTTTGTAAGAGATTTTTCATCTCACTTTTATTCCTGTGAGATTTATGCTACATTTGCCACAATTTCCTTTGATTGGTTTATTTACTGAACATTATTACACTCCTTTTGTAATATAATTACATTTATGGGTATTTACATATTCATTGTATGGCACTTCTTCAATGGGGTGTACTTTTCGAAAGTTACCCAAGTCGGTAAGGGAACCTTTCACCCTCCTCTTTTTAAAAGACTTCATTTGTTATGTCTTTTAATTCACATACTATTATGTTGGGATATGTTTTTCTATATCCTAATTGATGTAAATTTTATGTCCAAGTGATGATATTCCCTTTTTATCTCTCATCAACTCATTTTCTGAATTTTTGAAGTGACGCCGTTAGGCTGTCGAATTTTACCAAGCGAAATTTTTAACCCAATTTCGATTTCTTTGGGTTCAACATGTAGTTATTTAATATGTCATCATTTTAATATGTGTGAATGAACTTTTATTGTTTTAAACTTAACATCCAATTATATTTGCTGTATTTATATTTTTCACACATAATTTTGAGATTGATTTATCCTTAATTTAAGGATACCTTCTTTATAAGGGATTTCATCACATTTTACATCTCTATTGTGACTTCATTGTTGTTATGCACTAATTCACTCTTATATGGTGTATATACTATCCTTAGGAATATTATATCATGAATCCATTTATTCTCATGATATTATAAAGTTCTAATTAAATGTTATTCCTCAATTATTGTGTTCAAGTGTCTCTAATTTTGGTAAAAACCCTTAAACCAAAATATCGCTTTAAATGTTTTAATGATTTGTTATTATTAATATCCATGTTTTTAAAATGGTTTTAAGGATTTATTTATATTGATATTAATGGTTTAAAATGTTAAAATCTTCAAGGTGGTATGGGACACTTTGATTTGAAAATCTCTTTATTAAATGTTTTAAATGGTTTTGAAAATGGTTTTTTAATGGATTCATTATTTCAATATCCTAAAATGTTATATTGTGATTGAAATGTGGAAATGTTATATTTACTTTATGCATGTTTTATGTGATACATTTATGTTATGGTTCTTGGGCATTGTATGAAAATGGGTGGTTCCGTGATAAACTAAGGGCGGGTGAGCCCGATATAGCTCTCCAATGCATTGGGTAACACGAAGGGGTTAAACTTTAAGGTTTCTCTGAAGAGATTTAGGGAATATACTGTGGTGGGTATTACAAACATAACAATGAGTGTTACTCCCTACGTAAGAAATTTATGAATACCTCAAGTTACCTTTATGTCTTTATGATTTCTATGATTTATTCATTATTTTATGAGGTATGTTAGAGTGCCTATGTTTTATGGGTAAAGTATGATTTCATTCTTATGTATATATGAACTCATGTTTCCTTTCAATATTTTTATAACCCTTACTAATCTTTTTATGCTCATCCCATGTTTTTGAAATGTTTTTCACAGGTCAAGGGAAAGGTACATGATGTGATGATAGTGTCAAGGATGTGTAAACAAAGAATCAATATTTTATTTTAAATATCTTTCCTTTGATGGGAAGAATGAATACGGTCATTTATGTAACCACATTGTTTAAATGTGGAATGTAATGCATGTTTCATGATCTAATTCTCTAAAACTCTAAACCTGAAAAGATCCCCAATGTGTAATCTTGTAATAACTCAAGATTAAGTAAGGTTGAAGGCTGGGGCCTTATATAAACTATATATATTAGTTTTTTATTGGACCTCATTAGTGGTTTCCTACTGAGTTATGTACTCACATTCAGCTAGGGTAGCTATTGAACTTCGGTACCTGAGAATACCACTAACTTATCATAGGTATATATTGGGTAGAGGCCTGGTTTGATGTTAATGATCGAGTTGAGGGTTCTTGAGTGGGATTGGAAACCAAGTTTGAGGAGAGACATGGTGATTTTGTAGTGTCTCGTGTACTTTTATTTTATTCCATAATTATTTTTTTATATGATTATCCTGATGGGAGATCATCATTGTTTGACATCACTGCTTCCACATTGCATATTATTATGGATTTGAATGCTTTATTTATCTTGTGAAATATGAAGTATATTTTTTTATATATGAGGATTTGTTATTTTATTTTATTCTCTACACACTAATTACGGGGTATAGTCTCTCCATGTTAATACCCTTTAGCCCCACTCCTAGTCAATAGCCTCTGACATATGAGGAGGAACACCTTAGGTCTTATAACGAAATCAATCTGGGGAATCGGTCAAGGGACCATCAGGCTAGGGATATTTTAAACTATTATAAAAGGTTTCATGTGATTAGTATCATGAAAATAACACAATATTTATTTTTTTATCATTATTTGGGGATATAGTAGACATGTGATATAGGAATGTGTCAGATCCAGTGATAAATGTCATGTTGGTGCATCTAGAACACCAATTCTAATAAGAATTCGAGGTTACCAGGAAAATAAGACTATTGTTTTGGATTTTAAAGTTATGATTGAACGATTTTACCCACACACGAGACACATGTTCTTTGGGTTTTATGAATTTTGATATATTATTGGTTTGAATCTTATAACATTAGCAAGAGATTAATTTTAATTTTTCATATTGAAACATAAGATTCACATGATATTAACATGGCTATTTGTGGTTTTTTATCACCGATGATAGGATCATCTATTTAAATTATCAGAAAAAAAATATTTGAAGTTTTCCTATAAAATGTTTTGGTGTAATTAAACTCAATTGGACTTCAATGTGTTTTATTACAATTAAATTTCATGTGGATCTATAGATAGGTTATCCATGATGATAAATATGAAGTACCTTAGAATATGGAATGTGTAGTGACCTTATTAGGTCAATATAGGCATCTGGTTATTTATGTGTAAACCCTAGAGGGTAATTATAATACTTTTCTAAGAAAATAGGTTTAGTTTTTTAAAGTGTAAAATAAAACTATATAGTGGTGTAAAATATAGATTCTTATTGGAATTATACTTAATTGGACCACCTCCAACTATGAATACTAAACTTAAATCGGGGTATAATAATTCATTTGTATATGTGTTGACCAAATTTAATGTGATCCTAAAGGGGGTTGACTCCCATATATAAATTATTAGTGGGGATTGGTATGATATTTCAGATTCTCGATGGGGTAGTCCTGTACATGGATACCTGATGAGGACCAGTTCCCTTTTAGGTGATTAGTTGGAATGTGATGCTTGGGTATTTTATAAAATACATTAGAGTAGGATGTTTTTATATATGAGTATTCATGTGAACTTTTAGACTGGAACATAGAGGTTTTTCCCATGAGATGTGGTCTTCATGAGACACGACCTACAATTTAGTTATGAGATCCTAGTATTTTGAGATATAGCTCAAGGTGTTAGTGATCCGAGATTTGTGAATAAAATGGGTTGATATTTACAAGTATAATCCACACAAGGGTTTAGACCATTATTTTGTATTATTTAGGAATAGGAGGCATTGGTAGATTATTTGGGTTGATAGTGATGAACATGTGGTGCTACTTGATGCATTATATTGGAATGGGAATGCCTTGGGGTTTTGTGGTGATGACAATATTGAGTGTTTGTGTATTAGGTTTAAAGGTTTGGTTTTAAGGGTAGGAATAGTGTGAAACATATACCTATGTTTTTTGGATACGATTTTAGTAGAATAGTAGGGATTAGATGGACATTGATGATTTAGGGAGTGATTTAGGAATGATGGCGATCGTGTGATTGGAAATAAAACTCATAAATTTCATGTATAAAGGGAAGTGTACAAATTTCAAGAGTGTGAGTGTGAGTCTTGTAGTGGATTGTGTAAAACAATATTGTTCACCCATTATATTGGATGAGATAAGAATGGTACAAGATGACTGCATGTATTACCCATTTAGAATATAAACTGGTGAGTGGATGAGTGTAAGACTAAGAATGATAAAATTTATGAAACACTTGTGGGCATGGTGGAATATGGTTCTGATGAAATCAAAAATTTTACTACATGGTAGAGAAGACATCAAAATTGGATATGATGGGGTAGAATGAATTATTTGAGTAAATACTGATCATGTATTTATGAGATGAGATAATTGAGGATAATTATGAGTGACATTAGTGTGCTATTGAAACATTTTTATGTTTCACTTAAGGATTATTTTTTGGAAATACATATTATAGAAATCCCACTATAGGAAGTTCAGGGTGCGACACTCGTTTTAGATGAATTTAGTGTAGTTATGAGGAAAATGATTCTTTGATCCAATAATGGGGGTGATTTAGGTTTTATTATTGAAACATGAGTATGAGTGGGATGGCCAAGCTTAGACATTGTGTGTGATAATGTATAGTGAATGGAGTTTGGAAGCACAAACCTCATGTTAAAAGGGTCATCGGTATAATAGGACCAGTCCTTGGATGAATGTTATAGAATTTTGATGTGAGTGAGAAAATTTATTTGGATTAATCTAGATTCATTGGTGAATGGTGGGTGTAAATTTATATGTGCAATATAGTGGGTATAAGAATTGGTGTTGGTCTTGAGGTGAAATTGTGATGGTCCAAGGGTGATTTTTATTGGTAACACGTCAATGCTCATGATAGAGCGTGAGAACTATTTCAGTTAGTTGGGGAACCAATAAAAGAACTAAATCTGGATTTGGTCCAAATTTTGGTGATTGTGTTCATAATATCACTAATTGTAATTGGTATTTAAGGCATCATGATCGAGTGTTTAGAAGGGTATTGATGGTAGAAATTGATCAATTTCAAGATGGGTCAGCTGAGGGAGTGTTGGCATGAATTATTTTATATAATTTGATGCAGTGGGATAGAAACCATGAAAAACATAACATACATGATACAAAGATCTTGTTTAAAAATTTGAGGGGATTTTGGTGGAGAAATCCAGTATTTTTAGATTGGAGATTAGATTAGGGAGGCTCATTCATTTGATTTTATCTTTAAAATGAGAGTTGGTACCAACTTTGGCCTCGTATTTTTGAGGAGGATTAGGCATGGTAAATTGTAAACCACACTGAGCATGTCGATAGAATGTGATATTGGATTTTTGGAGGTGTTTCTAATGGTGGGAAGAACCATGGACCAGAATTGGCTGCTATAATCTAAGTCCTATGTTTGTGGGAACTATAGTCTAGATGATTGATTGAATGATGAAATATTGGGGTCTTAGGTTAGTTGGCCACCGTGGAGTTCCATCATGATGATTTGGGATAGTATGATCATTGGATTGGGATTTTTGTAATTCTATGTATTAAGTTTAGGGTTGTTCTAATGAGGTTTTTGGAGAATTTAAATAAGGAACATGACTATTTTAATGTGAATTAGTGGTCAAATTAGGTCATGATTTGTGTTTGGATGTACACAAATACTTCTCTAGGATGAGAAGTTATATCACCCCCATTTGGAGTAATTGAAACTTTATTTATATATTTTATGTACATATAATTATCGAGTTAAGTTTTAGGAGGATTAGAGGGGTTTCATCATGGTTTGAAGGATTTTATAGAGGTTCATGGTTTTATCATGGTTAGTACAAACCATGCACCCCAACCATGAGACCGTGGGTCTTGTGGTAGGAGTGATAGTAGCTCCACATGGTTGGCGCATGCTTTTTAAAAAATGTGTTGATATTTTGGAAAAAATGTGAATATATGGAAAGTGGGAAATGGATGTTTGGTGAATAGTTTTATTAACCATTTAATCCAACCATTCCATGTATGGAATTAAGACAATAACACCACATGATTGGTGCACGATCTACCAAACCATGATTCCTAACCATTAGACATACAAGAGGCCCACCTTAAAAAGTGGATCTAATATGAATTATGTCTTTAAGCACTCAATTTTCCTATAATTATCCAATTACTAAATTTTCTTTTTCTATAAATGTGTGAGAGAAAATACCTTTCATGCCAGGAGCGATCCTTAAGTTAATTAAATAGAGTCAGGGCCCCAAATTCATCAATTAGTGCCTATTATTCTTTGTTCTTATTATATTCAAGGTTATTATCTCCCTCAAAACCATAAATCTATTTATTTATGGATAAATATATGTATTATGAATGGTTTATGATGTAATATTTTTGGATATAGTGAAGGTAATGTTAGTGGTGATCATATCTTGATGTTTTCTATGTCTTTCTTCATATTTTCAAATGTTTTTAAGGTAAGCGTAAGGACCCAACCCTAGTTCCCCAGAGCTAGTGCCTTATTTTATTACATCGGAATATAAACAAGGAATATGAATCCAGAAGGAACAATTAGTTTAGTAGAATTTGGAAACAATATACTTATATAATTTCAACATTACATCTTGAAAACAAAAACCACACTAAATTATTCCATAATAAACATCCATGCCTCCTCGATTATTCTTGCATGTCACTCATAACTTACTTATTCATGTAATGGGAAAAGAAAACATAAGAAAGGGGTGAGATCAAATTCTTAGTAAGAGTAAGAAATAAAATAGAAGATAACATAAACATAAACATTAGGAAAGGTGCATAATTGAAAACACACGCCTTTACAAATAATAAACATGAAAACATTATAGCAGGAATATGAGTTGAGTAAATAATTCCATGATAAAACATAATCATGGGTATTCTATTAGTTGAATAACCACATGAACATTAAATTACTAGATTCATAATGAGGTTAAGTTCATATTATATACATTCTAAAACATACCTTCAAGGCCTTGACCAAGACTTCTAAAAATGATGAAGGCCTCGATCAAAAACATATCTCAAAATGGGCAAGGCCTCAGCCAAGTCCACATCTATTGGTCTCATAAGACCTGCTGATGCATAGAGGGGATATATTGGGCCCCACACATCACATAATAAGTCCAATTAATTACTCATATGAGTGGGGATAAAAATAAACAACATACACATTCATATTGAAACTAATATATGAAATGTAAATAACTTTCTCTGATCTTTAAGCTTAAACACTAACCATTCGGAGTAAATTAGTGAATGGTTTTAGGATAGAAAATAAAAAATAAAACTAGTCACAGAACATCCAATTAAATATGGTGGATGATATCATAAAATATTAACCCCAATAATACATAATAATCATCAAGAGTGTTGAAACACATGAAAATACTCTTATAAAATCATTGATTAATTCTTGAGATTAATTCTCTTTTATTTTGAAAAGAAGAGTTCTTTGGAAAAAGTATCTATATAAAATCAAAAGTGAAGTAATATAGTATTTTCAAACTAAAATTAGTGATTTGATAAGTATAGTGGGTTTTGAAAAAAGATTATACAGTGCCCTTGAAAATAGGAAATAAATTGAAAAATTCCCTTGAAGCAGGCTTGTATTTCAGAAAAGAATTTTGAAAGTTCCTTTTACAACATGTAACTACCCATAAAATAAGAAAGTATTCTGATTGGTAAACATATATATAAAAATAAAACTAAATTATGAGTTTTTTATAATAATAAAAAATAATTTCATTGATGTAAATATACAATAAAAGTAACCCTAATGAAAATGGAGGTTCGTGTGGAAAACCCTTCCCTTAAGTCCGAATGTGTTCCACTCTTGAAAACAAGGTCCTAGAATATAAAATTAGACTTATTAATAACTTAATTAAGAAACTATTAGACATTTATTTAGTTTATCATGATTTTTAAGTCCCTTATTTTTATATTGATTAGTTATAAGATTGAATTCTTTCATTCTAGAGTGTTCGTTTTCTTGATTTTCATAAACGGTTCACTTGTTTTTATGTAACAGAGTTCCTATTGAATTGATGTAAATATCCAGAATTTAATTTAAATATTATTTATTAAAAACTATAGGTGTTAATGGTCATTTATATGGTTTAGTTACATGTAATGATGATGAATCATTGGATGAAATATTAATAACATTTTCTTAGATAATTTTAGAAATATTTTGATTATTAAGAACTAGTTTGGTAATATGACTTAATAATATGCACATATACTATTTCATGAATATTAAATAAGTTATAATTCATATATTATAGTCTGGTTAAGCCATAAAAGTGGTTTCATGACCAGTAATGAAGGATAAATTTAATAATGAAACTTCTTCATCCATGAAGGATATAAATTGGAACTTCACAGATGATGATTTTGTTTATAAAATAAAAGGGAGAGAGTAAGAATATTTATCATAGTTATTCCATTCACATGAAATAATTACATTATATATATTATAATGTAGATATCATGGTCATTTGGATATAGGAGGTGATAATAGGGTAACAATCAAAAGGAACTTGAAAATAAAATGAAAGAAATAAAATGTGAATTTACCTCGTGAATCCACCTCCTTGAAAATATCATTAAGAGAAGGGGTTTTGGTCTTTTGGAAATACCAAGAGCTTATTGGATGTTGGCAGTGACTACATAAGGGTATTTGGGTTGAAATTTGAGTAGCTTGAAAACTCATAGGAGTGAGGAGAAGAGGGAGTGATGGGGGGTTTTATAGTGGAGGAGAGAAGTGATTTTTTTGAATATTTTACTCATTATTTTATTATTTATTTCAAGAAAACAAATAGTGTTGTTTGATGTGACCTATAATAGTAATAGGTTCATGTGTGTTCAGAAAAAGTGTCCTTACATCACTCATTATGTCATAAATAGTGTATTTAACTGATAGTTTGTATATAAAATATTTTACCATTTTTACTATCCCTAAAAAATTTATGTATTTCAAAAAAATACAAAAAATTCACCCTCAATGCGTAGAATTAAAAAATGAAGTCCATTTTTTGAAAATAATTTTCTAAATATTATTAATTTAATTTTTAAATAAAATCATAATTTATTCTAAAAAATAATAATTTTAATATTATCATTCGTTTTATATCACATTGAAAAATTAATCAAGATCTCATTATCCTGTATACTTAAGAAAATAAAATAATATTATTATTTACTTTTCATAAGGGTCATATTACTATTAATATTACTATTCATAAAAAATCTAGTAGGTTCTATCAGACTCCAAATGACTTACTGTTCACAACTCTAGATGACTGTTTTTCCAAATTCAAAACATAGTAGAGGCCAAGTTGTGTTTAAGGGGTAGATTTTAAAATGTTTAATTTTTTAGGGAATCTTTGTTTCATGAATTATATTATTATTTTCAAAACCTTGGGGGTGTTATAGTGAGTGGATTCCCCATCAAATCCACTTGATTTAGAACATGAAGGCATAGTTTTAATTAAATGATTTTCCTGAAATGGTTGTGAAATTATTTTGCGAATATTGAGGGAAATATTATTTTGGTATTGTCTTGGTAGTTTTGGAAGGATTCTTGGTTTTTGGAAAACCACTTGTTTATAATTTTAAAATTATCTTTTAAAACTATGGGTTGATTTTGATACATGCAAAATTGTTGTTGAAATTATTTAAAATAAGGAAATGGTTTAATGTGGAATAGTTTTCATGGAAATTGGTTTTTGGAAATTGTATTTCATTGATACAAGAATAAACGTTTGGGAGAGAGTTGAATGGGATGGAATAATGGCTGTGAAGTACCACCATCAAGGGACAAAAGTAAGTCCATGAAGTTACAATGTCAATAGAAACACCAATATTGAGTGTATGTGTGTGGAAAATTGAAAAGAATATGCTAAATAAAATTAGAAATGGATTAATGGATTAATTAATAATTTCCTTGAAAACATGGTGTGTGGATTTTATTTGAAATGATTTTTCTGTGTAAAACTATTTTATATAGATTTTAAAATAAGCTTTGTCCCAGTGGAAAGATTTGTGGAGTCATTGGGGAAATC
This sequence comes from Viscum album, assembly GCA_963277665.1. Taxonomy (NCBI): domain Eukaryota; kingdom Viridiplantae; phylum Streptophyta; class Magnoliopsida; order Santalales; family Viscaceae; genus Viscum; species Viscum album. The sequence continues at coordinate 1,384,119,128 of OY728137.1, read as the reverse complement.
CTACCGTGTTTAGAGTCGACCTCTTCTTATGCACTGTTGTGAAATTTCAGATGTTATCTATTGAGTAACATATAAAAGAAAGGTATCTCAATTATTTAGCGGTACTTCTTGATACCTTGGGCTTGGCATGTAGAGTTGGAGATTAGAGAAGGTGTGGTGTTCTTGTTTGATTTCACTTTGGAGTTTTGAGTTTATTTGTAATTTTTAGTCCTCTTGAGTATGTATTTTAGTTTTATATTTTAAATTGATATGGTTTGTTGGTTAGGATAGGTTTTGAGTTGTATTTTTTACTCGTTCAACATATATTTGTTGGTTTAGTTATTTTTTTGTATTTTAGATGTTTTATTTTTAAAATGGAAAATCATACCCCAAATGTTCTTGAGGCCGTTTGAATTTATTTCTAGCCTTTAGTGTCTTGGGGATGTAACCTATGTTCCAGTAACACCACTTCCTCTTCCAAATAAAATGTGTGAGGGTTAGATGCTACGAGTGGTATCATTAATGGTTGGTCCAAATTTATTTTTGGGAATTATTATATCACCATTATTTGGTCCTTGACATAGGAGATAGTTTCAATTTGTCTGATCCTAACATTGTAAATAGTATCTCTCTATCTCTTAAGATGGTATTAAGTTTTAGGATTGTCAGAAATTGAAATATAATGTATAAAAAGGAATAGCTAATGTATTTATACTAAAATTCATGTTAACAGGGTGTTTGGGTACATGAGTATTTTAAAACACTTATAGACAAGTTGTCACCTTATCTTAATGGGTTTGGCCAATAATAGTTGCATGACATGAATTGATATTAAGACTTCCCTATAGTACTTCATTTTTTATTTTGAGTAAAAAGGTTTATGAAAAGGGAAAAAGTGTGATTTATTAAGATGAGAAGATAGTTTTTAAAAAAAACATGGTTGTGTTTTTTTAAACAATTATTGAAACATTGATGATGATTTTGTTGAATAAATATATTTTATAGTAGGTGTAAATGGAAATTAATTACCCTACAATTTCTAATGACTAATATTAAATGGATTTTTGTTTAAGTTATAGTGAATGACACCGGGTAGGTGTCCTAGAAACCAACCATAAGAGATTGGGGAAAATGCTGTTTAAACTGACCCACAGGTGAACAAAAATATAGTTCAAAGATTTTTCTTGGACTTTATATACATATATAAGGTTAATATGAATGATGAACCATAGAAAGTGGAACATTTAGTTTCATAAAAAAAGTGTAATCCACCCATATTTCCAGGGGATTCTAAGACAAAAAAATTAAATGTTTGGTTGAATATGATGAATTGAATCTTTGATTTCCTTGGGAAACAATAAGAGTTGAAATTTAATTATAAAACTTAAATGATGGAGGATTTGAAATTCCAAGGGTGGGAATTATCAGTTCAGGATATGTTGGACCAAGGCATGGAATGTGATGATTTTGAAGAAATGTTTAACATAAAATGCTGTCATCACACCATTCATATTTAAAGAATAACGTACTTATTATGTTTGGATTTAGAGAATATCCCAGTAAAAATGTGTGTGGGTAAATTTATAAATTTGTCCACTTTTTACCAGAAGTTTCTAGAAGTGGATCCTTAAAGACATGCATTTTTGAGTGAGGGTCAAAACCATAAATTCATTCAAATATTTATGTTATATGTAGTATGGATTATATAGAAATGGTCAATAAAAAAAATGGAAGAAAGATAAATATCATGAAATAAATTTGGAGGAAGTATCTTTATTCCTATGGGAATAGGTGGGAACTCCAATGATAAGAATAAGAGGAAGTTGAACACCTACTTCCAGAGTGGTGGGACACCTAAAAATCAAACCATGTGTTCAATAAATATTCCTTCTCAATACAAAAGAAATATACGATTTTTCCAGTGAAGTTCACTAGATCATGTCCGGAGATATTTTATAGAACCACCTAGAGGATATCACAACTTCAACAAGATGGGACACCTTCAGTACTATTGTCATAGTGCTCTATGTTCTGGTGCTAGAGACACATCTAAATCTTATCAAGAATAATATGATTTTATGGGAACAATGTAGAAAAATAATTCTCATCTTCATAATAGAGTGAACCAAGGTAATTCATGGAACACCGTGACTCCTCATGGATTGAAATCTCAATAAGGTAATACAGAGAAAAGTGCAGTGTGTATGAAATTGTATGGAGATGAGAAAATGAATGTGGGTGATCAATATGGTCCTTCGATGGTTGGAGGTACAAATATTTGTAATTCTACCCATATGAAATATTTATTGGTATGGTTTCCTCCCTCTCATTTATTTTTTTCTCATGTTATTCAAATTATGAGTTTGTTTATTAAGACGATGACTTTTATTTTAAAACTAAAAAAACATATTCTGCAAAGATAGTGTTGAGACTTTATGTATAAATCTTGTTTAATAACTATCGATGGGGATGAATTTATTTGAAATTTAGATCTTCTTGAGATATAAGTAAATGAATTAATTTCGGTTATGAATTGGTTAACATTATTCAAGGCCCACATCGAATGTTATTCTTGAAAGGTTAGTTTCATATCTCTAGATGGCGTCACACATATCTTTAGAGGATATTAAGGTGTAAAGGATAGTAAAGCCAGAATTTTGGCACTGATGGTTATAACCATATCATATTATTTAGAATATATCACCATATAATATATTAATGATATTAGAAATGGAGATTTTTCAACTCTTTTTGATCATTTTTATGATGTTTTACCTCATAATTTCTCATGGTTGACATCCAAAAGAAAAATAGAGTTTATGATTGATCTCCTACTAGTGCCTAATACAATATCACTTCTATATTATCACATCATATCAATGAAATTATGATAATTTAATTTTTATTTGTATGCTTTGGAAAGTAAATGACTCATTTGATCATGTACATCTTTGTGGGTAGCAAAAGTTCTATTTGTGAAGAAATCTAATAGAACTCTTAGGATTTGTGTGGATTATTATAAGCTCAACGAATTTATGATAAAGAGTCTTTATCCTATTCCATTAATTTATGATCCATTACATCAATTGATGGGAGCCTAGGGGTTCAAGAAAATTGTATTATGTTTGGGATATCATGAATTGTGACATTATTCCTTCTTTTCTTATGAAATCACCAACTATCTTATTTAACTGATGGAGAAAATACTTAGATATATCTAGATTTCTTTGTGGTGGTGATTTTTGATGAAATAATGGTGTATTCTAGGATAAAAGTGGATCATGAGAAATAATTGGTGATACTGTTTAGTATCATGTAGGAACATTGGCTGTATACCAGGTTATCAATGTTAGATTTTTGGAAAGAAGAGGTATGGTTCCTTGGACATGTCATTTATGAAAAAGGTTTTTCCTGTGGATTTGGAAAATATAGAATTGTTTTTTTTCATGGATATCATTTAATAATGACTTTGAGATATATAGATTCTATGGATTGACAGGTTAATCTAGACGTATTCTAATTTATTTTTTATGTTTGTCATCACTGATGAAATATTTGACGAGGAAAGGTGTTCCTTTCCAATAGAACGAGGAATGTCAAAAATCATTTCATGAACTTAAGGACATACTTACAACAACACTTATTATCATGTTTATAAAGTCTAGACAGGTCTATGCAATCAATTATGATGCACTAGGATCTAGGTTGGGATGTGTGCTAATGCATAAAGATCATTTTGTTGCCTATGGTTCATGAAAGATATTATTTCATAAGAACTACGCAACACATGACTTGGAATTAGATAATAAGGTCCATGATTCAAAAAATTGGCATCATGACCTCTTTGGTGAGAAATTTATAATATTTACGGATCATAAGAGTTTGAAACACATTTTATCACAAAGATAATTGAATTTAAGGTGGAACAAATGGATTGAGTATCAATAGATATTAGACTTTGAATTTATGTACACACCAGGTAAAGTTAACTCTATGTAAGATGCATTGAGCAAAAAATCATAATCTCAGTTGGAAAATGAAACTTTATACTAGTGTAAACTAATTTCAGTTATAGTGGATATGCACATAGAGTTCTTAGGCCAAGGTAGTGTTTCATTTTTCATTCTCATTTTTTAGATCCTAATTTGGTTGAGTAGGTAAGAATTTCTGAGAATTTTGCTCCTAATTGTGTTACTATGAGGTTAAAACATAATGGTGGGGATACAATATAGGGTTTGAAGTTTGATTTAAGTTCAGCGATGTGAGTTAAGGATTTAATGGCCATAACTTTGAATTATTAGGATCAATTCTTTAGTTTCTAACACCATTAAAAATGGAATATTCACCCTAGGATTTATAAAATGTATAAATCATTGAAAGTGCAGTTTTGGCAGGTTGAATTGAAAAGAGATATAGTACAATATGTTTTGAGATGCTTCACCTTTTAGTAGGTAAAGATGAAGCACCAAAGACTATAAGGTATATTTTATTCCTTATTAATTGCCATGTGAAAATTGGATTATATATATATATATATTGATTTTGTAATAGGTCTACCAAGGATGGTTTGGAAACCTGAAGCCATATGAGTGATAGTGGATCAAATCACAATGCAATCTTAATTCATCTTAATTCATGAAACCAATTTGGTGTAAGAAATATCTAAAATATAAATTCAGAAAATTATAAAATTCATGGTATTCTAATCTCAATTGAATGGGATAGAGACCCCAGGATTACATCTCATTTTTATAAATCTTTACAGTAATCCCAAGAGAGGTTGTTTACTATGAGTGTGAATTATTATCTCCAAATGGATGGACAGTCTGAATGAGAAATTTAAACATCAGAGGAAATGATTAGGGATTGTGTGATGGATTTTGGTGGCTCATGGGGAGATCCATTACCATAATTGGAGTTCTCATTCAATAAAAATTACTATGCCTCAATATATATGGCGCCTCTTAAAGCATTGTAAGGGCATCCTTGTCATTATCCACTTTGTTGGGTAGAAATAAGATAGACTTCATTAATAGGACCAAGATTTGTGTAAGATATATTAGAGATGATTCATTTGACCAGAATGATAATGGATATATCTAAGAGTTCCCAGAAAACATTTTTGGATCACTATTGTAGACAATTGATGTTTGTAGTGAGTGATATTATGTTCTGGATAATCCTTCAAAGGCTAGTGAATCATCATTTTCATAAGTAAAGAAAGATATATCATTGATACATTGTCCCTTTATATATTTTTTAATGTGTTTGTGGGGTGTCATATCAGCTAGATTTTCTACCATGGTTCAGTTATATAAAAAATGTGTTTCATTTATCTTAGTTAAAGAAGTACCAGCCCAATCTAAACCATGTGATTAAATGGTATCAAATTGGCGTAGAGCTATATTTTATATTTATTCATGTTTTGGTACTGAATTTGGATAGGAAATAGAAGATATTAAATGATAAAATCATCATTTTAGTGTAGGTTTTATGGAAACATGGTCATGTTTGGGAAGGAATGTGGTAGTTTAAAAAATAAAATGGAAGAGTAATCGACCAAACTATAGTCAACAAAGGGTTTTTACTTTTTGAGGATGAAAAGAAAAATGGTGAGAAGAATTTAGCACCCATGGTTTCAGTTAATTGACCCTTTATTTATTTATTTTAAATATATATAATGATTGGGTTATGTTTTAGGAGGTTTAAAGGGGTTATATCTTTCTTTAGATGATTTTATGAAGGTGCATAGTTGGATCATGGTTAGTACTGGTCATAAAAACCATAAAAAAATAAAAAACTTGTGGAAGGATGGAAATTATCTCAACATGGTTGGCTCATGGTTTTTCCAAACCGTCTTGATGCCCATGAGAAACTGTGAATGTATAGATAGATGTAATTTCATTGTTGGTGCAAATTTCTCTAAACCAAGTCTCATAACAATGCATAGTATTTTTTGACCTCCTTAAAAAGTGTATCTAAAATGAATTAGCTCCCAAACTCATGGTTTCCTCTAATTTTCCTATAAATCAAATAAAATTTTCATTCAAGGCATGAGATATAACCCCCTTCGACCTAAGAGAAATCCTTTGGTAAATTAAAGTGTGTTGGAGGCCCAAATTCATTGGTAAGTGCCCATTATTCTCTAGTATTCTTAGATATAGGGTTATTATCTATCTATTAAAACTATATTTATAGTTTTTTATGGATAAATATGTGTGTTATGAATGGTTTGTGAAGGAATCATTTTGGATTTACTAAAGGGAACATGAGTGGTGATCGAATCTTGAAGTTTTGTAGTGTTGTTCCTAATTTCCACCAATGTTTGTGAGGTAGGTGACTTATATTTTGACTCCACATGATTTATAACTTCATGTATTAGTTTTAATTAAATTATTTAATTCAAAATACTACGTAATGGTTACATGAATGTTGATGGAAATCGTGTTTTTATACCTGCTTATAAATTGTAGAAAGTTTACTGGTTTTTGGAAATCCCCTTATTTAAAACATTAAAATGATATTATAAAATCATGGTTATATTTTAGAACATGTAATTTTTTTGTTAAAATGGTTTAAAAGAATGAAATGTTTTTATTTGAAATGGTTATCATAAGAATTGTTTTTTTGGAAAATTACATGGTATGATGTTATCATAAATGGTTGGGTGTGAGTTTAATGGGATGAATAATGGCCATGAAGTACCACCAACAACTGGATGGAGTATAGAAGTTATGTTCCAAAATCAATGGTACCACAAAGCTTGAATGTGTGTGTCAATTTTTGTGTGAACAAAATGTAAAATAATATGAAAAACAAAATGAGAAATGGATAAAAGGGTTTGTTTATTCTTTTGATGGAAAAATTGATTATGGATTTTATATGAAATGTTTTTACTACCTAAAAATTTTTTATATAAATTTTCTAACATGTTTTACTTTAGTAGAATGATATAGAATGTCATTGTGGATATAATACTAAGTTTATAATCACCCCATTCTTGGGAAATGCTGTGATTTTATAGATTTCACCTATAAATAAAGAGTTAAAAGAATGCTATCATAATTATTTAGTGATTCTCCTTGATACCATGGTATTGGAAGGTAGAGTTGGAGATTGGAGAAGGTGGGGTGTTGTTGGTTGATGTAACATTATATATTTGAGTTTTAGTGGATTTTTTTCTCTTGAGTCTGTATTTTTGTTTTAATCTAATAAGGTTTATTAGGCTGGTTATGTTTTGATTTTATTTTTTCTCTCATGCATCATATAGAGGTTGATTTTGTTATAATTTTTTTTTGTTTTGGATGTTTTATTTTTAAAAAGGTAAGTCATCCCTCAAATGTTCTTGAGGCCATTAGAATTTATTTCAATAATTTTGTGTATTTAGGATGTAACCCAAGTCATAGTAACACCAATTACACTTCCCAATCCAATGGGTGAGGGGTAGAAAATTATATATGAATTATGATTGGGAGATTGTAAAATCCATGGTTTTATGGGTGTGAAAATTCCTAGGGAATTTAAAATTTTGACTTTAGTGTTGGGATTATTTTGAAAATGGATTTTCAGAATCAAATTACAAGGATTTTAATTCATTAATAGGATGTTTTTAGACTTTTTTGGATGCTCATATGGGTCCCTAGGGATTGAAGTATCCTTAGGAGAGGTCGGGTGGATAAAACAACCAAAACTAAAGAAGAACTATCAGCTCACTGGAAGTGTCTGATTGTAGCAGATACTACTGTCGGCAGTTACTGACCATCTAGTGGGATTTAAGTGGGAAATAATTAAATTTATGTTCCAATATTAATTTTATAATTGGAAAATCACCCTTCCCCTATTTTTATTTCTCCTAATTTGGGATCCAATCCACCTCATTATTCCTTCATCCAACTTGTTTGGGGTGGGATACAAGGGTTTTGGTGGTGATTCTTGGTATTAGTTCACCAATGTAGATTTTCCCTCTTTTTCTTATACGTTATTCTTTAATTTGGGTTTCTATGTTTAAGGATATGATACCGATTCCACTAGTCCATAATGTAATTGGTCGATTATCATAGTGCTTTTGTTCATCCAAGTGATAAGATGCCCCATGATAGTGTCTGAGTACTAATATTCATTATTTCATCAAAGGTGTGATGCCTTGTGAATTCTTATAGGATTTTATTTTAAATTAAATTATATTTCCTAATATTTTATGGTTTTTAGGGATTTAAATTAGTATAGTTTTGAGGATTTGAGATGGGCCCCCAAAGTATCGTTTGATGTGGTTCTAGAAAAATAACTACATTTAGTGAGGAATTATACATTTTTATTATTTGGTTAAAATTGTTCAATTAATTATAAATTCTTATAATTAATTATCTGTGATGACTTGGTTTGATGTAGGTACCTAGGAGTATGTGTGGTGATATGTTAAGCCAATGAGAGAATTGGTGAGGTCGGAAAGCAAGTTTTTTGTGATGTAAAAATTGAAAAAGTGCTTCGAATGAGGTATGCACTCCTTTGGCATTTTTCATCTTCTTATATGAATTTTTTATGTATGGAATCTCAAATTTAGGAAGTTGTCCTCTTCTGAGGTTTTAATATTCATTTAGAAACCATTTTCATATTTTTAGACCTCTTTATATTCTGTAGTAAATATGGTTTGATGATTAGTTGTAAAAGGAATGATGATTGCCTTTCCTTAATAACTTCCACATACAAACTTACTAAATATATGAATATAGGATCTTGTTCAATGCCTATTGTGGAATAAACTCAATGATCCTTGTAACTCAATGTATATTCCACCTTGTTTACATTCCTAAGGCAGAAGTGTGTTTCACATTCATAGTCCTTGAGTAGTTCCATCTACCCCCTTTGTCTAATGTTGATTTCTTTCTTTAGGAATATATACTTCAAATGTTTTTTATAGGTATATATTTTTCATAATTAAACATAAAGATAATATCTATATATATTTAAATAAATTATTTCATCTACCATCTCAATATCATGAATTTGATTATTTTATTCATGGGTCTTTAATTTCCTCAATCCATGAGTAACAATACTATCATAGAAGCTAGGGAGGGGCAATTCTAGTGGGCTGGGTTTACGGGTCATGTTCTAGGCATGGTATGCCTTTGGGGCTTTGGGTCATGTATTTCAGGTCATGTTGGGCCTTCTGCCTTGGGACTACAGGTCATGTACGGTTTCCCCTTCAACCCTTAAAAGGGGGATTATCTATAATAAAATAAAAGATAAGGCCTTCGGGCCATTCAGAGAACAATACTATCATTTTATATAAGGATACACCCTATTCCTTGGTTTGATACATCATTATATATAAAATGTTCATCCTTATAGATTGTAAGGAAAATATTGTTGATTTAATTAGTCAATTATTTAGATCCTTAAATTTTCCTTCACATTATTTAAACCATTTTTATTTAAACCTTTTACATGTAAACATGTTTATAATATTAGATAATTAGGTATTTTTTTGAAAAAATATACAATAGTAATAATATAAGATAAGGAAACTATATATATTAGTTATATTTATTTGTGTGGGATATTTTTAACAACGTTTTCCTTTATATGGTCAATTGATATTCCATTCATGGGGACAATATAACCAATGAAAGAAACTTTCTGAATAGAAAATTCAAACTTAGGGAATTTTCAATGTAGATCCTTATCCCATAGAGTATTGAGGAAAATCTATAAATGGTCTTCATGATCCTTATAGAACAAAAATTCTATCGTGATATCATTGATAAAAAAATTTATTTTACCAAGATAATCCTTGAATACTCTATTATTTAGATTCATAAATACATATGGTTCATTTTTTAACCTAAAGCTAATCACAGTGAGCTCATAATTACCATTCCTTTATTAAAAAATATATATTTGGTATATCATCCTGCTTTAATTTTAATTGATGAAAACCAGAACCAAGATCAATCTTTAAGAAGTATTGATATCCTAGAAGTTGATGAAAAAATCATCAATGTGAGGTAAAGAACAACAATTATTTATAGTAATGATATTTATTTCTTGGTAATAAATGCACAACATCATAGAACCATCTTTAATTTTCACAATTAATATAGATTATCTCCTAGGTGAAACACTAGGGTGTTTGAATCCATTAACACATAAATCTTGTAGTTGTTTCTTTAATTTCACCAATTATATAAGATCCATTCGATAGGGAGGATTAAATATTAATTTTTTCTTTAGGGATATGCTAAATATAGAATTCAACATCACATCCAAGTGGTTATCAATAGAGTTCCTCAGGAAAAACAGATAATCCATAATAATAGACACATCCTAAATTCTAAGGATATCCTTCTAATTCATTGATTCATTCTCTCTAAGAGTTTCATTAAGATGAGCGACTAGAGGTGGTTTTGAAAAAGACTCAGGTTATTACGTTTCTTATTTAAAAATAAGTTATTCTATTATATCATTAGAGATTGTAATATCCTTATGTAAAAAATGAATTTTTTCAATATACATTGAGAGGTAATCTTTCCAAAGGATTATATAAAAGTGAACCATTTGTTTTACCACCATTTTTTAAACTAAATAACCTCAATGAAATTTAATAGACACAAACCAATATAATTTTTTATTATAATTATTATAGTAGGATAATTAAGTAATAACTAATTATTTAAAGAATTAAGTGGGGATTCAATGTTCTTATCAAACTTGTAAGATATAAAAGAGTGTAGAGACCTAGATTCACATAATTTACTAGTTAAATTTTAGTTTATGATCAAAGTAACTTCTATAATATCATTTGGGACCTCAAATTATTCTATTGTGATTGCACAACCCCATCCTTTATAACTTATCCTCTTCTGGGGTATATTTTCTTAATGCACGAGGAATTAATTTAAATAGTCTTTCATAAACATAAAATTGATGTTTTGGACATTAGTGGCTTCTCAATTTCCTTTTAATTCACAAGAATAAGGTCCTTTATATCTACAATTATAGAAAACTCCCATTCCATTAAATCAATACTTGGGGTGTTTCTTCCCATAGTTATTTCATGTTTAGAATTCTACCCTTTATTTATTTTCCTTCACCAAATTTCTATTTAAATGGTGCTCAATTATCCTCTTCTTCTCTATAAACCCTTAAAAAATAAAATACTTGGATAATTATTTTTTGGTCTTAATGAAACATTCCACTACCTCCACATTCAAGGAAAATGTTTTGGAGACTAATTACCTTTGAAGTATTTGCTTTAACATCTTAAATAATAGATCAATCTTACTATACAAATTTCATACATAGTCTAAAAAATGTCTTTAAAGCCATGTAAAGTTAAAATCATACTCAAAAATAGATTCTTATTCTTTTTTATCATACATTTAGGAACTTATTTTCCATTTTAGCTTGTTGTTATTGAGGAAATTTATTTTCATATAATATCACCTTAAAATACTTCCATTCCATATTCTATATCTCCTCTTCCTTATTAGTGTTTTGAATAAATTTCCACCATTGGTAAAAATATCCTTATAAATTATATACTAAAATGAAAACCTTATCCTTTTCACTATATCCCAATTCAAGGAATGCCTTCTTTAAGGACTTGATCCATTGTCCTTCTACTAATGGATTCATGGTTTCATTGAAGAATGTTGGTTTATACCATATGAAGTGGTCCAACATTATTACCCCATACAGTGGAGAAAATTTTTGTTTCGTATAGGAATATTTATTGGTCATAACTTGAGTCAATTACTCTAATATAGTTATAATATTCTATTCTCAAACATCAGACTTATTGAATTTATCTAGAAGGAAATACTTACATTGATTAGGACTGTTGATATTATTTCTATTCTATACATAATGTTACTTTTCTAGAAAATGAAATATACTTAATTAGTCCATGAATAACACCATGAATTATAAGTATATAATTCATATCAATTTATTATAAATTCATGTAATGTAATATTGAAATATTTATATAATATCCTATTGGGTTGTCATAGGGTTATGTTATCTTACTATGTTCTTGAAAACCTAGTTCCTAAGGTTTCTATTAAACTTAATTAGATACCTACTATAACAACTTCACTATAATAACCTCAATTTAATGGTTATTTTATTTCAATGGTAAAAAATACATAGATCAAAATGCATATGATTCAGTAGTTATCTATCTTAAGTAACTTGATACATAAATGAACATTATATTATAATAAAAACTTATTATACATGATCCAAATACTTGAAAATTTATTATTTTTCCTTCCAAATCTATAACTCATATGTATTAAACATTATAGTTTCCTGGGTAATTGGGAAACAATATAAAGTGGCGATCTCAAAACCTCAATAAGAGTTAATATAAAATTCAATCTCTCATACATAAGCATAAAACCAATAATATGAAATGAATAAATAAATTCCATTACAAATGGAGATGTGATCATAATATATCCATGGATTAAATAAAAATTAACAAACAAATGGATAAGAATAACTGATCTCATAGTGATGAAATACATAATTCAATACATAATATCATACTGTCAAGTCCTTGTGATAACAAATCATATATAAACATGAATGGATTACACCAAAAACATAAATAGTTTTAACCTTGATACCTAGTGATACATTGAGGGGCTACATAATCCCATACCCCACTAGTCAAATAATATGTCCAATGAATCCATTATATGATGATAATACATATAAAATGTTCCTTAAGAAATATCATGAATATTCCAAGATAAGTAATCAATTTTTTCCATATAGAAACATTAAATATACAGAAGATCAATATTTCCCCATTCAAGGTAACAATATGGCTATCTGGGTGAATATCCCATAATCTACCTAGGAATTATAGGGTATTCATAATGTAATGAAAAATACATTTATCAAAAAATAATAGTAAGGTACTAGTGAATGGTAATTTTATGGTATTGAGATATAAATAAGAAATAGTCATTTAGTTAAATAGTTTACAACAATATGATATAGAAGAAATGATAGAAAAATCACCCCAAGACCCATATTTATGGGTTTAATGAAGCACTTACTTAATTTACATACATAAATTGGAAATTTATTAGAACACTATAAAAATATTTTCAAGTCCATTATTATGGTTCCCGAGGAGATTATGAATTATCCAATTTATATCCCTTATGGGGTTCAATCAAGTTGTATAATTAATCCAATTAATTGTGCATCAAGTAAATATTAATTTAGTACCCCCCAATTTTTTATGGTTTTTACCCTTAAGTGCATTTAAGTTTGATCCTACATTCACTTATAATATCCAGATAGGACTTTCATTGCTACGAAAACACACACACATTTCTTTACCAAAATTTAAGGATGTTCTAATATATATAGACTTATCCCTTGGTTTTTCACTAATGTTTTAGAATTATAAATACTTATGCAGGTAGTATAATGAGAGTCAATTATGATTTATCCCTATTAATATAATATGGAATTTATAAAAATGAATAAAAATAACATTTCACAATTAAATGAAAATAAATTGGAGAGGATTACACAAATAAAGGGTATAAAGGGATTAAAGACCCTTACATCATCATAATAATGGCTTAGAAAAAGGCTATAATGATATGGAAAAAGTAATATTTAATTAAAAAGATATAAAACAAATGATAATAATATAGAATTAAAATATTGTAATTATATTAAAAAAAAATTAAATAATAATTTATCAAAATGATTAAGATTGAAAAGGAAAGAAGAGGGTTGAGAACCCTTACCATGAAATATAGATTCTTAATGTTTGAGAAGATCACTATAGAACCCTAGAATCTTTTTTGAGAGGCTCATGAGAGAGAAAATTAGAGGAGAATTGTGATCAGTAATTTTAGTGTGAATACGAATGAGTGGATTTGTGGGTATTTATTGAAAATATTGGGGATTTATTTATTAATTTCAAAACATAATTCTTGGAATCTGGGTTAATAAAACAAGAAAACCATTGTACCTACCATTATTTTATCCTATGGAATTTTTCATAGAGGTCTTAGTTTTTTTTCCATATTCCAAAATAGAAATCCTTTTATATACATTATTTTGGAGATATTTAGTATTCTCGTTCATAATGAATTATTTTTGAAATAATAAAATTTATTCTATGTTTTGGAAGATTATTTAATGTATTTTAAAACTATTTTTATTAGTTTAATTATATTATTTTAATTAATAAACCCATTTTTAGTATATAAATCCTGTATGTTACTTATTACATCATTTTTAAGTCATTATACTGTGATAATACCTACCGTATATTCATAAAATATTTTTTTACTTACAAATTTTAAGTCACTAAAAATTATTAAAATCCACCATTGGATACTTTCAATATACTAATTTCATGTTTACCTTCTTTCTTATGAAAATAATTGTTTATCTTTGTTAAATGTACTTTTTAAATAAAAATACTTTTGGATTTCAAAATCACTAATTTGGCGCTTAAAATTTAAAAACTCTTCTTATTTTTATTCTGATTTGCACATATGTAATTATATTATTATTCATCAATGTACATTTATAATTAATTATTAATTAATTTCTATCAAATTATTTTATGATACTGGTTTTAGATTTCATTATAAATTTATTTTATTTGTTTTCTATTGTATTATAATGTGTTGTAATATTATTAAGACAAAATAAAATTTGAAATGTGCCATATTTTTTGTGATGAAACATTTATTTACTATTGTAAAATATCAAGTATTACATAACTTATTTATAAACATATAACACTTGATGACATTAGGTAATATATACCTCAAATACATTATACAAGGCACATTACAGGAGGAAAACAAAGTTTTTTTATCATCTTTAGAAATTAATTTAATAATGTTTTAGGAATCTATTTAGGATATATATTCAATTCCATTCATATCTGTTTGATAAAAAATTGAATATACGTTGTGATTTCACTGATTGTTTTTGATTTTAAGGGTTTATAATGATAAAGTCGTAATAACAAATGATAATATAGGAGAGGGGGATGATATTTTATGAAAAAGGGAGTATTTAATCACATATTTCAACTATTTCCCTTATAATTATATTCATATTGTTTTTTAGATTAATGGAATTTTGATTCCATACTTAGATTTTTTGCTTTATTTTTTATCTAGGTTGAAAAATTTTCTTAATAATCCAATCATTATTTGTTTTAGATTACATGTTTGATAATATTGAATAATATTGGGGATAAATGTGTAAATATAATCCTGGGAGTTTTAATTTTATGAATCATTAGTTGGGGGGATTGATAGATTTATATAGATGAAATTTTGATTATAAATTTCTTGATTATATTTTTTTGAATTTTTTTTGATTAGTTTGTTATTATTATTAATTCCATGGGTAATTATAAATGTTATTATATTTTTTATTTGAGATAGGGTTCTAATCCATTTTTTCATATTGTTATTTATAACCTATTTCCTATAAGATACATGGGACATGAAGAACTATTATAACATTAATTGATATCTTATTAAAGTTATGATAGAACAAAGTCACATTAAGATGATTGAGGATTTTTTATATTTAAATTTGATACCTACCAATACATTGAATTTTTATTTCTACCCATAGAGTACATGAATTACCTAGATAGTGATTCTACATTACAATCATATTTTATCTTTCATTCCACATTATTTGTAAATTTTCAGGATTTATAATTGAATAATTATGGGAGAAGAGTTTGTTAAATATTATTAAGGGGAAGATCTGTATTGAAAATGTTAGGATGTGAGGTATTATCACTGGTTGTGGAGAAAATGTTCATAAATTTCAATTCAATATACTTTATTATACACCCTGTACAAAAGAATTGTTGTTGAAAAAAGAGAAAAAGATAAAAAAAAGTTCATGAAAAGGAATCATTGTTTAAAAGAGGTTGTTCACTTTAATATGCTTAGTGTTATAATTTTTGATCCATGATATATAGAATATGAGTGATTCAGTTATATCATTTTGGAGGAGGATTTTTTTTGAGATTTTTATTGATTATCATGCATTTTACTTTACATATATTTTGTTTCTTTTATTTTTAAAATAAATTACATACCAAAACCCACACTTAGATAGATTTTATCCTTTAATGAAAGTTTTAATTATTATTGGAGACATTTTCTTTCTCATGTTGGAAATTGGTATTCTTTACAAGCCTACTGGTTGGATCCATATATTCAATGTATGATTACAACTCTATTCAAGGGTTAATTAAATGGAGAGATAAAACTTTTTAATTTCCCTAGATCACAAAGTTGGATACATAATAATATAAAATATTTGAATGTAATTTAAGAGAATAATAATAATTTATAGAGGGAAATTATAATTCACTTTTTTTTAAATTAAGAGTTAAGAATATATTACTTATGCTACTATTTAAAATTTATTTCTTTATTGATGATTGATTAATATTGCCGACTATGATTTTTAAGGAATTGAATGATAAGTTTTCTTTGTTATTTGTTGAAATTTTCTACTTGATGAATTGAAATAGTTTAAGTGTGAGGGGATTTGATAATTTAGTATCATGAATTAATTATTATTTTTAAATTTATTTATTTTATTATTTAAATAGTGTTTCTTATATAATCAATGAAATATATTTGTTGAAGTGAAAAAATTTGGTCATTCTAGTTAGCACCATCATAGAAGCCAACCACCAAGAGACAATAGACATGATCAAGGGTAGGTGTCACCCATGGTGTTAGTTGAGGATAAATACCTAGTGAATGGAAAAAATGTGTAAGAAGGAGAGTTAGTGTATGGTGGAATGGTGGGGTTCAGTGGCCATAGTGCATGGAAACACAATGAGAGGTAACAAGCCACTGGGAAACAGTCCATATTTTTAAGAGGTAGCTGGTATAACCTAAATATTTATTTGGAAAAAATGAGTGTTCGTACTATTGAAATAATATAACACATGGGGAAATAGAAAATATATTGTATCTAGGATCCTTCCTCATCACTACAACTAGGTTTTCATGGATGTTGCATTGCACCTACAAGGTTTACAATATAAAATTCCATGGATATCCTGGTGAATCTTGGAGAAGGTTCATCAACCATCTATGAAGCACCGTGGTTATTAAAGAAAAAAAGGATTGCATGGATAAGAGCTTGAGATACTACTATTAAGGAGTTACACAAAACAACTATTTATTATCTTCCATGATCCAAAGGAGGATATACTTTATAAGACTTTATAAAGGGAGTTAGTGACTTTATAAGACTGATTCTAAAACATATAATTCATTTTCCTTTGTGATATTTTGAGGAAATATATTTGTACTCTGAATAGAGTTGGTGTGTCATGTTATTGGTTCTCATGGAAAGGATAATTCTTTGTGTGAGGTTCATGCCATGTTGGTATGACATCTTAGTTGTTAGAATGAAGTTAGAACTGAAACATTGGGAAGATCAATAGATAAAATATATTTCACCATGGAAAGGATATCTCATAGTGTTATATGAATAATAAAAGGTGAAATTTTTCTATGTATTTAATTGATGAGATGTTCATGGTGTGTATGATATCTATTACAATATGTACATGAAAATAGTAAAGTGCTATATTTTTTAATATAAGGGGTATTTTTTTCTTAGTGTTAGTGTATGGGTTGTTTTCAGGTTCATGAAAATACAGAAAAGATGTTTTTTCGTAGTATCATTTTTTTTATATCAACTGTCAATATAACATGTTATCTTCCTTATATCATGGATAGTTTTGAGACATATTTTATAGGAGATAAAATCTATGTTGAATTAAATTTTTCATGACTATATCTAAGTAGTTAGATATTGAATTGCAGTGTTAAAAATATATCAATGTAAATCAATAGAGAGGGATGTAGATTGAGATATGAAGTTGGTGAATTTTTACTATAAAAAAGTCTAGGGATACTAATAAATTATCATTCAATCCTGGATCATTTGATCAGAGAAGAATCAAGTGATTAGTTCTTGGGTTATCGATACTTCTTTTAGATTTGGATTTTATTTTATTTTTACACTCTCTGATGACTAGAATGATGGGGTGTGTATTTTATTGCTAATCATGTAATGAATTGTAATTTTATCTCTGATAATAGCGTTTCTTGATTAATTCATGTTGTTGTTTTTCAATCATTTCATTCATTATATTTTTCATATTAATTCTTTACCTCTAGAGAATGATCATTTTATTTTTAATGAGTGAGTACTCTTTTAATGAAATCATTAGGACATGGACTTCTCCATTACCATATGTTGGGTTAGTTTCTTCATTTATATATGGTTTTTAGTCACCTATTTTATTTTTTCGTCAAAGTATTTGGTCATAAAAAGGGGAATCTTTAGTATAATGAGTGATTATTACGACCATGGATTCTCATATCCTCAATTTCTATTACATATTAATTAATTAATTTTTATTTTTTAATTTAATAGTGCATGAAATTCGATTTAACATTCATGGTAAATTCTATTTTTTTGAATTTAAAACCTCAGTTCCCAGTTTTTTTCCATCAGTACTAAATATTATTAATTGGTTAATAAATTTTGTCTATGTGGTTTTGACCTTAGAATACCACTTTTTATACTTGTTAGTGAGTAGTTATAAATATTTTTATAAAATTATAAAATTGATAAACCTGTATCAATTAAAAAACACTATGGGTGTCACTAGATGTGTGGTATGGACTCCAAATTATTGTTTGGGTAAGAAATAAAATACAAAGAACCTAGTTTGGTCCCTTTCAATTATTTTATATAGTCCAGTAAGCACAAAAATGATAGTTGATAGTTCAATTATGGGATCTAATTATTGGTTTGGGTTGGTAAAAACGGAAAAAGGAGTGGACTACAAATATTAAATTTCATCGGATAGGTGAACTATGATATTAGAGTGGGATGATTAAGGCATGCCTCATGAGGCTTAGTTTTACCATGGAAGGTAGTCTAATAAGAGTTGACTAATGGGTTAATTTTCTGAAGAATGGTTCATCAAGGGGTATTAGTCTATGGGAGAATAGATATGAGTCTTAAGGGATAAAGAATCATTATAGAGGTGATTATATATGTAAAGAACCTAACCCCAGAAGTCGGAAAGCGGTGATTATATTATTATGATGAAACTAGATATAAGGAATTACCTCTCAAAGGATCGAATAGTTTAGTAGTCCTGGTAAAATAGATACATAATTGAGTTCATATATTACATTTGAAAACAAAAATTACAACACAATTTTTTCTCTCAAGAACAACATTATTTCCTCTATCATATCTTTGTATAAAAATAATCATACACTTCATACATTCCTCGTGAAATGAAACAAAATAAGGATGATCTAAAATACTCAACAAGGGTGGAGTGAAATAGAAGCTATATTAAATCTATGAGCACAATAAACATGGAAAGGTAAATAAATGAACTCATATTTAATCTAAAAAACTTTACTATCAAGATAATATAAGGAATAATATATATATAAAGGAAAATAACTAAAAAAACAAACCATTTAATCAATAACTAAGAATTAAATGCATGAAAAGATAATATCATAGAAAAAATATCACAGATAATAATAAAAAGTAAATTATAAAGAAGGAAATGCTTAACTATTATATTTATTGTCTCAGTAACATGATAACTCTACTATCAAGACCATTCAAAAGAAATTTTAAAAGTACTGGGTACAAACCAATCCGGTTTAGCCAATTATACCTCTACTATCAAGACCATTCACATAACAGTTTAAAATTTCTTGGTATATACAAATCAGGTTTGGCCCACATATTTTTCGTATAAGACCTATTGATGTATCAAGATAAAATTTTTAAATGGTCCCCACCCATAATTTCATGTCCAAAGCATCCATTATATATTAAATAATCAATTTAATTCATAAATTAATACCCCTCATTTAAAAATATCAATTTTGAATGAATGATATAGATTTATCAATATTTTTCTAGTTACTCAAATAAATTTTTTAGTAAACACCATATCTAAAAATGTTATAATGTTTAGGATATAATCATATCAATGATATAAAATATGAATATTTATGAGAAAATAAATATCCAATGCTCACAAGTAAGTGAGTAATTAAAATTATGGTATCATTTAAACATATACCCAGTGGTGAATAAGTAAAATAAAATATTGTTTTCATTGATGAATAAAATCACCATAAAAATATATTTAAAATCATTTTTAGGAAAATATAATTTCACTTTGAAATTAACTTTTAAAAGGAAACTACGAACATATGAAAGAAAACATTTTATCTGAAAATAAACTTAGAAGGGAATAATACAATCATTAAAACATCACAATGGTCGGAAAATCCTCTTATTATATATATGTTAACAAACCATTCTTTTCAATGTTTGTTGTAAAAGTCACAAATTACCTCATTTGGAAAATGATTGGAATATTCCATTGGAATCATTTTTTAAAAATTAAAAATTAGTTAAAAATTACTTTAAAAAATTAAATAAGAATAGTTAAAACCTTTTTTGAAATAATTTTTTGCAAATATGGACATAGAAGAGAAACATTATTCAGTTGAGACTTAAAAATAAATAATCTCGATTAATGGTGAGACTTTGAAATAAACCCTTAACACTTGGGTATATTTTGAATCATAAAACCTATGAATGAAATAAATTCAAATTGAAAATTTAAATCCAATGAGGATAAATATATTTAGGATATAATATATAAAATTGGATGTATATACACCATAATAAATAAAAAAGTGGTGTCTTATAGAAGTAAAAGTGATCTGACAAAACCATTCCTCACGCTTCCATTTAATTAAAAATACTGTAACATCATGTATAATGGTTTTATTTTTTTATTAATTTTTTATAGAACCATATTCATATTTATAATATCATAAATGATCCTATTATATCATCTTATCACCTGTTTGTTAATAATATTTCAATATTACCCTTATTCTGAGTGTTGATTACTTTATTTTCCCATGTATGCTTTGTCATGTATATTACAATTAATGTGTATAGAATATAGTTTCATCATCTAGAAAATTATATTAAGGTAATAAATATAATATTTACTCATTATATTAATTTTTATAATAATTCTTGAAATTTGGGAATTGAAAACAAAACACATCGCTTTATGGAGACGGTAGGTTGTACGTACGCATGAGCGAAGATATCATATCTAAATTTTGGAATGGGTAAGTAATTGGATGATATATTAATTTTTTAGAATAAATATTAATTTAAAATTATTTTACTTATCCATTATTTTCATTATTATAACCATCAATGTAAAGTGTAGATGAAAAAGAAATTACACTACTTCGTGAATAGGGTAGGATGTACATACGCACGTGTGGTGATTTTGTTTTTCATAGGAAGGATAAAAGGTAGAATATTCATGTATCATAAAATTAATAACATATAAAAATATATATTATCATGTATTTAGTAATTTAGGATGGAAATAACACTTGTAATTTAAGTATAATTAGAAATAAACATGAAAGAGTCGGTATAGAAAATTACCTTTACTATAAAGGATATCCTTTATAACTTATATTAGTAGACCTAAGACGGGTCTATTAAAAGGAAATGAACCTACATAAATTGTATAAGGATGTTTATATGAAAAATGGAAATAGTTTGGTTGATCTATATGGATCAATGTGGGGTAAAGACTTAAAGGAATGGGTTCTCTTATAATTGTGGTGAGGGGAAATTTTGGAATTTCTCAAAATATTAAAATATAATAAGAATATTGTTGATCTGAATGATTATAAATATTCACATCCATGATTTTATTTTTATGTAATTATTATTTTTTATTATGTTCTTTCATTTTTTCCATAGTTTCCCCTTGATATTTTGGTGAAAAATGCCGAATTTGGACTTTGTAGTAGGTAGCCCATGGTTGGAACATGATTAGGGGGAACTATGCACCCTTTTTCAAGAAATTATGTGGCCAATTGTACTCTTGGATAATGAAAAACTACATGGTTAGTGCATAGCTAGGAAAACCATGCAGGATAACTGTGCGTCATGTCACTATTAGATACAAAGAGCCACATGGTTGCCACATAGTTTTCAAACCATGCAGCAAAACTATGCGGTCTATCTAGGTCATTAAAAATTGAGAAATTACCTTCTTAAAATATTTTAATTTATCACTAAAACACCTCCCATCCACCCTATTCAGGATTTTAATCAATGGTAGCCTCATACAATATGTTTTTAAGCATGAGAACATAAATCCTTAGGTGTTTTTGACCCCCAGTTTTCAAGGAAACATCATGTAAGTCTCATTCCTCTTGATTTATACCTATTTATGGGGTTACTTATATGTCTTCCTTGAGTTTCTATTTTCTAAAAGGTTTAATGACCTAATAGAAGCCTGATCTTGTGATTTGGCATGAAATGTTGATGTTTTTTTGTTAAATATTTCCTTGTTAGGGTCTTGTGGTGGTGTAGTTGTGGTTTCACATAAATTTCCAGAAGTGTCCTAGTTAGAGGTAGGTGGTTCCATGATTTTACATTATTGGATGTATTTATTAGGCTCTGTTGAATTTTTAAATGTGTTTTATGTAATATTTTTGTTTTTAGAGACCTACTTTGGAATGGTTTTGAAAAGCATATGTGATGAAATGGATTTTTTAAAGAAAAATAGTTGTGTTTTCATGTTTGATCCATTTTTGTGCTGCTTCAAAATGTAATTTGAAATATTTGAAAGGTTAAAATTGGGTTTTCAAAGGAACTTGTGTTTTGAATGTGTTGAATGTGGATTTTTAAGGGATATGGTATTTTATTGTGTGTTGGTTATTTTTTTCTCTTTTATTGTGATTTTTTGAATTGTGAAAACAATGGGAATAACATTTTTTTAAAAAATAATTTGTTTTATGTAAATATTTTATAAGGGATTGGACCATAAATATTATTGTATTAAATAGGTGTTAACTTGTTGTGTTTTCCAAATGGATTTCATAAATGGTGAAATTAGTGTGGAATGTACTTATAAATGTATTTGTTATAGACAATGGGGAATTCCTTGTGTGCTAATGATTCTTATAATTTATATGTGAAAGTTTTGATTGATGTGATATGTAAAATGGAATTTAAGCATAAGGGGAATCCCGTGTATATAAGTGGATGAACTAGAATGTTTATTCTAGTTGATTCCGAATAGGATAAGGTCCATATTAATCTAGAAGGATTAATAATTGCAACACTAACTAAATATGTGATATGTTTGGAGACCATTGGACCTTAAGATACATCACCACTAGTAGATCATGCGTGAAGATGATGTTTGTATTTTTGTGGAGGATTTTGATCACTGAGGTAAAAGGTTTCTAGTTACATAAAGGGATTTACCCATGGTTCCCACTTATGAAATTATGTTTATATGATATTTCACCATCCTTTAGTATGTGGCAGGCTTTGTTTATATTTTTATTTCTAGAAATATTTTTTTAAAAGGTGTTTTTATTGAATTGTGTTTCTTGAGAAATAATACTTTAAAATGTTTTCTTCAATGTGTTTTAAATGTTTTATAAAAATTTTCATGTAAATTTTTCTTATAATGTTATATCGTGGAATGTTTTCTTTGGGGTGGCATCTAACTAGTGTTTGGCTCAAACCCTACATACACCTTTGGGTGTATGTAGTCTTTGTTATGTATGACCCAGGTAAAGGTACGATGTGTCATGGTGATGATGGTGGATAAGGTTTATAGTGATTCAATTATTATAGGTGTTGTTGGTGGTGGATTGAGGGTGATTCCCCTCATATTTCATGATTGCTTTTGGGAAATTTTGTGCTTTACCTTCTATTATTGTATTTTTGTTTTTGGATAATGTTGTATGTATTGAACTCTAAAAATTATTGTTCCTTTATTGGATTTGGTTGTTTATCATTGTCATGTTTATTTTTTTAGTTATTCATACTAATGTAAATGTTTGAAATAGTTCACAAGGCATATTGTTGATACCCAGGCACTAGATTCCATTCTATGGGGATTGGGAACACCTTTTGGGCCATGCCATGGACTGAGTTAGGTGTCATGTTAGATGGTACTTCAGCTTTTTCTTGACAAAAATTTCCTATAAATGAAAATGGGATGATTTATTCGACTATATATTATAATATTTTTAATTATATAATATTTTTATTATTTTTAAATAATTTAATAAAATATTATATTCATGAAATATCATTATTGTCAATTTTGACAATATTCATTACTTTGATTTTAGTAATATAAATTTAATAGGATAACTTAAAAAACACGCTGATACATCCATAATATGTCATATTCATCTAAATAAATCATGGATTACTTTAATTTATTCATATTTATTTAATTTTAATATTTCCAATATCATTTATTTGATTTATTTGAATAATTGAATAATTACTACAACAGCGTTGTATAAGAATTTAAGGTAATTACTTATTCACTAAAAAGTAAAAATAAATGACCATGATGTTGATAAATAATTTATATTTAAAAATAATATTTATATTTGAACATATCATTTGGATAATCCAATTTTAATGATATTCAACTTATTAAAAACAATATTGTGATATGTTTGAATTCTCATTGAATAAAATATTATAAAGGTCATAATATCATAAAAAGGGACATAATTTTTCATATAACCAATCCATGAATGATTATGGATGAATATAACATTAAAAAAATTAGACCAGTGTTAGGGTGATTTTATAGTCTTTATAATATTATTTGTATCCTAATTACCTAATTTACCCATTATCGTGGTAACAAAAATTTACTAAAATTGATATTTTCAAAAAAAAGGAACTATTTAGTAAATTTTATCCAAATATATCCAAATATGGATTACATTTTTCAAAATTCAATGCCCATAAGTGGCAGAATTAAATTTAAAATTATTCCACAAAAATAAAACAAAAAATAGTTCTTCAGAAAAATGTCCTTTTGGATTATAAATGAGTTTTTATAAAAAATTACACCATGAAATTGATATGATGATTTAAAAATTTAATTTAATTTTATAAAATACATTTTATAATGTTGGAAAAAATTTAATTATATTATTTTCAAATAAAAGGTAATAAAAGTCAATTAAAAAAGTTTAAAATGACTTTACTCAAATTTGAGAGTTCATTTCATATGATTTAATCAATAAATTTTGTACTGATTTTGTCCTTTACATGTATTTAAAAATATGTTTAATCTTATTAAAATACATCAATTTAATGGTTTGGTTATAAAACTAATATTTAAATACTAATATTTTGGGGTCTGTTTAAGCTCAGTGTTGTTGATTGTGTAGGGTTTTGAATATAGTGTTATTATAAAATATTATGGTGTCACATTATCATCTACTTCAATAAATTACATAATTGAAATTTTACCCTTTTATCAATTATTATGGATTTGAAACTTCAAAATACAATTGTGGAAATACAACATTATATAAAGGGTTAATAAAACATTATCTTAAATATAAGGAAAGCGAAATGCGAAGGTCGCCACAAAACAATGATTTTGAATAGGATAAAATTAGTGAAAATGGATGATATATACATTAAAAAGAAATATAACTATAAAGCACTGATAAAAAGTTATAAAAACCATAATCCTATGAATGTTACCTATAAGGAACAATAAATTTGTGGTGAGTTAAAAGTCCATTGATATCTTGATATCAAAAGTAAATGGATAGTGTTTTTTTTCAAAATAATTTTCATAGAGTCGATGAATTATCTTACTATGTAGATAAAGCACTCAATAAAATAAAATTATTTTTTTAATTCCATTTTGTAATCATAGTATAATTATTTTGGTTATTCATTAATCTATCTCTACTTCATTTCTAATACCAGGAGATGGATATTCAAGACGAATTTTTCAAGTATGAATAACTTTAAATGAATCACATGATACATAAGACATTTCATATGCCTATAAATATATTCTTAAAATAAAATGGTTAGTGCATGTTATACAAAATGATAAATAAAAAAAAATCCAAATTTCAAATAAATCTATTCCATAAGTTGTTAAAAATAATACGTATCCATAAGACATCTATCCAAATTCAAAGTCTAAACATTTTGTAGGAACGTCACTAAATATCCAAAAAAACTAAACATTAGATTACCCCAAAAACCTAATGTAACTCTTAATGTCACATACCAAATATATAAATAACTCTATTACCTTAATACCTTAGTGAAAACAAGCATTCTTCTAATACTTAACTCTCTCCGTATTCCTTAAATAAAATCATATATTATCGAATGTATTTTATAAATCCAAAAAGTATAGAAAAATACATCATGAATTAATTATTCATAAAATCACTATCCATTTTCAAGAACACCAATATAATTCCATTAACATATCTTTATCATTACCATCCGAACAACAAGAACATATTTAGGGTTATCCGCCCCAAATCATGTGTTTTCTAAAAGAACAAATTTCTATAGAATTACTTCTCTTAGTTACTGGTACTATTCATAACAAGCTTCCAGATCCTTAAAGAATAATTTTTACATTACAATCATTATATATATCACGATTTTTATAACCAAAATATAATTGATAAAATACTTTTACAACCCAATTTTTTAATTCAAACACAAGAAAATTAATCATTCCACTATATTCCTAAAAAATTAACTAGGACTCATCAAATTATTTCTCAATGCCTCCCTTTCTTTTTTAATTTTTAGTCTTTTCATCACCAGAAATATAAAGATTAAATTTATGATGTGTTTTCACCCTAGGATATCAATTTTCATAATTCCCTTATGTTACACATTTAACACATTCAACCATTTATTATACCATAGGGATACCATATATTTCGTTAAACAAAATTTTCATTTTTCATCGACTATTATTTGGTTTATAACCTTATTTTACACACCCAAATCATATTACAATTCCATTAATATAATCAATTTTGTGTTTATTTTCACATTATCAATATACAGGAAACTAAATCTTCCTTTTTCTATGGTCTCTACCACTCAAGCTCTTAGAAAACTCTATCCTTATCTTCTTTGGTGAGTCTAATAATTAATGAAGGTGTAGGGTTTTAATCATATATTGTGATAAATAATTAATAATAATCACAATATACATTATTGTAGTCATCATTCCATTTGGTTTATCATCAACACATTTTTTATCACATTCAGTTTTAACCTAGTTCCTTTTGGTTCTCGCCATTTAACTAAAACAAAAAAGAATACCATGAAAAGCAGTTATCATAGTGGGAAACCACAAGATCTATAAATTTAAAAAATTATAGGATATTATCTTATAATTATACTTATAGTCCATGTTAGTAACTAGTTTATGTTCTCTAATCTACGAGTTCCTATATTTAGTTCCCATGGTTTCTACTAAACTTTCTATGATACCGAATATAAAGACTCTGACTCTATTATCCTGACAGTGGATGTTAATTTAATATGATCGAACTAGATACATGGAATCACATCATGAAGGACTAAATAGTTTAGTAGTCTCGGTAAACTAGATACATACTTGAGTTCCCATACAAGATTTTATAACACAATTTTTTTTTCAAGAATAACATTATTCCCTCTAGAAAATACTTTCATAAAATTCATAGAACATTTTATATATTCATAGGGAAAAGAATAAAAAATAATAATGAGATTAAATTCTATGTAAGGGTTGGGTATAGTGGAATCTATCATAAATAAATAAGAATAGTCAACATTGAAAGACAAATAATTGAACAAAAATGACATATAAACCACTTGACTATTATTATAAGATAAGTAATAATCAATATGAAAAGGTAAATAACAAAAAAACTTTCCATTTAATCAATAATTGAGAAGTAAATGAATCCATAGATAACATTATAATGAAAATATCATGGATAATAATAATAAATTAATTCTAAAAGAAGTAAATTATTAATTATTGGACTTTATATATTAGGCACAAGATTCCTCTATCATCAAGACCTTTCGGAATATTGTTTAAAGCTACTGGTTACAAACTGATACTTTATTTGAAAATATACCTATATTATTAAGAACATTCATAATATATTTTAAGACTATTGGGTAAAACCAATAAGGTTTATCCATCTTATTTTTCTCATATTTCCTATCAATACATTGAGGGGATTTCTATAAATAGTCCCCACACATAATTTCATGTCCAAATCATTCATCATATATAGAATAATATATTTAATTCATTAATAAATATAAATTATTAAAAAAATTCAATATTGAATAAAGGATACATATTTTTAAATATTCCCTAGTAAATCAATCAACTTTCAATGTAAAAAATCCATGTAAAAATTGTACACAATTTATGAATTAATCATATCCGTGATAAGAGAATATGAGTATTTATAAGAAATTAAATATCCAATGATAAAATATGAATGATTAAAATTTTGGTATAATTTCTACATATAACTAGTTTTTAATAAGTAAAATAATGTTCATTTTCATTAAAGAATAAAAGTACTATAAAAATATCATTAATTTTTTTAATTAAAAAATCTTATTCACTTTTACATTCAACTATAAAAAGAAACATCGGTAAAATTAAAGAAAAAATTTCATTTAAAATAACCTTGTAAAATTTAAAAGGAAAGATTATATACTGAAAGAAGAATGATGGTGGGAAAATAATCTCATTCCATATAGGTTAAAAAACAATTCTTTCATATTTTTTTTTCAGAAATGTCACAAGGTACCTTATTTGGAAAATGTTAAGAAGATTCCTTTTTTTTTTGTTAAAAGTAAAAGTTGGTCAGAAATATATTTAATAAATTATTGGAGAATATTAAAAACATTTTTTGAAAATAGATTTTAGAAATAATTTACATGGTAGAGACACTTTCCTCAATAAAGTCTAAAAAATAATCTTGAATAATGATGAGATTTTGAAATAAACCCTTAACACAGGTATCTTTTGAATCCTAATCCCCATAAAAGAAATAAATTAATATAGACACTTTAAATATCGTTGAGAAAAATGGATTCATGATATAATATATCAAATGGGAAATATATACATCAGAAAAAGAAAGAAGCAGTGAATATAACATATGTCTCATAAAAGTAAAATTGTGACGAGAAACCATTACCTCAAACTTACAATTATTAAATGTTTTTTAATCTCTTATAATGGTTTTAAACATTTTATTAATTTATAACAGAATAATATTCATATTTATAATATCATATATTATTATTTGATATCATCTTATGACCTGTTTATTAATATTGTTTCATTATTACCTTGTTTCAGATATTAACTACTTTATTTTCCAATGCATGTTTTTTCTTGTAAGTCCCAATTATTGTGCACATGATATATTTCCATAATATAGATAGTTATATTAATTTAATATATATCATATTTATTCATTAGATACATTTTTATAATTATTCTTTAATGTTGAACATAAAAAATGAATCACATCACTTCCTAGAGATAGTAGGCCAAACTTACGCACAAGTGACGATATCCTTTCTAAATGGTTAAAAAAGAAAATAATATGATCACATATTAATTATAAATAATTAATATTATGTAAACAATATCTAATATATCCATTATTTCCATCATTATAACCTTCCACGTAAATCGGTGATGAAAAAAAAATTATAACATTATGTGGAGATGGTAAGTCGTACGTATGCACACGTGGTGCTTTCATTTTTTATAGTATGGATAAAAGGCGGAATATGGTTGTATCATAAACATAATAAAATATTAGTATATATATGATATAGTATTTAATAAATTAGTATGGAGAAAACATATGGAAAATCAGTTGAAGAATAAATAATATGGAAAGAGTCCGTAAAGACGATTACCTCTTCTATGAAGGGGCTCCATTATAACATGTCTTAAGGGACCCATGATTAGACTTTTTAAAGGAAAAAAACATATATATATTAGATAAAGATGTTTTTTAGATAAATTTTAATATTTTTTGGGCTATAAGACTCAAAGTGTTGTAAATAAGTGAAAAAAGGACCACCCTTCTATTATAGAGGCAAGGGGCACTTTTGAAATTTCTCCAAATATAATAACATAATTAAACTATTCTAAAAAAAATTCTACCCAATGGAATATAAATTTATAGGGTATTAATTTTTCAACCATTTTTTATCTCATTTTTGATTATTTAATATTTTTATGATTTTTAAATAATTTAATAAATTATTATATTCATTAAATATCATTATGGTCAATTTTCATGCTATTGATTACTTTGAATTCAATAAAATCAATAAAAAAAATATAAATTTGAAAAAAAATATTAATATACATCACTAATATATCCTATTTATATATAGAATTCGTTGATCACCTTAATTAGTTTAAATTGTTTTACCTTTACTATTTTTAAAATCCTTTATTTGATTTTTCCATTAACCGAATAATTAATGTATCAGTGTTGCATAAGCATTTAAGGTAATTATTTATTAACAAAAAATTCATAATAAATTACCATGATGTAGATAAATATTTTATATTTTTAAATATTATTTATATTCAAAAATATAGTCTAGATAACCCCATTTTAAAAATATTACACATATAAAAACAAGATAATGACATATTTGACTATTCATTGAATAAAATACTATAAATTCATAATCTCATCCAAATGGACCTAAATGGTCAAATAAATGAAAATATAAATTTTATGGATAAATATTACATATATAATAAAATATTTACAATTTTTTGGGTCATTTTATAGACTTTATCATAATATTTTTAACCTTACCCACCCATTTTACCTTTTATCATGGTAACAAAAAAACTTAAATTACTATTCATATTAGCCAAAAATAAAAGATACTTTTTAAATAAATTTGTACCTAATGAATAAAAATATCGATTTAATATTTTAAAATTCAAAACATAGCATTGGAAAATTTTAAATTAAAACAAAATTGAAAAAATGTGATGAAATTTTTTTCTTCTAAAAAATTACGTTTTAGAACATCAAAATGTTTTATAACAAATTAAACCATAAAATTGATTAAAATTTACTTAAATATTATTAATTATAAAATATAACTTTTTTTACTTTGAAATTATTTTAAAATAAAATGGATCTTTTCAAATGGTAAAAATAAAAATATAGATTAAATAAAAATCCACATTTTTCTCTATTCACTATAAAATAAATATCTTAAAAAAATGATGAAATGATACCCCTAAGATAACTTTTATATTATTATTTCAAAAATTAATTTCATTTCATTAAATAAATTTACTAAAATTGGTAATAATTAATTATTTAATTTTTCTCATAAAAAGGAATAAAAATCATTTATGAAAAAAATGTATAAAATGACTTTACTAAAATTTGAGAGTTTATTTCTTAAGAATTTATCGATAAATTTTAATTGATCACTAAATTTATACATATTTTATAATATGGTTAATCCTATTCACACACATCAATTTAACTATATTGGTCATATATAAATAATAATATTTTGGGGTTCGCGTAATCCCGGTGTTGCTTATTGTATACGCCATTGAATATATTATTATTTTAAAATATTAGGGTGGTACAATATAGATGACAAGAAGATGAGGTAGGCATTAGGTGATCAGATGAAGAGAAATCTCAAGTAAATATTTTTTGGATAACTAATTAATGTGAGATCATCTCTTGTTTCATGGTTTGGGAATGCAAAGCTATGATCTATTGGGATTCCATTCACTGGAGAGATATTGGTAGGGTATAGAGAGTTATTCTTGGGATAAAAATATGAGTAGTTTGTATTGATATTTTTGATGCATAACATGCGACTATTGTTATGAGATTTGTAAAATTGAAATACTGGTATATGTAACATATAAAATATTTAAATTTATTACTAAGTGAAAGAATATTCGGATATGTTATTTGTTGAAATCATTTAATACTTATATGGACCTATGATACGAGTGAGTATAATATTTTATGTTTACTATGGAAGTAAATGTATATCGATATATCTTATTTTTTATATTATGAAAATGGTATGAAACATATATAATAAAACCCTATAATATAAATGAGTCTTTGATAAATTGATAGAATGTATATCATAAACCCTCTTTGTGTAGGTTTGGCAATGAAAAGGGGGTTGAAATATATGCTATTGAACACCATGGTTTGGATTTAAATTCGCCAAGGGGTCCAATATGTTTGATGTGGTACCTTACAGTGTGGGTGTTACCTTGAAAATGGGGTAGGATTGACATGAATTACTGATTTCCCCATTTCCTTGTGGTAATTATGACTAAGGGAATAACACATATTATATTGTACCCTGTATATGATTAGTTATTGGTATTATTCACGAGAATTTTTAAAAATATGATGGGTCTAGTATCATGGATTCCTAGAAAGAATATTATAACTCATATTCAAGGTTTTATATTTAGTGTTACAAATTTTCATAAAATATTTTACCTGAACTCAGTAATATTTTAATAAACCTAACATAGATATCTGAAAACTACCCAAATCAAATCACTATAACTCCACAGTTGAACCTCCTAATCGCAAGAGGATTGAGTTAATGTTAAAGGATGATTAAACTAATTTTGGATGTGATTTACCCTCTTTAAAAATAATTAATAAGGTAAGAAATCTAAAATAAATTTCTTATGACCATTGTAGATTATTGAAAAATGAAAACCAAAAACATGTCTATCAAGGGAACATATATTCCATGGAAACCTATTGTGCTTGGTGTATTTATCTTGGAAGAATAATAAAAAAGGAAATCTATGGAATAGGTAATCCCTGTTAAAAATAAAAACCAATTAAAATATCCCCACAATATATTTAGAACCATATAATGGAACCTAAATAAACTACCATGTCGGTGGCGTAAAGAAAAACAAAAACAATAATATAGAGGAATAAATATCCATTGATAGTTTCTAATAAAATACCCACTCGAATTCACTCCCTAAAAATCAAAATAAATAGTAATATATTCATTAATTTAATTAATATCCATGCGATTGAGTTTTATTAATACTATCATAGAATCTCAAACACCTCATGAATAGATGAATCAAAATAGATAAAGTTATTTAATATTTAACATTGAAATAAAAAGAATAATCCATTCACTATTCATGAATTAATTACCTTTAAATGATTGGTTTCATCAATTATTCAATATATTAGGCTAATTATATAATAAAAAATTAGAAAAATTAGTTATTCCAATACACAAAA
Source organism: Viscum album (assembly GCA_963277665.1). NCBI lineage: Eukaryota > Viridiplantae > Streptophyta > Magnoliopsida > Santalales > Viscaceae > Viscum > Viscum album. The sequence continues at coordinate 1,384,085,811 of OY728137.1, read as the reverse complement.
ATAATGAATAAGTAAATTATATCATAAAGGAAGAATTAATACATGATTTTCAAACCCTCTTCTATTAAACATGTTCTATCCTAGGGGTTCAACCACTCATTGTAGAGTGGTCATCGACATTGAGTAACATAATAAAAAACAATGAAAACGTTTTATAAAAGAATAATAAATAGATGAATTTCATGAAAAAAATCTAAAATCTAAAATCCTCTATTAAAAAATAGAAATATAATAGAAAAATAGAAAAAGAACCCAATATCTTATCTATTACTTCCTGGTGGTTGAAGCCTGGTAGATCCTTCTTCTGATCAATCCATTCTTATATGGTCACTTTTCCCCTTTTAATGATCCTTTGAGTCCTAAATGAAATATCATAAAAAATATGTATCAATAAAAATATGGTAATACCATATCATTTAAAACATTTTTAAATATTCATTCCATTAAATGAAGGTTTCGATCACAGTGTGAACCAATTGTTTCCCTAAAACCACGATGTTTCACCATGAACCCACATCATAAAAAATTGCACATTATCAATAATAAAAATATATATGCATTGTAAAATACCACTCTTCCAACAATTCCATAATCATAGATTCCAAAACATTAAGGGTATCCTTCATCTTAAAAAAAGCCAAACCACGGAGTGACATGATTCTCATGAATTATATGCATTGAATAATATCTACCCCACTTCATCATCATAGACATGAGCTTATCCAATGTGACGAAATATATCTTATGCAGTTATAAATCCTCTCATTAATGAAATCAACATGGAACAATAGTTTCAGTCCACAACATTACCTTATTTTTCTAAATCCCACCAAGGAAATACCTCCCTGTATCTCATCTCTCTTTGATTTTACTTCTCTATATTATCAGGTCACTCTCGGGTACCCCCCATATCGTCTCATTGGGGAAAAAAATAAATCATGTTTTTTATCACTCATACATACCAAATTCATCTATTTTATGAAAAATACATGAGTTGCTCATATATAAAGAATTGAGTTTATGTATTTTCTCATTCGTCAACTCATAGAATGTAATCCTTGGTCATGTCATGAGTGACCTTTTACTCATTAAAATATATCACTTCATTCTGAATTAATCACATCCGGATCATCACACACTAGTGTCACAGATGTTCATAGTATTTATATAATTATAATGGACTAGATTTAAGCACTATCTCAATTTGAATGATTTTTCACAAATGTATTTTAGGTGTGACATCCATGGTGTCATGCAACCCTATTCCCCATGGAAGGTCGTCTGATGGAACATAATTACACCCTTCATTTCACACACACGACATCATGTTTTGTATTTCAATTGTTTCCATAAATAACATTGTATCACATTATATTTTTCTACCATATAGTAGCTACTTGATGAAGAAGAATATTGTGTTCAAAAATCATGGTTCCCTCATACATCCACCATTTTCTATAACCCATTAACTCTCTATTAGCTCCAGTCTTTGTAATTCCTCAAGTATGCCTCATAAATTATTGGAATCTTGTAATTTGTTTCCATAAATAAGAATACATTTGTCTCCCTCTATGAAGTTATGATATTTCCTTTATATTTTCTTCTCAAATTATCATCTACAAATATAATAGTTTGAAAATAAAAAAAACATCTTCAATTCTCCAATAATATGCATCCCTACCATGAAACAACGAAGATAATATAATCAGGAAAGAAAAATGTGTTTTCCCAATGAGAAAACCACTATATATATAATGAATATATATATATATATATATATACATAACCCATATTAAATAAAATATTAAAAAATGTTCTAGGTGTAGTTCCCATGGAAGAATAATTTATTATGGAACTCCATGTACAACTTTGGGGTAGTCATGTGATCTATACAAGAAGAGCCCAAAGATTCATACTCCAACTCCATGCTTCATTACCTAAGAATTCGCATGATCATATTAATTACCTTCTCTTAGATCATATAAAATAATGTCCATATTGATCTTAAAATGACACATGTAGGGTGTGAGTACATCATACCCTATAGGCCACCACCAAAGCCCTAATAATATATCATAAATATAAGTATATAAATTATAAATAATAGGTTGGTGAATAAGTAAAAGATACAATTAGAATGATTTGATATAAAAGATAAACATAAATAACAACTATATTGAATATATACCCATAATAGGTGGTCTAAACTTGTGTATACATATTTCAACCATATCTCATATTTTTAAATTAGTGCTAAATCATCTTTGTCAAAACTAATGGAAAATGTACATACATTCAATCAACATTCTCTCATAAGAAGGATAATTCACTTGGGAAGGGTACTATTTACTATTGGTCAATATTAGAGATTACAAATATACAAAGTAGGTTATATGTATATAAATATATATTTATATCAATTACTAAAGCACATATATCTATTTTCCCATGTACATACAACAACTAGAAAATAGTTTATACAATATCTAGAACCTTAATCCCATTTTTGATAACAAATGTTGCGAAACAAATCCCTCAAGGCAACATTTTAGTGTTTTAAGGTTTATTGTGTTTGTTTAGAAATAATTTTCAATGGTTAGTTGTAGAGTTATAGAGATATTATTGACTAGGTATTTCAAAAAATCCTCAACAAAGAGGAACAAATTCCCTGGAAGTTGTATAGAAAATTGCGAATACAAGGTACCTTTTTTTCCTAGTGTTAGACAACTTTTTGGGGTCTAAAATTGGAAGGATGAGTCATGATTTATGATATTTTGATTTCCATGAATGCATGATAATTATAAGTAAAATGAATGAATTTCAAGCATATTGTAGTTTTGTGAAGATATTGATCTTCAGGAAGGCAGTTGGTGTCCCAAAGGTATGAAGGTTTGTGAATGTTCAAAGGGTTGACTATAAATCTCCATGACTAGGAGATGCTTCACAAATGGAAAATTTCTTTAGTGATTAAAAAATATAGGGAGGTTCATGAAAAATAATAGAGATCTTTTAGAAAAGGTGGTGGCGAGGTAAAAAGCTTCATAAAAGGGATGTAATGCCTATATATAGTCCTCTAAACCCCTAATAATGGAATAGAAATCCTTAAAGAAAATAAAAAGGAACTAAATTCATAAAGGTAATTTATTGGGGTTGTTTGTGAGAAAATATTCATGAAGAAATTAATTTTATGAATGCTATGAAATCAAACCAAAAGTTATATTATTTGTGAATGTATTCAGATTCACAAAGTCTAAGTGAGCTTTGTGAAAGTGTTGAGTTTCATGAAGTCTAAGTGAGATCCATGAAAAGAGGGTTCTTTGAAAATACTATTTGAGATTCATGAAAGTCATGAGCTTTGTGAAAATTGTGGGGTTCACAAAAGAATGATATTCTTATGAATAATTCAGAAGTTTCTTGTAGGTTGTGTGAGATTCATGAAATTAGTGATCCTTGAAAAAAATTTAATAATGGATTTCCAAGTAAATCAATGTTAATATTGTATTAATCAAGTGAATTAATTTGAAACTTAATGACACACCATATGAGGTGTAAAACATATTGATTCATGTGATCAAAATATGAAAAATATGAAGGATAAGCGAGAATACTTTTATTGAGAGAGAAGTGATATTTCAAATTGTGATTGGTTGTAAACTAAGATAGACAATGAGTCTAATCTAAACATTTTAAGGTAAGTGATCCTAAAAAATATTGATCTAGTGTAAACCAAAAAGTAGTTATCATAGTGATTTTTCTACACCAACACACTATTGGATTCTTTCTCCTTAGACTAGCCCGTAGTGGTGAACCAAGTAAAAATAATTTTATCCTTGTTCTTGCTTACTTACTTTACTTTCAATGTATCATGATATGATAATGTTTTAAATTATAATATCAATACAAACCATAAATAGAAAATGAATCAACCCTTATAATAAAGAGTCCATGATCCAGTTGGGTAGGAAGAGTTTCTAAAAAAGTAACCATACCATGATTCACCCATATCTTAGGGTATTTAAATCCCTTTTGGGACTAACAGAAAACATGACTATATAAAATCATTGGAATCCGAAAAATCAATATGATAAAACATAAATCATTTTAAAATTCTAAATATTCTATCCAAAGAGCTGAATAATGAATAATATGTATCATGTATAAACAAAGAATGTTAATTATATAAACATAAACCATTTTTCAAAAGCATAGAAAATATAAATGTTTAATTTTATTAAGCCTGTTTAATGTATGGATTTTAGTGATTTATATATAGTTTCACTCATCATCATTCCACTAGTATCTAGTATACAACCAAAATTATAGATGAATGGAGGAATCACCTATAAAGACTTGTACTAAACCAAATCCTTAATCCCAAAGAAAAAAGTATACCATTATAAGAGTTTTTTCCCAACCAAGATTACAGATTTACAAGGGATTTAACTAATTACCTTAAAATATAAAAAAATACAATGGACTTAGATTCATCATAAGATTTAGATTATTGTATACGGGGTTTCACAACCAAAAAGCGAAGGAATGACCAAAGGAAAGGGTAAATTCCAAAATAAAGAGAAAATAACGGATTAGGGATTCCATATAACAACAAAGTATTAATAAAATAAATATTAAGAGATTAAGGGAACCACCTTATATATTCAATGAAGAGATATTATAGAATCATAGAGAAGGGTTTGAGGTACCAAGGTTAGGGATCTCCTTAAGAATAAGAATACAATGTATATAGCTTCTTTAGAAGAGTCCCAAGTAATAAATTGTGGTTTATCCTGGGTGAAATTATTTTATAGATTAATGTTTGAGGTTAAAAAGACTAAATTTCCCTTCCTTTTTAAAAATTCATGACATTCTACTGGTTACCATATACAAGGACACAATGTACTTGGTGACTTCACCAAAATCTCTACAACTCACTAGATACCATTGGGTACCCAGTTCAAGTCTATCGGGTACTTGAGGCTTTTACAAAACCTACACCCAACTTAACTTCCTCTCCTACTTTATATTAACCAACCATCCTTCTTAAACTTACATCAATACTATATTAACATTTAATGAATAGAAAATTAATTAAAAAAAGATAATGATTATTATAATCTCCCCAATATCAAGATTCTAATCCGAAATAATATTTAGAAAGAATATATAGGAAAACATTTATCCATTGGTCTATTATATTAGCCTCCAATTCCAAGGAGTTTTCTTAAAATTTTTGAAGTTTTCATAAAATACTCACAAGAGGAATAATCTACCCTCACAACACATTTTTAATCTAATCAATGATATAGATAGATTGTTCCTAATGGAGAGAATACTAGTCTTGTTTGATATTGTCATGATAGATTAAATTTGTAGGATTTGGTATGTATTTAGATAATTATGATTCTTGGAAAACAATACAAATAACATAGAAATTGGGAGTAGAAAAATAATTAATGTAATTCCTCAAATTCGTTCTAATATTTAAATGCCTCAAAAAACCATGGAGTCTAATTTCCTTTAATCACCATTTTCAATGACCAAATTTTGGATAAACTAAGAGGAATATAAGATGATCATCTTTAAATTAAAAAGATATAATATTATGAATAACATAAGATATTATGAAACATTGAGTTTTGTTTAACCAATTATGAATCAATTTAACTAGTTTTCTTATCATATGAATGATACTAAGAATAATAAATTAATATTTAACAATCCCAGTTCTGTTCAAGATAAATGACATGGTATAATATATAGGGAGTAAAAATAATCAATCTAAATAGATTACTGAATAATATTATTGTAGGAAGACTCTACTAATGAATTGTGATCTTCCAATTATTAACAAAATTAAACTATAAAATACCACGATATATTTTAAAAGATATGAATATTCCTATTAGAATTAAAATTAGCATATGGGTGATAATATTTTAACAATTTAATTTATATAACTAGTGACCTTTGAAACCCTTTCTAAAAATGATAAACAGTCCTTAGGGGACCCAAATGGAAACAATGAAAGATTATACCTTATGAAATTTCATAATTTACTTGACATATAAACATTTCATTTCATCCATAAAATATGATTCCTAAATAGCAAGATATTGAGACTTCTTAGTCTATTGATGCATGATTATCTAAATAGTGTCTTAACCTCTGAAATACCTAGGTATTCTAGAGTAATCTCAACCCACATCTATATTAGTGTAGGAAGTGTATTTAAGACACTAATATACCTATGGAGTTTTTCATTCACTTCAAGACAAGTGAAACACATGACAATAAAATCAACAATCCCTATTTCTAGTCTTTTAACCAAAACCACATATGTAGATCATAATAAATATATGAAATACAAGAGTGAAAAACCACCTATATGAATGATACTCTCTTACCATTTTCTCCCTCATAGTATTAAGAACTATAATCCTACCATGATCCTAGATAAAATAATGAGAATCTAAGGAGCATCCTTAAAAAATATCCCCACCATTATGAAAATCATGACAAGTTTTACATTAATTATAAAATAATTTAGTGTCATTATATCGATCTATAATAGATTATCTTAAATAAATATAATATATATTCATTCTATTATAATAATAAAAATCATCTAGATGAAGTTAATCAAAAAAATACATTAACATCCATTATTCCTTCACTATTTATACTTTTTGAGAAGTATCATTTTTTACCTAGTGAATATGAAATAATGTTTCCTCTTTTGACACATAAAATATCCTAAAATTAAATTATTATAGGTATTAAACCCAATGATGTGGTATTAGGTTCATATATTATTATGAAAAGATATATCTAAATATCTTGCAGTTAGTGTATACTAAAAACTATTCACCTAACTGATACTACCTCTCTAACCACAAATTATGTACTATAGTAGCTAATATGAGGTAATGGGTTATATAATTACTCTCATTAGTATTATTTCTTATAAATGTATAGTTTATAAAGTGGTGGAATTTGATAAGAAGATAACCTAGGACTACAAAAAAACACCACAATATTCCTCAAACCCCTCGCATGGATGAGTTAACATATATATTGGAGTTGTAGTAATCATTTTATTCATCCCTTGAAACATAGTTTCACATTGATATATCAATAAAAATTTGAATCCTTTATTTTTAAATAATTTCTTGGAGTATTCATTAAACCCAATATAAAATGATGGTAAAATCTTATAATTTCAAAAATGATTCAAATTTCTAATGCATTAAAAGGAAATTTTCAAGATACAAAAACCTCTATCTTATTAGGATTAATGTAAATTAATACTTTAGAGACCAAATTCCACAATAATCATAAATCTTAAATATAAGAAAATCATTCATAATGATTAAAATAAAACTAAAGTTCTTATCTCTCTAGTAAAATCAATATAAGGTCACCATGATACTCCCAAATATTTGAATACACAAGTATATCATCTGTGAAGATAAATAGTAGTGAATCCAATAATGAGTAAAATATCATATTCATTAGATATATAACTACTATAAGAGAATTACTCCATCCAAAAGGAATGACTATGTACTCATAAAATCCATATTTACTTCAAAAAGTCAATTAATGATTGTCCTCTTGTGTCACCTGAAGCTAATGATATCCAAAGTATAAATCTATTTTTTAAAACACATTAGATAGTTTTAATATATCAAATAATTCATTAATTCAGGGTAAGGGATAATATATTTTTATAGTCACCAGATTCAAATTTCAACAACCCATTCATAACTGAAGGATTCAGTAATTTTTTTAGTAAAATTAGATGGGACACCCTAAGGAGAAGTACTCAGTCTAATATATAGTTTGAATTCATGGTCCTAACACTAGTGCAGAAAACATTTTTTACGTCGGTTATTTTTCATTATTTACGTCGGTTTTTAGGCGACGTTAATACGGACGACGTTATAAATAACGTTTTTTACGTCGGTTATTTAAAACCCGACGTGATAAAACGCCTGGGATATCGTTTATCACGTCGGTTATGACATAACCGACGTGATTAACCCTTCCCCGGGCCTATTAGCACATCGGTTATATTAAGAACCGACGTGATAAAAGGCCCGGGAATGGTTTATCACGGCGGTTCTCGAAAAAACCGACGTGATAAACCCCTACCGATTTATTTACCACGTCGGTTATAAAATAACCGACGTGAAAGAGATATTTTTTTTAAATAATTCCACTGCTCTCACCAAAAAGCAAGCAGAAACCAAACAACAAAAATAACCATGCCAGCCCTCCCCCAAGCCCCAACTGGACCCCACCCTCATCTATAAACACCTAACAACCTGGCCAGCCCTCCCCCACCACATTGGAGCCCCACCACAACCCTTGGACACCCCCCACCCCTTGGACATCCCCCCAACCCTCATTTACACCCCCACGACCCCTAGTACAACCTCAAACACCCATTGGACACCCCTCCCATATCCCTTGGACACCCCCACCCCTTGGACAGCCCCCCCACCCTCATTTACACCCCCAAGACCCCTAATACAGCCTCAAACACCCATTGGACACCCCCCCACACCTTGACAGCCGTCCCAGACCCCTTGGACACCCCCCGACCCCTGGACACCCCCCAAGCCCTTGGACAGCCCCAAACACCCCTTGGACACCCCTCCCATATCCCTTGGACACCCCCACCCCTTGGACAGCCCCCCCACCCTCATTTACAACCAACCTGCCCCTTGGACAGAACTCCCAGACACCATGGACACCACTCCCATATCCCTTGGACACCCCCCACCCCTTGGACACCCCCACCCCTTCGACATCCCCCCACCCTCATTTACACCCCCCGAACACTAGGACAGCCCCAAACACCCCTTGGACACCCCTCCCATATCCCTTCGACACCCCACCCCTTGGACAGCCCCCCCCCCCACCCTCATTTACACCCAACCGGCCCCTTGGACAGAACTCCCAGACACCTTGGACACCACTCCCATATCCCTTGGACACCCCCCACCCCTTCGACAGCCCCCCCACCCTCATTTACACCCCCCGAACACTAGGACAACCCGAAACACCCCTTGGACACCCCCCACCCCTTGGACACCCCCACCCCTTGGACAGCCCCCCCACCCTCATTTACACCCAACCAGCCCCTTGGACAGAACTCCCAGACACCTTGGACACCACTCCCATATCCCTTGGACACCCCCACCCCTTGGACACCCCCCACCCCTTCGACATCCCCCACCCTCATTTACACCCCCCGAACACTAGGACAGCCCCAAACACCCCTTGGACACCCCTCCCATATCCCTTGGACACCCCCACCCCTTGGACACCCCCCACCCCTTGGACAGCCCCCCCACCCCCTGGACACCCCCCCGACCCCTTGGAAACCCCCCCCCCCCCCGACCCCTTGGAAACCCCCCCATCCCCTTGGACAGCCCCAAACACCCCTTGGACACCCCTCCTATATCCCTTGGACACCCCCCCACCACTTGGACACCCCCCACCCCTTGGACAACCCCCCCACCCTCATTTACACCCAACCGACCCCTTGGACAGCCCCAAACACACCTTGGACACCCCTCCCATATCCCTTGGACACCCCCACCCCTTGGACACCCCCACCCTCATTTACACCCCCCTCGACCCCTAGGACAGCCCCAAACACACCTTGGACACCCCTCCCATATCCCTTGGACACCCCCCAAACACCCACCCACCCCCTTGGAACCTCTCCCCCCATACCAAAATCCAGACCAGAAGAACCATCAACAGTAGACCAAAACAAGAAGTAGGAAAAATTAAACATTCACTTATATAACATTCAAAACATACACTGTCAACTTCAAAAAAAACTATATCCAACCTAAACGACTACGAAATACACAATTACATTGAAAATATTCAAAATTACATTTTACATTACAAACAACTAAAAGTCAATCAAACCTGTAAAATAATTTGACCACTCCACTTGTAAGTGTTTGATATCTTCAGCAGTAAAGGGTTGAGGGTCATCAAAAAGCTACAAAGGAAAATGATAGTAGTCAACGTGTATAATGAATAAATCAAATTGAAATATTATGAGAAAGAGGAAATCTTACCAGGTCAAAACTCAGAACTATCCCAGTTGTTATTATTTCATACATAAATCTTAACATGTAATATCTGCATTCAATGATGCCTTGTTGCTCATGACATTTCTGTTTGAATGAGTGTAAATTCAATATATTATTTTTATGTAATAAATCAAAATGTACAAATTATAAATGTATATTTACCTTCGCATGTACATATTTGATCTTGAAATTCCTTTTCTTTGCGCTTTTTCGAAAGTGGACCCATGCCCTGTTAGAAAATAATACGAATGGGGTAAATTTAAAATTCATTATAATATATAAAACTATTGTGAAATTGAAACTTACATTTCCAATATATTCTTAAAACTTTCTCGCACATCATCATGGAGAGAGCATATCCAATAAAGTGCTTTCTCCCTAGGGCAAAAAACCCCTAACATCCAATGATCCCTGATAAAAGGAAATTTAACGTTAGTGGTTTTTTATGTTAAAAGATAATTAACTCTTTGAGAGGGATGTGTTTCATACCTCTCACAAAAAGTCATCATCCAACACTGTGTGATTACATTCTTTTCAAATCTATCAGCAATATAAATCATTCTTTGTTCCTCATCCAATGCACATGCTTCAGGGGAAATCAATTGCGGGTCCACGAATCCATATACATCTGTCAGCTCATTCCTCTCACAAATTTTATACAGATACCTAATACAAAGCAGACATAAGTATACATTTTTAATAAATATAACGCAAGGAAAAGGTGTTAAGACTTACATGATAAAAATTTGCACCATGTTGATGCCCAACTTATCTCCAGTGACAAACTCCATGATATCAGTTTTCATAATCCCCACACTTAGTTCACGTCCACAGAAATGAGCTTCCATTGTAAAGTCATAATGATCCCCCAACAAATTTGAATATCTTGACAATTTGTCAAGACTGCTAGTATCTGCATCTGATGTCATAACTATCTGTCTTTGTTGTTGTCTATACAGTATTTCTTTACCTTTGAAGTATTCCTGTAAAAATAAATTGAAAAATATATTAGTTTTCAAATGATAAAACATTAATAAAAATATAAAATAAAAGATATAACATCCATACCTCTATGGTAATGAGTCGAAGAAGTCTGGATGGCCAAAGTAAAAAATGGCCAATACTATGTCCAACTGTCGTCACCTCATCTGTAGGTAATGGTATCCGAGCTGATCTATCTATAATATCCTGTACAGTGACCCTCTAATTCTCTACCTCTAACTGTTGATGATGAACTGTATCTCCTATACAATATACCATCCCATATGCAACTATATGATGTTGAGGATCATCAACATACAACTCACAATAAGTAGGTAGCTGCGGCGGAGGAGGAGGATCAAAAATGGGGTCCGCATGCTGAGGTGGGGGAGTGGGAGCTACTGGGAGAGGTGGAGTGGGAGCTGCACCCTGAAATTGTCTTTGCAAGTCTGCAAACATTAACTGCACCGATGCTCTAATCTTGTCCTCCATTGTCGCATTAATATTATGGACTTCAGCCTCCAAGGATTCTATTTTTTTTATAAACTCCCTCAACGTTAGAAGTTGTGGAACGTGGAAACACTTTTCTCTATAATTTTAGGAATGTACAGTTGGATTGTTTTCCCAAATTCCTTCATCGTGATCGTTCCTTATGGCACAAACCATGTCTTCAACATACTCATCATTATGTTCTGTTAATCTTTCCATGGAAGTAGGGATCTCACATAAATCAACATCTTTATCAAATTCATCCTCACCAACATATTGTTTTTTCCCTTGTAAAACAACAGCCCACTGCATATCTGATTGATCTACTACATAGAAAATTTGTTTGGAATGTGTATCCATTATAAAAGAATCAGCTGTGTCTTCCAATCTATTCAGATTAAAAAGTGTCATTCCAAATTCATTGTGTCTGACACTGTTGTTACCGATAAACCATTTACAGTTAAAAACAGGAACTTTAATTTTAAAGTAATCAGCCTCCCATATGTCTTCAATCACTCCATAATATGCACTTGATGCCGAAATTGGGTTTCTGTCCTTAGCACTCGAAAAATGCATTGCTTCTGCAAACACCAATACACCACTATTCTGAACTGCACTTCTGTTGTCCTGAGCTTTCGTATGAAATGTATAGCCATTAATGTCATAAGCGGACCATGTTATCACATTTAAAGATGGACCACCCACTATCCATTTTAATGTCTCTGATACATCTGATCTACCAAGCAAGTTCTTTTTAAACCATGGAAAAAAAGTTTTGTTGTGCTCATTCAAAATCCACATTTCGTTCTTCTTTGGATGACATTGTTTCAACTCATTAATATGCAATGTGATATACGGTTGAACATCAGCTATGTTATTCAAGATGTATGATTCTAACTTCTTCATCTGTTCAGCTAACAGTGATTTGACTTTCAAGCCACGAATCCCCTTTCCCTCATTATTAACCCGTTCATGGCGAGATGGAGGCAAACCTATGTGTTGCGCCGTAGCCAAGTAGCTCGTACAAAACTCTGCTACCTACTCAGAAATATACTTTTCAATAATGGAGGCTTCATGTCGATATGGATTTTTAACATATCCCTTTAATATTTTCATATACCTTTCAAAAGGATACATCCAACGAAGATATACAGGTCCACAAAGCTTTATTTCTCGAACCAGATGAATCATTAAATGCACCATCATATCAAAAAAAGTTGGAGGAAAATACATTTCCAAATGACAAAGTATAAAAATTGCATCCTCCTCCAAAATGTTCAAAGCATTCACATCAATCGCCTTGTTACAAATTGAATTGAAAAAATAACACAACCTCATTATAGTCTTTCTGACACGGATGGGCAATATTCCACGCAGTGCAACTGGTAGAATTTGTTGCATCATGACGTGACAATCATGTGATTTCATACCTATCAACTTCAAGTCTTTCAATGAGACAAAATTTTTTACATTTGAAGAATAACCTTGAGGCACATTGATATCATGAAGACACTGACAGAAGCTACTTTTCTCCCTCTTCGATAATGTATGACAAGCCGGGGGAAGAAATGTTCGTCTTCCTTTAGGAGTGGGAGCTAACTCCAAACGTATTCCCATTGATAGTAGGTCTAACCTTGCATTCAACCCATCTTTTGTCTTTCCTTTAATATCTAACAATGTTCCGATGAAAGAATCACATATATTCTTCTCCACGTGCATGACATCAATATTATGTTTGACTTCATGATACCTCCAATATGGTAGCTCAAAAAATATTGACCTTTTCTTCCAAATATGTCTATCATTACCAGATTTCTGTGTCTTTCCCAATGCCACATCAAGGTTTTTCACCCTCTCAAAATAAAAATCTGGGGATAAAGGTTTTGGAGCAGTATCAAATTCTTGTGAGCCATTGAATGCCTTTTTTAGTCTTCTATAAGGGTGATCCATAGGCAAAAACTTTCGATGACCCATGTACACTGTTTTCCTCCCATGATGCAATTGACAATATGACGTCTGTTGTTTGCAAATTGGACATGCTTTATGCCCTTTAACACTGTATCCAGACAAATTTCCATATGCTGGGAAGTCATTTATAGTGAATAGAAGCACTGCATGCAGTTGAAAATATTCCATTTTATAAGAATCATACACCCTAATACCATCAGCCCATAACAGTTTCAAATCATCAATCAGCGGTGATAAGTATACATCAATATCATTGCCGGGTTGCTTTGGACCAGAGATCATGATACTCAACATGACATATTTGCGCTTCATACAAACTTCAGCAGAGAGGTTGTAAATTACCAATAAAACAGGCCATGAACTATGTGTGCTACTAAGGGTTCGGTATGGATTCATTCCATCTGTGCACAAGCCTAGTCTCAGATTTCTAATTTCATTTCCAATTGTAGGGTACTGGGCATCAATTTTCTTCCATTGTGGACAATCAGTTGGATGACATATTTTTCCATCACATACCCGCTCATCAGCATGCCATCTTAACCTTTTTGCATCATGTGAATTAGAAAATAAACATTTGAAACGAGGAATTATAGAAAGATACCAAAATACCTTTGAAGGGAGCTTTGTAATCTCTACATCAGCTTGTGATTTTTCTTTCACCTTATACCGTGATGTCCCACATTTAGGACACTCTTTCAGAAATTCATATTCCTTCCTATATATAATGCAGTCATTCAGACATGCATGTATTTTCCTGTATCCCAATCCCATCGGGCATAATATTTTTTTGGCCTTATAATGTGAATCTGGAAGATTGTTATCTTTTGGAAGAATGTCTTTCATCAATTGTAGCAGCTCTGTAAAACTTCTGTCACTCCATCCATGTTTCGCCTTTAGGTTAATCAATCTTAACACCGCCGACAAAACCGTAAAATCTGTACAACCAGGATATAATGGTTTTTCGGCATCACCATATAGACGTGCAACTGTCGGTTCTATCTCAATTTGTTCTGCTACAATATCGCGAATCATTTCTTCAATTCCATCGGAGTTACCATCTTGCGATTCATTATCATCAGTGAAATTCTGTCCAGTTTCGCCATGCCAAATCCAAGGGTTGTAACTCGGATTGAAACCATGACAAATCAGATGATCTTTTATCTCTCTACTTTTCAACTTCTTCATATTCATACATTTTAGGAATGGACAGAAAAAAATGTCACTACATGGAACATTTCATTTAGCAAATTCCAAAAGGCATCAACACGATCCTCATATTCATTGCTCATTCGATGTGCCGTAATCCAACTTCGACTCATTATTACCTATAACAAATAGCAAAAATATATATATTTTTTAGATAAGACAAATATATGTTTATATGAAAAAAATCATAATTTGAATGTAAACAATTTTGAAATATAAAACAAATCGATGTGTATTTAAAAAAATATTCTTGAATATTATTTTTTAAACAAAATATAGTAAGATATAACACCCCCCTGGACACCCCCTGACCCCTCTGGACAGCCCCCCACCCCTCCTGGACACCACTCCCCACCCCCTACCCCCTTGGACACCCCCTGGACATCCCCCAACCCTCTGGACAGCCCCCCCCCACCCACCCGGACAACCCCAAATACCCTCTGGAGAGGCCGCCACCCACTTGGACAGCCCCCCACATCCATCCACCCCCTTGGACACCCCCTGGACACCCCACCGACCCCTCTGGACAGGCCGCCACCCCCTTGGACAGCCCCCCACACCCACCCATCCCCTTGGACACCACCCTGGACACCCCCCGACCCCTCTAGATAGCCCCCGACCCCTCTAGAAAGCACCCCCACCCCTCCTGGACACAACCCCCCACCCCCGACCTGCTTGGACACCCCCCCTGGACACCCCCCAACCCTCTGGACAGCCCCCCCACCCCTCCTAAACACCACCCCCACCCCTACCCCCTTGGACACCCCCCTGGACACCCCCAACACCCACCCACACCGTTGGACAACCCCCCACACCCACCCACCCCCTTGTAAACCCCCCTGGACACCCCCCGACCCCTCTGGACAGCCCCCCGCCCCTCCTGGACACCACCCCCACCCCCTACCCCCTTGGACACCCCTGGACATCCCCCAACCCTCTGGAAAGCCCCCCCACCCACCCGGACAACCCCAAATACCCTCTAAAGAGGCCGCCACCCACTTGGACAGCCCCCCACACCCATCCAACCCCTTGGACACCCCCCTGGACACCCCACCGACCCCTCTGGACAGGCCGCCACCCCCTTGGACAACCCCCCACACCCACCCATCCCCTTGGACACCACCCTGGACACCCCCCGACCCCTCTAGAAAGCACCCCCACCCCTCCTGGACACAACCCCCACCCCCGACCTGCTTGGACACACCCCTGGACACCCCCAACCCTCTGGACAGCCCCCCACCCCTCCTAAACACCACCCCCACCCCCTACCCCCTTGGAAACCCCCCTGGACACCCCCCCAACACCCACCCACACCCTTGGACATCCCCCCACACCCACCCACCCCCTTATAAACCCCCCTGGACACCCCCCGACCCCTCTGGACAGCCCCCCACCCCTCCTGGACACCACCCCCCACACCCTACCCCCTTGGACACCCCCTGGACACCCCCAACCCTCTTGATAGCCCTCCCACCCCCCCTGGAATCACTGAAAATTTACCATAACAAGAAGTTGGGCCATTCAAAGAATGTTTTTAGGTGTGGAGGAAGAACTGAGTTTCAATAGATAGAGAAGGAACTCGACATTAGGTTGTCTATTCCAGGTGTGGATTTGAAGGAGTTAATGTTTGTTCAGTGACCCAAGAGATTGAATCAGAAATTCAGATGTTGTGCCATTTTCTCATGATGAGGATGAATAATTGGTGGGGTTTGACTTTTAAATGGAGAGCTTAGCAGACCATCATATTTTCTATAGATCAGTAAAGGATGTTAGCATCGAACATAAGGCTTAAGGGATGCTTTCAGATCCAAATATGTATGTTGATGGATGCAATGGATCTAGTAGAGGTTCTAGAAAGAATGGTGGTTTTATTTGTTTAGGATAAGTAGTGAAGAAAAAACTAGTTAATTTTTTACTTGCTGAAAAGAGGGTATCTATAATTTTTAACATGTCGAGGGGAAATCTGGCGAGTCCTCCTCGTGGAACTTTGTTTGCAGGGGGTGAAAATGGTGATGTGATCCCAAATCCATGCACCTATGCCATGGTTGTGTGTGAATAAAGTAGTAAAAACTGTAAAAGGGAAACCCATCCAAATGGACACGCCACAACCCTCTCGGGGATTTATAGAAAACGATGAAAAATTAGTGAAATCATAAAATTAGTCAATATTGCAAGTCGAACTAATAGATCTAGGGATGATAAATAAGATTATGGTGCCAAAACGAGTTAAAAGGGTTCGCAATCGAATAATCTTAGCTAGTTTCAACAAAAAAATCACAACACATATATATATACTATCCGCGAAAAAAAAACGAACGAGTGGGAGGATTACCTGAGTGCTGCGAGTTTAGATGATTGATCCGAGGAGATTAAATATGAGAAACAATGATCGCAAAATGAATCTAAACCAACGAAATGGACGAGCCGATTCGGGTTTACGCGCGAGAGAGACGAGTCGCGACTGTCGAAGGTAAACTCGCGAATGATAATCCACGGGTCTGGGTAAATTTTTAAATGAGTTATCACATCGGTTATTCAATAACCGACGATATACATTTTTTAAAAACATTTATAACGTCGGTTATTCAATAACCAACGTAAAAACCTTCCTCTGATTCTTTATTTACGTCGGTTATTTTATAACCGACGTTATAAAGGGCTCAAAATCCGCGTTTTTTTACGTCGGTTATTCCATAACCGACGTCAAAAACATCTGCGGATTCTTTTTTACGTTGGTTATTTGATAACCGACATAAAAAGGCCTTCAAAAACCGCGTGTTTTACGTTGATTAATGAATAACCGACGTAATAACTCGTACATATGTCGATTTGTTACGTCAGTTATTGAATAACTGACGTAACAAACACCCCCCGCTTCTGTTTTTTACGGCGGTTAATGTATAACCGACGTAAAAAACGAAGCCGCGCGATTAATAACGTCAGTTATTTTTATAACCGACGTTAAAGGTCTACTAAACACAGGTTTTTACATCGGTTATTAAATAACCGATGTAAAAACCCTCGTTTTACATATTATGACGTCGGTTTTATATAACTGACGTAAAAAATGGTGACGTAAAAAGCATTTTCTGCACTAGTGTAATGTACACCTTAATTGGGGGGGCGGTGAGTTTGGGTGACTTCAATAATTCTTATTATATTTAAAACAAATTGTATTTTGTCTTCACATTGTAAATTATATTTTGAATCTATATTTTAAGGGAAACCAAATGAAAAAAATAATAATGATAGATATAAATAGTGATTGTATTAGGTTCAACCATAATATGATACATCCATGGAGCACATATCAATGATAGGATGATATAGAAGTTACTCAATACATTACTATTACACAATTTTAAGATTTAGGATAATCCCAAATATTTATTTACTGTCCCTATTCCACATCAATTAAATATTTTGTGATAATTAAAAAATTCTAATTATTCCCTCTAACACGAGTTTTGAAACATTCACTACTTGCGGAAGAATAAAATTACTAATATTTAATTGATTATCAATTTAACATTGGCATAAACTTTTTTGTGTTTATTATGGATTTTATGAACTCATTTCAAAGAAATATATCCATATCTGTATGAGTTAATAAATTAATCATACATAAAATAAATTTCCTATCACACGAGTATCCTTTTGTATGAATGTTTTTACATATTTAGAACTCTATTTCTTATCACATGATATTTCATATAATATGAGATTAAATTTCTTATAATATTATAGATTATATAAAAATACTATCATATGAAATTTATTTCATACATCCTCATTATGTCTTATGAGACTTTCTATCACATATATATTTCCATTTTATGGTTTTTTTATATATAACACATTAACCATATCTTATGAGATTTCCCTATCATATGAAAATTCCAATACTATAAAGTCTATTTTTTATGTGGTCACTATACCATAAAAATTCCATTTTATATATTATGAAATTTATATGTTATGAAAATTTATATAATGTGACAATATTATCATACACTATTTTTATATATTATAAGATCTTGTATCTTATGAAAATTCCTTTCATATAAAATTTTATTTTTATATTATGAGATATTTTTTTATATGACTCAATATTTGGTGTTTAGAAAAATCAAAATATAATATATTGTTCTATTTTGGTATATATATATATTCATATTTTATATTATTTATTTATTTTGGTAACTATTTATTAATTATATCGATCGTATGTAATTAATTTAAAATTGTTAAATAAAGATCACGTGGGTGGATATGTGTTCCTTATTTTTTTGGCATTTTTGTAATTTGTTTTATTTACAACAGTATATGTCACACCCCTACTGGGTTTGACACGGGACATGAGAACAATTTATAAAACCGCGCGACAAACACGCAACTTAACCATGTAAACGGTCAGTGCTGGGTGACACAGATTGAGCGCAGTCTGCTCAACCGCACGCTGAACAGAACATGAGCCAGGATACTCCCCGAATTTTGAAATAATTTTTTTTCAATTAAATGATTAATAAAATAAAGTAAGATGCAAATGAAATTAAATAGATTTTTAGAAGAAATTTTTTTTATACAAAATAATAGTAATAATATTGTAATTTTTAATAATTATAATAATAATATTATTACTGTTATTATTGTGGTTATTATTATTATTATTATTATTATTAAGATTAAAAAAAGTATTTTTCTAAAACTAGGGGGCGTTGCCCCCCTTTTCTTCCTACTCCTGCGCGAGGTGGCTAGGAAGACCGCCACCCTCTCCTGGATCCTGTGTGAGACACCTTCTCCCCCTTCCCATGGTGTAGTGCAACGACCCCCTCCCGGTTCGACCTCACATCGCCATGATCCCCCCCATCACGGCTGAATTCTCCTCCCACTGACACCACCCCACTCTGACCAGACCACCACCTTGGGCCACCCCCTTTCACGACCCCTTCTGGCGGTGGCCCTCCCTGATCGCACAACCTCCTATAGTGCACCCTTTACCTTCAGAGACCCCTCTCTACCCCTTCCTCTTTGCGTGGCCACCACCCACACGGAATTCCTCTCAAGAACTTCATGAAGGTTCACTCTCCTTGGAAGCCTCCCTCCTCGCACCACCCTAACCTACGATGCCCTAGCCTCTATCCAGTAGCCCACCTCCAGCCACTAGAGAAACTCCAACTAGGTCTGGCACGACCCCTCCTTCCGTAGCCCCTCCTTGCGCGACCTCCTCCTTGCGGACGTTCATCTCCGGCCGCAACCTACCTTTCCAATGTTCTCCTCCTTCAGTGCATGTTGTTTTTGTCAAATTTTATGGTTTTTGGACAAACCCTAAGATTGTGGGACAATTTTTGTGTGTTTCTCAATTTTTTGGGTGTATGATGGGTCTGAAAAGTTCTATTCTCCCTTACATTTAAGCGTTGTTGTACTCACACACCTCCGAGGTAGGTGAATTTGTATATTTCATTTCAGGAGAACTGAGGTAATGCTTGTGCTCTTTAATTTATTTTTAAAACATGATTCGTAGCTTTGTTAAGAACTTAATTAGCCTGCTATAGTGTTCTAAAATATTTTTGAATTTGTTAAAAATATGTTTTGAGTCAATTCCTTGTTTACATAAACATGTGTTTGCAATGATATGCTTGTTTAAGTTCCAGATATTATTTTGATAATTTTTTGAAATATAATTTTCATCCCTATTGTATCCTTGTACATCTTATTATGATGTTTTGACATTGATGGAATTTGTTAAAATTGGTTCATGATGTTATTATTTAATTATGTTTATTTTTTTATGCACTTGGGGTTTTGATAAAATGTGTTATGATCATTTAAATAAATTCATTGGACTTTAGGGGCGTTTCCCTTAGTTTTGTTTTATAAAAAAATTGAAAATGTTATTTGAGTTTGACTTGTGAACTTTATGATTTTTTAGGTTTAGTTTCTAAATTGTATATTGATTGTTTTTTTTGGATTGATTTTATTTTTAGGGACTTGGGGTGTGTTTGAATCTTGAGGATTCATCATAGGGAGTGCTGTCGATTTCGAAGGCACGCACAGATATCCATTTGTATGGATATATATAGATATATGTATCTTCTGTGTGCGTGTTCCCCCATGGAACAGAGAATATTTGCATCATTTTAGGGATATAATTATATATATATGGAAGTACGTGCATGCGATCGATCTACTATTTGAGTTAGAAAGGTTGGCGTGACCGTTGTTTGAAGACGACATTTCCAATCTTTCCTTTCCAAAACGATTCATTAGAACTTGCATGTTTTCAGTTTATTCTTAAAGGTTAATTGCACCTCTATTATATTTATTGTTTTATGTGATTAGTGTTTTTGTTTTATTATAATTTATTAAAAATATGTTTTGCTAGGTGATTGTGTGAATTACACAGGTTAAGATGCCTAGAATGATTAATTTAAATGTTGTGGTTCTTCAAAGTGGGATTGGGGGTTTCCACTAAATTGTTTAGTCTATTTATAAATTTTTCTATAAATTTATTTTATTCATTTATAAAATTGTTTACAAAAAATTATTTATAAATTTTTTAGTCTATTTATAAATTTTTTAATAATTTTTTTTGTTCTGAATTACTTTTATGGGACTATTTTAGTGTATGTTTTGAAAGAACAATTACCATTTGGTATTATAAATTAAAAATCAGTATTGGTAAGATGTTTTGGGTAAATGTGTTTAGACATGTTGAATAAAATTCCCATTTGTAACTTTTAAATAATTGGTGAAGTTGTGTTAACTTTTAGAATGGTGTGCATTTTGAAGTTGTGTGTAGTTGGTCGAAGTTTTTAAATGGTTTCAACATGGATATGATGTGATAGCCCAGTTGTCACTTTGTTTAATGTGAAGTGATTGAATGTGTATTTGGTCATCCTCCGGTCCAGGGTAACCCTTTATGGGTGAATGTATAGGAAGCATTCGTGTTTGGGGTAGGCAAGTGTGGTGAGATGTGTCCTACGTGGGCGAGCCTCCTACTTACACAATATGATTATAACCACCATGGATTCCTAGGCATATTTTAGTTGATCAAGTGATGGTTTCTTATCAGCCCCAATTATATGGGTTGGTACCCACTGGTAGGTATAGAGGCCAGATTTGGAGTGCCACTAGTTTCTTTTTCCTTGAGGGTGGCTAATTGGTTATATACTTAGGAGCTTGACCATAGTCCAACAGGTGGTTCCGAACCGAGTACATCCATGGGTCTTCTAGGGATGTTTAGGATCACCCATGGTTACTTAGTTATTTACATTGGTTCTTTACTTTCATCTAGACCTTTTAGTTTATATCAAGTTATTACTGTTTATTCATTTCTTTTATCATAACCTTGGTCGTTCTTTCATGGTTTTGTTTATAAGACTACAAATGTTTTTAGAAGTGGTATGAAGAATGTGTTGGGTTTTTCTTATATGGAAAAACATGTTGCTTATTTAAAAATGTGAAAAACCTACATTCATACTTGTATTTTAAACTTGTGTTTATAGTCTGGTTTGAGAAAGAGAACTTTTGGATTCAATGGTTTATTCCTGGAATACCTAAATAACATCTCGGTGCTCAAACCTATTATATATTTCTAGTTGTAGGTTTTGTTTCTTATTCAGGTTCCTAGTTCAGCTGCTCAATGTTTGACCAGACATGGTTCTGAGTTGGGTGGTGACCTGAAGGGTCACAAGGAGGTATGAAAATCCTTTTCATTCCAATGCTAGTTCTAATTTCTTATCATCAGTCATTATTTTTTTGGTTATATTTTGTTCATGGTCCAAATCATTCCCAACAGTTAGATTTTGATGCCAGACACTAGTTGTCAGCCCATGGGATTGATAACGCCCCTCGAGACATGCTGCGGGATGACTCGGGTGACCGGTTCTGGGTCGACCCAAGTTGGTTTGTGTCAAAATGGTATCAGAGGTGGCCCTTGTTATTTGGGATGTTTAGTAGATGGATATTAGGACTGTAGGAGATCAATAGGTAGGTTTTAGGTCGGTTCCTGATCACCACCGCTCATGATGAGACCTGAGTTACCATGGGTAGTCTAGGTATTGAGTTTTTTTGTCATTGGTTGTTTTGGATAGAGGGATAACAATGGAGGTGAATCGGCTCTTGTTGTGGCCTCACATGGGGTAGTGACCCATGTGTAGTCAAAATGAATGACTCGATGTCCTCTTAGTGCTATGCCTTACATGGGGCATGACTCGCCACCATGACTCTGAGTCAGGAAAATTCACTAGTTCCTCATTCCAGTGGGTTCTTATGGGTTTTGTTTCATTTTAATCTTGGTGGATGTGAGTGTGTATTAAAAGTGATTTTTTTTTGAAATGGAAAAGAGGTTCTTTTAAATTTTTTGGAAATTGGTGAAGAGGGTTTCAAATTTTTTAAAGTCATTTGAAAATGTAGAAATTTTTAGAATTTATTTGAAATTTGATTTTAAAAAATATTTCTTTGGTTGTGCTTGAGTTCTTCTAGCTTCTAAGCTGGTTGTTTTGAGCTCAAGGTTTATCTCTTGATTGAGTTTTTCCTTGATGCTGATCACAGTTGCGTTTTTCATGTTGTTTTGAGTAAGCCACCCAAAAATATCACTATATTTTAGAATGATTCATTCCCAGTTGTCATTTTTTTCATGTGTTGCCTATATATAATAGTAATCAATGTATGTTAGAGGTAGTTCTGTGGTTTGGATAATTAGAGTGGGCCTTTGGGTTGTTGGGAACTCCCAGGTTTGTTATGGTTCGTGTCATCTTAGGTTTGTCTGAGGGTCTAATTTTGGACAAGTGGAGGTTTGGTACCTCATCCTAATTATGATTCGTGGTGTGGTCAGATTTCATGAGGGTTCCCCATCTTGCGAGGTAGGTGTGCTAGAGGAACCTATTTTTGAAGGATCTTGTTTGTCGGTGATCACTTATGGTTCATCGTACCATTCTCTTGTGTGCCCCTAGAGTTTCCAATTCGAGCATCCTAAGCCATCGTGTCTCATCCCTCCAAAGTCCTACTAGTGTGTGATAGTTCGGGTCACTGGGAAAGGTTCCAAAATAGGTTTCATTTGAAGAAGGAGTTATGATTGGGGGATGCTCGTGTCTGACTGTGAGGCATAAGATGCTACAGCCATAAGAGCCCCAACATCAGGTCTCAGGGTGAATCTCACACATAGTCCGGGTTTCAGTGGTATGAGAGACCCTTTTATTGGTTATTTATCTTTCTTATTGGAATAGAGACATTCAGGGTTTACTTTTTCTTGTTTTCCCACTGTCGTAAGTTTATCTTTTTCAGTAGAATTGTGATGGCCTTATTCTTTCATGATCATAGTAGTTGTGTACTTCTGAATGTGACCTCTATAATCATTTATTTTTATTAAAAGTTTATTTAGACTTTTTTGGGTTGGCCATGGTTTTATTAGTGATTGTTTGGATATGTGAGGTGTTGGGGAGTTTTAGATCGGTGTGGGAAATTCTTAGTTCGACAGTGTTGTTATAGGGAGTTTTTTGTTTCGACGCCCAGATATGCCAGGTGGCCTTGTAGTGGTTTTCCATTTAAGTCTCAACAGGCATGTTCAACTCATGTGGAGAAGTCAGTGAGTTTGGGTTGGGAGTTCCCACGTTATCCCTCCTTGGGTTGGTGTGCGTGGGATTTATAGTATTTGTGTTAGACGAGTTCTTGTGGTGGGGTGAAATCTCCCATGTTCTACCCTCATTTTATGTTATGTTTTCTTTGTGATCCGTCGAGTGTGACCCGTAGAGTGAACGGTCACACGATTTTATTGGCCTCTCTCGGTTTGATCGTGCATGGACTCAAATTTTGGCATCCTTTGGCATGGTGAATTTATGGGGGCATAAAGTGTCTATGGTGGGAAGAATTGTCACACCTTGATTGGGTTTGACACGTGACTTGCACATGAGTTATAAAACTATGCGACAACCACATAACGTAACCCTGTAAATGGTCATTGCCCGGTGAAATAGATTGAGTGTAGTCCGCTCAACTGTTCACTTGATGGAACACGATCCATGCGGCTCCCCTACTTTCGAAATAAATAAATGAATTAATTAAATGATAAATGAAATAAAGTAAGATATCAATGAAATAAAATTGATTTTTAGAAAAAACATTTAATCAAAATAAGAGTAATAATATTATGATTTTTAATAATTATAATAATAATATTATTGATGTTATTATTATTATTATTATTATTCTTATTAAAACGTTGTTCTAACCCTAGGGTGTGTCTCCCACCCAATCTTTTTGATCCTTCATGAGGCCACTAGGTAGACCGCCTCCCTCTCCTGCATCAGGCAGGAGGCCCCTTCTCCCCGTCCCCACAGTATGGTGCAATGACCCCCTCCTGGTTCAACCTCCCTCGCCGTGCTCCCCCCCTTCACGACTGGATTCCCCTCTCATAGATGCCACCACACTTAGGCAGGACCACCACCTCGCACCACACCCCTTGTACAACCTCATTCGGAGGCGCCCCTCCCTGCTCTCGTGGCCTCCTCTGGCACACCCTTTCTATCTAGAGACTTCCCTCTCCCCCTTCCCATTTGTGTGGCCATCACCACCATGACCATCCTCTCCGACGCTTCCCAATGGTGCAACCTCCTTGGCGGCCTCCCACCTCTCACCACTCCTACCTCTAGTTCCCTAGATTCTATCCAGCAGCCCACCTCCGGCTAGTAGGTCACCTCCAGCTAGGTTCGATATGACCCCTCCTTGAACAATCCCTCCTTGCACAACCTTTTCCTTGCTGACATTCCTCTCAAGCTGTGACCTCCCTTTCTGGCATTCTCCTCCTTTAGTGCATGTTGTTTTCGTCAATTTATAAGGGTTTTGGCAAAACCCTAAGATTGTGGGATAATTTTTTGTGTGTGTTTCTCAATTTTTAAGGAGTGTGAGTGGTCCATGAAGTTCTTTTCTCCCTTTTGTTGAAGTGCAATTGTATTATCACACCTCCGAGGTAGGTGAATTCATGTATTTCATTTCAAAAGCACTCTGCTAAGGCTTGTTCTCTTTCATTTAGTTTTAAAACTTGATTCACATCTTTATTATTCCCTTAATTAGCCTGCTATAGTGTTCTTGAATATTTTTTATCTAGTTAAAAATATGTTTTGTGTTAATTCCTGGTTTACATCCACATGTGTCTGAGAAGATATGCTTGTTTAAGTTCCAAATATTGTTTTGATAATTTTTTAAAATATAATTCATATCACTATGGTATCTATGTATATATATTTGTGATGTTTTCGCAGCGATGGAATTGGTAGAAATTGGTTCTTAGTATGATTATTTAATTATGATTATTTGTTTATGCACTTGGGGTGTTGATAAAATTTTATATGATATTTTAAAGTAAATTTATGTGATTTTAGGCGTGTTTCCCTTGGTTTTGTTTTATAAAAATGATGAAAATGAGATTTTGGTTTTAATTGTGAACACTGCGATTTTTAGGGCTGGTTTTAAATTGTATATTTATTTCTTTGTTAGGATTGATTTTATTTTTAGGATTTGTGGTGTTTTTGAGTCCCGGGGATTCGTCATAGGCAGTGCGGTAAGTTTCTAAGGAACACACACATATCCCCAGGTATGGATATGTATATATATATATGTTTCTTCTGTGTGTATGTTCCCTCATGGTGCAAGGAACACATGAATGAATTTAAGGATATATATATATATATATATGGATGTGCGCACAAGCGAGAGAACTTCCATTTGAGTTAGAAAGCATGGTATGACCATTGTTTGAGGGAGGCATTTCCAATATTTCCTTTCCATAATGGTTCATTGACAGCTTCATGTTTTCAATTACTTCTTAAAGGTTAATTTCACCTCTATTAAATTTATGGTTTGATGTGATTAGAGGTTTTTGTTAGAATTTACTAAAAATAAGTTTTTCGAGGGTATTGTGAGAATTTCCCAAGTTACGATGCCTTTGATGTTTATTTTAAACACTGTGGTTCATCAGAGTGGGATTGGGGGTTTCCACTAAATTTTTTAATAACTTTATAATATTTTCTATAAATTGTTTTATTCATTTATAAAAGTTCTTACAAAAATTTATTTATAAATTTTTTATTCTGTTTATAAATATTTTTATAAGTTGTTTGGTTTGTTCTGAAGTAATTTTATGGGTTTATTTTGGAGTATGATTAGAAAGAACAATTCATGTTTTGATGTATAAATTTAAAAGTAGTATTGGTAATATGTTTTGGGTAAATGTGTTTAGACATGTTGAATCAATGGCCAATTTGGCACTTTTAACTCATGGGTGAAGTTATGTTAACTTTTAGAATGGTTTGCATTTTGAAGTTGTGTGTTCTTATTCGATGTTTTTAAATGGTTTTAGAAAATGGTTTTGACATGGATGTGACTTGATGGTCCGGTTGGAACTTATTTTATTGTTAAGTGACTGAATGTGTTTTTGGGGGTGCTTCTGTCTAGGGTAGCCATTTATATGTGAATGTATCAGAAGCTTCTGTGTTTGGGGTTGGCAAGTGTGGTGAGATGAGTCACGCGTGTGAGGGCCTTCTACTTACACAATATTATTATAAACCACCATGGGTTCCTGGGCATATTTTAGTTGATCGAGTGATAGTTTCTTATTAGAAACTATTATACCGGTTTGTACCCACTGGTAGGTATAGAGGCCAAATGGGGAGTCTCGCTGGTTTCTTTTTCTACAAGGGCATCCAGTTGGTTATAGAAATAGGAGCTTCACCATAGGCCAGAAGGTGGTTCCGAATTGAGTACATACAGGGGGCTTCTAGGGATGTTTAGGATCACAAATGGTTACTTTATTATTTACATTTCTTGTTTACTTTCATATATACCTATTAGTTTATTTCTAGTTTGTACTGTTTATTCATTTCTTTTAGCATAACGTTGGTCTTTATTCCATGGTTTTGTTTATAAAATTTCAAATAGTTTTAGAAGTGGTATGTAGAATGTGTTGGGTTTTCAATATTTGGGAAAACATGTTGCTTTTTTTAAAATGTGAAAAACCAAATTTCATAATTGTATTTAAAACATGTGTTTATGTAATTATTATAGAAAGTGAACTTTTGGAATCAGTGGATTATTCCTGGCATCCATACTAAGCATCTTAGTGCTCACACCTATCATATATTTCAATTTATTGGTTCATTTTCTTATTCTGGTTCCTGGTTTAGCTACTCAATGCTGGATCATACTTGGTTCTGAGTTGGGTGGTGACCTGAAGGGTCATAATGAGGTATGTAAAGTTTTTTTCTTTCCTCTTCTAATTGTACTTTCTTATAATACATCTTTACCTTTTTTGTTATCTTTTTTTCATGGGCCAAATAACTTCCAAAAGTTATATTTTTATGCCTAACACTAGTTTACAACCCATGAGGATTTGGAACACCCCTCAGGACATGCCGCGGGCCGGCTCGGGTGACCAGTTTGGGGTTGACCCAGGTTGTTTCGTGAAAGTACATGATCAATTTTCCTGGGGATTATTAATATTAAATAGATTAAATAGGTAGATAATTATATGGGATATAATCATTGACTAACTCTAAATTAGTTCATAAGTTTTACACATGTGACTCCCACTTTGGAAATGAAGCTCTAATTTTTGAAATTACTGTGCATATGTAAAATATTTTGATGTTTCTATGCATAAAAAAACTATATAATTAGAGTTTGAGAAAAACAGTACAGAATATAAAAATATCTAGGATATTTTATTCTTAAAGATGAAAAATATTTCTATAATTACATACAACTAGATTTTGGCATCCAGAACATTACCGTACTGATCTGGTGCCTCCAATGTGACCTCTAAGGCCTCGAAATTAAAATCTTATCTATCTAACTGATTTTTTTGTACTACATTTTCCTATGTTTTCTGTGTAAATGTTTTATTTGATTTTTTATTTTCAATTAAATTTTGGACATTAGTGTTGGGTTATACTACCCCTATACAAGGTATATTTGGTTGTATCCTGGTCTGATAAAAGGCTGGGGTTTTCAGTTGTGCCTTAGTCTAAATAGTGGAATGTTTGATTCTTCCTCCCTTTCAAAAGTAAGGTTCTGGGATGTTCGTATATTTACGAAAATTTTGGGAACGGGATTGTGAATCTAGGTTTAATAAATACATTGATTTTTTTTGTAATTCAAGGTGTCAAAAATTCTATTGTAAAGGGTTTTAAATCCCCTGAAAAAGTGTGGTCAATTATGTAGTGGGTGAA
Source organism: Viscum album (assembly GCA_963277665.1). Lineage (NCBI taxonomy): Eukaryota > Viridiplantae > Streptophyta > Magnoliopsida > Santalales > Viscaceae > Viscum > Viscum album. The sequence goes on along the minus strand of OY728137.1, from coordinate 1,384,056,821 downwards.
AAAAATTCATGTTGAGAGTGTGAAGAGAAGATGTAGGATAAATTTGATGGGAACTAAAATTAAAATAATTGTGTTTATTTTTTTTATTATTTTCTTTATAAATAACTTTAACACTGATTTTCACTATAAAATGGACGAAATGCTGCATGCCTATCAGATAAGGAGGGATGGGTATCAAGAATATTTTCTGCTTCAATCGAGCATTGCAGACCAATTTTTTTTGGCACCTGGTTCATAAAAAATATGCTTCTCTAGAATTTTTAATAAACAGAATTTTATCAAGACTCATCACAGGGAAATAGGGATATCTTCAATCTTCGATTTTTCCTGGCTTGTGTTCATTTTTTTCACAGCATAATGCAGCGTTCTCATTGGGTGGTCAACATAAATTCTTCACTTCAATTTTGGACTGCCAACTAGACTGGCATCCCACTTATTGAGCATTTCAATGCTGAGTAATAGCATATTGAGCACAATGTTTCCATCAAAAATCAGATTGAGCATATTGAGGACCTTCTGGAAGAGGTTATCTCTATTATCAATGACTATGATTTTATTAATCAAGAGGACATGCTACTATGGGAGGGCTCGTCGAATGGTGTGCTGGATTAAAAATCTTTTTATAAGAATCTAATGACGGGATAGGACAAATTGAATGGTGATTTGAACAAAACATGGCTGCATCCATCTAGATTTACACTTCTTTGCAGGCTCTTTCACAGCAGAATTCCAGTGGATGAAGCTGCCCAAAGGATGGGTATTTATCTTTGTTCGAGATGTTCTCTCTGTCATCAGCATGGTGAGGATGTTGATCATTTATTTCTGTCATGTAATACTTCTTCTTCACTCTGAAAATCTGTGCTCAACACATTCGAGATTCATCCTCCCAGCGCCTCCTCAGTTCTGGATTTCTTGCAGATGTTGTTTAATATACAAAAATCCAAGCAGCTCAAAACTCTTCTTCATGTCTCTTTCAATGAAGTGACTCACTCGATTTGGAAAGATCGAAACAAAATTATGCATCTAAGGGTGAAATACCATGAAGCCTTGTCACTGGTAGATGTTACAGTGGCAATCAGAGTGCCCAGTGAGCGGGTCAGTGACCATTTCTGCGATTCGGTGAGGGACCTTCTGATTCTAAGAAGATTGAAGGTTGCATGGTCTTTCCCTAAAACAAGGGGAACAATGGAGGTGGCTTGATCCCCCCCATTTAAGTGAAGGATCAAATGCGATATGGATGTGGCCTCTAGGGGAAATCCAGGACCGTCATGTTTTGGGATTATTTTCAGGGACTCTAAGGGGGATGCAGTGGAGTGTTGTTATAGCCCCGGTGGATAGGCCATTGCATTGGAAGTTGAAATGATGGTGCTAATTAGAGCGGTTTATATGGTCGATCAAAATCATTGGAACAATATTTGGTTCGATTGTGATTCAGCAGTGCTTGTTCAAGTGATTTTGACAAATCAATATCATCTCTCATGAAAATTAACTGGTAAATGGGTCAACTACCTAGAAAAACTTGCCAATATAAACTACTTTGTCACGCACACGTTCAAGGAAGGTAACTAACTTGCGGATGGCCTTGCACACAAGGGTACCTTGGAAGAATAATACATGCAACTGCCCACAGTGCCTAATGACTTGATTCATTTTCTGATTCACGATAAATGTAAAATGACTTCCTTTCAAATTGTGTAACTCCTTGATTTTTCAATATTTGTGCCTCTGTGCTCATCTTTCTCAAAAAAAAAATTATCTCCGATTTGATAAATATATAAAATTATTAAAATAATTTAATTCACATGCTTCATGACCATTCAACCATCCTCATATCAGGGATTTTTTTGGGTATTAGATCTTGGACCATTTCAGAATTATGAGATTTTTCTTATATATATATTGTTTCCAACTTTTATCATAGACTTAAACATTCAAGGAAAAGTTCATTTTGATATTTCATGATCTTGTTCTAGCATTGGATAAATTCCTTAGTAGACATTATTTTAGGAAGGTATAGATTAAGGATGTTTGAAAGATCATATGAAATCCCACCTCAAGAATTTGAATATAGAACACTAGAAAATTTTGTAAAAAATATTTAATATACATGAGACTGAACTAGATACCCTTAATACTAATTCTACTGGTGCATATTTCTCTAATTAAATCATGAAAAAATATATTTTAAAATGAAAATATTATTAATTTATCTAATTATTTTTTAGATTGTAAAATTGCTCATGATATATAGAGAATAATTTTAGTCACACATTATAAATATGATAAGATTAAAATAAAATGACATGGTATGCTTAAGGATGAGTATCAAGATTTTATGATGGGAAAATAAAACACTATAAATTGAATGTTCCATAGATTTATGATTTATGTAAATGTAACAAATGATTTGGGTGAAACATTAGATAACATTATTCTTATTTGAAGAGATATTACATATTTACTGAATAACTACCTTGAAAATAAGTTTCTAGATGAAATCAGGAATACTAAACAATATAATCTTGATGAATTAATTGGTACTTCACTATAATATTAATTAGAGATTTAAAATATTACAAATGATGAATCTTCTAAATATAATTGAATTTAATTTAAATATGTAAATGTTTCTAATTAATAATATAATTATATGTTAAAATTAAATTATATTGGTGAAGTTTCTCACACTACCATGGGAGTATAGGAAGAGAAAAAATGACATTAAAGGATTAAAATAGGCTATCCTATAGATGATAAAAAATTAAATACGAAAGGTAATTGTGTTTTCAATGATTTTATAGAAGTAACTTTTCATGAGTGGTGGATAAAATTTCACATGAAATCAGAATTTCAAAGTTAAATAAATAATGGATATATAAAAAGTTGACAAAGAAGGAAAAGAGTGAACTTATATTTGGATGGATCTATACTGATTACTCATATTCAAGTGAAGAATCTGGCTCTAAAAAAAGAAAATAACAAATCTATTCTTTATAGCTTATTCAAGTCAAGGTAGTAATCTTGATTCTGACTCTTCTAAATATAAATTTAATAAATGACAAATTTATAATTCATATGATAAAATTGATGTTTAAAAAAAGATATTATTAAAATTTCAGAAAGATATATGAATCTAGAGAATAATCATAATAACATATTGTGGAAAAAATACCAGTATTTAAGAAAATGAAAAGCTAAGAAAAACAACATGTATAACTATTGAAAAAATATATGATGATTTAAAAATAATTCAAAAGGAAAATGATAATATTGAGGAATATAATTCTAAAAATAATGAGGTAGAATAAATAAAAATTAAATCTATATTAGAAGAGAATAAACAACTAAAAAATTATGTTTAATGTTTAAATATATATCTTTCCATATTTGTTCATGGAAGGGAATGTTATTATAAGTGGTATGAATGAAAAAATATCTAAATCCAAGACTGGAATTGATTATTATAATCAATTAACATAAATATATAAGTCCTTAATTTTTGAAAGTACTAAAGGATATGTATTAATGACAACTTGTTTTTTGTCACGACCCGAACCTACCCGAGATCGAGTTGCAACTACCCCAAGCCCGCCTCCATAGGCCAGGGGTTGGCGATAAGCGCTGAAGGCTAAAAAACTCGGGGAGGCCTTTGCCTGAGTACCTGTACACACACACACACGTAGCACACTCAATGCAAAAGTGCAGAATAAAAAAGAAAAGAAAAGGGAAACTTCTATAAATACACCAAAATGTGCATCAACCTCTAAAAGTACAAATAAATTTTTTAAGGTAAACTGAAAAGAAACGGGAAAAAACACACGCCCAACCAGAAAGGTGCCACAACCCGGCAACATGTAAACAAAAAAACAGTTGGAAAGGTCCCCCACTTGGGACCTGACCACGACCACCGCACGTGGTCCAAGCTCCTGAACTCATATGCTCCACTGAAGTCACGACCAACCTGTCTGTCGTCTGCAAGGGCACACCAAGTGTAGGAAAAGCCCAAGCAGGGGTGAGTATAAAAATAATCAGTAGGATACCCCGAAGGCTTTAGGGAGGAACAAAGGAGGTACCTAAGGGTGAGCAGTAGATAGAAGATGGATTAGAACAAAAGTACAATAGAGAGTGCAACAAATAGTACAGTAAAGAGTCCATCTCAACCCAACAAGAGAAAGGAGATAAACTCATCCAGACATAAGGAGCTAGAAACGGCGAGAAGATTAACTTCTCGTCGAGTCTTCACTACCTATAGTAGGAGAGTAGACTCATCCAACCACGATATGCTAGACACAGAAAGAACGTGGCATACCCCGCGCATCTTCGCCTCTCCTAGAAGGAGAGTAACCAAAACCCGAGAAAATGGGTACCAGAAACATGGTATATACAAAAACATATGCTCAATAAGAAGCCCGAACAAAGTTGTAAGGGGATCTCCATCCTGTAGCTCAGCCCAAGAAAATTGAGTCGCCAACAGTCCTAGAAGTAACACAATCGATGCCCAGCATCATGCACGTCTGCCCCGAACTACAAGTCAAGGGGATCAAATCACCATACCTTGACACTATCCTCTTTGGGCGACACTGAATCGCCCACAAGGTTTTAGGTCATGTCACAAGGATGCGTCTCGGTGGGGAAATCGCCCCTCGAACTTGAGAGTTCCGGGTTAAGTCAAACCACACCTTGTCACTGCCCCGCAGTCGATAGGCCTCCCCGAAGTCAAGGTCATTCCATCACTGACCCGTACAATCAAGGGTCCCGCTCCGGTAATAATGGAGGACAGTCACAGACTAGCCTAGTAGATAGGACTGAGTCTAGAATGTCAATGGGTGACCCACTGCTCAGCCCTACTGGAGGGTAAACCCTAACAAGATATCGGGTGACCCACTGCCCAGCCCCGCTGGAGGGTAGACCTGGAATAAGTCGACAGGCGACCCACTGCCCAGCCCTGCTGGAGGGTAGACCTGGAATAAGTCGACGAGTGACCCACTGCCCAGCCCTGATGGAGGGTAAACCCGGAACAAGGCGAAAGGCAACCCACTGCCCAGCCCTACTGTAGGGTAGACCTGAATCAAGACGACGGGCGACCCACTACCCAGTCTTTGCTCGATGGTAGACCCTCAAGAGTCGTCAGGTGACCCACTGCCTAGTCTCTGCTAAAGGGTAAACCCTGAGAAGTTCATGAGCAACCCACTGCCCAGCCTTGCTAGAGGGTAAACCCGAAGAAGTCAATGAGTAACCCACTACCCAGCCCCGCTAGAGGGTAAACCCAGAATTGCTCTGGCCATCTCTACTAGATGGTACAACACTAGCCAACCGAACACAGAGTGGGTATCGTGCAACCACCCGACTCCAGAACAAAAAAGGGGAAACCACTCAACCCTACTGATGTAAACCATCTAGAAGAGGACCAGGGGAAAACACAACCCTACTAGTCAAACAAACAAGTACAGAGCCAGGGAAAGACTCAACCCTGCTGGTCAAAAGACGAGAACCGAGGAACCCTTTACGTCGCGAGAGGTCAAAAATATGTATTTCAGAACATGGAACACACATGGGGACCACACGACGTGTGTCCCCAAGCTAACCCCAACCAAGCGCACAAAAAATCTCAGTTACAACCATCCACATTTACCTCCCAGGTTTCTCACATACTCCCAGAGTATCCAAGGTCTCCAGCCCAAAGTCTAACATGCACACGGTACCCAACTTCCACATGAAGGCCGTAAACATAACAACTCCAACTTGCCACCTCAGTGGCCCAGGAATGGCTATATACATCTCTTCAAGCATATACATCACTCACACGAGAGTTCTCGCGATCACACACCAAGGGTCCGCTACAAACATGATAGAAGAACTACCACCTGGGCACCTTCACAATTCCACATTTAATAAGACCGCGCAAGAGGCTCCGCACAACCAAACGAATCATACCTTTGTAATCCTTGCAAAAAAACACGTGAGATATACTAATTACTAACCTCAAACGGATATCCGACGGAAAGGTCGCCAACACCACCTCATGCCCGAACGACGTCCCGTGATCCCGAGCCTCGACCCCAAAAATAGTCGTGCGCATCGCACCATTGTGATCCCCTTGGGAAAACACGTCAAAAGAACTACTCACTTGAGTGAAATGGATATCCGGAGAAAAAGGTGCATTCCGGTGCACCGCACATGAGCGGTGCTTCGTGGGACCTGCATCCCGGTCCTGAAACACAACGAACAGATTGCACCATTGCGATCCTCTCAAAAAAGTACACAAGTTTGACTAATCACTTTTCCAAAACGGACACCCGGTGATAAAGCTGGAAATCACCATCAACTCCCGAAATGGCCCTCTCGGGGCCCACTCTAGTGTGCAGAATGAAAGTAGGTAGACTACGCCAATGTAATACCCTCAGAAAAACACCCAAAAACAACTGCTCGCACGCCCCGAACGGACCTCCGATGAAAAAGTCATGAAATGCAGCACGCAGCTCAAAAGACGGGTCGTGGGGAACGTGCCTCAACATTGGCCTCAATTCCTGAAACCACCTGGAAAGCTCCACCTCGGTTCCAGGGTCCCAACGCCACTGACGGCGCTTAAATCGGACATCGGACATGTCCGCGCCATCTAAAACAAGTTCCCCCGAAAAAAAAAGACAATTCACTTAAAGACACGTCGCGCCTATGCGGCCCCTCACTTCGGGAATTGAAAAATTCCAAAAATCATCTCAAAACGTCTAACTTGACACGAGGTCCGCGCTGTCGCTGACGGCATGCAAAACAGATGCTCGTAGCTAAAGATACGAGCGTCCGAAGATATAAGGGGACACCCCTTGGGCTGGACCGACCCGGTCCGGCCGGTCCGCCCTGCTTGGGCCGGCCCGTGGCCCAGGCGCCGCGCGTGGCCCGCTATCACTCGACCATCCAGAATGGCCGGTCCCGCTTCCCCCACGCGGAGACACACGTTTTTCGGGTCTCTGCCCGCCGAGGCCGCACCGCGACCTCGGTCGCCGCCCCGTACCGGCGAGCTCGGCCCGCCGTGCCGCCGCGCTAAGGAGCAGCCACCGCCTGCCGCCATCGAGCCCACTGCCTGTCCAGCCGAGGAACCGGCCGACAACCTTGAAGCCATCCGCGCCGACGCCCTCGGCCCCAGCCATCCGCTGCCTGTGAAGTCCGGACTACCTACCGGAAACACCAACAACCTCTGATTCCGGCAAACTTCGGCGAAAGATTGTGAGCTCCTCAAAACTTGGATTTTAAATCCGATAGATGTGTTGGAAAGGGAATAAAATCTACTATGCATTCATGGGTTGTTTTTAAAAATCTGACTACAATTAGACTTGATTAATCAGGCTCAAAGTAGCTGTGGGGAAAAAATGAAATGAAAACGGCAAATCATACCTTGTGGGGCTTCGCCCGACACTTCACGGACAGACCGCTGGAGTTGCCGCGCCTCGCCGGAGTTGCCTCCCTAGAGTGGAGGAGAGAGAGGGATACTGCCTACTGCTATCCAGGCGAGGAAGAAGAAGGAGGTATGGGGTGGGTTAAGTGTTTAAACAGAAAACACTTAACCACCCGCCCATCGGCCCGAACCCGAACTCCTGACAGGGTCGGGATTAATCCTCCCCTAGGATAAAAACCACGCTCTGAACGCAACGGCGGTATCGTAATTTTAATCTGAGGCCCCGTTCAAATGTTATATAACTGAACTCCCAAAGCCTCGAAATTACGAAAACACCACTGGGGCCATTTTTCATAGACAACCCACGCCCGTAAAACTTACACCCCTCCTAGGGTAAACGACACATTCCAGACTCAAAGGTTCCCTCAGTTTTCCAATCCAAGCCACCGTTTAAGATATACTTGAGTTTATCCATTAAAAGAATAAATAAATTAATTAATTTATCCGTTTAATGTTCCGAAAGCAAGCGAGGGGTCCAAACATCCCACACCGACAAGTTTTATGTCGTTCCTAGCGTAAAAACCACATTCCCGACCCATCCGTACACTCATATTTAGGATCTGAACCACTATTTCTGAGTTATCCCATTTATTTGTCTTGACCAGTGTGAACGTACTGAAAATTTAATTCTAGCCACTTTGGGGCTTGGAATCGGACATCGTCTGAGGGAGCTGCTCTGGAATAACATCAAGAATATTCCAAAGTCTTCCGCAGCATAAACTAGGTTCTTACATCATTCCCTGCTTCAATCTTTTCGTCCCCGAAAATAAAAACTAGGGAACAACTCAGGGTACCAAGCCAACACCTGGCTCTTCCGTACCCAGAAGAACTCTTGCACAGCCCCCCGTCACCACACACAGACCAAAGGATTTGATCTGATCACGCGAGGTCGGCCCTTGCCGATGTCATACATAGGAGCACACACACTTCTTATCTGGTAAGCCATGTGGGAGATGTCGTGCACCCACTACTGACATTGGGGTTAGGGCAAGGTGGTAGGGAACCTCGCCATCCCTTCCCAAATTCTCAAATGGTCCGAAGGACCTCGGGGGTAGCTCACCTCCCCGATCAAACCTCTACGTTGCACTCCGCGACTGGAATCACCGCCCGCAACTGGAACAAGGCCCAATGATTCCCTCCTTCAGAATATCCATATGGTGGAACACCCAAGGATATCTGGTCGCGCAAGGTTTCAAAGTCGATGTCCCACAACCAAGGCTCTCTTACAAGCTCGAAAGGAGAAGGAGTAGACACTATCGAATAAAGAAAAAGGTCTCATTCCTTTTTACCTTACCAACACAAGGCCACACCGACGCCCTGTGTCACCCTGGTAACAACCCAAGAAAGGAGTAGGGAGAAAAGCATTTCACACATGAAGTCTAACAATTCTACTGCAAAAAGTATAATATCTATACATCTTACCTCTTATCACCTCATGCTCTACAGGATCGTAGACATCCAAAGCTCGCGGATGTCCGCGGTCCCAACTGTCAGCTCCCGGAGCCTGACGTGGACCGCTTAGTGGTGATGGGAAGACCTCGTAAGGTCGTCCTCCACTTCCATCTCCTCCCGCTCCTCTGCTAGCACCACCTCTCTGAGTACTACTCCGATCATGGCACTGCCTCTATTGTGGTGGTGCACTTGTTGCCTGCCCGAAGCTCTCAGTATGCCTGGTCAGGTAGTCTTGTGCCAGATGACCTCTCCCATCGCAAGCATAGCACCGACTCTCTCTGGGCTGCACTGGTGCCCTCTGGCGCCACTGTGGTGTATGACCACGCCCCTGAGTCTGGTTTTCAGAAAGCCACCTACGTTGAGGTTCTGCTTGCCGACGCCCGCTAGCTGCGGCAGACGTCACAGCTCCAACGTGCCTGTTTCCACCACCAACTTTAGAACATGACAGGAAGATCTCTTTCACTAGCACCTACTCTAGAACCCCGAAATATGTGGAAATTCTGAAGGGTACTATGACAACACGAATCTCTCGGCGGAGACCCTACTCAAACATCTTCACTCGGATGTTGTCGTCATGGACCAAGTCCGGGTAAAAGCGTGCACGGTCTGAAAAACTAGCCATGTACTCGACCACCATCGTCCCTCCATGCTGAAACTGTAGGAGCTCCTGAATCCGAATAGAGCACAAGCAGGAGGGAAAAAAACTCCTCACGAAACAATAACTGAAAGTCACCCCACAAATGTGAAGACTCATTAAGAAATTGAGTCACCAAACTCCACCAACACCAAGCTGCTCCATGAAAAAGTTTGGCTGACAAAGCCACTATAAGATCTATCGGCATCTGCACAAGACTCAAAAGGTGAACCACTATCTCTAGCCAAACCTCTGCTACCTGAGGGTCTGGCTCACCACTGAACCTTAGTGGTCTCTACTGATGGAACTCAAGGAGTGCGCTCAACCTACGCTCAAGCCCTGCCTGCTCTATTGAAGATGTCTGCTACTCAATAGGTGGGAGTGCTGCTACCAACCCACCCGGAGAAAGGGGCTCGCATGATGGGTCCTGGACTGAGGCCTCGTAGATCACAAGGTCGTTGTCACAAACCAAAGCAGATATCCTGGCTGGCTGTCTTTGCAGAGACATCCTGAATATTATCAAGGAGTGTCGTGGTTAGATGGACATATATGTATATAACAGTGACAACAATGGGGAGATGACTCAAGAAGGAAAGTCAAAGACTCAATCCTATGTGATGCACAAACCAATTTTCCATGCAATAAGTTTCTCAGTATGCCGAGTCGACAAGCGGGTTATCAAGGTCCTAGTGAATGGATACGTTGGCCGCTGCACCATAACTGGACTCCCTGGCCTGAGAGCCGCTCTCGAGACACATCAACCTTGTTTCTCTATATACTAACCAATTCCACTTTAGGGACGTCTGAACAATGTCCCAAGGAATGAACCACCTTTGATACCACTTTGTCATGACCCAACCCTACCTGGGATCGAGCCGCAACTACCCCAAGCCCGCCTCCATAGGCCAGGGGTTGGTGACAAGCACCGAAGGCTAAAAAACTCAGTGAGGCCTTTTCCTGAGTACCTGTACACACACACAAACGCAGAACAGTCAATGAAAAAGTGCATAGTAAAAATAAAAGCAAAGGGAAACTACTATAAATAAACCACAATGTGCATCGGCCTCTAAAAGTACAAAGAAAGTGTTGAAGGTAAACTGAAATGAAAAGGGGAAAAACATTTGCCCAACCAGAAAGGTGCCACAACCCGCCAAAAGGTAAACAAAAACAAACAGCTGGAAGGGTCCCCCACCTGAGACCTGATCACGACCACCACGAGCGGTCCAAGCACTTGAACTCCTAAGCTCCACTAATGTCACGACCAACCTATCTGTCGTCTGCAAGGGAACACCAAGTGCGGGAAAAGCCCAAGTAGGGGTGAGTATTAAAATACTCAGTAGGATACCCCGAAGGCTCGAGGGAGCAACAAAGGAGGTAACGAAGGGTGAGCAGTAGATCAAACAGGGAGTAGAACAGAAGTACAACAGAGAGTGTAGCAAATAGTATAGTAAAGAGTCCAGCTCAACCCAACAAGAGAAAGAAGATAGACTCGTCCAGACATAAGGAGCTGGAAACGGTGAGAAGATGAACTTCTTGTCAAGTCTTCGCTACCTATAGCAGGAGAGTAGACTCGTCCAACCATGAGAAGCTAGACACGGAAAGCAGGTGGCATACCCCACACGCCTTTGCCTCTCCTGGAAGGAGAGTAACCAAAACCTGGGAAAAAGGGTACCAGAAACATGGTATATACAAATAAATATGCTCAATAAGAATCCCGAACATGGTCATAAGGGGATCTCCATCTCGTATCTCAGCCCAAGAAAAGTGAGTCACCAACAGTCCCAAAAGTAACACCATCGATGCCCAGCATCTCGCACGTCTGCCCCGAACTATAAGTCAAGGGGCTCAAATCACCGCACCTTGACACTATCCTCTATGGGCGGCACTGACTCACTCAAACTGTTTTAGGTCGTGTCACAAGGACGCGTCTCGGTGGTGAAAGTACCCCTCGTACTTGAGAGTTCTGGGTTAAGTCAAAACACACCCCGTCACTGCCCCGTAGTCGAGAGGCCTCCTCGAAGTCATGGTCATTACATCACTAACCCATACAATCAAGGGTCCCACTCCGGTAATCACAGAGGAAAGTCACAGACTAGCCTAGTAGAGAGGACTGAGTGTGTAATGTCAATGGGTGACCCACAACCCAGCCCTGCTAAAGGGTAAACCCTAACAAGATATCGGGTGACCGACTGCCCAGCCCCGCTGGAGGGTAGACCTGGAATAAGTCGACAGGAGACCCATTGCCCAGCCCTGCTGGAGGGTAGACCTAGAAGAAGTCGAAGGTTGATCCACTGCCCAACCCTACTGAAGGGTAAACCCGGAACAATTCGACATGCGAACCACTACCAAGCCCTACTGGAGGGTAGACCAGAATCAAGACGACGAGCGACCCACTGCCCAGTCTCTGCTGGAGGGTAGACCCTCAAGAGTCTTTAGGTTACCCACTGCCTAGTCTCTACTAGAGGGTAAACCCTGATAAGTTCATGAGAAACCCACTGCCCATCCCTGCTGGAGGGTAAACCCAAAGAAGTCGATGAGTAACCAACTACCCAGCCCCACTGGAGGGTAAACCCAGAACTGCTCTGGCCATCTCTACTGGATGGTACAACACTGGCCAACCGAACACGGAGTGGGTATCACGCAACCACCCAACTTCATAACAAACCAGGGGAAACCACTCAACCCTGCTGATCTAAACCATCAAGAAGAGGACCATGGGAAAACTCAACCTTGTTGGTCAATCAAACGAGCACAGAGTCAGGGGAAGACTCAACCCTGCTGGTCAAAAGTCGAGAACTGAGGAACCCTCTACGTCGCGAGAGGTCAAAAGTACGTAAAGTAGACCACGACATGCACATGAGGCCCACAAGACGTGTGGCCCCAAGTTAACCCCAACCAAGCACACAAACATTCTCAGGTACAACCATCAACATGTACCTCCCAGCGTTATCGCATACTCCCAGAGTATGCCACGTCTCCAGCCCAAAGGCTAACATGCACACGACACCCAATTTCCACACGAAGGGTGTAAATGTAACAACTCCAACATGCCACCTCATTGGCCTAGGAACGGCCAAATACATCTCTTCAAGCATATACATCACTCACATGGGAGTGCACACGATCACACCCCAAGGGTCTGCTATAAACACGGTAGAAGAACCGCCACTGGGGCACCTTCACAATTCCACATTTAATAAGATCGTGCAAGAGGCTACGCACAACCAAACGGATTGTAACGTTGTAATCCTCGTGAAAAATTACCTGAGATAGACTACTCACTAGCCTCAAATGGATATCTGATAGAAAGGTCTCCAACACCGCCTCACGCCCGAACGACGTCCTGTGATCCCGAGCCTCGGTCCCAAAAACAGTCGGGCGCATCGCACCATTGCGATCCCCTCAGTAAAACACATCAAAAGCACTACTCACTTGAGTGAAACAGATATCCGGAAAAAAAGGTGCATTCTGGTCACCGTACATGAGCGGTGCTTCGTGGGACCTACATCCCAGTCCCGAAACACAACGAACGGATTGTGCCGTTGCGATCCTCTCGAAAAAGTACACAAGTTCGACTAATCACATGTCCAAAATGGACACCTGGTGATAAAGCTGGAAATCACCGTCAACTCCCGAAACGGCCCTCAGGGGCCCGTAGTGGTGTGCATAATTAAAGCAGGTAGACTACACCAATGTAATGCCCTCAAAAAAACACCCAAAAACGACTGCTCGCACGCCCCTAACGGACGTTCGATGAAAAAGTCGTGAAATGCTGCACGCAGCTCAAAATACGGGCCATGGGGCCCACGCCTCAACTTCGGACTCAACCCTTGAAAGCACCCTAGAAAACTCCGCCTTGGTGCCAGGGTCCCAACGCCACTGACAGAGCTTAAATCGGACGTCGGACGCGTCCGCGCCATCCAAAACAAGTTCCCCCGGAAAAAAAGACAATTCGCTTAAAGACGCGTTGCGCCTACACGGTCCCTTGTTTCGGAAATTTAAAATTTCCTAAACCATCTCAAAAATTCCGCCTTGACGCAAGGTCCATGCTTCCACTGACGACACGCAAAACGGATGCCCGTAGCTAAAGATACGGGCGTCTGAAGATATAAGGGGAGAACCCCTTGGGCCGGACCGGCCCGGTCCGGCCTGTCCGCCCTGCCTGGGCCGGCCCGCACCGGCCGGCTCGCTGAGCCCGTGGCCCAAGATCCACGTGCGGCCCGCCATCACCCGACCGTCCAGAATGCCTGATCTCGCTGCTCCCATGCAGAGACCCGTGTTTTGCAGGCCTCTGTCCGCCGAGGTCGCGCCGCGACCCCGGTCGCCGCCCTGTACCGGCGAGCTCGGCCCGCCTCGCCGCTGTGCTGAGGAGCAGCCGCCCCCGGCCGCCATCAAGCCCGCTTCCTGCCCAGCCGAGGAACCAGCCAGCCACCCTGAAGCCAGCCGCACCGACGCCCGCGACCCCGGCCATCCGCCTCCTGCGAAGTCCAGACCATTTGTCGGAAACACCAACAACCTCCGATTCACGCAAACTTCGGCGAAAGATTGCGAGCTCCTCGAAACTCAGATTTTAAATCCGAAAGATGAATTGGAAAGGGAATAAAATATAATACGAATTCATGGGTTTTGTTCGAAAATCAGACAACAATTATACTTGATTAATTGGGTTCAAAGTAGCTGCGGGGAAAAAATGAAATGAAAACTACAAATCCTACCTTGTTGGGCTTTGCCCGACGCTTCACGGACGGACCGCTGGAGTTGCCACGCCTCACCGGAGTTGCCTCGCCGGAGTGGAGGAGAGGGAGGGCTGCTTCTTGCTGCTATCCAGGCGAGGAAGAAGAAGGAGGGAGAGGGTGGGTTAAGTGTTTAAATAGAAAACACTTAACCACCCGCCCGTCGGCCCGAACCCGAACTCCTGACAGGGTCGGGATTAAGCCTCCCCTAGGCTAAAAACCACGCTCTGAACGCAACTGCAGTCTCAGAATTATAATCCGAGGCCGCATTGAAACGTTATATAACTGAACACCCAAAGCAGCCAAATTACAAAAATGCCCCTGGGGCCATTTTTCACAGACGGCCTGCGCCCGTGAAACATACACCCCTCCTAGGGTAAACGACACGTTCCAGACTCAACGGTGCCCTCAGTTTTCCAATCTGAGCCACCGTTTAAGAGATACATTAGTTTCACCATTAAACGAATAAATTTATTAATTAATTTATCTGTTTAACGTTCCGAAAGTGAGCGACGGATCCAAACATCCTGCGCCGACAAGTTTTATGTCGTTCCTAGGGTAAACACCCCATTCCTGACCCATCCATACACTCAGTTTTAAGACCCAAACCACCGTTTAGGAGTTATCCCATTTATTTGGCATGCCTAGTGTGAACGTACTGAAAATTTAATTTCGTCCACTCCGGGGCTCGGAATCGCACGCCGTCTGAGGGCGCTGCAATGGAATAACATCAAGAATATTCCAGAGTCTTACACAGGAAAAAAATGGATTCTTACATTTTTGATGAATGATAAAGAGAAATTATACAAGTGAGTATTCTTTGAGATTTTAAAAATCTTTTGGACTCACTAAATCCTATATTTATAATTTCTTATTCTCGAATTTACTTATAAACATGTTATTGAAATTAGTATGAGTTTCTAGGAATTATTTTTTTCACTCAATTGAACATAAAGTTTTGGGGGTACCAAAGTTCTATTAAATATTTCTTTGTATGATATGTGTTATAGAAATTTTAAAAATGTCTCTTGGTATATGGATGGTGGATTTTCCAAGAACATGATCGGTGATGCATAAAATTTTCTATCATTTGAAAAATGTGAAGGTGATAATGTTACTTTTGGTGACAATGCAAAAAATAATTTCAATGGTTTCAGATAATTTCATATTTTAAAATCTTATATCATTTCAAAAAAAAAATATGTTGAAGCATTTAAAAAAATTGATTAGTATTTATTTATTATACAATAATGGAATACATGAAAAATATTAAAGTGATAAGTGTATAGTTTTATTGAATATGATATTACACCCCATTGCCTTTATTCTAGGTATTTTTAGTCGCTATTTTGTTTTCTATTTTTCATTGGTCGAGTAATGTTGAGAAGGAATTGGGAGTATACCTATAATGGTGGATTTAGGGATTTGTTTGAATTATTAACATGCAACCTATAGTTTCTATAGTCTGCTGGGGGTTTACATTTCATTTAATAGAGTTACATGAAATATAATAATCACCTAGAATATTATATATAATGGGTTCACAACATACAGGGCTACATGTCTTCTAAAGTTTACAATCTGTGTAAATATTAATAATCGTGTTATTAATAAAAGGCGATGGGTTAATTGTCATATATGGGGATTGAAAATTTCATGATGTGAACTGGGGTTACAATCCATGTAATTATTTAAACAAGGGATTTAATTTATTCCACTCAGATGATTTTTATCCACCTCTCTTGACCCAAAGCCTTTTATAGGTGTTTTTAGAGTCCCATAATCCCTTTTGATCATCCATTAAGCGAATTATCATCATGTTGGTTGCAGTGTATCTCTCTGGGTAAGAATTGTCCCTATATCTTCTATATATATATCTCTATAATACTTGGGGTTTGATAGATCATCTTGGAATTTATGGATCTAAAATCTATTATATTGAATCTTGATTCTAGGCTGTGTTCAAAGATATTTTTTACTTATTCCCTTGTTGCTGAGTCCCATTGTGGGTGTTTTTTTCTATGATTAAAGGTAAGTGGTTTTGTGTAATCTTGTCCAATTTATTTAACCTTGAATTTATTATTGTTTGAAATTACTTTCAAATAATTTTTGAAAGAAGATTCTATGTGAATTATAATTTAAATATATTTGGCATGTAATTTTTGGAAAACCCCTCAATTACAAATGAATTGAAATCTGGGGCATAATTTTAAATTGATGTAATTTATTAATTGATTTGTCAATTAATTTGGAGTAAATTGATAAAATTGAATTGATAAAAAACTATGAGTGGATATTTTTGAAGTTGGAATGAAATCTTGAATGACCCATGATTTGGTTTTGATTGTGAATTGGAAAATTGGACAATTGAATTGTGAATGATGATTTATGTGAAAAGAATTTTTTCCCTTTTGTAGTTGATTAACTGGTCACATTTTAGACTCGATAGTTAGTATTTTATTTTGGACAAGTACACTAGGATGATAATACCCTAGAAATAGATTTAGGATGATAAATATAAGAAAAACCAAATTTGTAAGATCTTATCCTTGATGGGATTTTGAGGAGTCCTATTTTGCATGAGTCTGAGGGACATGTGTTCACATATTAGTCATGATCACTGATAAGAGACATGTGATGAATTTATTACTAGAAATGTTCATACCATTGGGAATATGACCATGGTACTCGTTTTGATGATTTTGATTATAAATTCCATTGATTGTGAAACTTAATTACTCAAGCCTAATGATTTATATAAACTGTGTATTTAATACAATTTTGAAATGTTTTCCATAAATCTAAAATGAAAAATATGGTTTATTCTAAACATTCAATTATATCACAATACCCTATATAATTAAAATTTAATGCATGTTTTGGTTTACTATTTTGGTATCTTATTATGAAATAGTTTTCGTGACCCTACTAGGTTTTTTTGATCATACCCTACATTTTCATCAGAAATTTGTAGATTTTATCCTACCAGGTCCCGATAAAGGGAAATAACCTCTTAGAGGATGTGGATGTTCTTGATCCCCGGGGGCTTAGAGTGATGTGTTATTTGAGTTGCTTGTTTTTACTAGTTATAATTTGAGTAATTTGATGATGTAATATTTGGGTGTGTAAATAACTATTTGGTTTTTAGAACTATCAGTTTTTAGGAGTTTTTGAGCATAATATTTTGTATCGTTATCTTCCAAAATTTTGGTGGAAAACCCATTCCCTATTTTGTCATGTATGATTGTTGGTGATAGTTTCCAAATTGTGGGTATTAGGAATTCACTTTGGGTTATGTTACTGTGGGATCAGGTATTAGGGTACCAGGGTACTTGAACTGGTTCTTGATAAATTGGTATCAGTGGTGTAGGTTGAACATCTTTCCATGATGTCAGCATACATTTTTAGATCTTGTCAAGGCATGGAAGGAAGTTGTGAGTGAGTACCAAGCTAGATCTCACTATAATGAGCCTTTAGTAACAATAGGTGGATTAGTAAAGGAATCATTAGGATTAGATCTAGTCTTTTACCGACTATAGATTTGGATTGGTAGATTTCCAAATCTTATTTTCTTATCTGATGGGATCAATTTCCCTTATTTCACTTATTTGAGTTATCTTTTAATTTATTAAATTTTGTTTACTAATGTTTTTTAGCATCATTCCTCCAAGAAGAAATGTGAATATGTCATATGAGGATGTTGATGATGAAATAGAATGATCTAATATTCTAATGGACCAGAATCTGGTTGAGCTTGTTGTGAATGTTGTCCAGGATATGGGATATACACCTACACCCATTCTTGTTGAGGCTCAAACTCTAGAAGATTAGAGGGATTAATATTGAAATCACTCTCAAGATTTACTATAAAAAAGACATGATATTTATAAGGATTTATTGAACTACAAGAGGTTGAGTATTGTCTAAGAAAGATTGAAATTCTGTTAGATTTGTTGGAAATTCCCAAAGAATTCAATGTAATGTTTTCTACCTTTATGCTCAAGGGACATAGCTGGATAAGTCAGGACTCAACAGTGATAGATAAAAATAATGAAGGTTTGGAATAGAAGGATGTTAAATATATCTTCATAGACTAATTGTATTTGGAGTCTATGGTGCTGGAAAGGCTATGCTGTATTTCAAATTCGGGCATGCTAAGAGGACCATGATAGAATATGCCAACCAATTCAGCAAGCTAGTATATTTTTCACTTGATATTGTATAGAATGAAAATATGAAGAATTTATGGTTCAAGATGATACTTTGATCTGATATTAGTTCATAGGCTTTCTGGTAGAAGATCGCTTCTTATACTGATGTGTTGAAATGGTGTTGATGGTTGAGCATTATTAGAACGGTTAGCCAAGGTTTATGAGAGATATTTTTTTCTCCTAGTGGTAGTGATGTGAATTCCAATAAAGGGAAGAGAAATCATGATGTGACTCATCATTTATCTTGATAGTAGGGTTCTTCTAGACATCCTATAGTTTTTGGTAGAGGCCCATTGACTTGTCTCCACTTTAGAAATCATGGGAATTCAAAATGGGTTTTCAATGAGGCACTAAAGCTATATTTTTCATATAGTCATTACATACAATTTTAGAAATTATTATATATATATTTTATTCTAAATGTAGTGGAATGGGATCATTATCATCAAAAAAAATTTCTTTTCAATTAAATCCTTTAATATCTAAGGTGTTCTAGTCATAAGAATCTAGAAGATTTTTTTTATGCAGTGGAAGAGTCTCCATTAGAAGAAGATATGGGTCCAATGGTTGTGAGAGGTACCACCATTATAGATTCATATTTAGAGACAAATTTACTTTATAGTGGTTCTTCTCACTTGATAATATTAACTCATATAGTGAATATGTAAAATATTCCTATGATTCTTTTATCTTATGTGATATATATTACTACACCCCTTGGAATGAAGAGGGCACATTTTAACTGTTTTCCTTATTATGTGTTTTATTTATCAGGTATTGACCTTTTGTGGAATTTTCTATTTATTGAGATAAAACCCCTATATATCATTTTTGGATAGATTGGATAACAGTTAAAAAAAATATTGAATTTATTGTTATCTTTGATTGGTATCCTTTATTGTGCTTATTGGTGTATGTTGTAACTTTCATGGAGAATGAGACCCAAGTCTGATCAGAGAAGAACATTATTTTCAAGAGTTGGGGAAGGTAATATTAGTGTTTTATTTTGACCTGGAGTAATAATCACTAAGTGATGATCTTCTTATAGATTTTGCTAAATTTACCTATGTTTTTTTAAATAATATATTTTTCCAACAGTAATGCAGGTATAGTTTTCAAATGATTTAGTTCCTGGTACCTAGCCATTATAAATTTCTTCTTACCCATTGGAACTGGAAAAAATGAAAGATTTTAAGACTCATTTAGATGATCTTATAGAGAATGACTTTATATTCATGAGTGTGTAACTTTGGGTGGCGCCTTCTCTGTTTGCTAAGAAAGATGATGTAACAATTTGCCTATGTCTTGATTACAAAAAAACTCAACTAAGTTATGTTAGAGAACAAGTATCTATTGCCATAGATTAATGATCTGTTAGACCAGTTTAAAGGGGTGAAGTTATTATCAAAGATTGATATTTAGTTTGGTTATCACAAATTATGAATAAAAGAATCTAAAATTTATAAAACCACCTTCCATATTAAATATGGAAATTATGAGTAACTTCTCATGCCATTTTGTCTAACCAATGATCCTATAGTATTTTGGGATTTGATAATAAATATTTTCCATGAGTATCTTGATATGTTCATGGTGGTCTTTGTGGATGGAGTCTTGGAATACTCTAAGTCTAATAATGATCATGTGCATCATTTGGGAGTAGTTCTATAAATTTTGAGAAATCACTGGATTTATAGAAAGCTATCAAAATTCAATTTTTAGATTAGGTAAGTGAAGTTCTTAGAACTTGTGGTCTTAGAAATTGGTATTTTAGTTGATCCTGAGAAGGTAAAAAAGTTATGACACGAGAGAAACTGCATATTGTTTTTTATATTAATATCATCTTGGGTTTATTTGGATATTATCAGAGGTTTGAAAAGGATTTCACAAAGTTGGATTCTATTATTACCTCTCTAACTTGGAAGGGTTAAAGTTCATTTGGTATGAGAAATGTTAGAGTTATATTATTAAGATGATTTTTTTTACTTATGCAGAAATGTTGACACTTCCAGAGGCTATAAAGGGTATGTGGTCTTCTATGATACATCAGGAGTAGGTTTGGGATGTGTTATTATGTAGGGTGATCATGTCACTACCTAGGGATCTTAGTATATTAGGTGACATGAAAGAATTATTTGAAACTTGACCTCATACTGGTAGTACTGATGCATGCAATAAAGATTTTGAAGCATTAAAATTTTGAAGAAATGTTTAATGTGTTAGACCTGAATATATTAAGTTGTATCTTCTGTCAAACATATTTTAATATCCACTAGAGGTTTTGGAAGGAGTACGCTTAATCTTTTTATTTTGATATCACCTATACCATAGGGAAATGAAATGTCATTGCTTATTTTTTTAGAAGGAAAATTATGAACGAGGCCACAAAAGAATTATCTAAAGAGGGGAACTTTACGGATCTTTTTTTATAGTTTAATATTGGTGTTTGGGAAATAGAGGATTTGGTTTTCTTAGCCACTGTTCAGTCGAACTGTGGTATTCTCAAGATGGTTGTTTTGGAAGAACAACTTGATGATGAATTCCATAACATTAGATACTCTATTTATGGTGGGGAGATAGTTATTGAGTTGACGTCATCCATGGAGGGTATACCATGTATTTAGAATCAGTTTTTCATGTCGTTATTAGTGAGAAAATCTGTGATGGGGGATTTCCATATTTCCATGTGGTATGTTCATCCAGGGACTAAAAAAATATTCTATGACATGCAATGATGATTCTGGTGGTCGAGTATGAGATGAGACATCACCGATATTTATTATAACTGTTATAATTTCAAACATGTCAAGGATGAGCAACATAAAATTTTGTTTTCTTTATCCACTTACAGTATTTATTTTTAAATGGGATGACATTTTTAGGGACTGTGTGGTTTGGTTGTAGTTTACTCAGAGAAAGAATAATGATATACGGGTTGTGATCGATAAGATTACAAAACATGCTCACTTTACACCTATTTATGATAAAATCAATGTTGAGGACTTATAAATCTGTATGTGAGTGATATTTTTTTGTATTCATGGAGTTCCATATGCTATAGTATCTAATAGGGATCCCTAATTTACTTCTCTCTTTTCAAGAGTACTTCAAGAGGAACTAGGATCTTGAGTTCTTTTGAGTATGAAATACCATCCATAAATAGATGGATAGAAATAGAGAACTATACTTATTCTTGAAGATATGATTCATGACTTTGTCATTGATTTTGGTGGGTCTTGGGATAGCCTTTTGGATTTTTTTAATGTTTTCATAGAATAATAGTCACCAGTCTGTGATCAGAATGGATCTTTTGGAGGCCTTGCATAATAGGACATGTAAATATCTATTGTTTTGGTTCGATATTGGTGAACACTCCTTGGTTATAACAAGCTCAGTTTGTAACACAATGAGATTTTGTGAAATATTTTTCTTGAATTAATTAAATATTTTTGATATTTTTCATTTAAAAAAAATGAATATTGATTTTATTATAGGAAAGAACTAACTTTGGATTGAATTATACATAAAAGCAATTTAATATTGAGCTACATGAAAAACATAGACTATCTTTTAGTACATGAAACACTATGTTTTCCTTGTTTTTATACACAATACCAAGTTCCTTCGATTGCTTGTGTAACACACAAGGCCGAGTATTACAAAACTATAATATACTATTAATATTGTTATTAATATATTTTTGTTGTTACCATCTATCCATTAAAATGGTATATATGAATATGAATAACTAAATTGTGAAAATTTTATTTACACATGTATATAAAATAGATCCGTTGGTTATGAATTAGTATAAGTAAATGTATGACCTATTTTATAGTAATGAATTTACTTTTCTATGAAAACTATTTTTCTATGTAAAAATATAATTTTATCTCAATAAAATAATGAAATCAATTTTGAATGAATTTTCAACAAAATTTATATATTATATATTCAATAAATTACTTTTTATACTCATCCAATCTATTTTATATGTATATTATATGAATAAATCCAATTTTATGAAAAAAGATGTATTTTTCTAAATGGTAATTTTACCACCTTTTAATGAAGAACCCATTTTAAATATTATTTTAAAAAATTTATAATTTTTTTACAAAATAAACTTCATTTTCGAAGAATAATATCAAAATTTACTTTGGGTTATTTTTTGTTATTTTATTAGATGTTTCATCTTTGATGGATATTGATAACAGTGAATTTTAATTTAGATCTATTTCTTCATTTAATTTATTTATGTAGTTAAATTATGTTTAAATTTGGTTTTAAAGTATAATTTGATCCATTGTACATAAATTTTTACAATTGAGGAAATTTTAACCAATTACAGAATGAAATTTTATATAAAAAAATTCCAAACTATTGGATTTTGTTTCTTTAAAAACCCGTATTATTGCCCTGTCTATGAGATTAATTTTAAATTTATTTCTGTGAATTATGTGATTTTAATTTGGAAAAATATAGTAAATATTTTTAATAATCATACATTATAATGACTAATAAGGTTACCTTAGGTTTTTACTAAAATTATTAGATAAAGTTATTAAAATTAATTACAACGATTAAGAGAAAAATTAGCTCAACAAAGGACCAAAACATAAACTTATGGCCAACAATGACCTAGTAGATTGTTAAAAATCCATTTAATATTCATATTTATAACATATAACCATTTTATCTAATTTTAGCATTATTTGATCCAATTTTCATAGTAGAAACATGGGGTGGAACTCTCTTTTAAAAAAATTACTAGAATGCCACTCCTCTTCCACTATAAAAGGACACTCATCCATCCTACTTATTAACACTTCTAAAGTCCTTTTTCTCACCCAAAATATGATAAAATAAGTTCCCAAAATACCTTAAAAATTATAATAAAGATATATTTTGGAATAAATACAACCAAGTAATCCCTTGGGTGAAAACCAAGAGGAGTTACCCAAATAAGAGGTAACATCATTCTTTAAGATAATTTTTTTGTTTTAATTATTCACCAAAAAAATATTCCTATTACATGATTACATATTAACCTAAGTTTCCTAAATATATTGATATATTTTTATTCTATGTTTTAAACCTAAACATACCCACATGTCTATCAAATGGGTAATTAACTTACTATTCTTGTGTACGGTGAACTACTACCCCATGAAATTATGTTATTCATTTTTTCCATTACCACCTCTCATGGTTGAAAATTATGATGAAAACTATATTTTTATATGATATATATATATATATATATTATTAATTTATTCAAATTTATTTTTTTATATAAAACATACCTTCATGGTTTCCATTGTGTATAAATACGATAACTTTGTTTGTGGACGTGTGGACTACTGCCTCCTCAAAACGATGCGATTCATTCACACTTTAAATTGAATGTATTAAGGATGGGTGTAGTGAAATTATATTATATATATATGACATATTAATTCTAGTTTGATGACATTATATATATATATATATATATTTCAAATACTTACTTTCTTTTAATATGACAATAAAATAGAGATATCGTTCATGCGTACGTATGAACCACCATCTCTATTAACAGTGTATTCCATTTCATACTTATAAATTTCAAATATTATTATAAATATAAATATAATAAATATATATGTTATTTATATCATTTTTTAATTATTTAAATAGTTAAATCATGGTATAAGTAAGAGGATGAAGAATAAAAAGTCAAGACATATATGAAAAATAAAGTAGATATTACCCAAAACGTAATGATAGCATGTGATTGTTAATGAACGGGTAATATAAAACCATAATAAAATAATATATGTTATTAAATATAAGTATATGGTTTTTTGTTAGATTTATAATAGAATTATATTTACTATATATTTGGGTTGAATGTGTATGAAAAAGTCAAGACTTAAGGTAAGGGTTTTCTCATCTCACTTTTTATATCCATGAGATATATGCCATGTAAACCACTCATTTATTTTATATGGTGTATATAATTTCAATGAAAGAATTATATGATTATTTTATAAATTTTATGGGTATTTAAATATCCATTTTATGATCACACTTTCATTGAGATTATGGTTTAAATGTTACGAAATCAGTAAAGTAATTTTTTTTATCAATTTTCCTTCTTTGAGATACATGCCATGTTATGAACCTTTATTTTTATATGACATTTATATACTACCCTTTAGACATTTTATATCATGAATATATTTATTTTAATTTTATTTTATGATTAATGTAATATTATTCCCTCATGGTAATTGTGATTTAATGTTACATAAGTGGTAACACATTATTACTATAATCTCAGTGTTTATTGGGATTATTTTCGATTATTCTTAAATAAATGAATTATTATGATCTATATATGAAGAAAAATCTTAAATTTTATTATCATATATTTATTAATTATATATTCATGTATCGGTTCCATTTTCAACTATATGGTTCTTAATATAATTAATAAATTTCTTTTAAGAAAATATGAATTTGTCTCTCTCTTCGGTCGCAAAGATGTGTTATTTAAAGTCCATGTTTTTTAAAAAGGTTTTAAAAATTATTTTATGTTTAAAAAGTTTTTTAAATGTTTCATTAATATTTTATAAGTTTTCAAGGAAAATATTTTTTAAAAATTTTTGAAGCTCCGTTTATATGTTTTTTTGGAAAACAGTTTTCAAAATGTTTTCAAACTTATTTTATAAGTTTTCATGGAAAATTGTTTTAAATTTTTTTTCAAGATTATTTTATTTATATTCAAGGAAAAATGTTTTCAAAAGGTTTTCAAGATTTATTTATATGTTTTGAGGTTATTTTCAATGAAAAAGTTTTTCAAAGGGGTTAATGTTTTAAAAAAATCATTTATCAAAGAAGAAGGGACAATTTAATTAAGAAATGTTTTAGAGGTTTTAAAAACATTTCATAAGGATTTTTCAAAAAAAAATTTCAAATAAATGGATTTAGAAAATGATTATTTTTAAAAAAATTTATCTCTAAAGAAATATAATTTTTTTAAAATCCAAGTAATATTTCAAAATTCTTCTCCATATAAAATGATATAATTTGTTATATATTATTATTTATTGGGGATATGATCTAAGAATACCATTCATATTATTTATTAAATGGTTTATTTTTTGAGGGAGTGATTTTTATAGCACCCATTTCTCTTCCACAAGTTATATTATTTTGATACCTTCTTTTTTTCACAGGTTATGTTCTGACGAAATGATTATGATACCTATGTATTTTCCATATGTAATGATATGATGAAATATTTATGATACCCATTTCATTTCATGGGTTATGACATGATATATGAAAACCATCTCTTTTTGTTGGTCATAATATCATGAATGTTTTATAATCTTGGGGAACATGTATGTATGATTTCAATAAGATATTACTGGGACCTATATCATCCTCTTATGCATTGGGTAAAGATTTATATCTCATAAGGGTATGATGGGAATTAAGTCAATGGGACTGATCTATTATAGAATATGGGGAAACCCAATCCACTATGGAAATATAGGGAAGCCAGATTCATTATGGGAAGATGGGGAAACCCAATCCCTTAGAAGGAAAGGACTATGACCGTGAATGGTGGTGTGTCCTACCCTATAGGTCACTATTGAAAAAAGACTATTCCAATGGTTTGGAACAATTGGTATAGGTCCCAAAACAATTGGTATAGGTTATACCAACATTTTGAGTGGTCTATTACGTGTCTATAATTGGTATAGGTTAGCTATACCAATGATTTAAAAACCATTAGTATATATAATATGAAACACCTATACCAACCATTTTCAAAACCATTGGTATAGGTAATTCAGAAGAAACTCGAATGGATTTCATCCCTGTACCTCCAATTTATATTCCAATGACTTAAATACTAATGTAAAATGTTTTTTAGAAACATAAAATTAAATATATTTATATTTCTATTTATAAATAAATTAGTTTTTCATGTATTTAATGTTATTTGATAAAATAATTCTTTACAAAAATTTACCTAAACCAACATTTTCCGAACCCTTAGTATATTTGTTTTAGAAATTTGGGACTTATATAGATAGTTTTGGAAAACCATTGGTATATCCATCACATATACAACCATTTTTGAAAAAACAGTTGGTATAAGGTCTTTAAATAGGTGTTAAACCAATGGGTTTAGCAAAACCATTGGTATAACTATCACCTATAGAATCTATTTTCCAAAACCATTGGAATTGGGTCATATTATGGTACTTATATCAACAGTTTTGGAAAACCATTGGTATAAGGTGATTTTATAATACCTATACTAACAGTTTTTCCAAAACTGATGGTCTAGGTCCATCAGTAAAGGTCTCGTTTCTAGTAGTGGGTGCATTCCCCATGAATTTCCTTGAAAAGTTTTTAGAAATGATACTTAATTTATAGGTAACAATATTACATGTTTATGTGTCTTCCAAAAAATTCTATGTCCCTTGCCTATAATATTCTCACATGGTTCATTTTATTGATTAATTTATGATTCATGACTTATGTAAATCCATTATTTATGTCGTGTCTCATGTTTCTGATCTTTTATGTACTTGGTATGATCTTCAAATATTAAGCTCATGTTCTCATACCCTTATTTTCATGTTATGATTACGTATTTATTTTATTTACAATTAATGATCATTTAAGCTCACCCATTTCTAATGTTTCATTTCCCAAGTTATGAAGAAAGGTTTTAAGTAGAATTAATAATGGGGAATATATTTGTGGAAAACATTGAAGATCTTTCACCATGTTATAATATTTTGGTCCATGTTTCCATTGACACTAACCTGTTATGGTCCTCTAGCATGTACTTTTGTAATGTATTGAATATTCATAAAATAGGATATAATATCCATGTATGTTAAGCTTGGATCAAAATAGTTTGTATCAAAGGAAATGATTAGTCTTCCTTTGGAAACTAGTATGGTAAATCTTTAGTGATATCCAATGCGATATTTCTAAGGATTTTTCTATGGATGTCTCTAAGGAAATGTATAAGGATAAGTTAATGTTTAGAAAAATGTACTAGAAATTTTGTAAAGGATATGGTGAGTGGTTTTATATAAATACACCCCTATCTGGATACTACAAGTGGATGTGGATCTAGCACATATGTACATAGGGGTAACAACATCGAAAACACCATATTCATCTACACACGATCCATAACTATTGTATGACAACAACCCTTACTACACACCTAGTTTTTCACTCCAAGGGGATATGCTTTATAAATTCACAAACAAGTTAAAAATCATCATGAATGATTTAAATAAAGTATTACTATGTCTAAAATAGGATAAAACTATTGTTTCAAAGATTAAATAAGTCGGTGTGATTATTTTTACACCCTATAAGTAATTTTTTCAGGATTTTATGGTTTTACATTATTATTAGTGATGTTCACACTATGGTTTATGGTTTTAGTCTACAGAAAGAACTAGAAAAAAATAGATTAGAATTGAATTTGATGGATAATTTGATTATGAATAGTCAAATGGGATGATCACTAGGGTGAAGGATGTTGTGATCATGCCTAATCATTTTTCACAAATCATGATTAAAAATGTATAACTTAACCACCTCTCGGACGCACCAAGGGAGAGGAGGAAGGAGTTCAATGAGATTTTAGGCAATAGAGACCATAGAGGAAAGATAATTAAGTTTACTTTATGCCCACAATGTAGAAAGAGTCACCTAGGTGAATTT
This sequence comes from Viscum album, assembly GCA_963277665.1. Taxonomy (NCBI): domain Eukaryota; kingdom Viridiplantae; phylum Streptophyta; class Magnoliopsida; order Santalales; family Viscaceae; genus Viscum; species Viscum album. The sequence goes on along the minus strand of OY728137.1, from coordinate 1,384,028,585 downwards.
ATTAGAGGAATAATAAGATGTTTTTACTGTGGAAAAGGACACAAAGCAAGAAAAAAGAAAGGAAAAATAAAGGGTTTATTTAATGTAATAGTTGATAATATTGGACTCGATAAGACATAATTAAAGGTTAAATTGTTTAAGTGTGGAATTAATTGTCATTATGAAAATTGATGCTGCAAGTGGAAATCTCCCAAAACTAAATCAGAATGGTGGATGATTAATGGTTATATTGCTAATGACGATGACAATATAGATGAAATGTGAAAAGTAAAAGGAATTAAATAATAGAATGATGTACACTTCTTATGTCTTATGGATTATGTGGGAAAATATAAGTTTTTATGTATTTGGATTCAAGAATTATGTTATATGAAAGATGAAATATTTAAGTATTGTTTAGTTTAGAATTTTTTCCTAAGGATTTATAATAATATGTTTAATTGTTATAATGAACTAGAAAAGCGATTTAATGACAAGGTGATGTTCCTAGAAAGCACGTGATTAATGGAGATTTTACCCTTAATATTCTGTTTATGTTAAGATTATGTTGTTTGGATAAAGATATGTTGGTTATGAATATGTAAATCGAATAGTATGGATTACATTGGAACTAATTTAGGAATTTTTGACAAGTGGTTTATGATATCATTAATGATGTTTACAACATTTTTGGATTTATGAAATATATTCAATAATAATTGGAATAATGAAACATGCATTTTTTAATAAGTATTTGTGGTAATTTTGGTTATCAACATGTTTCAAGGGAAGACATGATGAACATAGTAACATGTTTGGTATGTGAAAACCAGGATTTACTGTTACGATATATGGGGGATCAATGATAATTGGTTTTTGGGAAGTTTAGTGACATTAGTTATAATTTTTGGGACTTCCATCTTTAGGAAGGGTTATATGGTTAACCATTTATGTAATGGTTTATGTTAAAGTGTTATCTCGCTATATAAGGATTTATACATATTGGATAACTTGTGATAACCTTTTTTTAGTTATAAAGACAAATGGAATGACCAATCCATCTATTTATGGCTCTCAAAATCTGTTAATTCTTCAGGAATGAAAAATTCACCTCCCTTACCTGGAGTAAAAGATGAGGGGAAAATTGATCAAGGAAAAATAAAGGGTGAGATTGTGAATATAAAATGGAATGAAATCAAGTAAATATACATTATTTTGAATGTTCATAAACTTTATGAAAATGGATATTGAAGCAATAAATTTTATCATAGTACATTCATTTTCGATGGATTAAATGACACCTTATATAATCACATATTTATGTCTTTCGTTATTGTTAACTTTATCCTAAGCATGTACTATATTACTCTACAGTAGAACATTATAGTTTGAATTCTTTTCCATGACCATGTTTTCACTTACCACCCATGTTCTACAATGTGGAAACATGACTATGCATTATTTTGGTTAATAGTTATGTTTCCAACATTCCATTTTAATGTATGTTTTAGTATTCATTTATATGATGCCACTTTCTAAGAATGTAACATTTAAGTATTACACCTTTGATAACGTAGATAAATTTTGAGGGTGAAATTAATTTTAATGGGGGTATAATATTGCATCCCAAGATTTTATGAAATATTTTTTCTTGAATTAATTTATTTATTTTTGATATTTTTAATTTCAAAAAACATTGAATATAGCTTTTGTTATATGAAAGAACTTTGTTTGAATTTCATTATATATTAAAACACATTAATATTTCCATACAAGTAGCTTAATGATTAACTTCAGGTACTTGTGACACTATGTTTTTCTTATATTACACAAAATTATGAGTTCCTTTGATATCTTGTGTAACACCCAAGACTGACTTTTACCTAACTATAATATACTATTAATGTTGATATTATAATATTTATATAGTCACCATCTAGACGTTAGAATGTAAGTTATGTATAAGATTAACTAAATTGTGAAAATATTATTTACACATGTATATAAAGTTAATCCTTTTGTTATCAATTAGTATAATTGAATGTAATAAATTTTTGAGTATAAAGAAATTACTTTGATAAGAAATCTATTTTTCTATGTAAAAACACAATTTTTTCTCAATAAATTAAATAAAACACTTTTAAATAATGTTTTAAATTAAATTTATATATTATATAATCAATAAATATTTTTTATATTTATCCAATAGTTTTTATAGGTATAAGATATGAATAAATACAATTTTATGAATAAAAGAGGTATTTTTCTAAAATGTAATTTTACTTTCTTTTAATGGAGAACCATTTTAAAATATATTTTTTAACACTTTTATAATTTTCATTTGACTAAAAACTTCATTTTTGATATTTTAATATCAAATTTTACTTAGGGTTATTGTTTTTGGTATTTTTAGAGAAGTTTCATCTTTTGATGAATATTGAGAAACATTGAATTTTAATTCAAATTTGATTTTTCATCTAATTTATTTATATAGTTAAATTATGTTTTAATTTGGTTTTAAAGTATAATTAGACAAATTATAAATCTATTAATCCATTTTTTTCATTTTCACTAATTACACAATGAAATTGGATATATAAACATTTAAAACATTTAGATTTATTTTCTTTAAAAACTTTCAGTATTGTCCCATCTACGAGATTAATTTTAAATTATTTTAATCAATTTATGTTATTAAAATTTGGGAAAATTGATTAATTATTTTTAATAAGAATAATATATATATATATATAAATATTATAATATGTTTAAATTAATTTCTGACAAAAAATATCAGGGAAAGTGATTTAAATTAATTACAACTATTAAGAAGAAAATTATCTTAGCAAAGGACTAAGCCTTAAAATTAAGGACCAAAATGACCTATAACAGTTTCCAAAATCCATTTTATGTTCATATATCAACTTTATACTCCATTATATTGAATATTTACCATAATTGGATCCTCTTTTAATAGGAAAAATGTCACTGGAATTCCATTTTTAAAAATTTACAAGAATGCCCCTCATCCACTATAAAAATGTACTCACCCCCCACTTATTCAAACCTCTCAATACATTTGTATCACTAGAGATATGATAAAAAAATCTCAAAATATCCCTACCTTAATCCTATAATCATACCTTTTGGAAGAAAGCAAACCAAGGAACCCCTTTGGTTCAAACCAAATGGAGTTACCCAAAGAAGAGGCAACAACATCCCTCAATGTAAATTGTTTAATTTTCATTATAAACCCAAAATATTATTATTATTTGATTATATAATATAATTAGTTTAATAAATATAATTATATATTTTAATTCTAATTTTTATTCTTCTTCAAGGTCGTTTCTTTTGTATGGTGAACTACTGCCTCACAAAATGATGTTGTTGGTTTTTCCTTTATCACCTCTCACGGTTGAGAATTATGATGGAAAATATATTTTTATATGATTTATATTTAATTTATGATTTATTTATGATTTTTTAATTATTATACAGAACATACATTAAATATTTCCATTTTTTAAATAAAATTACTTTGTTTGTGGGTAGGAGGACAACCACCTCCTTAGAGCGATTTGATTGGTTCACACTTTACACGGAATGTATTAATGATGGGTTTATAGAAATTATATGATATATATGACATAATATTTATTATTTAATGATTATATATATATATACATATATGTCAATTACTTACTTTCCGAAAATATTACAATAAAATGGAAAACACATTCTTGCATACGTACGACTTACCATCTCTATGAACAATGTATTCAATTTCATAATTATATCGTTTATAAATTATTATAAATACAAATATAATTAATATATATGATATCTATACCATTTTTAACGTTATGGAAATAATTAAATAATTATTTAAGTAATATTATTAATAATAACAAGTCAAAAAATATACAAAAAATAAAACAGATATTACCCAAAACATAATGTTAACATGGAATTGTTAATACCAATATAATATAATGTCATAATCAAATAATATAAAAAATTATATATATGAATATTTTAAATGGTATATTTAGAATAAACTAATATTTATTACAGTAGAAGATTCAATATTCATGAAGAAAGTTAAGACATAAGGTAAGGGTTTTCTCATCTCACTTTTTATATTTATGAGATACTTGCCATATCCACCACTGATTTCATTTGTGTGGTGTATATACGTCCCATGAATGTATAATATAATTATTGTCCTTAATTTAATAGGTATTTATATATCCATTTTATGATTTATATTTCATGTGGTTTATGGTTCAAAGTTACAATATTAGTAAAGTAATTCTGTCTTAATTTTCCTTCTTTTTGATACATGCCATGTTATGAAGCCATATTTTTATATGAGGTGTTTATAATTCCATTTTAAATGTTTTAAACTATAAATTATTATATTAATTATATTTCAGGAATAATTTAAATTTATTCTCTCATGGTAATCATGATTTAAATTTACCTATTTGGTAAGAGTTTATTTCTACGATCTCATCATTTATCTAGATTGTTTAGAATTGTACTTTGATGAAATATTATGATCCATATATCATGAAAAATCATGAATTTTCATATCCTATATTTATTCACGATAAATTCATGTATTGATACCATTATTCTAATCTTTTATTCTTAAGATAATTAATAATGTTTTAATAAAATATGACTTTATCTCTCTATATAGTAAGAAATCCATGTTCTTTCAAATCCATGTTTTACAAAAAAGGTTCCAAAAATGTTTTTATGTATAAATATTTTTTAAAATATTCATGATTAGTTTATTATTTTTCAAGGGAAATGGTTTTCAAAAATTTTTCTTGATTTTTTTATATTTTTTCATGAAATATTTATTTCAAAATGTTTCTAGGATTATTTAATAAGTTTTCATGGGAAATGGTTTTCAAAATATTTTAAAGAACATTATATAATTTTTTAAGGAAAAAGGTTTTAAAAATTCATTCAGGATTTTTTATAATTTTTGTGAAGTTATTTTCAAAGAAAATGGTTCTAAAAATGATTAAAAAAGAATTTTTCAAAGAATATAGGATTTTTTCCTCAAGAAATCATTTAGTGGGTTTTAATATATTTAAATATAACTTTTTAAAATTGGTTTTAAAAGAAATGGATTTTTATGATGTTTCATGTTTTAAAAATTAATCCCTAATGAAAAATTATTTTCTTTTAGAAATGTTACAAGTGATATTTCAAAACCCCTCCCCATTTAAGATGAAATACATTCTTATAGTTTTGTATTTACTGGGGTTATGATCCAATAATAACATAAAAATTCATTCTTGAATAGTTAATGTTTTGATGAAGTGATGTTTATGATACCCATTTCTATCACATCGGTTATATTCGTTTGATACCCGCTTCATTTTCATAGGTTTGGATTTGATGTAATGATTATGAGACCTATCAATTTTTTCAAAGGTAATGATATGATGAAATGTCTTTGATACCAATTTCATTTAATGGGTTCTGACATGATGTTTATAAAACCCATATCTTTTTATGGGTCATGAGAAGATGAATGTTTTATTATATTGTGGCACATATATGGATGATGTCATTATGGCCTGGGTTGGAACTATATCACCCTTCAATTAATTGGGTAATTATTTATATACGATGAGATAATGACGGGAATCAAGTCGATGAGCTGGATTCACTATGGATTATGGGGAAACCTGATCCATTATGGGAAGATTGGGAAACCTGATACACTATAGGAAGATGGGGAAACCAGATCCCTTATAAGGAAATGACTATGACTAGGGATACTGGTGTGTGCCACCCAGTAGTTGTTGTCCCCATAAAGTTCCCTAATATGTTTTCGGAAATGATCCTTTAATTATAGGGAAATATATTACTTGTTTATGTGTTTTCCACAAATTATATATCTTATGACTATGATATGATCACATTGTTCATGTTCTTGATTATCTTAATATTCATGTCTTATGAACTACCAATACTTATTCCATGTCTTATGTTTTCGATCTTTGATACGTATGGTATGATATTAAAATGTTATTCTCATATCCTCATACCCTAATGTTTATATTATACTTATGTATTTACAATATTTATCCTTAATGAGCATTAAAATGAATCTATTTCTAATGTTTTCTCTCCCAAGGGTTTGAAGAAAAGTTTTAAGTAGATGTACTAAAGTGTAATATATTAGAAGGAAACATTGAAGGTATTTCACCAAGTTATAAGATTTTGTTCCATGTTTTCAATTATACTAAACTATTATAATATGTGGGTATGTAATTTTTTAATTTCATTGATATTTACAAAAAATGATTTGATACCCATGTATGTTAAGCATGGGTGACTATATAGTTTAAGAGACAAAAAAAGATTGAATTGATTAATTAAAGTATGTTGAAATAATGACGAAATTATAAATCTTAGGTTGATCGTCAGTATAGATCATTATAGTTTTTATTTGGTGAATATTTTTTCATGAAAGTTTCACTAAATTAAAAAAATATATGGATTTGGAGGCAAGGGAATCTTGCTCCTCATTTTTTCTTACCTTTTTAGGTCTTTGAGGAGGTAGAAAATTGGATTACCATTTAATTTCTAACATTCAGATGATTTTATTTCATTTTATTTTACTCTCAAACATGCTCTACCCAGAGCCCTACCTAGGAATTTTTTGAGTTCTCCAATGCCTCTGGATCATCTGTTTGGTGAGTGATCATCATGTTGATTATGGTGAATATCTCTAGGTAAGAAGTCTCCATGGATATTCCATCCCACTATCTTTCCTCTTTTGAGTTTGATAGATCACATTGGGAATTAGGGACAAAAAATCCATTTTTTGAATCTCTATTATAGGTTGTGTTACTATATATTACATGCCTTCATCCTATATTGGTTCATCCCTTGCGGGTGCTGCTTTCCATGACTAAAGGTAGATCGTTCCATTTAATCTTAGCCAATTGATTTAACATTGAATTTATTATTGTTTGAAATTTAATTTAACTAATTTTTGAATAATCAAATAGCTTCATATTGGGAATTAATTTTATCTTTCATGGAATTTTGGGAAAACCCAAAATTCTAGTTGAATTGGATTTGGGGAATAATTTGAAATTTAGAGAAATTTTGAATTGATTTGAGAATTGAATTTGAGTAAATGGAATAAATTTAATTTATTAAAACCTATTACTGGTTTTTAAAAAAAATGCATGAAATGATAAAAAACCCATGATTTGGTTTTGAATGTGAATTCATATTTTTAAATAGTAATTGGGAAATTGAATTGTGAAAGATGAATTATGTGAAATGAAATGATTTTCACTTTTCCAATTGATTGATGTTACCTTGGAAGAATGAAATATTTTTAAATTATTGTTCATGAAGAATATATATATATATATAGTTTTATTGATCTAGTGAAAGATATAAAACTATTAAGTATATTTGATCTGCATTGGAAAAATATATTTCTACAATTATATAATTTTACACATTGTCATATTTAAATTCACCATACTAAACTTGTAATTACAAAGTGATATTTTATAGCTTGACACTCAAATAACTATCTAACTAGTTTATGTTGTACTATATTTTTTATCTTTTTTATGTGCATGATTCTTTTTTTATGAATTTTAATTAAAAATGAAGACATTTTTTCGTGTAAAACAATCCCAAAAAAGGTATATCTTCTTTTTCATTAGTCTGGTAAAATACAATTGTTTTTGGTTATGACTTGGATTGAATAGAGGAATGTTTGTTTCATCATCTAAAACAAAAGGAAGGTTATGGGATGTTCTTAGTGATTAAAATGCAGAAAAGTGTTTATGCCTCCAAGTGTGAAAAATGTTTTGTATTTTTTTGGTGACTCCAAGTGTGAAATTTTCAATTGTAAAGGGTTGTGAGTCCCCTTAAAATGTGAGGGTACTTATATTGTGGTTTCAGTAATCTTACATTAAGAGTGTGAATAGTAAAATAAGGATCAATTTAATGCAAACTAATATAAATTTTCTTATATGATTTTATTTTCCACTACATAAATATTTGTAACTCTGATTTGATAGATATTTAAAATTCATAAAATAAGTCTATTCACCCCCTTTTTAAAATTTTACCTTCCTCAGATTGGGACCAAACTCAATCATCCGTGGTCTATTAAAAATTCATGTCTTCTTCCCATAGGTTTTAAGATGGTAAAAAATGTATAATTTACATGTATCTATAACACACAAATAATTTAATCAAAGGTAAAACAAAATGAAAAATTGGTGTCATCTATGGTACTCCAATATTCACATCTTGATCTTAATTGGTATATTATGTAACACTATACTTAAAAACATAATCTTCAAAAGTTTTTTTCTCAAACACACTTCAATTCAAAATACCAAGTCTTTAATAAATCCCTCTTTTAGTTCTCAGTACTTTTTCTTCTTTCACATTTTCAATATCCTTCGATTATCTATGAATGTTTTCTTCTTCTGCATAATATGATTCTCAGTATCCAAATAATTTTAAATTCATATTCAAAATTCAATCTATAATTAACTTATAACTTCTAATAATTCAAATAAATCCTTTTAATTTTTATAATGTAAATATATACCATTTAAATTAAAATGGATAGTTAATGGATGTCCCAAAAACCATAAAATCTGCTTGAGTGTTTCAAATCATCATGTTTTCTCAAATATATCTAGAATAAATAAATCACAAAGTGACACCTTACTTAACAACATAATAGGTCAATACTTTTCATTAACTTATCGAATATCTAGACGAGTCATTATGTGGTTCTATGCTTCATGGATCGATCCAAATAAACATCATTAAATAGCCACAATTTTTAGAATCATGATCCTATATGATTTGAATTTTAGGTAGTGATTCAATAACTCTTTTAGGGATCCTTTGAGTTTTTATATGTACCAAAATGTTTTAATTCTTCATGATGAAACTTAATACAAGTAACCAACACAACAAAAACATTAATATTCATGGCATGGATATTGATCCTCACAATGAAAACTCATCCCTCACTAAATTCACCCAATTCACATAAAAATGGACATATATGTTCTGTAATGTATTAATCATAAGTTTTCCCAAGCATTTTTCAAATAATCCTACTGATACTCTAGTCATATCATGAAGTTCTCTCTCAGGACATGACATGTTACTACTACATCAAACTACTTCAAAACCCATCTCGACAACCATCTTAATTCAATTACTACTATATTTAAATACTTCAGAACACATCTTGATACTTCTAAATGACTTTTAATTGAATAAAATCCAATATTACAACATAAGATTTTAATAATATCCTAATATATATTTTTTAATATCTCACTTCAAAATATTTCTCACCATGGGATCAACTTTATCATATACTCCATTCTACATTTTTTAGTTATTCTCATAATTGGGTTATTCTACCCTTTGATAAAAAACAAAAAGGGTTCACCCAATTAAATTCAAGTCATGTTCATATATCCTTAACAATTCCACTATTTGAAGTTATAACAAATCAAATTTAAATAATCTCTTAGATAATATGGTTTAAATATTAGTTAAGGAAACAAGATAAATAATTTAGTGAGGTAGTTATATCAATTAATAAACAATCTGATCAAACCTTTGAGATGATTGTAAATCCCCAAGAGCAGTATCTAACCAATATTCCTTGACCAAATAAATGTTGAATCACTACAAGAAAAAATAATATAATTTGTTTTTAATATAATAGGGATAAGTTCATCCACCCTTCTTTTATTTGAGGGAATTAGTTGAACTAAAATTTTCAATTAATGCATCTTAAACACATGTTCCACCATTGGTTTAATAATTATATCAAATACACATTTTTTTCTAAGAAACTCAAGTTTTATAACATTTTCTGTAGTTTAAAATTTATAAAATGCTATCAAATCTTAATATAATCCATATGATAGTTTTGAATTAGATTCTTTTTTAAACCAATGGTAATATTGTTTTCACACTGAATTGATATTTTTTATAAAACCACTTCATTAAGGTCTCCCAAGTATTTTTTTCATCCGTGTCAAATATGTGTAGGCCTCGGAAACTGAAATATACTCTACCTGTATTATAATCAAATAAAAAAAATACATTTCATACTTATCGAACAAAAATAGTTTATTCCAATTTAAAATTATCCACTTGTTATATATTTTTTATACGTAATGTCACTAGACCAATCTACATTATAAAAATGAAACAAATACAGATATTTTTCAGAACTAAACACAAAACCATAATTCTTTATTCCATGAATATAAGTTATTATTCTCTCCACCACATTGAGGAGTTTTTTCTTTGTATTGATCTAGAACCATGCTACCAAGAACATAACATAGTAAATACCTGTCCTGGTTATAGTAAGATAGAGTAAAATAATAATGATTATATTATATAGACATGAGACTACTTCCTTACTATCATTATTCCTTTCCATGTTTAGTTCCAACTACTATCAGAGTTGAAATTGTATTGAACAATAATATTTTGAATTTTTCAACACTTTATTTTCATATTTTAGCAATTATATGAATAAATTTTATTCTTTTCATTATATTTGAACCTCTAAAAAGTAATTCAATTATATTATCAATATAATTTCAAATTATAAACTCATTATTTGAGAAAACTTATTAATTTAATTCCACCTGTTTCTTCCATTGATGATTCTGTCCACATACACCACCACCATAAACTGTTATTCTTTTGATATTTTCATGTTGATCTTGTAATAAAACCATCTTCTATTTAACTAAAAAATCCTCAGTATTGTATCTAATTAAATATACTAAAAATGAGGTTCTTTATTTAGTATATACATATCAATTTTCAAAATAAAAAATTTTATATCCCAATTTTCAATAATAAACACAACTTGTTATTCTATAAAAAAACTATTCTTTTAAGAATCCATTTAAAATATTTGTCTTCACATCTATTTTGAATATTTTGAAATTTCATTGAATAAAACTAATAGTAAAATAATAATAAACTACATTCTATCCATTGGTTTGAATTATTATTTAACATCAATGCCTTCTACATGTTAATAACCTTTACATACTGACCTATCCCTATTATATTTCACTCTACGATTTTCTCCAAGATGGTTTTTAAGAACCATTTTTTACCAATCACATTTTGATGTCTAGGTCTATCCACAAGATCCCATGTTTGATTATTTTCAATATTATTGAATTATTCATTCATGGTTTTCACCCATGATTCTTTCTTTTCAACTTGAAGTGTGTTCTATTTATGATAATATCATAGTGTGCACCATTATACATATCTGTTAATTATGTTTTGGAGAAAATGTTTATTTAATAATATTACTTAGATAAAATTAAATTATTTTTCTTCTTGTTTGAGTCACATGATTACTCACTTATTCACAAATATTTACTCATTCAACTTTAGAAACATCACAAAAATAAACATATTTTAGATTCTCATGAATCTATATTTATCTCTTTATCTTCTTCAAGTACTTCTTCAAGAAAATTATTTTTAGAATTTTATCTATTTTCATTCTCTACAACCTTCACATCATAGCTCTAAAAAATAATGTTAAATATTTAATTGAAACACCTATGGGACATAATATTTGATGATATGAATAAACATTAACCACCATCTTTTTAAAACAATATTTACATTAATTACCCATTATATTCCAAATGAATAATTTTCTTTAGAAAAATATAAAATTTTTCAGTGGGATATTCCTTCTATGAAACATTTCATATGGAGTCGTATTTTCTCCTAGATTTTTTTAATTCTATAACATATGAATACATAAAAATTTACCCCATTTATTTAGAGTAGTGATATAATATTACACATTCAATAAAAAAATATCTTTTCCATGTTCTTCACCATAAAATTCCTTCTTTACATAACCCCTTTATTTTTGGGAGTTATCACTTATGGTGCTTCTAGTTTAACAATATTATTTTGAAGGTAAATTTAAACCTCCTAGGATGTGTACTCTATTAAATCGTCTAATTTTAGAGTCTTCACAATTCATCCAATTATATTTTTTTCTTATCATAATCTTTTTAATGAAATATAACACTTCTATATTTTATTTCATATATATGGAACATCCCATCCTACTATAATCATTATAAAATAAGATAATTTATATATCAATATATCTTATATCCCAAACAATTAAACTAGACACCTCGACATGGATCAAATTTAGAAAACATGATGATCACCTCTTCTTGTATGGATACCGATTACTAACCATATTTCCTCACATAGAGGAATCAAGAATATTTTCAAATCTAACTTAAAATTTAGAATATTCATTGCATCTCTGAACATGATAAATTTCTCCATATATTATTGATTAATGTGTGCTACCCTATGGTGAAAATATATTTAGGTCTTCCACTATAAAAAGATGATTATTATATTTTCTATCTACTTAATATAAATTTTCATTTATCCATAAAAATTTCATAAGATAATTTCCATCATTTCCTTTGATAATGAAACCTTTCAAATTTAATCTGTCTTCCAAGAATGATCAAATAGTATAACATACTATTAATAAATTATGATGAAGTATATCCACATAGAGTACTTTTTTCTTCCTCTAGTAATATCTTTCCAACCAAGTCGTTCCACTTACTTAAATATTAAAAGCTCTATAATTTAAAAAATGAACCATTATTTGTAATCTTCCCACTATATTATCCACTATATTTAGATTAACTATCATATGGGGTGGTCATCCAATATCTAAGATCAAGGTGAAACTATTTCTTGATGAATTCAAGGAAATTTCAACCAAAAATTTCCTTCTCATTATTATTCATTTTCTTCTAGGAGATTATAGAATGAGATGATATGTTTGTTGATCTATTCTCATTCTCTTTAAAATAGGAAATTAGAATAAAATTTTCATCCTCTAGAGGGTTAAATCTATTTCACTTAGGAGATGAATTCATTTGTATAGAATCCATTATCCTTTATTTTCCATAATTAAAATAACCCATTTTTTCATATAATTTATGACTTCATCCCTCAAGTTAAAAAATTAAAAAAACCTATAAAACGTATTTCTATAATTCTATTATATATATTTTTCTATTTTCATTTACTGAATACCAAAAAATTATCCTCTCAAATTGATTTTATCATTAATAGAACATGATAGTGTATGACCATGAAAGCTAAAAATTGAAACTTCATTAATGAAAATATCTTATAATTGTCTTATCGAGAAATATATTCAACTTTTTTATGACTCATTAGTTTTTGAACGTTATTGAATGCTAATAATGTTTTAATTTAATCTACATTCCATCATTTTTCACATTGGCTGTATTTGTTTTTGATATTCTAGTCTAAAATCCAAGAACACTTTTACTCATAAAATTAAGTATTTTAACATTCAAGATTTCCTTAAATGATCTTATTTTTCGTTCCCCACATTACATCAAAACCCAATCAAATAATTTCCAAAAATTTTTATTTTTCATTTAAACCATATGTTTTAATTTATTATTTAAGATTATTTTTTAGGATATAACTTCATCGTCAAGTGTTTCATTTGTTTAAAATTTATCTTTGAATGACATATTAAGATCATTAATGATCTTGGTATTTTATTCAATTATAAACCTATAATTCATAGAATATTTAAAATTTAGATGATTCTTTTTCGATTTTTCTAGTACATTTTAAAAATGATCAACTCTTACATAAAGTTCATTAACATAACGTGACGATTCATTCAAAAAATCTCCAATTTTGTTTTCCTTATTTATCTAAAAAACAAACTACTCAAGATACATTTCCAATTCCATCTTAAGATAAAAAAAACATCTAATTTAATATACACTTTGACAATAGTTTTTGATATGCCCAATATTTCCATCATAGAATACTCTATGTCGGAGATAAACATAGTTACAACATATTATAAGGGATCTTCCTGAGTGACCACTTATTATTCCTTAAAAATAATTTCCTCTAAAATTTATTTACAATTTAACTTCCTGAATTAATTTTTATTCATGGGTAAAAATTATTAGTTTTTTAGGAAATAAAACTCACTATACTCATCATCAAAATTTTCTGAATACCTTTATATTATGTGTCCAACATTTCTATGATGAAAACATGATAGATGTCACTTACCTAATTTTTTTAATCTTTCAAATTTACTCTCCATAAGTGCTAAGAAGTCATAACTTATATATTATTAAATTTTATCCTCCAAAATTAATTTATTTTCCATATATTTAAATGCAATATTTTTAGATGAATGTTATAAATATCTCTCTATCTTCACTTGCATTACATATATGACCTTCTTACCTTGTAAGTCATAAAGGGATAATTTTACAAGGTTCATTTCTTCATTTGTTGAAACATTCTGGTGGGAAATTTGTTATAAACATTAGATTATTTAATTTATAATATCAAAATTCTTAATATCATGATTGAGTCTATGCAATTCACTAAAAAAATATGTAACATGGCTAATTAATCCATAAACATTTATACTGGAACACATATATAGATTGAAAAAAATATTCTTCAAAACCGGAAATTTTTCCTCTTTCAATTTACTATGAACTTTTTATATGTTAAAAATATATTACCAAAATAATTTCACTCTTAAAAAATCCAACACCTTTATATAGATATTATTAGATAAATCTCCCTCTAAAAAAATCTAATCTTTACATCATTATTAAAAATATTCTCATATACTTCCATCTTATACCATGTATTAGGATCACATACAAGAATCCCAAATACTAATACTGAGTAAAAATATATCACAAGAGATATTAAATGTGATATGTTCTTCTATAATTTAAAATTGTACGCATAAAACGGTGGAACTACCATTGTATTTACAATATTCTCCATAAACAAATCCTAAGATGGATTCACCAATATATAACCAATGGATTTAATACCACTTGTTGTAATATGTGATCCCAATATACACCCTAGTGGTATTGGTGAATTCGGTTGTTTGGAAAATTCTTCTAATTTTTTTTAAAATTTTATCATGTATTCATATTGAAAAAAACTTTGAATCTATCTTTAAAGAAAAAATAAATGAATAAATTTTAATGTGAAATAGAAAAAATTATTTGACTTGGTTTACCCATAATATTATATCTCCAAGGGTTACATATCAATGATACATTGATATAAAAAGTAACCACTAATTCCCTAGTATGTGTTGGAAAGCTTTAGGATAAATCCATTTCTCATCCAAGAGCCAAAAATTCTTGTACTCTTCAACTAACTACTTTCTAGAGGGTTAAAACTATTTAATCTACGTAAAAGTTGAAATAAAAAACATCTATCTTAAAAGAAAAAAATGGTAAAACAATGGGTTCTCTCCATGATACTTCAATATTAACTTTCAAGTCTATAATGGTATATAAAGAAACACTATACTTAAAAATGTAATCATTAATATAATTCAGCCCAAACACACTTCACATCATAATACAACATCTTTAATAGAGTCTAGTGCCAGTTATCTCTACTTCCCCATTTTCTAGTTATTTAAAACCTTTAAATTCACTTTAATTTTTTTTTCATCTTCTTGAAAACAATATTATTTATATCCAGAGAATTTGAAATTCAAATTAAAAAAATAATACTATAATTAACATCCAAAATATTCTAATGAAAATCCATCCTTTGGATTTTTTTTCTATAATATTTCTAAAATTATTATTCAAATTGATAGTTATTGGATTCCCCAAAAACAATAATACCTCTTCGAGTTTTCCAAATAATAATGTCTTTTTGAATGTAACCAGAGTACATAAATCACAGTGTGAAACCTTACTTCATGGTGTGACAATTTATTTTTCTTTATCAACTTATTTAACCACTAGATGAGTTTTGGAATGGATATATGCTTCATGAAATGAAAAAAAATATGTGGAAATAAATAGAAAGAACAATATAAATCATAGACCCATGGAATTTTCATGGTAGGAGGTCACAATGTGATTCTTTCAGGGTTTCGTAGATCCCAACAGATGTCGTGAAGTGGTTTAATTGTTCATGGTGAAACCAAATAAGAGTATCCAAAATGGAGTAAACATTAATATTCACAGCGTGTCTAATAATATTCTTAGAATGAACTGATCCACTCACTAAATGAACCTCAGTTCTAGTATGGTATGGCATCAATGTCATGGGGTGTATAATTATTATGTTTTCACATGCCTTTATCAAGTACTTAGACTCCTACTCCAAACAAATAATGATATTTTCTATCATGATGTGACACATTATTATTATATCTAGCTACCTAAAATAAAAATCTCAAGACATCTTAATTTAAATTAATGAACCATTACATGCTTTAAAACACTTTATGTGAATTTTAATCACCTTTAAATTAATAGAAATCCAATATGACAACATGTGGTTACAATATAAACCTATTTTCAACAAGGTGCTATAACTTAATTTTTAGTTCAGTCAATTTATGGGTAGCCATACGATTTTGAGGAATAAATTTTGGATCCATATTGGGAAACATGTCCATTTAAAAACCCACCCTTTTTAGTAAGTAGTCATATAAAATAATTAGTAAAGATATACACCACTATAAAAAAACAACTATCATTCTAATTCAAATGATTCGAGAATTAAACATAAAATACAATAAGTAATTGAACCCAATCATACAATACTGTAACATCCCAGATAAATAAAGAATAAGACCCTTTTCAAATTTATTAATATTTGTGAATTAAATATTAATTTTACATTAAGGGGGATTCTATGTTCAATAGCACACCCAATACGCAACAAGGGGTTTCTTTGAAATCATACGTTGCACACTAATAATATAATAATATTAGTTTAAATGGAAGTTAACTCCTAGCCTTTGTATTGGCGGGAATGAAAAAAACTAACTGCAATATGATTATATATGTTTGTTAAATGTATTTACATTTAGCCAATAAAAGTTAGGGGCTTAAAATGTGAATGAATCTAATTTTAAGTATAATTTACATTAAAATCCCGATTTACCACCTTTTAATGGAGAAACCTATTTAAATCTAATTTTTTCCACTCTAATACATTCTATTTGACAAAATAAAATCCTTTTTTAGAATGGGGATATCAAAATTTTCTTTGTGTAAAGTTTTCGATTTTTTCTGATAATGTTCATTTTTAATGAATAATGTAAATATTGTATTTTAATTCAAAACTATGTTTTAATCTAATTTATTTATATGGTTAGATTATCTTTTTAATTGGTTTTAAAGTGAAATTAAAATATATTTTTACCATTTAAACCAATGTTGGTCATTGGAATTTATTTCATTTTGAAATTAGACATAAACACGTATCAATCTTTTGATAGTTATTGTTTCTTAAAAACACGCTATTTGTTTTGATAATGTGAATTAATTTTAAATTTAATTAATTCCACATCTATGTTTTGAATTTGGAAAAATAGGCATCATTTTTGAATTCAGAATATCAAATATAGCTTAGGCTGAATTTTTGGTATTTTTATGAAAAACTTCAATTTTTGATGAAAAGTGAAACCACTTAGTGGTAGTTAAAAAAATAGACTTTTTAATTTAAATGAAATTTTACCTCTTTTTTGAATTGAATTTAAAAAATCTGACATACATGGTTGTTATCATGAAGTAAAATGTGGTTCATTAAGATGAAAATAATTTTTGGTGAATAGTATTTTTTGACTTTTTTTTACCACGGTTAAAGGTAAATAAGGTAATTCAAGGTAAAAAGAATATTATAAATTATTCATGGTATTTATTTATAGTTTTTATACATAAAATAATATAAATTATTCATGAAACAATAATGATGGAGTATTTACCTCATTAATAAATGATTTAAATAAATAAGATTATAAAGATTAAAATAATATCCAAAAGATGCCCAATTTTGATTGGATGATTTTATTTCGAATACGAGTCATCTTATCTTAGACCTTAATGATTTTCGGACCTTTAGAAGAAAAATATAATTATATAATAAAATAATATTTTCACACTTTCCTAAAGAGCCCCTCTTCTCCCTTATAAAAGGAGACCAATTCTAACCAATTTCTCACACCTCTCAAGCCATTTGGCTCGTCCAAAATCTACCCAATTAAGCTCCCTACATCCCTCTTCTCTACCAAAAAGCATTACCTTAGGCATAATTCACTTCAAGAAGTCCTTTGGTTCAAATTAAAGTGGGTAACCCAAATTAAAGGCAACAGTTTCTCTTAAATTGTTTTCTTTTATTTTAATTCTCCAACCCATAAACTCTTTTTATTATTTTATTTTGTAACAAAAATAGTATCCTCAATATACTAGAATGTTGTTATGAGAAGTATTCTAACTACACTTACACACACCTCCATCTAATGGGTGACGAACATAATGTTTCTGTGGATGGAAAACTAATGCCTCACGAGACGATGATTGTTCAATTACCTCTTATCGCCTCTCATGGTGGCCATTATGATGGACCTGTATTTATATATGATATATATATTATGTTTATTATTTTCTAATGCTTCTGTACTTCCCATTTATATCACACCTTTTGGTTTCCATAGTGGGTTAATACGATAATCTCATTTGAGGTAGTGCAGACTACCGCCCCCTCAAAGTGATGTGACTCATTAATGCCTTATGGGGTATGTAAAAGGGATGGATTTAATGTTATTATATATGATATTATACTGTAATTATAATATACCTATGTATAATTATGTTTTAGTTACATTAAAATAATAAATATAAATGAAAGTAGCGTTCATGCGTATGTACGGCTTACTGTCTCCATGAACGGTGCATTTCATTTCTTACCTCCAAATGATATGTACTATTATAAATACATGTATATACAGGATATATATGATATATATGATATACAAATCATGAATATCATTCTGGATATAATGAACCATTGACCACATGAACAACATGTGATTATAAGAAGTCCATTTTTGACTCAAGTACAAAATATCGACAAAATGGATGTTATTAAGATAAATGATTACATAATGCATATAACATGATAATAAGTGATATAAAAGGAATAGAAAACTTGAAAAAGGTTCTTAATCAAGTATAAATTAAGTCTAGTTTATTATTCAGGAGATTAAATAATGATCGAGTCAAGTCGGACACGAGGTAAGGGATTTTCTTATCTCACTTTCAATTCCGTGATATTTCTATTGTTCACCACTTATTCATTGCATGTGGTGTTTTTTGTACTGCCATTTGATATATATTATCATTATTCTCATTATATTCATGGTATTCTGTGATTCACTTGGTGGTTATTAACATTTGTTCATATGACTCAGTTGATTACAACATGGTAAAGGGTTTCGTCTCACTTTTTATTCTCGTGAGATTCATGCTATATTTTCCACTATTTCTTTTTGTGTGGTGTATATACTTCCCATGATTGTAATCTTTATGTAATATAATTTCTTTTATGAGTATTCACATCTTCATTGTATGATCCTTTTTTCATGTGGCGTATGTTTTGTAAATTACCAAATCGGTAAGGGAACCATTCACCCTCCTCTTTATAAAAGACTTATTTTTGTTATGTCTTTAAATTTACATCTTATTATGTTGGGATATGTTCTTCTATATACTTATTGATGTAAAATGTATATCCAATTGATCAGAATCCGTTTTTTTATCACATCAAATCATCTTCTAAATTTTAAAGTGATGCCGTTAGGTTGTAGAATTTTTACAAGGGAACCTCTTAACCCAATTTCAATTCTTCGGGTTCAACTTGAAATTCTTTAATATGTCATCCTATGAATATTTTTGAATGACCTATGATTGTTTTACAATTAATATCCACTTATATTGGGTGTATTTATATTTTTCACACATAATTTTTTGATTTATTTATCCTCAATTTAAGGATACCATCTTTATAAGTGATTTTATCTCAATTTACATTTCCATTGAGACTTCATTGTTGTTATGCACCAATTCACTCTTATATGGTGTATATACTGTCCTTTGAAATATTATATCATGAATCCATTTTTTCTCATGATATTATAATGTTTTGATTAAAATTTATTCTTTAATTATTTGTAATCAAGTGACTATCTTTTTGTTAAAAACTCTTTAACTAAAATATCATTTTAAATGTTTTAAAGATTTATTCTTATAAATATTTCTATTTAATGTCCATATTTTCAAAATAGGTTGTAGGATTTATTTTTATGGACATTGATGTTCTCAAATGATAATTCATTTAAAAGCTTCAATGTGGTATGGGACACTTTGATTCAAAAATCTCATTTTAAATGGTTTTGAAAATGATTTGATAAAACATTGTTTATTTCAATATCTTGATTTGATATATTGGAATGTGGAAATGTTATTTTTCCTTTATACATTTGTCAAATTTTATTATTATGTTATGATTATTAGAAATTGTTTACGTATACGGGTGGTTCCGTGATAAACCTAGGGCAGGTGAGCCCAAGATAGCTCTCCAATGCATTGGGTAACGTGACGGAGGTAAACATGATGTTTCTCCAAAGAGATTTAGGGAATATACTTTGATGGGTATTCCAAGTGTAACTCCCTACATAGCTGTGATAGCTACAATGTATGTTTTATGTGGGTACCATAAGTAACCTCTATTATTTATGATTTGTGTGTGTTATTCAAAAATCTTATGTTTTCGTAGGGTATGTTATGATTAAAAAATATAGTTTCATTGATTTGTTTTTATTTATTGTCTAATGCTTTCTTTCGTTATTTTATACCCCTTACTGAGCTTTTTATGCTAATCCAATGTTTTTTTGAAATTTTTTCCATAGGACTTAAAGATGAATAGGGTCATGGATGGGATCAAGGAAAAGTCATGCTGTCTAAAATATGGAACTAGACATGTTTCTTTTTAAGATTTTTCATTTTATGAAAAAATGGATACTAAGTAGTAGTGTCTACTTGTAATATTCAAGTTATTATGTAATATTTATGGCCTAATTCTCTAAAACTCTAAACCTGAAAATATTCTCAATGTGAATTATTCATTTAATTCAATATTATATAATATTCAAGGACAAGTCTTTATAGTTGGTATCATAGGTCAGTTTAGATAAATTTAGAGGTTAGGGAACAATTTAATCATAAGCGACATTACCATAATGGTTAGGATTTTAGAAAAAGTAATACTTATTTTTATAAAGTGAATTAGTTTAAGATAACACGATTAAGTATATCTTAGTGTTTAACCTTCTCATACAATATTTTATGACGATTTTACTGATTTACCCACACTGAACTTTTTGGTTTTAGTAAGTGGATGGATATAAGAGGCACGAAAGTAACAGTGGATGTGAAGAAAAATATGATGGTTTTCTGAATGGGAAGATGAATGATATGAGATCTACAATGAGAACTCTTGTGGTTATTCTCAACTAACTATCTGGAGTCATGATTTACCACCTGAACCTTATTGATTTTTATAAGACATCATATATGCGAGAAACAAATCCCTACGGATGTTCAGGTAATAATCATAAAGGTAAGTATGTTCAAAAACCTATGTGTCAATGATGTGGAAAGAAACACATAGGAAAATGTTTCAAAGGGACAGAGAGATGCAATAGATGTGGAAATGAAGGTCATAAAGCAAGAACCTGCCCTGGAAAAAGGAAGCATCCAGTTGACTCTTGAAAAGGGAAAGAAGTTATTTCTGAAGGATCAATTGAATGTTTTAAATGTGGTGAGCATAGTCATTAGGAAAACACATGTCCTATGAATAATTTTCGGTAATGGGATCACCAGGATCATACAAATATTCATTTACCAATACCCAATGCCATTCTTATTGAGTATGAAGAAACTGACAATAACCAATGAAAGGTATGGATTATTTTGTAACATATGTTTTCCTATTATTGAAATCCTAGGATATGATTCATGATTTTGTTTGTAGGAAATAAGTATTTCAGAATAAGTTGGAACAGAATGGTTAATGGATCAATAATAAATATTTAATGAGTAAGAATTGAACATATATGAGTTTCAAGAGTTATGGTAGAATTTAGGATGGTGAAATTCTTAAAAGTATTAAGGCTCTTCTGATGATGGGATTACATTAGAAGACTTTTTATAGTATGTGTAACCCTGATGTTTGATATATGAAAATTTTATTCAAGGAATAATTAACTCCTTTTTTATGGATATAGTTATAAAGAAACATTTGGGTTTATATGATCCTTGAATTTGAGGCAATTACCAGTTAATAAATTTTGGGATGAAAAATGAATGTTATTAGATAACCTTTGTGGTTAAAATATGTTATGGTTATTTTTGATGAATTTATCTATTTTTGGGAATGTTATAAAATTATGTAGTTTTTGAAAAGGGACAACACGTAAACCGTGGGACAACCCGTCGTGTCGGACGAAGCTGTGGGAATCGAACCCGCAACCAAAGTGCGACTGGTATTTATTACCTACCACTAGACTACATGATGTCCATGGTTAGTACGACTAATTATTTTTAGTTAGATGATATTATGAATCAATAATAAGTTGATTTTGGGTTATCTATGGAAATGATTAACCAATCATGGAGGATATGTGATTAGGTTAATTACTTTTCAGTATGAGACTTTAAGAGTAACTGATGTTATTTAGAGATAAATGTTAAGATTTACCTTGGAAGATTATGTGATTAAATCCTTCAGAGATTTGGGATTCCATATTAGTTTGGATTACTTTGAAGAATTTTAAGGATAAATGTTTATTGAATGGTCTTTGTTGAACTTTGGGTTTTGTTAGACGAATTTTGGAGATTAAGAGTAGTTTTTCTTTATGTAAAAGTTTATCCTTTCGGGGGATTATCTGATCTTGTACTAAATGTTTTGGTTTTAGTTAATACCAAAAGGCAAGGGAAATATATAGATCATATTTTGTGGATTATTTGATTATCTCAAAGTTGATTATAGAACTTTTAATGTAAATAAGTCATCCTGAATACTCATCCAATGGAAGTAATATGAGTTTGTGTTAGAAATATAATGAAGGATAAAAGTCTACTTGAAAACTAATTGTGTTTCCTTATGTTTTTAGTTAAGCTCCTAAATATATTACTCAATGAAAAGTAACTTGAAACAAAAACTATTTCTGTTAATTTTCCTACTGGGGAATCAAGAACCGTTGAACCCATATCATGTTTATGATTTTATGGTGATTAAATTTCTCCTAATCATGTATTCTATGACTCTCCATCATAACTTGACCGTTTTCTCCCTCTTTCATATCCATTTTTTCATGGAATCCTAGTATATGTTGTCTCGGGTAACCTTTGTACTTCTCTTCCTTTATTTTAAAGTGATAGTTTTATTGACTCTTTTCAAATGTGAGAATTTTATTGAAGTTCCCAAACCCATTTTTAAAATTGCGAGGACACAATTCCAAAAAGGGGGGGAGGATGTAACATTGTAGATAAATAAAGAATAAGAAACTTTTTATATTTATTAATATTTCTGAATTAAATATTAATTTTACATTAAAGGGGATGCTATTTTAGATAGCCTACCCAATAGGCAACAATAGGTTTCTTTGAAATCTTACGTTGCACACTAATAATATAATATTATTATTTAAAATGGCAGTTAACTCCTTGTCATTGTATTGGAAGAAATGAACAAAACTAACTACAATATGATTATATATGTTTGTTAAATGTATTTACATTTATCCAATAAAAGTTACAGGCTTAAAATGTGAATGAATCTAATTTAATGTATAATTTACATTAAAAAGGCCGATTTACAGCCTTTTAATTGAAAAACCTATTTAAATATAATTTTGGTCACTATAATATATTATATTTGACCAAATAAAATCCTTCTTTAGAATGGGGACATTAGAATTTACTTTGTGTAAATTTTTGGAATTTTTCTGAGAAAGTTCATTTTCTAATGAATAGTGTGAGTATTTCATTTTAATTCAAAACTATGTTTTAATATAATTTATTTATATGGTTAGATTATCTTTTTAATTGGTTTTAAAGTCAAATTAAAATATATTATTACCATTTAATCCAATTTTTTTCATTGGAATTATTTTCACTTTGAAATTAGTCATAAACAAGTATCAATCTTTTGATAGTTATTGTTCTTAAAAACACGCTATTTATTTTGATAACAAGAATTAATTTTAAAATTAATTAATGCCAATTCTATGTTTTGAATTTGGAAAAATATAAATCATTTTTGAATTCGGAATATCAAATATAGCTTAGGCTGAATTTTTGGTATTTTTCTGAAAAACTTTAATTTTTGATGAATGGTGAAATCACTTAGTGGTAGTTAAAAAACTGACTTTTTCATTTAAATGAAATTCTACCAATTCTGTGAATTGAATTTCCAAAATCCGACATACATGGTTGTTATCAAGAAGTAAAATGTGGTTTATTAATATGAAAACATTTTTTGTTGAATAGTAACTTTTGACTTTTTTACCGCGGTTAAAGGTAAATAGGGTAATTCAAGGTAAAAGGAATATTATAATAATTCAAAATTACCTTAAAACTTGTCCAAAACTTATTGGTTGAGTCATGGCCGACCATGGGAATCTTTGGGTCGATTTGGTGACCCCATGGAGCCACTTATTAATGATAATGACACATTATATTAATTAATTTTATGTAAAGGCAAAAATGATATAAGCAAAAATCGTTTTGTAAATTAATTTTTATATGGTGTTATATAAAGAATAGTTTTGTCTATAAATATTCATTGGAAATATAATACTATTTCCTACAAAATGGTATTTTTTATAATTTTTAGACATCAAATAATATAAATTATTCATGACACAATAATGACGCAGTATTTAGCTCATTAATAAATGATTTAAATAAATAAGACTATAATGATTAAAATAATATCCAAAACATGTCCAATTATGATTGGATGATTTGATTTCTAATATTAGTCATCTTATCTTAGACATTAATGATATTTTTACCGTAAGAAACCGAATATCATTATATAATAAAATAATATTTTAAAACTTTCCTAAAGACCACCTCCTCTCCCTTATAAAAGGAGACCACTTCTAACCAATTCCTCACACCTATCAAGCCATATGGCTATTCCAAAATCTTCCCAATTAAGCTCCCTATATCCCTCTACTCTACCAAGAAGCCTTACCTTAGTCATAATTCACTTCAATAAGTCCTTTGGTTCAAATTAAAGGGAGTTACCCAAATAAAAGCTAACTGTTTCTCTTAAATTGTTTTCTTTTATTTTACTTCTACAACCCTAACCTCTTTTTATTATTATATTTTGTAACAAAAAAAGCATCCTCAATATAATAGTATGTTGTTATGAGAAGTATTCTAACTACACTTACAGACACCTCCATCTAATGGGTGAAGAACATAATGTTTCTGTGGATTGAAAACTAATGCCTCACGAGACGATGATTATTCAATTACCTCTTACTGCCTCTCATGGTGGCCATTATGATGGAACTGTATTTATATATGATATATATATAATTTTTATTATTTCCTTATTCTTATTTACTTTTTATTTATATCACACCTTTTGGTTTCCATAGTGGATATACGATAATCTCATTTGAGGAAGTGCGGACTACCACCCCCTCAAAGTGATGTGACTCGTTTATGCCTTATGTGGTATGTAAAAAGGATGGATTTAATGATATTATATATGATATAATACTTTAATTATAATATACCTATGTATCATTATGTTTTAATTACATTAAAATAAGAAATAAAAATGAAAGTAGCATTCATGCGTACGTACGACTTACCATCTCCATGAACGATGCATTTCATTTCTTACCACCAAATGATATGTACTGTTATAAATACATGTATATACTGGATATATATGATATATATGATATCAAAATCATGAATATCATTCTGGATATAATGAATCATTGACCACATGAACAACATGTAATTATAATAAGTCCATTTTTGACTCAAGTACCAAATATCGACAAAATGGATGTTATTAAGTTAAATGATTACATAATGTTTATAACATGGTAATAAGTGATATAAAAGGAAAAATGAACTTGAAAAACGTTCTTAATAAATTATAAATTTACTCTAGTTTATTATTCAGGAGATTAATGAATGATCAAGTCAAGTCGGACACAAGGTAAGGGATTTTCTTATCTCAATTTTAATTCCGTGAGATTTCCATTAGTCTCCACTTATTCATTGCATGTGGTGTATTTTGTACTGACATTTGATATATATTATAATTATTATCATTATATTCATGGTATTTGTGATTCATTTGGTGGTTGTTATCTTTTGGTCATATGAATCAGTTGATTACAACATGGTAAAGGGTTTCATCTCACTTTTTATTCCTGTGAGATTCATGCTATATTTTCCACTATTTCATTTATTTTGATGTATGTACTTCTCATTATTGTACTCTTTATGTATTATAAATTCATTTATGAGTATTCACATCTTCATTGTATGATTTTTTTCATGTGGCGTATGTTTTGTAAATTACCAAATCGGTAAAGGAACCATTCACCCTCCTCTTTATAAAAGACTTTTTTTGTTATGTCTTTTAATTTACGTCTTATTATGTTGGGATATGTTCTTCTATATCCTTATTGATGTAAAATTTATATCCAAGTGATGATATTTCCTTTTTTATCTCATCAAATAATTTTCTAAATTTTAATGTTACAACGTTAGGTTGTCGAATTTTTACAAGGGAACCTCTTAACCCAATTTCAATTCTTCGGGTTCAACATGTACTTCTTGAATATGTCATCCTATGAATATGTGTGAACGACCTATGATTGTTTTACACTTAATATCCACTTATATTGGGTGTATTTATATTTTTCACAAATAATAATGTGATTGATTTATCCTTAATTTAAGGATACCATCTTTATAAGGGATTTTATCTCAATTTACATTTCTATTGAGACTTCATTGTTGTTATGCACCAATTCACTCTTATATGGTGTATATACTATCCTTTGAAATATTATATCATGAATCCCTTTATTCTCATGATATTATAATGATCTTATTAACATTTATTCTTCAATTATTTGTATTCAAGCGTCTCTGTTTTTGTTATAAACACTTTTACTAAAATACCATTTTAAATGTTTTAAAGATTTATTCTACTAAATATTTCTCATTAATGTAAATGTTTTCAAAATGGTTTTTAAGATTTATTTATATGTACATTAATGTTCCCAATGATAATTCACTTAAAAGCTTCAAAGTGGCATGGGAAACTTTGATTCAAAAATCTCTTTTTAAATGGTTTTGAAAATGATTTGATAAAACATTGTTTATTTCAATATCATGATTTGATATATTGGAATGTGGAAATGTTATCTTTGATTTATACATGTGTCAAATGTTATGATTATATTATGATTATTGTGAATTGTTTATGTATACGGGTGGTTCCATGATAAACCTAGGGCGGGAGAGTGTAAGATAGCTCTCCAATGCATGGGGTAACGTGACGGAGGTAAATGTGATGTTTATCCTAAGAGATTTAGGGAATATACTGTGATGGGTATTCCAAGTGTAACTACCTACAAAGATGTGATAGCTATAATGTATGTTTCATGTGGGTTCCATAATCAACCATTATGATTTATGATTTGTGAGTGTTATTCATAAATCTTATGATTTTGTAAGGTTTGTTATGATTGAAAAATAAAGTATCATTGATTTGTATTTATTGATGGGATAATGTTTTCCTTCGTTATTTTATAACCCTTACTGAGATTTTTATGCTCATCCCAATTTTTTTTGAAATGTTTTCCACAGGACTTAAAGATGTATATGTTCAAGGATTGGATCAAGGAAAAGTCATGCTGTCTAAAATATGGAACTAGACATGTTCATTTTTAAGAGTTTTTATTTTATGAAAAAAATGGATACTGAGCAGTAGTGTCTACTTGTAATATTCAAGTTATTATGTAATAGTTATGGCCTAATTCTCTAAAACTCTAAACCTGAAAAGATCCTCAATGTGAATTATTCATTTAATTCAATATTATGTAATATTTAAGGCCGGGTCCTCTTAAATATTAGGTATCACCCTTCCTTCATTGAATTCCCATTCTACGATAATCATATATTGAACACTATATAGAGATATGAGTGAGAATTTCTATTGATAGAAATCAATAAGATCTAGGAACTAGATTATCCATTCCATTCGGAAAATAAAATAAAAGGATTTTATATAAAGAGTAACTATTTGAAAAATATGTCAACAAGTACACACAATAATATAAAACCAGGGAAACTTTTTTATCCTCCCCACTCATTTACCCAAGGCTTCATCAATGATAATTTAAAGTTGAGGATTTCACCACTTCCTATCTAAAAAGGTATTCGAAATACTCATATATAAAAGAGTAAGAATATCATGAGTCAAATAAAGAGAAAAAAATATTGAAGATAATAATATAGTTTTTATTTCAGTGGAACAACCCTTTCTAGCATTAGTGGTAGACTGCATGACAATATATATACATCGTATACCCATAGGTTAACCCCAAGTTTAGAGTAACATCCAATATGATGGTGTAGTTAAAAATTATTTTTCATGTCTTGCCTAATTATCTAGAAAAATATACCTAATAGTGGTCTATTATCTTCTATCGTTTTCCTCCCCGATTAGGTCTGTGTTGTTTGATTATGTTAGAGGTGTTTATTAATACTATCTACAATATTAGTTGGAAAAATCACTGAATATGGACATGTTGGAAACATATATGACACTGAATTAATTTAGAATTATAATATGGATTAATATGACCAAAAAACAACATTAATAACATTAAATTAGTGGTCTTACCAATCATGGAATTTTAGGAACACTTGTAGTATGAAATCCCTAAAAAGACCCACCACATATTCTACATTCTCGATACCTACAAATTCTACTTGAAAATTCCTCACTAGAGCTATGGATAGGATGTAACATACTTACTCCCATATTTACCTTAGAACACATATTATCTAATACATCATTCCTTATAACATGTAAAACTTAATAAAGTTTAAACATCATCAATTGGGCTTATAAAATTTATCTTAATTCTATATCAAACTGCATATATTTAGAATCCTTGTATCCACTCTGATAGAGAGAAAAATAGAGAAGGACAGAAAATATAATGGTATATTTTATTACTGAAATTATTTACCACACAATCACCTTAAATTCCAAATCATTAACAGTCCATATATTTCTAATATTTAATTTATGATTATGAATCTAGATAAAATATCTCGTAAAAAATCCCTAAAAATTCATCTTGGTATCTCCCAATCCTTCTTTTCTTCAACTATTACATCCCACCATTGAAAAACATCTATTTCAAGTATAAACATTTCCCAGTGAACATAAAACTATTCTAATGTATTAATACTCCAGAGTATATGATATATATGATATAAATACTCCTTTACATTATAAGATGAAACATCACCTCAGAGGATAATGGAACAAAATATACCTCATGAAATCTTAAACTGAGGGTTCTCATCATTTTTTTTCTTATCCTATGATTTTAATTATTTATGCCAACCCTCAAGGGATTGATGCTCAAATGGAGGTATATAATGTGGGGGCATGTTCTCTAACTTCTTCTTATAGAGCTTAATGGGGGTGAATTGGAGGAATAATTTATATTTAAATATATAATCTTATTAGATTAATATTGAAGAATATGTAAATTTAAAATTTAGATCGACATAGTAATAATTAGCTCATAACCCCATCCTCCCTCTCCTTTGTTCCATTTTTATGAAGTCATTTCATGATTTCTTACATAACATTAAAACATTTAAAAAACATTAAATTTATTCCTGATGTATTTTACAAATAATCATAATAAATTGAATTTTTTTAAAAAAGAAAAAATTGAATAATCTATATTAACCTAATAATCATTAATAAATAGCCCGGAACAGCACTATTTATTTTTATTTATATTTCAACTAATATAAATATTTAATTAATTCGAACAGTAAAGTAAGAAAACAAAGTAAATTACTCAATATGTAATTCAGTTCTACCCATTCATTTATAAATTCACTTATTTCTATTGCATGAGATATAAAGTAATATGATGGACTTAAAATGGAAAATAAAAATCCAACCTAGAACACCCTCTGTAACTCAAGATTTCACTAAAATAATACCATTAATGATATTTTATGTGTTACTTCCCAAGTATTAATGATCATATCTCATAGTTTTTCATATAACCAATAACCCTTTGTGGGCTGTAATACCATTTTGTAATGAACCAGGCTCATATACCTAAATAGTACTTGAATTAGATCACTATTACAGCTGTACACATCTTCCAAACAATAGTGTCTATTATAAATTATGACGACCCATACTAACATTTATTTTTATTACTTCAAAATTGAAGCATACTTATTACAACATATAACAAAACCATGAAAGGACCGTATAGGTATAGTGTCTTTAGAAACTGGGAAACATAAACAACTGGTTCATAAATCATCTACGTTGTCTCCCATTTATTTCATCATATCTAGAGTCCCTCTTTGGCATATCCTACTTAATACCCTTCTTCCTGACCTGGGGAAAATAAAACATACAAAAGGGTGAGATCAAATGCCCAGTAAGGTCAAACAAAATAAATATCAATCATATCATATTCATAAGAACATAACATTTTGAATATCTTAACCTGGAAAAGAGATCATAATATAATAAAATGGGATAAATCATAGTGGTGAAATGTAATATCAATAATCATAACATAAAACATGAAAATTTGTGGCACACACAAATAATCATAGAAAATCATTTCATATTAGTCAAGGGTCATTTCCAAGACCCTCATAGCGGACAAAGTCCATTACTGAACCGAGTTCACTCCTCGTTCCAGTCCTGTATCCCTGAACCAAATTAAATTGTCGTTCCAACCATGTCTATCACATGAGATATAAATCTTTACCCAATGCATTGGAGGGAGATATAGGTCCCACCCATCTCATAATTATACCATTCTTATGTGTTCCACAAGATCATAAATCATACATCATAGCATAACCCATGTAATAAAAATGGGATTCTTAAACGTCATGCCATCATAACATAATCCATGTAAGATAAAATAAAATCATAAAATTAATTCCATAATAACATAATCAAATCAATGTAAAATTAGGGATAGAAACAGAACCCTATATTATCTTAGATGGAAAATAATTTCGATAAAATGCTTGAAATCCATTCTTGAGAAAAATATCCTTTCTACATCAATTTTTTCCTTTCTTAATAGCTCATACAATTTTAAAATAAAATAAGTTGATTAAAAATAAACTTGAAAAATGTAAAGGAAGCTTAATGGAAATAATTTTCTATGAAATCATAAAAATCCATTCACGCTGTATAAGTTAAAAAAACATTTTTCTCGTACTTTGGCCCGAAAAGTCAAAAAGTACCTTGTACGAAAAATGACAAAACATTCCTTTCATATATTTTACTAAAACTCACCAATGGGTAATATTGTATTTAAAAAATTTTATGTGGATAGAAATAATATTACATATTGATGAATCATGGATGTGGATGATAAATATTCCCCAGTAAATTCGGAAGTATAAACAATCTCAGATAAAAATGATATTGCGATATTTTCCCTTACATTAGGTCTGATATGCTTTGTACATGTCCGAAACTCCTGTATAATGATTTAAATAATTTCATTTACTTATTCTAGAATCATACGCATTGTTATGATATCATATATGGTAATATTATGAGCTTCTTATTAGTAATATTTCATTGCTACTTGTTATTCGGGTGTTTATTGCTTTATGTTCTTATGTGTGTTTTGTCGAATAAATTCTTATTATTATTTTTAGGTTATTGATACCTCATTTACAAAATGGTATTAGTGTAATATATATCATATTTACTCATTAAATTCATTTATATTATCATTATTCAATGAAAATCATGTAGAACGAGTCACATCACATCGTGGAGACGGTAGGCCGTACGTACACACGAGCGATGATATCGTTCCCATGATCGTGGAATTGTATTGAAGTGTATGTATACAATTTCAGAATCAATATAAATTTAAAACAATCATATATAGTCATTCTTTACACCATTATACCCATCCAAGTAAGGTGGTGGTGGAAAACATATTACACCACGGCATAGAGACGGTATTCCGTACGTACGCACGCGCGGTGATTTCATTTTCCGTAGGATGGATAGAAGGTGAAATAAGGTTGTTTCAAACTTATAATAACATGTAAGTATATGATTGATACGGATGTTATTACTTCATAATGAAACAACTAAAGAAGATTAAGTAGAAGTAGAAATAAATTTGAAATAATTGGTAACAGATATTACCTTTTCTTCGACACGCCTCTTTGAAACCTCCTCTTAGGGCACTAAGATTGGTCTTTGAAGAAGACCAAGACCTCTAGGATGTTTCTATGGAAGTGGAGAATAAAACTTTTCAGGGTTTGGCCGAGATTGAAGGCTCAAAGTGGTGTGAGGAGGATAGGGAGGAGGTTCCCTTTTATAAGGGAGGTGAGAGGCACGTTTGGAATTATAAGAAATATTTATTTATAATAAATTCCAAACCCACTTAAAAACCTCCAAAATGACTCAAATTCGAATATCAGATGATATAGGGTTGTAATATAATCAGCCAATAAAAATTAGACATGTTGGGAATTTATTTTAATCATTATCAACATGATTTATCCTTATATAATCTATTTAATTTTATATGTGGTAATAATATTCAAAATTTTAAATCATTATATATAAACACTTATATGTTGTTAATTGTCCATAATTGTATACTTTATTACATTTTAGACCGTATAAATTTTAATTTATAATTTTTAAATATTTTTGTGATTTTTAAAAAATTTTATAATATGTAATTTCTATAAATTAAAAATATTGCCAATTTTGACACTATTCATTTATTTGAGTTTAAATAAAATATATACAAGAAGATATGTTCAAAAAAAATATTTAATAGATTAATAAAATGTCATTTGTATCTAAAAAATTAGTGTAGCAGATTAAATACTTCATATAATATTTATTTTAATACTTTTAAAACCATTTATTTGATATTTCAATTAATAAAATAATTTCAACATCACTATTGTGTCATAATTAATGATAATTATTTAATCCCGAAAAATTATAAATAAACTCATATGATATAGATAATTTTATTAGATTTCTCAAGACTATTCATGTTCAAAGTTTCATGAAGTGTATCACAAAATTAAAATTATTATACTTATAAGATTTAAGAGAGTGACATGTTGTCACTTTCTTTGGTTTTAATAATAATTAAATTATTTTAAGGGTAAAAAGTACATAAAATGAATTTATTCAGACCCTTATGTGATAAGGGTATACTTTTAGTCATCAAATAGATTTTTGGAAGGTGTTAGGGTAATTTTATAATCTTATTTTTACCCTTAATTACCTGATTTACCTTTAAATACAGTAAATAAAAATTACCGTAG
This sequence comes from Viscum album, assembly GCA_963277665.1. Taxonomy (NCBI): domain Eukaryota; kingdom Viridiplantae; phylum Streptophyta; class Magnoliopsida; order Santalales; family Viscaceae; genus Viscum; species Viscum album. The sequence continues at coordinate 1,383,994,929 of OY728137.1, read as the reverse complement.
TTACTATTCATAATATCAAAAAAAAAAGTAACCTATTAACATAATTTGGACCCACTGAATCTGAATATGGAATCCATTTTTCAAAATTCAAAATAGATATGTTGCATTAATTAATTTAAAATCAATCCCGTTGTTAAGCAAACAGGTTTTAAAAGTTAAAACATTGCCAAAGACTGAAATGTTTTTACCTATAAATTCAATGTAAAATTAATTCTAATGACATAAATTATATTAAATGGTAAAAATATATTCTATTTATACTTTAAAACCATTCAATATTATAATTTAACCATATAAATTATTGTGATGAAATTTTTTTAATTAAAATATAGCGTGTTTTTACTATTAATGAAAATGTGAAAGTTACCAGAATAATATGAAAAATTTATCCAAATAAAATTTTTATATCCTGATTCCAAATAAGAATTTTATTTTGTCAAATTGAACTTATAAACATGTCAAAAACTAGAGATAAATTTGGTACGCTATCAAAAGGCAGCAAAACTGCATTTTTTGAAAAATCTTATTTTACCCGAAAAATATATTTTGTTCACATACCATGTTCCAGAAAATATGTAAGATGAATAATAATGTTATAAAATTTAAAATTCAGTTAATACTATTCATAACGGCTAGTTTATAATATTATAATAATAAATCGTTTTTTAGTGAAACTCGGTATTGCGTACTACACACGCTATCGAGGAAGGTCACGATTGCGTGTAATGCAAGCCAAGCTAGTGTTGTGTGTAGTAAAATATTCCTTTGATGTTGCGTATAACATACGTCCTAAAATAGTATACTTCTCATAAAATATCGGGGTGTTACATTCTACCCCCCTTAAAATGAATTTCGCCCTCGAAATTCGTCACTTCGTAACAAACAGATGAGGATACCTCTCCCTCATCATATCTTCAAGCTCCCATGTAGCTTTTTCTAATAGGTGGTTGCTCCATAAAACCTTCACCAAGCGAGTGGTCTTGTTCTGTTGAACTTTTTCTCTATGATCCAGAATATCTTTCCGTTTTTCTTCATAATAAAGATCTTGCTCCAGTGGTACAACTTCTGAGCTGAGTACATGTGAAGGATCAGGTATGTACTTTCTCAGAAGAGATACATAGAACACACTGTGAACTTGAGAGAGATTTGGTGGAAGCGCCAATTGGTAAGCTACCTTCCCAACACGATCTAGTATTTCAAAAGGACCAATATACCTAGGGCTCAGCTTTCCCTTCTTTCCAAATCTCATTACTCTCTTCCAAGGAGATATTCGTAAGAACACTTTATCACCCACTTAAAACTCGAGGTCTTTTCTTCGGTTGTCGGCATAACTTTTTTGTCGACTCTGAGCTTCTCTTATGTGTTGTTGAATAGATCTGACCTTTTCTCCCATCTCATCAACAAGATCCGGTCCTAATAGCTTTCATTCCCCAACTTCATCCAAGTAAGTTGGAGTCCTGCATTTCTTTCCATAGAGGGCATCATAAGGAGCCATCTGAATACTATAGTGAAAGCTATTATTATAAGAAAATTCCACCAAAGGAAGGTGTTGATCCTAAAAACCATTCAAATCAATAGAGGAAGATCTTAACATATCTTATAGAGTTTGAACTGTTCTCTCAGACTGAACGTCCGTCTGAGGATAATCAGCAGTGCTGAAACTCAACTCTGTATCTAGAGTATACTGAAGACTTCTCCAGAACATTGAGGTAAACCTCGAATACTGATCAGATATAATGGAAAGTGGTAATCCATGCAATATTTCCACTTCCATTACATATATCCTGGAAAGATGATCCAGAGAGAAATCTTCTCCAATAGCAATGAAGTGTTCCGACTTCGTAAGACGATCAACTATAACCCAGATAGCATTATTTCCTTTGGATGTTTTAGGAAGTCCAACGACAAAGTCCATAGTGATGTTTTCCCATTTCCATTCGGGTATGGGTAATGGTTGTAACATCCCTTTAGACTTCTGTCTCTCATCTTTAACTTGCAGACAAACCAAGCATCTAGAGACATATTCAGCAACATCTCTTTTCAAACCATCCCACCAAAAGTACTCTTTTAGGTCCCGATACATCTTCGTGCTTCCAGGATGAATAGAGAATGAAGAACTATGAGACTCATCCATTAGATCCTTCTTTAATTCTAGGATGGGAGGAACAAAAACCCGATTCATGAACCTTATTATCCCATCACAATCAAGGTCGAATTCAGGAACATTTCTCACATTCCTTTGTAACTCTACATATTCTTTTTGTGCCTCTTTAATATTCACATGTATAGATGGTTGAACATTCATTTGATAAAGATATGATTTTTCCCCTTCCATTATAATTCCAAGATCCATCCTTTGTAAATCCATAAATATTGAATCTTTTGTGATCCTCATCATGGACAATCTAGCATGGTCTTGTCGACTTAATGCGTCTGCCACCTTTTTTGCTTTCCCAGGGTGATTATGAATTGAGCAGCCATAATCCTTAATCAGCTCCAACCATCTTCTTCAGCGCATATTCAGCTACTTTTGTGTGAAAATATACTTTAAACTTTTATGATCAGTATAAATATCACATATTTCACCATAAAGATAATGCCTCCAAATATTTAATGCAAAGATTACCACAGCTAACTCCAAATCATGATTTGGGTAATTTTGCTCATGGATTTTCAACTGTCGTTAGGAATAAGCTATCACCATATCGTTTTTCATGAGAACACACCCCAATCCCTTCTTGGATGCATCACTGTAGATCACAAACCTTTCTCCACTACAAGGTAGTGTGAGCACATGTATACTGGATAACCTTCTTTTCAACTCCTTGAAATTATCTTCACACTACTCCGTCCTCACGAACATAACTCCTTTTTGAGTCAACCTAGTGAGTGGATTATATAATCATAAAAAATCATTCAAAAAACGTCGATAATATCCATCCAAAACAAGAAAACTTTAGATCTCAGTTACAATTGTTGGTCTCCACCATCTTTTGATAACATCTGTTTTTACTGGATCCACAGATATCCCCTCTTTTGAGATTATATGACCAAAAAATGAATCTTTTTGAATCCAAAATTCAGACATGGTATATTTAGCATAAAGCTTATCCTTTCTCAGGGTCTTCAATACAATTTTCATGTGATCTTCATGTTCTTCCTTGCTCTTTGAATAGACAAGAATATCATCTATAAAGAATACCATGAACTGATCAAGATAGTCTCTAAAGACCCCATTCATTAGATCCATGAAGATAGAAGGGGAATTAGTAAGACCAAATGGAATCAATATAAATTCATAGTGTCTATACCATATACGGAATGCCGTCTTTGGTATATCCTCTTTTTTGACCCTTAATTGATAATACACTGAATGAAGATCAATCTTGGAAAATTATTGTGCTCTGTGTAGTTGGTCAAATAAGTCATCAATGCGTTGGAGAGGATATTTGTTCTTGATAGTGATCTTGTTATGTTCTCTATAATCAATACAGAGTCTCATTGATCCATATTTCTTCTTAACAAAAAGAACAGGTGTTCCCCAAGGTGATGCACTAGGGCGTATGAATCCTTTATCAAGATTATCTTGGAGTTGCTTCTTCAATTCCTACAACTCAATTGGGGTCATTCTATATGGTGTCTTTGAAATGGGAATAGCACCCGGTATGAGTTCTATTGAAAACTCAACTTGACGATTTGGTGGAAGACCTGGCAATTATTCCGGAAGGACATCATCAAGCTCTCGTACAATGGGTGTATTCTTAATCGTGAGTTTATCTCTAACCATTTGAGATAAATAACCTTCATTTATTGGAATCAAGGCCCATAAGATGGAATAAATTTCCACTGGAAGGTTATATTCATCCTTGAATCGATAGATAACAGTAGATTGATCGGGGATATTAAATGTGATTTCTCTTCTTTAGAAATTGATATGAGATCCGTATAAAGAAAGCCAATCCATTCCAAGAATCACATCAAATTACAATATAGGAAGGATCACAAGATTTGTAGGAAGCACTTTCCCACAAACATCAATCAGAGAAGAATTATAAACATTTGATGCGACTGTTGTTCCATTAAAAGTTTTCACAACTAACTCAATATCTAATTGTTGAGGTAATATGGTGATACCCATAGAAAACTCTTCATAAATAAAAGAGTGGGTGGATCCAGAATCAAATAAAACATTTGATACTTTAGAGTGGATGGTAATTGTACCTTTCACCACTTCATTATCGTACTCCACATCACCGATAGTAATTGCATGTGACTTTCTTTTATCTTTGGACTTAAGAGTTTGTTGACGTCGATCATCATCAACAACCCTTGGATTTGGGCATTTATTGGAATAATTCTCCATCTCCATGTACTTAAAACATTGAAGTGTAGGAGGTGAATTTTGTGTATCCCTTTCTCTGTTCACATAATTAGACATCTTCTTCACATTATTCCGATATTCAACTGCCCGATGACCTTCTTTTCCACACTTAAAACATTTTCTTGTCCCTTGAAGGCAATTCCCTCCATGTTTCTTTCCACAATTTGAGCATAAAGGAAAAATCATATTCTTTCAGTGTAGTCTTTAAATTTTCCTTTGAATTCCATTTTCCTCTTCTTATCAATCCCATATGACTGATGGGTTACTCTAATATCCATCTCAACCTTGAGAGAATATCGAACAATTTCATCGTAGCTATTGAAGTCCCTTATGGCTAAAGCCCTTCGAAGACTTGGTTTTAAGCCACTAAATAATCGATCGATTTTTTTCTCAGGTTGTTTAATAATTCCTGAAGCGTACCTTGCAAGTCTTGTAAAATTTGATTTGTAGGTACCAACAGATTCATCATCCTTTTGCTTTAGTTCAAGAAATTCCTTCTCTATATTTGTTCGAAGAATAAGAGGGAAGTACTTATTGAAAAATAAGTTCTTGAACTCATCCCATTCCATGGACTCAATTTCATCTCTTTGTCTCGTATTTTTGATAAGATTCCACAATTGATCATCATCAACTTCCAAATGATGCACTACTAAGATGCCTTTTTCATGTTCATAACATTGTAGAATTGAAAATATCTTTTCAGTGGTACTAATCCATTGTTCAGCCACTAATGGATCAGAAGACCCACTGAATGAAGGTGGACTCTGCCTCATGAAGGATTCAACAGAATGTTGCTTCTTCCTTTTCTTGTTTGGAAGTCCTGAATGGTTCATAGCTTGAGAATGTTTTGTGAGAATGGATACAAAACCTTCCATTCTAGCTCCCATAACGTTTGGTTTCTTAGGGGGACAATCATTTCATTGCCCATTGCATTCAGCATTAACACGGTTCCTCGGGTTCAAGCCAATGACTAAAACCAATAAGAATAGTGTGAGAAACACTAATCATAATAGGAAAACCACATAATAAAGAATAAAATTTTACTCTTAAGGTCTTATCATATGTTAATCATGGCCATTTCTAAAACACTAATATTGTGTTATATGCTTAGACATATCCTTAGGGTTCTTACTAGGGCTTTCACATCCTAGTTTCCAAAGGTTGACTATACCTTTCCTCTGATACCAACTATAATGACCTAGACTATACATACATTGTTATTAATTCAAAATTGAAGCATACTTATTACAACATATAACAAAACCATGAAAGGACCGTATAGGTATTGTGTCTTTAGAAACTGGGAAACATAAACAACTGGTTCATAAATCATCTACATTGTCTCCCATTTATTTCATTATATCTAGAGTTACTTTTTGGCATATCCTAATTAATACCCTTCTTCCTGACCTGGGGAAAATAAAACATACAAAAGGGTGATCTCAAATGCTCAGTAAGGGTAACAAAAGAAATATGAATCATATCATTTTCATAAGAACATAACATTTTGAATATCTTAACCTACAAAAGAGATCATAATTTCATAACATGAGATAAATCACATTGGTGAAATGTAATACCAATAATCATAAATTAAAACATGAAACTTTATGGCATACACACATAATCGTAGAAAATCATTTCATATTAGTCAAGGCTCATTTTCAAGACCATCATAGTGGACAAAGTTCATTACTGATCCAAGTTCACTCCTCATTCCAGTCCTATATCACTGAACCAGATTAAATTGTCGTTCCAGCCATGTCTATCTCATTGATATAAATCATTACCCAATGCATTAGAGGGAGATATAGTTCCCACCCATCTCATAATGATACCATTCTTATGTGTGCCACAAGATCATAAATCATACATCATAGCATAACCCATGTAATAAAAATGGGATTCTTAAACATCATGACATCATAACATAATCCATATAAGATAAAAGGAAATCATAAAATTAATCCCATCATATCATAATCAAATCAATGTAAAAATAGGGAGAGAATTAGAACCCTATATTATCTTATATGGAATGTAATTTTGATAAAACGCTTGAACTCCATTCTTGAGGAAAATATCCTTTCTACTTCAAAAACATTTTTGATTTATTAACATGTCATACAATTTTAAATTAAATAAAGTTGATTAAAAATAAACTTGAAAACCTGTAAAGGAATCTTCATGTAAATAATGTTCTATTAAATCATAAAAATCCATTCACACCGTATAAGTTAAAAAAACATTCTTCTCGTACTTTGGCTGAAAAAGTCAAAAAGTACCTTGTACGAAAAACGAAAAAAGATTACTTTAATATCTTTTACTAAAACTCACCAATGGGTAATATTGGATTTAAAAAATTGTAGGAGTATATAAATAATATTACATATTTAGTAAACATGTATTTGGATGATAAATATTCCCTAGTAAATTCGGAAGTATATACAATCTTGGATAAAAATGAGATTGCAATATTTTCCCTTACCTTAGGTCCGATATGCTTTGTACGTGTCCAAAACTCCTGTATAATGATTTAAATAATGTCATTGACTTATTACAGAATCATAATCATTGTTATGTTATCATATATGTCCATATTCTTAGCTTCTTATTAGTAATATTTCATTGCTACTTGTTATTCGAGTGTTTATTGCTTTATGTTCTAATGTGTGTTTTGTCGAATAAATTCTTATTCTTCTTTTTAGGTTATAGATACATCATTTAAAGAATTGTATTAGTGTAATATATATCATATTTAGTCATTCAATTCATTTATATAATCATTATTCAATGAATATCATGTAGAACGAGTCGCATCACATCGTGGAGACGGTAGGCTGTACGTACGCACGAGTGATGATATCAATCCCATGATCGTGGAATTGTCTTGAAGTGTATGTATACTATTTCAGAATCAATATAACTTTACAATAATAATATATATACATTATTTACACCATTATACTCATCCAATTAAGGTGGTGGTGGAAAAGAGATTACACCATGGCGTGGAGACGGTATTCCGTATGTACGCACGCGCGGTGATTTCATTTTTTGTAGGTTGGATAGAAGGTGAAATAGGGTTGTTTCATATTCATAATAACATATAATCATATGAGTGATACTAATGTTATTAATTCATAATGAAACAACTGAATAATAATAATTAGAATAAGAAATAAATTTGAAAGAATTGGTAACAGATATTACCTCTTCTTCGACGCGCCTCTTTGAAACCTCCTATTAGGGAACTAAAATTGGTCTTTGAAGAAGACCCGGACCTCTAGTATGTTTATAGGGAAGTGTAGAAGAGAAATTTTCAGGGTTTTTCCGAGATTTAAGGCTCAAAGTGGTGTGAGGAGGAGAGGGAGGAGAGGGGCACCTTTGGAATTGTAAGAAATATTAATTTATAATAAATTAAAAACCCACATAAAAACCTCCAAAAATAACTCAAATTAGAATCTTAGATGATATAGGGTTGTAATCGAATCATCCAATAAAATTTAGACAAGTTGGAAATTTATTTTAAACATTATCAACATGATTTATCCTTATATAATCTATTTAATTTTATATGTGGTAATAATATTATATAGTTTAAATCATTATAAATAATTACTTATATGTTGTGAATTTTCCATAATTGTATACTTTATTACATTTTAGACCATTTAAATTTTAAATTATAAATTTTAAATATTTTTGTGATTTTTAATCAATTTTATAATATGTAATTTCTATAAATTAACAATATAGTCAATTTTGACACTATTCATTTATTTGAGTTTAAATAAAATATATACAGAAGATATGTTAGAAATAAAATATTGAATAGATTAATAACATGTCATTTGTATCTATAAAAAAGTTTAGCACATTAAATAGTTCATATAATATTTATTTTAATACATTTAAAATCATTTACTTGATATTTCAATTAATAAAATAATTTCAACATCACTATTGTGTCATAATTAATGATAATTATTTAATCCCTAAAAATTATAAATAAATTTATATTATGTAGATAGTTGTATTATATTTCTGTATACTGTTCATTTTCGAAGTTTCATGAAGTTTATCACTAAATTAAAATTATTATACTTATAATATTTAAGAGAGTGACATGCTTTCACTTTCTTTGGTTTTAATAATAATTAAATTATTTTAATGGTAAAAAGTCCATAAAATGAATTTATTCCGACCCTTAGGTGATAAGGGTCTACTTTTAGTCATTATATAGGTTTTTTGAAGGTGTTAGGGTAATTTTATAATCTTATTTTTACCCTTAATTACCCGATTTACCTTTAAATGCAGTAAATAAAAATTACCATAGTTACTATTCATAATATATAAAAAAAGTAACATATTAACATAATTTGGACCCACAGAATACGAATATGGAATCCATTTTTCAAAATTCATAACACAAAAGTTGTAGTAATTAATTTAAAATTAATCCCATTGTTAAGCAAACGGGTTTTAAAAGTTAAAACACTGCCAAAGACTGAAATGTTTTTACCTATGAAATCAATGTAAAATTAATGCTAATGACATACATTATATTAAATGGTAAAAATATATTACATTTTTACTTTAAAACCATTCAATATTTTAATTTCACCATATAAATTATTGTGATGAGAAAAGTTGCTTTTAATTAAAATATAGCGTGTTTTTACTAATCATCAAAATATGAAAGTTACCAGAATAATATGAAAAATTTACCCAAAGTAAATTTTTATATCCTGATTCTAAAGAAGAATTTTATTTTGTCAAATTAAAATTATAAACCTATCAAAAACTAGATTTAAATTGGGTATGCCATTAAAAGGTGGAAAAACTGCATTTTTTGAAAAATACTTATTTTACCGGAAAAATTTATTTTTTTCTCATACCATGTTCTAGAAAATATGAAAGATGAATAATAATGTTATGAAATTTAAAATTCAGTTAATATTGTTCATAACGGCTAGTTTATAATATTATAATAATAAATCGTAGTGAAACTCGGTGTTGCGTACTACACACGCTATCTAGGAAGGTCACGATTGCGTGTAACGCAAGCCAAGCTAGTGTTGTGTGAAGTGAAAGATTTCTTTGATGTTGCGTATAACATAAGTCATAAAAAATATACTTCTCATAAAATATCAGGGTGTTACACAAATTATAGGGGATGGTCAGTTTAATTTGGAAGGTGGTCTACCATATTTAGTAAGAGAAAAAAAAGTAAGAAACCTAATAAAGATTAGTATTGATCATGATAAGTGATGAAAAATAGAATATGAAAACAAGTCCATCAAAGTTAATAATTTTTGTGGATACTTTAAGTACTTGGATAGTATAATATATAGAAATACATATATATTTGAAACCAAAATAAGATTCCATCCAAAAAAATACATATAGTAAACCAAGTTAAATATGACATGTAATAAAAGGATAAAAATGGTTATATATATATATATACCATGATAGAATAAACCATTTTCTTACTCCATGGGAAAACTTGGTGTACATGTGTGATATATCAAATATAATCCCAAAAAATCCTACTAAAATCTACATTTTATTCCCACGAATTTTCATGCTCAACTTCCTTTCCTTTTCTAAAATCACAAAAAATATAATATACATGTATCTTAGAAGGATATGTACAGGGTGTAAGTAAATAATATGAATTAGGTGGTCACTACCCCACTTCTACTAATCGATCATAAGCCCATGTGCATATTGTTTTAATACAGGACTGGTGAATAAAAAAATATGATCAATATTATTTTTTATAATTTCTAAACATATATAATAACCATATTAAATAAATCCCTATTTTGGAAGGGTATAAACTTTTATATACCTACTACAATAATCTATTGTAATTTTAAACTAGTTACACATCCTCTTAGTAATACCAAAGAGAGAAAATTAATTTACGTTTGATCTACATCCTCTCTCAATATGGTTAATATGTTTGTGAAGGGAACTACAACCCCTTTTACAATACTAAAGAGGGAAAATATATGAAAGAGAGTTTTGACCCACACATACAAAATGATTTATATAAAATAAGTTCACCAACACATCCATAAAATTTACCATGTAAAACCATCAACCTTCAGACAGGTTATAAAATATATTATCTCTTCCACATAATTTTGATGAAAAATTACCAATCTATATATAATTAGATTCAAATTCAATAAAATAAAATATAATCCATGATACCATGGTAAATATACTAACAAAATAATGGAATAAGGAATAAAATTTATTAAGTATAACAACCAAAGAATGAAATTTATATAAAAATAAACTATTTGTCCAAATCATAACCAATATAAATGTTCACATTTTTAAAACTTATTAACATATAAAAAAATATGACTTATATTTAATTTTACCTATCCCCAAACAACTACAAGCTAGTACACCACAAAAATTATTGATGATGGGAGGTGTCACTGACCTAGAATTATGATGAACCAATGTTCTAATCCCGAGGAAGGACAATATTCCACCACAAAAGAGTTTTCTAATAAAAATTGAAAGAAGAATAGAGGATTGAAAAATTTATTATAAAAAATATAAAAATATGAATGATACATATAATTTCTCAGTCTAAACTACATCAAATTGGGCACTGGCACCAAATAGAGGAAGAATGACCAAAAGATGGGGTTTATTGGAATTGTTTGAGGAACGTAGGGATTGAATATTTTTTTTTATAAAAACAAAATTTTACTAAAATAATGATTAATATATGTGGGGAATCATCTTAAATCTTCAATAGAGATACATTCTAGAATCTTTTTGATTTATTAAAAACACATATGTCCTGAATCTCCCTTGGAAGAAGAAGAAATGAAGCATAGATTATGAAATTGTGTTTATGGTACTAAATATAATATTATACCTAATAAAAATTCTTTAGGTGGTTGATTTTCAATTTATAAATTACCTAATTATTAAAAATTTAAAATAATTACCCATTATTATACTCAGTACTTGATATAATGCCACCCAATACTCGATGTTTATATTAGAATCCATATAGTACACAAAACACCATCAGGGACTCGGTAAAAGTCCATTGGGTGCTCTATACTTCTGTTTCACCTATACTCAACTGCACTTCCTCTACCTCCCTTATATTAACCATTTATAATTATTATGAATACACCAATAAAATATTCAAATTTAAATAATAGAAAACTAATGAAAAATACTAACACAAAAGATGAAAGAAATTACATATATACATTGTGGCATATCTTCATATCTCATTTTTAGTATCTTATTGAGTTTTTCACTAACACACTACACATGCACCTCGATGAACATGTAGACATTTTGAATGAGGAATAGGTAAGAGAAAGTTCCCAGTGTTAAGAGATTTAACTATATTATCCAAGCGATAATTTAGACATGAAATGGAGTTAGGTATTAGAACTTTTATTATATTGTTTTCCTAGTATTGATATTTACCCTTTTCTATATATACCATGTATATGATCATCCCGTTAAAAAATTACTCATCTGATATATGAATTTTTATGAGATAGAATGTGTTTTATATATTGTTTTATGGTATTATATTTTGGATATGGATAGATTTATACAATATTTCTATATGAGTACTTAGATATATGGATTTGTAAATGTTATTATTATTATTATTATTATTATTATTATTATTAAATGGTTATGTTCATGATAGAATAGCTTCAAATATATATGAATTATGCCCTCACTATTCGTTTTTGGCCTCTTATATATATGTAGGCACACATGAGGCTTGGTATAATTACCCTGTGTTGGTCCTAGTTAGCACATGGGGCTATGTATGTTATAAAATTATATTAGATCCATCATATTATATGTTTTATTAATTTAGATTTTGTATATTGACATTGGTTAGTCAGAACATTTAATGAAATATATTCTTATTCCATGTTATGACATATATGGTGGAAATACAAATTTTCAGGGAGTGAGATTTTTTATTATTAGATTTGTTAGTATAGTTGCACTATTATGGAAAAGTAGGATGGATATGAGTTATGTATCATTAGTTTACTCTTTTCTAGTCATTCTATGATTTCATGCTACCTAATTAATATATGGTACACAGGTTGACATGATATGTACATGACTGCGTGATTCAAAAAAGAACTTTTACAAAATGGTTTTTTATAAGTAAAATTTAAAAAATAACATATTTTATGTTTTCCAAGGTAAATTTATGACAATGTGTTAATTATTCTAAATAAAAGTGATGATTTTTTTGGATGTTTAATACATTGATAAAATGATACAAAAAATATACACATTTGGTTCTATTAATACATATAATGGGTAGTGCATGCATTGGATTCAATTGGTGTAGATCAGTGGAGTAATTAAATGCCATATGTGTGGATTTTCCTAGGCATTGGTTTCCTTATTGGATTGGAACCTTATATAGGGTAGGTTAAGTGTTTTTACTTCCTTGGGTAGTTATTGAAAATAAAATAACAAATAGTTTTTAGGATATGTGTTTTACTTGTATAAAAGGTAGGGAAGGTCGTATACTTAACATAATTCACGAGGCATGAGGGCCTAGTGACTACGAGAGGTGAAAAAATGAGGCATTAGTTGGCTGAGGTAATGGGGTAGTTAAATAGGTCATTTTTACTAGTTTTTGATCTTTATTGATATTGAAGGTATGAGGGATTGAATGGCTATAGGATTTGGACTTATTTAATTTTCTCTTTTCATGGAGGGAAATAAGTGTATATTAATGCGATGTATAAGGTACATAGTTGGTATGGTGTTATCTAGACCATGAGATATTATTCTTGATTATTTTCCTTGGATATGAGTTATGGAGAGTTATGTAATGTATACGAATTTTAAAATCTATGTGTCTTGGAAAATGAGGGAGTCTATTGAAAATTTTGTGAAACGTGTTATTATGTTCTATTATTTTTAATTAATACACATCATGGATTTGAGTAGGTGTGGTATAAAAAATTCTTGTAAAACATAATTAACATGGTAGAGGAATTTCATGTCAATTAAAAATTAATGATTTTATACATAATTCATGATCGATTAGAATGTGATCATGGACTTATTCTATAAGTGTGAAAGTTGATAGCATAACAGTAGGGTTCAAGGACTATTATTTTCAAAATGACTTGAATGTGAATAAATGGGATATGAATACTATGTTGAGATTATTTATGAGACTCTATAAAAGGATTTTTATGTATTGATTAAGGAAAATATGATTGATAAGACTAATGTAATAAATACCATGAGATATATTTAATGAAAGTGAGGCTACAATGAAATTTTTCCAATAAAATCTTGGAGGAAATTTTGTGATTTGTATGATTGTGTGTATATGGTAAAAGACCTTTAGGGTGTGTTAAATAGTGAATATTCTTGGATAATGAAATGTATTGGAAACATAAGTGTCCACTGATCAGTAGGGTAAGATATTCTTATGGGTTACTAAGTTTTTATAAAATGACGTCTTATATTAAGCCATCCATGATACATTTAGTGAAGAAAATCAATAATTATTTTAGGGATTATACTCGAGTGTATTTATTTTTATTGTTAGTATTATTTAGCGAATAGGGATTTTATAAAGTGTATATGGAAGGATAAATGAGGGTGAACCACGTTTTTCATGATTAGTAAGGGAATTCTTACCGAGTCTCTAGGGGAAATTTCAAATCATGAGATATTGAGACATGGATTGAAAATAATTAATTCATATTTAAATAAATCAATGATCTAATGGATCTGTGATTTATCTTCCCATTTCTTGACTTGAAAGTGAAATTTATGTTTGTGGGATGTTTATAGAGATATAAGGGAAAGGAGAAAGAGTCTCTGAACTGTACTAATTTGGGGAATCTATGGATGATTTAAAATAATTATCATTGGATGGTATGGAGTCCATGATAATATTGAAAGTTATTTGTGTATGGTAGAAATTGTAGGCAATATATTTTAAGGAACTTCTTGTTTATATGAATTTATATGTGTATTTTAAAATCTTCTAGCTAACGTAATCTAGTTTTTTATAAAATTTTAAGGATGTGGGGACTTGAGTATTTTGGATGATAGGTTAGATAATATGATGGATAATGGTAGTGAATCATACCATTATTTCTTTATACCCTATACCGAGTGCCATGGTTTGTCTTTTTGGGTTATGTTAAGTTGTGTTCATGGGAACTAGTCTTCATGGTATGTTAGTAATTTGATCATGTCAACGTTAGTTTGACATAAATCCTTTGTTGGGGATTACCCTTTTGATCACTTGGTGATACAAAACCTGATTTTGGGTCACATTCTAGTGAGTGTTATTGATAAATTATGGGTAATACCTATTCAGTTCACTTGTAGTGGTTAAATTCAAGTATTCTTGTTATATTAGGTTTGTGAGAGGATTATGAATTTAAGAGTTAATATATGGAAACTTGTATGATTTGGTGCTTTTCATAACTGAAGGGATATACAACTCATTGGTGGAACTATGTACAACTCAGAATTGTAAATATTAGCACCCTTAGCAAGATAATGATGATGGTAATAATGATTATAGGTTTTATAAGGTATATTGATAATATGAATCAAGAAATCAATTGAGGCTTATTTGATCATGAAATATTAAATACTTCTCAGAGTGGGAATTGGTTTGGAATAGATTAAGTAGAAAACCATATTAGTTTGACCTAGTACAACGAGTATTTCATAGATGAATGTTATAGTGAAACATATCTATTGATAAATCATATATAATTGGAACCTAGTTCATGGGATGTTTATTATCCCAATAGATACTCATTAAATTAGAATATTGGCTGGTGCATTTTTTGAGGGACCAACGGGGGTGAAATATAATTGAATTTAGATGTGTAATTCGAGGAATGACTAGCGTTGTTACAGATTCATGTGATAGACCCTATGATAATAGATATATCCTCTAGTTTGGGTGAGATAGTAGTACAATGACATATAGTGTGATACCTAAGAGCAGGGAGTGGGTATGAGAACTTATTTTATAGGGAGGGTGATAAAAATTGAGCAATAATTCCTATCAAGTACGAGAAGATATATGGTTTGGAGTATGTAATGACCTTGAGATTTCATGTAGAATTTAGATTGAATTTATGACTCTCATTTATCATATATTATATGATTTTATCCCACTTTAGAAAAATTTTGATTTAAATTATGGGCTGGTAACTGAATAGAGTGGTGGAATGGTTTCATTTATACAGTAGATTTCATTGGGGGATTTTCCAGAGACATCAGTGGAAAAATACGATTCTAGAGGGTTGAAAGAACATTGGATATCTAGTATAATATTATAAGGTGTCCATTGGGTCACTAATTACCTAGTGTTTTATAGGAAAAAATTCCCCAGATAACAATTTTATAACTATTTTGGGGGTATTTTTTAAAATACCCCTTCTCTATCCCTTTTACAACTACTCAACATAGAACCTCTCCCTCTTAGTTTTATTTAACAATTTTTTATCCCAACATTTCATTGAATGACTAATTTAAAATTAAATTTTTATTATAAAAAACACTTTTAAGGGAAATGTGAGAAACCAAAAGGTTCACTCGAATAAAACTCATAAATAAACCACATAATTTTTAAACGATAGCATAAGACTACTGGAAGAGTTATCCCAAAATAAATTCTTAGAGAGAGATATTAATTATATGTATAGATCATCCTTTATAAGGACTTCAAATTTGTATACAATTTTATCCCAAGTTTTCAAGTACTTATATTTATTTATCTTCCCTTCATTGAAACTTTTTATTAGCATAAAATCCTACTTGTCAATCCATGCACTCTATTCATCGTTAGTGATCACTTGATTCAATCTTACCATCATCTTCACTACTTCCTTTTGCATGTCATTAATCACAAGAACCACTTCCATTATTTATTTTCATGAGTGCATGAGTTACTCTATAGATTTATAAGAAAATGAATGTATTCCCAACTACTAACCAGGTAGAATACTCTTAAGAGGAACTATCAAATAATCTACAACCTCTCCAATATTAGCATTCCCATGAACCTTGGAATCATCTTCCATTGCCTTTTATATTTACCTTTTGGTGGATCATGCCTATATTATAAGAGATAAGTAGGAATAGTCATTTCGATCATTCCTATTGAATTTCTGACCCTTTGTCATGACCCGTCCTCGGGGCCCGTGCCGTGACTACCCCAAGCCCGCCTTCCATCGGCCAGGGGCTGACGACTAGCACCAAAGGTGTAATTCCCGATAACTAGGAAGGAATTGCCTTTATAAAAGTAACAAACACCATAGAGTACAAACGGAAGTAATACAATAATTACAAAAGGAAGTGCTTTAAACTAAACGGGATAGAATACAAACACAATCGAAAGTACAGCTACAACTGAACAAAAGTACAACAGAAAAGACAACAGCTGGGAGAAAGGTAGGAGCTCCTAGTTCGTCCTCCTCAGATCCTACTAGAAGGGTAGGTACAGATAGCGCAGCTCCTGGAATGTCCACCACGGATCCTACCTGAAGGGTAGGTAAAGATATCCTCCACAACGCTCTCGCCCGTCAACCTAATCCGATTATCGTCATGTCGTGAAGTCCACCTCCAGATACTGACTCGTCGTGAGATCCACCTCTGGGTACCGTCCAGTCCTGAAACACTCGGCCTTTGTCAGCGCTGCCCATTGTCTGCAACCAACACAACGAGGTGCAGGCATAGCCCGTGTAGGGGGGAGTATAACGATACTCAGTAGGGACACCGAGACCCTCAAGGTCTCACTAAATAAAACAAGGATAACCACAAAGAAAGATCTCAACAGATAACCTCTACTTAGGTATATACCCATATATATACCTAATTTATCATGTAACCCATCTCAATCATGAGGAAACACAAGATTATGAAATCAATGGATAACCACTACCCAGGTATATGCCCATACATACCTAAGTTATCAAGTGACCCATCTCAATCATGAGGTAAATACAGGATCATAGACTCAGCTCGAACCAGGATTTTCATTATCTAAATCGTAACTTCTGAAGAGCCCTGTCTCTGGAGTGTACAGTGGTCCTGTCACAACTCTGAGGTACTGCTCACTAACCTAAGACTGCTGAGGTACTCCTCCTGTCGAGTACCGCGGGTCAGCCACCCAAACACAGTAGTGATTCCCGCCGGGGTATGCCACCCAAACACAGTAGTGTGCACCCCCTAATAGCCTGCAGAGGTACTCTCCGGATGAGTACTGCAGGTCTGCACTGTCACACAATAGTGCTCCGTCCGCCATGGGTCTGCACCCAAACAAAGTAGTTCTCTGTCCACTGGGCTAGTCGACTCACTCCAAGTCGAGTCGGACTAGCAGTCGTCAGGTCTCAGCTAGCTACACGGTCTCCGTACTCCGTACGCTCGTCTCCGGGAGGGTCTGCTCCACGAGCTACAGGTCAATACTAGAAGTATCTCAAAGTACCACGAAGATGTATCTCAAAGGACTGCCTCGTCATAGGGGTCTCAACGCGACAGACGGCACGTCAATCAGACGCCCGGTCTGTGAGTTTTTAGCCTTTTCATCCCAGGGGCCCACATGGTTTCGTGCGCGAACCAACCCGGCTGTATCTCAACTGTACCCCAAACTCCCATAGGGTAAAATCATAGGGACCGTTTGTCAACGTGATCACCAATGCCGCTAACAGTTCGTCAAACAGACGTCCAGTCTGAAAGTTATAAGCTTTTCCGTTCCAGGGGCCCGGTTGGATTTCGGGTACAATCCAACCCGACCACTATCCAAATGCATCCAAATCTCAGGCGAAGTATGCCAAAAGTGCCATCTCATCAAGAGGAATCCAAAAAAGTCTACGGCACGTCAATCAGACGTCCAGAGCTCAAGATATAAACGTTTCTGCTCCGAGGGCCTGGTTGGTTTTGTGTTCGAACCAACCCAGCCATACCCAAATGTCTCCAAAACCTTGAGTGTAATATACCTAAACGACCGACTCGATCCAAGGATCGCTACGCAACTGACGGTACGTCGATCCGAGGTCTGTGGCCCATGATATGGGCGTTTGAACAGAAATAGTCCGAAATGGGGGGTCTGGGCCCGGCCTGGCCCGACCCCACCCCCCTGGGTCTGCCCGAACCGGGTTGACCCGACCCGGGTCCAGGTCCGGCCCGGCATGTGCGGCCCAGCCGAGCTTGGGCGGCCTGGACCGGTGTGAACTCACCCGCACGGCCAGGCTGGTCGTGCCGTTGCGGAAGAGGGGGGGGGGGGGGGGGTTGCCCCCCTTGATTGAAGCCCCCCCCCCATGAGGGGGCCGCTCCGTTGAACACCGGGGGTTACGAGCCCCGGTCTCCCTTGGTCCCACGCGGCCGCGGAACCAATCGTCTGCCGCTGCGACGACCCTTCCAAGCGGCGCGCCGGGCGCCGCCGCCTTCTGGCGGCCGGCCGGTGCCGGCACCGCCGTGCCGGCAGGCCCTTCCGCGGACCACCAGAGTTGCTCCGGTGGTCCGTTTTTATTTCTGTCTTCGCCTGCTGTAACAACCCGAGATTTCATAAGATACATTCTTTTTAATTTCATTCATATCTTCTGTTATATGATACACCTAGATTACCTTGCGCTATACGAAACACCGTATTAGCCTGCAGTATACGCAACACTATTTTTGGATCGTGTTACACACAATTTCAAGTTCGTTTGATAGAAGTTATTCTACGAAACATTGAGTGTATATATATATATATTCAATGTATAAATAAAATATGATTGGATTCTGTTATACGCAACAACAAAGGAGTTGTGCACTACACGCAACCCTGACTTGGCTTGCATTAGACGCAATCACGACCTTTCTCGATAGCGTGTGTTGTACGCAACACCGAGTTTTACTAAACAACGATATATTATTATAATATTGTTATGAACTAGCCATTATGAATAGTGTTAACTATATTTTGAATTTTATATCATTATTATTCATCTTACACATTTCTAGAACATGGTATAAGAACAAAATAAATTTTTCGGGTAAAATAAGTATTTTTCAAAAAATACAGTTTTTCCGCCATTTGATGGCGCACCCACTTTAAATATAGTTTTTAACATGTTTGTTAGTTCAATTTGACAAAATAAAATTCTTCTTTTGAATCAGGATATAAAAATTTACATTATATAATGTTTTGATATTTTTCCGATAACTTTCATATTTTAATGAATAGTAAAAACATGCTATATTTTAATTAAAAACTACTTTTTTCATCGTAATATCTTATGTGGTTAAATTATAATATTGAATGGTTTTAAAGTATAAATAGAATATATTTTTACCATTTAATATAATGTATGTCATTAGCATTGATTTTACCTTGAATTCGTAGGTTAAATCAATTCAATCTTTTGCAATGTTTTAAAGAAAAATCCGTTTTCTTTTGACAACGGGATTAAATTTAATTTAATTTATGCAACTTTTGTGTATTGAATTTGGAAAAATGGATTCCATATTTGGAATCAGTGGGTCCAAATTATGTTAATAAGCTACTTTTTATTTTTGGGCATTGTGAATAGTAACTACGACAAATTTTATTTACTATAGTTAAAGGTAAATCGGGTAATTAAGGGTAAATATAAGATTATAAAATTACCCTAACACTTGGAAAAATCCTATTGGATAGCTAAAAGTAGACCCATATAACCTAAGGGTCGGATTAGATTCATTTTATGAACTTTTTTCCATGAAAATAATTTAATTATTATTAAAACCAAAGAATGTGACAACATGTCACTTTCTTAAATATTATAAGTATAATAATTTTAATTTAGTTATAAACATCATGAAACTTCAAAAATGAATAGTCTACAGAAAGATAATACAATTATCTACATCATAGGAATTTATTTAGAATTTTTAGGGATTAAATAATTATCATTTATTATGACACAAAGATGATGCAGTAATTGTATTATTAATAAAATATTGACATAATTGATGTTATAAATGCCCAAATAAATGTAATATGAGACTTTTTATGCCTTACATTACTTTTCTAGGTTAATATGACATGTTATTGTTGATATAAGTAACTTGGTTTGAATTTATCATTTTGTTATAAATTTCATAAAAATCATGTACCAAATAGTGTCAAAATTGACATAAATTAGTTTTTAAAACAAATATTATATTATTAATTGTTATTTTATTCATGAAAATCTAAGGTTCGGCCAAATGACTTAGATAAGGTTATATATATTAAAAATAAACAACTTGGGGTTCTTTTGGCTTGTTATAGTATGTTTATTAACCTTATAGTGTAAGAACACAAGAAGACACGGTAAAAGTAAAATTATTTAACTTAATGTTAAATCTAAATGATAAGGTGAAAATAGGAACCTAAACCTGGATAAATTATATTGGATGAGAGTCTTTCGACCCATCCCAACCTTAGCCTCGAAATAAATCAATTTGGAGCTATTTAAAACCGAATTTTGCTTTATAATAAAATAATATTTTTAGTTATCCAAAAGGTACCCCTCTCCTCCCTTATAAAAGGGCACCTCCTCCCTCTCTTCCTCACACCACTTTGAGCCTTAATGCTCAGCCAAACCCTGCCAAATTACATTCTCAACTTCCATAGAAATATCCTAGAGGTTCTGGTATTTCTCAAAGACCAATTTTAGTGCCCTAAAAGGAGATCTCAAAGAGGCGCTTCAAAGAAGAGGTAATGTCTGTTACCGATTCTTTCATCTTTATTTCTTCTTCCACTTCTTTTTCTTAGGTTTTTTCATTATGAAGTAATAACATAAGTATCACTTATATACTGATATTTTATTATAATAATGAAACAACCTTATTTCACCATTTATCCATTCTACGGAAAATGAAATCACCGCGCGCACGTACGTACAGAATACCGTCTCCACGCCGTGGTGTATTCTATTTTCCACCACCACCTTAATTGGATGGGTATAATGGTGTAATGAGTAACTATATATGATTATTATAAAGTGATATTGATACTGAAATAGTATACATACACTTCAACACAATTCCATGACCATGGGAACGATATCATCGCTCGTGCGTACGTACGGACTACCGTCTCCACGACGCGATGAGATTCATTATCCATGTTAACCATTACAGAATGATTATAAAGTATATATAATGAATAATAATGAAATATATGACCTGGTAAATCTACTGGATTTATGTATATATATATGTCATCTACCTACTTCCATTCAAGACAATAAGGAAAGGAAAACAACGTTCATGCGTAGGTACAGACTATCGTCTCCATGAACGGTGTGTTTCATTTCATTTATCTATCTAATATATATATATATATACTGAATATATATGATATATAAATCATATTTTATATTCTGGAAGTAATTAAATCATGATATAAGTAATAATAATTTCAAGAACAACAAGTCCAAACACCTACGATAAATGAAACGATTTTACCCAAAACGCTTCTTTAACATGGAATTTACAAAAGAACGGGTAATATAAAGTCATAAGTGAACCATATATGATATCATAAAAATGAATATTATTCTTTAATAAGTTAATGACATTACTTAAATCATTATACATGAGGTTCAGATACATACAAAGCATATCTGACAAAAGGTAAGGGAAATATCACAATCTCATTTTTATCCGAGATTGTTTAAACTTTGGTATTTACTGGGGTGTATTTTATCATCCACATCCATGTTTCCTCAATATGTAATATTATTTACATCCACCTATAATTGTTTAAATCCAATTTTACCCTTCGGTGAGTTTCTAGTAAAAGATATGAAAAAAATCTTTTGTCGTTTTTCGTACGAGGTACTTTTTGACTTTTTCGGCAAAAGTACGAGAAGAATGTTTTTTTAGTTATACAGCATGAATGGATTTTTAAAACATTATATCCAAGAAGCTTCCTTTACAAGTTTTCATGTTTATTTTTAATCAAATTCTTTTAGTTTATAATTGTATGACATGTTAAGAAAGGAAAATTGTTTTTGAAGTAAAAAGGATATTTTCCTCAAGAATGGAGTTCAAGTGTTTTATCAAAATTATTTTCCATATAAGATAATAAAGGGTTCTATTTTTATCCATATTATTACATTGATTTGATTATGTTGTGATGGAATTATTTTTATGAATTCCTTTATCTTATATGAATTGTTTTATGATGTCATGATGTTTAAGATTCCCATTTGTATTACATGGGTAATGCAATGATGTATGATTTATGATTTTGTGGCACACATAAGAATGGTATCATTATGAGATGGGTGGGACCTATATCTCCCTCTAATGAATTGGGTAAAGATTTTATATCTCATGAGATAGACATGCCTGGAACGGTAGGTTATACCGGTTCAGTGAAACAGGACTGAAATGAGGGGTGAACTCAGTTCAGAAAAGGACTTGGTCCACTAAGATAGTCTTTGCAATGAGTCTTGACTAATAAGAAATGATTATATATGATTATGTGTGTATGCCAAAAAGTTTCAGGTTTTAATTTATGATTATTGGGATTACATTTCACTACTATGATTTATCCCATGTTATGAAATTATGATCTCTTTTGCAGGTTAAGATTTCCAAAAGATATGTTCTTATGAATATGACGTGATTGATATTTCTTTTGTTTACCATTACTGAGAATTTGAGCTCACCCTTTTATGTTTTCTTTTCCCCAGGACATAAAGAAAGGATTTACGTTTAAAAAAAATAAGATCTTTATGGGATATGTTGAAGATCTTTCACCATGATTAGAAGATTATATTCCGAGTTTCCAAAGACACTAAACTATTACGGTCCTTGTGTGTGTGTTTTTGTTATGTACTAAGTATTCTGCAAAAGTAATGTAATGTCCATGTACGTCAGGCTTCGGGTCTCTACAGTTGGTATCAGAGGAAAGGTTTAGTCATCCTTTGGAAACTAAGATGCGAAAACGTTAGTGAGATCCCTAGAAATATTTCTAAGGTATGTATAGGGATGTTCCTAAGGATAAGTATACTTATAGGATATAGTCCTAGAACTATGGTAACGATATTAGATTAAACCAAATATGTTAGATATTGAAGATACTCCCCCTTTATTATGATTTTTGTCTCTCACACTATTCTTTTTGGGTTTTAGAAAATGGCTGGAAACAAGATGATTCACGATAATAGAGGATATGATGGACAATGGAATGATGAGAAACCAAATGAAATGGGATTTGGAAGTCCAAAAATCATTATTATGCCGAATCAGCAATCTCATAATATGATCAATAAAGTAAAATTTGGTAAGTTTCCTGACTCGGCTAATAAGAGAAAGATGGAGTTTCATGATGTTCATAGAGGAAAGAAACTTCAATTTCCCCTATGTAAATCATGTGGGAAGAGGCATCGAGGAGAATGTTTCAAGGGAATAGGAAGATGCTTTGGGTGTGGAAAAGAAGGACACAAAGCCAGTAAGTGCAAAAGAAAAGGTTCAGTTATCACCATGGATGAGGATAATGGTATTGCTACGACATCAACAATGGTTAAATGTTTTAAATGTGGAATGCACGGGCATTATGCAAACCAATTCCCTAAGAGAAAGTCTCATGAAGAGAATCAGTACGGCCGTATGAGTTGTATTTATGTTGATGATGATGAAGAGACTACAAATGATATGTGAGTTGAAATAATTGTTGAAGCTCAGTCAATGGTTTAAGAAGGTAGTGGAATGATTACATGTTTATCAAGTGTAATGTTGTATAAGTAATCTCATGGTACTATGGAATAAAGAGACATCTAAGGATTGTTACACTGTTGTCTTTCCTTGAGTTTTGAAAGTGTATGATTAATTGTACCAGTATCCATTAAAGGATATTCAGATATTTTTGGAATATAGATGATATGCACATAATGAAGGGATAAGTAGAAATTTAAATGTTTGATAGTATTCATGAGCTCATGACTGATATAAGGAGAAGGTTATGTAATGGATTGAGTATATAGAATTTTTGGATTTTGGTATGTAGACAGAGTTAACTTTTGAAAACATTCATGTTTTCACTAAGCTTTAATGGGTATTCATTTTTCAAGAGAATACATGATTAAGGTATTCACATGATTGGAATGTGACCAACAAGATATATGGGGGATAAATGATGGTATTCACATGCTTGGTTGATGACATTTCATGTAATCGTTTTCTTTATACTATGATCTTGGACCGAAGTATTTTAGATAAGCCTAAATATTGGAATGGATTATGTTGGACATATGCTAAGTATTGTTTAAGGATAGATCTTTTTTCAATATTACTGATGGGATTTTATAGTAATGTAGTTTTAGAAAAAGGACAACCTGCAGGACGGGCGACAGCCCATCACGTCGGACAAGGATGTGGGAATCGAACCCACAACCGAAGTACGACTGGCCTTTTTCGCCTACCACTGGCCTACAAGAAGTCCCTGTTAGTAGAAACTAGTTTTATTATATTAAGCAGTATAAGTCCATTTTAGGAACTATATAAGATTAATCTCACTATAGATGGACTTATGTATTTTTTTTATAACTTTTATAACCTTTTGTTTTAGACAGATGGAATGACCTATCATTCTATCACATGATCTGCTAACACATCACGAATGACAAATTCAACTTCATTTCATTAAGAGATGAAGTGGAAATTGTCCAAAGAATGACAAACGGGGAGACTATACCAAAATCACGAAAGTATTTCTTCTAATTCCAATTTCATAAAATTTAGGGAAATGATCTTGAGAAACCAAAAATGTTGTCCTACTGCCCTTATATCCGATGAATCAGATGGTACCATAGATCACCACAAATCAATAGCTTTGTGATTGTTGGCTTTTTCACAGCCATGTTCTCTACCACTCCCCATCAGAACATGAAGGTTAGATTTCTCTTCTATATCCATATTTTCTCCTATATGGAAACCCAGTTATGAGTTCATTTGGGTAACCGTTATATTTCATACTTTAGTTTTTAAAGTTCAGTTTTGGTATTTATTTTTACGATGTTGGTTTTTATGAATAGTAAACGATTTATAACCACGACGAATTTTGAGGTCGAAATTCATTTTAAGGGGGGTAGAATGTAACAACCCGAGATTTTATAAGATACATTCTTTTTAATTTCATTCATATCTTCTTTTGTACGATACACCAAGATTACCTTGTGCTATACGCAACACCGTATTAGCTTGCAATATACGCAACACTATTCTTGGATCGTGTTACACACAATTTCAAATTCGTTTGATAGAAGTTATTCTAAGCAACATTGAGTATATATATATATATATATATTCAATGTATAAATAAGATATGTTTGGATTCTGTTATAGGCAACAACAAAGGATTTGTGCACTACACACAACCCTGACTTGGCTTGCATTACACGCAATCGCGACCTTCCTCGATAGCGTGTGTTGTATGCAATACCGAGTTTTACTAAACAACAATATATTATTATAATATTGTTATGAATTAGCCGTTATGAATAGTGTTAACTAGATTTTGAATTTTATAACATTATTATTCATCTTACACATTTCTAGAACATGGTATAAGAACAAAATAAATTTTTCTGGTAAAATAAGTATTTTTCAAAAAATACAGTTTTGCCGCCTTTTGATGGCGCACCCACTTTAAATCTAGTTTTTGACATGTTTATAAGTTCAATTTGACAAAATAAAATTCTTCTTCTGAATCAAGATATAAAAATTTACATTAGATAAAGTTTTGATATTTTTCCGATAACTTTCATATTTTAATGAATAGTAAAAACACGCTATATTTTAATTAAAAACAACTTTTTTCATCGTAATATATTATGTGGTTAAATTATAATATTGAATGGTTTTAAAGTATAAATAGAATATAATTTTACCATTTAATATAATTTATGTCATTAGCATTTACTTTTCCTTGAATTCGTAGGTTAAATCAATTCAATCTTTTGTAATGTTTTAAAGAAAACCTCGTTTTATTTCGACAACGGGATTAATTTTAATTTAATTTCTGCAACTTTTGTATATTGAATTTGGAAAAATGGATTTAATATTTGGAATCAGTGGGTCCAAATTATGTTAATAAGCTACTTTTTATTTTTGGGCATTGTGAATAGTAAGTACGGTAAATTTTATTTACTATAGTTAAAGGTAAATCGGGTAATTAAGGATAAATATAAGATTATAAAATTATCCTAACACTTGTAAAAATCCTATTTGATGGCTAAAGGTAGACCCATATAACCTAAGGGTCGGATTAGATTCATTTTATGGACTTTTTTCCATGAAAATAATTTAATTATTTTTAAAACCAAAGAATGTGACAACATGTCACTTTCTTAAATATTATAAGTATAATAATTTTAATTTAGTGATAAACTTCATGAAACATCAAAAATGAATAGTCTCCAAAAATCTAATACATTTATCTACATCATTGTAATTTATTTATAGTTTTTAGGGATTAAATAATTATCATTTATTATGACACAAAGATGATGTAGTAATTGTCTTATTAATGAAATATTGACATAATTGAGGTTATAAATGCCCAAATAAATGTAATTTGAGACTTTTTATGACTTAAATTAATTTTATAGGTTAATATGACATGTTATTGTTGATATAAGTAACTTGGTTCGAACTTATCATTCTGTTATGAATTTTATAAAAATAATGTACCAAATAGTGTCAAAATTGACATAAATTAGATTTTAAAACAAATATTATATTATTAATTGTTATTTTATTCCTAAAAATCTAAGGTTAGGCCAAATAAATTATATAAGGTTATATATAATAATAATAAACAACTTGGGGTTTTTTTGTCTTGTTATAGTAAGTTTGTTAACCTTATAGTGTAAGAACACAAGAAGACACAGTAAAAGTAAAAATATTTAACTTAATGTTAAATCTAAATGATAAGGTTAAAATAGGAACCTAAACCTGGATAAATTCTATTGGATGAATGGATTTTGACCCATCCCCACCTTATCTTCGAAATAAATCAATTTGGTGCTATTTAAAACCGAATTTGGCTTTATAATAAAATAATCTTTTTAGTTATCCCGAAGGTGCCGCTCTCCTCCCTTATAAAAGGGCACCTCCTACCTCTCTTCCTCACACCACTTTGAGCCTTCATGCTCGGCCAACCCCTGCCAAATTCTCTTCTCCACTTCCCTAGAAACATCCTAGAGGTTCTGGTCTTCCTCAAAGACCAATTTTAGTGCCCTAAAAGGAGATCTCAAAGAGGTTCTTCAAAGAAGAGGTAATGTCCATTACCGATTCTTTCATCTTTATTTCTTCTTCCAATCCTTCTTCTTAGGTTGTTTAATTATGAAGTAATAACATCAGTATCACTTATATTCTGCTATGTTATTATAATTATGAAACAACCTTATTTCACCATCTATCCATCCTACGGAAAATGAAATCACATCGCGTGCGTACGTACAGAATACCGTCTCCACGCCGTGGTGTAATCTATTTTCCACCACCACCCTAATTGGATGGGTATAATGTTGTAATTAGTAACTATATATGATTATTATAAATTTATATTGATACTTAAATAGTATACATACACTTCAACACAATCCCACGACCATGAGAATGATATCATCACTCGTGCGTACGTACGGACTACCGTCTCCACGACGCGATGAGATTCATTATCCATGTTAACCATTCCAGAATGATTATAAAGTATATATAATGAATAATAATGAAATATATGACATGGTAAATCTACTGTATTTATGTATATATATATATGTCATCTACATTCTTCCATTCAAGACAATAAGGAAAGGAAAGCAACATTCATGCGTACGTACGGACTACCGTCTCCATGAACGGTGTGTTTCATTTCATTTATCTATCTATTATATAAATATATATACTGAATATATATGATATATAAATCATATTTTATATTCTGGAAGTATGTAAAGCATGATATATGTAATAATAATGTCAAGAACAACAAGTCCAAACACCTAGGATATATGAAACGATTTTCCCCAAAACCCTTCTTTAATATGGAATTTACAAAAGAACGGGTAATATAAAGTCATAAGTGAACCATATATGATATCATAAAAATGAATATGATTCTGTAATAAGTTAATTACATTATTTATATCATTATACAGGAGGTTCAGATACGTACAAAGCATATCGGACATAAGGTAAGGGAAATATCACAATCTCATTTTTATCCGAGATTGTTTAAACTTTGGTATTTACTGGGGTGTATTTTATCATCCACATCCATGTTTCCTAAATATGTAATATTATTTCCATCCACCTACAATTGTTTAAATCCAATTTTACCCTTCGATGAGTTTTTAGTAAAAGATATTAATGAAATCTTTTGTCGTTTTTCATACGAGGTACTTTTTGACTTTTTCGGCAAAAGTACGAGAAGAATGTTTTTTTTACTTATACGGCATGAATGGATTTGTAAAACATTATTTCCAAGAAGCTTCCTTTAAAAGTTTTCAAGTTTATTTTTAATCAAATTCTTTTAGTTTATAATTGTATGACATGTTAAGAAATGAAATTTTTTTTGAAGTAAAAAGGATATTTTCCTCAAGAATGGAGTTCAAGTGTTTTATCAAAATTATTTTCCATCTAAGATAATAAAGGGTTTTGTTTTTATCCCTATTATTACATTGATTTGATTATGTTGTGATGGAATTATTTTTATGAATTCCTTTATCTTATATGAGTTGTTTTATGATGTCATGATGTTTAATATTCCCATTTGTATTACATGGGTTATGCAATGATGTATGATTTATGATTTTGTGGCACACATAAGAATTGTATCATTATGAGATGGGTGGGACCTATATCTCCCTCCAATGCATTGGGTAAATATTTTATATCTCATGAGATAGACATGGCTGGAACGGTAGGTTATACCGGTTCAGTGAAACAGGACTGAAACGAGGGGTGAACTCGGTTCAGAAAGGGACTTTGTCCACTAAGATAGTTTTGGTAATGAGTCTTGACTAATAAGAAATGATTCTATATGATTATGTGTGTATGCCACAAAGTTTCATGTTTTAAGTTATGATTATTGGGATTACATATCACTACTATGATTTATCCCATGTTATGAAATTATGATCTCTTTTGCAGGTTAAGATTTCCAAAAGATATGTTCTTGTGAATATGACGTGATTGATATTTCTTTTGTTTACCCTTACTGAGCATTTGAGCTCACCCTTTTATGTTTTATTTTCCCCAGGACATAAAGAAAGGTTTTATGTTTAAAAAAAAGAAGATCATTATGGGAGATATTGAAGATCTTTGACCACGATTAGAATATTATATTCTGAGATTCCAAAGAAACTAAACTATTACGGTCCTTTTGTGTGTGTTTTTGTTATGTACTAAGTATTCCGCAAAAGTAATGTAATGTCCATGTACGTCAGGCTTCGGGTCTCTACACCTGCGGTCCTCCCGGGACATGCCCTTCACTACAAAGCCTTCAAATCACTCCTGCGACCCGTTCTTCCGTTGCCCGTCGATCTGTACGCCAAATAAACAAACCTCTTCTCTTCATGGTTTTCCAGCATGGTGCGATGGCACCACGGCTTGTTCGGCTTCAACGGCACGGTGCGACGGCACCATGCTTCTTCGTCACGTTCATTCTTGTTTCCGCGTGGTGCCATTGCACCGCGCCACCTTTGTTCGTGCCGCAACGAACAAAACAACAAAGGGGGAGGAGATTCGGCCGTGTTCGTTCGGTCCAACCCCCTCCCGTTAAGTTGATAACAAGCGGCCCAAAAGACGAAGAATGACTAAGGATTTTTCACGAACAAAAGTAATCAACCCGCAACAGTTTTCCCCGCAATCAAAAATTCCCAACCCGCAAACAGATTCTCCGTAGATCAACATAATATTTATTTGATCCGAGTTCTTTGATTTAGAAGGAAGTAACATGGGCTTCTTTAATATTCACAAATTAACTCCCTACCTCGAAAAGACGTCGCATGTCGTCGATGTCGCGGAAGTTGAACGTCGCAGAGTGAAGCTCCGTATACGTCGATGGAGAACGTCTGAGGATGAAGCGGCGTCTCCCTTCCTTTGTCACGGAGAGAAGATTATATAGCGACGTCGATGGAGAGCTTCTGCGTCAGTGCCTGGTCCTTGGTCGTGGAGGAAGAATAAAGGCACGACGATCACTCCTTGCGGTGATGGCGTTCTTCGCCGGGGTCTTGACATTCTTCGCGTTTGCCAACGAAGAAGATAACGTTTCCTCTAGCTTTTGAGTATTCTCTCACAATCCTTTACACCAAAAAACTAACCCAAAAATAAAATAAGCTCCACTTATTTTATTAATTCATTCCAAGCGTTTAAAATTTAAAAACTCAATTCAATGAATTGAATTAAGGAATTGGCACATTAAATTTAAGGGGTGTCAAAAGGGGGGTTGGAGAGAGTTATGGAAGATGAGAGGTTACCCACATAATTGGGGAGTTAGAAGAGGTTTAGGGAATGTGAAGGGGTGGGGTTCATGTGGGCCCCACCTCACATTTAACCTCACTTAGGTAGTTAGGTTCACCCAACCTCCATCCTTAGGTTTTAACCACTTTAATGAAATAAAAATTAGTTGCACAAATTTTATTTCTCAGAAGTCTTTACCCACAAAACTAAACAACTCATCCCAAGAAAACACAACTCTAGAAAAGGTCTTCTTATGCAATTACCGGCACTGTGAGTTCATCGGTGTCCTCGAATTTCAATTCCGAGCACCAGTTTTAATATTAGAAAAACCCGCTCATTCGTTCATTGAACGTACCCGAGCCTAACTTCAGAAATTAATTCCGAGCACTCCGGGCCTCAGAATCAGGCGTCGCCAAAAACTGCATTCTTGTAAAATCCCAAAGAAAATTAAGAAAAAATTTCCCGTGAATTTACGGGTCTTTACATTACTCCCACTTCAGGGCTTTATGTCCTCGTAAAGCTTTAACACAAACCAGGGATACAAAAGCGGTACTGAGAACACATCTGAACCTTTCGATCCTATGTGCTCACCTGGAGGTTCTCGTACTACCAGTGAGAGCGCACCCAAGGATCCACTCCTGTAGATCCTCAACCTCTACTGGAACCCCGCAAAAGTCACCCCATCACCAAAGTCTAGTTCCCCATGGTCGATGACATGCGTCAGGTCAAGAACGTATCTCCTCATTTGAGATACGTGGAAGTCGCCGTCCACCCAGTGCAACTGAGGTGGATGAGTCAAGGAGTAAAACACCTCGCCTACCTAGCTGAGGACCTGGAAAGGTCTACTGAACCTCGGAGATTACTTGCCGCCTTGGCCACATCTCCGTAAACCTCGTCGAGGTGAGACCCGTATAAGGACATGGTCGTCATCCTTGAACTCTAGAGGCTTCATGTCAGCTCCGAGCAGTCTCATCTGCCATGATCCATAGGAGATCATTGCCCACTCCTATATCAGGACACACCCGAGTCTGGTCCCTAATGCGTCGTAGTGAATTATGTAACCAACGCCCACAGGTTGGGCGCACCGGTCAACCCAGATCCTAAAAGCTCTGCTGGGAGTGGTGCCACATCTCTGGAAAATTCTGGCACAAAGGTAAGTTTGGCCATCTCCTGAGTGATCGAATGCACCCTCTTATGCATGATTCTATCATGTGCTGCCTAGGCTTTCCTTTTCACCGACCAAGGAAAACTCCATCCCAACGTTGTAGATAAACCACAACCTTTTTGCCAAATACAGTCAATCCGTGTATGAACTGTGGATCCAATCTATACTCAGACCAACATCGTAAGGCCTCGACACTGCCACCAAGAGATTCCAACTGAAACTCTCGCATCATGGGTCAGATCACACTATCGGCGTAAGTGTGATTATAGAGTCTATTCCCAAGGTATCTCCAGACGTGAGGGTCAAGTCAACGGCTTAACCGAAAACTCTAGGTCTGGGACAAGATTCATGGAAGGAAGGAATTATTAGCATCAATTTCTGTTACTACGGAAGCTTGTAGTGGACACCGACTATCCCTCAAACCATTCTTAGAGTCATTGGGTCACTCTCCTTGACCGCATGCAACTACTCTCTTTCCCTGCCCTCCAGCTCCCTGAGCCTGTAGGGAACAACAAAGGCGGGTGGTTGTAACATTTTGATATGTACACCACCTCATGATTCTCTCCTAGATCTTCCTCCACATCTGCTACTCTACAGATTAATCTGTCCTTAATATTTCATCTTTTTGAAACATTCTCACGCCCAAGACTTTGAGACTGGTGCCAGTTTCCAGCTTTCACACTGCTATCCTTCACTGACTGCATCCATTCAGCAAAATAATTATCAAACACAAGGGTACTTTCTAGCACCCTAACATAAGTAGGAATGCATAGAGGAAGGAGTGCTTACTCGGATATTTTTTATACACACCTCTCTCAGAGGTCCGAGCTCTATATCACTGATCGAATCGTATTCATCGAGTACCCGGAATTTTCGGTACGCCTCGATGAATACTCAGCTACCGACTCATCGTCCTGTCAAAGCTGTATAAGCTCAAGAAAACTTCCAACCACCTCCTCAAGCCGGTCCTCAGCCGCCTGTGAGTCGTGCTTTCCTCGTAACTTGAGGGTATCTGATGTTAGAACACATTTAAGGCAGTAAGCCTACATGTGTCACCTACCGGTACCGCCGGTTGTAACTGCAGACCAACAGGTAGTGATGTATAGCTAACACACTACCCGAAGGAACTATCTCAGGCATCAGTCCATGTACCGAAGCCTCATCGCTATGTGGAACATCCTCATGGTCACTCACTGGAAAAAACTAGTAGCCAAATCCACCATCCATTCTACTGATGTCTCAACTAGGTGGAAAACTATAGCAATATCCTCCAGCCAGTGCTCTACTGTCTGAGAATCTGCCTCACCTCATAACCTCGGAGGCCGCTGCTGCTGGAACTCGTGCAACGCACTCTGCCATTATGCACAGTTCACTAGTAAGGCTGGTGGCATCTACTGCCCAACAGGTGGTGGTGCTGCTGGTACACCACCTGTGGGTGCCAACATTGAAAAAGGGCCCCGTACCGGAGCCTTGCTGCTCGGTGGGCCATCATTGAGTACTCTCTCGGAATTCCAACTGACTGTCTGCATGGAGACATCCTGAACAGATGCGACACAATCAATGATTTATACCTGGTGAGCTGACCAAGATTGAGCTGACTTTAAAACTTTTGGAAACACACACTGTCACGAACCAAATCTGTTCGCCGCCCAAACTGGCACCAAACCCAGCCCGTGACATGACCCGAAGGGCGTTCCCTATCCCCACGGGCTAGCACAAGTGCCCGGGTATCATTTATTTAGGTTTGGGAACGATTTACCCGAATATGAAGTCATAAACCATTAAAAACAATCAATAAACTGAATCTGAAAATTTATACCAAATGATGTTTAAAGAAAAACCAGAACTGAATACATAGGTTTAGAGTCAATACAAAAGGTCCAAAGACACAATGGAACAGAAACAAAACAGCCCCATGGACTCCACATGACAAGGGGTCATCACCCCCAAGTCGTCTCCACTACTCCGCCCCAAGGATGAGGACTAACACCCTGAACCGCCATCACCCTTAGCCTTTCCTTTACCTGGGTCAAAAAAAAGGTCTACTTACACCCAAGGGGTGTAAGTAGGGTGTGAGCCTAAGCCCAATAGGATACCACCCTATGATTCCAAGGTGCATGCAATACAAGGTGAAAAAGCAAGCAGTTTTAATATGCAATTAAAAGCGGTGAAAAATTCCACAAAATGAAACATTAAATTGAAAACATTTTTCAAGATAAAACTTTCAGAATGTTAACACATTTAAATAGGAATATTAGATACTGCATTATAATTCCATAGACACCCAAAAACAAGGTAAAATAACACAAATCCACTGAGCAACAAAACCGGGAACACCCCTAGGCACTAGATAGTCTCAGGCCCCATGTACCTCATAACTCAGTGTAATGTAACCACAGTAAAATCCTTTCTCATGCACGAGCCACTAGTAGGGAACATACCCATAACCTAGTGGTCCCCAATCATCATCCACATAGTTTAGTTAGAGTTGTCGTTGTCCAAATGCTAAGTGAAATAGGGACAAACCCCATCCGGTCCACTAGCCGTACTAGTACAAATCTGCCCCACCTAGGTACCCGGGCTTCCCCCTTTGTGCTCAAACAATTTCAGGATTTAACACACATCCATTTTAATGTAAAACACCACTACTGGTCACATACACCAAATACAGTAGCTATCTCATTTTATACCACTTAAAACACACAACAAACTCTTTGAATTTGAATAAATCAATTTCACAAAATCTCGTGTAGTTTTGCACACAAAACCCCTTAAGAAACCCACTTGTACATGATGTTCACAATTGTAAGTTTCCAAAACAGTAAAGGCTTCCCAATAAATATCAATTAAAACAACAAATCAATTTTTGGGCATCCTCATGTTAAACAAGAAGTGTTATCTTTGTAAAACCTTCATTTTCACACAAAAGTGGAACCGAAACTTCACTTTCATTACAAACACAATTAAAACCCATTTTTTGCAGCAATTACCAAAGGGGATAAACATTATAAACATTATTTTATGCCTTATTACAGATCAATAAAAACAACTAAGTATTTATAGGGCATCCCCAAATAAACAAACAAAACACTTCTTTGGAAAACCCCCAATTTCACACCAAATTGGCATTTTAAATTCAATTGCAATGGAAACAATATTCGATCCAATTTTTTCAGAAATAATAAAATTATATAAATTTTAAAATATGATAAATACAGCATGATAATACACAAAGATTTCATCAACATTGGAATCACCTACCAAATCAAATGAAACCATTGAATCCTTTGTGCGAAAACACAAACGCACCACCGCCGCACCTCAAGAAGGGTAGATCAAACCTAAAATAGAAAATTGGTGCAAGAAAACACAAGGTTAAACCTTAGGTTCGAACCCCTACCCACTGGTCATTGTTCAATTCAATAAAAAGGGAGGAAACCCTAAAAAAAAGAATTAAACCCTAATCAATTAGAAAGGAGAAAAGAAATGGACAAACTTACTTGAGAAATCTAGAATGAATCTCCCCAAAACACCAGTATCTGAAATTTAAAACGGCCGACACTCAGGGGATGTTCTCACAAGAATTATTAGGTCATTTAGGAATTGGAATGGAGGGCAAATAGTATGCATTGAGAGAGTTATGATTGAATGAACATACCTCATCAAATCTGCACGGTTTTAGAAACCCTATGATGTTCGTCCCTAAATCGCGATCCTAAGAGCTCCAAAGAGGGGGGTAAGGAGGCTGAGGGAGAGTCTGGGTGTACTTTCCGAATATGAGGCTTTGAATCACCGAAAACACGCAAATATTGAAAGAGATATTAAATAATTAAAATTTATTTTTAATGCAGAAAATGGGATTTCGGGCAGGCCCAAGTCCCTAACTAAAAACCCATATCCACCAAGATTATGGATTTATAAAGGCCCCAAATTTAAATGTGGGGTTAATATATCAGGGGAGAACAATTAGGAGTTGGAATGAGTCAAAAATATTAAAAATTGAAAAAGTTATAAATGAAACAAAATTTATTTTTAAATCTGGAATTGGGCTCGCAGTTTGGCCCAATTCATGAAAACTCACCTATTCTCAATAAAACCTTTTGAAACCACCAAAACAAATCATGTGTGGAAAATAAATTTAAAATAACCCTAAAATAGGTTACGTATGTTACAATTCTCCCCACCTTGAAAACTTTCCGCCCCGGAAAGTCACAGCAAGGTCAAAGCAACAACCAAACCCAACTGAGAAACCAATAGGTATACCCTTGCCAGGTTTCACCCCCAAAGGTCAAAACACCTCCAGTGATCAATGAAGGAAGGAATACTCTCACAAATCAAACATACACCACTTTCCTAAAACCATCAAGAACATTCAGGCTTTATCCCAAATAAAAACTCCTAAAACACAATCTGAACAATACTCAATCAATTCACCCAAATGAAGAACAACTTTGAACAAGGTTACACTTACCCTACTTTAACTAAACCATTGGGTGCTCTCCAGTCCCAATGTTTACTCAAGAATGATGTTGGTAGCTAGATATATCTGAACAAGACTATCTACACCAAGCCAAGACCATGGAAAAATCTATGTTACTGGTACGGGGGGGACACAAATACGCTCCCCACCATAAGAGACAACCAATATTTTTTTGAGACATAATCAAGAGACTAACAGGGGGAGGACTAAATGGACTCACCGGTACAAAGGATATACTTCCATAAAAAATTTACGAAAGAAATTATATAAGACTCATAGTGGGTCTCCCCACCATAAGAACCAATCATCTTAACCAACCAGCACTGGTCGGTAAAGAAAGACCCCAAAATTTAAAGAGTTGGAGCGACCACATGGTTAGATTGCATGGTTTGGGAAGACATACACTAATAGTTGGGATCCTTCTTTCCGCATGGTTTTCTGGGGCATGGTCACTATTATCCAAGTGAAAACTGTGTTCACAAACAATGTAGACAACCAAAAGGGGGAGGGAATAACATTGGGTGATGACATGGGCACACGACCCTCCACATATTTCCACCGAACATGGACAATAGAAGAATGATTATGACACCATAGGTTTAAAATCTTCCTAACTTTCATACTAAGGAAATGACTTTGTACAAGGGTTTAAATGACACTGGAGTTTCCCCTGACTACGCGCCAGCTTCTCTTCGAGACCTATGGCTGGAGCTCAAATGATTGAAGCATCTTCGGCCTCGCAGTTAGGCTTTGGAAACCCCATGAACGATAATTCCTCTTTCAATGAAACCAACAGCTACAACGCAATCCCAGATAAGTTTTCCAGACATAACACATTCAAAACTCACTTTAACCGATCCCGATATTTCACTGAAATAAGGGCTAAGAAGATACACACACATCACACCTTGTTTCTTTAGGTGAGAAACAATAGAAGTAAAGAACACCAACACTCGCCTTCGTCTAAAATGGAAGATTTTGAAGTTTTTCCAGGGGAGACATTCTCACAACATAATAGGGACTCTCATAGGATTTCACGACATTCACCTCTATGGTCAATCGAGCACATGACATCATAAGGCATCACCGAACATGACCATTGTGACTGATATAAACATTTCATGGAGGGGGACCTTATACAACATACCCAAACAACACAATATTATAGAAAGTGGACACAATATCCTATCGTGACCATATTTCCCACACCGATGGCTTAACATGAATTAATTCATCAAAGAAACATTGAAGAACCCAAAGTTCCTCTTAGACATCATCGAGACACTCATCCACACTTACAACTAAAGAACACTTCCACCTTCGACGAATCATGAAACTTTAGAAACTAAGGTTTCTTTCAACCTTCCACAATAACTTTACCACTACAAGAGGATCCAAAAATCAACGAAATGAATGGGTGTAGACTCAGTCAACAATGATCGATAAAATATTCCTTATATTGATAAACTGGAGGATTTTCAAATGGCGAAACAATATGGATTGCACTTCAGCTATGCATTAACCCTTAATGGGGGCGTACCTTATCCAACGGGAGAACCCAAGGACCCAACCAAGATGGTCCATTGGTAAAAAAACCATAAACCAGATCCAAACAAATGAGGGTAACCACCATAAAGGTGTCCTGAAACATATCTCAGAGGAGATTACTAACCGGTCCTTCTACCTAGCTTACCAACCAAACATAATCCCAAAACACAGTTCAAATAGGAGTGGTTATTGGACTAAAAAAACATCCCACAAAAACAACATCTTCAAAGACCCATAATACAAACCATCCCAAAACTATTCATCAATACATCATGTTTTTCTTTAAAACCATTTCTTTGAAAACAAACGGTTTTGCAGTAAGCGTATCGACCAATGGTACCCCATGGGCCTCACACATGCATGTTTTTGTGTCACACCGGGCACCCTCCTCATAACCATCCCAACACTCATCCAGTCATGCCCTCAACCATCCATCATCCCATATAACCCCATGCATGTGGTCACTCATGGAAATACCAAAGGGTAAAACAAAAATTCCTTCCACTTTTCAAAAACAAAATGCTCAACCAACCCAACCTTTTTCTCAAAACTGCTAACAATGAGATCAAAATCCCAATTCACATCTTACAAAACATTTCATAAAGACACAACAATTTGGAAAAGAACCCACTTTGAAGATATTCATATCAATATCAAAACATCTCATCCCATTAAAACACTATTTTATTATTTAGAAAACTCTATTGGAAACACTTTTCAAAACCAACTTTAATATAGTTCCTTCTTTCAAAAGAGGTGTAAGCACACCATTTTACATTTCAAAACAATTCTGAAAATTCAATTCCTCAATTTCATAAACCGAACCATTCCCTATTTATTTGAAAATCATTTCATAAAACTTTACGCTTATTAAAACCAAGTCACTTTAAAACCAAAGTTCCACGATTTCAAAACTAAAGAACACAAGACAATGCGAGAGGAAACTAGTTTCAGTGGGTGACTTGGACATATGGTTGGCGGCCATATTCCAATCACTTCACTGTCACAGAGAGTGTTCTAGGGAATATCCCCAGCTTCACATGGCTTGCCAGGCCCTGCGATCTCACTGAGACCATTAACCCAACTCTCTTTTCATTTACCCTAATCATCATCAAACCAAGAAAACCAAAGGAATTAGATAAATCCTGACTTCGCATGGCGACTCGAATCCTGTCATGAGGTGTGGTGATCAGGCACACTACCCATAACCGAACTACCAAGTCCTAACAATCGTAACTTTATACTATCTTGACTGTTCACCAAATAACGTGACCCAAAGAGTTAACCAGAACCTCCTCTGATACCATTTTGTCACGAACCAAATCTGTTCGCCGCCCAAACTGGCACCAAACCCAGCCCGTGACATGACCCGAAGGGCATTCCCTATCCCCATGGGCTGGCACAAGTGCCCGGGTATCATTTATTTAGGTTTGAGAACGATTTACCCGAATATGAAGTCATAAACCATTAAAAACAATCAATAAACTGAATCTGAAAATTTATACCAAATGATGTTTAAACAAAAACCAGA
Organism: Viscum album; assembly: GCA_963277665.1. Taxonomy (NCBI): domain Eukaryota; kingdom Viridiplantae; phylum Streptophyta; class Magnoliopsida; order Santalales; family Viscaceae; genus Viscum; species Viscum album. Next base: position 1,383,955,295 of record OY728137.1, on the reverse strand, counting down.
ACTGAATACATAGGTTTAGAGTCAATACAAAAGGTCCAAAGACACAATGGAACAGAAACAAAACAGCCCCATGGACTCCACATGACAAGGGGTCATCACCACCATGTCGTCTCCACTACTCCGCCCCAAGGATGAGGACTAACACCCTGAACCGCCATCACCCTTAGCCTTTCCTTTACCTGGGTCAAAAAAAGGTCTACTTGCACCCAAGGGGTGTAATTAGGGTGTGAGACTAAGCCCAATAGGATACCACCCTATGATTCCAAGGTGCATGCAATACAAGGTGAAAAAGAAAGAAGTTTTAATATGCAATTAAAAGCGGTGAAAAATTCCACAAAATGAATCATTAAATTGAAAACATTTTTCAAGATAAAACTTTCATAATGATAACACATTTAAATAGGAATATTAGATACTGCATTATAATTCCAAAGACACCCAAAAACAAGGGAAAATACCACAAATCCACTGAGCAACAAAACCGGGAACACCCCTAGGCACTAGATAGTCTCAGGCCCCATGTACCTCGTACCTCAGTGTAATGTAACCACAGTAAAATCCTTTCTCATGCACGAGCCACTAGTAGGGAACATACCCATAACCTAGTGGTCCCCAATCATCATCCACATAGTTTAGTTAGAGTTGTCGTTATCCAAATGTGAAATAGGGACAAAACCCATCCGGTCCACTAGCCGTACTAGTACAAATCCGCCCCACCTAGGTACCCGGGCTTCCCCCTTTGTGCTCAAACAATTTCAGGATTTAACACACATCCATTTTAATGTAAAACACCACTAATGGTCACATACACCAAATACAGTAGCTATCTCATTTTATACCACTTAAAACACACAACAAACTCTTTGAATTTGAATAAATCAATTTCACAAAATCTCGTGTAGTTTTGCACACAAAACCCCTTAAGAAACCCACTTGTACACGATGTTCAAAATTGTAAGTTTCCAAAATAGTAAAGGCAGCCCAATAAATATCAATTAAAACAACAAATCAATTTTTGGGCATCCTCATGTTAAACAAGAAGTGTTATCTTTGTAAAACCTTCATTTTCACACAAAAGTGGAACCAAAACTTCACTTTCTTTACAAACACAATTAAAACCCATTTTTTGCAGCAATTACCAAAGGGGATAAACATTATAAACATTATTTTATGCCTTATTACAGATCAATAAAAACAACTAAGTATTTATAGGGAATCCCCAAATAAACAAACAAAACACTTCTTTGGAAAACCCCCAATTTCACACCAAATTGGCATTTTAAATTCAATTGCAATGGAAACATCATTAGATCCAATTTTTTCAGCAATAATAAAATTATATAAATTTGAAAATATGATAAATACAGTATGCTAATACACAAAGATTGCATCAAAATTGGAATCACCTACCAAATCAAATGAAACCATTGAATCCTTTGTACGAAAACACAAACGCACCACCGCCGCACCTCAAGAAGGGTAGATCAAACCTAAAATAGAAAATTGGTGCAAGAAAACCCATGGATAAACCTTAGGTTCTAACCCCTACCCACTGGTCATTGTTCACTTCAATAAAAAGGGAGGAAACCCTAAAAAAAATAGAATGAAACCCTAATCAATTTGAAAGGAGAAAAGAAATGGACAAACTTACTTGAGAAATCAAGAATGAATCTCCCCAAAACACCAGTATCTGAAATTTAAAACGGCCGAAACTCAGGGGATGTTCTCACAAGAATTATTAGGTCATTTAGGAATTGTAATGGATAGAAAATAGTATGGATTGAGAGAGTTATGATTGAATGAACATACCTCATCAAATCTGCCCGGTTTTAGAAACCCTAAGATGTTCGTCCCTAAATCGCGATCCTAAGAGCTCCAAAGAGGGGGGTAAAGAGGCTGAGGGAGCGTCTGGGTGTACTGTCCGAATATGAGGCTTGGAATCACCGAAAACACGCAAATACTGAAAGAGATATTAAAGAATTCAAATTTATTTTTAATGTAGAAAATGGGCTTTCGGGCAGGCCCAATTCCCTAACTAAAAACCCATATCCACCAAGATTATGGATTTATAAAGGCCCCAAATTTAAATTTGGGGTTAATATATCCGGGGAGAACAATTAGGAGTTGGAATGAGTCAAAAATATTTAAAATTGAAAATGTTATAAATGAAACAAAATTTATTTTTAAATATGGAATTGGGCTCGCAGTTTGGCCCAATTCAGGAAAACTCACCTATTCTCAATAAAACCTTTTGAAACCACAAAAACAAATCATGTGTGGAAAATAAATTTAAAATAACCTTAAAATAGGTTACGTATGTGACACACACGCAATAAGTCTTTTCATGCACAAAGTCGGAAATCAGAAGTCAGGGTCCTGGTGTACGGATACGTCGGCTGTCGCACCAACACTGGACTCCCTGAACTGAATACCACACTCGGTACCCTTAACACTATTGTTTCGCATAGAAAAAGATCAGAACCCTGAGTTCTGCGGTAGAACCGAACTCCTCTGATACCAATTTGTAACGACCCGTCCTCGGGGCCCGTGTCGTGACTACCCCAAGCCCACCTTCCATAGGCCAGGGGCTGACGACTAGTACCAAAGGCATAATTCCCGATAACTGGGAAGGCATTGCCTTTATAAAAGTAACAAACACCATAGAGTACAAGCGTAATTAATACAGTAAGTACAAAAAGATGTGCTGAAAACTAAATGGGCCAGAATACAAACCCAATCGAAAGTACAGCTACAACTGAATAAAAGTACAACAGAAAAGACAACAGATGGGATAAAGGTAGCAACTCCTGGGTCGTCCTCCTCAGATTCTACCTGAAGGGTAGGTACAGATAGAGAAGCTCCTGGATCATCCACCACGGATCCTACCTGAAGGGTAGGTATAGATAGCGCAGCTCCTGGATCGTCCACCAGGATCCTACCTGATGTGTAGGTACAGATAGCCTCCACAACGCTCTCGCCCGTCAAACTACTCTGAGTATTGTCACATCGTGAAGTCCACCTCCAGATACTGACTCATTGTGAGATACACCTCTTGGTACCATCCAGTCCTCAAACACTCTGCCTCTGTCAGCACTGCTCGTCGTCTGCAACCAACACAATGAGGTACGGGCATAGCCCGTGCAGGGGTGAGTATAATGATACATAGTAGGGACCCTGAGACCCTCAAAGTCTCACTAAATACAACAAGGATAACCACAAAGAAATATCTCAACGGATAACCTCTACTTAGGTATATACCCATACATATACCTAAGTTATCAAGTAAACCATCTCAATCATGAGGAAACACAAGATTATGAAATCAATGGATAACCACTACCCAGGTATATGCCCATACATATACTTAAGTTATCAAGTGACCCATCTCAATAATGAGGTAAATACAAGATCATAGGCTCAGCTCAAACCAGGATTTTCATTATTGAAACCGTAACTGCTGAAGAGCCCCGTCTCTGGAGTGTATAGTGGTCCTATCACGACTCTGAGGTACTGCTCACTAACCTAAGACTGCTGAGGTAGTCCTCCTGTCGAGTACCGCGGGTCAGTCACCCAAACACAATAGTGCTTCTCGCCGGGGTATGCCACCCAAACACAGTAGTGAACACCCCCTAATAGCCTGCAGAAGTACTCTCCAGACGAGTACCGTGGGACTGCACTATCACATAGTAGTGCTCCGTCCGCCATGGGTCTGCACCCAAACAAAGTAGTGCTCCGTCCACTGGGCTAGTCGACTCACTCAAAGTCGAGTCAGTCATGCAGTCGTCAGGTCTCAGCAGGCTACACGGTCTCCGTACTCCGTACGATCGTCTCTGAGAGGGTCTTCTCCACGAGCTACAGGTCGATACTCCAGGTATCTCAAAGTCCCATGAATATGTATCTCAAAGGACCGCCTCGTCATAGGGGTCTCAACGTGACAGACGGCGCGTCAATCGGACGCCCGGTCTGTGAGTTATTAGACTTTTCGTCCTAGGGGCCCGGTTGGTTTCGTGTGCGAACCAACCCGGATGTATGTCAACTTTACCTCGAACTCTCATAGGATATACTCATAGGGACCGTTTCTCAAAGTGATCACCAACACCGCTGACAGTTCATCAAACGGACGTCTGGTCTGAATGTTATCAGCTTTTCAGTTCTAGGGGCCCGGTTGGATTTCGAGCACAATCCAACCCAGCCACTATCCAAATACATCCAAATCACAGGCGAAGTATTCCAAAAGTTCCGTCTTATGAAGAGGAATCCAACAAAGTCGATGACATGTCAATCAGACGTCCGGAGTTCAAGATATAAGCGTTTCAGCTCCGAGGGCCAGGTTGGTTTTCTATTCGAACCAACCCGGCCGTACCCAAAGTTCCTTTAAACCTGGAGTGTAATATACTGAAATGACCGTCTCAATTCAAGGATCTCTACGCAATGGACGGTGCATCGATCGGAGGTCTGTGGCCAAAGATATTGGCGTTCGAACGGAAACAGTTCAAAATGGGGGGTCTGGGCCCGGCTCGGCCCGACCCAACCCCCACATGGGCCGGCCCGACCCGGGCGGCCGGTTGGCCCGGCGTGAACTCACTCGCACAGACCGGTTGTCCGTGCCGTTGCGGAAGAGGGGGGGGGGGGGGGGGGGTTTCCCCCCTTGATTGAAGCCCCCCCCCCATGTGGGGGCCGCTCCGTTGACCATCGGGGATTACGACCCCCGGTCTCCCTCGGTCCCACGTGGCCGCGGGACAAGCCGGTGGCCGCGGCGGCCCTTCCCGGCGGCGCGCCGGGTGCCGCCATTCCGGCGGGGCATGCCGGCGGGGCATGCCGGCAGGCCCTTTCGCGGACCACCGGAGTTGCTCCGGTGGTCCGTTTTTAATTCTCTCTTCGCCTGCGGTCCTCCCGGGACCTTCCCTTCACTGCAAAGCTTTCAAATCACTCCTACGGCCTGTTCATCCATTTACCGTCGATACGTACTCCAAATAAACAAACCTCGTCTCTTCGTGGTTTTTCGGCGCGGTGCGACGGCGCCGCGGCTTGTTCGGCTTCAACGGCGCGGCGCGACGGCGCCCCGCTTCTTCGTCGCGTTCTTTCTTGTTTCCGCGCGGTGTCGTTGCGCTGTGCCATCTTTTTTTGTGTCACAATGAACAAAACAAACAAGGGGGAAGAGAGATGGCCATGTTCGTGCGGTCCGACCCCCTCCCGTTAAGTTGATAACAAGTGGCCCAAAAGATGAAGAACGATAAAGGAATTTTCATGAACAAAAGTAATAAACCCCAACAGTTTTCCCCGCAATCAAAAATTCCCAACCCGCAAACATATTCTCTGCGGATCAACTTAATATTTATTTTATCCACATTGTTTTATTTAGAAGGAAGTAACATGGGGTTCTTTAATATTCATAAATTAACTCCCTACCTCGAAAAGACGTCGCATGTCGTCGAAGTTGCGGAAGTCCAACGTCACAGAGTGAAGCTCCGTATACGTCGACGGAGAACGTCTGAGGGGGAAGCGGTGTCTCCCTTCCTTTGTCGCGAAGAGAAGATTATATAGCGATGTCGATGGTGAGATTCTGCGTCGGTGCCTCCTCCTTGGTCGTGGAGGAAGAAGAAAGGCATGACGATCACTCCTTGTGGTGACGGCATTTTTCGTCGGGGTCTTGACGTTCTTTGCGTTTTCCAACAAAGAAGATAAAGTTTCTTCTAGCTTTTGAGTATTCTCTCCCAATCCATAACACCACAAAACTAACCCAAAAATAAAATAAGCTCCACTTATTTTATTATGTCATGACAATAGTTTAAAATTTAAAAACTCAATTCAATGAATTGAATTAAGCACTTGGCACATTAAATTTAAGGGGTGTCAAAATGGGGGTTGGAGAGAGTTATGGAAGATGAGAGGTTACCCACTTAGTGGGGGAGTTAGAAGATGTTTAAGGAATGCGAAGGGGTGGGGTTTGTGTGGGCCCCACCTCACATTTAACCTCACTTAGGTAGTTAGGTTCACCCAACCTTCATCCTTAGGATTTAACCACTTTAAAGAAATAAAAATTAGTTGCAAAAATTTTATTTCTCGGAAGTCTTTATCCACAAAACTAAAAAACTCGTCCTAAGCAAACACAACTCTGGAAAAGGTCTTCTTAAGCAATTACCAGTGCTGCGATTTCATCGGTGCCCTCAGATTTCAATTCCGAGCACCGGTTTTAATGTTAGAAAAACCCGCTCATGTGTTTACTGAACGTACCCGAGCCTAACTTCGAAAATTAATTTCGGGCAATCCGGGCCTCGGAATCAGGCACCGTCAAGAAACTGTGTTCTTGTAAAATCCCAAAGAAATTTATGAAAAAATTTCCCTTGAATTTTACGGGTCTTTACACCCTTTCTCTTCCTTAGACTAAGAATTTTTCTTCATTGATTATCTTCTACAATGCCTCTTGAGAGTTGACCATAAGAATCATCACTTTATTCACCCTCAGGGATTCCCTACTCTTCATTGGAGTGTTCTTCCCAAGCTACATGGTCCAAACCTTCAAACTAAAATCATTCGACTATATTTCCAAGATTAATAAATGGAAATTCCATTCTCAGTCTTGGCCTGATTAGAGAATCACCTCTATAACCTTATATTAACCCTTTCCACATGATGGAACACCCCCAATTTCTAAATTAGACACTTATGAATGGACCTACAAAGACTAAATCATCTAGGATCCCCCTCTCCCATTAGATAATGACCCTAAAAATACCATATCTGCATAGGATATAGGTGCTACGTTGAACTTAATGTCATATTTATTTTCCACTGCCTCCCTAAATCATTCTGTTGAGGCTTTATTATGTGTATTCAAAATCCCAATATCACATCTTGTATTTGGGTCAAATTTTAACCATTTAAATATTTCACCCTGCATCATGGCTGGAGGCAGTTGTCCTATTCATACTTGGTTATATTCTATTATTTTCTGGTACTACACTTAAAATTCATAATTTAGTGGATTTTGATATTTTTTGTGATATGAAATAATTAATATTGAATTAGAGTGTTATATTATATGAGTTTACTCATATGATACTAAGGTGGTGGTTCTTAGTTTATTAGGCCCTTTTGTGTGTTCTTTGTGTGTGATGTGGTTTGTAGGTGTGGGTAATTAGATTAAGGATACAAGAACAAGAACAAAGTGAATTAAAAATTATACAATTAAATAGGCAAGGACTTCTATAAATATAAATGATATTCTTATCATGGTTTGGTAATTTTAGGACCACTTAGATAACTCATATTCATCTGACCCTTGGGTTGTTTGCATTTGATGGACTAAAAATATGTGTCTAAGGTTGAGATATGTTATGAGGGACCTATTATTTCACCTTATATTGGTGTTGTATATTTTAGAGATATTATACCTAAGGAATGATTTTTAGTGAGGGTTTTATGTGGTAGGTATAGGTCAGTAAGGGGGATAAGAAATTTCTTATAGACCTTAAATTTCTTCTAATATTTGAATTTCAAGCATGTAAATAAATATTTTATGAGAGTCCTAGTGTGACCATTTAAATTACTACACATAGAGTTGACTAATGTTCTTATCTCCTAGTGAATGAATCATCTAGGATTAACAGTGTAGGAGTGAAATAAAGATGAGTAATAAATACCCATACCAAGACTTATGTGTTTTGATGTCTATTCAATACATGTTAAACTTGAGATTTTGGTTGTGGAAATTAAAACTTATATTATATGAGAATATGTTCATTAGACTGATAATCATTGCAAATTTTGAGTTTTGTTTTAAATAAAAAATCTCAATTTATTGTGTATTGGCATATGTGATGCATGATATATGATGATTTTCAACTAAGGAATATAACATAAATGATGGGATTTTTGACGCATGTGAAGAATTGGGTTATATATGTGGAAAAATATATTACGATTTTTGATTCCATTTAATAATTTAATTCTTATGTTGAGTTGTGATACGAGGTAGTGTAGACTGTTATTATGACTAGGGATTTAGTTGTGTGCTAGAACATCCCATGGTGTGGATTAGGACATGGGGGATTTCATATACTTTATGAATCCCCAAGGTGTATATGTGAGTAAGATAATGGGTTTTCATGTATATCATGTAACTATGGAATGTGGATGTCACTATGACAAGGGGATAATAAATATGTCATGGAACCCCATGACATATATTTGAATATTAGAAGAGAGATGACATGCATTCCATGAAACCTTATGGTGAGTTTTTGATTACGACTAATGTATTGATGCATGTTTCAACATACCCAAGGTGTGATTAATTCTTGGTATGGTTTATCTACACCGGATAAAGTAAATTAGGTTAATTATTGTTTTATAATAGTAATTACACAATGACTAAACATGATGGTTGTGCATTTAGTGTTATAAAATCACTAATGATATTGTATATGAACTCACATATATCCTTTATATTATACCTTATAGGGCTATTAGTGGTTTCATAATTAATTTTTGATATATATAAAACACATGCACCATAGTGGAAATGTAGAAATCATTTTTGAGATTTTCTTCTTGGATGGATATTGTGATAGGAAATTTTTTTATAGAATCCTATTGGGAATTTAGAGATAGTAAAAAGGTTATTTATAGTTCTATAATTACCCCAATATTTTATGATATATTTTATCTATAAATAAACCTATATTCCGTGGTATCTTGAGTTAAATGAAACACAAAATTTAAACTAACTATGAAAAAATATTGAAAAATTATCATGTGAAAAATATATAATTATTAAAATTATCATTATGTTAGGTTTTTTTTTGAATTGTTCTAAAAAGATTTATTTTTTAGTGACTAATGAAAAATACAAATTCTTGTAAAATTATATTATATTTTATTTATATAAAGTAATATAAAATTATAATTATATTATTTATATAACATAAATTTTATTTTCAATAATATAATTAATTCGAATAGGATAATAATTTTAGATAACTTTGATATAAGTCAATTTTTGGGCTTGAAACACAATTTTCTGGAAAATCATTTTTCATTAAATATTATGGGATTAATTTTAAATTAATTTATGAATATTATAAGAACTGAATTTGATGAAATTGATACCATTTTTGGAATCATTATTTTAAAATTTGGTAAATATTTTGTTTTTATTTTTAGGCATCGTGAAGTGTAATTGTGGTATAATTTTTCACCTTAGTATGGGTAAAATGGGTAAAACAAGGTTAGTATTTTGGGATAAGGCTTTAAAATTTTTCTAACAGTAATATATATGCAATTAGATGAGTAAAATTTTATTATTATCATCAATGTTTCTTATATATGTCCACTTAGTTCCATTTTCTTTGATGCTGACCTTTTTAATATTTTAAATAAAGAATAAATAGAAAATATCGCTCACTTAACTTTAATATCTCTAATATTTTATCATATGTTTAAAAAGTGGATGGGTTTAGTTTTAATTAGTTATTTTAAATATTAAGTATTTTTTATCATGGTAATGTATTCCTAATTTTTAGTGATTTAATAATTAGCTTAAATAATTATGAAAAACCGACATAATATTTATTCAATTAATAAAATAATATAATAAATGATTTAAAAAAAATTAAATATAATAAAATTTGGATGAATTATCATGGAATAATAATTTTAGATATTAATATATAATACTAAATATGTCGTAAAGTATTATATTTTAATTCCATCTTGTCCTGTTTCCTTTAACATAAAACTAAATGATTAGTGTCAAAATTTATATTAATGATATGTTATGAAAATAATATTTTATATGTTTTTTTAAAAAATATAAAAAAATTTATATTATAAAATATGGATAAAATATGGATTAAATTTCATCCCATGGCTATTTATAAGACAATTTTTATATTATAATTAAAATTATAACCCTTTAATATTAAAAAATAATTTATCACAGTTACGGTTAAAATTGGTTACATAAGGAGTTAATCCAAATTATAAGGTTTAAAATGATATATAAACATATAAAAACATTTTTGTAGGATTATATTAATTACATATATTACTTATCTTATAAGATATGTAATTTTATTACCATTTTCTATCAGTTTGGAACATATTTTATTGTAATATTTCATGAATTTCCAAAAGTTCCCATCCCATCACATATAAAAGGAGTGTTGTTCTTTATTTTCATTTCACCACATTGGTCAACATAGATTGACCAAAACCTGACCAGTTATCTTTCCAACATAACTATCAATTAATTTTATGTTCCTATCATATTAACATATAATTTCATGGGTCTTTAAGAAGTGATTTAATTGAAATATACTGAAGAAGAGGTAATCATCTTTATCGACTCTTTCAAATTTCCTTGTTATTATACTCACTATGAGTCCATTTAACCCATAATAAAATAATAAATTAAGTATAATAAGTATAATAATATGTTACTATTTTTATAGGAAAACCATTTTCCATCTAATTTTCATCCTATAAAAGGTGAATACATTGCTTGTCAGTACGTATGACATACCGTCTCCATATAGCGGCGAAATTCATCTTTAATCATCATTTTACTTGGATTGTTACAAATATGGAAATAATTTATATATATGATATTTATGAAATAATTATTCTTGTATAATTATAATATCATATATACATTCAAACCTTTCAATCCAATGGAAAATGATAATGTCGCTCATGCATATGTGTGGACTCCACCTACACAATGTGATGTGATCTGTTTTTCATTTATAATTTGAAAGTATTGTAATAAGATATATTTAATTAATATTATATATATGTATACTATATAAAAATGATTCCATAATGGTGAATTATTTTTTTCCTTTATTTCATTCAATCTATCAAAAAGTGAAAACATTGTTCTTGCATACATATGACCTTTCATATCCATGAAATATTTAATTAATTTTTCTATATCCCCATTTTATGGATGACTACATCTATATATATAATGAAAATATATTAAATTTTATCATTATTAACAGTATGTATATGGTGGAACCATAATCAAAGTACGATTATGGGATCTATTGAACCAAAATTCTCACAGAAAAAGAAATATTTAACACCCAAAAACGATGATTTCAATAAGGAAATACTAATAAATGGGTGTTGAAATGTTCTTAGTGGATTATATATGATATTTTAAATATTTAAAAGACTCTATTATATAATTATAATAAATTCCCGTTTATTATATAGGAGGTTAGATCTCTTTTGTGGTAAGTTTTCCTTGAGGTAAGATATTTCTTAACTCAATCTTCATTCATTGGGTTGTACTTCGACTTAATTGACTATGTTATGACATGATTACGTGTGAAATTAATACTTATTATATAATTTTTTATTTACAATTGTATTTTGGAATTAAATTTACTACATAAAATCACTTCATAAATCAATTCCCATTTCAATGGTATGATCTTTGTAAGAGATTTAGTCACAATTTCCACCCTGTTTACACATATTGGGTATTATAAACCTATTTAATTTTATGTAGTGTATATAATACCACACACAAACACACACACACACACACACATATATATATATATATTTCATTTCAATTTATATATATTAATTTTTATTAAGATTTCAATTAAAGTTACACTTTCAATTGGATATAACGTAAAAGAAACCAAAGGGGTAAGAATCTATTTTACAATCTCATTTTACTTTGGGAATAATTAGATTTTTATTAAAGTAATATTATAATATTATTTATTAAACACCATAATTTTTTTATCCTATAGTTATTTATGTATATTTATTTTTTTCTTCCATAATTTATTCTCTTTTTCACTTGAATGATGATAAAATTTTAAAATGAAGATGATCTTAATTTTCTTTTGATCGAATATATTTTTATTCCATTTCCATATTTTTCAATTTTTTTTACAAAATTACATTTTATTTACTCAAATTATTTGTTAAAAAATTATAAGTTATAATTTATTTTTAAATTGTTTCACGAAATATTTATAATGTTATTTGTAAGGTTCATTTTTGAATTTCAATACAAAATGTTAAAAAGAATATATTTTTTATCATATGTTGTGTTAATAGATTTTCCCACCACTATAACCATTTTAAACTAATTGTCTTATTATAGAAGTTTTCTATTTTTTACAAATAAAAATATTTAATGAAATAATTTTTAAATGTTTTTTACTTAAATTTTTTTATTTTTATAATGGAAATAATTTTATTGCAATGACTATATCTCTAATGGATTGATGGTATGATTATATGTATTATTAATTTTTTAGACATTAAATTTCACTTGAAACATTCAATTTATTGTGATCATTTTCAATGGAATTTACTTTTCTCTTAAATATTAGTATTCTTTGTATCATGGATATTTTTATTTCTCAAACTATATACCATTTTGAAAGAGAGTGTTTTATAATGGAAGTTATTTGATTTATTAGGAAAATATTTGTATTCAATATCCTTTACTCAAGATGAATATTTTTTGATAAGGAATATTTTTTATTAAATAAATTTAACTTTAAAATATGGTGAATATATAGCCCTTGAATTCACGGATGGGTCTTGGTTATATATTTCCCCTCGATGAATCGACTGTTCTAATGAGACAAAAATACATAAAATATTTATTAAATGAGTGTTTGGGGTATATATACCCATAAAATAATATATCATTTCATAAGGCCTTTATGGAAAGCACATATTGATGTTTGGGATCATGATGTCCAACATGATGTAATTTCTTCATTGATAATTTTTTTATTATTATCCATGATATTAAAACATTGATATTATCCGTGGATTCATTTTTTCCTGAGTTATTGATTAAATATCATGTCTTTTCAGTTATATACCTATATATATTGATTATGGATCGTTTTCACATAATAAATTTTGTTTTATATTACCCCTACTGAGCATTTAAACTCGCCCTTTTTTCCTTTCCCCATGATAAAAATAATGATATTAGGAATACTATAATGGATTTCAGATATTTTCTGATGCTAATTATTTTATATTTCCAATTTTATATGGTAATCATGTATGTCTTTGGTTTTTAAAGACTATTATACTGATTGGTTCTTCATAATGAGATCCCTTGTATCTTATGCCAATGTAATTAAGTATACACCCACTTTGGGTGAATGGGGTTGTGATTTTCACCGTTGATATTAGAAGAAATTTAGTAGAATCATTGAGATTTTTTTAAATAATATAGATAAAATATGAATTATGATAACCCATTATAGAATTTTAATACTTTTTCCATTAAAGGGGTCTTTTTATAGTGTGTTATTATTAATTATGATAACAATTTAACTTATTTTGGCCATTTTTAGTGATGGAATATAATATAATAAACTATATCAACACTCATAGTTAATGTAGCGATTTATCTAAAAAAGGAAAATCATTGGTGTTACAACTGAGAAGATCATATCCATATTATGGTAGCTTACAAATGTCACGCTGAATAACCTTGACTGTATGGAGTAACCTTTTATTCCACAATGGGATTCAACTATTTTGGATCGCTTAATGTTATAGAAGATTCCATATTTTAGTAGAACTAGTTTTCCATTAGTAGATGAGTAATAGACCAAGTCTGTCAAAAACACATTCTTAGATTTGGGATTGCAAGGAAAGTGAAAATGTTATTCTTTTATTGTATTGTTTGAGAGTAGATACTTATCATAGATGGTCATTGATCTATAACATTAAAAATGTATAAGAAATATAAATCATAAAATGTAGATCTTTTGAAGTAATATTCTCCAAGAATTACATACCTTGGGAACATAAAGATAAAATGGATTGATTGTTCTTTAATTTAATGAAGAAGGAAGAAGAAAGTGTTATAGTGTATGGGGATAAATTTATAAGATCTGATAGGCATAATTTATAATAAATACGTAATACAAAAAGAAATATTAACCATTTCTTAAATTGTATTAAGTTGAGTCTTCTAAGGGAACTCATTTAGAAAATGGTTTCATCTTATGATGGTATATTATAAAGTGTTATTAATGAAAGTAAATAATTTTACAGTTCACATATATTCAAGGTAAATTGTGATAATAATAGTTAAAATAAGGGAATAAATCAGAGTAGAATAATAGAATAAAGTAATTTTATTAATGTAAAAATAATAGAAAGAAACATCCTTGAAAAAAATTGAAGGGAATGAGTGTTTTTTATAATTACAAAGATAAATTCCATCTAGATAATGATAGTAAGGATATTATAAACACGAATTTTTCTAGTGATTCAACTATAAGGATATATGTAATTATTCAAATCAGTTTTCCAAATTTAAATAACCAACAAAAAAATACAAGGGTATAAGAATAAGGATATAGAATTAATATAGATAATGCAGAAATTATTTTTGATTTTGAGGAAGGTACACTAATCTTTACTATATAAGTGATTTTTTATTGGATTCTAGTTATACCCACTATTTTATATATAAATAATTTTAAAATAGTATCACAAAACCACCTCAATTATTAGATGTGATTTTTTAGTTAAAAATTCTAATGGTAACTTGATCACATATAATTTTTGTATCTCCTCTCTGATATAAGTTTATGAGAATGTGATTCCTTCAAATCTTTTTGTTATACATCAAGCTAAATTTAATGTATTTTTCTATGGAATGTATCTCTTATTTTTGAACCCATATCAATTATAAAGGATGTAATGTTACATTCAATTATCTCAATCCACCTTCAGTAGTCCATTAGCGAGAGGATGAACCTGAAATATTAATAGAAATTACTTGCTTGATATGGGTATAATACCCATTCATGAGTGATATTTATCTCATATGGTTAAGAAAAAACTCAGCATTGAGGATATTTTTATTTTACCAGAGTTTGAAAAGAGTTTACTTGTCTTCCCCCAAATAATGGAGATGATTTTTGAATTGAACTCATACATAATGATATACCTATTTTCGATAATACATATTGAATGCCCCCATTTGTAGTGCATGAATTGAAGAAGAAAATCTAAGTGAATATTGATAAGGGGTTTGTTCAACCTAGTAAATCACCAAGAGGTTCACCTCTCATTTTTGTTAAAAATAATGATTGGTCAATGCATATTTTCCTTGGAAATATGGAACACAAACTAATTAATATTAAGAAAATATATCCTTTAACCCATATTGATGATTTGTTTTATCAATTATGAAGAGCTTCATATTATTACAAGATTTATATTTGATCTTTATATTATCAGCTATGATTTAAGAATGAGAGTATACCCAAGATAACCTTCAATATAATGTTTTTGATTGTGAATTTATTGTAATTATATTTGGAATTAAGAATTATCCTTCTATCCTCATGGATTTAATGAATAGAGTCTTTGTAGACTACCTTTATTAGTTTATGGTAGTCTTTATAAAAGATATTGATATATATTTGAAGAGATTGGAAGACAATGAAGAACATTTAAGTATTGTGCTGATTAATATTATGAAGGAGATGATATATTAAAAAATTTTAAAGTGTGAATTTTGGAAAAAAAGTCTCATTATTGAGTAATATAATTTCAATTATGTGTATATCAGTGGCTCATTAAAATATCAATGTTATTAAGTAATGTCCTAGACCAACCAGAGTAAATGAGTTCGATTGTTTTATTTGATTGGATGAACTTTATTAGTTTATGGTAGTCTTTATAAAAGATATTGATATATATTTGAAGAGATTGGAAGACAATGAAGAACATTTAAGTATTGTGCTGATTAATATTATGAAGGAGATGATATATTAAAAAATTTTAAAGTGTGAATTTTGGAAAAAAAGTCTCATTATTGAGTAATATAATTTCAATTATGTGTATATCAGTGGCTCATTAAAATATCAATGTTATTAAGTAATGTCCTAGACCAACCAGAGTAAATGAGTTCGATTGTTTTATTTGATTGGATGAAAACATAAAAGTCATTATGAGATAATTATCATAACTACCTATTCCAACCACCATGTTGACTTAGAAGTGGGTCATGTTCTTATGGATAGATGAATATGAGGATAAATTTAAATATATGAAGTGAAGGTTGGTTAGAGAGAATGTTCTTACAGTACCATAAAATAGATAAGGGTTTGTATTATATAGTGTTTCATCAAATAAAAAATTGGGATTTTTGATTATGAGAAATGATATGGTGATAGATTATTCCTCTATACAATTTAAATTTCATAAGAAAAGTTATCCAACTCATTATTTAGAGATAGTAGTTGTATTTTTTTCATTCAAGATATAGAGGCATCATTTGAATAGTGAAATGGTGTTATTTATATACTTATAATAAAATCTTGATGTACATATATACAAAAAAGCAGTGGAATATGTATCATAGAAGGTGGTTGGTGTTGATCAAAGATTAGGACTACACTATAAATTACCACCCTATGATGGTGAATAAGGTGGTTTGTTCTATGAGCTAGAAAGATATGATTTTTTTCCATGATGTGGATTGAAATAGATCTAATATTTAAGGATTTATAGAATTTGGATATTGAATTATTGAAGAAATGCGATAGATCATATAATTCATAGATGAATGTTCAATCATCCATCCATGAGAGGATGAAGAAGGAACAAAAGGATGATGTTGAATTAAAAACGAATGTGAGGAATGTTCCCAAGTTCAACCTTGATCATTCTAGAATGATAAGGTTTATGAATTGAGTATGTGTTTCATAAATACCAGATTTGAAGGAGTTATGGCTGTAGCTGATAGTTTATCATTATCTATTCATCCAGGATGTATAATGATGAATAGATATTTGAAAGTGTATTTCTAGTGGTATAACCTGAAAAGGTATATTGTAAAATATCTATCCGAATACATAGTTTATTAGTAAGATAAGTATGGTAAATATAATTCTAATGGGATGTTATAAAGTTTACCGATACAGTAATGGTGATGGAGAAAATTACCATATATTTCTTCATCAGAATCCCCAAAACATCTAAAGCGAATAATACTATTTTAGTTTTAGTTTACCACCTTATGAAATCAACACATTTTTTCACTATTATAAAATATTTCTCTATTGATCATAACACTTAGTTATATATTAAATAATTTTTGTTATTTCTTAGATTACCACTCTCAATGATAGTGATTAAGATATGAGTTTTTCCAAAACATTTTTTTGAATCCTTAAAGAAGCTTTGGATATAGACATGGGGTTTAGTACTACTTGTCATCCCTAGAAATATGCTTAAAATAGAGGACCACTAAAACTATAAAATAAATTTTGTGATCATTATATTTTGATTTTAATGGTGGTTGGTATCAATAAATTACATTGGTATTATTCTCATAAAATAATAGCTTTCACTCTAGTATTCATATGGATCCTTATGAATACCTCTATAAAATGAAGTGAAAAACTCCAAATTTCTTGTAAGAATTTGTAGGGAGGAAGTTATTGAGACCTAATATAACTGAGGAAATGGAAGAGAATGTTAGATCAACTCACCAAAAAATAATGGAAGCCCAGATTTGACAGAAAATTTATGATGACAATTATCAGTGATATATAGTGTTCAATGTTTGGGGAATGGTATTCCTATAAATATCTCCTTAGAATAATATTGTGTGATTTAGAAAGAAGGGAAACATAATCCCATGATATACTGGTCCCTTTTAAATTACTGATTGTATTAGGAAAAAAATTTATCTCTTGGTTCTTCCACTAATTATCTCTTAATTTTGTGATGTGTTCCATGAATCTGCCATATGAAAGTACATACCATATCCTTCACCTATTCTAAGCTTAGAGTAAAAACTGATAGAGTTAGATCTATCTACTGGGGAAAATTAGGGGAAATTATGGATTTTAGAGAGATAGAGTGCAATGAAACAAGTACACTCATCTAGAATAGTTTTTTGGTGGAACCATTAGTTTGAGAAGGCTATGTGGGAACCTGAGAATGTGATGAGTTATAAGTATCCCAATTTTTTTATAATTGGAGTGAAGGAATTTTTAGGAAAAAATTATTATAATGGGATGATGATATAACACTCCAAGATTTTATGATACATTTACATTTAAATAAATTTAATTTAATTTATAGATTACATTACAGACAACACTGAGTTTAAAAAAACACACTACTTAAAAGTTATTATTTAAAAATAGTATAAAACTGTTAGTAAAGGCTAGACAACTATTGGTGTGAACTATACCAATAGTTATCCAAATCATTGGTCGGGGATGCATTGTGATAGACATATACCAATTTTTATTGAATAACTATTGTAATGTGTATTTGTAATGCACATTATACCAATGGTTTCTCGTAACAAATGGAATAAATTTTTACTAATGGTTTAAAACCAATATAAAAGTTAAACTATAATGTATACTTTAATGGGTTTACAGCCATTGGAATATACCTTTAACAATGGTTTTAGTAAACCATTGGTAAATATTGAATTCAGAGTTCTATGCCAATGGTTTATATGAAACTATTGGTATAGAGTAAGTTTTTACACATATACCAACGACTGTAAATCGTTGGTATATCCTTTCTGTAATTCCAGAAATAGGAATTAGTCTTCCTCCCTCCCTCTGTGAAATTACCTAAAAGTATACACATAAAAAATTAAATAATTACCTGGAAGTATAACATATAATTGAACTCATACTTCAATTAATATATAACACATAATTCATAAGGTAATTAAATACAAAAAAATTTGAATTTAGAATTCAATTCAAGATTCAGAAGTCAATTACCCAATAGAATAATGAATTCAGAATTGAATTCAGAATTTAATATATACAAAATTGTATTATGAATTATGAATCCAATACATACATAATATAATAAATAATTATATTAGTGTTATACAAAATTATGAATACATATAGAATTATGAATCATGTATAGTGTATTCAATTTAGAATTCAATACATATAGAATTAAATTCAGAATTTAGAAGGTAATTACCCTATAAAATTGCAATACACTGTATATAATTCATTAGTGAATGTGAGTGTTACTCTTTGCCACTATGATAGGTTGGTGGATTTGATCAATGTCATGTGCCTTTCCATGAACAATTTATGGCCTTAAGAACTAGTAAAATACATTTGGATTGGACTAGGATTCGTGATTCTTAGATTCCCAATAGCTTAGAGTTGTCTTATTGATATTAACTTTAATGATCTAATAGGCCATTTTCAATCTCAATGGGATAGGTGGAACCATGTATAAATGTGAATTAGGGAAGGTCTTACCCTCACGTTAGGAATAAGAAATCAAGACAATTATAATACATCTAATTGGATAGTTCGGTTTTATAGTGGGAAGTGGTATGGGGCCTTGGTGATGAATTAGGAAAACTACTATATAAAAATAGGGTCATTAATAGATGTACTATATATATATTAAAATGAATCATGATGACCCCTATATAAGGGAATCATGTTTCAGGTTTTGAATATGGCATTGTTGTTCATAGGCTTGGGTGATTTTAGGGGAATTCAGTGTGATTAAAGATTGACTAATTCTTTTCACATGTAATTAGATATAAAAATAGATAAATGACTTAAAAATATCATTTTCAAAAACTGTGGATTCAAAATGGGGATTGAATCTTGACTTTTCACTAAAAAAATTATTTTAATGGGATTCATTTTTCTGATCGGAAAATGGTCCCTCATTTAAAATCAAGAGAAAATGGTGATATTGGATTTTAGTAGATGGGATAGAGATTGAGATATTATTACACATGATTCTCAATGATTAGATATTGTATAGTTAATTTTTTGTTACTGCGCACCCCCTCCACCTACACCCCTCCCCACCTGCACAAACCACCACCTCCCCACCTGCACAGACTCGGCCCTCACCTCACCCCCAATAGCCTCCCCCTGTAAAGCCCCCATACCCACCTGCACATACTTGCCTCTCCCCTCCTCTCCCCCAATAGCCTCCCCCTGCACTTCCCCCGATACCCCCATACCCACCTGCACCCCTCCCCACATGCACACTCCCTCCCCGCCTACACATCCCACACCCCACCCCACTTGCACAACCCACCCCACCCCTCCCCACCTCACCCTCAACAACCTCCCCCAACATAGCCCCCACCCACTTGCACACACCTCTCCACCTGCATAGACCACAACCCCCTACATAGCCCCCACCCACCTTTTTTAACACCCCCTCTCCTCATGCACCTCCACCTCCACCCATTCCCCACCTACTCATCCCACCCCTCCCCACCTGCACACCCCACTCCCCATCTCACAAATAACAACCTTCCCTAACAAAACCCCCTGTCCCCTTGAAAACCCTCCCCAACATGCATAAATCCCCCTTCACATCCCCTCCCTCTTACACACCCCTCCCACATATGCACATCCCCCAACCCACCTGCACCCCTCCCCACCTGCACACCCCCATCCCAACCTGCACAACCCACCCCCACCCCCTCCCCACCAGCACTGTCCCCCACTCCCCACTTCACCCCCACCAACCTCCCCTGCATATCCCCTCCCCCTTTCACACCCCTCTCCCCTACACAGCCCCCACTGCACACCCCTCCCCCAACTGCACAACCCCCACCCACATGCACACCCTACCTGCACAGCCCACCCCCACCCCTCCCCACCTACCAATGAAATTTCAAAAATCACAAACCCATTAACATTTCAAAAAAAAAACCACATTCTTTTATATAATGAATATATCCATGTTATTAAATTTTTATAGGCTGAATCCTTCTTTTAATCGAAACATGAATTTTGAAATAAAATTATTAATATCACAAAAGAGTCATTAAATTCAAAACTCATCTCCCAAACATATTTATAAACCATTTTATAATGGAACCAATTGAAACACACATCTTTTAACCATAAAAAATATAGACCACAGTGTCATAAAGTATTAAACATATACCCAAAATATAGGTGATCTGAAACAAAATAATAAATGGGGACAAAGTGGAAGTCCATTTGGATAGATCCTCATATATTCCTTTCTCCGTTAAATCCTTCATCATTAAGGGTGATTTTAGTGGTGTGTATATGGATTTTTTATGTATTATTCCTCCTCACCTCCCTCAATTTCACTCTCACCCAACTTCCCTTTGATTCAATGGTTTTGAATTTTGAAGCTATATGAACATTACACCACAACATAGTGAAATAACTAATAGAGGATGTAGATTTCTTTTGGAGATTGATAGTGGAATCATGGTGATGATGAATATAAAAGGTTTATTAATTATTTAGATAGAGTAAATACCTCATGTGACATATAATGGGTTGATAGTGATGAAATCATTACTCTATGGGAAGATTCAAAGGATTTTATAATGTAATTTATGAACAGATAAATCTATTTTCAAGTGAATGGTCTAGGTCCTAAGGGAATTTTAGTGAGTAAGGATCCTAGTGTGACATTATAGACCTTAGGAATATTTTTCCATGAAGTAAGATATGAGATTATCTCGATATATGGGATAATTTTATTCCAATGTAAATCATTGATTTATGAAAACCTATGGGTTACATAATCTAACCTAAAGGGGTTATAATTATTGTGAGGTGAAATTGTATCTATTTTGATCTGTTGATACAATCATGGGTAAGGTATTTTAGTGATGTTACCTACAAGAAGGTGACATATAAGAAATAGAATTGATGAATAAGGTCTTAGGAGGACACTATAGATTTATGTTTGTGGGTTTTCCTTGAGGTAAATGTGATAGTTAATATGTTTAACTTTTATTATTTCTAAATTAGTGGTGGGGTTTTGCAGATATTCCCAGAGTGGTGTGCTAAGTGATTGGGTTAATATTTAAATATCAAATGTTATGGTAGCAATTAATGGATCTAGTTAAATGATATATTAGGATATATAAAATTCATATGTACGTGAAATTCTTACATGAATTAGGAAAACTATAGATTTCCCTCAAATTCACTTATAGCCTCCCCAAATGAGTTAAAATCGACCTCAGAAAAACCTTCTAGGATCATGAAACATTATACTATGAGGCATTTAAACAATACTGATCAAGAAGATTCATCATTTATTAGTAAATTAAATTATTCTTGGTAAAAAATACAACAACACAAATTATCAAGTATAGAATGATCTATAAATGATATTGGGTCAAAAATGGTGTCCCATAATGAGAAGCATAAATAGAAAATGAATCAGATAAAGATGAATAAGAAGTGGTATAAAAAAATGAATTAGCTCAAGTTAATCATCTAGAAGTATGAGTGTATGTAAAAAAGAAAATTATGAAATATACTTGTTACTATGTAAAAATAGAATTCATTGAATCCAAACCTTTATATAAAGTCAAGTTTTATTATTTATGGATAAAGAAATAAATTTAATTTGGACTACCTAATCACACATATATTCTGTCAAAACATATGATCAAACATCAAATGTCAGTAATATCTGTAAAAAATGTAATAGATCAATATTTCCCTTATCACCACCAGTATCAATAACTTCATCATCAAACTCATCCTCATCATTATCCTTATCCCCATCATCACCCACTCCCTCATCCCCACCCTCATCCTTAGCCTCCTTCTCACCCTGGTTCTCTACCTCGGCTTTCTCCTCACCCTCGTCCTTAGCATCATCCTCATCCTCAACCACTTCCTTGCCATCGTTATCTCCATGAATGAATTATTCTCAACCAAAACTCAAATTTCCACTTGGTTATCTATATATTGAACTCATTGACAATATATAGTCATCACAAGCTATGCTAACCTCTGGTGGAAGTGATGGACAAAAAACATTCATTAGTTTCATAAATTCAGTGTTTTCACTAGAAAACCATTCTTCCACCAGTGTGGGACTTTTTTCAGCCTCTTTTTCTTATACCTTAACCTGTTAAAAATTATTGTCACTACAACTGGTACCTTAAGAGTTCCAATACCTCGTCAGATCTATACTATTCCCAAGTTGGTAGCGTACTCTTCCTACGTGCTTATCTCCCAACACTTAATGCATGTGATCATTTGGTGAAAAATTGTCTGGTTCTTGGGCATAAAGGGACTTTAAAGAAACCTGTTACAAATATAAATAGACTATTAAGTTACAAAATAGATATTAAAATTTGAAGTCAACAAATTAAAACTTAACTTCTACTGTTGTGTCAGTTCATTAACCACACTTCCATATTTTTTCCTTCTACTCGAGCAAAATAATTTGCCTTGATGCACACTTACATCAATATTCAATTGATGCATCTGCAATAAAATAGAATTTTAGAAAGCATAATTAAAAATATGATATTAATAATTAATTTCATAACTAAAATTAAATGAAAAATTTATAAATGGTATAAATTATGGAGTAAAAAATAGAAAGTGTAAGTCTTAAAGAAAAATTATAAACAACTGTCGTACCTGCTTCCTCTCATGATCGGACATCGTATTATGCTTCAATGTGTGGAGGTATTATTTATAATTAATGTTTTTTATTTGTCCAGATGATCCCTAAATAAAATTAAATAATAAAAAATATTTTATTAATTCAAAACATGAAAATTTTAATTTAAATACCTCAAATTTGATTAATACCTTAAACATGATAGTCATTCAATGATTTATCATATGGCGATACTGTTCTATCCGACAATCATCCATGACAAGAACTGCCTCTAACACTGGTCCAACTCTAGAACTCCAATCAATATACAACTTGTGAATATAGGCTCTCCAAAACTCACCTAACTATTTTAGATGTGATGGTTGTGAAACCTCACCATTAGGGAAATTAAACTGAAATGAAACCAAAATATTAATTCATATAAATTGAAAAATAATATATTATGTTAAATACAACTAATTTTATTTACCCATATCGATGACCAAGCATTATCTAGGACTTTTGAAACTATTTCCATGATAGGTGGTTGAAGAGAACGATGTTCGAGTATTTGGTAAGAGTCACAAAAAAACTCTAACATTGCGGGTATATTTGTTCAATCGTTTGATTCTATTCATTGTAGTCCACCATCAAATGTGTGTGGTGGTTCCACACTACATGCATGCGTGTACGCCCCTACCCCCTCCTCCAATCAGAAGATTTATCTATTTTGAATGAAAAAAAATATTATGTCAATACATGTTATAATGAAAATAAATAATGGTATAATGTTTTTTAAGGGATCTATAAATATACCTGCAACAGTCTGATCAATGGGAGATGCTGGATCCATAGAAACTAAAGGAACTCCTTGTATAGGTGGAGTGGGTCCTAGTGTATGCTCCGTAAGCATAGAAATTGGCATATGAGAAGACAAATAAGCTATAATATATAATCTTAGAGAGAATGAAGTATAAGTAAAAGAGGAGGGAATGAATGACTGGCTAATTTCATGATATAGATGATGAGTGGGAATCATCGTTGGATTTGGTATACAAGGATGATGAGGCTCAGATAAAAAGGGTGGTGAAAGCATATGAGGTCTTAATATCCCGTGTGTCCCTAACAATGCACCAGGATAAAAATATGGGATAGATGGTACATTAGTAGGAGGGTAAGGGTCTAATCAGGTACTCTGACTAGATCACCTATCTCTCGTACCACCCTCCCTTGTACCACTGAACTGATTACTAGGACCACTACTAGTCTCCTCATGAAATAACTATCACCTCGGTGGTGAATCCTAAAAAAAAATTTAAAATAAAATTAATCACATGATAATATATGTTATTTAAATATATATTTTGGAAATAAAATAATCACAATAGGCACTAGTAGAGGAACACCAATCTCATCCATACAACGATTGTTGTCTATCATACTTTTTTCATCACATTCTTCAATAGGTTTCATTTCATGCATTTGAAAAAAATTATCGAAGTAATTAGAAAATGATAAATAATATGTAACCCAAAAAATATAAGAGGTGATAGTGGATTAATGGGTTCTGGGGTTAAGAAATAATGGTCAATAAAGCATTAAAATGTTAAAGGGGGGTCTTAGAGTTATTCTAATTTTATAAATGGTCTAATGAGAATTTAAATGTTCACCAAGTAAGAAATGTTGGCTTCGTAGGATTGAATAGAGTTAAATTCAGATACAACATATTTGTAACCCATATTAAATTAATTTGAATAGTACCAGCCTTAACAACCAATTTCGAGTTAAACCAAAAAAATTGAGAACATGGATGGATGTTTCTATATATATCCCCAGAAAAATTTGGATTCATAATAAACTCTGACAGTTGATCTATTAGAGTCATCATAAGTAATAAAGGGAAATATTCTAATAGAAGTAGGGATGGTGTCAATTCCATTATCACCATCATGAAAAAATGTCCTGTAATTACATAAATAATGAAACCAAATTTAGGTTTAATATGACATTTGACATAAAAAACATGTTTGTTCATTGATTCCAATACAATTGGTTCATTGGTAGAAAGGGTGCTAATCATTTCAATAACTCAAAATCAAAAATCATCGATAATGGTTCACTACATCATCATCAAATCAAACAACTTGAATTTCGTCATTAGGACTCAACAATTAATGTAATAATACAATATTATTATTTTCTAAATGACTATATAATAAGATACATTTTATAAATGTGGTCAAATATCAGATGAACTGGAATAACAGTCTGTTGTGGCAGTTAGAATAACACTATCATATTGTGTTCTCATGTTCTTTTCAAATTGATGATAATAAATCTATACTCATTGATCACAATTGATTTACATTCATGAACCATGATATTAGGACTAGAATCCAAAGCTCTTATTTCCATAGAAATAGAGTCTGTAGGCAAACTCGATACCTCAAATATAAACAAATATTAAATTTAATTATATATTGATTTTATTTATTAATTAATGAAATATTTTTACCTTAAATTTTAACATAGTAGAAAACTATTAGCAATTAAAGGTATATCTTCTTCTTAATGATAAATAATGATGCTCTCTATTTATCATTTACATATGATCCCTGTAGATAAAAATAAAAATATTTTAACATATAAGTAAAATTAGAAGATAGGAGATAAGATATCCATGTTAAATTTACTTACTTGATGTGGTCATCAAACAAGTCATAGTTGAACAACACTGCAAGATGTGCTATCTCCAACTAATCAAGGATTATTGTCATCAATGTATATGATTCAGAAATTCCTCTTATTTGAGGAAGTGATAAAAAACTGGGTTCTATTTCTACATACTATTTTTCATCATTTCTCATTGGTCTATTCATTCTCATAGTAAAATCAGACAAATAAATTGTGTAGAAATACATACATTCTTGATCCAAGTAACCATTCACGATTGAAAATTCAAGATGATTACTATTCTGGACATAATATTTCAAAGTGTACATATTTATTTTAGTTTTCTACATCCAACGAAAAGTAACAGGTCTTACAAGAAGTATTTTGGTTAGATGATAGACAGTAAGATGCAACATGCAGGTAAAAAATGATGGAGGAAATATTTTCTATAAATCAAAAAATAATAATGGTGTCTCTACTTGAATTTTTTCCCAAGAAAGACTTGGATACCTTCTTATCAAAAATGTCTCTAAAAATGGAATACACAAATAACTCACATCGTTACAATATTAGACAAAAGATGACAGATTTAAATTGTAATATACTCATGTAGAAGGACGTGATAATCTAGAGTCTTCAACGATTTCTGCTTCAACTGTCTTTTATTGACAAATTTTGATTTACTTCTTGAATATAAATTAGGAAATTTAAATGTCTCTAGTACTTCTAGAAATTGATTTTTTATACAGGTGTCATCACATATGAAGCACATGGAACTTGCCATTTATTTTCACTGATACACACAAAATGAAATTCTGGTTTAATTCGCCAATCCAACAAGTCACACTGAGACCGTAAATCATCTTTTTTTCATTACCTTAAAATTTAGATGAATCCAAAGAAACATTTCACATCTATTCTTTTCAAGGTGCATTACGTTTAAGTAATGATATAACAAATTGGTTCAACCAATATGGAAAATCAATGAATATACTCATCTTATTTAAATTGTAACAAGTATCATTGGGAACATTGTTTCTCTTTGTAGAATTCACTTGACCCTTGATGAATGAAAAAAATTAAATCTTTCAATTCATTAAGAAAATTATTTCCAGACATACGTTGAGGTGGATCGTCAGTCTCTATGGTATTTTCAAATATTCAACAATTATTTCTATATGAATGATTCATTGGAATGAATTATTGATGACCCATAAAACTAAAACTATGGTGATATTTCAGTATTCTGGATCAAGTATTCTTCATACAAATAAGATAAGAATGTTTTCCTTTTGAGCTCCATCTAGACATCATTTCATAAACAATAAAATCATTGATCATCCAAATAAGTGAAACACGCATATGAAATATGTCTTTCGAACATAAATCATATGTTCACACACCCACACATCCTAGATAAGTTTCAACTCTATTATTAAAGGTTAAATGTATACACTTATATCATTTCTAGGATTAGAAGGGCCATATGTAAGTATACTCATGAAAGTGAAAGGTTTTTTTGATATAAAACCATGGGGGAAGGTTATGAATGTGTATGAAAACTGGCCATGTTCTGTGCAATGAAAGAATCTGCCCAAATAGATTAAAAACGTCACATAAAAGACCCAACTTCACATTATGAACATCAACGAGAAAATTAGGACATTGATCATCAAATCTCTTCCATGAAAATAAATTTGCAGGGTAAACCAACTATTCCTTAATCTTATTTCTCTTGGTATCATTAAATTTCATTTTTATTGATAATTCATTAGACATGAAAATATTCTAGAGTCTAAGGATCAATGGAAAGTTCCACATTACTTTCTATTGAACATGTGATAGTGTTACATTAGATTTTGGATTCCATCGGGGTGTTCAACATTTGATACAATCATTTATTTAAGTTCATTCCTCCTAAAATAAGCTGCAATCTTTTGGGCAAGCATGAATTTTGTTTTTTTTGAAAATCTAAGTTCGTCAAATAATTTACTAGCCATATAGTGGTTTGAGAGAATATCTGCAACATCTAGAAGTAATTTCTTCAAGAAGGTAAGAATTTAATGTATTGTAGTATTATAAATACCACACATGGTTTTTCCATGAAACATTCCAATTAAAAATTCCCATATTTTTATTTTACCACATTGCTGATATATTAGAGTCATCACATCATCATTCAATTTTTCCACTCTGTCAACATCGTCATTTTCATTGGACACATCATTTCGTGCTCGTATCAAAGTCTTCTTGGGTATAAATCTTTTCTTTCTTATGATGGAGAATAAATGGAAACTAGTCATATATCAAATTATCCAATCCAGTCCTCTCATATGGATCATCATCATTTTGAGATTCCATTTTCCCCATTGTGATTCCACACATAATAGTTTATTGGAAATCCATATTTTGTTAAATGGTAGCTGATTTTATCACGGATCAAACAAGGTCTTCCAACACAATTATAATATGGGTAGTGTATGTGACCACTATCTGAAGAATTTTCAAATAGGGAATCTAAAAAGCTCCAAAAATTATTTTGAAAATTTCTTGAGACTTCATCACTTTCATAATTCCAACTTTTATCCACTCTGTAAACAAATTGTAATCAGTAATTTCATGAGACTAATTCAATATGATTGATTTTTAATAGAAAATATTTATATTTAAATGAGTAATTTTCAATTTATATAAAACCATAACTGACACAATATGTAGATACATGTTGAAACACATAATTAGAAATTATAGTATTGTATCAACATCAATTTGATACTATGTAAGAGAAAAAAAATAAAACATAGTGGAATTAAAAGAATGGAGGTTTAGTTAAAATATAGAACATAGTCCTCTATATATGATAGTAACCCACAACTAAGCTCACTTATTTAAAAAATGAAATGAACCATAACATGAATCTTGTTTTACATGAATTAACTACACACTAAGAAGTCTAGGATACAACCAGACTCTATTGTATTTATTCATGTAAAAAATATGTAAAAATAAGAATAAAAGAGTATTAGTGTAACACAATTTAAAGAATAAAATATGTAAAAAGTAAATAAACATTAAACACAGTCACAACTCAAATGAAAAATGAAACATAGAGGGTGAATAGTGTACTGTGTTTTTGAAGAAACACATTATTAGATCAAATTTGGTTGATTGATAATCTTTTAATATATACCATATATAATATTAAATGATCCAATGAATCTTTCTCTTAGGTGTGGTAATAAATCTCTAAAAAAGTGTTATGTTTATAAGTAAGTAACATAGTACCCTCTTATGTTCCATACACCCATTTCATTTGAGGGTTTATTGGATTTATACTCAAATACTAAAAAAATACCCACCGAGGAACAATAATAATTAATTAATCATATTGATAATCTTTTTTGAATGTATTAAATGGAATGATATTCATTAAATGGTATGTTATTCATTATTCACATTGAAAATATTTTGGTTTAGCATATAATGCATGACACCGATGAATTTTAATTTTTTTAACAATAATAATAATTTATTAAAACTAAAGGTGTTACAAACCAAATGAGTGTACACTCCCATATCACCCAATCACACCGCCAAGATATTTCTCCAATGAGTCACAATAAATAAAACCTATTCTCATTTAATTAAAAAGTTATCATGATTATCATACATGTAATTTTTATCTAGAAAAACACCCTTGGTGCTTCCTTCCAAAAAAACAAAGGAATCAAACTCATGTCATGGATTACTAAAGGATCACTAGTCACTCAGGAATTACAAAAAAACCACAAAGAACATACACATGCTCCATCCACCCTAGATTCAATGATATGAGATCATAATCTACTATCTCATTAAAAACCACACCCAAAACGAATAGGTATAGGTATCTAATAAATCATTTTCTCTTCATATAATCATGATTTCTAAAATACATCAAGTAATTTAAATTAAATGCAAAAAATAATTCTATATTTCTTCACTTTTACAATCCCAAGCATATCAAAATAATCAAGGTGAATCATTCCCATCACGAACTATCTTTTTATGGTTACCTTTAATAGTATAAGAAATTGAAAATCCATAAAATTATTAAATAAACCCCTAAGTGTTAAAATACATCCATTTCACCAATGGAATTTCTTTACAACATAAGAGAATATCCCAAAATAAAATCCAAATGTTATTTTGTAAACAAACTATGTGGTTTGGGTGGGTATAATTCTTTTAACAAGCTATATAGGAAACCCATATAAAACTCATTGTGGATACTTTATACAACTAAAACCTATGTCATTATAAAATTTAGTTACCAATAAGAATTTAAATGTCATGTAAATACTACTTGCCACATATGATGAATGTACACAATACTCTTTCCTATATGGTATAATTATAAAATCGAAAAATTACAATATCAAACCAGCACATCATACTGGAGTAAATTAATTATTTGTAACATTGATAATGAAGAAGTGAAATTTCATAACCCTTTTAACCTATAATTACCACTTGAGTTGGGTTCATGAATCACCTATTTTAGGACTATACCAAGTCCAACACATTCCTACCACTATATAATTATCTAAAAATACTAAGAAAAATTAAACATACTAATATTGATTTCTAATGCACAGAATAAAAGAAAAAATAGAATCCAAGTAGGTGAACACCAACATATCAGGTGCTATTACACAGACCTCAAATACAATCAACATGTAGTTAATAATTACACGCACCTGACCATTCTATTTTGTTTCATGATATATATATCAAAGAGTAAATAAAGTGTAAGAATAAACATCCTTGGTGTGTTATATGATGGTTCTACTCCTTTATTATGGGTGGCTGGCTTAGATAGAAAATCATATAAAATTCATGAATAATTATATATAACTAACTAGGAAAACTGTGACATGAATTCCTAATATTCATTTTTAATTTAAAATATACAACCTTACAAGCGTTTGACCAGAACACATGATTGAGTAGGACTATACGATCTTTTAATAGAGTAAATTTTGGATCTATCACCATTAACAAATGAAAAGGACCACAAACCCACTCTTGTGGTTCAGGTGGAAGCACCACTTCATGAATGACTTATATTGAGGTTATATTCATCTTAAAATTAGTGTGTGATATTTCAAATACAAAATTTTGGGGTACATTCATAATAAATGAGTATCTTGTCGTTCCTCTTAGGATAAAAAATTATATAACTGTATTTATATGTAACCAAATAAATAATATCAATAAACCACAAATTTAAAATAATATATGGATAAAATAAAAATGGATAATATTGAACTATTCTATATCAAAACCCTAAAAAACCACAACCAAAACCACAACCTAAAAACACAAAAAACAACAAAAAACATCAAAAAACCACAAAAAAACCACAAAAAAACCACAACCAAAACCACAAAAAAATATAATACAGAAAAAAACCACAAAAAAACACAATCAAAATTTTTCCATAAAGATGAACTCTAACTAAACCACAAAAAATGATATATGGATTGTGTTCATAAAGTATCACAATACACAATACATTTCAGTGAAACCAACTGAAATATTCTTAAATAAATGAAGGCAGATGTACCGATTTAAAGTGGGAGAACAAAAATTACAAGAATCAAAGGGAGTTGGATGGTTGGAAAGTATAGTTACAACCCTCATTAGCCAATTGGGATGTAGGTTTTGTGTTGAGCACACCCTTATAGATTTTTTTTTGAGATGATATGGGTTCTGGATTGATGTTTTCCACATGTTGTATTTCATGATTTTCTATCCCAATAGTTTTAAAAAATATTTAGGATTGTAAGACTATGCCAAAAGTTTACAAAAACCATTGGTAAAAAGGAATATATGCAAATATTTTAATTAAACCGTTGATAAAACCCACCTCATAGTACTTTATCCCAACAATTTGATGAAATCGTTGGGAAAACCAACAGTGGAGAGGCTTATACCAATGGTTATAGAGAACCATTGGTATAGTATCCCTTTACCAATGGGGTTTTGACACTATTGGGAGAAATGTGTTGGTATAGGTGGGATTTTCACCAGTAAATGTTAAAAGAAATTAATTATTATCATGTCACACAATATTTATTTTTAAAATTAGCATATTCTTTGGTTGTTTTTTTTTAATTTTTCTAAAAAATTTATTTCTTATTGAATAATGAAAAAGATGGAATTTTTGTTAATCTATCATTTATTTTCATTAAATACCTGTCTATTTTGGATATAAAATCAATTTGATTTGAAATAGTATAATCGATTCTTTTAGAATCATCATTTTTCATGATTGTAATATAAGCCTTTTTTAATGCTTGAAATGAATTTTCATGGAAAATTTTTTCATAAAATTTTATTGGTTTATTTTTAAATTAATTTATATATCCTATAGAAAATAAATTTGATTAATAAAATTCCATATTTTGAATTAGTAGGATTAAATTTCTCAAATGGGACCCTTTTAATTTTAGTAATTATTAATATTAACCATGTTAATGTTTACCACCTTAGTAAGTGTAAAATGGGTAAAATAGAGCTAAAAATTTTGGACAAGAATTTAAAATTTATTTAGAAGTTTTTTATATCCAATTTTGTGAATTTAGTTCTATAATTAACAGAAATTCTCTGAAATATATCAACTTAGTGCCATTTTCCTTCGATATTGACCTTTATATTATTTTAAGAAAACAAAAAATACAAAATGTCACTCTCATGACTTTGATATCTCTAATATTTTTTCATGTGAATAAAGAGAAGTTTTTTTTGTTTTTAAAATTTTATTTTAAATATTAATAACTTTTGTTTATCATGGTAATTATTTTAATTTTTAGTGGTAGAATAATTAACATAAATTTTTACACAATGCTTATGTAATATTTATTCAATTAATACAAAAATAAAATAATTTATTTTAAAAATATGAGTAGTAATAACATTTGGATGAATTATTATTTTATAAAAAATTTATAGATTAAAATATCTTATTATATTTTTGTTAAATGATTATATTAAAATCACATATTTTGTTGTGTCTTTAGTATCAAATCCAATAAATAGTGTCAAAATCACTTTAATGATATTTATGAAAATGATATTTTATTAAATTATTTACAAATAATGAAAATATTCAATTGGGACAAGGTGGACAATATATGGTCTAAAATTTCATCCCTTGTCCATTTGTGAGCCTATTATCTCCTTATAATTAAAATTATAACCATTTAATATTTAAATAATCATTACCGTATTTAACGTTAAAATTTATTAGCCAATGGGTTAACCAAAAGGATAAGGTTTTAAATGATATATGAACCCAAAAAAGTTTGATTTTATTAATATATTAAAACTATAACATATTTATCTTCCAAAAATATTTCATTTTTCAACCATTTAACCTGAGTCATACATATAATATATTATAATATTTCATGAATTTCCAAACGTTCTCCTCCTCTAACTTATTAAAGGAAACCCATTATTTCTTTTATTTACAGAACATTGAGAAACCTATAATGAAAAAAACCTACCAAATTATATTATAAAATTTCATATACATTAATTAGAAGTTCTATTCTTCTTAAAATACAATTTATAGGGTCCTTAATAAGGGATCTAACAGAAGCCTACCAAGTAAGTGGTAATCATCTTTACCAAATTTATCTATTTCCTTTACTATTTATCTTCATATAAATATATTGAAAATTTAATTAAAAACTAAAAAATAACATAAATATACTAACTTGTTATTATTATTATTTTAAAACCCTTTTATATCTCATTTTAATCCAACAATTGGAGAAAACATCACTCATCTATACATACGACTTACAGTTTCCACATAATGGTTAAATTTGTTTTTCATAACCATTTTTTGTGGATGGTTATAAAAATAGATATAATAAATATATATTATATTAATTAAATTATTATTATTCTTTAATAATAATATAATATCTACATTCTCAACTTCCAATTTTCTGGATAATGATAATGTTTCTCATGCACATGTGTGTACTACCACCTCTATGAAGTGATGTGATTCAATTTTCATTTCCACTTTATGTGGATGGTAACAAGGATATATTCAATGAAAATATATCAAATATATAATATATGATAATTATTATATAAATATGAATTATTAGTTACCTTTATTTCTTCCCATCAGTTAAATAGTCAAAATAGTGTTCACATGCACGTATGACCTACCGTCTTAATGAATGGTGTAATTCGATTTTCTCTATATACCATTTATGAATGATGATATATATATATAATTAATATATATAATATTTATATATTTTTTTAAATTATATATATGATTTTACCAAAATCAATGTAAGAAAACTAGAACTACTAAGCAAAACTTATTTGAAAAAATGAAATAGTTAACACACAAGAATGATAATTTTAATATGAAATTTTTAATAAATGGGTTATGGAATGTTTTGAGTGGATTGTTTATGAGATTATAAGAATGTTCATGACTTTTTAATATAAGTATAATATATTAGAAATTATTATTCAAGAGGATAGATCTCTTTTGAGGTAATTTATACTTGAGATAAGAGGTTTCTTAACTCAATTTCTATTCATTAGGTCATAATTCTACATCATTGAATATGTTATTCTTTGTTAGGGTGAATTTAGTAGGGATTTTAATAATTTTAATTTAGAATATTTTTTGGGTATTTAAAATTTTTACCCATAAACACTTTATTGTATAGTTACCACTTCAATGATATAATCTTGGTAAGGGATTTCATCTCAATTTTCACTATATTGAGTCATATATGGTATTATGAACATAATTAATTTCAAATGGTGTATATAATAAACCTTAAATTTATTTACCATGAGTATTTATTTATTAATGATTATTAAATTTTCAATTAAGGTTACTCTTTTTAGGGGTTACAATTTAATCATATCAATGAGGTAATAATTTATTTTAAAATATCATTTTCTTTTGGGATTTATTATATCTTCATTGAAGTAATATTATATTATTTATTTTATACACCCTATATATTTTCTTTTACTAATATTATTTAGGGAGTTTCTTTTTTTTCTTAGAACTTTTAATCTCTTTGTCTCTTGAATCCAAAAATTAAATATTTAAAGGAAAACCCGATATTATTTTTCTTTTAATAGTGTATATTTTACCTCAATGTCCATATTTTACATAATTTTATTAAAAAATTACTTTTTTATTTACTAAAATTAATTTCTAAACAAATTTTATGATATCCATGAATTTTTACATGGTTTTAAAAGAATATTCATATTGTTTAAAAAAAATTAATTTACTAATTTTTTATAAAATGTCAAAAGGAATGTTTCTTTTTAAAATATGTTGTACTAATAGATTTAACAACATTCACCACATTATAATGATTTATTTCTTATTCTAAAAGTTTTCAATGCTTTTATAAGAAAAAATATTGAATTATATCTTTTTAAAATGTTTCATTTCCATACATTTTATATTTCCAAAGACTTGTTTTTATTACAAATCCTATATTTTTGATGAATTTATATTAATCTTATATCTCTTATTAATTTTGTAGTCATTAAATATCTTTTTAAAAATTTACTTAATTATGATCATTTATCATCAGAATTTAAATTTCTCTTATGAATCTTTATTATTTCTATTATGGATATGCTTATTTCCAAAATAATATGCCTTTGTTTACATACAATGTTTTACTATAAATTTTAATTGATTAACTAGGTAAATAGTGATATTATGTATAATTTACTCAATGTAGATATTTTTTTATAAGTTATATTATCATTGAATAAAATTTATCATTCAATATATGAAGAATGAATTATATATGCACTAAAACGTGGTACTTGATTATAGATGTACCCTTATTGAATCAACATATATAATGATAAAACAATTTGTATAAGTAGATTCTATAGGTTTTCGGTGAATTCCAACCATTATATTAAACTATCTTAGAATAAGGCCTTGATTGTAAATATATCACGACGTTTAAGATCATTTGATCTAAAATTAATCATTTTCCTCAATGATAATCTAGTCATTACTATCCATGATATTACTAAATTAATATTTTCTATGGATTCATTTAATTCTCAAGTAATTAATTAAATAGAATGTTTTTTAGTTATTTAACTTTACATATTAATTATATCTTATTTAAAATTGATAAATTCCACTATACATACCCCTTATTGGGCATCTAAGCCCACCCTTTATTGTTTTCCATTCCTCATGATATGAAGAAAGACCTTATTAATAATATTAAGGATATGAGAATATTTATTAGGATATTTATTTTATATTTACAATGCTATATCAAAATAATATATGAATCTATCTCTTCATGAATACTAAACTCATCATTCCATATGGAAAATATTCCTTTAATCTTATGCTAATGTAAAAGGCAGACACTGAATCTGGGTTACTGTAATTGGGGTTTCTAATATACCTTTTATAAAATATTCTACCATTATTTACATTTTCCATTTTCATATATTCTATGTTTATGGTTATCTATTGGATAGTCACTCATCCAATGTTTGATTTGTACGACATGACATCGGTTTCCAAAATTATTACATAGTGATTTATTTTTTCTATTGATCAATTTACACTATATTTCTATTGGTGTACTCTAATATATGAATTCATGTATTTTTGGTTGGTTATTTTTATTTTATTTTTACTATATTATTTCCCTAATATCCCCACAATATGGATTTGAACTTCATCCCAAGTTAGTAGCATCAGGTATGTAGGGAGCCCCACTTGAGGTCACTTGGAATTCCCCAACTCATGGTCCATATAGACATGGACCTAAATATATTATATTCCCCATGAATACTAATGAATGTTTATATGGAACTATATGTGATATAATTAAATGAGTTTATTCCAAATATAAAGGCATAATTATATCTTATTAGTGAACTATGTATCTTTATATGATCCCCTTTTGACATTGATAATAACATATCATTATAACCCATGCCTTTCTATGGTGATCATAAACTGGATATATTTTAATGTTTTATCTCTAGGGGTTATTTATTATTTCATTATTATGTTGTAAATTAAATAGAAAAAATTTATTATAAGAAAAAATTCCTTTGTGTAACATGAAATTCTCTCAAAAAACTATGGTAATATTTTGAAAAAACAATACGAATAATAGTTATTCCCACTAAATGATAATACATAAAGACCATAATTGTATTTATTTTCTTTTCATTATTTATTAGTTTCATAGGTAACATAACTTATAACATTTAGCACATAATCATATAATAATCTTCTATATCACAATATATCCATTAGACAAATCAATCCTCCCCCAAAACTCATTATTGAGATAACAAAAATGAAAAATCAAAATTTGGATAATAATGAGATTAATATTCATAATCCTAATTCCCAACACTTGATTTTTTCTATCCAAATAACTTTAATTAATAATATCTTATATTATAATTTATTTAAACATATAGTTTTTAAAAATAGTAAATAATCATAATTTTTTTATGATTTTAAACTTCATTGTAAACTTTTGGAACCATTAATTTTTATATGATTTTTTGAGAAGATTTATTTTTGTTAAAAAAATAAAAATAATAATATCACTGATATGTTAATTATCAATATATCCTAAATAATTCTCATTTTATTGAAATTTTTTTAGTAACTTTCAATTGTATTACACTGTTATATTAGAAATCAGTATTTCTTTAATATTTTTTTATTTTAATTTAAAAAACTTAAATCTCAATATTAACTCCCACGAGTATCTTAATAAAAAATATTTTCATGAAATAAAATATTCATTAACAAAAAAACATCACACTAAAGATACTAAATATTAATTTCATTTATATGATTTTCAACAAAAAAATTGAAAATCAAATCTCATATGATATCACTATATTATATGAATTTCTCTTCTTAGAAAATTAATATGAAATGAATATTTAAAATATGAATAATTTTCACATGTTTATAATTATATAATGATAAATTATTTTAATTACAATCTCATAGAAAATTTTCAATACTCTCTACCTTATTTTCATTTCACGTTATGTTATATTTTTTTTAATGTTCCCTTATAATTTTTTTTTATTTTTTGTCAATAAAGAATCAATAATTAAAATCCACGTGTGATGAGAAGGTGGGTGTGCTCTCATGTTAAATAGAAGTTTATTTTAAGTCTATAACTTGGAGTTATTACTTGTAACAATTTAAGAAACATGGATTGATTCAAGAAAAAGTAATAATTTTTATTTGAAAATTTATGTGATTATATTCATGGAAAACATTGAAAATGACTAGTACTTAATATTCTATTTATAATAGTGTATACTGTTTTTAGAAAGATTTAAGGAGAAGTAAATACCATAAGGACAAATGTATTTACAAGGTTTGATATAAAATCTTACTCCTTGTTGTGATTGGTTAATCTCTCTAATCAGGGTTTATCCACTATATATAAAATTATTTATAACCAAATACTATCCTAGTCTTCTTATCATAGTGAAACTTTCTGTTATGAATCCTATGTAAAAATCCTGGTCTTACTTGGAGGTACGAGCTTCTTTTCTCCTTTTTTCCTTTCAGTTTATTTTGAGAAAAAAATGGAAAAATAGACAAGTACTAGAAACCTACTATCACATGGCCTAACACAAGATTACAAAACATGTAATCCTAAGTACATGACTTGTAGTATGTCTATGTATGAAGGGAATTCATGGCACATTGGAATGTCAGAGATAAAGAGACGAAAAACCAACTACACGTCGTGTACTTCCTAGTATACACCGTGTAGTCATGTCGAAAGTTCCTAGAAAGTAAGTTGCTAGAAAGAGGCTGCCAAATGAATAGTTAAATGATATAAACGCCTTGTATATGAACTTACATGCTGTATATTTTGAGTTTTTCTCTTAAAATGGGATGTATCCCCATTCATATATCATTTGGATAGAGGGGTCACCAGGTGGATGAATTTGCCGCACCTAGATTCATTTCTCCTCCCCTTTTGTCATCCTGATGCTGATCAGAACACCATTAGATCCATTAGAATCCTATAACTGAGTGTTCAATTCCACTTGATCCATTCTTGGTGATTTTGTTTCTTGAAATATTTATTTATGTTTCAGTGAATATTCTTGTTTCATAGATCTACACTGTACTAGCTAGAATTGGAGGTCGAGGCTATACGGTGAGAGTCATACTACTATGAGGTAGTTGGTATTGTGCCGTTAGTTAATTATCAAGATGTTTATATTTTCCTTGTGCCACACGAACTTGTTTAGGGTGTCACCTTGAAAGGAAATCGATCCATATTATTACCTAAAGTTCTACAAGTAATTAATTCAATGAATTAAAGCATGTTAGGATTTATTGTTTGATTAAGGGCCACCCCATGGGCATGTATCCCATCGATAATTATTGTTTAGACATTTCATCTTAGTATGTCTATGGGAACACCTTTCTTTTCCTTTTAGGGTTTTTACAATGAACGTGGTTATTATATAAAATTGAAATTGTGTGAAAAATGTAAATGTTTTGATTATGGATTTGGGATTATGGTTTCCCCTTTTACTAGGTAGTGGTTTTTCTTATTTAAGATGGTTGGAAGGTTTTATTGAATTTTAATGATTAAATGGTAAATAGAATTTGGTCATACATCATCTTATCTAAGAACACCTTGAACAAACTCACATGACTACTGTACCTTTTACCTTGGGTGACACATGTTTTCAGCTTTGAATGCCCAGGACAAACTCAAGAGGCTTTTGATTTATATATAATTAATGAGACATGGTCCCCATAGTTGGACTACTGAGGATGGACCAAATAGACATGAAATTTAACTAAACCTTGAGTGAAACTCAAGGATACATTGTAGGACCACTGAGGACAGACTTTCATGAACTTATACCAACATCTGGAGTGATACTTGGGGATCCTATGTAGGACTACGGAGAACAGGCATGCATGATGTCGGTAGAATTTTATCTGAATTGATACATTAATTCCTATATAATAATCTCAAGAAGTGACTCAGGTTATAATTAAATGATGGAATTGAATGAACTGGGACACATCTTCTAAGACAAATAATAGGCCTCGATTCAGTCTCACACGTTTGTTTAGAATGAATTCTAACTCTTCTTTTGTTCTTAATCTACTATGGGGAATTTCAGGATTAGGGAAAATTATGATACTTAAATATATTAAGTAATTGAATTTATAATAGACAGAATTATCTTTATAAATGAATGAAAGAACATGTATGGTTTTTTACTTTTGAGTACCTCATAGTTTACTGCATTTCACTATTGTGTAATACTGCTGGATATACTCACTAATATAATGGTAGATACATTAGGTGGTTTTCTACTGGGATTTATTTATCACACTATTTTTAGGGCATGTTTTTAGGCAAAAAATGAATATTCCTGTAGGTGTTGACAAGGGAAAGGTCCCTTTTTAAGGTAATTGATTGATGCTTAGGAGTAAGAGAGCATCAGACCAAGCCAAGGCATGCGATGTTGCTGAGTATCACTTCATGTTACCATACATACGTATTGTATTTAACTTGATTTTAGTGTATCTTGT
Source organism: Viscum album (assembly GCA_963277665.1). Classification (NCBI taxonomy): domain Eukaryota; kingdom Viridiplantae; phylum Streptophyta; class Magnoliopsida; order Santalales; family Viscaceae; genus Viscum; species Viscum album. Next base: position 1,383,914,554 of record OY728137.1, on the reverse strand, counting down.
TTTCAATGTATTTTAGAATATGCGACATGCAATATCATTTTGTTATTATATGACTTTTTGTTATCATTATCTTTCTGTCACTGTAGTTTACATTAGTTTCATATTGATTACTTCTTCAACTATTCCTATTATTTATTCCATTTTTTCATACTTCCAATGAGGGAATAGTTTCCCCAATGACACAACCTAGGCCCTTGCTGCTAGTAGGATGCCTTTTGAGTTTTTGGAAATACACTTAAGGCCATCTGGCCAACCGGGTATGGGGAAACAATTGAGTGGCATCCGAATATGGGATATTATAAAGTGGTATGAGATTAATTTTCTTTTTATTTTGATTTAATGTATGGTGAAATTAGAATGGTCTAATAAGGATATGAAATTTGGTATTTATCTGTGCTTGAGATTAGCTACCCCGTGTATAGGGAAAATCCGATTTTCCTCAAATTAAAATTTTCTTCTGGAAATGGGGATATTAAAGATGATTTTATTTCACCATTGGCTGAAACAGTTGTTTTCAACTTTTAATGATGATATTATTGTGGTTCTACTTTGTTACAACCTGATGACATGATGGTATTCCATCTCATTCCTCATATAGGCTCTTGATTGAAATCAGTTGCTAGGCATACCTTCCATTCCGTTTAGGGACCATTACTGATTGCATGAAATTGTGATAGATGTTCTGATAGAGATGCATGTTGTTGTGATAGTACCTTGATAGTTATGCCTGTTGTTGTGATGGGTGTATTTTTAAATGATATTTTTCGATTGGGATGGATGCCAAGATTTGATCCCTAAGGTGTATGTGCCCTCTTGGATTGGAGTTTGGTGGATCTTGTTTTGGCCATGTGGTATAGATTGTGTAGTTATGTTCTATATGGATGCAAAACATTGATTCGTGAGGAGTATGGGACTCCAGATATAAAAAATTGGCTTACCACTGGTTGGTTTTTCTACTTAATTGGGGGTTTTTTGGAAAATTTGGAGTTTATGTCATGAAAAACCCATTTTACATGGTGTGTAATTTGGACTAACACACCGTGTCTTCTTCATATTCAGGGAATATGGTGTCCCACATTTTAAGGCATATATTCCATGTACCAAATGTACACGACGTGTGGTAGCTGACCGTGTGTCCATCCATGTGGGATGGAAGATGGGATGGTGGGTTTCATAAGTACTGGGATATTTACTTTTGGTACACGCAGTGTGGGCTCACTTAGGAAAAACCCATGTGAATCTGATCTTGTGCGAGTACATGGATATTAGGGGAATTTGTGTACACATATTGTACTTTTCTAACACGATGTGTACATGGGGTTAATACATGTTCAGTCCAGAAAGACTAAACAAGAATGTAAAGACTTAAGGTTACACACTGTGTATGATTTTTACATGTTGTGTAACCCATTATTGAAAAATTTTGTGGGTCTTTTCCTGTTTCATTTTGGAAATTTTTAATGGAAAAATCTTGACAATGTGTTGGAACTGAGACGTACGATTGACCATGCAGAGTAATTTTACCACAATTACCGCGAGCTCTATGCCAAGAGAGTGGTGATGAATATACTCTGTAGGTGGTAGGCCATGGGATACCACTATATTTTTGAGTTGTGCCAGATGCAGCACCAGTTGTTATACTAGTCGCAGGTGAAGATATACAATTCTGTGAAAGATTTGTGAGGTTTATAAAAACAATTCAGGGGGCACCGCAACCTTCCATGTCTATGGTTTAGATTAAATGAGTGTTATAGTAGATGTATCTGCCTAATTTCTCATTGGATGGCATACCATAGGTAGGAAATTTTTTGCTAGAGGCCATGCTTTATATGATTGAAAACATGGAGACTCCACCTGAGAGGATGGTTAAACGGGTGACATATACGCTATGTGATTCTAACAAGAGATGGTGGGATTTAATCACTTAGGTATGTATCCATTAGGATATGACATCTAAAGATTTTCAGGAGGCCTTCTGTGATTATCATTTTCCGAAGACGCTATGGTCCGATCAATCCTGGGAGCTCATGCACCTGGGGTAGAGCACAATATTATTTATTAACTATTCTACATGGTTTACTGAGCTTCGGCGATTCACAAATATTCTTATGGGTGATAACGTATCGAAATCTAGAATATTTAAGGATGTTCTCAAGTTCGACATCTGATCACAGGTGTCTATCTTCAGGATTACTTCAGTCTATGATATCGTGAATCAGGCACGGATGACAGAGCACAATCTGTAGTAAGCAATTGGTGTGAGCCATGGTATTTTGGACCTAACTTCTGCTAATATCTCAACCTTCAAGAATAAGCGTCACCTGGAGTTCTCTCGAGTTGACAGTAGAAGTAAAAACCTTTCTTATGGTAATCAGGAGAGGTTCTACCAATACGGTAGGTCGGGTAATACGAGGCCTTAGTGCAGAAAGGAACCAATTGTGTTCCAAGATTGAGATATGATGGACCATCTACAATTCTTTTGTAGAATGTTTCTATTAGTGGCTAGTGAGAGGGGGTTTTCACTGACTCCACATTTAGGATCAATGTATGTAACTTATCTTAGATAGGTAACTAGAGTACATTTTGGCATTTAGGCTGAGGTGGTGGTCATTTCTATGGTATCTAGACCCTAGGATCTCAGCTATAATAAGTAGAGTTAACTCTGAGTAGCCATGATATGTCACAAGGTCATGGTATAGGCCATGCATATTTAGGGAATGAGAACCAATAGGATGAGGATCCTAAACAGTCTACTATCAGAGGTACTACTCTAGTCACCTCGTTTTTATCTTCTTCACTTTTTGATAGAGAGTATTCTTATAGTTTCATATGAATTTCTATTTTGGATATCCTAGGGATTTGTGTATTTACTTTTGACAATGTCATGACGCTAGAAACTTCGTTAGGAATAAGAACGGAAAGTGTGCGTCCGTGTATGGAGTGTCCCCTTGAGGTTGGTAGGTGTCAATTATTTGGGGATCTCAATTTCATGGAGATGAAAGGATTTGATATCATATTCAGAATGGGATGGTTAGACTCCTTTGAATCCTCTTTCTATTTCTATCATAACAGGGTGAGTTCTACGTCACCATAAGGTGGATCGTTTCTATATAAGGGTGGATGGGATATCTAGGAGAGCTGAGTTGGACCCAAGCATTGGGGGTTGGGCGGGATGACAACCCAGATTGTGATTTTATATCAGGATGACCAGGGAACATGTCAAGTGGATTTCCCTCCACTTGTTAATCATTTCAGTGAAATTTTCATAGAAAAATTTTCAGTATTACCTCAGTTCATAGAGGTGGATTTCACTATTGATCTTGATCTAGGAGCTACATCAGTATCCATCCCTCCTTACAAGATGACTACGATAGAAATGAAAGGGCTTAAGAGGAAGTTATATGATCAGGAAGATAAGGGTTCTATACAACCCATTACGTCTCCTTGTAGTTCATCGGTCCTTTTTTTCAAAAATGTGGACTGTACCCTTAGGCTATGTGTGAACTATCAGAAACCAAACTAGTTAACGGTGAAAAACCGATATCCCTTCCTGCAGATAGATGACCTGTTTCATCAGCTTCGATGAGCTCGATGGTTCTCAAATATTGACATATGGTCCGGATATTATCAGTTACATGTTCATCCTATAGAAATAACTCATACAACCTTTTTTTTGTAGGTATTTTCTATATGAGCACCTGGTTACACCATTTGGTCTCATGAATGGGCCCACAATATTCATGTAATTGATGAACATAGTGTTCCTTCCTTACCAAGATTATTTTGTTGTGGTTTCTATGGATGATATCTTGGTGTATTCTCACAATCGACATGAACATTAAAAACACCTTGAGATCATTTTTAATACACTGATAGAGCACCAGTTTATGCTAAAATATCTAAATTCCACTTTTAGATGGATCTGATTCACTTCCTAGGTCATGTCATCTTATAGACATGAGTATCAGTGGACCCAGATAAGATGAGAGAAATATTTACCAAGAAACAACCCATGAAAATTTTGAGGTGCAGAGTATCTTAGTGATAGCTTGTTTCTAATGGTATTTTAAACTGAACTTCTCATGCTTGGCAGCACTGTTGGAAGGCTTGACTAAGAAAGGTGTGATGTTTATGTGGTTAGATTCTTGTAAGAAAAAATTTCTGGAGGTTAAAGGGAATTTTAATTTATCAATAATACTAATATTTCTAGATCCTTGAATGATATACACTGTATACTATGATGCATCAGGTATTGGGTTGGGAGAGGTTCTTTATATAGGTGGATCAAGTTGTTGTGTATGAGTCATGACTGTTGATGCCACATGAGAGGAATTACACGACGCATGATCTTGAGTTATATGGAGTTTTTCATGCTTTGCACTATTAGGGAATTTATTTATTGGGGGAGGATTTTGTGGTCTACACTGACAAATAAATACTCATGTACATATTTACCCATCATGATCGGAATTTGAGATAACGAAGGTGGGTGGAATACCTTCAATACTTTGACTTTGATCTTGCCTATACATCTGGTAAAGGTATTATAGTGGTTGAATCACTAAAAAGGAGGACTCGAATATAGGTAGTGCAAGAGGAAAGTGGTGAGTGGAACCTTATGTATTTGTTCTGTTAGACTCATTTATAGGTGAATGACAGTCAGGGACAAAATTAAGTTTCATCATTAGCTGTGACTTCGACCCTCATGGAAAGAGTGAGGATGAGGTAACTATAAGATTCTGAAGGCGTAGTTCAATGAGAATCTGTGGAAGGTGAGGACCCTCATCCTAGATGGATGGCAGTTGAGGTTGATATCCAGTATATCCATGGATGTGTGTGGGTTCTAGGGGATATATGCGTAGAGCTAATGTGGGAGTTTCAACCTTTAGCTTTGGCAGTGCATCCCAGAGTCACCAAGATGTACTGTGACTTGCGCCGTCAGTACTGGTTGCCAGGTATGGAGTGAGAAGTAGTTAGATTTATTATGAGGTGTTTCACATATCTACAGGTGAAGGAAAAACATCATCAGCCAAATAGGATTTTATAGAAGTTTCCTATTCCAGATTGGAAATGGGATGAGGTCATGATGGATTTCATGATAGGGATACCGAGGTTTCCTAGAGGCATAGAGGATGTGTGGGTTGTAGTTGAAAGGACTAATAAGGTCACTCAATTCTTACTGATCAAAGAGACCTTTGGTGTTGATGAGATTGCAAAGATGTATATTTGTGAGGTAGTATGACTTTATTTTGTCCCTAATTCTATCATTTGATTTAGGTACACCTAAAATATGTCTCATTTATAGAAGAATTTTCAGAGGGAACTGGGTACATAGGTGCTTCTGAGCACAAGATACCAACCTTAGACTGATGGGAAATTAGAGCATATGATAAAGGTGCTAGTGGAAAAGTTGTGGACATGATTTCTAGATTTTGAAGGCTCTTGGGAGATGCATATACCCCTGGTCTAGTTCGCATACAATAATAGTTTCTAGGAGATTATACAGATGAAACCTTACGAGGATTTTTATGGTATGCCATGTCATTCTCAACTATGATGGTCAGTGGTAGGTGAGGCAGCCTTACTAGGACCTCATCTCATTCTTGAGACTATAGATAAGGTCCAATTGATTCAGAAACAAATGGGTAATGTGTAGTCTCATCAAAAATCTTATTCTGATCGCTGCAGATGACCTCTGGAGTTTAATTTCCATGATGAAGTTTTCTTACATGTTTCACTATGGCTAGGAAATTTTAGAATTAGGGGAAACAATAAACTTTCACCGAGATATGTCAGTATGTTTGAGATTTTACAGAGAGTGAGGCCTATTGCCTATTGGTAACAGTTATCTTAGTTGTACCGAGCCATTCATGATGTCTTCCATATATCTTTGTTATGTCTCTATAACTCATACCTATATCATGTTTATCAGACCTTGGAGGTTGTTCTTTAGGTTTATGCATCGTTTGAGGAGCATCTGATTCATATAGTTGACAAGAGCATGAAGGTTCTCTAAGGCCAGTTTGTCTCTCTCGTATGGGTACTATAGCAGCATAGGAGAGTATAGAACGAGACTTAGTAGAGGGAGGATGACAAACGGGCTCAGTGGTGAGATTTATTTTCAGATATTTGTTTTCGACCCTTAGAATGGAAATTCATGGATGATGCTTTAAAGGGGGAAGATTTTAAGAACCTGTTTCTTACAAGGAGGTATGAGGTTCTTTTTTCCTTTTTTCCATTATGTTTTTTTTGAGAAAATAGTGGAAAACTAGACATGTACAAGAATAATACCATCAAATGACCTAAATCAAGATTAAACGCCGTGTAATCCTACGTACACGCCATATAGTATATAAATGTATGAAGGGAATACATGGCATGTCGAAAAACCAACTACATGCCATGTACATACTATTACATGTCGTGTAGTAATGTCGGCAGGTCCCAAAAAGTATGTCAGCCGAAAATAGCTACCATATGAATAGTTAAATTATATAGAAACCATGTATATGGTCTTACACACCGTGTATTATTTATTTTTCTCTTAAAACAGATAGTATCCTCAATTTTATTTCATTTGGATAGAGGGGTCTCTAGGTGGATGAACTACCAGTGCCATGATTCATTTCTCCTCCTATTTTGTCATCCATAATCCGATTAAAACACCATCAGATCCATTGGAATCTTTTTGGTGAGTGCTTGATTCCCCTTGAGATGTTCATGGCGATTTTTGTTCTTGACTGAGTTATTTATGGTTGAATGAATATTCTTATTTTGTATATCTACACAATTCTAGCTTGAATTAGAGGTCATGGCTAGACGGGGAGAGTCATACTATAATGAGGTTGGTTTTATTGTTCCTTTTGTTAGTTGTCAATATGTTTAGGAGGGTCGTTGTACTGCATGCACATGTTTAGGGTGTCACCTTGAAAAAAATCCGATCTATATTATTACCTAATGTTTTTCTGGTAATTAATGAAATGAATGAAAGCATGTTTGGATTTGTAGATTGATAAAATGCCACCCCATGGGTTCATTTTCATTAAATAATTATTGTTTATCCATTTAAGACTCTGTTGCCTTTGGTAATTCATTTTTTCCCTTAAAGGGTTGTTTAAAATGAACTGGGTTATTATAGGAAATTGTAATTGCGATAAAATATTAAGTGTTTTGATTATGGATTTGGGATTATGGTTTCCCCTTTTCCCATGTAGTGGGTTTTCTAGTTTAAGAAGTTTGGAATGTTTTATTTAGTTTAAATGATTAAATGATAAATATAATTAATTCATACATTGGTTCAACTTAGAACACTATGAACAGACTTACATAACTATGCTACCCAGCACCTTGGGTGACACGTTGGTTCATCTTAGAATGCCATGAAATGAATGAAGAGGTTTTTGATTTATATGTCCTTAGTGACACATGGGATCTCAAGTAGGGCCCCCGAGGAATAAATAAACATACATTATCTTTTAATACACCTAGAGTGACACTCAGGGATCCCTTTTCAGACCACAGAGGATGGACTCACATGTACATATACCAATGTCTAGGGTGATACACAGGGCTCCCATGGAGGACAAAAAAGAACAGACTCACAGGATGTCATTATAATTTCCCCTAAAGCGATACTTGAATTCCAATTATGGAATCTTAATAACGGAATCAGGTTATAATTAAATGAAGGATTGGAATGAATTGTGACTTGTTTACCAAGACAAAGCACACGATTGGATTCTATCTTTACTTACTTGTATAGAAGGACTTCTGAGACTTTTGTTGTTCTTACTCTACTTTGGGGAATGTTAGTCTTAGGATGAATTCTAATACATAAATATCTTAGTTAATTGAATTTCTAATAGACATAATGAACTTTATAAATTAATGCCAAAACTTTTAGGATAGTTTACTTTTGATTTTTTCCTAGTTTAGTGCATTTCACTATTGTGCAATACTGCTGCATATACACACTGATAGATTGTCACATACCTTAGATTGTTTCCTATTAGGATTTGTTTCTCAAAACCTATTTGCGTCATGTTTTTGGGCCCAGAAAGACGTTATTTTGGTAGGTGTTGCTAAGTTAAAAGACACTTTTTTTAAGTACTTGATTGCTTCTTAGGAGGAGATCATGGGACCAAGCCAAGGATTGTTATGTTACTGAGTTTCATTTTTTGTTACCTTACTTTGGTATTATATTTTACTTGATTACACAGTATCCTATTTTTTATGTTTTCATATAACATGTGACATGCTGCATCTTTTTGATATTATATGACATCTGGTTATCTTTATCTTTCAGTCTCTATATTTTACTTCAGTTTCATGTTATTTACTACTTCTGGTATTGTTATTATTTACTCCGCTTTGTTACACTCTTCCAATGGGGGAATTGTTTCCACAATAACAGACCCAAGGACCTTGCTGCTTGTCAGAAACCACTATCATTTGGGCAAATGTTCTTGAAGCCATGTGGCCAACCAGGTACGAGGCACCAGTTGAGTAGAATCCAGATCTGGGATGTTACATCCTAAGTCCCATATGAGAGTTTGTAGCTATTTAATTCCCAATGAAATGTATGATCCAATATATAGTGATCTATGTATTCACATATTTTTTTCTAGGACACATATGAAAGGGTTTTATTATCTGAAAAGGCTATATCAATTTGTATGATCATGCATAGTTTCTTAATGAACTTTAAAAACACATCATTTGTAATCAAAACTCCTAGTATTGAAACTCAATCTAGAAAATTTATAATTTTAATCCTCATTGAACTTCTAAATAACTAGGAAATAATTCTTCTTCTTTAGTAAAAGTGCACTAACTTCTCTCTCCACATTTTCTATTTGAAATAATTTTGTATCGGTCTTTTAGTTCATCAAATATGTAATTCTCAGTTTTTTCATGTTCTAACAGCATGCACCACAAAATGTTATTTTTTCCCTACTATATTATATATATTCACACAACAATATCACATACAATAGTGTCTAGAAGATAAATTGAAACTAACTTGAATCTCAATCAGTATGAAATATTTACATTCAAATGTGGAAGATATTTCCTATTTGAATTATCATTAAAAATATCAATAATGTTTCCTCATTTAAATACCATAATAATTTGAATTTTTTTCTTTATTTTAATCTCCTATAGAATTCATGGATTAATTTTTCCATTAAACAATTCACATACCTATGGAAATCATGCACTGTGTCATTGAACCTGTATCATTTGGAAACTCACTAAAAAACACAATCTTCTCCTTATTCTAGTTCATATTTGATCTTATATTGAATAACAATCCACTTGATCCTGATATTTTAATTTTTGATGAATAATTATTGGGAATCCAATGGGGTTTTCTCATGTTATTAAAATCAATAATTATTATGAAATTATATTCTTTCCCATTTTTAGGAGTTTTTAAATATAAAAAACGGAATATTTCAAACATGAATCTAAAATTCACATGCCATCTCAATGTAATATAGAATCACCATCAGTATCACGACTTTTAAAATTTTCCACAAAACATTGTCACATGATGTATAAATTCATACGTTATGTGAATGGCATAGGCAAGCCTCAATTTCCAAAACAAAAACTTAAAGGGTGAAACAAAATACACATAATTTAAACAAACTAGAAAAAAAGACATATGAAATTAATTAAAGTATTATAGTTTAAAAATTCATATGATGTTCTCACCTCCATGTTTCCATATGCACCATACAATGTAAAACATCCTTTACTATATTTCTAGAATTCATAAAATCAAACCACATCCTTCTAAACCCATTTTCAATCATTATCAATAAACATTAATGAAATCATAATAATCTTAAAAGAATCACCACATTATTTAAAAACTTTTTTATCAAGAATGTCATCCAATATCAGATTTCAAAATATTAAACACAAGTTAAAAACTTTCTATAGTTAGATAAAACTATTATAGAAAGTAAATTATAACTATAATAAGTCATTATTTCCCATAAATATTAATACCCGAATCATCACATATAATTTAAAACATTTATTGAGTCAATTTAAGTGTCTTGAATCTATACATATAATAACTCTAAGATACTACCTCAGAATCCTTTTTCATTTAACAAGAAAACACACTGATATTCTCAACACACTTTGACATTTCTTCTGATGCCCTTATTGAAAAAATACAACTTCTTTATTTGTGAACTTAAATCTCCCACTTATTTTTTTATCAACAACACTTTCATAAATACACCATTAATCATTTTCAAATTCAAATCAATTCAACTCCCCCTAATTGAATACAAATATAAAAGGAATATGGGGCCTTCTAATCTCAATATATCCAACACATTCCATAGATACATCATCTTATCCTCTTTTAGATTTGGATCAAATATTGAGATATTTTTTGGAAGGATGAAACCATTTTATTTTCCTTATTCATGAGACATTAGTTTTTACACTCTATGTACACTAATTCTAACTCAGTGTAGAAGAGATGAGCAATTTATACAAGATTTTCAATGTTATATATAAATTTACACACATGTGAAACTACCTAAAAAATAATTTTGGGGTTATTAAAAATATATTTATCAAGATAAATTATTATTCTATAAAAATTTAAACTAACAAAATAAAACGTTTAAGTGAAAATCATAAAACTGCCCCTTTTCTATCATCATTTCAACAACCAACACCCCCTATATAGTATGTTTCAAACAACCAAAAATAAGGTTTTCTAGTGTTATTGAGATACCTTATTCTCTAGTATTTCAATTATTTTTAGAATTTCATGATTCACTACATGAAACATTTATCTCATTTTTTCTACTTCTCAAGGAATGATCTCATATCATCTTATTCATTATAGTTAGGGTACCATAGAAGAAAAAATTATATGTTGTCTATTGTGCACATCACTCAACTTTATTCATTAATTACTTTCATTTTAGTAAATAATATAAAGTAATAGGGGAATTATGGTAGAAACTTTTTTTCATAATATAAACACTATTTCTGGGAGATACTTCTCAAAAAAATCCCATTTCATTCCAATCTCTGTATGGAAATAACTCATAAAATCCATTTTTAAATTTTTATTCTCAATAGGTTATATACTAATTTTCTTCCCTTAATACAAAACATTGTATAAGGTATTTTTATCAATATAGATCACTAAAAAAAATTCATTTATTTATGTTTAAATCTCTTTTCTCATTAATTATTCATTGGCTAGTATAATGGTCATGTTGTTATTTGTCCCATTACTAGTATATTCACACATTTTATATAGTTTACCTTGATTTTATAGATCAACAAATGTGGAAAACATACCATGAAGTCCAAAATATTCATATGTAACAAATTGATTTCATTATTTAGTTACATTTTTTTCTTCTAATTCTTCATTTTATTAGACAAATTTATTTGGTATATCCACATCTTCATGATTTTTTCTTGACACTCTCTAAAAAATTGGATTTATATTTTATTAGTTTTTTCTTCTCTTTAATTATACTTGTATTACTCTCAAGATAATATTCCAAAACACCTCTTAATCTACACTATATATTAATCATTTGTTCCTCATCATCACCGCTTGAGCTAATAGAAAATTTCATGACATTATCAATGAAATTTAATTCATAATTTAATTGGATTATTGATGGGTTATCCCTTTATAAACTACTCGAAAAATTCATCTTCCATCTTCCAAAATCATTCTTATGGATTTTATCTTTTTTTGTTTCTCGGATTAGATATCCTCCTCAGTAGACTGAAATTCTTCAACTATATTCCATGGTAAATCTTTGGTAAATAAATAACTTAATTATAGTTGTATCATATTATTGGTTATTTTCCCTTAATTTTTAAATTTCCCATTTTGAATCTATTTGATAAAAGATATAAAATTTTATTAATATCTTCATCATAGTCATTATTATTAAAATCAAATGATTATAAAAGTTCTTATTATTCAAAATTTTCATTTCTCATAGCATGAAAAGTCGTATCATCTTTTGGTTTATTATTAAATGATGGATCCTTTATCATCTCATATACCATGATAATGTAATGTAGATAATATATAACCAATTAATATTAGTATTTCTAGGTTGATAATTTTGGAACAAGAAAATGTAGATAATTCATCATATGATTTTTGACAATGATGGAATCATCAAGACACTCACTAACCCCCCAGAAATCATTCATAAACTAATTTATAATTATAAAATAAACACCAATGTTCTGATCAACATCCATTTTATTATTTTATAATATACTCCTATAAACTTTTCTATTGGTTTCATTAACCTTAATATTCTATTCATAAATAGTTCTAAATTAATTATAGATTTATTTAGTAGTGTAAAGCCTCATTTCCTTTGTGTATACCTTGATAGAAAAATAAATTAATATGAAATTTTTAGCCTTTACATACACAAAATATTCCTTATTATCAAAGAATGTCCAATGTTCTCCCTCAATAATGGGTTGAAACCTCACAGTTACGCTTCTATAACTTCTATACCATGTGTTATGTAGGACGGAAGCATCAAAATCCTCCACAAATGATAGTTTCTTCCATAAAAATTTGGTACACCACTCATGTTTAATTAATATTTTCTCTCTATTATTAGAAACTTCTACGATCTTTATATGGAATCTAGATTAGCTCATATAATCATTTCATTAACATCTTCCATCTTTTGTTAGAGGGTGAGGAAGCTGAAATTGGATTCCTTTCTTAGTAAGTCATTTTTAATGAATGTGGTGATTTTTGTAGGATTATTTAGAGTTAATTAGATATCTTAGAGAAATCTTACAAAGGGACTGTAGAGATGCCATTCCTCCATGAATTGCATGTATCTCAGAGGGGGCCCCTCCAGAATGGTTCAAGGGATCAGGGGAGATGGATTTATTATCTACCCCCTGGGGGCGGTCACAAGATTAACACATAAAGATCTTGTGTAATGGGTGACATGCAAGTAGGAAGAGTAATCTGAGATCTCAGGGGGAGTCCGGTGTTGGATTTTACATATCATTATAAAAGTGGAAATTCTATTTGGGTAGGGGCTCTTGCGATTCTTACAGGTCTATCCATATACAGTCAGAGGGACATTATCATCTCCCAATTAGAAACAGATTCTATGATTATTCATGATTCTCTACATGGTAAAGCACCAATCCATGGTCACTTTCTTATACTATTAGATAGAGCAAGGAACTTCTTAACAACAATGTTAGAGTCACCCATACATGGCATGAGGAGAATAACATGGAAGACTATCTGGACTCTCTTATGGTTCCCGATGTCCTGGTTTTGCGCCTTTCTAATGTGTCCTAGTTTAAACCTGAGGGGGTGAATCTAATTCAGGGTGATACCCTTAGCCTTCATTATTCATGACCCCTATATCAGATGGTGTTTTTATTATATTGTCCTTTTTGGGGTGCCTTTGTGAATAAAAATCATAATGTTGGATGGTATGACTTTGGCTAGTATGATTATGAATTTGTAAGAGATTAGATCATAAGACATTGTAGAATCATAAGTCTTTAAGTCAGTTTTATGAATGTGAAACAATATTTTTGAATTATATGAATGAATTTGTACCCTATGACATTGAGTGTATTATTTTTATGGGAACATATGTCTTTCATTGATCGTATGTATTTATAGTTCATATGATTTTTTGTGTAAAAAATTTGAAAGGGAATGATACTAAAGGTGAGATCATATGAATTTGAGATGGAATATGACATTGAGTATCACTTATTAATTTTTTATTTTTTGTGAATTATAATTTCATAAAATATGAGAAAATAAAAAATTTAAGAATTTTGTATTCATAATAAAAGGGGAACAAAATAGATGTCTCTCAAGGATCGTTCTTCATAGATTTAAATATAATGATAAAATATATTATGATTCAATCCAAGATCAATAAATAATGGAGATTCATTTATTTCTATGTTTTACACCCCAACCGTCAGGTTCCACACAATGGTTCTTGAGTGACATGAACAAATGGATAATTCAAAGGAAGAATAAACCTGTAGATTCCATGATATATTTATCAAAGAAAACGTTCCTAGTCTTGGTGGATTTAAATGAGGATTTATGATTGAGATTTTGAATGGGACTTCAAATTGAAATGTATTCCTAATTTGGAAGTAAAAATTCCTACCGATCGAGATTTAAGGGAGTACAAAATTCTATTTTGGAAATTATTATTCACTATATTTCTGTATAAATATAAATTAAATACTAGGTACTGAAGAAAGAGTGGTGACATATATTGAGATAACTCACTAAAACAAATTATGAGTTTTATAAAAAATTGAGACTCGAATAATTTTTAATATCAAAGAGAGAAGAAGTATACTAAAGATAAATCAATTTTACTGGAGAAAAAATATTATTTACTGAGTATTCAAAAGGTTGAGGAAGATTAAAATTTTATAAGATATAGAGTGAGTTTCAAAAATAGTAGTTTTGATCACAACTGAAGATTTCAGATGTTCTTTATGGAGTTGTACATGAGAATAATTTTTGATCCATCCTTTTTATGAAGGAAAATAATTTCAAAATTAGGGTATAAGTAATTATGGGAATATATAGATCTTTATTCTTTAGATCATAATTTTTATTGGGAAATTTGTAGCTGAAAACCTTCTTCTTGGACTCAAGAGATAGAAAATAGTAATAGTATAATTTTATAATAATGGGGATTTCCATGTTTGTAACGAATTGTATATATAGTTTATAATTCATGATTGGGATGACGAACCAATCATAGAAAGAAGTAGTATTTTACACCGAACATTTTTAATTTGTAAGTCCTTATGGTATTTACCTTTCACAACAAATGGGTGAGCCTTAGTTAATTGAGATTGTGAGGATTGGGGTTTTAACAAAAAAAGGATGAAAATATATGATAAACTCATAAAAATATACAACTTATTCACCCCTCTTAGTTGTACAATCTACATGGGCTCTATATGTTTGTATTAACATGGACCATGTGCATTAGAACATTTTTTTTAAAAACCATTAGTTTTACACATAACATTTCTTCATAATATGTAACAAGAGATATGGAATGAAAAAATATATAAGAATTATTAAAAATTCATATTAATCGAGCTATAACTAGTCAGTTTTTTCTTTCTCTAATGTTAAAACTCTTTCTTGATTCATTAAAAAAATCAAGAGACCTGTTAATAAATTCCTCCTCATTTTTAACTCAATTACACATAATATTTTTTATAATGTAAAATTAGTATCATAAATCCTTTTGAAAAAGAATAATTGATTTTTATAACAAAAATAAATGTTTTTTAATATTTATTGATCTATTGATTTAATTTTACGAATTATGTGTACTTATTATTTTTATATAATACCTTTCCATAATATAAATGACACCCCACCATTACGATACTTCCTTTTAGTTTTAAGAAAGTAAACATCTTTATATACACTTCATAAATTTTCTTTCTTTTTTGGGTATAGTTTTAACCCATATTCATATACCCCATAATAATGGAGGTTGATATAAAGACTGCTACATATTACTTAAAAACCGTTAACATATTATTTATATAATGTAAAATAGTATAAATTCCACTTATATTATAATTTGAATTGAAATTATAAAATATCATTGAAAATGATTATTTCATAATTATTATAGACATACCCCCAATATTGATAAATAAATCATATACACATTTATATTGATTAAAAAATGAGGGAACTAAAGTCTTCATAGCCATATTACTCAAAAAAACCATTGAATCATCAAACCTTTCAACCCTTGGTTGTTTCTACTAAATCCACTTCTAGTTATCTATCATCACATTTATATATATGAAATCATGTATCATCTACAACATAAGTTCAATTGAAACAAGTATATGTGTATAGATATCAAGAGAATATTTTGTTGGGACTATGATGTTTTGAATTGTGGTTTAATTTTTAAAGAAAATATAGAATATGAAGTGGAATTTTTTATGGTGTTTTTTTTATTTTCCAAATATAAATTGACATGTTATGATAGTGGATCGCTAAAATTCTATGAGGTGAATATAGTGAAACTATATAAATGAATGAGAAATCATGAAATGATATTTGACTGACCACACATTATATTTTGTGATCATGCACTGAAATAGTGAGAATTTGTGTTATTTGGTGCAACCCTATGATGGAGTAGTGAAAATGCACATTATGTGGTGTGACCATGAATTTTGTAGTTGAAACATACATCGGATTAGTTTGACCATGTATTATATGGAGAGACCATGCATTAGAGTAGTGGGACTGTATGTTATGTGGTGCGACAACACCTTAAAATATTATGAACACATGAAAAGGGATGAGTTTATGTATACTAGAATAAATCAAAAACATGTTGCAATAAGGTATTGTATAAAGAAAATTGAATTCCTATGAGTTATATAGTAATTTGTGCAACTATGAATAGAATATGATGATGAAAATAATGGCGATCAATTTATATTTAAATATTATACTAATGTCATTAAATATTCTTAAAGAGGAATTGGTTTATGGAGTTAGAAGGTAGAATAAAGAATAGAGATCTAGTGAAAATGTTCTAGTTCACTAATGAAAAGATGATGGGAAAGATGTGTTGTGTATATTCATCTTCATATAATGAATATGGAATATTTTATGAGTTGTTCTTCATGTTTTTTTTGAAGAATAGGTATTCGTTTCAAGGAATAATGTAAGAAGGTATCACATTAAGCCTTATGATGTATATGAAGAATGAAAAATCATATTGTATATTTACATATAATCATTATAATTTGATGCAGTGTATTGTGTAATTATCATTTAAATAATGAGGTTTTATTTTGATGGTATTTACGATGAATAATTCCAATATTGATGTTGGAATGATATCATCACAGTACAATGCATGTATTGATATATAGACATGTATTTATAGTAGAATAAGCATATGCTTAATGAAATATGAATAGGTAGTAATATTTATACATGTTTTTATTTAGTAAAAATCTATTATGAAAGAGGTTTCTTGGGGAAGTTATGTGAAATATCATATTTGATAATTTTGGTAATTTGAATTATAACATATTTTCCCAGTTTCATAAATATTTAAATTTAGAGGCAATATAATATGTGACTATAATTGATTGATATATATTATATAGTTATTGTCAATTGGTGGTGTGTATTGTATGAATGTGATAATAACATAGAGTGAATAAAGGGGTGAGGATCTTCCTCACTGTTCTGAAATTTAAAAATGAAGAATATTTTACATATAAATGGGAATGTTTAAATAATTCATGAAATATATTGGGTATGTGTAAAATAATATTGGTGAAGGTCCATTTAGTTATTGAAAAATATGTTTTATCATTTTTATCTCAAGGATCACAATCATTATTAATGTACTATAGTGAAATGCAGGTGATAAATATATCCTACTTACTATAAAGAACACAAGATTATTTTCAATTATATGGGTGGACTGTGATTATATAAAGATCATGCTAAGGACTTTCTTATCTTATTGAAAAATGAACCATTTAAATCTTGTGTTCCAGTATGTGTACATGTATGTTGTGTTTCAGTGGATTCAATTCTCTATAACCAATGAAGAATGTTTTTTAAATAAGAATACATAAAAAATCAATCCACTAATTCATGAACATGTTGGCATGAAATGTAATATTGATTGGGGTTTATAATATTAAATTTATTTTATGTAATACTTGAGGCCATATCTAAAGGACAATTGATGAGTTTTGAGTATGAATTTTCAATGTGTTTTTCAAAAAAGAGGGGTGTGGGGGGGGGGGGGTGAAATGTTGATTTAAAATAAAATAAAAAAAACATAATTTAAATATTTTAGTGGTTTAAAAAATTAAATTTTAAAAAATATGAGTTAATGGAGGTCATGTTGAGTTCACTATTCATATTTCATTTTAATTATTCTTATAGGTTCATTTATTTTTGGAGTAATTATTTTGTTGAGATTACTTAGAATATAGATTACTCTCTAAGATTTTATATCAATTCATAAAGAACCAAGTCCAAAATACAAAAAACATATTTCCACGGTTTATCCATTATTCATGGTATAACAGATGCTGAATCATATTGAAATATAAATTATTTTGGGAAGAAAAGGATTTGTGTAATGTTCAATCAGAATAACTAAATTCACGCATTGAAAACCTCACATAGAAAAGTTAGAAATTAAGAGTATATTAATCACAAGAATGAAAAAAATCATTTAAATATTAAATAATTAAATATATATGGAATCAATTTTTTTAAACCTAAATTACACCAATCCATTAGATAATACTTATACTCGAACTCCCTTGACATGTGTGTAGGTCCATAAAAATGAACAAACATCGATTTGGATTCCATCGAGAGGAGGAGGAGGCTTGGGTGGATCTTCTTCTTCATTTTATCTCTCCCAATGAAGATAAGAATATGTAGAACCTCTACAGTAATGAGAAAAATACCTTGGTACTCTAAAATGATATCACTTCACTCCTTGGTTGAACCTCCAAACGAGGTTCCCAAGGTAACCTTTTATAGAATAAATGAGAAGTGGTTTTGGGAACCTAGATTTCCATATACAACTTGTGTCCCAGTAATGGATTGTTAAAAGAAATAATACTTACATTTAAAATAGAATCTTTCTTATAAAGAGACTTTAATATCTCCCTATAAAATTTGGCAGTCATTGGACATCTATAATTGGATATATTATCAAAATAATAAAACAAACTCCCATCTTCTAGCAGATTTTAGTTTCAAGATATATCAGTTCTATTAGGCCCCACGATGGCTAGGGTGTCTTCATAATATTTTTATATAACAGTGGTTTAGATCATAGCATAAAATGTTAGCCTAATCAGATGGGATAATTTCTCAATTTTTTTTAAAATAGTGTAGATATGTTGTTGAGATTCAATGAAATTTGGATTATTTTTCTTCTACTTCATCTTGGGCCATCCAAATCACCTCCTCCTATAACAAAATATATAAAAAAGTACAATTTTACATTGTAATAATAATTAAAATTAATTATTTTAATAAAAATGGAGGATCAATTAATTATTAATTTTATATTTTCAAAATAAAAATAGTTTATAATAGTTGTATAAGGGTGAAATAAAATAGTGAATCCGGGTGCAATCACAACCCCACACCTAAAGATTTTCAATCCTAAGAATATTCAAATTTATAAAATCATACATTAATATATTCCATTATTTATAAATATTTTACATTCTTAGTAAATTCATTTTATGGTTTCATAGTATAAAAAATGGGAGTCACACCAAAAGAGTTAACATGAGTAAGAATAGAAATTAGCGTCCCATAAATTGCATTATAAAAAAATCAAATAAATATATGATACTAATTTTATAAATGATTTTCAAAGTAAACCATTTTACTAAATTTTCACTTGTGTGTGTGATAAACATTTCATTATATTATTTCCACTTTCTAACCTGTGAATATAGGTTATTTTAAAATTTTTATGTTTACCTTATTGTTTCCACTGAGACTTCCCCACAACATTTTCAGTAAAATTCCAAGACCCCCTCACATAAGGATTCTCATATGTTATAAATGAATATCCCAACACATTTTCCCCATATGTTGTACATTTCATCACTCCCTTCATTATTTATTTGTGCTCTTTTTTTCTTTTGAGGGTGTACAATAGTAAAATAATAGGTACACACATGTAGGTCAATCTGGTATAGTATTGAAATAGATAGGATACAGAATGAATGTATGGAAAATTATTTTGGATAGATGAAAATCATTAAACCAACATATATATACCTCCATTTAATTGATAAATATTCATACTTCAGGGATGCGTATAATAATGAGTAGCGATGTTAAATGACATAATTAAACAATAAAAACACGCACTGAAGGGAAAAACATCTCAAAGGTTATATTATACCTTTTAAAAATAACCACTTTTACTTAGAATCAACCCCCAATATTGATTACATTCCCAAAATCATATTCCATTAGTGAACCAAATTTCTCTTAAATGTTAAAACATTTTTAAATAGGGGAATTTGACAAGAATTTTCGATATTTTTTTACTATTAGGTGGCCATAAAAAATGACCATCCTAGAAAAAATTGTGAAGAAGGAAATTTAAAAATACCATGAAACAATAAATGGAGAGAAAAAATAAAAAAGATGAAATTAAGTCCAAATAAAAAAATAAAGTGCGGAAAAATAAAAAATACCATCCAAAAATATAAAAATAAAAAAAAGTGTAAAAATGATGAAAATCTTAACTAACCCAAGAATGTACCCACCCCCACACCTAGAGTGTGCATTTTTTATATTTTCATAAAAGATAGTGTGGTAAAGAAGGATAAAATCTAGTTTGTGTCTCTGAGAAGAACATTTCAAAAGGTAGATCTCATTTACTAGGGGCTCTAAAATGGTTTTAAGAAATTGATTCAGTCATTTCCCATTGATTGTGATTGTTTGTTTGGTTTCTTTATTTTTAACAAGAATAACACGAAATGTATAGAAATTAGTAATATTGTATGGAAACAAAATCTTACATGGGTGGAACTTCAACTGTGAATTAAAAAGGGGGAACTTTTACCTAATATGGAATTGATTATAAAGGATTGTATGATCATGGAAATCCTTGTATAATAACTAATATATCTATGGGTTCTTATATAAATCCTTTCATAATTCCTCTTACTCTTGAACCTAAAAAATCAAATGATTACCTCCAATAAATTATTATAATTTCAATATTTTATTTTCTAATAGGCCTAATGCTCTATCTCAATACATAGGTGAAAACTATTTCCATAAACTAGCAGACAAGGTGATGTTCCAATTGGAGTTTTAAAGGTATTACAGTAGGGCCAGAATGTTTTATCATGTCTAGTAATATAATAATTTCTATTGGGTTGGACTATTTTTTCAAGAATTTGATATAACTATAAATTTGACATCTTATCATGACCATTTGTTTGGGGTTGATATTCTTTAGATATTTTATTCCCAACCATATACCAATGAAAATCTGATTTCATTGTTATGTTGAAGAAATGTGAACCTCAGTCGCCATTGATAAACCTAAGAAATACCAACCTATATAATATCTGGGTTCTAAATAATATCACTACTATTCTTGAATCATCAATCCTTTTGTCTAGAGCCTCTAGAATTTTTGAAACATAATATACTTCTATATGAATTCATAAGTTTCCAAATTATTTAGAAAATTCCCACCTAAATTAAATTCTCCAAACACTAAAAATGTCATGGAAAAGCTAGGTTTTTTGGATTTCATTTATTTTATAGACATTACCCATCCATTGAAAAAAATAAAAAGATCTAAAAAAATGGGAATCCAAAAACAGTGTTTTCAATAATAGACCAAAATTGATGAACTTGAAAATTGTTGGTTTTTGACTAATGTGGCCCCCACATATAAGAGTGTGTTAGAACATAATGATTAACTAAATCTCTCTATCAAGAATACATCTCTTGAGGACATGATCACTATATGCGAGCCAATGTTCAGGGTTATCTCAAATATACCGAGGATACTCATCATTCCGATGTTCATTTTGGTTGTTTTTAATTTAGAATAAATAAAATAGGATACCAAATAATTTACAATTTCAACATTCAAAGGAATATTATCTTGCACATGTTACAATTTATTATTAGAAAACAAGACATTTGTGGTAATAAAGGCATAAGAATCAATGTACGAGGTTGTAAGGATCCTACTAATATGTTCATCCACTACATTCTTATCTCATTTTTATTCCTAATTTTTAGATTAAATTCCCCAAGGAGGAGCATCCTCTAATGACTCGCCAATTCCCAATGGCTTGAGAGTTCAATGAGTCATTACTATGCCTTAAGCGACATCCCCAAGGCGCCAAAGGATGGAAATAAATGTCGTAGGGTTTCAATGCAAGTGGGGGACGATTTACCCTTTAAGAAATAAACCCATCCATTAACCATTCACTATATGATGCTTGAAAAAAATGAAAGACCAATAAACAACTTCATTTATGTTAAACCACATCAGAGTACACAACAATGGAAGACCAAACCAAACATCAAAATACACAGCGGAAGAACAACTCAAGACTCTCAAAAGACACCAAAAATCCATGGTCCACAAGCTCTAAGCTCTACAACATCTCCAAAACATCACCACGAGCCACTAGTAACAAGAAGCTTTACCTTTACCTGTATCTCGGAATACAACATCGACAAAAGCACCAAAGTGCCAAAGCAGGGGTGTGTATAAAACTCAGTAGGTTTTCCCGAATGACTTCCCTACTCACGCCACTAGGAAAGAATAGTTAGAAATATTTATATAAAAATAGTTTACATAAAACAATTTCACCAAAGTAGTTAATAACTAAATATAAACAAGTTTTCCAAAACCATCCACGCTCAAAAAAATCCATGTTCACGTTAAACCAACTTTTCCAACATGTTATTTTTCCAGAAAAATAACCAAACAAATTTCCAAACCATTTTACAAAAATCTCGTTTTGACATACCCATACATTTCACAAAACCATGAAATCAACCATGCATGCTTCATTATGACAGTTCCATACTCATGAACGGTCTATCATCGATCTACCAAGTCGTTACAAGGTAATTATTTCCCGTGTACCATTACACCTTTGGCACCGAGCACAAGGTCATATTTCAACCATGCATCGTACTTAAAAGTCCCATGTGCCATTAAATGTTTGGTATAGAGCACAAGGTCCTATTTCAACCAAGCCTCATATATGAAACATGAACACACACACCACACATTCCCAAAAATAATTCCAGAACCATCCTTTCTATAAAACAACTTTTATTGAAAAACATTTTCAATCAAAACTAACTGTGTTCAACTAATTCAAACCATTTCAATAAAACTCCCATTTTATTGAAAACCAAATCCATCAAAGTAATTTCAATCTCAAACCATTTCAATAAGACATTATTTTTATTGAAATCCCATTTGTCATCAAACCATTTACAATTTCAGCAATTTAATAATTTAAAATCAACATTTTAAATTTAAACAGCCAATTCAATTTGTAAATAAATTCACCAAGAATTCGCAATTTCATCAAAACCATAAATCATAACTAAAGATGATTTATTCCATACTTTTCAAAATAAATACCATTCAAATAAAAAATTTGAAACTAATCCAACCAATTCTAGCAATAGGAGTCGAGAGTGAAGCAACCTACCTCAACAAAAAGGCATAACCAAGAAACATACGAAGAACGCTCAAGAACACTGGGTCCAATCTCCAAGAATCCTCCTTAGATCTCTTCTCCTAACACAACAAAGACCAAATCTCAACATATTTGGCATCCGCATACTTAGGTATACCCATAAAAGGCATAGATCTAAGAAACCAAGAGAAAGGGAGAAGTAGATCTATGTAGATCCAAGAAACCATTCAAGAATGAAGGAGAATGATTAGAAACCTCAAGAATCCAACTTCGATTTGCCAAGAGAAGCCTTCAGATAGTCTCTGGAATGCTTGGGAGACGTTTTTCAACCTTCAATGGAGAGTAATCCCGAGTTATGGCCTCTTAATAGAGTTAATGATGATATTAGAGGAAAAAACGAGTTAGATCCACAATTTAATGAACTAATTTAAGTGACCGCACTGTTAGTCCGCACTGTTTGACAAACTGTGTGCTAACCGTGTGTTAGCAACTGCCTCGTCCCCCCTTCTCGCATGACCTCATCGCATGGTTTCCTTTAACTGTGCGCTGACCGTGCGGAAGACACTACCTCCCCCTTCATCAACACATGATTCGGTCGCACGGTTTAGACAAACCGGGCGCCACCCATGTGCCTTCCCCTTTACTTCAAAATTCAATCTAGGATCTCCCGACTCTCACATAAGTCACACTTATCTTTAAAACCAAGGAAATCATCATTTAAGGGTTACATACTAGAAACCAAGGGTACTACATTCTCCCAACCATTGGCCTTTTCTTCCTTGGAATGTAGAAAACCATTGCTTGGATGAAAGAGTTCTGGACACTGATCTTTCATTTCATTCTCGTGTTCCCATGTCTCTTCTTGAATCAGACCATGTTGCCACAAAACTAGTACGAGACCGATGCTTTTTCCACACAAGAATTTATCCTGCCTATCTGAATTCCGCACCGGGATATGTACCAATGAAGCATCTGGCTCTAGGTCAACATGATCCCATCATATCACATGGCCAGGATCAGGTTGATACTTCTTCAACTGAGATACATGGAACACATTGTGCACATCACTGAACCATGGTGGTAATGACAACCGATATTCCACCTCTCCAACCCATTCTAGTATCTCAAAAGGGCCTATATAATGAGGAGATAATTTACCCTCCTTCCCAAAACGATGCTGTCCAAGACTTGGATAGATTCTCAAAAAGACATGATCACTCACCGCAAACGATAACGGTCTTCGGCAATGATCCACATAAGATTTCTAAGGACTCTGTTCCATATCTATCCTCTATTTAATCAACTGAATCTTCTCTATTGTTTCTTGGACAAGGATCGGCCTAACTAGTGATGTTTCACTAGTTTCCACCCAACATAGTGGAGGACGACAAGGACACCCATACAATGCTTCAAACGGAGCCATGCTTATCGATACTTGTTAGCTATTATTGTATGAGAACTCCACTAAGGGTATATGATCCTCCCATGAGCCACCAAAATACATTACACAAGCCCGCAACATATCTTCAAACATTTTTATTGTCCACTCGGATTTCCAATCCATCTAAGGATTATACGCCGTGCTCATTGTCAACTGAGTCCCAAGGGATTGCTGTAATGATTTCCAGAAATGAGATGTTAACCTCGGATCTTTATCTGAGACTATAGACACTAGTACACCATGCCTCCTTACCACTTCTCAGATATTGATTTTTGAAAGATCTTAGACGATATGAGTTTCACGAATAGGGATAAAATGGGCTGACTTGGTTAGACGATCCACTATTACACAAATGGAATCGTGTTTCCGGACCGTTCTTGGAAGACCTGTAACAAAATCCATTTTTATCTGATCCCATTTCCACATGGATATCGGTAAAGACTATAACATACCAGCTTGTCTCTGATGCTCTGATTTAACCTACTGACAATTTATGCATCACGAGACGAACTCGATCACTTTACTTTTCATGCCGCTCCACCAAAACTATGCCTTCAATGCCTTATACATCTTTTGAGTACCCAGATGTACAACCCATCTTGAATGGTGGTAATCATGAAAGAGTTGATCCTGAAAAAACCATGGGTAAAACCATCCGATCTCTGAAACACAAGACTGAACTCCCATCCAGCTTCCAACCCTCAATGGTCTCCCCACCATTTAGTTTTGAACTCAATTCAATGCAGTCTACATCGGATTCATGTGCCTCCATTACTATCTCCAACAAATCAGGAATGAGTGTAGATGAATGGAAAACATCAACATCACCTCATTCTTCACATTCCACATGCATGTCGGCTAAGACCAACATCAACTGCCATTCATCTGAAGTTTCCTTTTCCAACTGAGCATACGACTTCCTACTTAATGCATCAGCCACCAAATTGCCCTTACCCAGTGTATACATTAAGTCAAAGTTGAACATTTGAAGATACTCCATCCATATCCTCTACCTCTTATTCACATATCTCTGTGAGAATTTTTTTTTCAAGATTTTGTGTTCTGTAAACAGAGTAAATTTCTCCCCAAAGAGATAGTGTTTCCATGTTTTCAAAGAAAGGATGACTGCAGCTAACTCCAAATCATGTGTTGGGTTATTCTTCTCATGCGCCCTCAACTGCCTTGAACCATAAGCAACAACATGGTCTCCCTGCATGAGAACACAACACAACCCTGATCTTGAAGCATCACAATACACCAAGTATCCTTGCCCTGATTTTGCCAAGATTAAGATAGGTGCCGATGTAAGTCGAACATTCAAATCTTGAAAAGATCTCTGAAATTCCTCAGTCCATTGAAATACAACGTTCTTCTTTGTCAATACTGTCATAGGTGAATCTAGTCATGAGAAGTCATGGAAAAAGCATCGGTAATAACCAACTAGACTAGGAAAACTTCGTATTTCAATGAAATTATTTGGTAGTTTCCAACAAAGAAAAACTTATATCTTTTATGGATCCACTGAAACACTTTTTTCAGAAACAACATGTCCCAGAAAACATACCTCTTGTATCCAAAAATCACACTTTTATAATTTGGCATAAAACTGATGGCCTCTCAAGATTTCCAATACTATCGCCAAGTGTTGCTCATGCTCAGCCCCTGTTCTTGAATACACCAATATGTCATCCACAAAAACCACAATAAAAGAATCCATATATGGATGAAATATATGATTCATCAAATCCATGAAGACCGCTGGTCATTCATAAGACCAAAAGGCATGACTACATATTCATAGTGGCAATATCTGCTTCCGAAGGCTTTCTTCAGAATATCCTCCTTCCATACTCACAAATGGTGATTTCCTAACCCCACATCAATCTTGAAGAACCACTGAGCTCCACTCAAATGATAAAGCAGGTCATCAATGCATGGAAGTGGATATCTATTCTTTATCGTAACTTGGATCAGTTTATGATAATCTATACATAGCCTCCATGTCCTATCTGCTTTCTTTAAAATCCAAACTGGTGCTTTCCATGGAGAAATGCTTGGCCAAATAAAACCTTTTCTTTACAGTTCTTCCAACTACACTTTCAATTCATTTAACTCCATTGGTGCCATCCTATAAGATGGAAGTGAGATTGGACTGGTCCTCAGAAAGAGATCAATTGTAAACTCCACTTCTCTCACAGGTGGTAACCCTGAGAAGTTTTCAGGAAAAGCATCAGGAAATTGATCCACAACTACTAAAAAACTGTTATTCACGATCTCGTCCATCAATTCCATGTTTATTGCAGTTAACTAGTAAGATATTGTGGCCACTACTGGTTCCAACAAGCCTGTTTCACCTTACTTCACCACTCTTTCTTCTCTAAAGAGATGCTCGACGCCATCCTCAGTCGAAAAACTGTCTGTTCTGCTATAACAGTCGATGTGAGCCCTATAATCTTTCAACCAATCCATACGTAGGATTATATCATAGACATCCATCTCCAGAATAGAGAAATCCCATTTTAGTTCATCTCCATCAACAATTATAGAACATGCTTTACACACGAAGGCTTTATATTCTATTTCACCGAGAGGATTCTAAAGTTTTATCACAGAAGACATCTTTTCCAGTTTTAAGTTCAGCAAATCAGCAATACGAGAAGCAAGAAAAGAATGTGATGAACCAGTATCCAACAACACTTGCATGAGGGTAGAATTCAAAATAATCATACCTCTCACCGTAGATGGTTTGGCCGGATCATCGATAATCTTTTTATCATATCCATAAAATTAATTTGTTGATGCACTTTCCTCCTTATTGCCTTGTTGAGATTGCCCTACATGAGGAGTCATGGTATTCCTAGAATCACCACAACTAGCTCTATTCTATTGGCGAGACTGATTCTGATGTTCTCACCCTGTTGAAGCATATGATGTTGCGACACTTGAGAAGTGTCCCGAACACCCGAACGTGGAGCACTGCGACAATATCGCTGAAGATGCCCCATCATGTTGCAATTGTGGAATGATCTCAGTGGTGCTGTACATTCTCATTTCATGTGATCAGTAGAACCACATTGAAAGTAACCTGCTTTGCTCTGGGGTCATGGAGGAAGGTGGAATGATCCCGCCGTCTGGTTCTGATTTGCACTCCCACCTTGGAAGTAGGTGTCCCTCTTCCGCTTGTTCCCAGCATTGGAGTTCCAACCCATTTCTGTGGGTATCATCATGCCTCCTCCTATTGATCCCGAGATATCACGTTCAACAACCATTGCTCTGTTCACTATCTATGTATAATCCTTAATAGAGAACACCTCAATCTTTGATCGAATCTCCTACCTTAGCCCCGATTCGGAGATGCGTGCCTTCAAAGAAGCACTTGCCGCAACCTCTCGTGAAAAATGAAATAAATTCATGAAAATAGCCTCATACTCTATGACAAAGAGGCTCTCCCATTTCATGGTTAAGAAATACATCGTTTTATGGATCTTGAACGTGTGAGGATAGAATTGTTTGTTAAACAATTATTCAAAATCGTCCCATGTAAGGACTTCATCCAATTTATCCTCCACCGCTAAATCCCACCACTAACATGAAAGATCCTCGAGCATATACATCACAAACTTTACATTCAGATCTACTGGTGTGCCAATGAAATCGAATATACTATTCATCCTGCTTAGCCATACATCTGCTTTCTCAGATTTAGCATCACCCCGAAAGTTTGGTTGATTGTGCTTCATCAATTGGATGGTATGATCCACATGTCGTTGTTCATTCCTCTGGTTCCCCATATCCATAGCTTGAAAAGAATGGACAATACTCTAAACCAGCTCTTGCATCACATGTGGTCCTAGTGAAACCACATTCTCCACAGCCTCTTCGGGTTGGTTTCGATGATGCCTACTGGGTGCCATTTTCTAAACAAACAACAAACTCAATCAATCTCACTATCTAGAAAGAGTTGCCTTAGAATTTCAAATTCTATCACATCAACTATCACAACATTATTCTCAAACATCCCTTTTTCCATGTTCAACCATTTTTGAAAACATTCAACATAATTTTTGAAAATCAATCCATTTTCAAAATACACCAAATACCCTGTTTTCAAAGAATTTTGGTTGAAAACAATTCCCGTATTTTTCAAAAATGGTAACCTTTAACAAAATTCTTACTCATTCCTCACAATGAGATATAAAATCCTAGTGGGAAGTCATTCCTCTACCATGCATTTCATGCTTCTCTCATTGGATAATCCCACAACAATGAGATTTCCAAGACTCTAGAAGTGTATCCAAAACACTTATGTACCCAACAACCTGGTAACTTGAAGCTCAACATAAACTGGTTAGCTACATCCTTTTATGCTATACCTTTCAAGTTACGACAATCCTACTCCTGTCTAATATTCCAACCCAAGGAATAAATGAAAAGGAATTTCAACTCCATGACCGAGAACATCGATGACTACTTGTCAGGTAAGGACCGAACAAGTTGATACCATTTGTAATGACTCTCCAATTTCCATTGGATTGAGAGTTCAATGAGTCATTACTTGGCCTTAACTGACACCCCCAAGGTGCCAAAAGTAGGGAATAAATGCCAGACAGTTTCAATGCAATTGGGGGACGATTTACCCTTTATGAAATAAACCCATCCATTAACCATTCACTATATGATGCATGAACAAATGAAAGACCAATCATCAAATTCATTTATGTTAAACCAAATTAGAGTACACAATAGCAGAAGAACAAACCAAATATCAAAATACACAGCGGAATAACAACTCAAGACTCTCAATAGACACCACGACTCCATTTTCCAGAAGCTCCAAGCTCCACAACATCTCCCAAACATCACCACGAGCCACTAGTAATGAGATGCTTTACCTTTACATGTGTCTCTGAATTCAACATCTCCAAAAGAACCAAAGTTCCAAAGAAGGGGTGAGTGAAAAACTTAGTAGGTTTTTTCTAATGACTTCCCTACTCATGCCACTAGGATAGAAGAGTTAGAAACATTTATATAAAAATAGTTTACATAAAAAAAATTCTCCAAATCAGTTTATAACTATATATAAACATGTTTTCCTAAACCTTCCATGCTCAAAAGCATCCAAGTGAAAGTTAAACCGACTTTTCCAACAAATTATTTTTTTAGAAAAATAACCAAACGAATTTCCAAACCATTTTACAAACATCCCGTTTTGACATACCCAACCATTTCACAAACCCGTGAAATCAACCATACATGCTCGGTTATGACAGTTCCATACTGATGAGCGGTCTCTCGTCAATCTACCAAGTCATCATAAGGTAATTATTTCCCGTGTTCCATTACACCTTTGGCACTGAGCACAAGGTCATATTTCAACCAAGCCTTGTACTTAAAACTCCCAGGTTTCATTAATCGTTTGTCACCTTGAACAAGGTCCTATTTCAACCAAACCTCGTATATGAAACATGAACACACACAAACTACACATTCCCAATAATAATGCAAAAACCATCCTTTCAATAAAACAATTTTTATTGAAAATCATTTTCCATAAAAAACAAGTGTGTTCAACTAATTCAAACCATTTCAATAAAACTCCCTTTTTATTGAAAACCAAATCCATCAAAGTCATTTCAATCTCTAACCATTTCCATAAAACAAATTTTTTATTGAAATACCATTTTTCATAAAACCATTTACAATTTCAGAGATTTCTTAATTTAAAATCAAAATTTAAAATTCAAATAGCCATTTCTCTTTGCAAAACAATTCACCAAGATTTCACAATTTCATCAAAACCATAAATCATCACTCAAGAAGATTTATTCCATGCTTTTCACAATCAATAGCATTCAAATAACAAATTTGAAACTATGACAAATAATTCATACAAGAGGAGTCGAGAGTGAAGCCACCTACCTCAACAAAAAGATGAAACCGAGCAACAGACAAAGAATGCTCAAGAACACCAGGTCAAATCTCCACGAATCCTACTTAGATCTCTTCTCCTAACACAACCAAGACCAAATCTCAACATATTTGGCATCCACATACATAGGTCTACTGATAATAGGAATAGATCTACGAAACCGATATAAAGGGAGAAGTAGATCTAAGTAGATCCAAGAAACCATTCAAGAATGAAGGAGAACGATCACATACCTCAAGAATCCGGATTCAATTCGCCAAGAGAAGCCTTTGAATAACCTCCGGAACGCATATGCGAATTTTTCCAATCTTAAAGGGAGAGTAATCCCGAGTTATGGATGCTTAGGAGCTTTAATGAGGCAATTAGAGGAAAAAACAATTTAGATCTACATTTCAAGGATCTAATTTAAGTGACTGAAGGGTTAGTCTGCACGATTTGACAAACCGTGCACTAACCGTGTGTTAGGTACTTCCTCGGCCACCCTTCTCGCATGGCCTCATCGCATGGGTTCCCATAACCATGAACCGAACGTGCAGAATCCATTGCCTCCTCAGTCAGCCACGCACGGTTCGGTCGCACGGTTTAGAAAAACTGTGCGCCACCTGTGCGCCATCTCCTTTACTTCAAAATACAATCTAGAATCTCCTGAATCTCCCATACATCACACTTAACTTTTAAAACCAAGGAAATCATCAAGTAATTGTTACATACTAGAAACCAGGGGTACAACACATCCAATGAATGAGAAATATTTTAGCTCTCAGTTTCTTAAGGATATGTTAGAGGTCATAAATATCAAAAAACAAAATTAATTTAGACCATAAAAGATATGAATTTAATTTATTCAGGGAAAAAACAATTGGAAATAAATTTTTCTTGTTTTTGTTGTAGTTTTAATGGGAAGCGTCCAGTGTGTGTGAGGTATAAGGAATGTCAGGTTGATCTCAATTGAACATTTAATAAAAGAAATCCCTAACTACATAGTTAGAGGCCTCATGCATGAGATAAAATGGTAAATCCAACCATGTTGTTTTGATTACCGAGGGTGATGTGAGACTCCATTTAAATTTTTTAAAATTATCCTCATTGGTTTTATCAAACACAAATTCATTTTTTTGTGTAAGTAAGATAGGGGGAGAGAAATCTTACAAAAATAATGAATAAAATGACGATATAATCCAACATGACATAAAAGTACCAAAAATACCATACTTTTTGGGTAATTTTCATAAATAAATGACATCCAATTCTGATGTATCAACATGGATACCATCCCAAAAAAATGACATTCCTGAGTACTATCCCTTATCACACTCTAAAATGAAATTTATCAAAATTTAAGACAATATTATTTTTAATATAGTGACATAGGGAATAAACAAGACTACTTAAACCCTAATTAAAAGGGGAACCATAAATCGTAAAATTAATCACAAATAATTCCATGAAATTTTCTAGCTAAGCTAAAAAAATACTAACCCACATCATTGGAAATTACCTAGAGCATTGCACAAAATAATTGTATGAAAATGTGCTAAAGGGGAAAGTGAGGGTTGTCTTTTTTTGATCTTTGGGGGAAATATAAAAATGAAAGTATCTATAATGACTTTCAAGAAAGTAGTTGTGGGACATACCATTTTACATTTCGAACACATACTAAATGAATGAAAATGGGAAATTTTCTTTCCAAGTGTGATAGTTTAGTCAGTAATAGTAAATAATGACATAAAAACTATTCTTTACATAGGTTATAACCAATTAATTGTTTTCATTTTTTATCACTATAAGGCTAGTTTTTAGGAACCACCTACACTAGAATAAACCAATGGATAACAGAGATAAGGTAAATTATTCTAGCAATAAATAATTTGGTTACATAATTATTAAAAACATGAAATAAGTGTGGGTTCAGTCATCATGGTACCCACCTAAATATTTTATTTGTATCATTTAAATATAGAAAATTCAAGAAAATTAGTGGGGTAATATTGGGAATGAATCACGTTTCAATAATAATTCATGTTTGGACTCCCTCAAAAGGATAAGAAATATCAATTCATGTTATGTAAGGAGTGAAATAAAAATTATAAAATACAGTTTTTTTCCATTCTCAAGATATGGATATTTTAAATTTTGAAGTAGTGGTTTAAGTTCCAATTAAGAGGGATTTTGGATTTATGGGATTGAACATTAATGTGATAGGTCAATGATCTCATATAACTACTTAATAGTAATATACAAAAATGATAAATAATTTTTTAGAAGATAATTAGAATCATCAATAGTCATAGGATCTTCGATGCTCAAGAAATCATCACTTAAATAATATAAATGGCATTTATTAACCATTATATCATTATACACTTGATTCATTACCTAGAATTTATATCAATGTTGAGAACTAAAAAAAGGGTCTTGTTTAAGTAAAAGAATGATCTTTTGGGAATGGGAGTTCATAAATAGAATTGATTGAAAGGGAGGAATTCTCTTATAAGGGGAGATTAATAGAATCATAGATGTTGAAGTGGAAAATTTCTCCTAAAAATCCACATATAATGTACCATTTTGGACATTAATTATGTTTTGGGTAATTTTAAATAACGTTCTACGAAATATAATTGGGGTATGTCCATCCATCCTACCATCTTCCATTTTAACCACTTAAAAATAATTAGGAAAATTATGTTTTTAATCCTCACAAGATCATCCTCTAACAAACCACCAAGTCATGTAGTACTCTAGTTTTCCATTTGAATGATTATTTATATGGGATTCAATTCTCTAACAAACAATTAGAGGAAAATACAATTAGGAATCACAATTATAGATGAACACAAATCAATAATATCAATAAAAAAGGCATATTCTGCTATAGTTCACATAATCGTAAATATTACATGATCATTTCGTTTTATAGGAAATGATTTTTCTATCAATGATACGAAATTCTTCCCCTAGATGAAATTTTTATCGCTTTAAAGATTCCATTGGGTAGTACACATCTCATTTAGAAACATGGAATATTATGGGATTTTTTTAATAGTTTTAATAATGGAGATGTTAAACTACACCTTTTTGAATGTTTCCCAGATCTCCTGATCAAGTTTGGTTTCTTTTGTTTTCCTCTGTTGGGTTTTCCTTTAAGGATGTGAAAGAGTCATGGTTTGGAATTCCAGTTCCTCAAAAGATTATATCTTTTCCTTTGTTTTCTTTTCGGTCCGGACAATGATTTTCCTTATTTAGATCATTTTATATGGTTATAATTGTGTTTTCTTCATGATTTGAGGACTATAATGGAGGGGGTAATTTTTTAATTTAAGTTATATTCCACTTTGAAGGGTTTTGGAATTAACATTTACCTTATCACATTGGTTGAATAGTGGTTGAGAAAGATGTATACCCAGCCTTTGACTTTGGATTTCACCCATATAGTTGTAAAGTGGTACT
The DNA here is from genome assembly GCA_963277665.1 of Viscum album. Classification (NCBI taxonomy): domain Eukaryota; kingdom Viridiplantae; phylum Streptophyta; class Magnoliopsida; order Santalales; family Viscaceae; genus Viscum; species Viscum album. Next base: position 1,383,880,418 of record OY728137.1, on the reverse strand, counting down.
AATTGATTTTATTGGTATAGTATAAATCATTGGGTGGTTTTTTGAATTTTAGATTATTTGAATCCATTTTCTGCATCATACCCCTAAGTATAAGATTATGTTTTAGGGGGGGATGTTGGAATGAATTTTTTAGTTGCTGAGGATTTTTGGATGTTGGTGGATGATGAAAACTCTTCCAAGAGTGGTATCATGATTTTGGAGGTTAATTTGAATTCCCCCTTCTCTATAGGATTGTTTTTTTCACCTATAGTAGGATAGATAATATGGCTCTTTCCTAACATGATGGTTATAGGGGTGGAATGGAAATATTTCCTAAGAACTCTTAGATGATTTTATTAGTTGGGAGAACTGGTCAGAATAATGGGTTTCAACAACATATATTCCATAATTAATTTGATTATGAGGTTGGGATTTCACTTTATAGAGAGAAATTTGTTGGATTATGGTACTTACCTCTTCAATATTGGTGTATACCTTCATCTTGAATTTAGAAATTTCTACCTCATGTAAACCACTAATGTCTACAATAGACCTTAAAAGAAATTATTGTGCGTTATGTTGCATCTCCTTTATGAGATTTCTAATATAAATTGGGGTCTTATCCACTATCTTAACACCTATCAAAACATCATTCTTATTTTATCAAATAGGGATTAAAACATCAGAAAAATATCTTATTAAAATGTGATATCATATTTTGTGGTGTGTATAGCTTGAAGAAAACCTTTTAAACCATTCATTGTATTCATGATGTATTTCCCTTGTAATTATATTATTCTAAAACTTTAATTCCTAGTTTTTTTAGTTGAAGAGGATGTGATTTTTTTTTCAATTAGAATGTTTTTCATGTCTAACCATCTTCAAATTGGTGAATTAACATGTTATATCGAATAATTTATAGTGTCTTCTAATGAAAATGGTAATTCGCTAATTTTAACCAATTATTTATATAAATTAGTTGGGTTTAATGTTGGAAATACAATACGTAATTTATTTATTTGATTATGTGGGTATTCACCATCTATTCTGTGAAATTTTGGTAATATGCGAATCTGTTTGGATTTTAGATCAAAATTCAATGCATAATCTTGTATTTGAATGTATACGGGCTGGATCTATACATTAATAATGGTTAGTTATTTTTGTTTTTGGGTATTTTCATATATATTATTAAAATTTATATTATTCTTGATCTTGGTATTAGAATAAGAATAAGTATTGAGAGTAGGGTTGATGTTTTGTGTGTCCTCTTTTAAAGGATCATTCAGTGCTTCGTGGTGTCGATAATATAAGTTCTTTTCTGGTTGGTGCTTATAAGGAATTAGTCCATCCAATAAAGATGATGCCATGTACACTACCTAAAAAATATTATATAAAAAATTAAAACAATAAATGTAGCACATAAATATTTACAAGATACACTATGCTATTAGAAAAAATAAAAATAAAATTGAATTGGTCCTCCACAACAACAAAAAAATTGGACCAAATTGTTATAAAACATTAAATTTATTATGGTTTATAAGATAAATTTCCTTCTAAGGAAAACTATAGGTAATATCTCAAAGACAATTGAGGAGTTTAGAGTGTGAATAATAAATAACATTTTCCAAAAAATGGAGGGGGCATGTAGTTTTAAATGATGATTCAAAATATAATAAAATAAAAAGTAATTTAAAGAGTTTAATAATTAAAAATCAAAGTGTATTTTGAAAAAATTGTGACAAATGAGGTATTTTTTGGTTCACAACAAATATTTGATGTTTTTTTGTTAGATTTTAATATATGTTTGGAAAAATTATTTGGTTGAGATTACTTAGAATCCTAGTTACTCTATAAGATGTTTTGTCCATGGTTATATAACCAAATCCTTAACACAAAAATAATATTTCCATGGTCCATCCCTTATGATGTATAAAATATTTCCCAATGAAAATTGAATTTTCACGTATGTTGGAAGGAAAATGATTCTTGCATTGTCTAATTAGAACAACACAAGTCACACACTCAAAACCTCAAACTGATCGGTTATAAATTAAGATCATATCAATAACTTGAATAAAAATAGTCATTTCTATAAGAAATAATGTATGATACATGAAATTAAATGTTATTAAACCATAATTACAATAACACAGTTGCTAATATATGATCTAGAACTCCCTTTACATGCATGTAGATCACTCCCACTGACCACCCACTGATTCGCTTGGCATCGAGAGGAGGTGGAGACTTGGGTATATATCCTTTTTCATTTAATCTCACCCTTTGAGGACATAGAGAAATAAAACCTACAATATGATTATAGGAATCATTTGGAACTCCAAAATGATAACACCTTACTTCATGGATGATTTGGAAAATGCGAAGGCCAAGGTTCCCATTTATAGCCAAAATGGGAAGTGGATTTGGGCACCCAGATTTCAAAATACAACTTATGTATTTGTTTAAGATAGGTTAACATATTAAAATAGAAATTTAAAAAATACAAAAATCATTGGATATACTCTTGAATGAATCCATATAAAATTTAACGGCAATTGTACATTTATAATGGGAGATATTATCAAAATATCAAACCAAACTCTTGACTATAAGAAGATTAAGATTTCTGTAAATATTAGTTCACTTGGACATCATTATTGAAGAATTTAATTGAGTATCTTCATAATAGTTGTATAAAATATAGTTTTGGATCATTTCAAAAAAATTTATCCCAATTTGATGGATAGACTTATTTTAATTTTTGAAATGTTGGACATATGTTAGTGGGATTCTATGATATTTTGCCTAGTTTTATTCTTCATCATCTTGGGCCCACCAAAGGAACTCCTCCTTCAAAAAATAAACCTAAAAAGTAACATTTTCCATTTTAAATGAAAGTATCATTAACTATTCAAATTAAATAAGAAGTTTATGTTTATTAAATTGATATTTTCAATTTGAAAATAGTTAAGTATAATGGTCAAAGGGTGAAATAAAACAGTGAATCACAGTGCAATCAATTCACCCCATATCAATGGTCATACAAATCATGACTAGTCCTTCTATATTTATTATTATTATTTATATAATATTTTTTTCCTTCTTCATATCAACCAAAATTTCATTTTTATAATGAAACTAGTATAATACATATAATGTTTTATCTTTTCTGAGAAAATTCATATATTTTGATTCTAGTCAAGATAAATACTATAGGTTAGTCTATATTATTCTCTATTTGGTAACTAAAATAAATTTTAGGGAATGTGTTTTGAAATTTTAATATATAACCAAAAAAATTTTAGATGAGTCATATTTTATAAAATTGTTCAATAAGATATTTTTTTAATATACTCCCTTTAAAATGAAGACCCTTATATATTAAATTTATTCGTGAGACAATAACCATATTTCACATATTTTTGAGTTTCATTTATCATTTTTCTTATCACATACATATTAATATAGATAATAATGATATTTATATATTTTATAACACATGAATAGTTGATTAGAAAACAACATTACTTGATCCATACGATGGATATTCTCAACACCAATCATCTTGGATCCTCATCCTCTCAGGTTCCCATAAATAATGTAAAATAAAAATTAGAGTTGAATATTTAACAAGTAATTAAGTTTAGTTTTACATTTCATTCAAAAAGATAACTAATTTATCCTTTGAACCTTACACATGATAACACATGGTCACCCAATTATTGGATGAACCAATTAAAAAAGATGATAAAGGTATTTAAAAGTTCTCATTTTGAAATGATTCTAAATGTTGTTATTTTTGAGAGTTTTATATTTTTTCACAATTATTATAAATCTAATGTATATTTGAACTTATTCATTACCTTTATTTATGAATTCTTCCAGTTGATTTAATATATAAATATATATATATATTATTTCAATCAACTAATGTTTCTAGTTACAATCATAATAATTTATTACTTTATATAAAATCAATGATTTGTGTTGTGAATCCATAAAAAATATTAATTATAATATTAAAAAAATATTTCTAAAAATAAATTAAAACATGAAATAATTTTATGAAGTTTATTAAAATAATAATTAATTTAAGATCATGCATAGTGAATAATGTAACACCCCGAGATTTTATGAAAAATATTCTTTTTAATTTCATTAATGTCTTGTGTTGTATGCTACACCAAAAGGATCTTGCACAACACACATCCTTGACTTGCCTTGCATTACATGCAATCGTGACCTTCCTCGATAGCGTGTGTAGAACGCAATACCGAGTTTCACTAAACAATGATATGCTATTAAAATATTATTAAAACTAGCCGCTAAGAATAGTAATAACCACTTTTTGAAATTTTTTAAATTTTAGTTTTCAAAATGGACTTCATTTTTGGATTCGGAATATCGAAATTAGCTTAGGGTGAAATTTTGGTACTTTTCGGATAACTTTCATATTCTGATGAATAGTGAAAATTACTAAATTTTAATTAATTTTTTTTAATCGAAATAATTAATAGTGATAAGTTATTAATTTGAGTGGTTTTAAAGTATATTTAGAATATATTTTTACCTTGTAAAACAATGTTGGTCATTGGATGTAATTTCACATTTAAACCAGACATAAACAAGTGTCAATCTTTTGATAGTTATTATCTCTTAAAAACACGCTATTTGTTTTGACGACGAGAATGAATTTTTAAATTAATTAATGTAACTGATAGGTTTTGAATTTGATAAAATAGACATAATTTTTGAATTCATAATATCAAATATAGCTTAGGCCTAGTTTTTGGTATTTTTTTGGAAACGTTGATTTTTTGATGAATAGTGAAACCACTAAGTGGTAGTTAAAAAACTGAATTTTTCATAAGAATTAATTTTACCGCTTCTATGAGTGGAATTTTGAAAATCCGAGAGACACAGTTAATATCAAGGACTAAAATGTGGTTCAATGAGATGAAAATAATTTTTGGTGAATAGTAACTTTTTACTTTTTTTTACCACGGTTAAAAGTAAATAGGGTAATTAAGGGTAAAAATGATATTATTATTACCCTAACACATGTACTAATTCTATTGGATAAGTGTAATTCGATCAAAAACAAACTTAGGAATAAAATATAACCATTTATGCCCACTTGGATTAGATTAGGACATTTATTATTAATTTATTTAACGAAGGGTTAAAATAGTAAAAATCAAAGTTTAATAAGAAAATCATTTTTAATATAGAGTTATAAATAAGATAAATTCGACTATAAATATTCATTAGAAAGCTAAAAATATTTCCTACAAAATAATATTTTATTTTTAATTTTTAGACTTTAAATAATTTAATTTATTTATGACAAAATGATGATGCAGTAAATATCTTATTAATGAAATATTGACATAATTGATGTTATAAATACCAATATAAATGTAATTTGAGACTTTTTATGAATTCAAAAAAATTTATATGTTAATATGAAATTTTATTGTTGATTTAATTAACTTTTTTCTAACTAATCATTCTGTTATGATTTTTACAAAAATTAATTACCAAATAGTGTCAAAATTGACTGAAAATAGTTTTTAAAACAAATATTATTTTATTAATTGTTATTATATTCCTAAAAATCTAAGGTTCGGCCAAATGACTTAGATAAGGTTATATAAATTAATAATAAACAACTTGGGGTTCTTTTGGCTTGTTAGAGTATGTTTATTAACCTTATAGTTTAAGAACACAAGAAGACACGATAAAAGTAAAATTATTTAACTTAATGTTAAATCTAAATGATAAGGTTACAATAGGAACCTAAACTTGTCTAAATTCTATTTTATGAGAGGATGTCGACCCATACCAACCTTAGATTCGAAATAAATTAATTTGGAGCTATTTAAAACCGAACTTGACTTTATAATAAAATAATCTGTTTAGTTATTCCAAAGGTGCCCCTCACCTCCCTTATAAAAGGGCACCCCTCCCTCTCTTCCTCACACAACTTTGAGCCTTCAAGATCCTCCAAACTCTGCCCAATTATCTTATCCGCTTCCCTAGCAACATCCTAGAGGTTCTGGTATTCCTCAAAGACCAATTTTAGAGCCCTAAGAGGAGGTCTCAAAGAGGCGCTTCAAAGAAGAGGTAATTTCTGTTACCGATTCTTTCACCTTTATTTCTTCTTCCACTTTTTCTTATAAGGTTGTTTCATTATGAAGTAATAACATCAGTATCACTAATATAATGATATGTTATTATAATTATGAAACAACCCTATTTCACAATCTATCCATCCTACAAAAAACGAAATCACCGCGCGTGCGTACGTACGAAATACCGTCTCCACGCCGTGGTGTAATCTATTTTCCACCACCACCTTACATGGATGGGTATAATGGTGTAAATAATGACTATATATGATTATTGTAAAGTGATATTGATTCTGTAATAGTATACATACACTCCAATTAAATTCCACGATCATGGGAATGATATCATCGCTCGTGCGTACGTACAGAATACCGTCTCCACGACGCGATGAGATTCATTCTAAATGATTAACCATTCATGAATGATTATAAATTATATATAATAAGTAATAATGAAATATATGACATAATAATGATACTGGATTTATGTGTATATATATGTATGTCATCTACTTAATTCCATTCAACTCAATAAGGAAACGAAAACAGCGTTCATGCGTATGTACGGCCTACCGTCTCCATGAACGGTGTATTTATTTCCATTTAATGATTTATTATATATATGTATATTATGAATATATATTATATATAAATCATGTTTTATATTATTAAATTAAGTAATCATGATCTAAGTAATCATATGAATAATTACAAGTCAAAACACGGACGACAAATGAAACGATTTTACCCAAAACACTCTTTAACATGGAATTTACAAAAGAACGGGTAATATAAAGTCATAATTGAACCATATATGATATCATAACAATGCATATGATTCTGTAATAAGTCAATGACATTATTTAAATCATTATACAGGAGGTTCAGACACTTACAAATCAAATCGGACATAAGGTAAGGGAAATATCACAATCTCATTTTTATCTGAGATTGTTTATACTTTGGTATTTACTGGGGTGTATTTTATCATCCAAATCCATGTTTCCTCAATATGTAATATTATTTCCATCCACCTACAATTGTTTAAATTCAATTTTACCCTTCGGCGAGTTTTTATTAAAAGATATGAAAGGAATCTTTTGTCGTTTTTCGTACGAGGTACTCTTTCACTTTTCCGACAAAAGTACGAGAAGAATGTTTTTTTAACTTATACAGAATGAATGGATTTTTAAAACATTATTTCCAAGAAGCTTCCTTTATAAGTTTTCATGTTTATCTTTATTCAACTTCTTTTAGTTTAAAATTGTATGACATGTTAAGAAAGGAAAAAATGTTTTTAAGGTAGAAAGGATATTTTCCTCAAGAATAGAGTTCAAGTGTTTTATCAAAATTATTTTCCATCTCAGATAATAAAGGGTTCTATTTATATCCCTATTATTACATTGATTTGATTATATTGTGATAGAATTATTTTTATGAATTCTTTTATATTATATGAGTTTTTTTATGATGTCACGATATTTAAGATTCCCATTTTTACTGCATGGGTTATGCAATGATGTATGATTTATGATTTTGTGGAACACATAAGAATGGTATCATTATGAGAAGGGTGGGACCTATATCTCCCTCCAATTAGTTGGGTAAAGATTTTATATCTCATGATATAGACATGGATGGAACGGTAGGTTATACCGGTTCAGCGAAACAGGACTGAAACGAGGAGTGAACTCGGTTCAGAAATGGACTTTGTCCACTAAGATAGTCTTGGAAATGAGTCTTGACTAATAAGAAATGATTATCTATGATTATGTGTGTATGAAACAAAGTTTCATGTTTTAAGTTATGATTATTGGGATTACATTTCACTACTTTGATTTTTCCCATGTTATGAAATTATGGTCTCTTTTACAGGTTAAGATTTCCAAAAGATATGTTCTTATGAATATGATGTGATTGATGTTTCTTTTTTTTACCCTTACTGAGAATTTGAGCTCACCCTTTTATGTTTTATTTTCCCCAGGATATAAAGAAAGGAATTAGGTTTAAAAAAAAGAAGATATTTATGGGAGATGTTGAAGATCTTTCACCAAAATTAGAAGATTATATTCTGAGTTTCGAAAGACACTAAACTATTACGGTCCCTGTGTGTGTGTTTTTGTTATGTACTAAGTATTCCGCTAAAGTAATGTAATGTCCATGTACGTCAAGATTTGGGTATCTACAGTTGGTATCAGAGGAAATGTTTAGTCAGCCTTTGGAAATTAGGATGCGAGAACGTTAGTGAGATCCCTAGAGATATTTCTAAGGTATGTCTAGGGATGTCTCTAAGGATAAGTATACGTATAGGATATAGTCCTAGAAGTATGGTAATGTTATTAGATTAAACCAAAGATGTTAGATATTGAAGTTACTCCCCCTTTATTATGATTTTTGCCTCTCACACTATTTTTTTGGGTTTTAGAAAATGGCTGGAAACAAGATGATTCACGATAATGGAGGATATGATAGACAATGGAATGATATTCTTCACGAGAAACCAAATGAAATGGGATTTAGAAGTCCAAACATCATTATTATGCTGAAACAACAATCTCATAATATGATCAATAAAGAAAAATTTGGTAAGTTTCCTGGCTCGGCTAATAAGAGAAAGATGGAGTTTCATGATGATCATAGAAGAAAGAAAGTTCAATTTCCCCTATGTAAATCATGTGGGAAGAGGCATCCAGGAGAATGTTTCAAAGGAACTGGATGATGCTTTGGGTGTGGAAAAAAAGGACACAAAGCCAGTAAGTGTAATGGAAAAGGTTCAGTTAACACCAGGGATGAGGATAATGGTATTTCTACGACATCAACAATGGTTCAATGTTTTAAATGTGGAATGTACGTTCATTATGAAAACCAATTCTCTAAGGTAAAGTCTCATAAAGAGAATCAGTATGGTCGTATGGGTAGTATTTATGTTGATGATGATGAAGAGACTACAAATGATATGTGAGATTAAAGAATTGTTGAAGCTCGGTTAATGGTTTAAGAATGTAGTAGAATGATTACATGTTTATCATGTGTAATGTTGTATAATTAATCTCATGGTACTATGGAATAAAGAGACATCTAAGGATTGTTACACTATTGTCTTTCCTTGAGTTTTGAAAGTGTATGATTAATGGTACCAGTATCCATGAAAGGTTATTCAGATATTTTTGGAATGTAGATGATATGCGCATAATGAAGGGATAAGGAGAAAATAAAATGTTTGATAGTATTCATGAGCTCATGACTGGTATAAGGAGAAGGTTAAATCATGGTTTGAGTATATAGAATTTTTGGATTTTGGTATGTGGAAAGAGTTAACTTTTTATAGCAGTCATGTTTTCACTAAGGTTTAATGGGTATTCACTTTTCAAGAGAATACATGATTAAGGTATTCACATGATTGGAATGTGACCAACAAGATATATGGGGGATAAATGATGGTATTCACATGCTTGGTTAACGATATTTCAAGTAATCGTTTTCTTTATACTATGAGCTTGGACTGAAGTATTTTAGATAAAACTAAATATTGGAATGGATTATGTTAAACATAAGTTAGTATTGTTTAAGGATTGAAGGTTTTTCGATATGGGATGTTATAGTAATGTAGTTTTAGAAAAAGGACAACCTGCAGGATGGGCGACAGCCCATCACGTCAGACAAGGCTGTGGGAATTGAACCCACAACCAAAGTGCGACTGGACTTTATCACCTACCACTGGCCTACAGGAAGACTCTATTTAGTAAAAACTAGTTTTATTATATTAAGCAGTATGATATATGAAGTATAAGTCCATTTTAGGAACCATATATCATTAATCTCACTATAGATGGACTTATGTATTTTTTGATAACATATCTAACCTTTTGTTTGAGACAGATGGAATGACCCATCATTCTATCACATGATCTTCTAACACATCACGAATGACAAATTCAACATCATTTATTTAAGAGATGAAGTGGAAATTGTACAACGATGAGACTATACCAAAATCACGAAAGTATTTCTTCTAATTCAAATTTCATCAACTTTAGGGAAATGATCTTGAAAACCAAAAATGTTGTCCTAGTGCTCTAATATCTGATGAATCAGATGGTACCTTAGATCGTCACAAATTTATGGCTTTGTGATTACTGGATTTTCCATAGCCATGTTCTCTACAACTCTCTATCAGAACATGGTGGTTAGATTTCTCTTCCATATCCATATTTTCACCTATGTGGAAACCTAGTGATTAGTTTATTAGGGTAACCGTTACATTTCATAATTTTGTTTTTAAAGATTGGTTTTGGTATCCCTTTTTACAATGTGGTTATCTATTAATGAAACTTTCGAGTAGTAAACCATTTATAACCCCGACGAATTTCGAGGGAGAAATTCATTTTAAAGGGGGTAGAATGTAACACCCTGAGATTTTATGAAAAATATTATTTTTAATTTCATTAATGTCTTGTGTTGTACGCTACACCAAAAGGATCTTGCACAACATGCATCCTTGACTTTCCTTGCATTACACACAATCACGACCTTCCTCGATAGCGTGTGTAGAACGCAATACCGAGTTTCACTAAACAATGATATGCTATTAAAATATTATTAAAACTAGCCGTTATGAATAGTAATAACCACTTTTTGAAATTTTTTAAATTTTATTTTTCAAAATGGACTTCATTTTTGGATTCAGAATATCAAAATTAGCTTAGGGTGAAATTTTGGTAATTTTCGGATAACTTTCATATTCTGATGAATAGTGAAAATTACTAAATTTTAATTAAAAAAAACTTTTTTAATCGAAATAATTAATAGTGATAAGTTATTAATTTGAGTGGTTTTAAAGTATATTTAGAATATATTTTTACCATTTAAAAAATTCTTGGTCATTGGATGTAATTTCACATTTAAATCAGACATAAACAAGTGTCAATCTTTTGATAGTTATTATCTCTTAAAAACACGCTATTTGTTTTGACGACGAGAATTAATTTTTAAATTAATTAATGTAACTTATATGTTTTGAATTTGATAAAATAGACATCATTTTTCAATTCATAATATCAAATATAGCTTTGGCCTAATTTTTGGTATTTTTCTGGAAACGTTCATTTTTTTATGAATAGTGAAACCACTAAGTGGTAGTTAAAAAACTGAATTTTTTTCATAAAACAAAATTTTACCACTTCTGTGAGTGGAATTTTGAAAATTCGAGAGACACGGTTAATATCAAGGACTAAAATGTGGTTCAATGAGATGAAAATATTTTTTGGTGAATAGTAACTTTTTACTTTTTTTAACCACGGTTAAAAGTAAATAGGGTAATTAAGGGTAAAAATGATATTATTATTACCCTAACACATGTCGTAATTCTGTTGGATAAGTGTAATTCGACCAAAAACAACCTTAGGAATAAAATATGACCATTTATGCCCACTTGGATTATATTAGGACATTTATTATTAATTAATTTAAAGAAGGGTTAAAATAGTTAAAATGAAAGTTTAATAAGTAAATCATTTTTTATATAGGGTTATAAATAAGATAAATTAGACTATAAATATTCATTAGAAAGCTAAAAATATTTCCTACATAATTATATTTTATTAGTAATTTTTAGACTTAAAATAATTTAATTTATTTATGACAGAATGATGATGCAGTAAATATCTTATTAATGAAATATTGACATAATTGATGTTAGAAATACCCAAATAAATGTAATTTGAGACTTTTTATGAATTCCAAAAATTTTATATGTTAATATGACATGTTAGTGTTGATTTAATTAACTTTTTTCGAACTAATCATTCTGTTATGATTTTTACAAAAATTAATTACCAAATAGTGTCAAAATTGTCATAAAATAGTTTTTAAAACAAATATTATATTATTAATTGTTATTATATTCCTAAAAATCTATGGTTCAGAAAAATAAATTAGATAAGGTTATATAAATTAATAATAAAAAACTTGGGGTTCGTTTGTCTTGTTATAGTATGTTTATGAACCTTATAGTGTAAGAACACAAGAAGACACGGTAAAAGTAAAATTATTTAACTTAATGTTAAATCTAAATGATATGGTTAAAATAGGAACCTAAACTTGTCTAAATTCTATTTGATGAGAGTATTTCGACCCATACCCACCGTAGCTTCGAAATAAGTCAATTTGGAGCTATTTAAAACCGAACTTGACTTTTTAATAAAATAATATTTTTAGTTATTCCAAAGGTGCCCCTCTCCTTCATTATCAAAGGGCACCCCCTCCCTCTCTTTCTCACACCACTTTGAGCCTTCATGCTCGTCCAATGTCACGACCCGTCCTCGGGGCCCGTGCCGTGACTACCCTAAGCCTGACTTCCATAGGCCAGGGGGTGGCGACTAGCACCAAGGCGTAAATCCCGGTAAAAAGGGAAGGCATTGCCTTTGTAAAGTAAACAAGCACCACAGAGTAAGCAAGTGGAAAAGTAAACACTAAGTAAAAACAGAGTACAACTGAAGTGTGGAAAAGTAAATTGGACAATATACAAACCCAAACTTAAAGTAAAGTATAACTCGAAAGGGAAAACGACAACTGTAAAGTAAAAGCCGCTACACCGAGCTGTCCACTGGAAATCCCACCTGAAGGGTGGGTACAGATAGCTCCACTGCTCCTCGAGTCCCGCCGTCCGCTCCGAGCACGTCCCACCCAGTGGTCCACCTCCAGGTACCATCCTGCTCTACAATCCTCAACCATGATCAACGCTGTCCGTCGTCTGCAACCAACACAACGTAGTGCGGGCATAGCCCATGCAGGGGTGAGTATAACGATACTCAGTAGGGACCCCGAGACCCTCAAGGTCTCACTAAAACCAACAATGATAACCACAAGAAGATCTCAACAGATAACCTCTACTTAGATATATTCCCATACATATACCTAAGTTATCAAGTAACTCATCTCAATCATGAGGATATACAAGGATTGTGAAATCAACGGATAACCACTACCTAGGTATATGCCCATACATATACCTAAGTTATCAAGTGACCCATCTCAATCATGAGGTAAAACACAAGGTCAAAAGTCTCAGCTGAAACCAGGATTTTCATTATCGAAACCGTAACTGCTGAAGAGATCCATCTCTGGAGTGTACAGTGGTCCTATCACGACTCCGAGGTACTGCTCACTAACCTAAGACTGCTGAGGTACTCCTCCTGTCGAGTACCGCGGGCCTGCCACCTCACACAGTAGTGCTTCCCGCCAGGGTCTGCCACCCAACACAGTAGTGCTCCCCCCTCATAGCCTACAGAGGTACTCCTCCTGTCGAGTACCGCGGGTCTGCCACCTCACATAGTAGTGCTCCTCCGCTGTGGGTCTGCCACCTCACAATGTAGTGCTCCCCACTAGGCTACGTAAGTCACTCCAAATCGAATCGGTCAAGCAGTTTTCAGGTCTCTGCCGGCTAAACGGTCTCCGTACTCCGTACGCTCGTCTCTGGGAGGGTCCGCTCCACGAGCTACAAGTCGATACTCCAAGTATCTCAAAGTCCCATGAAGAAGTATCTCAAAGTCCCACAAAGAAGTATCTCAACTGTACCCCGAACTCTCATAGGGTATACTCATAGGGACCGTTTCTAAACGAGATCACCAACGCCGCTGACGGTTCGTCAAACGGACGTTCTGTCAGAAAGGTATCATCTTTTCCGTTCCAGGGGCCCGGTTGGATTTCGGTGCGATCCAACCCGGCCACTATCCATCTGCATCCAAATCGCGGGCGAAGGATGCCAAAAGTTCTGTATCGTCAACAAGAACGCAACGCAACAGACGGAGCGTCAATTGGATGCCCGATCTGGAAGTTATTGGCTTTCTCGTTCCGGGGGCCCGGTTGGTTTTTAAGGCAAAACCAGCCCGACCGTACTCCAACTGTGTCCAAACCTCGGGCGGAGTATGCCAAAAGATCCGTCTCACCAAGAGGAACTCAACAAAGCTGATGACACGTCATTCGGACGTCCGTAGCTCAAGATATGAGCGTTTCCGCTCCGAGGGCCCGATTGGTTTCGTGTACGAACCAACATAGCCGAACTCAAAGTATTCCAAAACCTTGAGTGCGATATACCGAAAAGACCGTCTCGATCCAAGGATCGCATCGATGCTGACGACGCATAGTTTGGAGGTCCGTAGCCCGAGGTATGGGCATTTGAATCCAAACCGCTCTATAACGGGGGTTTCGGGCCCGGGCCGTCCCGGCCCGAGACCCCCCGGTTGGCCCGAACCGGGTCGACCCGCCCCGGACAGGGTCGACCCAGACCGGCACTGCTCGGCCTGGCCCGACGCGGACTGGACAGGCGCACCGATTCGGCGCAAGGCAGCGCGCTGGGCGCGCTGCCAGCTCGGCCTTCGGCCGAGCTGATTGAGAACGGGGGGCGCCTGCCCCCCTTTTGTGAAACCGCGTCCCCCCCTCATTATGGGGTGCCGATTTGCTGGCCGGGGGAATTAATTTCCCCCAGTTTTGCTCCCTTCTGGCTGGCCCAACCTGGCCGGCCGGTTCTTCCTCAACGGGACCGGCAAAGGCCGGTCCCCTTCCGGCTTCCGACACCGGTGGCCTGGCTAGCCACCGGTCATCATGTACCGCCGCGGCCCCGAACCGGCCGCGACCTTCGTCGTCCGGCGCGGTGCGACGGCACCGCGCCCCTCCGCCGCGGCCCCGCTCCGGCTGCCGCGCCTTCGACTTTCTTCGACGCGACGCGACGACGTCGCGTTCTTGGACTTCTTTCCACGGCGTGGCGCGACGGCGCCACGCGTATGTTCCGCATGAACAACGTGGTGCGACGACACCACGCTCCTTCGTTCCAACCACAAAGAAAACAAATATGAAATATGGAGGAGGGTCGGTCATGTTTGTGCGGTCCGGCCCCCTCACATTATTCGATAATAAAAATTCGAAAACCACAAAATTCGACATGCCAGAATCAAGAACGGAATCAAATAACATTAAACCACTACCTCGGTTTCAAGTGCGGAGCACGTCAACAAGCCGCTAAAGACAAGCGTCACAGAGGTCATGCATCACGGGAATCGAACGTCGATTCCGTTGATGTTGGTGGAAGAAGCGCTCGGTGAAGTCGAGTCAAGTCAAGTCGACACTCTTAGAATACTTTGTGGGCGGTGGTGCCTCCCTTCCTTGCTCCGGTTGAAGAAGGTAGAAGGTGTTGCTTCACGTTCTTTGGAGACGTGGAACATTCTTCTTCGAGAGGTTGAAGGTCTTCCAAGTGTTCTTCTCCTCTCCTTAGCTCTCCCCAGAAAGTTTATGCCAACCCAAAGAGAAGAAAAGAATCTCTCATTTTAATGTTTGAAAAATGATTTCAAAGAAATAAAACACTCAAAATAATTAATTAAGTTGGTTTAATTAATTAAATGCAAAGTGTTGGCATGAATTTCAAAAGATTGAAATTCAAATAAACAACACTTACTCACCTCATTAATTAAACAAGTTGTCAACATTAAAGTGGGAGTTGTGGGGGGGTTTAGAGGATATGAAGGGGTGGGGTTCGTGTGGGCCCCACCACCCTCATAACCTCCCAAGGGAGTTTGGGTGGTTACCCAACATCCATCAAGAGTTTACACGTAGAGTAAAATAATTAAAATTGTAGTGTCATTATATAATAAACTTCCACAATTTTTATTATCAACACTCGTGTAAACGAAACTCCAGAACAGGAGTTCCTAAGCGATTACCGGCGCTGCGAGTTCATCGGTGCCCTTAGAATTCGATTCCGGGCACCAGTTCAAAAGTTAGAAAAACCCTCTCATTCATTCACTGAACGTACTCGAGCCAAACTTCAGAAATTGATTCCGGGAAAACCGGGCCTCGGAATCAGGTGCCTTCAGAAACCGCGTTCTTGTAAAATTCCAAAGAAAATTAAGAAAAAATTTCCCATGAATTTTACGGGTCTTTGCATTACTCCCACCACAGGGATTTACGTCCCCGTAAAGTATCACCACAAACATAGGGAAACAAAGGCGGTATTGAGCATGCATCTAAGCCTTCCACTCCCATGTGCTTACCTGGAGGTTCCCGTACTTCCAAAGAATGCTCACCCGAGGAATCGATCATCCTCGTAGGATCCACTCCTGTCGATCCTCGATCCCCACTAGAACCTCCATGAAAGACACCCCATCACCATCGTCCAGCTCCTCATGGTCGATGATATGCAGAGGGTCGAGCACGTATCTCCTCAGTTGAGATACGTGGAAAATGTCGTGCACCTAGTGCAACTGAAGTGGATGGGCCAAGCGGTAAACCACCTCTCCTACCCAGCTGAGGACCTAGAAAGGTCCGTTGAACCTCGGAGATAACTTGCCTCCCTGGCCACATCTCCATAAACCTCGTCGAGGTGAGACTCATATAAGGACGTGATGGTCATCCTCGAACTCTAGAGGCCTCCAAGCCCTGTCAGTATAAGGCTTCTGTCGGACCTTTTCCGTCCTCATCCGCTCTTGGATGACCTGGACCTTCTCTAGTCTCACAAGAGCTGCTATGATTTCTTCTTTTCTGAAAAAGAGAAATCCTGTCTCATCCCCTGGATGAACCACATTCATTGCCTAATACAGTCAATCCTGGCATGAATAATGCATTCATGCCATGGATGACGTCGTAAGGCCTCGACGTAACTACCAAGAGATCCAACTGTCACTCTCGCCTCCAAGGGTCAAGTCACACTGTCGGCATCAGTGTGTGGTCACTGGGTCTCCTTCAGTAGAAAACTAAAAAGTGAGGGTCATGTCAACAGTCTTTACTGGAACCTCTTAGTAACAACACAAAAGAGGATAGGACTGAAAACCTTACAAAGGCAAGCATCTTTCATTATTGCAGCTCATAATACAAAGATGCTACACAATAGCAACAAGAAACTAGAAGTACAAAGTACGTATCTACTAGTTCCTCTCCTGTCCATCTGCTCCAAGAGCTCCATGATCGAAGGCCTCATCTGCCTAAAGTTGAGCTCTCGCATGTCCACCAACTCCCTGCGGTCGGGGCGGACTTCCTGGTGGTGGTGGTGGCAATACCTCGAAGCGTCGTCCACCTCCAGCTGCCCAGCCAGCTCCTCTACCATGGCCGTCCTAATCGAACCTCTGCCTCTGCCTTGGAGGTTCTTCATTTAACTGCTGGTCATCTGCATGGCGGGTCCGACAGTCACGTGCTATGTGACCAATTCCGTCGCAGGGGTAACACCTCATGGCAGGTCTGTCTCTATCACTTTCCTTGGTTCCCCACACTACTGACCCTGAGTCACGCGGTCGACCACCTATAGGTCTGGTCCACTTGGACCCCTGCGTCATCTGTCTACTGCACGCTACAGAAGACTCTGCCACATGCCGGCTAGTGGTGGGTCCTGCTGCTAGAGACTGCTCATTAAGGAAACTCTCCACTAAGAGGGCTTGCTCCAACACTCCTGTCTGCGTCGGAATGTTGTGCGATACAACGGATGCTCGGATCTCACGCCTGAGCCCCTGCTTGAAAGTTCAGGCCCTGAAGAACGGGTCCCGTACCATATCTGTGGAGTAGCGCGAGAGGTCTTTGAATCTCGATGAGTACTGCGCCACTGACATGCTGCCCTGCCGCAGCTGAAGTAGCTCCTGTATATGCACCGCTCGAAGGGTGGCTGGTACAAACTCTACCCGGAACAGGCTCTCGAAGTCTGCCCATAGAAGTGTCGCCTCATCATGCATCTAGAGCATCAGGCTCCACTATCTTACTGCTGCTGCCTGAAGAAGGCTGGCAGCAAGGATCACCATGAAATCTGTCGGCGTCCCCACTAGCCTGAAGACTCTCACCACAGCCTCCAGCCAATCCTCAGCCGCCTGCGGGTCCGTCCCTCCTTGAAACCTGGGTGGCCTCTGGCGCTGGAACTCATGTAGTGCGCTCAAGCGACGTGCATCCTCTGCTGCTGGGGCTGGTGGCATCGGTGGCCCAATGGGTAGTAGTACCGCTAGTGCCTCCGCTGGTGCCTCAACTGGGATAGGGCCCTATACTGAGGCCTCGTCGCTCGGCGGGCTGTCAGTACGCACCACTCTCGGGGCTCTAGCTGGTCGTCCACGGGGAGGCATCCTGAAAGGAACAACGTGACACGGTCAAACGATTTATACCTAGTGAGCTGACCTGGTTTGAGCTGATATTCAAATAAAACTTCTAGAAAACACAAATGCAATTAGTGTTTTTGTGCACAAAGTCGGAAATCAGATGTCAAGGTCCTAGTGTATGGATACGTCGGCCGCCCACACCAACACTGGACTCCATGAACTGAAAACCATACTTGGTACTCTTAACACTATTGCTTCACAGAAAGAAACATCAGAGTTATAAGTTCTGCGGTAGAACCGAACTCCTCTGATACCAATTTGTCACGACCTGTCCTCGGGGCCCGTGCCGTGACTACCCCAAGCCCGCCTTCCATAGGCCAGGGGCTGGCGACTAGCACCAAGGCGTAAATCCTGGTAAAAAGGGAAGGCATTGCCTTTGTAAAGTAAACAAGCACCACAGAGTAAGTAAGCGGAAAAGTAAAAACTAAGTAAAAATAGAGTACAACTGAAGTGCGGAAAAGTAAATGGGCCAGTATACAAACTCAAACTGAAAGTAAAGTACAACTCGAAAGGGAAAACGGAAACATTAAAGTAAAAGCCGCTACACCGAGCTGTCCACTGGAAATCCCACATGAAGGGTGGGTACAGATAGCTCCACTGCTTCTCGGGTCCCGCCGTCCACTCCGAGCACGTCCCGCCCAGTGGTCCACCTCCAGGTACCGTCCTGCTCTGCAAGCCTCAACCACGATCAACGCTGTCCGTCGTCTTCAACCAACACAACGTAGTGCGGGCATATCCCGTGCAGGGGTGAGTATAACGATACTCAGTAGGGACCCCGAGACCCTCAAGGTCTCACTAAAACCAACAAGGATAACCACAAGAAGATCTCAACATATAACCTCTACTTAGATATATGCCCATACATATACCTAAGTTATCAAGTAACCTATCTCAATCATGAGGAAACACAAGGATTGTGAAATCAACGGATAGTCACTACCCAGGTATATGCCCATACATATACCTAAGTTATCAAGTGACCTATCTCAATCATGAGGTAAAAAACAAGGTCAAAAGTCTCAGCTCAAACCGGGATTTTCATTATCCAAACCGTAACTGCTGAAGAGCTCCGTCTCTGGATTGTACAGTGGTCCTGTCACGACTCCGAGGTACTGCTCACTAACCTAAGACTGCTGAGGTACTCCTCCTGTCGAGTACCGCGGGCCTGCCACCTCACACAGTAATGCTTCCCGCCGGGGTCTGCCACCCAACACAGTAGTGCTCCCCCCCTCATAGCCTACAAAGGTACTCCTCCTGTCAAGTACCGCGGGTCTGCCACCTCACATAGTAGTGCTCCTCCGCTGTGGGTCTGCCACCTCACAAAGTAGTGCTCCCCACTGGGCTAGGTAAGTCACTCCAAATCGAATCAGACATGTAGTCTTTATGTCTCTTACAGCTACACGGTCTCCGTACTCCGTATTCTCATCTCTGGGAGGGTCCGTTCCACGAGCTACAAGTCGATACTCCAAGTATCTCAAATTCCCACGAAGAAGTATCTCAACTATACCCCAAACTCTCAAAGGGTATACTCATAGGGACCGTTTCTCAACGAGATCACCAACGCTGCTGATGGTTCGTCAAACGGACGTTCTGTCAGAAAGGTATCAGCTTTTCCGTTCCAGGGGCCCGGTTGGATTTCGGTGCGATCCAACCTGGACACTATCCATCTGCATCCAAATCTCAGGAGGAGGATGCCAAAAGTTTTGTATCGTCAACAGGAACACAACGCAACAGACGGCGCGTCAATTGGACGCCCGGTCTGGAAGTTATTGGCTTTCTCGTTCCGGGGGCCCGGTTGGTTTTTAAGGCAAAACCAGCCCGACCGTACTCCACCAGCGTCCAAAACTCTGGAGGAGAATTCCAAAAGATCCGTCTCACCAAGAGGAACTCAACAAAGCTGACGGCACGTCATTCGGACGTTCGTAGCTCAAGATATGAGCGTTTCCGCTCCGAGGGCCCGGTTGGTTTCGTGTACGAACCAACCTGGCCGAACTCAAAGTATTTAGAAACCTTGAGTGTGATATACCGAAACCACCGTCTCGATCCAAGGATCGCATCGCCGCTAACGACGCATCATTTGGAGGTCTGTAGCCCGAGTTATGGGCATTTGAATCCAAACTGCTCGGTAACGGTGGTTTCGGGCCCGGACCATCCCGGCCCGAGACCCCCCGGTTGGGCCGAACCGGGTCGACCCGCCCCGGACAGGGTCGACCCAGCCCGGGCCGGCGCGGCGCGGCCCGGCTTGGCCTGGCGGACCGGCCAGGCGCGTCGGTTCGGCGCCAGCCAGCGCGCTGCCAGCTGGGCCTTCGGCCGAGCTGATTGAGAATGGGGGGCACCTGCCCCCCTTTTGTGAAACCGCGGCCCCCCCTCATTATGAGGGGCCGTTTTGCTGGCCGGGGGAATTAATTTTCCCCAGTTTTTCTCCCTTCCGGCTGGCCCGACCTGGCCGACCGGTTCTTCCTCAACGGGAATGGCAAAGACCGGTCCACTTCCGGCTTCCGACACCGGCATCCCAGCTGGCCGCCGGTAATCATGTTCCACCGCGGCCCAGAACCGGCCGCGTCCTTCGTCGTCAGGTGCGGTGCGACGACACCACACCCCTCCGCTGCGGACCCTCTCCGGCCATGGCGCCTTCGACATTCTTCGACGCGACGCGACGACGTCGCGTTCTTGGAATTCTTTCCACGGCACGGCGCGACAGCGCCACGCGTATGTTCCGCATGAACCACGTGGTGCGACGACACCACCCTCCTTCGTGCCAACCACAAGGAAAACAATTATGAAATATGGAGGAGGGTCGGCTGTGTTTGTGCGGTCCGACCCCCTCGCATTATTCGATAATAAAAAGTCGAAAACCACAAAATTCGACATGCCAGAATCAAGAACGGAATCAAATAACATTAAACCCCTACCTCGGTTTCAAGTGCGGAGCATGTCAAAAAGCCGCCGAAGACAATCGTCGCGGAGGTCGGGCATCGCGGGAATCGAACGTCGATTCCGTTGACCTTGGTGGAAGAAGCGCTCGGTGAAGTCGAGTCGAGTTGAGTCGACACTCTCAGAATACATTGTGGGCGACAGTGCTTCCCTTCCTTGCTCCGGTTCAAGAAGGTAGAAGGTGTTGCTTCACGTTCTTCGGAGACGTGGAACGTTCTTCTTCGAGAGGTTGAAGGTCTTCCAAAAGTTCTTCTCCTCTCCTTAGCTCTCCCCACAAAGTTTATGCCAACCCAAAGAGAAGAAAAGAATCTCTCATTTTAATGTTGGAAAAATGATTTCAAAAGAAATAAAACACTCAAAATAATTAATTAAGTTTGTTTAATTAATTAAATGCAAAGTGTTGGCAAGAATTTCAAAAGTTTGAAATTCAAATAAACAACACTTACTCACCTCATTAATTAAACAAGTTGTCAACATTAAAGTGGGAGTTGTGGGGGGGGGGGGTTTAGGGGATATGAAGGGGTGGGGTTTGTGTGGGCCCCACCACCCTCATAACCTCCCAAGGGAGGTTGGGTGGTTACCCAACTTCCATCAAGAGTTTACACTTAGAGTAAAATAATTAAAATTGTAGTGTCATTATATAATAAACTTCCACAAATTTTATTATCAACACTCGTGTAAACGCAACTCCGGAACATGAGTTCCTAGGCGATTACCGGCTCTACGAGTTCATCGGTGCCCTCAGAATTCGATTCCGGGCACCGATTCAAAAGTTAGAAAAACCCGCTCGTTTGTTCACTGAAGGTACCCGAGCCAAACTTCGGAAATTGATTCCGGGCACACCGGGCCTCGGAATCAGGTGCCGTCAGAAACCGCGTTCTTGTAAAATTACAAAGAAAATTAAGAAAATATTTCCCTTGAATTTTACGGGTCTTTACATCCAAACTCTGCCCAATTCTCTTCTCCACTTCCCTAGAAACATCCTAGAGGTTCTGGTCTTCCTCAAAGACTAATTTTAGTTCCCTAAGAGGAGGTCTCAAAGAGGCGCTTCAAAGAAGAGGTAATTTCCATTACCGATTCTTTCACGTTTATTTATTCTTCCACTTCTTCTTCTAAGGTTGTTTCATTATGAATTAATAACATCAGTATCAATCATATAATTATATGTTATTAGAATTATGAAACATCCCTATTTCACCATCTATCCATCCGACGAAAAACGAAATCACCGCGCGTGCGTACGTACGGAAGAGCGTCTCCACGCCGTGGTGTAATCTATTTTCCACCACCACCTTACTTGGATGGGTATAATGGTGTAAATAATAACTATATATGATTATTGTAAAGTGATATTGATTATATAATAGTATACATACACTCAAATAAAATTCCACGATCATGGGAACGATATCATCGCTCGTGCGTACGTACGGAATACCGTCTCCACGACACGATGAGCTTCATTCTCAATGATTAACCATTCATGAATGATTATAAAGTATATATAATAAGTAATCATGAAATATATGACATAATAATGATACTAGATTTATGTTTATATATATGTATGTCATCTACTTAATTCCATTCAACTCAATAAGGAAACGAAAACAGCGTTCATGTGTACGTACGACCTACCATCTCCATGAACGGTGTATTTCTTTCCATTTACTGATTTATTATATATATGTACATTATGAATATATATTATATATAAATCATGTTTCATATTATGAAATTAAGTAATCATGATCTAAGTAATCATATGAATAATTACAAGTCAAAACACGGACGACAAATGAAACGATTTTACCCAAAACACTCTTTAACATGGAATTTATAAAAGAACGGGTAATATAAAGTCATAAGTGAACCATATATGATATCATAACAATGAATATGATTCTATAATAAGTCAATGATATAATTTAAATCATTATACAGGAGGTTCGGACACTTACGAAGCAAATCAGACCTAAGGTAAGGGAAATATCACAATCTCATTTTTTATCCGAGACTGTTTATACTTTGGTATTTACTAGGGTGTATTTTATCATCTACATCCATGTTTCCTCAATATGTAATATTATTTCCATCCACCTACAATTGTTTAAATCCAATTTTATCTTTCGGTGAGTTTTTAGTAAAAGATATGAAAGGAATCTTTTGTCGTTTTTTGTACGAGGTACTTTTTGACTTTTCTGACAAAAGTACGAGAAGAATGTTTTTTTAACTTATACGGCATGAATGGATTTTTAAAACATTATTTCCAAGAAGCTTCCTATATAATTTTTCATGTTTATTTTTAATCAACTTCTTTTAGTTTAAAATTTTATGATATGTTAAGAAAGGAAAAATGTTTTTAAGGTAGAAAGGATATTTTCCTCAAGAATGGAGTTCAAGTGTTTTATCAAAATTATTTTCCATCTAAGATAATAAAGGGTTCTGTTTATATACCTATTATTACATTGATTTGATTATGTTGTGATGGAATTATTTTTATGAATTAATTTATATTATATGAGTTGTTTTATGATGTCACGATGTTTAAGATTCCCATTTTTACTGCATGGGTTATGCAATGATGTGTGATTTATGATTTTGTGGCACACATAAGAATGGTATCATTATGAGATGGGTGTAAATTATATCTCCCTCTAATTCATTGGGTAATGATTTTATATCTCATGAGATAGACATGGATGGAACGATAGGTTATACCGGTTCAGTGAAACATGACTGAAACGAGGAGTGAACTCAGTTCAGAAATGGACATTGTCCACTAAGATAGTCATGGCAATGAGTATTGACTAATAAGAAATCATTATCTATGATTATGTGTGTATGACAAAAAGTTTCATGTTTTAAGTTATGATTATTGGGATTAAATTTCACTTCTATGATTTTTCCCATGTTATGAAATTATGGTCTCTTTTGCAGGTTATGATTTCCAAAAGATATGTTCTTATTAATATGATGCGATTGATGTTTCTTTTGTTTACCCTTACTGAGCATTTGAGCTCACCCTTTTATGTTTTCTTTTCCCCTGGATATAAAGAAAGGATTTAGGTTTAAAAAAAAGAAGATCTTTATGGGAGATGTTGAAGATCTTTCACCACGATTAGAAGATTATATTCCGAGTTTCCAAAGACACTAAACTATTACGGTCCTTGTGTGTGTGTTTTTGTTATGTACTAAGTATTCTGCTAAAGTAATGTAATTTCCATGTATGTCAAGCATTGGGTGTCTACAAATAAGGCATGCAATCCCAATCTTTATAAAAATTGATAATCTCCTTGATTGTCAAAAGTCCAACTCAAAGTCTCACTATCCATAAATCATCACTAAAGAGTTATTTACAGTTCAAATATGAATTTAAAACTAAGTATGTTTAAATAATAATAATAATATTTTTACTCTGATATTATTATTAGTAAACCAAAAACCTAGGTTATCCTAAATTAAAACTTATGTTATAACTACAATGAAACACTGTAATAAATTGTATTAAATATATTAGATCTTTAAAAATATTAAATAAATTATATCAACATTCATAAAATAAATAAATTTATATATAATAATAATGGAATATGTAAATAAATTAACAACTTATAATTTTTACCATGATACATTGTAACGCCCCAACCCCAGCTACCCAGAGTCGGTGCATTAATTACATAACATTGGCATGATCACAAGAAAGATCAAATCCCGAAAGACCGATTGGTTTAGTAGACTTGGAAACACTAGATATATTCATAAAGTTTTACATTACATTTCAAAGTGAAAAACTATTACAACAACAAAGTCTTCATATCCACACTATTAACCACTCATAATATCCCTGCAAGTCATTCATAATTTACTTCTTCACTACCTGGGAAAAATAAAACATAGAAAAGGGGTGAGCTCAAATGCCCAGTAAGGATAACAATATAGCGGAAACTTTCATAAATAAGAATAAACTTTTAAGGCAATGTATAACTAAAACCAAATCCTTTCAAACATGAACTTTAAACATGGTATGGCATAAATAAAATGAAATAATACCATTTACTTGTTCACATGGATATTCTACTAATCGAATAATCACATGCAATATCAATAACCACTTTCATAATGTTGGAATGCATAATGCCAGACTATCATAACCACATAGCCAAGGCCTCGTGCCAAGACTACAAATAATATTTTGTCAAGGCCTTGTGCCAAGACACTAGTTTGTCTCATGAGACCTACCGATGCATCGAGGAGCTATAGCGGGCTCCACCCGTCACTTATTAAGTCCAATGCATTCCCATATGAAAAGGTTTAAACATAACATAAACATTCGTATTAAAACTAGCATACGAAATGTCAATAATTTCACCATAAACTATGAATGATATAAAAATAGCACATCCATAGTCAAACATATCACAAAACCTTCAATACAATATATAAGTTTTGTATCATAATAAATCAACTTCAAATAATCTTAAAATCCATCAAAGGATGTTGACATAGATGAAATCAAAATTCTTTTTAAAGAAATATCTCCTTTTATTTTGAAATCATTTAAGATCC
The DNA here is from genome assembly GCA_963277665.1 of Viscum album. Classification (NCBI taxonomy): domain Eukaryota; kingdom Viridiplantae; phylum Streptophyta; class Magnoliopsida; order Santalales; family Viscaceae; genus Viscum; species Viscum album. Next base: position 1,383,854,680 of record OY728137.1, on the reverse strand, counting down.
ATATAAAATAAAACATTTTCTTTGAAAATATTCTTATAAGCTTGTAAGGAAAGCTTTGAAGATTTTATAACGGCGGAAAATAACCGCACCCGCCGTATAAGTTAAAAAAAACATTCTTACCTCAATTCTGTCGAAAAGGTTAAAAAGGACCTTGTTTTGAAAATGACAGAAAGATTCCTTTATAAACCTCTTATAAAAAGTCAAACAAGGGTATAAATGACTTTAACCCATATTCTTGTAAATAGTAAAAATGTTTTGAAATACATTTCGAAGAAACATGGATGTGGATGATAACGAGATCCCAGTAGATTATTACGTATAAACAACCTCGGATAAAGAAGAGATTGTGAAATAACCCTTACCTTGTACTTTTCCTTGGTTGGGGTAGGTTAACCTCCTGTATAATGGTGAAATAATTGTTATTAAATTATACAAGAATCATATACATTAATATGATATCATATATGATCTTTTAACATTGCTTTATTAATAATATCTTAGTATTATCGTCGTTTCGGGTGATAATCGATTCGTTCTTCTTAAATGTTTGGTTACGTAAGACATGTTTGTAATGGATAGATTATATCTTATTCATAATCAGAATGATATTAACATTATTTTTAACCCTAAAATGAGAATAAAACTTGAATGGATATGATGGAGAATGAATATTATCGCGTTCGTGGAGACGGTAGTCCGTACATACGCACGAACGCTACTTCCATTTAATTTTCATTTTAAAAGAATCAAATCCAAATGATACATAGGTATATTACTATTCCTGTATAATATAATATTTTATATATGTTACTTAAGTTCATTAACACCATCCTTTATACGTTCCATGTGTGGTATGAACGAGTCATATCATTTTGAGGGGGCGGTAGTCCGCACTTCCTCAAATGAAATTATCGTATGTATATACAACATGAAAAGAATAATGGTATTAAATAAAATGGAATTAAAGAAGCTTATATACAAAATATATATCATTAATATCATATTTAATTACAGTTCCATCATAATGGCCACCATGAGAGGTGGTAAGATGTATTTGAACAATCATCGTTTCGTGAGGCGTTAGTTTGCCATCCACAGAAACATTATGTTCATCATCCATTAGATGGCGTTGTGTGTATGTGTAGTGTGAATCCTTCTTATAAAAACATCCTAGTATATTGTGGATACTGTTGTTGTTACAAAAGAAAGGAAATAAAAAGAGTTTGGGGGTTGGAGAAGCAAAATAAATGAAAATAATTTAAGAGAAATCGTTACCTTTAATCTAGGTAACTCACTTTTGTTGGAACCAAAGGACTTCTTGAAATTCTTTCTGCCTAAGGGGAAGCTTCAAGGAGGAGGAGAGGGATGTGGGGAGCTTAGTTGGGCAGAGTTTGGACGAGCCAATTGGCTTGATAGGTGTGAGGAAAAGAGAAGGAGGAGTGCCCTTTTATAAGAGGGGTGAGGGGCACCTTTGGAAAAGCTAGAAATATTAATTTATAATAAATTCATATTCGGTTTCCAAAGGCTCCAAAGTTGACTATTCAAAGGATGAGGTGGGGATAGGTCGAAAACAACTCATAAAATATAATTTAGACAGGTTTGGGTACTTATATTAACCTTATCTTTAAGTATTAACTCTAAGTTAATTAGTTTCACTTTTACAATGTCTCTTTGTATTTTTATATTATATGGTTAATAAAATTACCATATACATCCAAGCGACCCCCAAGTGGTCCATTAATGATTAAACTATCATGATATAAGTCTCTTGGCCGAACCTTATATTTTTAAGAATTTAATATCAATTAATAATATAATATTTGTTTTAAGAACTCTTTTATGTCAATTTTGACACTATTCATTAGTTGATTTTTGTGAAACTCATAACAGATTTATTACTTCGAACAAAGTCAATTAAATCAATCCTAATATATCTTATTATCCTAGAAAATTAGTTTAATTCATTAAAAGTTTCATATTATATTTATTTGGGTATTTATAATATCACTTATTTTAATTTTTCACTATTATAGTAATTACTACATCATCATTGAGTCATAAATAAAATAAATTATTTAATGTCTAAAAATTATAAATAAAATATTATTATGTAGGAAATCGTTTTAGCTTTCTAATGAATATTTATAATCGAAAATCCAACATGTATAAACTTATGTAAAAAGTCTTCTTCTAAAAGATGTAAGCTTATGCCATTTTTGTATTCATTTTAACTTAATTAAAATAAAGTGTCATTATCACTCACAAGTAGATCCATGGGGTCCCAAAATAGACCCAAAGATGCCCATGGTCGACCATGTATCAACCAATAGGGTTAAGACACGTTTTAGGGTAATTTAGTATTATTATAATATTATTTTTGTAACCCTTATTTACCGGATTTACCCTTTAACTATGGTAAATAAAATATTTACCACAGTAACTATTCAAAATGTCTAAAAATAAAAGTTACCCATTTACACAATTTGAACATCCTGATTCCAAATATGGAATCCATTTTCCTAAATTCAAAACACAGAAGTGGCAGAAATTAATTTAAAATTAATTCCCGCTGTCAAAACCAAAAGCGTGTTTTTAAGAGATAATAACTATCAAAAGATTCACACTTGTTTATGTTCGGTTTAATTGTAAAATTATGTCCAATGACCAACATTATATTAAAATGTAAAAATATATTCTAAATATACTTTAAAACCACTAAAATTCATAATTTATCACTATTAATTATTTTTATTAAAAAAGTTGTTTTTAATTAAAATTTAGTAATTTTCACTATTCATCAAAATATGAAAGTTATCCGAAAAGTACCAAAATTTCACCTTAGGCTAAATTCGATATTCCGAGTCCAAAAATGAAGTCCATTTTCAAATATATAATTTCAAAAATTAGGTATTACTATTCACAACGGCTAGTTTAATTAGTTGTGGTGTGTGTTAGAACTCGAGGTTGCGTACAACACACGCTATCGCATTATTCAAAGGGAAACGTACCGTAGAAGCTTGGGGTTTTTCATTTTAAATTTTTGATGTCCCCATTTAGTCAAAAAGTTTAAAATATTGTATTTAAAAAGGTTTCACTATCAAAAGTTGATAAAAGTGCAATACTGAAAATGAATCTGCTCTTGCATTATGACTAAGAAACTCATAATATGGATTCTAAAATTATAAGGATTATATAAAGTTTAAAATTTAGTTAATACTATTCATGACCTCTTTTAATGGCTTTTTTTTTGGTAAGTCATGCTGCAATTGAACTCAGTGTTGCTTGTAGTGCAAGTTATTGAATAACACACTATGAAATCTTGGGGTGTTACATTCTCCCCTCCTTCAATAAATTGCGTCCTCGCAATTTGAAATTGTTCTTCCAAAATAAAAGGTTGAAAATAGAAAATATATTTGTGGGAAAACCCACATCGGAAATTGGGTTACTAAAATTTAGTCTTAATATGTGGAAAAGAGAAATGAAAGGGTCACCACCAAATTATGATCTTGATTAGGAGAACATTGGTGGAAATTAGAGACATATAATTGGAGGAAAACCGTAAATATTTATAGGTAGTGATTGAGGTCATCAATCACAAACAAGTATAAAATTGAGGTCCTTAAACTCATCAATCTATGATGATTTGAAGTACCATCGGTTCAACAAAATATAGGGTATTGGGATAACACATTTTTGACTTTTCAAAATATCCTAGTTGAAATCCCACATCGAAAAATGAATTAATGAAGCCTTTATTTAAAATAAAGAGTCGAAAGTATGAAGATTACCGAAAATAACACATATTAGGATTCCATGTAGGAAAATATGGATATGGAAGAAAAATCTAACCATCAATTATCTGATGGAGAGTGGTAGAGAACATGGCTATGAAAAGGCCAACAATCCCAAAGCCATAAATTAGTGATGATTTAAAGTACCATCTAGGACAACATTTTTGTTCTAAGTTCCTTTTCTTAACGTTGTGGAATTTATTTATGAGATTGGCTAAGATCATAAGGAGGTATACATACTTTATAATTAGAGTTTTATCCATTAATAAATTTCTACCACAAACTCATCTTTCACTCTAAAAGATAATAGAATGTAAAAAAAATTCTATTTACACTATTCGTATAGGGTTCCAAAATAAATGAATTTATAATTCATCTACAAGATCTTTTAATAAAAACTACATTATTTAATCTAGGACATCTCGTGGGCCAGTGGTAGGTGATACACCCTTGTCGCCCTTCAGTTGCAGGTTCAAGTCTCGCAGCCTTGCCGGACACGACGAGTTGCCGCCCGACCTCCGGGTTGTCCTTTTATGGCAATCCAAAATAATCCAAACTAGAACTATCCAAAATACTTCTGTCCAAACTCACAGTCCAACATTTATAAGGAAGGTAAACATAATATAGATCCTTTTTACCCCGTAATAGCATATGAATACCTCCGTCATGTATTACCATATTCCTTATTGATTACATTCATGATCCCTTATTCCATATAGAATGATGGATATACTTCATTAATCCAAAAATGTTTTAAACCCCAAAAATGATGGAATATACAAATCATTAATCAGTTCGAAGGTAGTCAAGAATATCCAATATAATTTATCCAAAACAATCATGTATTATTCCAAAATCACTACTTCGGTATCAGAACTATATTATGGTTTATCATTCTCTCAACCATATATTTTCAAAAAATTTATCCTGCTATTGAGTCACTTTTCTTTGTTCCACAAAATCTCAAGTCCTTAATGAAATAGTACTGCAGTACAATCCTTATATACTCCATAATTATTATAACAAGTACATTGTTGATACAACACTCAATTGACATAATCAACATAAGAACTCTAATCATTCCTCTTCATCTGTGGTAGTATCATAACTTGATTATTATCCAATAACATCATTTGCGGCATAGTCTGATGACTGGGACATAGGTTCGCGTAGTGTCCAAACTCCTTGCAAATGAAGCATTGTACATTTGAAACCATTTTCTTACCCTTGCAGTCACGTACTTTGTGCCCTTTTCCTCCACACTTATAACAAACTCCCATTCCTTTCAAGCAAGTTCCAGGGTGTTTCTTTCCACAGTTACCACATATGGGAAAATTCTTCTTTTCCCTCTTCCCTTTATCCATCTTTCTGTCTTCCATCCTTTTCTTCTCTTGCTTCCCTTCAAAGCCATAGGACTCAGTAAACTCTTTACTTATCTTATCAACACATGATGTTATTTCTTCATATGATGATAATACATGGGAGACTATTTCTCTTATAAATTCTAGCTTAAGACCATGAAAGATATGATCCTTCCTTCTCTTTGGATCATGTGCATTTCTGGAGTTCTCATTCCTTCTACTGGTCGCCATTTCTAAACAATGGCATACACTAGATCAGTTTATGAATCAAAATACATAATCCCATACTTATAAAACACTTAACATAAATTGAACTATTTATGGATATAATCCATAATCATAAGAATGTTTTCTTTAAGGAAGTATATACTCATAAACCCTTCAAAATGATTTGTAAAGAAAATGAGAGTTATCCTAAGCATATCCCCCGGGACTGTCGTAACCAAGAGTGCAGCAAGGCCCGTTGTCGTGCACCAGTTCCCGTTCGAGTCTAGCTCAAAGCGGTGTTTTCGGGTTTTACCCCTAGGTACATCTGTGCCAGAGCCGCCTCTACCTGCTCGTATCCAGACATGGATGTATTGCTCGGAAAACTCACAAAATCTCTACAATACCAAAATTCTAGGAAGTTCTTCTATACTAATCCTCAAAGTTCATCTTAGGTCTACGTGCTCTAATCAGAGTTTATCTAAATCTAGCTTCCAAGGTTTGTACTAAACTTCCTCTGATACCAACTGTAACGCCCCGACCCCAGCTACCCAGAGTCGGTGCATTAATTACATAACATTGGCATGATCACAAGAAAGATCAAATCCCGAAAGACCGATTGGTTTAGTAGCCTTGGAAACACTAGATATATTCATAAAGTTTTACATTACATTTCAAAGTGAAAAACTATTACAACAACAAAGTCTTCATATCCACAGTATTAACCACTCATAATATCCCTGCAAGTCATTCATAATTTACTTCTTCACTACCTGGGAAAAATAAAACATAGAAAAGGGGTGAGCTCAAATGCCCAGTAAGGATAACAATATAGCGGAAACTTTCATAAATAAGAATAAACTTTTAAGGCAATGTATAACTAAAACCAAATCCTTTCAAACATGAACTTTAAACATGGTATGGCATAAATAAAATAAAATAATTCCATTTACTTGTTCACATGGATATTCTACTAATTGAATAATCACATGCAATATCAATAACCACTTTCATAATGTTGGAATGCATAATGCCAGACTATCATAACCACATAGCCAAGGCCTCGTGCCAAGACTACAAATAATATTTTGTCAAGGCCTTGTGCCAAGACACTAGTTTGTCTCATGAGACCTACCGATGCATCGAGGAGCTATAGCGGGCTCCACCCGTCACTTATTAAGTCCAATGCATTCCCATATGAAAAGGTTTAAACATAACATAAACATTCGTATTAAAACTAGCATACGAAATGTCAATAATTTCACCATAAACTGTGAATGATATAAAAATAGCACATCCATAGTCAAACATATCACAAAACCTTCAATACAATATAGAAGTTTTGTATCATAATAAATCAACTTCAAATAATCTTAAAATCCATCAAAGGATGTTGACATAGATGAAATCAAAATTCTTTTTAAAGAAATATCTCCTTTTATTTTGAAATCATTTAAGATCCATATAAAATAAAACATTTTCTTTGAAAATATTCTTATAAGCTTGTAAGGAAAGCTTTGAAGATTTTATAACGGCAGAAAATAACCGCACCCGCCGTATAAGTTAAAAAAACATTCTTACCTCAATTCTGTCGAAAAGGTTAAAAAGGACCTTGTTTTGAAAACGACAGAAAGATTCCTTTATAAACCTCTTATAAAAAGTCAAACAAGGGTATAAATGACTTTAACCCATATTATTGTAAATAGTAAAAATGTTTTGAAATACATTTCGAAGAAACATGGATGTGGATGATAACGAGATCCCAGTAGATTATTACGTATAAACAACCTCGGATAAAGAAGAGATTGTGAAATAACCCTTACCTTTTACTTTTCCTTGGTTGGGGTAGGTTAACCTCCTGTATAATGGTGAAATAATTGTTATTAAATTATACAAGAATCATATACATTAATATGATATCATATATGATCTTTTAACATTGCTTTATTAATAATATCTTAGTATTATCGTCGTTTCGGGTGATAATCGATTCGTTCTTCTTAAATGTTTGGTTACGTAAGAAATGTTTGTAATGGATAGATTATATCTTATTCATAATCAGAATGATATTAACATTATTTTTAACCCTAAAATGAGAATAAAACTTGAATGGATATGATGGAGAATGAATCTTATCGCGTTCGTGGAGACGGTAGTCCGTACATACGCACGAACGCTACTTCCATTTAATTTTCATTTTAAAAGAATCAAATCCAAATGATACATAGGTATATTACTATTAATGTATAATATAATATTTTATATATGTTACTTAAGTTCATTAACACCATCCTTTATACGTTCCATGTGTGGTATGAACGAGTCATATCATTTTAAGGGGGCGGTAGTCCGCACTTCCTCAAATGAAATTATCGTATGTATATACAACATGAAACGAATAATGGTATGAAATAAAATGGAATTACAGAAGCTTATATACAAAATATATATCATTAATATCATATTTAATTACAGTGCCATCATAATGGCCACCATGAGAGGTGGTAAGATGTATTTGAACAATCATCGTTTCGTGAGGCGTTAGTTTGCCATCCACAAAAACATTATGTTCATCATCCATTAGATGGCGTTGTGTGTATGTGTAGTGTGAATCATTCTTATAACAACATCCTAGTATATTGTGGATACTGGTGTTGTTACAAAAGAAAGGAAATAAAAAGAGTTTGGGGGTTGGAGAAGCAAAATAAATGAAAATAATTTAAGAGAAATCGTTACCTTTAATCTAGGTAACTCACTTTGGTTGGAACCAAAGGACTTCTTGAAATGCTTTCTGCCTAAGGGGAAGCTTCAAGGAGGAGGAGAGGGATGCGGGGAGCTTAGTTGGGCAGAGTTTGGACGAGCCAAGTGGCTTGAGAGGTGTGAGGAAAAGAGAAGGAGGAGTGCCCTTTTATAAGAGGGGTGAGGGGTACCTTTGGAAAAGCTAGAAATATTAATTTATAATAAATTCATATTCGGTTTCCAAAGGCTCCAAAGTTGACTATTCAAAGGATGAGGTGGGGATAGGTCGAAAACAACTCATCCAATAGAATTTAGACAGGTTTGGGTACTTATATTAACCTTATCTTTAAGTATTAACTCTAAGTTAATTAGTTTCACTTTTACAATGTCTCTTTGTATTTTTATATTATATGGTTAATAAACTTACCATATACATCCAAACGACCCCCAAGTGGTCCATTAATGATTAACCTATCATGATATAAGTCTCTTGGTCGAACCTTAGATTTTTAGGAATTTAATATCAATTAATAATATAATATTTGTTTTAAGAACTCTTTTATGTCAATTTTGACACTATTCATTAGTTGATTTTTGTGAAACTCATAACAGATTGATTACTTCAAACAAAGTCAATTAAATCAATCCTAATATATCTTATTATCCTAGAAAATTAGTTTAATTCATTAAAAGTTTCATATTATATTTATTTGGTTATTTATAATATCACTTATTTTAATTTTTCACTATTATATTAATTACTGCATCATCATTGAGTCATAAATAAAATAAATTATTTAATGTCTAAAAATTATAAATAAAATATTATTATGTAGGAAATCCTTTTAGCTTTCTAATTAATATTTATAATCGAAAATCCAACATGTATAACCTTATGTAAAAATTCTTCTTCAAAAAGATGTAAGCTTATGCCATTTTTGTATTCATTTTAACTTAATTAAAATAAAGTGTCATTATCACTCACAAGTAGATCCATGGGGTCCCCAAATAGACCCAAAGATGCCCATGGTCGACCATGTATCAACCAATAGGGTTAAGACACGTTTTAGGGTAATTTAGTATTATTATAATATTATTTTTGTAACCCTTATTTACCGGATTTACCCTTTAACTATGGTAAATAAAATATTTACCACAGTAACTATTCAAAATGTCTAAAAATAAAAGTTACCCATTTACACAATTTGAACATCCTGATTCCAAATATGGAATCCATTTTCCTAAATTCAAAACACAGAAGTGGCAGAAATTAATTTAAAATTAATTCCCGCTGTCAAAACAAAAAGCGTGTTTTTAAGAGATAATAACTATCAAAAGATTCACACTTGTTTATGTTCGGTTTAATTGTAAAATTATGTCCAATGACCAACATTATATTAAAATGTAAAAATATATTCTAAATATACTTTAAAACCACTAAAATTCATAATTTATCACTATTAATTATTTTTATTAAAAAAGTTGTTTTTAATTAAAATTTAGTAATTTTCACTATTCATCAAAATATGAAAGTTATCCGAAAAGTACCAAAATTTCACCATAGGCTAAATTCGATATTCCGAGTCCAAAAATGAAGTCCATTTTCAAATATATAATTTCAAAAATTAGGTATTACTATTCACAACAGCTAGTTTAATTAGTTGTGGTATGTGTTAGAACTCGAGGTTGCGTACAACACACGCTATCGCATTATTCAAAGGGAAACGTACCGTAGAAGCTTGGGGTGTTTCATTTTAAATTTTTGATGTCCCCATTTAGTCAAAAAGTTTAAAATATTGTATTTAAAAAGGTTTCACTATCAAAAGTTGATAAAAGTGCAATACTGAAAATGAATCTGCTCTTGCATTATGACTAAGAAACTCATAATATGGATTCTAAAATTATAAGGATTATATAAAGTTTAAAATTTAGTTAATACTATTCATGACCTCTTTTAATGGCTTTTTTTTGGTAAGTCATGCTGCAATTGAACTCAGTGTTGCGTGTAGTGCAAGTTATTGAATAACACACTATGAAATCTTGGGGTGTTACATACATTTCTTAACACAAAATTAAAATAACATAGAATTATCACTTATAGAGCAGGAAAACCATATTTCAATAATTTATAAGTATAGAAAAGATAAAATCATAAATGAGAATATAGAAATTAATATTCATTGATCCTACCATAAAAAATTTGTTTTGTAATTTAGTTTAGGAGAATCTTGAAGAAAAGATCTTAAATGTTCATTTTATGGTTGGTTGAAAGGGACCCTTAATAATATTCCACAATTTCCCCCACCCCAAAGGCTTTAATCTAGTCTTATCTAGTTAACATTTATGCCTTGTGTGAGAATATTCCATTTCTTTTAAATCCCTGATAAATTCATGTCAGTGTGATTCACTGTGAAAATTTTAGTGTTATTCCATGTATCCTTTTATTTAGTTTTTTATTGAAAAACAATAGGACCCATAAAATCCCTTTTGATATATACCTTTAAAATAAAGTTCAGTTGAGATGTGGACATATCAAGGGGATTTTCAACTTCTAGATTTTCCTTACAATTTATTCCATGATACAAACTGAGGGATCTAGTGATCATAGATCTACTGTTACCCAAGTAATTTTTATGCCTCTATTTATTTAATTTATAAAGTGCGAATCCCTCAGAATAAACGATAAGAATAATCAAATTTTTATTTTTAGAGTGATTAAAATTATCTACCTTATATTTAGTGGGTGATAAAGAGAGGTCTCATAATTTTTCTAACATATAATTTTTTTATATTGGTATAAAACCATAATGTTATTTTCACCCTATGGCCTATTGTATTTTGTTTTAGATTTAACTATTGTTGAGTAATTTTTTATAACAAATTAGATGTCACAAACAAACCTAAGATATTCATTAGTCGGATGCCTGAGCCAACACATGACATACCTAAGGGACTTTCTCAACAACCCTAGGTTGTTGAAAAATATGTAAAGAATCAAATAAGATCCAGTGGGAAAAACATCACCTATATAATAAATTTATGTAATATAAATTATACTAAAATTATAGCGTGGATCATCTTTTTGTATGATTTTCATACCAAATCCAATAAGTAGAGAAATATGAAAAATCACATGATATAAAATCAGTTTAAAAAAAATAGTCCCTCTGATTACCCAAATCTCCCACCATAGAAAAAAACCATATCTATTCTACTTCAAAACTCTACATATATAATGCCATACCAATTTCAAAAAATGAAATCATTAAGTGAATAAATATTTTAAACTTCTAAAAACTAAAAATAATACTAAAATACCTATCCATGATATGAAATTTGGTTTTAAGTTAATTTCTATCCAAATCCTAAGTAAATAACCCTCTTCGAGTGATCAAAATTGACTTGAAACATGAAAATGAAATTTATAATAGGTATGGGAATAAAAATTTTGAGTTGGACACCACCCACCTTGCGACATGGTTAATGTTTAATAAACGATACATTCTTAATCTCATATGAAAAATAAAAAAACAGTTTTTCCATTTCATAACAAAATATATCATATAACACTTATAAAATTTATTTTTTTTCTTTTAAAGGAAAAAAACCAATTAATGATGTTTTGTCAGACTACACTACTATTATTTAAAAACCTAATGTAAAAAACAGCTTTATTATCCAATTTATAAGAATCTATCTCTAAATTTTTTATCCTTTATAGAATTTGGAATAAACAACATAAATTTACAATTTATTAAATATATAAAGAAACACACATTAAAAATTTATAAAATAAAGGAGGTGCTATAAAAATAATAATTTCATAAACATGAACAATGGGGGTGCCCTAAGTCATATAAGGTTGGTGGGTGCCCTATTCCCTCATATCAATATGTAAACTAATGGTTAATCCAAGTGTGTTCATAACCATTAAGAAGGATGCATCTTAGACTAATAATACAGTGTATCCAATCAAATGACACCACCTCCAATAACACACTAAGGATAACATGCCTTGTCCAAGAGGTACAATATATCCCCTAAGATAAAACCTTTAAATTTATCTAATTTTTTATTTTTTAAAGTGGAATAAACATTATAGATACTCAACACTATTCTTATCCTTAGATATCCGGGTTCTCATGTGTTTTTTTCAAAATTATAAAACTTCACAATTCTTTAAAATGGGTCATTCATCAACCCATCACATGTAACATTTTTATCAATGAAATACATGAAACCATAAACCATTCTTTTTCTCAAATCAAGGGGAAAAATTTAAAACACCAAAGACACATCTAAAAAATCATCAAATCTATGACAAAATGAGTTTAAATAATCAAAACAAACATTATAAACATAGTAAAATAAAACAAATCAATATAATTAGGATTTTATATTTTACTTTATAAATCCATATAATAACATGTTTGAAAACTGAGTTTCAGTACCCAATTTAAATTCTTATTATTTCCACTTGTTATACCCATATACATTTACACACACACATATGTGTGTCTCCCATTGCAAAAATTCACATATTTTCATGTGAATTTGTTTATATGTGTACATATATATGTATAACCATGTATATATGTATAACCACTAAATATGTTAAAATTCATATGAATATATCTCATTATTATTCAAAACCCAATATTAAATAACTTAATTATTACTTGGAATATCAATTATTAACTAAAATTCCCAGAAAAAGGTAAAAATACAATTGAGAATTCACTTTTGAAAACAATGTATTTTTATAATCATATAATTCATTCCCAATGTCCGTTCAGTAAAATTTTCAAATTCAAGGCATGTATAGTTTAAAGAAAGTAGATTTAATTCAATATCTGAAATTGAAATACTCTTATCCTTCTTTCCAAGCTCAATTGAAATAAAATTTTACCTTTATAAATTCCCTAATTAATCAATAAATAATCATTCAATATGATGAACATTAATTTAAAATTTATGAAACCAAAGGTTCTAAAATTAATGATTAATGAATCGGTAAATCCTACTTAGAACTTACTACTTTGAATAAGTGATGGACAGAAACACCGTAAGAGGCCCTAAAAACATTAATAGGGAAGGAGGAACGTTAAAACAAAATCTATATATTAAAAATAGATCAAAAAAAAAATATACTAAACCCCACTTATGGTACAATGTATAACACACATAGTTAGTGAAAAGAATAGACTAGGAAGGGAAGAAGTTGAAGAAAGATGAAAATTGAAAAAATAGCCTATAACAATTGTTTGGAGGGATTCTAGTTGATTTCAAATTGGTATAGATCGATCGAAAAAGATTTGGGAAAACAAATATGATATAACTATACTATTGGTTTTCCTAAAATATTTTGGATAGGTAATGTGAAATAAAATATGCAGCTAAGATTTGAACCAACGACATCCATCTTATATGTCAAAGACCTAACCAATGTGATACAATTATGTTTTTAATATAATTGGATGTATATATATATTATTTATATATTGATTTATTTGTTGATATTTGAAAAAAAATCATAAAAAATAAAGGTACCAATAACAATGGTTTATAAAACCATTAGTATACGAGGTCTATACCAACTGTTTATTGAATTATTGGTATAGGTATGCCAATTTTTGGGACTTATGCCAACGCTTTTGAAAAACCTTTAGTATTGATTTTTTATAAAGAACACATAATCCAATGGTTTTGGAAACGCCATTTTTACAGTGTCCTTAATTGGATAATATACAAATGGTTTTGAAAAAACCATTGGTATAGGACCGTTGGTATAGGTCCAGTTTCAAATAATGGATAAAGAGGAGGAGAAAGCTAAAATGGAAGGATTTTCCATGAAATCCATATAATATAGAAGTCTAATGTAGGAGAGGTGTGTGTTAGGGAAATTAGTGTAGGAACACATTATGATCCAGTGATAGGGGGATAAGTGAGAAGCTAATTTTCGGTAAAAATAAGGGGATGATATAATTGGAATTTTTAGATTTGTAAAAACATTGTATGTTGCATGGTTTGATCATATTGTTTCCCAAACCAGTCACCAAATTTTCACCCTAGAATAGAAGTATTTGGGTACTAACATGGTATGATCACACAATAATGGAAATCCATGAACCAAATATGAATAATAGAACTATCAAATTAAAGATACATGTTTAGGAATTCCATTCAATTTCTAAAAACCATGTGGAACTTGTTCTCTTTTTTTGAAATATAAAAATAAAAAATTAAATGGGTTTCACCTAAAACAAAATGGAAAAATTAAAAAGTACAATAAATAGATAAAATGATTAAATAAATACAGGTCATGATGTGGTATAACTCCATACCATAAAACTTTATACCCCCATAAAGTCATTGAACTCCTGAAAACCTAAAATTAGAGCTCAAAACAATGGAAAAAACAATCCAAAAACTTCATCCAAAGAAGAATAGACATCCTCTACTAATAATATTCAAATTGCATCTAAATAAACGAAAATAACCCCATTCAATTATTTCTACAGTTCAATACTCACACCCCACTGTCTAAATAATATGATCAAGGAATGAAGACTAAGGTCGGTCCGCCCACTATTTATGAAATTAACATGGTGAATTAAGAAGGAAAATTCATTCTAAAAGTGACATATAACAAAATAAAAGGCCTTAAAAAATAGACTAAATGACCAACAATATAATACACATATATGATCTACCCAAACAAATATTATCTCTTTATAGAAAAAAATTGACAAGATCTCTGAGGAAAACACAAATATAGAATCACCCAAAAAAAGATCCAATAAAAGGACCATCCATCCAATCTTTGAGACTATACAAACATAAAATGAAAAGGGATAACAAATCAAACATGTGTTTTTTATATAAAAACACATGGGATATATCCGTGTATCAATGGAAAATGGTATACTTGGACTTAATTCCAATGAAACAACTTGCAGTGACCCCACAAAATTAAATTGACCTCAACCAGTGTGGAAAGTATACTTGTCCAACATCATTCCTTATCAAAAATGATTTTTACCATGTAAAAAAACCAAAAGAAACCTTATTTGAGCCATATACATAGAATTACTCATAATATGTATTCAAATAATTAGGTCCGAATCAAAAGATCATGTGATAAAATATAGAAAGTTAACCAGGATGAGACTTAAGAAACATACCAATCCAAAAACTTACCAAGACCGAACTGAATAAAAACTGCAAGAGATGATCTACTAGACCCAACAAATCTTGATAAATTTCATGGAGGAATACTTTAAATAATTGGAATAACATCAGAACATATCAATTAAATTAAAATAAAAATAACATTTCTCAAAAGCACGCCCATGCCTGAAAAAATATGTTAGAAGAAAAAACACAGTCATGACTAAAACAAATAAAACACATGAATGAATAAAAAACCTATCGTTTAAAAACTTTTAAATAAACATCTTAATTTTGAAATCTTAAAACATCCCTTTAAAACCTATTTTAAAGTCTTCATGATCTTCATTGAAACCATTTATAATTTTATAAAAACCAATTTAATTATAAATTTTTTTATAGTATGTGTAATGGTTTTAAACTAGTTTATTTTACTTAAAACCGAGTCGTTAAAAATAAATAACCAAAACAATAAATTTATATAGCAATGTTAGGTTAAAAAACCCCTAAAATAAATTAAAAGATGATTTATACACCTTAAATTATTTTTACAAGAATATCCCTATTGTAGAATCTTAAATCCTCATTTGAAAATCATTTTAGAATTCAATTTTCTCTTTAAATTAATATTTTATTCACTTTATACATAAAAGGAATTTTTTTATCCGATTAAACCACATCCCTAATTTAAAAGTATCTATTTAAAATAAATTTCCCATAACAAATTCCCTTTTTCATGTTTTAAAATTAATAACTATTTTACCTTTCTAAATCCCCCTAAAATTAAATTTCACAAACATAATATCGAAACCACATTCAAAATTTTAAGTACCATACACCTATTTTAAAGAAAACTAATTTTACTCCTTAAATCCAATTTTCATTAAACCAAAAAAATTTAAAACCCAACCAATAACATTAAAAAACACTATTTTTTCATTAGGTAATAATGGTTCTGAATTTTTTGGCCACATGTTTTTGTAAATTATGTACCAATCATGAATCCACCATTAAAAGCCATATTTTAATAGGTACTTGATATTTACACAATTTCATAGTCCATAAAATCTCATGAGGTGATTAATGGTAAAATAATGTATTCATCCATCTATCAAAATAAACTGATTAAAAAATACAGAATACTATATACACGAACCAATGTCTATAAGAAAAATAAAAAAGAAATCAAAAAAACAAAATATAAATATCATAATCCCATGTAAACTCTGGTTTCATCATTAGTGGTAGTGACACAGCACATACTCAAGACCTACGTATAGAGCCCCCATGATCATAATATAATATATATGAAATACCATATAATAAAGGGCACTACAAAACCTAGTCCCTCTTAATAACTATCGCCGAGATACCATTTTGCCGCAAAACAACCCTATCCATCTATCCTTTGGATGCCCGAGTCACCTCATGACATACCCGAGGAATGTTCCTGATCTCCCCAACATGATGAAATTATCCAAATTCACAAAATAACAGTTTTTGGGAATTATTTCACTAATAAAATAATTTAAATTACTTAAAATTATAATAAAATTTTGGCAAGACCTATTAATAAGTCAGATGTCTATTCCAAATAAAACAAGTTAAAAATTAAAACTAAAAAGATCATACAAAATAAATTTAAAACAATTTAGTTGCACATATCACAATAATATCCAAACATGGAGATAAAAACATTTTATTTACATCGAAACTCACCATACATAGTCTAACTTTAGTAACCATAATTGATATTAGGTGTTATGACCTGACCTCATTGGGCCATGAACCTAGTTATCTGACCCAATGAGTCTCCTATAATACCTTGGTTGTATTTTTAGCACACTACATGCTATTACCCACTATAGTCACTTACCATATTAATTAATGGTCCCATATACTAACGCATGTAATTTCATTGTTATTTTTCATCACTAAAAATTATCTATGAAACTTCTTTAGAAGTCACTAATACTAAAACTGCTATAGGATAAGTACCCTTAAATTTGGAGTTCTAATCATGTGGGATCCAAAAAATAAATATGAACCTTATTAAAAAGGGTAGTATCATTTAGTTTTTTATGTATCACGTTTCCAGGGGTGTTACATTCTCACCCCTTTAATTTATAACTCCCACATCATGAAAACCAAACATTATACCAAGGAATTTACTTTTTTCATCCCACCTGGTATTGTCAATGATACCATTTTTCATGACCCAAACACCATATTCCATGAGTCATGTCATATAACCCCATGGTTCTCCCATAATACCTTGGTTTCCTTCCTAGAACATCACATGAAATCTACCATCATAGAAACCTATCCTACTAATGACTATCCAACTAATCTGAAAAATTATCATTAAAAGTACTTTTTCCTCACTCATATGAACCCTGGTAATCTATTCATGAGGAAATAATATTAGATCCAAAACCTATCCTGAAGTGTAGAGGAACTTTCTGGGTTTGAGGTTTGGGGTCCATAATGAGGGTGATGTGTTCTTTAATTTGAGGAGGGGGGGGGGATAATGTAACAACCCTAGAAAAGTGATATTTAAAATATAAAATAGAAATAACCATGTAAACAAGGTGAACCTTTAGTTTCTTGAAAATTCATGATTTAAATTTAAAAGTTAATATATAATTTTTAGAGTAGCTTCTGAAGGGGTGGGTCTTGAGACATTTCACAAGGATTGTGTGATTAAAGGTAAATCAGGCCAAAAAACATGTGTTGTAATGTGGGAAAAATCAGTAGTCTGATAAGTGACCATGTGGTAATATATTACGGTGTTTTAGGAAGGAAACAAAGGTATTATAGGATACCCATTGGGATAGATGACCAGATTCATGGCCTAGAAAGATTGGGTCTTGAAAGAAGGAAATAATTAGTTGGAAAAAATAAAAAATACTAAAAAAAGTATATTGGAGTACATAAAATAGATATCCCATGTGACTTGAGGCTACTCTCTATCCAATATCACAATTAAAAATGCTCTAGGAGCAATAAAATTTGATCAGAGAAATGAAATTGATATGTATAAGACACATGGGAATAAATATTCCTAGTTGGTCACCACCCACCATTCCACATTCTGACCCTGTAATAAAAGATCAATTTTTATGCTCGTTTGAAAAATAAAAATAGAAAACAGGTTTTCAATTTCATAAGAAAATCCAATATCATATAAGATTAATAGAACTATTTCTTATTTTTAAAGGAAAACAATCACATATAAAATATATTATTATCCTACACCACTATCATTGAAAAACCTAATTTAAAAACCAATTTTTTAAGACATTTTATAAACATCCCATTATCAAATCTTTTTATCCTATCAAGAAGTAGTAAATGAAAAATCATAATTTAACAATTAATTAATTACATTAATTAACACAATTTAAAAATTTATAAAAGTAACAAGGTACTATAAAAATAATCAGTTTATAAGTATACACAATGGGGAAGCCTTGAGTCATATAATTTTAGTGGGAATCTTAGGTCCTCATATAAATTTTTCAGATAACAGTCAATCTACGTGTGATCACAACCACTAAGTATGTTGTGTCTTAGACTAGTGGAACTCTGTTTTCCATTCACTGAATCCTATCTCAGTCACATTCTAAGGAGTACATGACTTGGTATATTTGTTTAGTGTGTCCCATCCATATACCCTACATCATTTATCTAATTTTTTTAGTTAATATTGTGATGTAAACCAAAGAGATACTTTATTCTTGTATTTGACCTTAGATACTCTGGTTCCCATGTTATTTTTCTCAATTAAAATAGTTAAAATTTATTTATAAAGGGTCCATTAAAAAATACCATATGTATCTAGCTTATCAATTAAATACAAGCCTCTTTAAACATTTATTTTTCCCAATGAAAAGAAAAACAATTGAAATACCCAATATAAAAATACTAAATCATAAAATCTGTCACAAAATGTGTGTAAATAATAAAAAAATCATTAATAAATTATAAAAAAAGTAAATCATTACAACCTGTACTTTAAATGTTAATTTAGAAATAAATTTACCAACTCGTTTTAAAACCAATTTTGAGTACCCAATTTAAATTCTCATAATTTCCCATCTTTATAACAACATATATTTACAAACATATATATACATGCCTCTTATTTCACAAATTCACATGTTATCATATGAAAATATATATATAGACACACACACACACACACACACACACACACACAATCATGTATATGTGTATAACCACAAAATATATAAAATTTCATTTATAAACATCACATTTTTTTTCAGAATCAATCTTGAAGTACTACTTAATAAGATATGTAAATCTAATAAAGGAAAATATGAATTCACATTTAAAAACAATTTTTTTATAATCTGATAATTCATTGATAAGATACTTTTGATTAAATTTTTAAGAACATGTTTTCCTTGGTATAATGAATGAAGATTTAAATCAGTATAAAAAATAAAAATACTCTTTACATACATTTAAAACCCAATTGAAATATATTTTTACATTTAGGGATTCAATAAACAATCATAAAATTTTAATTAGGTATTGAAAACATCAATTTAATAGTTATTCAATCAATCATTTTTAAAATCAAGTGTGAAATATTGAGAAACCCTAATGGGAACTCATTGATTTCAATAACTGGCATCTAAATCCACCGAAGCAAGTTACAAAAAAATAGTAGGAATGAAAGGGGAATCTTGAACCAAAATAATCCAAATGAAAAACAAAGCCACAAGAAAATCAAACTAAAACCCCACCTAAGGTATATCTTGTATCAAGAAAATTAATGGGTGAAAATAGAGATGGAATGAAAAAAAAGAAGTTCGATAAAGACGAGGATAAACCAAACCTGGAATGATCCTCTGTGAAATTATAACAGGAGAGGAAAAAATGGACGGAATGTGAACTCAAGGTAGAGGGGGTTGGACTTATCTTGTGATATAAGGAGTGTGGGAGAGGAGTGATGCAATTTAAGGATAAGAATGAGGTAGATCATAATTCTATTATTTTGAAATTAAATAATTGGGTAATTTACATGGTTTTTTTGCAAGATTTACCAAAATGATTTCTAACCATTTCCTCCCTATAAGAAGAATATGAGAACTGGAAAAATTTGTCAAAACGCCTTGACAAACCATAAAAAACCATGAAAAAGTCATTATACAATTATAGATTCATGAACACGGTTTCTACATAGTTTTTAACAACAATTAACATCCCATGAAATTTTATTTAAATCTAAAAACAGTAATGTTTTAAATGGGTTAGACCTAAAAAACAATAGAAAAACATAAATGTACAATAAATTGTTAAAATGTAAAAATTGAATCAAGGTTGTGGGTGATATTCTACTTCAGAAAAATGTACTTTTACAATAAATTCCTTATCTATATAAATCTTTATCTCAATTTAAATACCAAAATTACCATATTGGATTCCAATATCTGAAACATAATAGATTATATATCCTACTAGCTTTTCAGACCTAGGCGGAATATGAGATACACCACTATTAAGACATATGTTATCCTATGGTATAAAAACTTATTAAACAATACTTCATTGAATGAAACTATAACACTCCTATATTTTAAAATATCACTATGTTCGAAAAAGCATATGAGACACAATACCTAGCTTAAACGGACCATAAATTATTATTATTTAAATGTTACAATTATAACCAAACTGTTAAATTAGGTGGTGTGAATATGAATAATCATATTAATATATATATATATATATAATTGTCCTACTAAATAAAAATGTAATTATTTATTCCTAGTAAATAATCTCTCAATTTTTCATGTCATTTTATTTTTCAAAAATACATTTTCTTTAAAAATGGGTTATTATTATTTTTTTGAGTGAATATTATAATTAATTTATGGAAATTTTAAAATTTTTATTTAAGTAAAATATATAATATTTTTTAAAACATTATATAAAAATTATCTTATAGTTAAATATAGAGAGTTTTATGAAATGATTGATTTTTCAATGAATAATCGAAAATATCATTTTTTTTGTACAATGTTAATTTATTTTCATTAAAAATTCCCATTATTATTTTAATTTGATACAAAAGTAACAAAAGTATTATTTATTTTTATAAAATTTAATAAATTACATTATAATAATAATTATACATACTTTATGTATAAGTTCATTTTGGGGCTAAAAACACAATTTTCCTAAAAACTACTTTTGGTTGTGTTTTATGAATTAATATTAAGATTTATTTATACCAATTTTATAAATATGATCGTGAATAGTTGAGAAAATATTTGGAAATATTATGTTCTATTTTTTTAAATAATTGTTTTTTATGTTTTGTCGTTATGAATAGTAACAGTAATAAATATTTTTCACATTGGTAAGGGTAAATCAATAAAATATTGCTAAAAATAATATGATAAAGACAAGAAGTTAATCAAAAATATTAATTTAATGTGTTTTATGAGTGATTTTATACTATAATTATTCCATATTTATGGTTTTGATAATTTTGTGCAGTTTTTTGAAAATGAATTATATTTTATTTTAAGTAATGAAAAATAGAAAATGACACTTTCTTGCCTGTAAATTTCTATTATATGGTCATATAGAAATAATAAATAGGTTGTTAACAAATATTGAAGTTAATTTTCATCAAAATTAATTTATTCTTATGATGGTAATTTTTTTTTTAAATTTTTATTGATGAAATAATTTCCTTAAATTCTTACACAACACTGACATAGTTCATGTGAAAATAGTAGAAAAATCAAGAAAACAATATTAAAAACCCTAAAATAGAATTTTTGGTGATTTATATCATTACAATATATATATATATATTATATAATATTAGTAATTTATTAAAATTATATTCTCTAATTCCATTATTATCGTGATGACTTTGAACTCAAATTAAATTAACAATTCCAAAAATGAAATTATTAATATTGTATAATAAAAAATATTTTAGTAAATGATTTAAAATTAAAAAACCAATATTTGTCCCATCTAATGTCATATGTTTTAAAATATCAACCACTTTCCATTTATGTAACAGTTTTCCTTTTATAGTAACTTTATTGACCTCTGAAGTGTAAAAACCATTCATATAGTGGTAATCGTCAAAAGTGTTAATGGGGGTTAAATAATGTGATAAGGGTGAAAAAGTCACCTTAAATTATCCAAAATTTATTTTATAAGATTATTTTGACTCATATCCATCCTATAATTTAAATATCTAATTTTTTCACTTGAACATTAATATTAATTTATATTAATTTAATACATTATGTAATTTCAGGAGTTTCCCTCCCCTCACTTATATAAGGGAACCTCATATCATAAATTAATCACAAATTTAAAGAAATCTATTTAACCCCAGAACTACAACAATATTATCCCTAAATACATACCCATTCCATATAAGTATTATTTTAGGTATAATACCAACCTTAGAGGGGTAAATACATACTGTAAAGATATTATCTGAAAAATATGTATAACTTTTCACTAGATGTTTTAATTTTATTATTTCTTCTAGATACATAAAACTATTCTAAAATTTTTGATAAAATAAAATAATCATATAAAATATATTTATATTTTATTATGTTAATCTCATACCTTTAATCAATATCCTTCAATAAAATATGAAATGAAACCATCATTTGTGTGTTTGGAGAATTACCACCTCATGAACAATTGCAATTCATTTTCTATCACAACATATTATGACTATTTATAATGAAGTATTTAATTTATATATATAAATTATATTAATAACATAATTATCAATATTTAAGGATAATATATCATCTATTTCTTTAACTTTCTATTTGTTGAAAAATGATTTTTTGTTAGTGCATATGTGTGGATTAACACCACAACAAAGAGATATGATTCATTTTTCATCACCATATCACATAGATGATATATATATATAAGGTCATTTATTTAGATAATATTATATATATTATATAATATTTTTTAAATAAAAAATAATACTTATCTTATTTCCCTCATGTATATTGAAAAATGGAAATGGTACCCATGTGTATGTATAACATACCATCTCCATGATTGTAACATAATTCATTTTTCATAAAAATATTTAATGGTTGGTTCTGAATGTATAATTTACTAATAAAAATGTTAATTATTTAATTATTATTATTCTTTAAATGACTTATAAATTACCCTTTTGAAAAAAATTCAACATACCAAAGTCAACTACAAACCAAACGTCCTCAAAACACATGATGTGGACATAACTGATTAAGTAAATAAACATGTCACTAAAAAATTAAAAAAATATATATTTAACATTATAAAAACAATAAAATGTTAAAAAATAAGTAAATAATTGATATAATTTTATTATATAGTTGATAAATAATGTACGTGACAAGTCAGACTCAAGGTAATGTATTTCTAGTCTCTATTTCATTTCTTTGATACATAGGATATTTTAAACACATATTTTATTTTATGTGGTGTTCAATAATAAATATAGATTTATTTAATCAGTAATTTTCTAAAATTTAAGTAATTTTTGAATCCTTTCAATGTTATTTCCTCCAATATTTCATTAGTTCAAAAGTTATCATGTTGCAAGGGACATTACATTATAAATCCTCTTTTAAAGTACCCCTTCCAACTATTTTTATTCCATTTCCACGTTATTTTAAAATTTTATTCCTATTTATTATTAAATAGTTTATAAATATAATTTTATTCCATATTTTAGTTTCATTAAAAATTTTTAAAAATTAATATTTTTAATGTTTTTCCATAAGGAGATCTTTTGACACTTTTTACCAAAATGTAAAAGAATATTTTTCTTTAACAAATACGACATGAATGGAGTTTACCACTGTAATGAATAATTTTTCCACTAAGAAAACCCTTTAAAAGATTACATGGTTATTTTCAAATGAAATAATTTCCAAAATATAATGGTAATTTTTCATTTCAAATAGTTTTAAAAAAATTGGTATTTCTCTGTATTTTTTTGTGAAAATGGAATTTGATTTTCTTATTTGGTGAAAAGTATTTTTCATGTTATTAATGATGAAAATATGAAAGATTATTATTATTTATTTATTCTTTGGTATATTAGAATTATAGATGTTGATAGGTGATCTCAACACATCTTATATGATAGGTGAACCTAAAACATCTTATACGACTAGGAGATTAATATAGCTCTCAAATGAATTGGGTAATATTTCTTATATTCAATGGTAAGTAAGAGGGAGTTAACCAGAGTGGTTTATATGGATTTATTGTGGATACTGTTATTTATGACACATGTTAGCTTGTGTTATATATATAATTCTCTAATATTCCTATGCTCTAATATTCCTAAAAAGGTTTCTATTTTATTTATATGGATTTTAAAGGATTTCTTTTAAAAAAAATTTACATGTGTTTATAACAGATTTTATATGGCTAATTACTGATCTGGAAAAGGTAAAATACATACGGGTTTTTAGGTTTTTTTTACTTGAAAAATGAATTTCTTAATTTTATTTTCCCTACTAATATTTTTATTTTTCTCATCTCACATTTTCAAATTATTTTCATAGGGCTTAAGTATGAGTAGAAAAGTTAATAAAGTCATATATCTAGAAATAGAATTTACTTTGAAAGAAGAAATGTGGTGAATATAAAAAACATAATTTATGTAGAAATTTGATACTGGGTGGAAGTGTCAACATTGAATGATTTTTTTCAATTATATAAAACTCCAAACAAAAAGGTATATGGTTATACAATTATTAAATATTTCAATTTTATTTTATATGTTTTGGATTGATAAAATTTATTCATTTTTATTAGTAAAAAATAATGAAATTTTAAGATTATGTTTTTATCATTGGATCATGGAGTACAGGTTTGATCCTTTTATATTTTGTATGATAAGATGTCTTGGATAACATTGGAGATGATTATTTCTTCCTTTGAGGTTGTCTTAAGAGTTATAAATACTATATTGGGTTTATAATGTCAAGTATGAATACAATTTCAACTTAATATACACCCTTTTTAAGGATTTATGTGTCGATATATTGAGGTGATTAATGATATTTCAATAGAAGTTTTATTGGGTCCAGGTATATGTATCTTTAAGAATAATGCGAAGGATTATTTTGGAAAAATGATATTACATTTTTGGGAATGTTATATGAAGGGTATGATATAACTTGTGACATTAAAACATTTTTTAAAAGATGAGGTTATTAACGTTAATTAGTATATATGGATAATTAATTATGGAATTATTTTATTTGAAATTTTTGTGTTATTATTGAATTATGGATATTAATTTATTATTTCTTAAAAAAAGGATTATTTATTTTTCATATTACCTTATCATGTTCTAACCATATTGGTTTTATTAAATATAGATGTAATTTTTTTTACCCATTTATATACCTAATTCTAAATAATAAGTTTATTATAGTGTGTTAGGAATTAAATATTCATACTCATTAATCAGAGTAAAAAATGTGATAAATTTGGAATCTTTTTGAAACACACATAAAAAGGGTGAAATCATGGAAACTGATTTTAATAAAATCATGTTAGTATCTTTTCGTATGTTCATAGTCTAGATTGTAAATATATTTCATAAATATAAAAAAACAATATTGAAACTAAATTTTTGTCATATTATATTCATTTCTGATGAATTGGTGGTCTTTTTCACACCACATATACTTATGGTTTGGTTCTCATTGTCTTCCTCATGAGCATACACTTTATTATGAAAAATTTTCTATTTTAATATCTATTCAAATTTTAACATTAATTTTTCCCCCTATTTCTATAATTTTAATTTTGAATAATGTTTTCTTATTTGGAAACCCAGTTATGTGTTATCACAGATGGCCTTTATATTTAGCTTTCATTTTTTCAAGGGTAAGTTTTATTTTTCCTTTTTAAGAAGAGTGTTTTGAAAAAAATTATATTTTTTATGTTAAAACTTTGATTACTGAGATTAAGTTCAATTTTTCAGGACACAATTTATTAAATTTTATAGAATTTAACACCTAAATATTTGAAAAGAACATTATGTTCGGTAGCGTATAGAATACGCAACCTCAAGGTTAAACAAATAACAAAAAAATTATTATTTAAATATTATATTTATAACATTTATGTTAAATTAATGGGTTTAAATATTATTAACCACATTAAATATAAATATATATAAAGGTCATACTTGATATAAATGTATATATTACTTCATAAAAAATAATAACTCAATTTTTAAAGACGTTTTATTATTCGAAAATATGTTTTTTTGAACTTTTTCTAAAGATTATTGGGAGAAAAATATTATAATTAATTTATAGAACAATAAAAAAAATTTATTTGATAAAAGTGATATCATTTCTTAAATAATCGTATCAAGATTATCTTATGGTGATTTTTTTTGGATTTTTAGGAGAAGATTGATTTTTTTCAATGAATAGAGAAACACCGATTTCTATAAAATTGAAATTTATTTTAATTAAAATGTATCATTATGATTTTATTTTTATATCAAATTAAAATAATAATTAGTTAATTTTATATAATTTAATTAATTTAATATTTATAATCATTACACCTGATTTTGGAATAATGTCATTTTTGTGCTCAAAAACCCATTTTTCTAAAAAGTTTTTTTCGATTCAATTTTTTAATTTTTTTAAAAATTTAATTACATAAATTACAATAATTTAATAGGAAAAAATTCAATAAATATTTGGAATCTGGTTGTTCAAATTTAGTAAATAATACTATTTAATTTTTAGTTATTATGAATAATAATCCTAGTAAATATTTGTAACATCAATAATAGTAAATTAAGTGATAAATGTTAAAAATAATATAATAATGGTAAAAACCCTAAAACATGAATTTAAAATATATTATGAATGGCTTTGACCATCGACATCGAATATTCTAATTTAGGGTAATTTTTTTCTTCTTTTATTTGAAAATGAACGATATATTATATTAAGTAACGAAAAATATAAATTGACACTCTCTTTCTTTTACATTTCACATATATTTTCACATAGTGATAAAAATAAATTTTGAATGAATATTAAAGGTTATTTTCAGAATAATTATTTTTTTATTATTTTATTATTTTTAATTTTTTTGATTAAAAAATTTAGGACAATATTTACTCAATGCTGACACAGTGCTTGTGTGGGAAGTAGAAAAAACCAAATAAATGATATTAAAAAATATTTAAGTAATTATTTTGGACATTTAATGTTTCCCAATAATATTATAGACATACATAACATATTCGGTTTCTGTTAAAATTATTTTTTTTAATTACATTTTTATCTTTGTTACATTAATATAAAATTAAATGAATAGTTCTAAGAATGACATTAAGAATATTTTATAATAATAATTTATTAAATAAAATAAAATTATTTATGATCATATATATATAAGTTAACTGGATATGGTTTAAAATATAAACCAAAATCTATTTAGTTTCTAATTATCGAGAAATATTAACTTTCGTGACCCTACTGTGTAAAATGTTGGATATCATGGTAATCATAAATATGATTATTGGGGGTGGGGGGGGGGTTAAAATAAAGTTATATGGGTGATAAATTCAACTAAAATAGTAAAAAAATTATATTATTAGAGTATTTAGACTCATAATAATTCTACATTTTAAATATATAGAATTAGTTTCCATTTTATATGAAAATTAATATATATTTATTTAATTATTTAATCAATTCATAGAGTGACCGGCTCACTTTAGTAGGGAACCTTCTATAATCTCTTCATTAATCAATTTTAGAAATCTATTTCAAAAATTAAAAACCTAAAACACTTAAAAATATCTATCCTTACATTATATAGGTATTAGTATTCGAATTATACCATCCTTTTAGTTCTGAAGGCATAATGAAATGTAGGTAGTGGGAAGAAGATGTGTAGCTTTTAACTGAATGTTTTGGATATATTTCTTATCTTACCTCATTCAAAAATATTATAACCATTTTGATATAATAAAATAAGTATATAACATATAATTAGATATAAATATGTTAATTCATTATCCTTTATCTATCCCCTTTATTCCATCCAATGTGAAATGAAACCATCGATCCTGTGTACAGTGGACTATCGCCTTGCAAACCAATATTATTCATTTTCTATCACAACATATTATGAATGTTTATAATTTTTAATTATATATATATATATATTATATTCATTATATTAATAACATTATTTTTAAGATATAATTAATTTTCCAACATTTTCATCCATTGAAAAATGATAACATTGTTCGGGCATATGTGTGGATTACCACGTCAATAATGTGATATTTTTTTAATAAACACATAACATGGATGGTTTATATACATGTATTTAATGATATAATGTTATAGTTATTATACAACCATAATTCTTAAAATATAAAACAATAAATCAATTATTCTTCTCATGTGTGTTGACAAATGGTAATATTACTCAAGTGTAGATACAACATACCATCCCCATGATTGAAACTTTATAAATTTTTCAAAAAAATATTTTATTATTCAATTTAATGTTATAATTTATGAATAAAAATTATAACAATTCAATTATTATTATTCTAGAAATTATGGGAGAATTTCCCTTTGACCAAAATTAACATGCTGATGTTAATTATGAATCGATAGACCTAGAAATACATAATGTGAACATAAACAATTATATAATTTAGTATATCATTTAAATAAATAAATGAAGTTGTTTAATTATAAATTAATAAACATAAAAACTGTTCTTAAATAAGTAAATAATTTAAATAATTTTAATATATAGGATATAAATAACATAAATGACAGGTAAGGGATTTATAGTTTCAATTACCTTTCAAGGAGACTTAAGATATATTAATATCATGTTTTCTTTTTTGTGGTGAATAAAATATCAAATGGATTTATTTTTTCATAAATTTATAAAAATTTTTTGGTTTAAAAATAATTTCCATGTTCTTTCATTCACATTTCATTGGATGAAAATTATCACATCTTAAAGGACATTCCTTTGAAAATCCTCTTTTTATGTTTCCCTTCACGACCTTTTTATTTTATGTACATATTATTTTATATTATTCTTCTTATTTATTCATTAATGGTTCATAAATTTTTTTTAATAATATTTCACTTTTTTTACAATGGTTTAAAAATTAATATTTTTACCGATTTTAGTACAGGTCCCTTTTTGACACATTTTTACCAGTGTAAAAGAATTTTTTTAACATATAAACCATGAAAAAATTTCCTACCATAATTAATTTTCAATGATTAGAATCTTATTTTACATGTTTATAGGGTGAATATGAAATAAAATCATTTCCATAATATTTTTTTAATTTTTTATATTTAGTATTTTTTGAAAGAAAGGGGTATTTATCAATATTTTTATATTAAAAATGGAAAGTGATTTTCTTAGGAGTTCAGAATAGTTTTTCAAGGGATTTATGTTGAGATTTTTTATTAGTTATTATTTTTGTTTATTTTTTGATTCTTTAGATTATAGTTGATGATAGGTTATCCCTATACAAATTTTATGATGAGTGAGCCTAATAAAACTCTCTAATGTATTAGGGAATTTTATTTATCTTGAATGGTAAGAAAGAAGGAGTTAACTGGGATAGTTTCTCCTATGGATTTAAATAATCCCTAGTTATTTATGAAACAAGAAAACATTGGTTTTGAATATGATTATCCGAAATATATAATCAATGTTTCCTAAAAGGGTTTATATTTTCATGATAAAGTTTTAAAGGTTTTCTTTTGGATAAAAGTATGGTATACACATGGATATGATTTATTTTATAATCTCAAGGAATAAATTGGAAATTTTAAACATTTTCATAGTTTCCATGTTTTCTATTAGACTAACTAATTTATTACATTTATGTCCCATGCGATGATTTTTTGTTTGATCATCAAAAAATTTCAAATTCTTTTTTCACATGGATTTATGATTAGTCGAAAAGTTAATAAATTCATATTTATAGGTATGTATGTTAACTTGAATGAATAAATTATGTCTTTATATAGACATTATTTTATTATAAAAATGATTATTGTGTGGATTTTTTCACTTTAAAATAGTTTTTACTAATTATCTATAACTTTAACCATAAATTTTATTTGGGTATGTAAGTGATCAAGGATTTTGGTTTGAGGTTATATGATTTGGATGGTTAAAAATAGGTCATGTTTATTTGTATAAAATAAAAATATATAAATATTATGGTTTTAGACATGAATTTTGGCTAATGAGTTTGAGGCTACTATAGACTCCAAATACTTAAGAAGACAAAATCCCACCCCCAACATATGTTCCTAGTCTTTTTGTGATTTGTCTTCAAATTAAAATTTGTTATTAAAGATGAGAAAAGTAGAGAACAATGATCAATGAGGACTAAAATGATGAATCTTGAGAGGTTCACCCCTTATAACATCAACACATCCTATTGGTAGAGATTCAAAGCTGGTAAAATACATACAAGAGCTCTCTAAGATTACCCAGGAAACCCAAAAATCAATAGCTTCGTTCCATTTACACCATGTTTGGAGAAGGGAAGTGTGATCATCTTTATGAGTCTTAAAATTTTGGATGAGATAAATAATAGAAAAGGTAATAATGATGTTTTGTAGTAGATAGAGAACAATTATCTTCGAGTCAGTCTCCAAAAATGATAAAAATATGTTCTTTTTACATCAAATTTATGGAACATCATGAATTGCACAAGCGTACACAATATGATAATCACATGGACCATAGGAATCAATGAAAGTGTAATAGAAATTTCAATATGAGTATTGAACAAGACCACCTCCATGCATATATATAGAGAAGCAAGATAAATCCACATTTTTCTTGAGTCAACTATGGGGATGGATCTAAGTAATCCATTTACCTTAGGACGAAACGCATTACATGGGGGAGGGTGAGAAACTATGTTGCATGAAGATCCCAAGTGAAGGGACATGATCCCACTACATAAGAAGAGGCACCATATCTAACACTATGAATATCGATCCGGCCACCATAGATCTTCTAGAAGGGACAAACCCCTCATGCTAGGCTTTGATCCTCGTATTATATATGTTTTAATATCCAAACACTATGAACAGAACCCCCACCATTTTTTGGGATAGTAAAAAAACACTACTAAACCATTAATAAATGAAGTCACCACCATTCAGGTCCAGATGAGCGAGATTAGTGAAGGAACCAAACACACTCTAAATAGACAACACCCATTCACCTTAAAAAAATATGCGATGAATGAACTCCCCATGCGGGTTCCCAAAATAGGTACACTTTTAGGAAAGCTTGAAACCCTTAAATTTGATCTGATCATCTAAGGGAAGAGATTGATTTCTAATTTACCACACAAGAAAATTATACATGGTAGCTAGATATTTAGTCTAATGGATTTAGCCCCATGCATTGTGGCTTGAGTTTCCATGCAATATAATGAATTCTCTAGTAGAAGATACCCTGAAAACATATAAATATGGATCCATATTCATGTGGTTAGTCAAAAAAATGATTTAATACTATTGGTTCTAAATAGTTTCAACAAATTAACAGTAGTTTATAAATTTTATGAAGGTAACATCTGAAATTCGACACCCCAAAAATTCAAGCTAGAAGATAGCCAAATTGTGACTCGATAAATTGTTCTCCCCATGACTAAGAATCCAAAGTGAATTATCCAAAATTAAAGGAATATGAAACTTAATTATAACGACCCATACTTTACATACATTGTTAATAATTAAAAATTGAAGCATACTTATTACAACATATAACAAAACCACAAAATGACCGTATAGGTATAGTGTATTTAGAAACTGGGAAACATAAACAACTGGTTCATAAAGAGTCTACACTGTCTCCCATTTATTTAATCATATCTATAGTCCCTTTTGGCATATCTTACTTAATAACCTTATTCCTGACCTGGGGAAAGAAAACATACAGAAGGGTGAGCTCAAATGCCCAGTAAGGGTAAACAAAAGAGATATCAATCACATCATAATCATAAGAACATAACTTTTGGAAATCGTAGCCTGTAAAAGAGAGCATAATTTCATAACATGGGACAAATCATAGTAGTGAAATGTAATCCCAATAATCATAAGATAAAAAATGAAACTTTGTGGCATACACATATAATCATAGAGAATCATATATTATTAGTCAATACTCATTGCCAAGACTATCTTAGTGGACAAAGTCCATTTCTGAACCGAGTCACCCTCGTTTCAGTCCTATTTCACTGAACCGGTATAAACAACCATTACACCTATGTCTATCTCATGAGATATAAAATCTCTAACCAATGAATTGGATGGAGATATAGTTCCCACCCATCTCATAATGATACCATTCTTATGTGTGCCACAAAATCATAAATCATACATCATTTCATAACCCATGTAATAAAAATGGGAATCTTAAACATCGTGACACCATAAAACAATTCATATAAGATAAAGGAATTCATAAAAATATAATTCCATCACAACATAATCAAATCAATGTAATAATAGGGATACAAACATAACCCTTTATTATCTTAGATGGAAAATAATTTTGATAAAACACTTGAACTCCATTCTTGAGGAAAATATCCTTTCTGCTTCAAAAACACTATTCCTTTCTAAACATGGCATACAATTATAAAGTAAAAGAAGTTTATTAAAAATAAACTTGAAAAATTGTAAAGGAAGCTTCTTGGAAATAATGTTTTAAAAATCCATTCATGCCGTATAAATTAAAAAACATTCTTCGTACTTTTGTCGGAAAAGTCAAAAAGTACCTCGTACGAAAAACGACAAAAGATTCCTTTCATATCTCTTACTAAAAACTCACCAAAGGGTAAAATTGGATATAAACTATTTTATAAGGATATAAATATTACATATTGATGAAACATGGATGTGGATGATAAAATACACCCCAGTAAATTCCAAAGTATAAACAATCTCGGATAAAAATGAGATTGTGATATTTCCCTTACCTTTGGTCCGAAATGCTTTGTACGTGTCCGAACCTCCTGTATAATGATTTAAATAATGTTATTGAATTATTAAATAATCATACTTATTTTTATGATATCATATATGGTCATATTCCTAGCTTCTTAGTAGTAATATTTCATTGCCATTTGTTATTCGGGTGTTTATAACTTTTTGTTCTTATGCGTGTTTTGTCGAATAAATTCTTATTCTTATCTTTAGGTTATAGATACCTCATTTCCAGAATGGTATTAGTTTAATATATATCATATTCATTCATTCAATTCATTTATATAATCATTATGTAATGAAGATCATGTAGAACGAGTCACATCACATCGTGGAGACGGTATTTTGTACGTACGCACGAGTGATGATATCGTTCCTATGATCGTGGAATTGTATTGGAGTGTATGTATACTATTTCAGAATCAGTATCACTTTATAATAGTCATATATAGTCATTATTTACACCATTATACCCATCCATGTAAGGTGGTGGTGTAAAATAGATTACACCACGGCGTAGAGACGGTGTTCCGTACGTACGCACGCGCGGTGATTTCTTTTTCCGTAGGATGGATAGATTGTGAAATAGGGTTGTTTCATACTTCTAATAACATATCAGTATATGAGTGATACTGATGTTATTAATTCATAATGAAACAACTAAAGAAGAAGAAGTGGAAGAAGAAATAAAGAAGAAAGAATCGGTAACGGACATTACCTATTCTTTGAAGTGCTTCTTTGAGACCTTCTTTTAGGGCACTAAAATTGGTTTTAAATAAGACCATGACCTCTAGGATGTCTCTAGGGAAGTTTATAGGAGGAATTGGTAGGGGTTGGCCGAGCATGAAGGCTCAAAGTGGTGTGAGCAAGAGGGTGAGGAGGTGCCCTTTTATAAGGGAGGAGAGGGGCTCCTTTGGAAAAAATAAAAATATTATTTTATTATAAAGTCATGTTCAGTTTTAAATAGCTCCAAATTGATTTATTTCGAAGCTAAGGTGGGGATGGGTCTAAATCCTCTCATCCAATATAATTTAGACAAGTTTAAGTTCCTATTTTAACCTTATCATTTAGATTTAACATTAAGTTAAATAATTTTACTTTTAATGTGTCTTCTTGTGTTCTTATACTATAAGGTTAATAAACTTACTATAAATATCCAAACGAACCCCAAGTTTTTTATTATTAATATATATAACCTTATCTAAGTCATTTGTCCGAACTATAGATTTTTAGGAATAAAATAACAATTACTAATATAATATTTGTTTTAAAAACTATTTTATTTCAATTTTGAAATTGGTTTTTCCAAAAATCATAACAGAATTATTAGTTCAAACAAAGTTAATTAAATAAATGATAACATGTCATATTAACCTAGAAAATTATTTGAATTCAGAAAAAGTCTCAAATTACATTTATTTGGGTATTTATAACATCAATTATGTCAATATTTCACTAATAAGATAATTATTGTATCATCGTTGTGTCATAAATATATTAAATTATACAATGTCTAAAAATTAAAAATAAAATACCATTATGTAGGAAATAGTTTTAGCTTTCTAATGAATATTTATAGTAGAATTGATCTTATGTATAACCCCATATTAAAAATGATTTACTTATTAAACATCGATTTTAACTATTTTAACCCTTATTTAAATAAATTAATAATAAATGTCCTAATCTAATCCAAGTGGGCCTAAATGGTCATATTTTATTCCTAAGGTTGTCTTTGATCGAATTAAACTTGTCCAATAGAATTAGGACATGTTTTAGGGTAATAATAATATCATTTTTACCCTTAATTAACCTATTTACTTTTAACCGTGGTAAATAAATGTAAAAAGTTACTATTCACCAAAAATTATTTTCATCTCATTGAACCACATTTTAGCCCTTGATATTAACCGTGTCTCTCGCATTTTATAAATTTCACTCACAGAAGCGGTAAAATTAAGGTTTATGAAAAATTTATTTTTTTTAACTACCAATTAGTGGTTTCACTATTCATCAAAAATTGAATGTTTTCAGAAAAATACCAAAATTTCACCCTAGGATAATTTCGGCTTTCCAAATCCAAAAATGAAGTCCATTTTGAAAAATAAAAACTATAAAATTTAAAAAAGTGGTTATTACTATTCATAACGGCTAGTTTTAATAATATTTTAATAACATATCGTTGTTTAGTGAAACTCGGTATTGCGTACGACGCAAGCTATCGAGGAAGGTCGCGATTGCGTGTAAAGAAAGCCAAGCTAATGTTGTGTGTAGTAAAAGATTTCTTTGATTATTTATATAACATAAAAACAAAATATTTCACATAAAAGTCTCAGGTGTTAAATTCTACCCCCCTTAAAATGAATTTCGCCCTCGAAATTCGGTACTTTGTAACAAACAGATGAGGATACCTCTCCCTCATCATATCCTCAAGCTCCCATGTAGCTTATTCTAATTTTTGGTTCCTCCATAAAACTTTAACCAATAGAGTGGTCTTGTTTCATAGGACTTTTTCGCTACGATCCAGAATCTCTATTGGTTGTTCTTCATAAGAAATATCTTGCTCCAGCGGTACAACTTCTGAGCTGAGTACATGTGAAGGATCAGGTATATACTTTCTCAGGAGAGATACATGGAAGACATCGTGAACTTGAGAGAGATTCGGTGGAAGTTCCAATCGGTAAGCTACCTTCCCAACACGATCCAGTATTTCCAAAGGACCGATATATCTAGGGCTCAACTTCCCCTTCTTTCCAAATATCATAACCCTCTTCCAGGGAGATATTCGTAAGAACACTTTATCACCCACTTCAAACTCTAGGTCTTTTCTTCGGTTGTCGGCATAACTTTTCTATCGACTCTGAGCTGCTCTTATGTGTTGTTGAATAGATCTGACCTTTTCTGCCATTTCATCAACGAGATCAGGTCCTAATAGCTTTCTTTCCCCAACTTCATCCCATCATGTTGGAGTCCTGCATTTCTTTCCATAGAGAGCTTCATAAGGAGCCATCTGAATACTGGAGTGAAAGATACTATTATAAGAAAATTCCACCAAAGGTAGGTGTTGATCCCAACCACATTTGAAATCCATAGATCAAGCTCTCAACATATCTTCTAGAGTTTGAATTGTTCTCTCAGACTGACCGTCTGTCTGAGGATGATAAGCAGTGCTAAAACTCAACTCTGTATCCAGAGTATGCTGAACACTTTGCCAGAACTTGGAGGTAAATCTCGGATCCCGATCAGATATAATAGAATATGGTACTCCATGCAATCTTACCACTTCCTTTACATATATCCTGGCAAGCTGATCCAGAGAGAAATCCTCTCTAATAGCAATGAATTGTGCAGACTTGGTAAGACCATCAACTATGACCCAAATAGCATTATTGCCTTTGGATGTTTTAGGAAGTCTTGCGACAAAGCCCATAGTGATGTTTTCCCATTTCCATACAGGTATGGGTAATGGTTGTAACAGCCCCTTAGACTTCTGTCTCTCAGCTTTAACTTGCTGACAAACCAAGCATCGAGAGACATATTCAGCAACATCCCTTTTCATGCCATCCCACCAGAAGTACTCTTTCAGGTCCCTATATATCTTCGTGCTTCCAGGATGAATAGAGAATGAAGAACTATGAGCCTCATCCAGCAGCTCCTTCTTTAATTCCGGGATGGGAGGAACACAAACCCGATTCTTGAACATTATTATCCCATCACAATCAAGGTTTAATTCAGGAACCATTATCACCTTCTTTTGTAACTTGACATCTTCTTTTTGTGCCTCTTTAATCTTCACATGTATAGATGGTTGATCATTCATTTGATAAAGATAAGATTTTTCCCCTTCCATTATAATTCCAAGATCCATCCTTTGTAAATCCATAAATATTGGATCTTTTGTGTTCCTCATCATGGATAAACTAGCATGGTCTTGTCGACATAATGCATCTGCCACCTTGTTCGCTTTCCCAGGGTCGTAATGGATTGAGCAGTCGTAATCCTTAATCAGCTCCAACCATCTTCTTTGGCGCATATTCAGCTCCTTTTGTGTGAAAATATACTTTAAACTTTTATGATCAGTATAAATATCAAACCTTTCACCATAAAGATAATGCCTCCAAATAATTAATGCAAAGATTACCGCACCTAACTCCAAATCATGTGTTGGGTAATTTTGCTCATGGATTTTCAACTGCCGTGAGGCATAAGCTATCACCATATCATTTTTCATAAGAACACACCCCAATCCCTTCTTGGATGCATCACTATAGATCCCAAACCTTTCTCCACTACAAGGCAGTGTGAGCACAGGTGCACTGGATAACCTTCTTTTCAACTCCTTGAAATTCTATTCACATTCCTCCGTCCAAACAAACTTAACTCCTTTCCGAGTCATCTTGGTGAGTGGATTAGATAATCGTGAAAAATATTTCACAAAACGTTGATAATATCCATCCAAACCAAGAAAACATCGGATCTCGGTTACTGTTGTTGGTCTCGACCATCTTTCGATAACCTCTGTTTTTGCTAGATCCACAGATATCCCCTCTTTTGAGATTATGTGACCCAAAAATGAAACTTTTTGAAGCCAAAATTCACACTTGGTAAATTTTTTAAAAAGCTTATCCTTTCTTAGGGTCTTCAATATAATTCTCAAGTAATCTTCATGTTCTTCCTTGCTCTTTGAATAGACAAGAATATCGTCTATAAAGACTACCACAAATTGATCAAGAGAGTCTCTAAAGACTCTATTAATCAGATCCATGAAGATAGCAGGGGCATTAGTAAGACAAAATGGCATCACTATAAATTCATAGTGTCCATACCTTGTACGGAAAGCCGTCTTTGGTATATCCTCCCTTTTGACCCTTAGTTGATGATACCCTGAACGAAGATCAATCTTGGAAAAGTATTGAGCTCCGCGTAGTTGGTCAAATAAGTCATCAATGCGTGGGAGAGGATTTTTGTTCTTGATAGTGATCTTGTTAAGTTCTCGATAATCAATGCAGAGTCTCATTGATCCATCTTTCTTCTTAACAAATAGAACAGGTGATCCCCAAGGTGACGCACTAGGGCATACGAATCCCTTATCAAGAATTTCTTGGAGTTGCTTCTTCAATTCCTGGAACTCAATTGGGGCCATTCTATAAGGTGTATTTGAAATAGGCAAAGCACCCGGTACGAGTTCTATTGAAAACTCAACTTCATGATTTGGTGGAAGACCCGGTAATTCCTCTGGAAATACATCATCAATCTCCCGTACAATGGGAATATTATTAATCGCGAGTTTCTCACCAACCATTTGAGATAAATAACCTTCATTTAGTGGAATCAATACCCATAAAATGGAAGAAATTTCCACTGGAAGGTTATGTTCATCCTTGCATCGATAGGCGATCATAGATTGATCTGGAATATGAAATGTGACTTCCCTTCTTTGGCAATTGATATGAGCTCCATCTAGAGAAATCCAATCCATGCCAAGAATCACATCAAATTCCAATCTAGGAAGGATCATAATATTTGCAGGAAGCACTTTCCCACAAACTTCAATCGGAGAAGAATTATAAACTTTTGATGCGACTGTTGTGCCATTAGGTGTTGTCACAGCTAACTCAACATCTAATTGTTGAGGTAATACGGTGATACCCTTAGAAAATTCTTCAGAAATAAAGGAGTGGGTGGATCCAGAATCAAATAAAACATTTGCTACTTTAGAGTGGATGGTAAGTGTACCTTTCACCACATCGTTATCATACTCCACATCACTGATAGATATTGCATGTTACTTTCCTTTGTCTTTAGCCTTAAGAGTTTGTTGACGTCGACCATCATCATCAACCCTTGGATTAGGGCATTTATTGGCATAATACCCCATCTCTTTGCACTTGAAACATTGAAGTGTAGTTGGTTCATTCTGTGTATCCCTTCCTTTGTTTGCATCATTAGACATCTTCTTCCCATCCTCGTGGCATTCAAATGCCCGATGACCTTCCTTTCCACATTTGAAACATTTACTTGTCCCTTTAAGACAACTCCCTCCATGTTTCTTTCCAAACTTTGAGCATAAGGGAAAGATCATCTTCTTTTCAGTGTGCTCTTTAGAATTTTCTTTGAATTCCATTTTCCTCTTCTTATCAAACCCATATTACTGATGGGTTACTCAATCTTTATCTCAAATTTTAGAGCACATCGAACGATTTCCTCGTAGCTATTGAAGTCCCTTATGGATAAGGCCCTTCGAAGACTTGGTTTTAATCCACTAAAGAATCGATCGATCTTACTCTCAGGGTGGATAATAATACCAGAAGCGTACCTTGCAAGTCTTGTAAAATTTGCTTCATAGGTACCAACAGATTCATCATCCTTTTGCTTCAGTTCAAGAAACTCTTTCTCCATCTTTGTTCAGAGAATACGAGGGACGTACTTATTGAAAAATAAGTTCTTGAACTCATCCCATTCCATGGACTCAATTTCATCCCTTTGCCTCGTATTCTTAATAAGATTCCACCATTTATCAGCATAACCTTCCAAACGATACACTACTAAGATGACTTTATCATGCCCAAAACATTGAAGAACTGAAAATATCTTTTCAGTAGTACTAATCCATTGTTCATCAACTAATGGATCAATAGACCCGCTGAAAGAAGGTGGAAGCTGTCTCATGAAGGATTCAACAGAATGTTTCTCCTTCCTTTGCTAGTTTGGATGTCCTACATGATTCATAGCTTGAGAAAGTTGTGTGGGCATGGCTACAAGATTTTGCATTACAGCTCCCATAACGTTTGGTTGCTCAGGGGGAAAATCATTGCATTTCTCGTCGCATTCCGCATTAACACGGTTCCTTCGGGTACCAGACATTGACTAAAACCAAGAAGAATAGTGTGAGCAACAATAATTATAATAGGAAAACCACATAATCAAGAATAAAATTTCACACTTAAGGTCTTATCCTAGGTTATTCATGGCCATTTCTAAAACACAAATATTGTGTTCTATGCTTAGACTTATCCTTAGGGTTCTTACTAAGGATTTCACATCCTAGTTTCCAAATGTTGACTATACCTTTCCTTTAATACCAACTATAACTACCCATACTTTACATACATTGTTAATACTTAAAAATTGAAGCATACTTATTACAACATATAACAAAACCACGAATGTAATGTATAGGTATAGTGTCTTTAGAACTGGGAAGCATAAACAACTGGTTCATAAAGCGTCTACACTGTCTCCCATTTATTTCATCATATCTATTGTCCCTTTTGGAATATCATACTTAATAACCTTCTTCCTGACCTGGGGAAAGAAAACATAAAAAATGGTGAGCTCAAATGCTCAGTATGGGTAAACAAAAGAAAAATCAATCACATCATATTCATAAGAACATAATTTTTGGAAATCTTAGCCTGCAAAAGAGAGCATAATTTCATAACATGGGATAAATCATAGTAGTGAAATGTAATCCCAATAATCATAACATAAAACATGAAACTTTGTGGCATACACACATAATCATAGAGAATCATATCTTATTAGTCAAGACTCATTTCCAAGACTATCTTAGTAGACAAAGTCCATTTCTGAACCGAGTCACCCTCGTTTCAATCCTATTTCACTGAACCGGTATAACCTACCATTCCATACATGTCTATCTAATGAGATATAAAATCTTTACCCAATGAATTGGAGGGAGATATATGTCCCACCCATCTCATAATGATACCATTCTTATGTGTTCCACAAAATCATAAATCATACATCATTTCATAACCCATGTAATAAAAATGGGAATCTTAAACATCGTGACATCATAAAACAATTCATATAAGATAAAAAAATTCATAAAAATATAATTCCATCACAACATAATCAAATAAATGTAATAATAGGGATAAAAAAAGAACCGTTTATTATCATAGATGGAAAATAATTTTGATAAAACACTTGAACTCCATTCTTGAGGAAAATATACTTTCTGCTTCAAAAACACTTTTCCTTTCTTAACATGTCGTACAATTATAAACTAAAAGAATTTGATTAAAAATAAACTTGAAAAATTGTAAAGGAAGCTTCTTGGAAATAATGTTTTAAAAATCCATTCATGCCGTATAACTTAAAAAAACATTCTTCATACTTTTGTCGGAAAAGTCAAAAAGTACCTCGTACGAAAAATGACAAAAGATTTCTTTCATATCTCTTACTAAAAACTCACCGAAGGGTAAAATTGGATATAAACTATTTTAGAAGGATATAAATATTACATATTGAGGAAACATGGATGTGGATGATAAAATACACCCCAGTAAATTCCAAAGTATAAACAATCTCGGATAAAAATGAGATTGTGATATTTTTCTTAACTTAGGTCCGATATGCTTTGTACGTGTCCGAACCTCCTATATATTGATTTAAATAATGTTATTGAATTATTAAATAATCATAATTTTTTTTATGATATCATATATGGTCATATTCTTAGCTTCTTAGTAGTAATATTTCATTGCTACTTGTTATTCGGGTGTTTATATCTTTTTGTTCTTATGCGTGTTTTGTCGAATAAATTCTTATTATTAACTTTAGGTTATAGATACCTCATTTCCAGAATGGTATTAGTGTAATATATATCATATTCATTCATTCAATTCATTTATATAATCATTATCAAAAGAAGATCATGTAGAACGAGTCGCATCACATCGTGGAGACGGTATTCCGTACATACGCACGAGTGATGATATCGTTCCTATGATCGTGGAATTGTATTGGAGTGTATGTATACTATTTCAGAATCAGTATCACTTTATAATAGTCATATATAGTCATTATTTACACCATTATACCCGTCCAAGTAAGGTGGTGGTGGAAAATAGATTACACCATGGCATGGAGATGGTATTCCGTACGTACGCACGCGCGGTGATTTCTTTTTCCGTAGGATGGATAGTTGGTGAAATAGGGTTGTTTCATACTTATAATAACATATCAGTATATGAATGATACTGATGTTATTACTTCATAATGAAACAACTAAAGAAGAAGAAGTGGAAGAAGAAATATATATGAAAGAATCGGTAACGGACATTACCTCTTCTTTGAAGTTCTTCTTTGAGACCTTCATTTAGGGCACTAAAATTGGTCTTTGAATAATACCAGGACCTCTAGGATGTCTCTAGGGAAGTGGAGAGGAGGAATTGTCAGGGGTTGACCGAGCTTGAATGCTCAACGTGGTGTGAGCGAGAGGGTGAGGAGGTTCCCTTTAATAAGGGAGGAGAGGGGCTCCTTTGGAAAAACTAAAAATATTATTTTATTATAAAGTCAATTTCAGTTTTAAATAGCTCAAAATTGATTTATTTCGAAGATAAGGTGGGGATGGGTCGAAATACTCTCATCCAATAGAATTTATACAAGTTTATGTTCCTATTTTAACCTTATTATTTAGATTTAACATTAAGTTAAATAATTTTACTTTTACCGTGTCTTCTTGTGTTCTTATACTATAAGGTTAATAAAATTACTATAAATATCCAAAAAAACCCCAAGTTGTTTATTATTAATATATATAACCTTATCTAAGTCATATTTCTGAACTATATATTTTTAGGAATAAAATAACAATTACTAATATAATATTTGTTTTAAAAACTATTTTATTTCAATTTAGAAATTGATTTTTTAGAAAATCATAACAGAATTATTAGTTCGAAAAATGTTAATTAAATAAATACTAACATGTCATATTAACGTAGAAAATTAGTTTAATTCATAAAAAGTATCAAATTACATTTATTTGGGTATTTATAACATCAATTATGTCAATATTTCACTAATAAGATAATTACTGCATCATCGTTGTGTCATAAATAAATTAAATTATTTAATTTCTAAAAATTACAAATAAAATACCATCATGTAGGAAATATTTTTAGCTTTCTAATTAATATTTATAGTCGAATTGATCTTATGTATAACCCCATATTAAAAATGATTTACTTATTGAACATCGATTTTAACTATTTTAACCCTTCTTTAAATAAATTAATAATAAATGTCCTAATCTAGTCCAAGTGGGCCTAAATGGTCATATTTTATTCGTAAGGTTGTTTTTGGTCTAATTACACTTGTCCAATAGAATTAGGACATGTGTTAGGGTAATAATAATATCATTTTTACCCTTAATTAACCTATTTACTTTTAACCGTGGTAAATAAATGTAAAAAGTTACTATTCACCAAAAATTACTTTCATCTCATTGAACGATATTTTAGTCCTTGATATTAACCGTGTCTCTCGGATTTTCTAAATTCCACTCACAGAAGCGGTAAAATTATGTTTTATGAAAAATTCAGTTTTTTTAACTACCACTTAGTGCTTTCACTATTCATCAAAAATTGAAAGTTTTCAGAAAAATTCCAAAATTTCACCCTAGGCTAATTTCGACGTTCCGAATCCAAAAATGAAGTCCATTTTGAAAAATAAAAACAATAAAATTTCAAAAATTTGTTATTACTATTCATAACGGCTAGTTTTAATAATATTTTAATAACATATCGTTGTTTAGTGAAACTCGGTATTGCATACGACGCAAGCTATCGAGGAAGGTCGCGATTGCGTGTAAAGAAAGCCAAGATAATGTTGTGTGTAGTAAAAGATTACTTTTTTGATTTATATAACATAATAACAAAATATTTCACATAAAATTCTCGGGTGTTACATTAATAGAATTCAAAAAACCAAGGATGTTACACCTCAGGTGTATCAAATCTATTCCATATTCTTTATTGACAAAGCTTTCCCAAAGAGTCTTACCTTCAGCTACATTATAATAAAACTTGGCGTAAAAACCATTCATCACACCCAAAACATATCTGATATTTATACCACCCTCATCCCAAGAGCTGGCCAACCATCCCCATGGGACCCAATGACATTAGCCATTGAAGTGAGAATATTAGATGAAAAACAACATAATATTATCAATATCATTGATCATTGAATTGAGAACATCTCATGCCGAGACTACATACATAGGAATAGAGGAAAAACATGGTTACCAATGTAATACATTCACCAAAGGATAGAAAACATTTCATACAATTAATAACAAGACTCAAAATTTAATTAACTAACTCCAGAAAATGATGAATTCAAATCTATCTAGAGGATATAATATCTCCCAGATACTCTATAGGAGAGGATTTCTTGTGATTATTTAGGTTGACATCTATCAATGTATCACATATTTTGAAGTAGGAAGAAAAGAGTTAGACAATACTTTTATCGCGATGGATTAAATTTACACTCCATTTGCAGTACTTCTATAAAATTTTATTGAATACCCGAATAAATTTCCTATTTAAAATCTTAAAATAAAACTATATTTTCCAAAAGAAAATTAATTCGAAATGCCAGTAAACATTCCCCTAGTAAAAAAAAGAATAGTTCCAATGAGAATTCTTTTCCTTAAGTACTCGCTGAAGGAGTCTTAGTCCAAAATAAAATTAATATAAGAGAGATGGTATGCTAGTCCCAACCCTTTAACAATATTCATGA
This sequence comes from Viscum album, assembly GCA_963277665.1. NCBI lineage: Eukaryota > Viridiplantae > Streptophyta > Magnoliopsida > Santalales > Viscaceae > Viscum > Viscum album. The sequence continues at coordinate 1,383,809,755 of OY728137.1, read as the reverse complement.
ATCCATATCTCATACCCATGAAAGATATGTCCACCCATATAGAGATGAAGATCTTGAACAAGATATCAAAAACCTAATGGAAGAATCCCATGTAAGTCATAAATCTAAAAATAATGTTTCATTAAAGCCTATTGTAGCATTTATACATGTTAGTTTTGAAGATAATGTAGGAACCCGTATCTTGTAAATTGATAACCTCAACCATTTCATGAGAAATAAAAATGGAACCATGAATGGGAGAAACTTTAATAAAACCATGATTCTCACCATAAGTCCTCTTATGATGAGGGGAAGACAACCTTTTTCTAAGAAAACTGACCAAGAGATTATACGTGAAATTGCACATACTGATGATTCGAAATTGATTAATATTCAAGGGATCCATAACCTTTGGTATCAAAACCAAAGAGGTGGAACAAGAAACCCAAGGAAGGACTTCTCTATGAAATAAATAGTTAATGTCTTTTATAAGATCCTCCTTCACTAGATTAAAAATAGCCACATAAAATACCATGGAGAACCATCTGGCTTAGGATAAATTTTTGGGTTCATATACATCACTATATCCCTTACCTCACTTTCAAGAAGAACACGATCAAGAATATTTTTATTCGGATCAAACACTACATATGGGATGACATCAAATATATCATCATGAAAACCTAGATAGCCATTCTACATGAATATATTATTATCAACAAGAATAGAATGAAGGTATTCCACTCCTATACCTTTAATAATAGGAGGATCATTAGTATAAGATTAGTCATCAATAAAACAATTAAGTTTAATATTATGACACTTATATTCAGATAATTCTTGGAAATACATTCTATTATGACCTCCCACTTTAATTCATGTGAACCTCGACTGGGCCTGATCCCCCCTTTCTTGATCCCACAATATCGCAGATTGTTCAACCTTCATACGTGTCTAAGATTTAGCAAGGAAATATTCCCATATTTCTTAATGCTGATCCTCAAGTAGATAAGTATCATTTGATATCAAATATAGATAATCCCACCATGAGGGATTTATATTATTCCATGTCTACAAATCCACTTTCAAGTGGTGATGTTTTTTCTGATACCCCATGCATGAGATGCCATTCATGGGATGATCCCATGAATATTTCATAATAAAAATGGTATTTATAAACATTTCATAAATTTAGTGAAATCATTTTATGATTTACATTCATTTTATTTAAGAAACACTTTATAAATCATTCGTTAAATTTTAAAAAAGTTATCTTATTTTAAAAATTAATCATACATAACATTGAACAATATGTCGTATATCACTTTCCATGGTATGGTAAATTATATATAATTTAATCACTATATTATATTGTTGTATGTATATCACTGAATAAAATATCCCTATATCACTTCCAATAGTTTAAAAATATATCATTATTGCATTGTAGTTACTAATAACCTTGCTAATTACATACAATGATATCTTTATATTCTTCTCAATGGTAAAACAAATAACATCACACCATTATGTGTTTTAACTTAAAAAATTCCTTGTTTTGAATGGTTGATAGTGATATCTATATTTAACCTCTAGAAATATTGACAAATAATGGTTCTAAACTGTATCATTGACATATATATATATATATTACTATAGTGATATAATGATTTTTTTTCAATAAGTGACCATACTATATAATGGGAAGATATATGTCATATTTTTGTTCATGATATGTGATAATTTGTATGGATTTAGACATATCATATTAAATGAAATAATATTAGTCTATCAAAGCATGTGATATCGATTGTTCATCATATTTTTATAATTTTATTAAAATTCATCCTCTAAACATTATGGATATAACTATGATATAAATATTTGATTTCAAAAAATATATTTTCTTCAAATAAAATAGAATAATTAAATAAACCCATGCGGTAAGGTTACCCATGAGTGGTTTGGGAGAAAGTAAATTGAAAATATAGAACATTCATTTGTTATCCAAACCCTTTAATATTGTATAAATGACCATAAAACATAAACCTTAAAAGGTATCCACTATTTGATTAAATTTCAAGATACTTTAAAATGATCTCTCTCAACCACATCGTATGCTTGTATACTAGGTTAATGAAATTGAAAAATGTATGAGTATTTTCCTTTTTGAATTTAGATACACCAAGAATCATATTCCCTTCATTATATTTCATTTTTTATAATAGGGATATATGTATCATACGGCACTCTAAGGGTCAAATAAAATATCAAAATATTTTAAACTATCAATACATTAATAATTTTAGAACATATATGATTTTACTCAAATATTATAAAATCTTATATGAATTTTTAACATCTAAAAATTCATATGGAACATTAAAATCCATTTTAAAATCATCGAGTAATGATAAAAAAACATTTCATAGCTTATATAGAGATTAAGTGGAAGTTGTGTGAAATCAAATCGTACATAATTTGGTGTTCTATATCATAAGAAAAAAGAAAATCATATCCCATAAAGAAGTTGAAAATTTATCATTGCAAATGATTTGATATTTTAGTGTGCCGACATATTTTATTTTATACCTAATTGAATTATAATATCATAAAAGTAAAAAATATTTATTTTAATACACTTATTTATTAATTTATGATAATTTTCATTGTTATTACATCTTACCAACTAATAATCCTAGGTGAACACCAATATTACTTACTCTAAACCAGAGAAAAGAATATTACACACAAGATGCATCATTTTTCTCAATTACCCCCACTATAATTAATTTACCTTATAATTATGTAGTTCCACAATGATATTAAGAGACACTATCAAAATGGGAAATTTTTTTTTACTAAAACATATCATAAGAAACACATTATAACTTACCATATGCAATTATATTATTTAAATGTTTTAAAATACTGGATCCACTCGACATCTATAGAAGTTTTCAACTTCTATTACAATGACATCACCTTAATTGAACAAATAGATCTCAATAAAACTTAGACAAAATATATTGATGTATGAAAAATATGTATCCAAAATTCCAAATTAAAAAAACCATAAATCAAAACAATATTAACAAAAATGATCCTAAATAATATTAAAATACTCGACGAGTGAATTTTATTGATAAAAGTACATTAAAAAAACATACTAATCCCTTATTCATGGTTAACCAAAACTATTAGTCTTTTTATGAGATCATAGGGGTAATATGTATGTATATATATTTTCCTTTAACTTATTTATATCCTATATTCAGATAATATTATTTATATACCAAATTTAAATAATAATTAAATTGGAATATTAAAAACCATTAACCTTAATACCATTAACCCTAAAACCATATTTGATACTATAAGAAAATAAAATCATATACTTGAGATATGAAACTTGGTCAATAATGATATTATGATGCCCCCCTCAATCCTAAATCCATAATTTCTAGAGTTAGTGAATAATGCTAAGGGTGTAAGTCACATATTTGGGACACATTATCATGTAAGTTACTTATAAATCTAAAAACCACCAAAAGAAATCCCAAATATATATATAAAAGACCACAAACATTAATAGACATAATAATATCAATGGAGGGATGTATTTTGGTAAAGAATAAAATATAAAATTACATGAATAATAATAATTATCCTCTATTAAACCATATATAACAACTTAAGGAACATTAGGGAAAATAAATTCTATATAACACTAACTAGTTCATTCCAGGTTCCAAAAATTTACCAAATCCCATACCCCACCCTAACAAATATGTCAAGACATGTACAAATAAATGTTTTAAGAAAAAACCAATAAAAACATGCATTCCTATAAGTGGTAGAATATTTACATAATTATATAATGATCTCAATTATATTAACATGAATAAAACATATTATGTGCATAAATTATATAATATGTAAATAAATTTATGAAATACAACACAAAAAATAGGGTAATAACCAAGCTTAGATCTAATTATAAATCTCTAAAATAAAACACTCACAAACCTCAAATACATATTAAAACATAGATAAATTTTATAAAATTCTCATAAAAAAGAACCATATATCACATTCTCTTAAGAGAACCATATGAATTAAAATTATTAGTATCGTTGCCCTTTCCACTCTAGTTATCATCCTCTTATTGGATGATACTCGTACCTACTAGTTATACTTTCCCAAAGAACACAACAACATTCGTTGAACCCAAACTAACTCATTGGGGAGGAATACACTCCCACTCAACTAGTGATCTCACCATTGAAAACCAATTCCTACAAGATAGTAACTCAGGAAAAAATTTCTTTCTTCCCAAACATACCAAATTAGATAGGTTGTAACCTAATAAACTCGCCCTCCTAGTGATCCCTATCACATTCTATATATCTACTTTTACCTACTTTTGATCACTTGTGGAGGTTTCACACTATAATAAATCTCCAAAATAATGAGAGTATTATTACCATCTCAAATAAAATGAATCACAAAACCCACATCTGAATATCATCAGTTTTAGAAATTATACATTTGGGATCAAACCATTTAACATAAATATAAATCCCTTTAAGAGAACTAGTCTAATAAATTTAGTATCACATAGCAAAGAATCATTAAAATTGTATCATCACATCATCAACATCAATATCATATCACTGTAACAAATTGACTGCCTCATTGAATATATATGAACTCATAATAAGAAAACATAATTACTATACATTAATTTTTACAATGAAATAACCATTGAAACTCATACTTTTTTATGTTTTCATGGGTATCCCAATATCGAATTTTTTCTATCATGGATCTTATGTTATTCCAATAGAAAAATCATATAACCTAATTAAGAAAATATTCTACCTCAATAAATCATAAATAGAAAATAAATGATATTATGTTATCTACATTACATATATTGGGAATCATCTATATGAAGTACCATAACATAAAGAAATATAAAATAAAAACAAAAAAAATTATATTAACTTCTATATTTCATTGAAAAATGATATATATATATATATTTAAAATTGTAAAAAACCATTTCTTTAACTCCTTCTATGTAAAATATAATTTACCTATTTTTTTGAGGATACACTGAGAAAAATAATTTATTAAAAGATAATTCTAAATGAAGTGAGTGATGTTTATATAGGAAAATTTATTTAATGTTATTTATATATATATATTAACCATAACAAATTCAATTCTACAATAATTGATGTGATATTAGTAAAATTTTAAATATAAATTCATGGGATTTAATTCATATATGAATTATGTATTTCTAATATACAACCTTTATAACTAAAATGTTGTTTACAACTATCCTTTTACTAGATCCCAAATGGGAATCCACTAAGATTACATTCATAGAATGGAAATACCCTAGAAATATTTACCATATAATAATCAATTGATAAGATATAAAAAATTGAAATATTAAACATTAAAACATGACAACAAAATATAATTATTCTATAATAGGATAAAATCAATATTTGAAGATAAAAACATAAAATTTGGAAAACATAATACCAAAACCTTATAAAAAACTCTATAATTACTCAATAATAACAACAAAAAGAAAAATAAAGTCATTATTTAACAAATGAATCATTAATAACCAACTTTTACGATATAATATGATAAATAACAATGATTATAATATATACTTTGATATAAAACAACCCTAATGAGATGACACCATTTACCAATGTTGATAAGATGATTTCCACCTCAATCCTCCTGCCAATTAGCTTGGGGTTGATGAATAACATTTATGGTTTTCAAAACCCAAATGGAATAAATTACCCTAAATTTAAAATGAAATGAAAACACCAACCCATGATCAATAAAGAATCATTGAAAAAATAATATTTTTAAATTTTATTATTAATTTTTTCCGACAACAATAAATAAATAAATAAAACTACCTATTGGGGAAAACCACTAACTCCAAACATGTTAATCAAACTTTATACAACCAATATACACCAATAGAATATGAATCAATAAAAAAATAACAAGACCTTACTTTCGACCTCAAAAATCAATATAACACCTCCTAAGAACTCAACCAATATTATCTTGTAACCCTATTTTTAAAATTATGCATATGTATAGTCTCATACTCAGTAGGTCATCACCAAATGATGAAAGACCTGGTCAATATCATATATGGATAATTATTAAATGATTAAAATCCCAACACATTATCATGATCCCATTACATAATACCATATAGGGGTTATCTATTTAACTATTTTGTTAGCAAACTATCTCTTTCCCATGTACTAATAATTATACTGCAGACATCCTCTCTCATTATATAAGTTAAGATATCATATTTTATTTTATTAGATTGTTTTATTGGTATAGTTCATATGATCAAATCAAAAACCACTTTACAAATAAAAAAGTAAAAAATAATAACATACATAGTCAAAATATATAAATCCCCCTGAAAAATAACACCAAAAAACAAGATCCTCATCCACAACAAAAATCACATCCCAAATAATAATGTATATAAACTATAACATATAACATTAAAATATTGGAAGGTCCCCTAAAAACTAACTCCAACAAACTAGTACTACATATATAATATTTCTTGTTCTTTTCATAACACATCTTTATAGCTCTACGACAATAATTATAACCAAGTAAAAAATATACATATTCAATCTATAAAAATAGTTGGGATTCTTATGGGGGATAAAAATATAATAATCAAATAATCCAATAAACTGGATGGATATTGGGTCACTAAATATGACACCACCCACAGTTTGTTTCACCATTATAATAAGATCAAAATATATGAAAATAACTCACACAATCAAAATTTTAAAATAAATCTACAACATACACCGTCATTTATTTCTATGTCATCATATTCGAAACCTTACTATTTATGTTATGATCTTTATTATGAAACAAGAAACATCATAATTTTATATCAACTCATAAATATCCCGAGGATAAGGAATTATTACAACATGGTTAAAAATTAATATCACATTCCATCATTAAAAATGTATCCAATAATAGAACCCTCTCGAAAAATCATCTTTAGTCAAACATGACTTATTCAGCTAGTGTCATTAATAATTGGTTATCATATCATGGTCATGTGGTAAAGCATTGGATAATCCCCAATCATAATTAATCTATATTTTTTAAACTACCCAAATATATAATCACTGATAAAAAATATGAATATTAGAAAATCCATTATCACATCAAAATGTAAAATTTGAGTTAAGAGTCTATGCCAAACCACCTCATACAGAAATTTTAAAACATCAATACTTTTAAACAATTATTTTCTATTTCATTTCTACACCACTTACATGATAAGTATACATAATGAATATGAAAAAATAAAAGTAACATATCATCAATCATTATATCTCATCAACCTATACATAAAAAATTTTATCTAATAACTTCATAAACCATAATTTTCACAAACAGTTCATTGTTAATCACATTAATAAATATAGTCATAATATTATCATATCATGATGATTCAATAATTGGTAAGAGTCCTTGTAATCATTATCATGATCTATGTTTCTACTATATGATCATTGTGCATCATAATAATCATAAAACTCATCTAATCTCCCAAGGGAACAAAAGATTCAAAAATTCATATAAAAATTTGATGATCATTGTAGAGAAAACTATTTAATAAATGGGTCCATTTTTATTTACATAAAAAAAATTTATAGGATTTTATCTTAGTATTTTTTGGATCAAAACAATAAATTTATGATTTATAATAAATTTAAATGGTAAAACATCCCTTAAATGCTCTTAATTTTCCTCAGAAACATTATTATAATGATATATCTATAAAAAGTGGGAATTTGTAAAAATATATAACTAAAACAAACACCATCCCAAAAATAATTTTTTTCTAAATATTATGTTAATTAATGTCTATATGGCAACACTAGAAGCTAAACCAAGTGTCACTGATATTTGATGGTGTGGTGTGTGGGTACCAGGTTCCTATATCCCAATCCTATCTTAATCAATTTCATTCCTCTATATTATTTTTATTTTGGTGTTTTTAATATAATTATCCTAATTATATCATGATATATTTATTATAAAACTAGTCTTATAAAATAGGTGCAACACCATGATTAAATGGGAGGTCAAAACCCCTTTATTTAACTCAAATGGCCATATGAATCCATCCTATTTATTTATTCATCATAATTATTTTTTATTCTTTTTATTATAAAAAATATAGGATGACATTATTTTTATTTTAGTGATATGGAGCACATTCCCATGTAATAGAAATTGAGGTTCAAATATTCACAATTATAGTGACCTAACCCCCATAATTCCTAGAGTGAGTGTACACTATCATTAAATTGGCTTGATTACAGAGAATAAAATCCCAAAGGACCAAATAGTTTAGTTGTCTCTGTAAACTAGATAAAAACATGAGTCTTTAAAAAAAATTAATACAGCAATTACAATTGTTTTTCTAAATAATATAGAGAATAACTCTAATCCATATTGAACATCCCTTTATATCTATCATAGTATGATTCTTGGATTCCTAGGTAATAGAATAAAATAAGAGGGAGATAAAATTATTAGTATGGGTAATGTATAGGGGAATCAATAATGAATCAATGAGAATAATAATTATGAAATGTAAAAAAACTAAACACACATATCATGTAATCAAATTACTGATAATTAAGTGAATAAAAACATGGAAATGAAATAACTGAAAACAAATTCCATTCAACTAACAAGATAAAGAAAAATAAATATGGAAAGGTAAGAAACTGAAACTCATGTCTCTAATTAGTGAAATAAAAACTAAATGTATCCATACATATGTTGAATCAAAATCTCATGGGTAAAAAATAAATAAACCTAAATTAGGGAAATGCTTAATTATTGGAAACCATCTTTCCTAGGTACATGGTAAGATTAACATAAATTCCTTTCAAAAAACTATTTAAAATATACTAGTTACGAACCCATCTAAGTCAGCTAGCAAACTGACTCATCCCATTTAACTATCGAAGTATCAATGGGTTATCTATAACTGGGAATGGCCTATGGCGTATCTATACAAAACATTCTTCATCCATCGAATAATCAATTAAACAATTCACCTTATCAAATATTCATAAGGAATTAACGATACATATTTTTCAACATTTCTTCAATTAAAAAAAAATTCAAAATAAACACCATATAAAAAATGTTTTATAGTTTAGGAAATGGACATATCCACAATAACTAATATGAATAATTAAGTGAAATATAATGTTTAATGATTATAAGAAAATTTAATATTTAAAAGGGACTAAAAGGAATAAGGGAAGTAAATTTCAATAAAAATTATTAGCCTAATAAATCCTTAACCATATTTTGGAAATATAAGGACAATGTCAACACAATGTATCCAAAGTGGTGTGAAAACAAAGGTTTGATGTCATTGATGAATAGAAATACTATAAATAAAATTCTTTTACAAATATTCTAAATGAAAATATCCTTTTGTTTGAAAAACGTTTTGAAAATAATTTATTTTAAAATTAATTTAAATTTTTTTTAATATGTATCTGTTTGAAAATGAAAATTAAGATTAAAATTAATGATGGTGGGTATGACTTTACATGCCATACGAGATAAAAATAAACATGCATTTTTTACACTAAAATTGTTAGAAAAATTCCTTCATTAAAAAAGAAAAAGGATATTCATTTTAAAACAAGAGTAAAAGATAAAAACAATATTTTTTTTACCGAATCATTTCTATTTTTTTAAGAAAACATGATTTCTATAATAAAATAGGTTCTTCTACTAATGTGAGAAATGATGTTGAGTTTTCTTAAAAAAATATTTTCTAAAACATTTTTAGTAGAAAAGAGTAAAAAGTTGTACTAATTCTTGAAAAGGTCATGAATAACCAAAGGATTGGAAAATGAAAGTTGTTATATAAACATGGTAATATAATTTTCTAGAATGGAAATACCATTGAAATATCATTAACTTTATTTTTGATGAAAATAATCTTTAAACATTTCAAATTATCTGATTCCACTTTGCAACATTTTAAATCATAAGCCTCATGAAATAATATAAATAAATAAAGGTTTTAAATACCACAAGGATATAATTATTAATCCTAAAATTTGTCAAAATGGGATTTGAATACACCACAAGAAAGGAGTATGTGGTTAATATGACAATTATCTCATAGATGAAAAAAGTGAGATGAAAATATCTTACCTTGTGTTTAATTTTGAGCAAACATCACTTAACATATTATATAATAAATATCTGTTAATTATGTACTTTATTTAGAAAATTTTTCATGTTTATCATTAATCTAATTTCACTTATTACCATGTTGTATATAACTACTTAAACAATTAAGTTAACATTAGTTGTTTTGACCAAATTCGGATTATGTGTCAAAAATAACATTGGTAGGACAACTACGGTCAAATGGGTCACTATATAACATCTAAATAATAATAATAATCTGGACCTAATTATTAAATTTATACATAAATTATACATTTGAAACCAATAATTAAATATTTTTATTCAAATGAATGAACATTACATTCCCGGAGAGGTGGGTTGTACATACACTTGAGTAACATTCCAATTTTTCAATGATCATTATTGAAAAAGGTAAGTAATACTATATCTTACAATAATGATAATTATATCATAAATACCATATTATTTAAACATATTTTCTTATATATAGAATTGTTGTGATGTAAAAGTAATCACATCGTGTTGAGGAGGTGGTAGTCCATACATCCACGAACGACATTATCACTTTTTTAAGAGTGTGAAAGGGTAATAAAGAAAATGATATATATTATATTTACAAAAAAGGTAATTATATAGTAAATATCATATATATGTGTTTTATTTCACAAATTTTTAATTAAAAACATCTTTTATATGTTCCATGTATAGTGTGAATGAATCACATCACTTTGATGGGGTAGTAGTGTACACTTCTAGAAACAATGTTATTGTATTTACAAAAAATAGAAAGTATAAGGGTATGTGTTATAAAAAACATAAATAATAATAAATACATAATAGATATCAAATATATCATACAGAAATTTATTTTCCATCCTAATTACCAAAATTTAAACCTGGTAAAGTAAAAATGATCAATCATAGTTTCATCAAGCGATATTTCATTGTACACATAAATGATATGTTCATTACCCATTAGATAGAGGTGTGAGTAAATGTGGGTTGAAAAAATTTCATAAAAAATATCAGTATATTTATTATACTGGTGTTGTTACATAATCATGTAATAATAATAATTTAACGAGTGTATAAAGAAATAATACAAGAGAGTTTATGGAAATAAGTTACCTCTTAATTAGGTGACTCATTTTGGTTTATACCGAAATGGATTCCTTGGAATGATTTATGCCCAAAGGAAGGATTATATGTTGATTTGAGGGATTTTGAGGAGTTATTTTTTAATCTATTGGTTGATACAATGTGGATTTAATTCCTTGAAAATATGGTAGAGGTGGTTGGGTTTTATTGGGGAAGAAAAAGACTCACTTGGAATTTTTGAAAACCAGTTAGGCGTACCAATATTTTTACCTAAAAAGAATTAAATAGTAGATATAACACATTAAAGGATGTCTTATAGACGAAATATGTCCATAAAATGGGTGTTTGACAAGTGGATAGGTCATTTTACACCATAAGTTTATGGTTTAGTCCCTTATTAAACATAATTTCCCCTTAATCATTAAAAATAATTTAAATTACATTCACTAATATTTTTGGTTAAAAACTATGTTAAACCAATAGAAAAATAATTATTATTGTAACTAAAATTAGGGAATTTTTTTTCCAAATTTAAAATACAAAAGTATCAGAAATTAATTTAAAATTAATCCTAGAGATGGGATGACAATACAGGGGTTTAAAGTAAAACATCCAAATGTTTGATGAGTTTTTATATCCACCTTCAAAGTGAAATTAAATACAATGAACTCAATTAGATTAAATTTCAATTAAATTATGTAATTAAACTTTTAAACCAATTTAAATTATAATTTAATGTAATAAAAAAATTAGATGAAAAAAGTAGTTTTGAATTAAATTTTAGTATTTTACTTTTTTAATTAAAAAAATGATCTACACATAAAAATACAAAAAAAATCACAATAAACAAATTTATATGTTTAAAATTTAAATATTAAGTTTATTTTAATAGATAAAATCTATTAAAGTGGTAAAATGTTTATTTAAAATAGGTTTTCCATTAAAAAGCGGTGAAAGTGCCCAAATTGAAATATAGGTTATTAGGTGTAATATTAATTTTGTTCTTATTTTAAACTTATAAAATATATTGGATGACAATTTTTTATTGAATATATAATATATATATCACATTAATAACACTAGATAATTTTGAATAATATATTTTATTTGGATGAACTACCTTCATGAGCATAAAAAATGTTTTTTATTAAAACATTCGCTTTATATGCAATTGGTTCTTATTTTCATTTCTAATTATTTTGTAATCAATAAATTAGTTTTATATTTGTGTAAAAAAAATATTTTCAATATTTAGTAACTCTTATTCATATCTACTAATTTAACCAAAGGTTATATCTTATTATATTAAATAATAATACTTTAATAATATATTATTGTTCAATAACACTTGGTCTTGCATGTGAAACAAGACATTGTAGAAACTCATTGTTGCATATGTCACATGATGAATCAGTATCATGTGAATTTCAAGCTATAAATTATATTTAGTTTCTCTAAATTTTTTAATATATTGTAAATTCTCAAGATATTATATTCTGTTATGCACTTGGTTTTGCGTGTAATATATGCTATCGAATATAATGTTCCTACTTTAGATTTTGAGGGAGTTACATTCTCCCCACTATAATTAAATATAATCCTTGTGATATAAACATGATCTTGGTATTATATTGACTGATATTTTCTATTTTTTAAATTCCACATCATGAGAAGGGTTTTTAAAACATCCTCCAGAAAAGAGTTAATAGGAAGTACCAAGGTAACATGGACAAACATATAACAAGGTATCAATATAAGAGAACTATAATGAACTGACGCTTGTGGACCTCAAACCAGACACTCAACCCAATCCATCACATATCCAAATGGCATCTTTGATCCCTAAGAGCTGGAGACATGAACTTGAGAACCGAACGAAAAAACTGAGGGAATAATTTCAACCAACCTGAACAGCCACATGGCATACAAATATGGAAAAGAATAAACCATAGAAGACTTAGAAAATATGTTTGCCCTAACTGTAAGAAAAATCGTGGAAAAATGACAAATGAAACAACATAAAAAAACTCCAAAAGAAAAGTCCTACTACAAGGGACTCAAAACCAACACATACTCCAATGACAAAACGGATGAAATCCAACCATCTCACCATCAGCTACCCATCCCAGCTGACATGAAACTTTCCCCCACACTATTATGCCTTGAATATCCCTGCACTGGAAGACAAATAGAGGTCTACACACCACCGAAGTAGTTCATAGGTTGTGTGATAAAATGCTCAGTAGGATCCCACCCATGTGTTACATAAAAAGTCATTATATAAAAAGTCATTTATGATAATTTTTTAAATAAAAAATTTCATGATAAGTAGTAAAGAAGTTTTTTAGAAAACATGGTAAACATTCTCTTTTTCACAATTCTAATCAAAATAATGTAAATCATTTTCCAAAGCATATTTCCATCTAATATTTCAAAAGCATCAACATGAATATATAGAAAAACTAAAAAATCCATGAAATATAAACTATAATAACTAGTATCACAACCCCATGTAAAACTATAGGTCTAGATAATAGTATACTCATACCAAAATAATAATGTTCCAAAAACCGATCCTAGAATAATGGGACTTGGAAGAAGAGATATACCCCATCAGTAAACCCCCCAAAATGTCAATGTCCATCCCTTATAATAATAATCCATGGAAATAGAGGAAATCCCCAAGAAAAACCTCTTTGATAATCACAATGAAATGGATGATAGCCTTAGGCTAGACCTTCCACCTAAGTACCCAAGGTAACCCATGTGCTATTTCTCACAAAATCATTTCAATGTCTTGAAAAACCTTTAAAATACATTTCAAAATCCATTTATCAAAGACAGGGAAAACCATTTTTCTTCTATTTTTTTCAACTCACACATATAATCATTCTAATTTCATAAATCAATTTGAAAAGAAAAACAAACAAGTTCATTATCATAGGCTAGAGATGAAACCACCTACCTCCAAGTTAAGGTCACACATGCCTATAATAGAATCCAAAACAATGAGTTAAAACCAACAACACCAATGGAGAAACTAGGATACATTCCATGAAAATATTGATTCAAAAATAAATACAAAAGGTTGTTGTAAGAGAGGAAAACCCCATACGTTGAAGAATGCCTCCCACCGTACCACAGCCAAAGATAAAAAAAGGCTTCTAGAATGAAATGTCACAACAGATATAGAAGAATATGACAAGAAGCATCCAACTTGGATCAGTGAAGCCGATAACAAAAGGATAAGGTGCTATCATGATCAATATTAATGATGAATCGGAGAGAACCCTTACCCCGAGCGAAGCACCGTAGAAGCAATGATGAAGCGGAGCAGATCAGATCAATCCAGATGATGAGATGCCTCTGAAAAATTCCTATGGAGAGATCTGGTCTGAGAGACAAGATATATAGAAGGAATAGATGAGAGAAACTAATAAATGTGTGAATTTAACCTTGAAAAGGCATGAGTCATAACATGTACCTCTTGGTTATGATGTGTAGTCCATGTTGGATATGTTATTCCAAAAAACCTGTAACCTCATTTTAAAAATCCTTTATTTAACCCCTACATGATGTGTACCTAATGTACACGATGGGGACCATCTCACAGCGTGACCTCTACATCATGACTTGAATCTGTCCCCATGTACATGACATGAACTTCAGTTACATGGATTTCACATCAGGTACAAGGTGTGTACTTTAAGTACACGACCTGAAACCTGCGGTAAACCCCAGAAAACTGTTTTTAAGGATCCTTAAACCAAATGGGACTTCGAAAAGGTGGGAAACTAACCCAATGATGCTAAATAGATTTCAAAAACTCCTCACCCTAATGACATTCCATCCTTAGGAAGTCATGTGGAAGATATATCATCTTGAAAGAGATGATGCCACTACTCCCTCATCAATGAATCACGTTCCCAAGTCTCATGAGAATCCGATCATTTTTTCCATATAACTCTGTCCAAAGAAATCAATGTCCACAACAATACTTTTGTCTGTGAGTCAATGATCTCAACTTTTTTCTCCAAAATAGAATCATCTAGCTCTAAAAACTTTCTTCTCAAAATAGAACATGAGAGGGGTAAGGGTGATACATTATAAGGTGAGATATGTAGAAAAAAATATTATTATATATCAACTGAGCTGACAATTCTAATCGATAAGAAAATTTCCCAAGACGTTTAGTGATCTCAAACAGTCCAATATATCTTATATCCAACATTCCCTATTTTCCATGTCTATGGTGTCCCACCTGAGAAGAAAATTTCAAGAAAACCCAGTCACCCAAGAAAAATTCCAAAGGATTATGCCACCGATTTTCATACAATTTTGGTCAACTATGGGAAATAACCAGATGTCAATGCACCTCCTGAATCATTGCTGATGTCCCTTGATCCAGAATTAGTCCAACCAAATCTACTTCACCCTCTTCTACCCAATTAAGTGGTGATCTCTATGGGTGATGATAAAACACTTCAAAAGGATCCATTCTGATTGATGACTGGTAACTGTTGTTGTAAAAAAACTCAACCAGTCCTAGATGACTATCCCACTATCCAAAGAAATTTAGGATGAATGCACAAAACATTTCATCTTGGATCTAAATTACAGGATCCATCTGTCCAACTATATATGGATGGTTAGATGTGCTCAAGTATAATTTTATAACCATTTCCTCTTGAAGAATCCTCCAGAACCTTGATGTAAACCTAGGATCCCTATTTGAAACAATGACTTAAGGACTCCCATGTAACCTCACGATCTTAAAAACATATAGCTTATATAGATCTTCATATTTAATGATTTATAGGATTATAATGAAGTGAAAAGGCTTATTCAACTGATCAGCAACCACCTAGATAACATTTTCCCCTTGAGGAATCCGTTGAAACCCAACATCCCAATCGATGGACACCTCATCCCAATTCCAAACAATCACCTGTAGAGGCCAAATCATACCATAAGGTTTCATGTTCTTTTACATTATATTTTGGCAAGTGTAATAGTGGACACATAATATGTGATGTCGCACTTCATGCCCGGCCTCCAGAACCATCTTCTCATGTCCAAATACATCTTTTGTAGCATCTGGATGAACGGACCATGAACATCTATGCTAATCAAAAAAGACTGAACTCCTCAAAGGTATTGGTATGATGACTCACTTATTGATGTTAATTATTCCATCTTGAGAATGTAATCAACCAGGAAATGTCTCCACACCCTAACGATTTTACTGAATCTCCTGAAACTCACCATCTTGTTGTTGAATTTTCAAGATAGAATACAAGAGAGATCATGACAACTAAACACTATTCAGAACCATAACTGAGATATCCACATGAGAACCAAAGTGAAATTGAGTGAAAATCCACATAATACACCATCCTTCCTTCAATTCCAAAACATCCTCTGATGGTACCATTATACATAGTGAGTCTATAATAACATTCCTTTTTTTGGGATATAGGCGATTTCGAAGTCAAACATCTAATGGTATTTTACCCATCATCTTTGTCTGAGATTCAATTAATTCTGGGAAAATATTTATCTTAAAATATTATGATTAGAGATAACTGTGAACTTCTCCCCAACGAGATAATTCCACCAAAATTTAAGCGCATGAATCACAACAAGATGTTCTAAATAATGAGTGGGGTAGTTCTTATAATGTAGTATGAGATGAAAAGATCTATAAGCTACCACATGATCATCATGAATTAGTACACATCCAAAAACAGCATCATATACATCACAAAACACTATGTACACCTTACCGGGATCAGGTAATATCAGAATAGGTTAAGATGTCCGAAGTCATTTTAGTTAATCAATGGAAGACTAACACATTTCATCCCATGAAACTTTCACTGCATTCTTTGTAAGGGCAGTCATAGGTGATACTAACTTAGATAAATCCTTGATGAAACATTATTCGTATCAATCAAGACCAAGTAAGTTTTTAATTTCAAAGAAATTTTTTGGTTACTTCAATGATAAAACAACTTTAACCTTCTCTGGATCAACTGGTAAGCCATGATCAGAAATTTTGTGCTCTACAAGTTTAACTTATTGAATCCTAAAACTACATTTTGAAATCATTCCATACAGACAGTGATTCCTCAAAATCTCCAGAACCAAACTCAAATAGTGCTCGTGCTAACTCTAAGAATTTTAATAAACCATAATATCATCCATGAAAACTACAACAAATGTGTCATTATATTATTGGAATCTCCAATTCATCAAGGATATAAAAATTTCCAGAGCATTAGTTAGACCAAAATGCATCAAAAGATATTTATAGTGGACATGCGTACTACTAAAGTCTTCTTAGGTATATCTAACTCCCAAAATCTATGTTGATGGTAACCCAACCGAAGATCGATCTTTGAAATTCACATTTATCTCTTCTAATAATCAATCAAATCATCCAAAAGTGTTAAATGATATTTTTTCTTAACCTGCACTCAGTTAAAATTCGGATATTCCAGACATAACCAAGTGAACCATCCACTTTCATGGAAAAGAGCAAAAAGGATTGCCAAGGAGAAACACTAGGGTGAACAAAAACATTATCTAACTAATTTTACAACTTAATCATGGGTTCTTTCAACTCCTCTCATTCCATAAAATATGAATTCATCAATATCATCTGAGTATCTCGAACCTGGTCAATCGTGAACCCGACCTCTCTCTCTAGAGGAAGACCAGAGAAGTCATCTGGGGAATCATTAGGAAAATATCGAACAAAAACAAGAAGATCCTCAATAGAAGAAACACCATCAGGATCAAAGGCAACAACAACCAACAAACTCCTATGATCTGAGCGGGATGGTCCCTCATGACAAGAAATCAGGTCCCACTCTCCCTCAAACACACAAGAGCTCCCATCGGTAGCAAGAAACAAAATGTGTGAATGATAACAATCGAAATCATCTTGATGAATGAATATAAAATCCATATTGATGATGATGACAAACAAATCCAGATCAAGAATGATAAAATCCCAGATGAAATCTGTGTTAGTTATTATGAACGAAGTAGAAGGACACATGAGTCCCTACTCTTTACTATTACCAAGAAGTGTCGCTAACACCATTGTAAAGGTCACAATTTACGTTAGAAATTTAAGCATATCAACAAAATGTGCAGATATAAACTAGTGGGATGCTTCAGTTCCAAACAAGACAGTAGCTACTGAATCTGCAATAAGGAGCAAACCTCTCACAATCACTGGACCTGCATTAAATTACATTGGTCACTAACCTACTACTTGTAAATTCTTCACTCATAAGGCATGTGGCTAGATCCCTATAGTCATTGAAGCTTCTCATTTCACTACAGTATCATTTGGAGCTGATGAACCTTGACCATAATGTGTTGTATTCATAGCCTGATAGAAACGATCTAGATGACCAACATGTCCACAGTTGTTGCACATTTTCATGGGCATAAGACAAGAATGTCTTGTGTGACCTCCCTTTCCACATTGGTAGCAATTCATAAGAACAATTCAAGCTATAATAGAAGGTTCATAGGAGTATCATTACTGAGACCCACCTCCACCACTTTTGCGATGGACTTGGCACTTCCTATTTTACCCATGGATTCCACTAAAGCTGTCACCAGTTGGAAGCTAAGAGGCTATATCACTTACAATTCTTTCCATGTCCATACCTATCATCATTTCTCATTCCACTGTCTTTTCATAGGTACAAAACTTCTACATGAAAACCTATGATCTGAAGTCCATTGAAAAAACCAATAGGTACTTTTGCGCCTTTATATAGTCAATCAATACCACATCTAGATAAAAACAGAAAAGTTCAGGAAAACATTTGGTGTAGGGTGACACCGAACGCTCTCCCATATACAATTGTAGGAACTCTAGAGATTTTTCCATCTTTAGAAACTCTATACAAAACTAATGAATGAATAGGGTTTTTAAACCCTTCCAATCCAAGCCCACATGTCTGTATGCCTTGACAATAGAGTCCCACCAATGCTTTCTGGAACCCTTGAGTCTGAACACTGCATAATTCACACTGATATTCTCATATGTCTCTAGGAAGTCAAATATTTGATCGATCCTATAATACAAATCCTCTACAACTTTAGGTTTAGTCATCCCTTTAAAAGACAGTGGCTTCTCAAGCAAGAACTCTCGCGATTGATCTCTTTCTATTCCATCTCTAATTTGAAATTCAAACACTGCATTCTGAACTCGCGGAACATCCTAACCGACAATATATACACCCCATTTGATAGAATCAATGAAATTTTTATTCATATGTGAATTCCTTTGAGGAGAATCATATGTACCCTTCTGAGGAACCTATAGAAGATGTCTTAGAGGAATACTACTACATACCAAAAAATAATAATGATCAGAAATAGTACAAATATTAGTTCAAACACAAAAACAATAAGTAAAAAAATCAGATTTTAAATGAAAAAACCAACACTAGAGACACATATCCTGAAATCCCATGGTAAATTGAGTCTCATTATGACAATAGATGGACAAGAAAAAATCACAACATACATATCAAGTACCGAAAATCTAATCTCCATACTAATTAACATCCCAAGATGAGATTCTTGAGGACGGACCTCCTCTAATAAAAAATTATAATTAACTGACCCAGTTTTCCCTAAAATCCTACACCTAACTCGATCCATCACATACCAAAGTCCATTCCTGATCTCCATGGGCTAGAGATAAGAACCTGGGCATCAAATGAAAAAACCGAGAGAACGATTTTTCCCAACATGAACATCGACATAGAATACAGTTATTGAAAAGAAGAAACCACAAAACACTGAAAAATATATATTCCATAACTGTCAGGAAAATAAAAGAAACATAAAAACTGAAATAGCAGCTAAAAACTGTAAAAAGACAAGTATAGATGGAAGGGTCTCCAAACAAAAAACTACTCCAATGATGGCATGGATGATCTCCAACCATATAACCATCAGCTACCAATCCCATATGACATGGACCACTATGACTCATTATATTGCATTCGATTTCCCTACACTAGAAGAAAAAGAATGTTCTATGTACCACCGAAGTATTGCACACGGTGTTAGCTAAAAGTCTTAGTAGTATCCCACCCAGGTGATCCATAAAAAGTATCTATATAAAAAATCGTGTATGCTCATTTTTTAAATAAAACTTTTCTTGATAAATAGAAAAGTAGTTTTATAGAAAAAAGGACAACATACCCCTTTTCAAAGTACTAAAAAAATGAAGTTATATCATTTTCCATAGCATATTTCCAGATCATATTTTACAATAATCAACATTAATATTAAGGCTAACTTAGAAAGCCAAGAAATATAAACCAGAAGCACACGTATCACAACACCATCGAACACTATAGGTTCAAGAAACCAACTAATCATACCAAAATAATCAAGTTCCCAAAAATGATCCTTGAACAATGGGCCTAGGAAGTAGAGGAATACCTCATGGGTAAACCCACAAAAATTTCAATATTAGGCCTAGAAAACAGAGGAAATTCATAAGAAAAACTTCCTTGATAATCACCATGTAATGGACGATGGCCTCAAGCTAATACTTCCACCAAAGCACCATAGGTAACCCATATACTGTTGCACAAAATCATTTTAATGTATTGGAAACCATTCAAAAACATTTCACAATACATTTGTCAATGCTAGGGAAAACCCATTTTTCATTCAAAATCAATTTTCAACTACTAAAAAAAATCATTCCAATTTCATAAATCAATTTATAATGTAATTTTCAAAGAAAAAAAAGGTTCATTATCATAGGATAGAGATGTAACCACTTACTTCAATGTTCAAGTATCACATTCCTGCAACGGAATCCAAAACCAATAACGAATCCTAATAAAAATAACAGAGACCCCAGGACCCAATCTATGGAAATATTGATTCAAACATAATCACAAAAGGTTGGCGGAAGAGGGAAAAGCCTCATACCTCAAAGAAGGACACCCACCATACCACAACCAATGATGGAGAAAGGCATATGGAACAAGATCATACAACAAATCAGGAAGAAGAAGACAAGAAACATCCTACATGGATTAGTAGATCCAATAATGCATGGATATGGAGATGTCATGATCAATTACATGGATGAATTTGAGAGAACACTTACCCTGAGAGATGGAACATAGAAACAATGATGAAATGGAGTGGATCAGATCAATTCAGAATATGAGATGCCTCTAAAAATTTACTAGGGAGAGATCTAGTCCCATAGCTAAGTGATATGGATGGAATAGATGAGAAAAACCGCTAAACACGTGAATTTAACATGGGAACGGGCCAAGTCACGAGGTGTACCTCTTGGTTACAACGTGTATTCCATGTTGTATAAGTTACACCAAAAACCCCACCACCTCAGATTAAAAATAATATATTTAACCCTTACACGATGTGTACCTCAAGTACTTGATGTGTAGCAGATCACGACCTGAACCCCACATCATGAATTGAATCTGTCCCCAAATACACGACCTGTAATTCTAGTACACATCGTGTACTTCAGGTACACAACCTAAAACCTACATTAAAACCCAGAAAACTATTTTTTGGATTCGTAATCAAAAGGGGACTTAGAAAATGTGGAAAAATATCCTGATCATTGTAATAGGATGTTAGAAAAAAAATTAGTGTAATGTAGATATATATATATATATATATATATATATAGAGGGAAAAAATCAAAATTATATAGGTATTTATTAAGTTCATCTATAAAAAATGTGAATGATAAATGGAAAGATGAGGGCCTCAATGCCTTAAATCTACGACGATTTTGAATTCCATCGGTTAAAAAAATTAAGGTATTAGGAAAAATTTTTATTTCAAAGTAATCATCCTAATATTGAGTACGTCTTTTACTTCCAATGAATATAAATAAATATATTTAATATATATATTTCAATAAAAAAATTTCATCCCTTTTTGGGATTCCATCATTTTCCCAATTCATCAAAAATTTTATTTTGATGTCTAAAGAACTAAAATACTCTTCTAAAATATCTTAAGGCCCATAAAAGAGTTAAAATATTTTACTTTTTCCTATAACTACTATATAAAGACTACATGGTTAAGTCATTAATATCAAAACCTAAAAAGACACAGTACAATTTGTTCATTAATATTTATTCATAATAAAATAAAAAAATAAAAAATTAACTATGACATTATCTAGGTCAGTGGTCAGTATGAAACCCTTATCATCCTTTGGTCATGGGTTAAAGACTTGCGACCTTTCCATAATTGATTGGTTGTCACCCAAAATATTGGTTATCCATTTCAAAAACCAAATTAATATAATATCTAAAATATATATGATGGAAATACATGAAATAAGGTTAATCCCTAAATAGCTATTTTAACTAAGGTTTTTGATACAACCCAAAAATATAAATGCGACCTCCATTTATTTCCCCATAGGTCTTTAGACTAAGGTTTAACCAAGGTAAATCATTTTAATTATAGATTAAAATCTTGTATAATGGGTTTTAATGAAAATGGGAATTATCCTAATAGTATACCACATGAGATTCAAACCATGTGCACCGTAAAGCTGGTTTCTGTGTACCAGGTTACGCCCAGTCAGGCCCGACACACCATGTTGGTGTTATTACTCCTAGGTACATCTATGCTCATACAACATAAATTTTTAGTATCCAAATATTAATTTCTTTATATGAAAACCACAGTCTCTAAAAAACAAAAATTTATGATTTTATTCTATAATTATCCTCAAAATCTAAATTTGGGTTATGTTCTCTAATCTATGTTTTCAAAAAACTAGTTCCCTATGTTTCTAATAAATTTCCTTTGATACCAACTGTATCTACCCAACCATAGACATCCCAAGGTCATTTTATACGAACATCACATTAACATGATTAAAAGGAATCAAATCCTGAATAAACATAGAGTTTAGTATTTTTGGTAAACTGAATACATACATGAGTCTTTTATTAAAAATGAATACGATAATTATAACAATTTTTTTTTCTAAACATCTTCGAGGAAAACTCTAATCCATGTTGTATATATCTATTTATACTTCATAGTATGATACTTGGATTCATGGGTAATGGAAACAAAATAAGGGTGATCTTAAATGCACAATATGGGTAAAGTAGAGAAGAATAAATAACGAATCAATGAGAATAATAATTATGGCATGAAAAATAATTTATAACATATACCATATAATTAAAAAACATAGAAGGAAGTGCATAAAAAATATATAAATGGAACAACTAGAAACACAAGCCATTAAAATAACTTGATAATATAAGTTAAATATAGTCGAGTTTGAAATTGAAACAAATTAAATATAATCAATGAAATAAATATTATAAGTTTTTTTATGTATATTGATTCAATGTCACACAAATGAATAATTACTGAAACTAAATAATGTAAATTATTAATTATTGGATTCATTGTTTCCTAGAAAAATGATAACTTTACCATCAAGACATTTCAGATGTTAGTTTGAAACATACTATGTAAAACCCCATCCAAGGTGGATAACCAACAGACTCATCGCATGAGACTACCGATGCATCAAAGGGATATCTATAAATAGGACCCACTGATGCCATACTTGTCTAGATAATTCCACATATATCGAATAATTAATTTAATAACGTGCCTCATCAAATATCTAAAAGGATTAAAAGATATAAATTTATCAATATTTCCCAAAATAGTAAAATAAATTTTATTGTATACACCATATGAAAAATGGAATATAGTTTAAGAAATACAAATATACACAATAAATGATATAAATAAATAGGTGAAATTAAATGCTTCATGATCATAGGAAATTGAATATTTCAAGGGGACTAAATAGAATCAAGGAAGTTAATATCAATTGTTTCCATGGTCAATTAAATCAGAAACCATTTAGAGAAAGAACAAGGATGGTATCATCAAAAAATATCCCATGTAGTGTAAAAATAATGTTTTGTTCTCATCGATGAATAGAAATTACCTAAAAAATATCTTCTAGAAATATTATTGAAGAAAATATCATTTTTTTGAAAAAAAACGTTTGAGAAGCATTTTCTCTGAAAATCCCTTTGGGTTTTTAAAAAAATAAACTTTTAAACATGAAGAGGAAGCTTCAAAAAAATTATAGTAGGTATGTTTTTACATGTCTTATGAGGTAAAAATAACAATCCTCTTTCATGATAAAATTTTTAGAAAAATAATTTGTTCGGTAAGGGATACAATGATTCCTTTGAAAACATTGGTAAAAAAATAAAAGGATAAAAATTTATTTAACAAATAATATTAAAAACATTTTAATAAAACCTAGATTTTATAAGAAAATAGGTTCTCCCAATAAAGAAAGAAATAGAGTTTCATTTTCTTAAAAAACAAATTCTAAACAATTTTGACTACGAAAGAGTGGAAAAATTGTTCTTTTACATGAAATGGTAATGATTAACAAGAGGAGTGGAAAATGAAATACATTAAGGAAGTGTGGTAAAATAATTTCCTCAAATGGTAATACCATTGAATGATCCTTAAAAATTATTCCTGAGGAAAAGAATATTTAAATAGTCCAATGTGTCCCATACCACTTTGAAACATTTTAAATCATAAGCCTCCTAAAGGAATAACATTATATGAAGGTTTTAAATACCATGTTGATAAAAGGATTAATGATATAATATATCAAAAGTGGTATTAGATACAAAATACAAAATGAGTATATAGGGAATATGATTGTTATATCAGATATGTAAAAATTGAGATGAAGATCTATAACCTTACATTTCGTTTTGGGTGAATTTCAGTGAAAATAATATATAATAAACATATGTAAATTATATAATTTTAATAGATAATTTATCTTATTTATCCTTAATCCTATTTTAATTATTTCCATTATGTATACAACTAATTAAAAAATTAAGTTTATGTTGGGTGATTTGACCAAAGTCAGTTTATGTGTAAAAAAAACTTTGGTAGGTCAACTATGCTCAAAGGGGTCATTATATAAAATATAAAGAATTATAACCATGAAATAATTATTATATTTTTACATAAATTATACTTTTAAAAACAATCATTAAATATGGTAATGAAAAATGAACCAACATTACAATCATGGATAGGGTAGGCCGTGTGTACGCATGAGTAACATTCCCTTTTTTCAAGGATTATTACAGAATGATGGTAAGTAATACTGAATATTTATATAATTAAAATTATATCCTAAATAAAATATTATTTAATACTATATAAATATATATATAATTCTTGTGATGTAAAAGTAATCACCTCATGTCGAAGAGGCAATATTCCGCACATCCACGTAAGATGTTATAACTTTTTATGTGTGTTAATGGCTAATAAAGAAAATGATATATAATATATTTCTAGAAATGTAATTATTTCATGAATATTATATATAGATTTATTATTCAAAATATTTTTAAGTAAAACAATCAATTATATGCTCCATTTATAATGTGACGGAATCATATCACATTGATGATGCTGTATTCTAAACTTCCACAAATGATGTTTTTATATTTTCAGAAAAAGGAATGTATAAGGGTATGTATAACAGTAGAATTAAATAATAATAAAGGAATAATAAATAACATAAATAACATATATAAATATATTTTCCATCATAATTCCCAATCTTTAAAGATGGTAATGGAAAACTGAAAAATTATATATTCATAAGGTGATAGTTCACTATACCAATATAAAATTTGTTCATTATCCATTAGATGGATGTGTTTGAACGTGTAGCTCAAAACCTAATCATAAAATGATATTATTATGTTGTGGATAATTTTTTACATAATAATTGAATAAGTATAGTTTATGGAGTGTAAAAAGGAACAAAACTAGAGAGTTTAAGGAAAGATGTTTCCTCTTAATTGAGCAACTGTTTTTAGTTTATACCAAAAGGATTCCTTGGATTAATTTATAACCAAAGGGAATATTATATGATTAGTTTAGGGAATTTGAGTAGCTAATTTTATAGACATTGATCGATCCAAAGTGTATTTATAGGTGTGTGAAATTTGGAGAGGTGGTGGCCTTTTATTGGGGAAGCAGAGGACTTACATGGAATTTTGGAAAAAAGTTAGGTGTGCACTCATTTTAACCTAAAAAAGTAATGAAAAACAAAACTAAAAAATAATGGAATGTTTAGAGCTGAAATATTTCCATAAAATGAGTGTTGGGGAGGTGTCTAGGTCATTTTGGATCTTATGATTAAGGTTTAGTCCCTTGTTAAGCATAATTTCCCATTAGTCATTATAAATAATATTAATTACTTTCCATAATTGTTTGGTAAAAAACTAAGTTAACCATATTTTAAATTATTAATTATGATGATTAAAAATATTTAAATAATTTTTCCAAATTCTAATGATAGAATTATCAGAAATTAATTTATATTTTATCCCATAGATGGGACGACAATGCATGTCTTTAAAGTTAAAATATCCAAATGTTTACTATGTGGTTTACCCAATTTCAAAGTGAAATTAATTCCAATGACATAGATTTTATTAAAAGATAAAAATTGTATCCAATTTAAATTTTAAGCCAATTTAAATTATAATTTATATTTATAAATAAAATAGTTTAAAAAGAATTTTTTTTTTAAATTCTAGTGTTTTTTATTTTTCATTAAAAAATGAAACTTGACATAAAAAATACAAAAAATCACAGTAATGTAATTGTTATGTATTTATTTAAAATATAAAGTTATTTAAACATATAATATATATATAATTTTATTCAATTTTATTTAAAAAAGGATCAACATTAAATGGTGGTAAAAGTTCATTAATAAAAATTTAGGTGTTTTTGTGTAATTAGATTTTTATTCCCTTATACTTATAAAATTTGTTGTATAAATATAAAAAATATTTGATTTAGAAATAATATATATATATATACATATATATATATATATTTTATTAATATCAGTCAATAATTGTTATTAATTTAAATTTTTAAGATCAAACAACTTCGTGAACATAAAAAATTATTTTTTTATAAAAACAATCCATTTATATTCAATTGGTTCTTATATTCATTTTTCATTAATTTATAATTAATGAATTTGTTTTATATTTGTGTAAATCATATGTTTTAAAATATTTTCTAATCCTATTCACAACTACTAATTTAATGTCTTGGATATACTTTATTATATTAAATAATAATATTTTAATAATATATTAATATTCAATAACACTTGGTCATGAATGTAACAGAAGCCATTGAAGAAAATCATTGTTTCATATGTCACATTCTAACTCATTAACACATTAATTGAAAGGTATAAAATATATTTAATTTTTTTAAATAGTAAATTTATTATAAATTCATCAGATATTATATTCCCATAAGAGCTTGGTGTTTCATTTTATACATGCTGTAGAATAAAATATTCATACTTTAGATTTTAAGGGCATTACCATAGTGGTGATTTATCGATGTTTTTATACAAGGAACTATAGAATAACTGATTAGTATAGAATGGGTACATTTTTTAAAATAGTGCATATTTGTCAATAATTATAATGACTATTTAAAAACCATTTTATAGTCTTCTAGGCCTTATATTAAAGCTTTTGAGACAACTATAGATGAATTATGGGCCTTGTGTTATGCATCTATTCCTAATGGTGGTGGGTTAGCCATTAGGGTGGTGGTGGGTTGATTTAAATAGAATATTTTAGTTTGTATATAATTTCAATTTATTATACCTAAAATTAATTATAATAATTAGTAGTAATAAGTTTTTCTCTTATATGAATAATATTTTCCCACCGACTAAAACCTATTTCATTAATATTGAATCATTCACCACTGAATATTCCCCATGTCATCCAACTATTTGATCCTTACCACTGAGTCTTAATTATGATTTTTAGTGTACACAATACATGAAACCACAGTTCCCATAGTTGAAAGACTGAGCTACTATGCATCAACAACAATGATATAATACTATGTTTCAATGTTGAATCCCTTGTTGATAGACTACCCCCATTGTGTAAGTGGTGTTGTGATTATGGTTGGTTTACTTGTGACCATTGGTATCATTAATCCAATATATTTTGAAAGAATGAGAGGATATATTATGGTTCCTAAATATTTAATTGATGGTGACTAGGGGAATTGATTATCTTGGATTTATTCTCACAGGTGCTTACCTCGACAAAACAATGTTTCCATTGAACTTGAAATAATGGAATCATTTACCCTTTATAATACATGTGGGTTATGGTCCCATCAAGATATCATGAAAACCTTAATCCGACTATTTTATACCCATATAGGTTATTCTGTTAATAAAAAACACACTTTTAAATATAAATCATTCAAATAATCCTTATAAGAATGATTATGATGATAATTCTATAACATACATGTGAGAATATATCATAAATCCAACCCATATGAGATGGAAACACTAACTGATTCCCTAACACCAAATATGATCCATTATTTCAAATGATCCTATAAAATATAATGAAAACTAATTTCCATTTTTGGAAATTAATTCATCATTTGAGTAAAATAAACATTGTGATTTTGTATTACAATTAATATAACTCAGTGAATCATTATTACACTAAACAAGATCTTACAACATAATAATAATGCATAATTATTTTATAGTTAATTGATAAACATATATATGAAGGTAGTAATAATAATATTTTTATTTCAATAAATGTTCCACTAATTAAAATTTCTATAAGATTAAAACAATAGTTCATAATAATATACATTTATCTTTAAACGACCACTTAAAAAGTCATCTCTTGTGGATTCTAACCTAAAGAGAAACACTTTTAAGTATTGCAAGAGATTTTTAATTCCATTGTAGTGAAACCAACATATAGATATTAATAAGAAATTAGTGATGTTTCTTAGGGATACTTCCATTTATTTATTGAATCATTTAATGGTACTATAATTTTATACAACCTTATAAAGAAAATTGGAATAAATAGTATCTTCCACTATTTTTTAGTACCTCATTAACGCATTGTAATAAATGAATTATTGCATGGATTATAATCCATACAATTACTATTATATGTTATAGTGATTATAATAAATTACTATTTTTCCTTTTTCTAAAAATAATTTTGTTTCCATATCTCACGATACAACCTTGTAACAAAAGGGTGTACTAAACTTTGAGTTTAATATTTTTAAAAAACCTTTTTTTATTATAATTAACATTACCATTAACTTATATGGGAGAAAATTGTTATTTTTATATCTTATTAGAAAATACACTTAAATTTTTGCCTAAAATTTTCAAATTGTATTTAACACCTCATAATGGATGTCTCTTAACTTGATTCCTATCACCTAGAAAAGAAATTTAAATCATTATACCCAACTAATGGAGGTTACTTTTCCCATATATACTATTCTAATATACAACATCATTGTATATTTTCATCTATATTTTGGTTTTATATATAAAAATTTACATCTAAAATATACATTGAGGTGGGAATCATTTGAGGTTGATGAAATTTTAATTCTATTATAGTATCCTTATAAATACATTATAAATACTAACACTATTCATTATCTATTATTGACCGCACCATGAATTCCAATTCTATATATTACTGGCAGTAAATTTATTTTTGTGAATAATACAACACTTTTAACTTTAATTATATCATTATATATAAAAAATAACAATGGAGTAATGTTCTAAAAATTAAATCAAATCAATTGAAAGCATCTTCAAAGAAAATGTTAATATAAAAATGGAAAAGTAATCCCCATCACATCACCCAATGGTGTCCAATATTTTTAATTATTAAGCCCACTATAGACTCATAATACTATAATCTATAGAATAAAAGTTACATGTTTTTCTAATAAACTCAAACATTCATCCTTGGGATCATGAATTCATCCATAAATGTAAAAAAATACAACCAAGAAAAAAAATTAACTTTGACATCAATATATTCTGATAGAAACAACTTCAATGATAATATTAAGAAAACTATACTCAAATATGTATTGATATATTATATTGAAAAATTATTTATATTTTGGTTAGTTATATTAATATATTTTTAGTTTAAACCTATAACATTCAATCCTAAAGTTATCTATCCATTATTCATGGAATTTTTAAGTTTTTCCTTTATAACCACCCTTGTGATTGGTTACTATTCATATAATATCTCAACCATATCCTTGATCCAAGAGTATCACTATAATTAAATTCACACACAAATAATCATTATAAAATTCATATACGTGGATTGAAAATTTCAATCCATACCCCATATTGGTGATCTAATTCTAGATCATCAACTATGAGACATCTATGTAATCAAAGTGGCCAGGTCATCTTGTGATCATCTCTAATTACCCATTCTTAAACAAACAAGTCGAAAAAATGCCATCACTAGGAAATACATGAAAAAAATTAAAACTCTCAAATGAAAAGGTTTGGTCTACACCTATTAAAGAATATTTAATAAATCGCATGGCTCAAAAAATCTATGGCATATAAAAAATAAGAACCAAATTTGTTTGAAATAATATGAACTTCTATATCCTAGTCGAACAAATTATCTTATATAACCAAATAATCTCTTTCAATAACCTTCACATAGACTTTTAAATCGAATACCAAGGAAAAATAAAATCATAGATATAGATTCCATTAATAGATAAAACATTCTATAAATATGAATTATTCCATTTTCTACTACCTAGAATTAGAATTACTACCCCATGCGAGTATGATCAAGTAATGAATATTTTATGAAACCTTGTTAACCTGAGTTGTCTTATCTAGATTAATGAACTCAATCCTTGTAATGGAATTCAATTCATTCCTATAATACTCTAGTTTCTAGATGGTTTCTTCATCATCTTTATAATTAATAACTAATGGTGCACTAATAGGCGTATACTTGATGATTCTTATATCATGAATTCACATAACATTTCCCACACAATATAATTCCATATTCAATATAATTTGAAAATTTCAGTAGCCTTATAAAAAAATAAATATATAATTTTAAATTATATCATGTGAATTTATAAACCATACATTAAATAAGGGTTCCCATATCCCAAAAAAGTAATGAATTGACCATTTCATAACCTCTATTTGATGCATATACCAAATTAACTATACCCTATAATCTATTATCTATGTAATATATTTAGTATGAGGATAAAAAAATTTCTTATCTTGAAATATATAGATAGTCCCAATGTAATATCATATTATCCTTTTGTAGAACATTCCCCCTTTGTTATTACCTTTTGTTTGGAAATCTCATTGGATTATTTTGGGTGAATTTTGGTGTTTTTTTAGTTTATAGGCCAATTAATGGTTGAAACATTGTTTGGGAAAACATTGTGTGACATATTAGGAAACGGTGAGACATGTTTTGAAGTACCAGTGAAGGGATCTTAGTTAGGTGCATGGTTAGTGAAAAATTTGGGTCCCACACTCAAATTGTGTTTCATGTGATAGTAAGAGGTGCATGGTTAGTGCATAATTTGTTAAACCATGCATCCAAAACCTGAAACCTCTTCTAGAATCCATGGTGGGAGTTCATGTCTTGTCAACCATGTGCCCAAACGATGAATCTCTGTCAAGTATCCTATCAATATGCACATTGTTGATTAACAATTTTTCAAACTATGTGATGGGGATTTATTTCTTTTATTTTATTAATTTAATTTCTAATATGAAATTTTCTCATTCAAATATCCTCAGAGTCAAGCCTTATTCAAT
The DNA here is from genome assembly GCA_963277665.1 of Viscum album. Classification (NCBI taxonomy): domain Eukaryota; kingdom Viridiplantae; phylum Streptophyta; class Magnoliopsida; order Santalales; family Viscaceae; genus Viscum; species Viscum album. The sequence continues at coordinate 1,383,777,522 of OY728137.1, read as the reverse complement.
AAATTGGCCATTGGAGGATATTTAGAGGATATTTTGGATTCTACAACCTTGATTCTTACTGGGTCGACACACAGTTTATCATGGAGGTACCAGATCATTAATCCTCTCTTATTTGTGGTCTTGGATCCTCACCCTCTTCATGTTATTCCTTTCCAAGGATTATAATATTCATGGATGATTGTTGGATCAATATTTTATAATTATGAATTTTGGATCAATGATATCTTCCCACTTCTCTCAATACCATTTTCCCTTGACTATATGCCCACTATCCAAGGAGAATATTCTCATATTCAATGTGGGTTGATCTCATATATTCAAATATTGGTGCCCCAAACATCTCCCTTAATAATTTATTCTATGTTTTCTTATTATTTTATATAGAGTTTTTTATGTATTATATTATTTCTACATAAATCTTGTATCTATGTCAAAAATTTATGTTTTCTTGATTTTTTTCATAATAGTTTAAAATGGTGATTTTGACATAAATTAATGTGACAATGGTTTTAAAGGAATATAATTTTGATTTTGTAAATTGATATACCATATTTTCCTTTGATGAATGATATTTATTTTATGATTATGATTTCTAAAATTAAGGGAAAAATTAGTTTTTCTAAATCATGGTTAGTTTGACCATTTAATTTTTAAAATTCCTTTTGAGAAATAGTATTTATTATAGTGATACGATTATGATTTTTTTTATAAATGGACTTTAAATGCTTCGAATGTCTTCATTTTCTAAGTGGAATGTATAAAGCCTCATTTGAAACTTTAAATAATTTCATGAAAAATTGAAAACCAATATGATTTTTTTTTCGTTGTATGTTATTGAAATGATGGATTATTGTATGAATGATTTTAAATTTAACATTTAATGGTGACAAATTGATTATATATTCTTGATAAATGGGAAATGATACTATGTGGAATAAAAAGGTGTCATCACTTTTTTATGATTTTATGTTCAAATTTTATGATATGATATTATTTTTGGCATGATACTAACTTTTAGATTATTACATACATTTGAATTTCATGGGAAGCCATGAGTTTAAATGTGGAACGTCTGGGTACACATGTGAACAAGTTTAGTATTATGCTCTATATAGCGTCTTTATGTGTGTCTCAGGTTTACCTAAGGGTTTTCCCCTCGGATAAGATGAGATAGGGTGAGAATAGATATTCGAGATGTGGCCAATTGTTGTGTTTATTAGATAAATATGTACAGACCATGAATTATCAATAACCATGTTTAATCTATTAAAGAATATTAAACATTAGTACTTTTGACGTCTATGAAGTCATTTTTTGAATATCTTACACTGTATGATTTTTTGGATGATTATGATATGATATCATGTTTTTATTTTATGTTCCCTTAAAACTGGTTAAAACTATAAATTATTATTTCTTATATGAGAATATAAATTTTAGTTTTATATGGAATGGATTTTTTTTATGTAAATGAGTGTTTTAAAAAAATTGATATTTTTTTAATTATAAAAAACATGGAAAACTTATTTTTTAATCCTTATTTTCAAAATTTCATGATATAGAATATATTTTAAAGTGTTGTTTTTTGGGATTGAGGGTGGTGACCTACTGAGAATTTATCTCATGAATATATATATATATATTATAATTTTAGTAGGTTGTTTAATGTAGTGGTTATACTTAAATATTTTGGTTTGGGTTTGGGTGGATGTTCGTGTGGTGTTTCCTCACTTTAATATATAGTTTTTAGTGGTTTTGTATCTTTTACCTTGATGTTATTTGTATATGCCATCTAAACATTTTTTCCATTCTATTACGCTACTATTTTTCATCTAATGTCGGATATATCAATCTAATATTTATTCTGTTTTATTTTTAGTTTTTAATTTTTATGTTTCTTTTATTGGTATAAATCATTCCCATTTCATTATTTTTTTCATTGGTTATTTGTTCCCAAAACTAGGGAATGGTAATTCCCTTTAGTCGAGTGGGAAATTGATTCAGGTTTTTCTTTAGTGAGTGTTCTGTGTAGGTTTTCTATAATTTACGTCAAACGAGTTCTCTCCCTATTTTTCAATGATATATGTTTATTTAGAGATATTATTATCAATATTAGAGTATTTGGTAATATTAGTGTTCATGATCCCTACTATATGAGATGACCCTTGTGTAGAAAGGGTTGTCTAGGATGATTATATCTTGAGTTCATGCTTAGTCCTTGAATATTTTTGATACTTCTTCGGGGTTTTGAAGGTATCCATTTGATATTAAAAGATCATGATGATTTTTTAAGATCAATGTTTTATAGTGGGGTTTTATTGTAATTAAGAGGGTCAATTGTTATTATAGATAGTTTGAAAAACCATGTATTGGTCATTCAACAGATCTGGTGTAATTCTGGTCGAATTTTCATTATTGATGAATTGTTTTTGAAACTATGTTGTAAAACCCTGTGCAACTAATATTTGTTTTATTTGTGATGTTTTGTTTTTCATTTTTTTTTATTTTTAATTTTTTTTTCTTGAAAGAAAAAAACATGATTTTTTGAAAAATATTTTATAATTTCTTATAGTTTTGAAAATGTTTTAAATTTAAAATGGTGTGTGGTTTTTGGTGTTTTCAAAATATATTGAATATAAAATTTTGAAATATTATTGGATACCTTTTCAGAGTTATTTTTTTAATTATGTCATTCGATATTAAAAATAATTTATTAGAATCTTTAAAAAATATAATTGTTTAATGTTTTAAATGAGATTTTTAATTATTTAAATGATAAGACCATTTTTTATGAATGATTTTAAGGGTTAAAATAAAATGGTGTAAATAATGGATTTTCTTTTTTAAATTATTTTTTTTAAAATTCTCTTCGATCAAATAGATAGTTTCATTTTACGAAGAAATTGAAACATGTGTTTTTTATTTTAATATATTAATTTTTCAAATTTGGTGTGTTAAAGACATTTTTTTTATGTTTTTTATTTTGTGAGACAATGATTTTGACATTTGTTTTTATGGGGGTTTTAATCTCAATTTAAAATTATTCCCCCAATAGAATTAATTGAATATTTGGTTCATGAATAATACATCAAGATTTTATGTCCACCAAATCTATTACACATACCCTACATCCTTCATCTCATACCCCAATTTGAGGATTATGTTGGGGGATTAGAAAACATGAATCCTACTCATTTTTGACGAATCTAGTTCTCACAAATCAATGATGTGGTTGAATAATATTGTGGATATATTAATATAGATTTAGATTTTAGATTCCATCAATTATAACTTATTAAAATTTATTCTTGAGGGTTTCAGTTGGGAGTAGTGGATGTCCATCACTCAAGATTACCCCTGGAAAGACTATTATTTTTTAGCTTTCGAGGATCATTATATTTAGGTTTTATTTCTCAATTTTGGGATGTCATAATAGGATAAAAAATTTTATTTTCTCTATATATGAGATAAAATGATGATGGAATACACTCCTCATTTTATCATGTTGGTTTTGTATCCTTATCATCTGGAAAAAATGACCCTCCAATGGAATTGTGTTTCTAGGAAATCCTTCATCCAGATCTGTCACAGATTCTATTTCCTCTTAGCCTAAAATGTAATGGTACAATGTTGATTCATTCTTTAAAAGATAGAGTAGACATTAAAGGTGATCAAAAGGAATTTTTAATCTCTTTTATTATTGTATGTGATGGAGGAATTTCTAAAAAGTAGATAAAGTTATCTATGTTTTACATTATAGGTAATGGCATGAAAAGGTAATTGGGTTTCTTCTTGAAAAATTCTAGTATAATTACTCACAATTGTTTCTTCAAGTGTGGAAATATGGGTCATATATTGTGTACCTATTATAATCCTAGAAAAGGTAATTGTACTTGTGTATTTCTAGGTCATTTATAGAGGTTCATCTGGACATAGTATGTATCTCAACATAGTTATGGATCATCAAATCCCATAATCAATACAATGTAAAAAACATCATGAAATCATGGAACTATCAATATAAATTGGAGTTAATAAATATTAACAAGTAGGGGAGAGTATATTAGAATTTTATTCTAGTCCATCATATTTATATTAATATAACAGTGAAGAAAATATGATTTTACCTTAATATAGTTCTTCTCATATTGTAAACAATGTGATATCATAATTTTTATTTAATGTCATCCTAGTCTACTGGTATTCATTAATTTCATTCACATTATTTTTGTTGGATTCTATCTTGATGATTTGAGAATAATGTTTTATAGTCTTTCACATATTCTTCTATTTGTGTGAATTCACATATGTTGATGAGTTTAGTTGAGGAAGATTGAATTTGATTGAAATTAAAAAATGGCAGGGATAATAATACTAATCTCTCATGTCGAAAGGTTATAGAAACTTATATCAGAAGAGTGTTAGATATCATTGATATTGAACTTACATCATTTAATTAAAATAAAATAAGCACTCTTAATAAAAAAATTCTTATTCTTGTAGCACTATTTTCGGTTGGTTTGTGAGAGATTTTAGAAATCTATTTATCCCTTTGAGTAATAAAAGTGTGGGTTACCCTTTGTTTTGGTACGAGTACTTTGATGATGATCTTTTTATGTTTTTTTTCTTATGTGATCCTTTTTCATATACCTTGTGGGATGACTGTGTATTTTGAAATTATTATTTATCAACAATATTTGTTCTTCTCTTCACTCATACTAACACAAAACCTATGAGGAGTGGTGGTTTCTATTGATGAGGAATACAAAGAAGAGTATTTGTGGTTGTTAAGGTTACCAGAGAAAATTTTTATTATGATATGATGTTTCAATTGTAACAACCTAAAGTTGGTTTTCAAAAAAATTGTTCCTGATTTACCCTCACATGAAGTAATGTTAATATATGTAATTATTAGGGAGGCATATTTCTACATGAATCATTTATAATTTCTCTATTTTTTTCTCTTGTGTGAAATTTTTCTTGGTGTATATCGGTGTGTTAATATATTTAGATTTGTAGATTGAGTGTAATGTTTTATGTTGTCATGTGTGGTGTTTTCGATGTTATGTTGCTGTTTTATGGTTGAGTTCTTTTTTCATTTCAGTGCTCAAGTAGTCAAGGGTTTGATTTAGGGATTCTGAAGTCTAGTCTCTTGGTGGGTTTCTTTTAATAGTTCCCCATTCATGCCTTAACTAGTAAACTCATTTTATATGGAATCCTCATTTTTTGGAGTGATATATTAGAAAAATTCATCCCCTGGTCTTTTTTTATTCCATGTTTTTTGAATACTTTTATAGTCCTTGTCTATAAGAATATATTTTTGGAATTTTATTTTATTTTTCTGGTTTTTTAGAATAGATTGGGAAATCTATTATATTATAATGTAAATTTTCTATTTATTATAGAATGAGAAATGTAATTGATACTTTATGGTGGTATAAATCCATATATACGGGATATTATAACATCACATTCCTAATTTCATTTTTTCCTTTAATTCTATTGGCTTTTGTGTGGATATCTTATTGGGTTGTTTGGGGTGACTTTTGGATTTTTGATGTAGTTTATGGGCCTAATCTTGGTTGGAACAATGATAGGGAAAGCTATATAGGTTATCCTTGGAAATGTTGTGCCTTTTTTTTAGAGATCCATAGGAAGGTTCACAATTAGGCACATAGTTTTTGAATATTGTATGACCCAGCCTCAAACAACTCATCTTGGGAGTGTAAGCTATGCATTATTAGTGCATGCTTTGTCAGACCATGCAGAAAAACCACGAAAACTATTCATGATTCCTAGGTGGGGGTTCATGTTTGGAACATTATATTTCAATATATGGATACAAACCCTGTACCTCATCCTAACATACCAGTAAGAGGTGCACAATTGGTGCATGATTTGTCAAACCATACGACCAAACCATTTAAGAAGAATTTAATTCTCCAGTTTTAATAATTTAATTTCATAGAACCCTATTTCAATCTCTAAACCCATATTAAAGACATATAATTTGATACTTTTTTCCTTGGAGTATCTCAATTTGAGATTTTGGATTCTCCAATCTTGATTCTTGGTGGATCCATGTGCCATTCATCGCAGTGGTTCCAGATCAGCAAGTCTCTCTTCTTCTTGGTATTGAATCCAAACCTATCCATGATATTCATATCCAAGGGATATGGAATCCATTAATATTAGTTTAATTTTAGTTTTATAACCAATAATTATGGTGGTAGGATCTCTTCAGTATTTTTTAGAGATCTTACTTTATTGATTCGATGTTCACCATCTAAGGATACTATTCATAGATTCATTGTGGGGTTGTCCAAGATATTTTGATGTAGGTTTCAAAAAAATGTATATTTAAAATTTAATATTTTATTTATTATTCATTCATCTTGAGTTTTTTATGCCTTAGATTGTTTCCACTTATATTGAGTAGGCATGTTAATAATTGATGATTTATTGTTCTTTTGATTAATGTGGAAAAAGGTATTATGATATAATTTGATGTAAAAGTGGTTTTTAAAATAATAAAATATTAATTTTTGAATTTGATTTTCGCTTTTAGGATTTTATGTATTCCTTGAGTTTTTTATGATGTTGATTTCCACAATAAATCAAAATGTTTTGTTTTATAAAGATATTTTTCTTTGAAAATTTTCATGAAATGATTCTTCGAGAAATAGTATTAATTAAACCGATATGTTTTATAAATGTTTTTATAAATGAAATATTAATAATTTTAAAGACTCTATATTTTCCTAGGAATTTCGAAATGAAAATTTTTCATTTTAAATTATTTCTTGAAAAATGAAAAACCCATTGGACAAGTCCCTTTTTATGTAATAGAAATGATGGATTATTGACTGAATGATTTGAAATATTCCATTTGAGGGTGATGAATTTAATTGAAATTAAGATAAATTTATATAATTTATATCTTGAAATGTTCCTATGTGGATTTCATAGGATTGTGTAATATCTCAATATTTTAATACAACACTATGTTAGATAGAGTATACAATACACAACACTGAGCTGAAGCGAACCATAAAATATTATTTTGAAAATATTACCATTATAACCTATATCTTGAATTGGTGAGTATGAATAAGGGTTAAAATAATTGTTAAATATATATGAAGTTAAAACTTGATAAAAATTTAATGATTAATTATTATGAAATAAACACTCAATTTGTACTAAATACATTTTATTCTTCAAAATATATTTTCTTAAAAAATTATTTATTCTATTTTTTGGAAAAAATAATATAAATATTTTTTTACAAAATTAGAAAATGTATTTTATAAAATTCAATCAAATTTTTAAATCAATATATTAAACTTTTATTAGGGTGAATTTTATGAGATTTTTTTGAAATGATTGTGTTTGCTGTTAATAGTGAAAAATAATAATTTTTATTGAAAAATATATTTTTGTATCAATAATTTAAAAGCACCATATTGTTTGAAAATAGATTAAAAATTATAATAATTATTTAATATTATAAACAACTCAATTTTTGTTCATTTGAAACAAGTTTATAATTTAATTTGGTATAAAAACAATTTTATACTAAAAAGAACATTTTTTGAAAAATAGATTTTCATTTAATTTTTAGCTTTAATATTAAATTATATTTTTTTATTATTGAAATATAATATTTAAAAATTGATTCTAAATTTTGAATTAATAGGCCAACCTTTTTCAAATAGGCCCCTTTTTTCTTTTGGTCACTATGAATAGTAACCCCAACAAATATACTTCATCATTTTAAGCGTATGTAGATTAATTAAGGTTAAAAATAATATGAAAAGGAATAAAAAATGAACCCAATATTTTGAATTAATATCCTTTTATAAGTATACTTCATCTATAATAACCCATAAATCTAAAATATAACAATATTTACTTTTGGCTATGATTTTCCTTTATCAGATTTTAGTGTGAGATAAAGTAAAAAAATATAAAATTTAATTTAATATCTAAAATATTTTATGATATGAATAAATAAAACATATGGATTGATATAAATATTCATGTGAAATATAAGTGGTTTTTTTATCAAGGTAATTTATTTCTAATTTTGTCTATTGAAATAATTACATTCAATTCTTGTGCAATGCTGATACAATATTTATTTAATTAATAGAAAATTTAAATAAATGCTTTTCAAAATACAAAAATTCATAAAATTTTATATAATTATTCTATTTCACTAATATTTTTGGTAAATATATATTTTTTGTGATTTTTTAATGTATTATATTTGAATTATAATTTTTTACTTTTATTTATTTAACGTAAAATTAAATATATAATGTCAAAAATGACATTAATGACATTTAATGATAAATAATATTTTATTAAATGATTTAAAATTTAATGAAGACTATATATTCATAAATATTAGTTTTATAGAGTATCAAACATCAACCATGATCCCTTAACAGGATATTTATCACTTTATTGAAACGTTGTTGACCCTTAAAGGGTAGGAAATTTTAATTATATGATAACAGTCAAAAGGGTCAACAAGGGTTAAAAATAAATATAAGTGGAAAATCATATCTAAATAATGAAAAACATTAATTAGAACATTTTATTTATATTAATACTTATCATATATTTTAATTAGAGCTGTTTTTATATATTTATATATGAAATTTATTTTATATTAATTTAATACTTTATAAATTTCTAAAAGTGCCCCTCCCCTCTCTTATAAAAGGGAAATTCCTCTCCTCTTTTATTCACACTTAAAAAACCCTTTTCATGAAAAAATACAAACCTATATAACTTACATACACCCCTAACTAAATTTTATTTGAATTGGTTTGTGTAGAAATACAAACTAGGAATGCTTTATGTGTAAACCTAAAGAGGTTGTCTGAAGAAGATATACTGTTTGTAATCATGTGTTTTCATTTAATATCTTCCTCCAACACCTACATATATTTATAAACCATACTAAAAAAATAGTATAAATATATAACATATGTTTTCATGTTTTTATGTTATTTTAATACCCAATATCCATCCCATATTCCATCAAATTAGAAAGGAAACTATTGTTCGTAAGTACAGAGGACTACCATATCACGAATCGATGTAATTTAATTTCCATCAGCACCTGTCACAACTCGATATAATGTTGGAATTTATGTATATATATGAAATTCATTAAATATTTTTAATTAATGAAATTAATATATCATATATTTTCTTACCTTTCAATTATTTGAACAATGACAACGTTTTTCATTCATTTGTGTGAAATACCACCTCCCTGAGAAAATGTTATTCATTTTTCATCACCTCATCACATGGATGGTATATTTAAGTTTATTTAAGGATATAATATTGAATTTATGATATAATGATCATTTTTTAATGTTAAAATAATACTAATATTAATCCCATTATGATTGATGAAATTTGGAAAACATTTCTCATGTGTTTGTAAAGATTACAATCTCCCTATTTGTAACATAGTTCATATTTTATTACCATATTTATTTATTGATATTAAAATTATATACGATGTATAAAAATGATAATTATTTCATTATTATTATTTTGGATATCATGGAACAATTTCATCTATTACCAAAGTCAACATACTAAAATCATTGTAGATATATAAATTGAATATAATGAAAAATTATAATCTGAACATAGTTGATTATGTATATAACATGATAATAAATTAAATTAAATGAATAATAAACATTAATAAGGTTATTTAGAAGGAAAATATTTCCCAAAAAATTTTTATTCGGGAATATAAAGAACATACGTGATGATTCAGACCTTAGGTAAGGTATTTAATCTCAATTTCCACTCTACTAAGTCATATTTTGTGATATGAAACTATTTACCTTATGTGGTGTATTTAAATCTCATTTGACATATTTAACATCAATATCTATGTACAAAATCCAACTCTGATAAGCTATAGATGATATCAAATTTATTTCATTTTCATAAATACAAGGTATCTAATCAGTGTCTAATTTATTTCATTTTCGTAAATACATGGTTTCTGATCCTGAAGGAAAAATAGGTTAAGTAGTATTGGAGATCAAAATAAATACATTAATCCCATTTCATATAGGGAATAAAATATTAAACAATGTGAAAGTAATTATTCTGTTTCCATGAAATCATTCAAATATTTATTCTTAATAACATGGCAAAAAATTTTTTTTTGGGTGATCTCAAATTCTAAATAAAGATTACGTACAATATAAGTTATCTTGAGTAAATAAGGATTAATCAATATGGAAATGAAAATAACTGAATACAATTAAAATTTAATTAATACATGAAGAATAAAATTCATCCATGGATAATATCAATAGAAAAATATTTTGGATAATAATAAAATAATTACTGATAAAGGAAACTCATAATATTTTATTACATAATCTCAGAAATCATGAGATTTAAACCATCAAGGACAAGTGATAATATAGTTTAAAACTATAGGTAAAGACCAATTTATATTGGCCAACTGATTTTTCTGATGAGATATTAATATTAATATTGGAGATATATAATTCTATTCCCACCCATCACTACCTGTGAAATGCATTACTCATTTATTGAATTATAAATTTAATGCATCAAAATATTCCTTATAAATAAATATTCATATTGAATAAAGAATATGAAATATGAATGTTTTCTATATTCAGTCAAATAACATTCAAAATAAAACACTGTATGTAAAAAATGGTATATAGTTTCATAAATAAGAATATCCCAGATACAAAGAATATGGATATTTGAGAGATATTTAATGTTCAAATAAATTTAATAACAACAAAGTAAATTTTTCCAGACAAAGTTAACAACTAAATAATTAATCATGATATTGGAGATTACAATAAATTTGTCTAAAAAGTTGAATTTGTAGTAAAATAAAGTGATCTAGATAATGGAATAAAATTAAATACAATTTTTTAATATATTTTTTCATAAAAAATTTATTTTAAAATACAATTATTACATATTGAAGAATCTACAGGGCATAAAAAAATTATATTATTGGGATAATCTTTTAATGTTGTATATGTTAAAATACATTCCTTTTGAATTTTTGTAAATAATGTAAAAAATTAAACATTTGGAAAATAATAGATGAATTCCATTTAAACCTTTAAAAAATAGTCATGTATATTATAAAATATGATTAATAAATCAATTTAGTAAGTATAAGAACATTTACTTTTCTTTGAAGAATATGGACATGGAGAAACAAATACCCAATAAAAAAGAGAAATATGATTTATTTTTATTTTAAAATTTTCATTTTTTGATTAATGTTTTAATGAGGAAAAAATGTGAAAGAAAATATGGGAAATAATTAAATATATGGATCATAATAAAATTTTGGGACTTTATGAAGAATTAATTACACAATTACTTTAATTACAATTAAGGAAATCATATAAAATGTGATTTTAAAATAAATCCACACCTCATTAAAATCTTTTTAAATTATAAAAAATTGATAAATTAAACCTGATTTTAAAAATAAATCATCATTATTTAATTTGTATTCATATTTAATATATCTAATGGGTAATATTTTAACCGCATAAAATTAAAATTGGTTCATAATATCAAATATGACTTAATAGACTAGAAATTAAGGAAAAATCATTTACCTAAATAGTTCCTTTTTTAATATGATCTAAGATCCTATATAATGGTTTTAATCAATTATTAATTTATAATATAATCATATTAATACTTATAATATCAAACATTATTCTATTATAATATATTATAACCCATTTATTAGTAATATTTAACCATTACCATTATTTCATGTGTTAGTAGCTTTATTATCTCATTCTTATTTTGTCATAGATGTTTAAGTTCTTATGAATAGGATGTAGTTAAATCATAACTTGAATTATATTAATGTTATAAGTATAATATTTATTCATTATATAAATTTTTCAAATAATTAATTAAATTTGGACATGGAAAATTAATCACATCGCTTTGTGGAGACGGTAGGTTATATGTATTCACACATGATGTTGTCGTTTCCTTAATGTGTGAAAAGGAAAGAATGTGCTTGTTATATTGTTTTCATAGAATAAATATAATTTTAAAATTATAATTTAGTGTCTTCGTTCCAATGTCTTTTTATTTATTTTTGATAATTACCTCAACCCATCACTCTTTGTGTTTCTAATAAATTTCCTATGTGTTTAAGATTTAGTATGTCAGAATATTTATATTATATATAAGGAAATAGAAATTTGATTTTTATAGACTTTGTCCCATTTAAAGGATAAAAATATTATATTCATTTAATATATTAATGTATAAATCCAATTCAATTTTTTCTACGGTGTAATAATTAACTGAAGTTGTTACAAGTTGTTTAAGTGATATCACTTTATTCAGATTAAATTAAGCAATGAATTATGATGATATATCATGATAAAGTGAATGTATTCAAGTGATAAAAATAAAATTGGACATATAAGATATTTATCTAATATTAATTAGTTTATTTGTAATTTTGAAAAGGATTTTTTGGTACTCTAGAAAATCGTTGAAGATTCTATATCATCATAGAAAATCTATTATCTACATAATTGAAAAGATTAAATATTTGAATGAATGAAATTTATAAAGAAATATGAATCACTCTAAACCTAGTGAGAAGGAAATATTAGAATTTTTTATTGATTTAATCAATTTAAATCAAATTTAAAAAAAATGCTTTCTGGATAATCAATAAATTATCCGAAGATATACTATGTTTTAAAAACCTATAGTTTTTAAAGAATTGAGTTAGTTATGTTTTTCAAATATATTGCAGCTATTGATAATAGACTGTTTTGATTATTGATAAATTGGAGAGATATTATGTTTTACAAGAAATATGTTTACTTGAAAATATTATAAATATGATTTTTAGTTTCTCAAAAAATTCATAGAATACAGATGATAAGATATTCTTCTTTTTATAGGGGTTTTATACCATATGTTTGAACATTGATTTTGATAAAATATAGATTTGAGTTATAATTATGGTTCAATAAACTATAAAATAATTTATAGAAACCCCGTTTTTATTCAAATTTATGGTTCATTCACCATATTTTTTGATGAAACGAACCATAAGTTACTTCCAATGAACCAAACTTTCAATGAATGTTACTTTCAATAAACCCTACATTCAATAAACCCTATGTTTTCTTAATGCCTTGAATTTCTTTATACCACTAATACAATAGATATTTCCTCATATCTAGAAAAAGATAAAAAATATATTATCCTGCTATTTTGTCACTTAACAGCTTTTCATTTACTTATATGATGAAACACTACATATAAGAAGATTAAACTCATGACATACATCTATAACAAATATAAAGAAACATGTCTTGCTGTGCACTGAGATTTTAGATTGTAAAATACACAACTATTTTATATTACAATGAAGTTTCGGGATTATTTATTTATAGAATAGAATATGATTCATGATAAATCATAGTCCAATAGATTGAATCACGAACAAATCTGAAATAATTGATAACATCTTCATCTTATGTGAGACAGAATATATGGTAAAATGGTGATCTATTATGTTATGAAAAAATAGACCCCAAATATATTGTATATTTCTTCAAAGAATATATATTATCATCACACATTATATATAGTTATTCATAATCATGAATCCTCAATATTACACTATTGTTGTTTACTACACGAACTGAAACACAAATAAGATGAACCATACATTGAACATTGAAATTATAATATGATGAAAATTGGAATGGGGGAGGTGTAGTAGCTCTTCCAAATGGTTCCCACATTAAGGGAAACTATTGAATTTGAACTCAAACTATTGTAGACCACTTTAGTTTTCTTGATGATAATACAACATCTTCTTTTTTTCACTTAATCTTTCGCATTATAACTGGAACTAATAATGGTAAGCATTTCAATATTAAGATAAGTACAAAAGTGATGTATGTGTATTATTTAATTTTAATGATATATTACAACATGTATTTTTGGAGATGATGATATTATTATTTATTATTAACATGATATTATACAATATTATGAATATTTCGGAAGTATGTTACTTTGATTTGTTTTACATGGGTATTGGTATTTTAAAATGATGCATTTTTTAACCATAATTATTTCAATAGTTTATCTGTTATAAGATTACTATAAAATTATAAGCATCACATTTGAATATTTTTACATTATTTTGGGGAATTATTTTAGAGAAAAAAAATGATATGTTTTTTCTATAATTATTTTTCTTTTATGTCATAATACCACAGATTATTGAAATTCATATATTTGAATTATAATAGTGGTTGTGCTGCTAGTTTTTAAGAACTATATTGACTAAGTTTAAAGAGGTTTTAATTTATTTAAACTAGTGTTTTAAAATTTTCAAATGTTGATATTATTTTAGAGATTTTATTGGAGGAGTTATTGAAATTATTTTAAATGCTTTTATTAGATATTTATTCTACATAAAGAAACCAATGGTGATATAATATTATTGGTGATATTCATGAAATATATTATATCTATTAATTTTGAATTTTTGAATGATGATGAGTGTGAAAACATTTATACGTTTATTCTATATATATCACTCTATAATATGTTATATAATATAGGAAGAAGAGTGGAGACATGAAAACTATGATGAAAATAAATTTCGGAGATATTTTCATTCTGATGGTAATGATTTTGAAGAAGAGAGAAATATTCCATGTACATACTTATTCTATCGTGGTATAAATAATATTAACCATGTACTATATTGGGTAATCGTTTTTCTTATTTTTAAAGAAGAAGAAGAATCCTACATGGCATTGAAGATTATTTTTCTTCTTCTATGCATTATTAAAGATCAAATATAATTATCAGTTTCTCCTGAAACTATAATAAACAAATTTTTTATCAATCAAACCATTATATATTTATTTATTGGAGTTTTTTCTATATATAATTAGTTTTAGCGGAGTATTATCTTCTCAGACGAATTTGTGGATATTTTTTGTTCCCTGTAAAAGTACTTGAATGCCCTATAAAATCATTGTAAGGTGTCAACTGCCTATGCTCAGTTGTAGCGGTAACCTGATCAGAGGACCTACAATTGAAAATCACCATCCTCATGAAGTAAAGAATTGGTGGAGTATACTAGGTAATTTATGTTCATTAATCCGCCATATATTTCTATGTAATTTTCCATTATTTAAATCTACTACTCACTCAAATTTTATAGGGAAGGAAAGGATCAATTCATTTCAAGAGGGAAATTTTACTTTTGTAATATTATTTAAAAGGACTCAATTCACCCCACTCTCGTGTCTTCAATATTTAAATTCAACACAAAAAGTATCATATATATTCTTTATTTCTATAATTATGAATATCAATATTATTTAAGGACAAAAAACAAATTACATCAGTACATGAGGTGATAGTCCGATGTACACATAAGGGATGGATTTGTTTCCCATTTGATGAAAAATTAGATGCATAAATATTATTCCATTAAAATAGTAAAATATAAGTAAATTTGTTATACTTGGGTTATTATATTTTAATTTATAACATGTAATTGATTGTGTTATAAAAACTAAGGGGCTTGGTAAAGATGATTACCTTCACATAGACAAACCTCATTTGGATATCATATCAAGGATCACAGGGTTGGTATTTTGGAAATAAAAAAGGCCTATAATTTGGGTAAGGATTTTTATTAATATTTTTAAGGGAACATGTGATCAAAAGGGATTAATATGTGTGAATAAGTAAGGGGGGTGGTGAGCTTCTGTAATTGTAGAGTAGTGGCATTTTTCTAAATACCAAAAAATATTCAACAATGGGAATTCAATCTCAACCCAAGTGCATGAAAAATTATTAAATAGTTGATTATAGGGAATATAAGGTCGATCCAATCCTCCACCATAAAAAAATGTTTTAATAGGTTATTCACTTAACCGCTACAGTAACTAACATTTTTTATTTTAGATTTCACCATGATAACAAATTTTTTTTAATTTAACTAGGTAATTTTTCCTTTAAGATGAAAAATAAAAAAAAATTATTAGAAATTTTATACCTATTTATTCTAAATATGAAATCTAATTTAGTGAATAAATATTATCCCTATTTTGAAAATTAAATTTTACACAAGAAAATGTAATGTAGAAAATCCCCTTTTAACATTATCCATGATAATTTTTATAACTGTCATTAATATTAATTTTGACCAAAAATTGTATTTTACTTAATAAATAAAATTAATATTATTTATTAAATATAGTGAATAAATTTAATCTAATTTTATTTACATAAGTGGTATAATTAAAATTTAAAATAAATCAGTAAAATGTGTTGAAAAAAGATGTCATGTAATGGGTTTTCATTAATAAGATGACTTTACATTAAATATATGACAATTAATCATAAGCACATGGATTAAAATTTATATATATAGATATATAATCTATAAATTTAATTTCAATCATTCATCATGAAATATTATTAAAATTGATTAAATTGTAAGGATATTATGCCTTAACAAACAGCTTTCTAAAAAATTCCTCAGTTTACCTCCAAATGATCCTTTATTTATTTATATAAAATTGTTATAAAAAATATTTTTAAATCTAAATATAATGATATATTATTATAAATAAACATAGGAATAGTTAAATACTATATTTCTAACTTTCCATAAATGATTATTTCTACGAAAAATTTCAAATACTCATTTTAGTATCATTTTACATAGTATGTTTTAAATTTATATTTAACCTATAAAATCTGAATTTTTTTCCAAAATATATTAAAATGTTAATTTTAATATTTGAATGTTAATAAAATGTCAATTTATTATAATTGAAGCTCAGGTGTTATATTATTTTCTCTTATAAATTTTTTTTCCTCAAAATTTTCATGTATACTACTTTCAAAAAAATAGGACAGTTCTTATTCATTAAATCCACTAGTTCTGAAATTGAATCCTCCATTTTCTGATATCTCTAATGTAGATTTAATAGTTGAGTCTTCCAATTCCTCAATACATTCTCTAGAGTTTCAATATTCTTCATGGGCTCGTTATAGTAAGATAGGTCAGGTTCCAATTATATTTTCTAGAGGTGACCACATGCATTGGGCCCAACATGTACTTCCTGAATAATTATATATGGAAAAAATCATGTAATTGAAATGTAATTTTAATAAAAAAAAAATCATTTTCAATCGGCAAGCCACATATCTAATCATTAAGAAAATTTAAAATGTTCTGACAAATTTGGGGCTCAAGTTACTTTTCTACTAAACTTCATAAAACCTTTTCTTAGAGATACTTCAATGAAACCATGATATCCCACTTGAATATAAAATTATTTCCCCTTCTTATTTGTATAATATATTTAATTTCATTTTTCTAAATTAATTGGGGTATACATATTCATTAACATTTTTAATTATCTCGTTTACAATTTCTAGGCCTACAAGCTTCCTTCAAATGACTTCACCTCAACACACAAGGGTATGCAATCTCTTTCCATAAACAATATTATACATTAATATTTGAATAATTCATTGGAAGATATTACTATATTAAATCTGGAAAAAAGTTAAATACTAATCCAGCATCCCTTTAAATCATGTGATAAAAACTGAAATATGTCTTTTAATGTTTTAATAGTTATTTTAAGCTATCAATCAGTTTTGGGGATGATTAACAATGCTCAAATTAAGATCATAATTCAGATAATTCTTGAAGATTGTTCAATAATTTTGAAGTAAATCATAGATCATGATCATAAATAATTGAAAGATTGTGTTCCATGATGTCTTATGAATTTATTAATATAGATCCATGGAAGGTAATTGAGTGGTAAATCTTCCTTTATGAAAAATGTGTATATTTGTTAAGGGGATCAATAATAACCCTTGTTACTTTATTTTTTCTAGTAATCTTCAGTAATCTATAGAATAATTATATAGTAATTCCATACCTTTTTCATATAGAAATATTTATTGGTTTAATGAAAAATATAGGATGTTGTTACATAGTCATCACCTATTGAGAAACTATGAATTGGAATACATGATCAATAATTTAGACTTTTATATTACCCCACCAATAATTCCCCCCAAATCCTAATATATCATCGTGCTACTATAGGGTATAGATAAATTTGAGTTGTGATAATCATCCAACAGATCCATTTACATCTCAAATATATATTGAAAACATATAATCTTTACAAATTTCATAATTATTTCTCTACTAATGAAGTATATGAATTTTACCACAATCACATAAATTAATTTCATTTAAAAATTCCCATTATCAAGTTGGGGAATTTTTATCTTTTCTAATAAATATAGTTTAGATGTCATTAGAAAAAATATTGGCATCTCTCTATCCTAAATAATTCACATATTCATATTTAATAGATCCAAAAAATAAACCCTATAAATACTCATTTTGGTCATAACTCCCTGATCATTCCTATTCAATGCATATTCCACTTTAATTCCCTTTCCTCGGTGGTAGTGTATTGATTAATCATATTCTTGGTGTAACTCGAGCCATAATCATGTCCTCATATTGAGATTTTTTTATAAAAATATTTATTTTAAGAGATTATGGTGCATGTATATATGAAATAATTCACATGAGACATAATGTATTTATATCATCAATCAAAAAAATGTGGATGACAACTAAAGATCTTGAGTTAGAATGTTTTGTTCATGGGTCATTAAATGCCTTGATGCATAAGCAGTAACTTTATCATTCTATATAAGGACACAACAAAATCCCTTCTTTTATGTATCCAATTATATCTCAAATCCATCATTTCATGAAAGTAGAAATAAAATTAGAGCATTGAAAAAATACACGTGTATTATTAAAAAATTTATTCACATTACCTTATACATGGGAAATTAACATTTTTATATGTATACATGGTTAAAGAGTAAGCCAATCAAGATTTTTTTTGAATGAATCACAAATAATAATTTTCCAAACCAATGAAACTATGTACCTATCTTATGTTCATTGATGTAAGAAATTCTCTAATCGCCTCTGACTTTAGAGGATCATATAAGATTTCATCCTTTGGGATGATATGGCTAAGAAAAAAGAACATTTTAAATCCTAATTAACACTTAAAAAATATTTAATGTCACTGTTGTCCCCTAGAGTCTTAATAATGACCCTCAATTGATTATGACGGTTCTTATAGATTTTGGACCACACCAAGATATCATCAATAAACACTAAAAAATAACAAAATATTCCTTGAATAATTTGTTCATTAGATCGATAAAAACATAGAGTGAATTAGTCAATTCAAATGACACCATTGTAATCTAATTTTTCCCATAACTCATATGGAATGATATATTTGGAACATCTCCCTTATTTAGTCACAATTTATGATACCTAAAATAAAGAAAATCCTTGAAAAATATTGAACTCCATTATATAGATCAACTAAATTATCAATGTGATAATATAATTGATTTCCCTATAATCAATACATAGCCTCATGTATCCATAATTTTTCTTAATGAATGGAACACGATATCCCTAATGTAAACTAAATGGGTGTATAAATAACTTACCACACAACTCCTATAGTATTTTCATAAACTCATGTAACTCCAAAGTGGAAATTATATAGGGAGTCATTGATATATGTCTTTTATAAGGGATTTAATCAATAGGAAACTCAACTTCATGCTTTGATGGATGCCTTATTAATTTCTCAGCAAATACATCAATGTATTTTTGTAAAATAGGCATGTCCTTAGTTGTAAGATTAACTTTTCAATATATAGATTATGTATTCCCTTATTCCCTAAGAATCAAATTTATAAGAGATACTAGGGGTAGATCAATACATGGCATAGATAATGAAGCATCTAATATAAAGATAAGGAATTCCACATCATCATCTTGAATTGAAATTTATTTCTCATTGAAATATTGTTTTTACAGCATAATTTGAAATCTAGTCCATAAATAGGATTATATAAATGAATATAATAGTTATGATAATAAATTAAGAAAATAGAGCCGGTTTATGTTTCATAATGGGAACCTCTTAAAAAATCCTCATTATAGAGATATTTCTAGTAGTTCTTTTATTTATTACTCCATTCATAATGTTCTAGGGAAATATTTAATTTTATTTTAAAACATAGAAGATAAATAAGAGTATATGAATCTAAAAACAAATAAAAGGATTATATAAATTTTAAGAAACTGTTAAATTACCTACCACCGAATAATTTAGAACTTTAACCTCATCTATAGGGAGTTCATAAGCTTGGCCTTCTTCCATTAGAATCTAATGTGAAATGGCCCTTTGAAACGTGAGAAATTGTTTTGAATAATCCTGCATACATTTATAGATGAAGAAATAGATTATAGGTTCTTATTTCTTGCCCTTTCATTCATTATCACGATGAACATTTTCTATGAACTTATATCAAACTACTGTTCCCTTATCAAATTTTCTAGTATGATTCTTTGCACAATCTTTACAATATAGATATTATTTCATTCCATTGTTCTTCTTTTACATGTACCATTTTTTAGGTGTTCATATAACCCATCGTTTTCTTACTTTCCCTTGAATATATAGGATTTGGAGAATTAATACTATGTTTTTTTGAAACAAAATACTATTTCATCATATGATGTCAACATTTGAGAAACTAGTGTTCTTCAGAGGATTGTCTTAGTTCCATTAATGAAATGATCAATATTTATTTTTAAATTAAATATGTACTTCATAGAATACCTGGATAAATATTAATGGTATCCTCATGCTCCTATACACTTTCATTATCCTTATTCTTTTAACTAAATTATTTTATATATTTGAGTTAATTTCTCATGAGGGAAATATTTTTCTAATATTGGGTTTTAAAATCATTACATTCCATGTGTTCTATTTCGTCTCCCTCTTAAGTATTCCATATCAAATAAAATTATTTATCAACATCTCCTTTGAGAAAATATACTTCAAGTATAATATTTAACCTTTTATCAGATCTCGTGGCTAAAAATATATTTTCAACACACTTATTCCATTGGTGAGATACTATTAGATTAGTAGTCCCACTAAATAATAGATTATTATATCTCATGAAACATACCTATACAGGTGTATCATTCCATAAAATATAACATTTATTCATATGTGAAATTCTATGAGTAATAACCTATTTTAGTTTCCCTAATATGTAAATTATTTGCACATTTCCAATACCAGCTTTATTGGGTTGATCTACACAGAGATCTCTACACCAACCATGATTATTGATGCCATTATTTCTACTAGGTGATATTTATAATCAATATAATATTTCGAATATGTTCATCAAATTTTTAATTTTAATTCATAATATATAATTCTAAATATGGTGCGACACTTAACATAAATTGTAAAATTAGGCAGTTTTAATCTTGAAATCATGAACTTCATGTCCTTGAAAATACAATTAAATAAAAAGAATATTTTTACATCATTCATAACGGTTTCTAAATAAAATACGAATTAAGCAAGCCAAATCCCATGGGAGTGTAATTCTAGGTGCACAAAAAGGGCCTCTTCACCGTGAACAAGAATGATGGCTAAGATATACTCAATCCAACTGTTTTCATGGTTATTACCCCCAGATTCATTTATTCCAAAAGTATAGCCATTTATATTATCTAGAAAGAGATATATTTACTATAAAACCACAAATTTTCTAACCTACCAAATAATTATTGACATCATTCCACAATTTTAAAGATCATCAAATTCTATCATAATGTTATGTTCCAGAATTTATGTTTTATTAAATCTAGATTCCAAGGTTTCTACTGAACATCATAAGATACCAAATATATCAACTACATGTTGAGAAACATGGAATCACTATATAATTTATTACATTTTCATAAATACAAATAATCTAATCCTAAATTATTTATTAGTTTAGTAGTCCTGGATATCCATATTATTACATGAAACACATTTTATGTAGGGAACAAAATAAATAACATACCGAATGTAATTTTTCAATGTCCTTGAAATTATTCAAATAATTCATCTTTATAACCAAGGGAAAGAAAAAAAGGTACAGATAAAATAATCATTATGGATTATCTAAAATGGAAGCTATCATGAGTAAATAAAGAATAATCAATATGAAAAGGAAAATAACTAAAAATACAAGCCATTTAATCAATAAATAGGAAATTTAATGCCAAAATTTCATGGATAATAATAACTAAATTCAAAATGGTGGAAATGAATAATATTTTATGTCATTATATCATAAATAATGATTTCTATACCACCACATCCTTGCACCAAATAGTTCAAAACTATGGATAAAGAAACATTTAATTTGGACAGCATGTGTATCTTGATACAAAATAATGAATTGACGGGATACATAATTCTAGGTCCCACTTATCAGAACATTTATTATAAATTATACATATATTAAATGATAATTTTAATTTATAACAATATTACTTACCAATAACTGTTCATTTAGGATAAATAATGCATTAAATCAATATTTTCCCCAATCAATCAAATAAATTTCAAATTAAAAAACCATAGGTAAAAATGGTATACTATTTATGAAATAAGTATATCCATGATACAAATAATATGAATATTTGAGAGAAATGTAATTTCCAATTAAAAATGGAAACAAGAAGGTGAAATTTTAAGGTTAAATTTAATGACCAAAACAAATGATTAACAGATGAGAGATGATAAACAACTCATTATAAAATTTGATTTTGTAATAAAATGTAGTTATTCAAAGAATAAAATTAAATAGAATGAAAAAATTTATAATAATTTTTCATTATGTGTTTTATTTTTAAACTAATTTTTAAAATTATAGGAAAGTTAAATGGCATAAAACAATTAAAGTGGTGCAAATATTCTTTAACATCAGAAACATTTAAAAACAAACCATTTGAATATTTAATAACAAAGTAAAAAATGAAGCCTCTAGAAAATAATTAAAATATAAATTTAAATTTTTATCAAAAATGAATGATGAATTAAAATTTCATTAATAAATAAATTTTTTAAATAAAATTAGTTTTGTAATTTTTTAAAGAATATAGACATGTAATAAGAAATATACCTAGTAGAAAATATAAATACAACTAGATTTTCCTTTCAATACTTCTTTATTTGAATAATGTGAAAAATAGATGAAATTTTGAAAGAAAATATAGAAACCCATAAAATATCCATAGTATAATAAAAAGTATGTATTTTATAAATGTTTAATTATAAGATTCTTTTAATGATAATTAATGAAATGAAAAAAATTTTATTTGAAAACAAATAACTACAACATTGGTAACCTTTAAATTTAAACTCTTAGATTGAAAAAAAATTGATTTGAAATATTAATAATAATAAATAAATATTTATTAATTTAAAATATATCAAAGGGGTAGTATATACACCCAATAAAAGTAAATTGGTTCATAATTTTAAATCCATCTAAATGGAATGGAAATTGAGACAAATTCTATTACCTCACGCTTTCATTTAGTTTAACATAATCTAATGTCATGTATAATGTTTTTAAGAATTTTATGAATTAAAAAAAACATATTCATATGTATAATATCATATTCAATCCTCTTATAACATCTTATCAACTATTCGTTAATATTATATCATTAATAACATTATTTTAGGTGTTAACTACTTTTTATCTCATGCATGATTTCATGTATGTTTGGATTATTATGCATAGGATATAATTTAATCATCTTCATAATTATATTAATTATATAAATATCATATTTATTTTTTAGATAATTTTTTCAAATTATTTTTTAAATTTGGGTATGGAAAATGAATCACAACGCTTTGTAGAGATGATAGAATGTACGTATGCAAGAGAAATATTAATATTTTCACAAAGGGTGAATGGGTAGAAATTTTGATGATATATTAATTTTATTGAATAAAAATAATTTTATAATTTTCATATATATTCATTATTTACATAATTATGACTATCCATGTGTTTTGGTGGTGGGTAACAAATTACATCAGTTTGTGAGGCAGTAGTCTGCCATACACATGTGTGATGGATTTGATTCCCATTTTGTTAGAGAAGGAGATGTGTTAATATTATGAAATAAATATAATAAAATATAATTTTATAGGAAATTATTTTTTTAATAAATTTTACTCTTTAAGACATAATTTAATGTTGTAAAAGAAATAAAAAATAAGGAGTTAGGTGAAGATGATTACCTTCACTTAGAAGAACATCCACTATATCTATTACTAAGAACCATAGGGTTGGTATTTTTGGAATAAAAGATGCTATATGGTGTGTATAATTATATTCATAATATATTTGGGTATGTTTTTTGAGTTAAATTTCTTAAGATGTGAGAATAAGTTAGGGGAAGAGGTTCCCTTTTATAATTGAGGAAGAGTCTAAATTTTTTAAATACCCAAAACTATTCAATAATGGTAAGTCACTATCAATCCATATGCCTCCAAAATAATATAATAATGTATTGGATAGAAGATAATGTATATAAACACCTCAAACAATAAATAATTATTTTAATATGTTATTCTGTAACTTATAAGGTCACTCACTTTTATTGGTATTGGTTTGACCAGGGTAAGTAGTTTTTTTATTTTCCTAGTAATTTTATCCTTTATACCAAAAAATTAAAAGAGAATTACTAGATAATATGGAACCAATGAATCTAAATACAATATATGATTTATTAAATAAAAATCCGATGTGTGTAAAAATAATTTTAACATAGGTTCATTTAACATGAAAAACCCCATTTTAACCATAATTGAAAATGTTAATTTTGATTATACTTACTATTCATTATGAATGAAAATTACATTGGAAATATTAAATAATATTAATTAGAATTATTAAAATTATTTAATACATTTTATCATATCTAATTCCCATAAATGGAATAATTTAATTTCAAAATAAACCCACAAAACATGCCAAAAAATGGGTTTTCATGTAATGATTTTTATTCCGAAGATGACCTAACATTAACTATATGAATAGTAATTATCATTATAGGGATTTAAATTCATATATTTAGATATAAAATATTTACATTTAATTTAAATCATTACATATTAAATGTTTTTTAAACTAATTAAAATGGAAGGAAATTATGACTTAAAAGAATAGTTTTTTTAAAATATCTATGTTTACATTCAAATGATCATATCTTTATTTCCATCAAATAATCAATCAATACATCTTTAATTCTCTATAATATGAAACAATTTTATAAATAAAATGAGTAATAGTTAAAAATATTATTTTAGATTATTCATAGAATCTTATTTCTTTGGAAAATTTTAATAACACATTTTTGTATTTTTTTTTACAAAGTTCAAAATTGATATTTATCCCATAAAATTAAAATCATTATTACAGATTATATAAAATTTTGAATTATATTATAGATTTATTATTATATAATTTTCAAGTAATATAATTTAACCACATGTGTTAAAATCAATTTATTTAATATGATTGATGATTCAATTCAATTTAAACTTTCAGGATGAACGTTTAAAAGAAAAGCTGTCAGTTTTTCACATTTGATCAGTTATAAATATTTTTTCTTATAAATATCATTATTTTCATTTTGAAAATTTATTTTTTTTAGTTTCGAAAATTATTTATAAAAGATATTTTTTGTTATCCTTTACTTTTTACAAAATTAAATTTGAATATTTCTAATTATTTTAGAAATTTTGATTTAGAAATCTTTTAAAAAAGTCAGGTGGATTGTTTTTTATAATGTATATGAAATTAATATAATTTTCCACATCCTTTTTCATTTTATACCCTTTATATTCTTCTATATTATTTCAATGATTTCAAAAATTTCAATGTTTCTAAAATCGTTTTTGATTGTTTTTCTTCCATTTTATTCTATTCTTTAAAAGACTTGATTTAGATACAAAATGTACTTTTATGATGAATTTATGGTCATATGTTTTATCCTTATTAAATTTCTTTATTTGTAAATTTTAGATAATACTTTCAATTTCATCTTCTTACCTTTTATTTTAAAAAAATTTCTTTTAAATATTCCTATGATTTTTATCCTGGATATTCTTATTCTACAAACAGTATACCATTTATATATATGTATTTTTTACTTTAAACATTTTTATGATTGGATGAGGAATATTGAAATTTATTATTATTTATTAAATATGGATAGTTTTTGATATGTAATATTATTGAAGAATTAAATTTATCATTCAATATATGAGGAATGCACTTGACATGTAGTGATGGGTAGGGCCTTGAATTATATAGTCCATCGATACATTGCTAGTTATCACGAAACAAATCAGTAAGCTAGAATTAATGGGGTGTTTGGTGTATACGTACCCATTTTTTAAATATAATTAATAAATTTATTAGATGGTATAGAAATCATGATGAATGAAATTATTAGTCTAATATTAAGAATTTCCATTATCAAGAATTTAGTTAATATTATCCATTAGATTATTACATTGATATTATCAATGGATACATTTATTTCTCATGTTATTTATTAAATAGATTATATTTTTAGTGATTTATCATTTCATATTGATTTTACCTTATTGATTTATGAATGCTTCTATTTTACATATTTCTTTTTAAGAATCTGAGCTCACCTTATATTTCGTTCTTTTCCCTAGGATATGAAGAAGGATATTATAAATAATCACAATGAAGAAATAATATTTTCAAGATATATAGTTTATTTTTCCAATATAATACCAGAATCATATATATATATATATTTCATCAAGTGTAATAAAATGACCACTAATTCCGGATTGTATCCCTTGTATCCATGCAAATATAATAACATAGATAACAGCTCAGGGTAATTGGGGATGGGTTTATTACATTTGGAATCATAGGAAGTTTTTTATAAACCTTTGGAACTATATTATAAAAAAATAGATAACATGGGATTTATGATAATCCTTTATAGTATTTGAGAGCATATACTATTAAGGAGTTTTTTTGTCTCGCTAATCATAATGATTATGAGAGAACTCATTATGTTCCATTATTTATTGATTGAATCTAAAAAATAAATGGAATAAAAAAGTATAGAAAATGTTGATATTTTTATACTAATCATTCCAATAAAACTATATTTTTTAAATGAGTAGATCATGAACCTATTAAATATGTTTTCTTTGGTTATATTGAATAACCCTTCCAAATTAAAGAAACTACTTGTTCTATATAATTTTTCTATAATTCTTGATCACTTATTGCAATAAAAGTCTCCATATTTTAGATTAAATACTAATCCATTGATAGATGATAAATATATTAATTATGTTTAAATTAAATTCCCTTCATTAGGATGTGATGAAAGTGAAAAATATGTTTTGGTATGGTATTATTTGAAGGAGATGAAGGTTAATGGTGTTTATTTATTCAAAAATATAAATAGGATGATGAAATTGAATGCCCTAAATAGAGGAATTTTAAAATTATTTTCATTGAAAACTACATCCCTTTAGTATAATGATCTAATATAGTTAAGAAGTTCCTCACTTTAAAGAACACGGATGGAGGAAGCGTGGTATATAATGAGGCTAACATTACAATATTATCCAATATTTCTTCAAAATCATAAAAAATCTTTAAAAAAATATTGAACATTTATTTTAGTGGATTAATCCAAGTCTCTAAAAAAACTATTTTCTCAAATGTTTTCATCATATGATGAGTTTTTATCAAGATATATTGTAATAGAGAATGAATTTTCTAGATATTATATATTCAAGGGAAATCAAGAAAAGAAAAGTTTATATATATTCCCAGAAAAAGGAAAAGATTCAAGTAATAATAAGAAAATAAAACAATTTCCATGATCTAAAAATTATGGATAGAAACATCCTAGAAAATCCTTAAAGGTAACAAGTGTTTTTTATAAGTATTAGAACAAGGGTTATCTGGATAATGAATATAAGGTAAAGGTAGAGACCACTAAATTCTAGTGCTTGGTGTAGAGACCCGAAGATTAACGTACATAGACATTACATTACTTTTTCGGAATACTTAGTACATAACAAAAACACAGACACAAGGACCGTAATAGTTTAGTGTCTTTGGTAACATGGAATATAATCTTCTAATCGTGGCGAAAGATCTTCAACATCTTTGATAAATATCTTCATTTTTTTATACCTAAAACCTTTCCTTATATCCTGGGGAAAATAAAACATAAAAAGGGTGAGCTCAAATGCTCAGTAAGGGTAAACAAAAGAAATATCAATCACATCATATTCATAAGAACATAACTTTTGTAAATCTTAACCCGCAAAAGAGAGCATAATTTCATAACATGGGATAAATCATAGTAGTGAGATGTAATCCCAATATTCATAACTTAAAACATGAATCTTTGTGGCATACACACATAGTCATAGAGAATCATTTCTTATTTGTCAAGACTCATTGCCAAGACTATCTTAGTGGACAAAGTCCATTTCTGAACCGAGTTCACTCCTCGTTTCAGTCCTGTTTCAATGAACCGGTATAACCTACTGTTCCAGCCATGTATATCTCATGAGATATAAAATCTCTACCCAATGCATTTGAGGGAGATATAGGTCCCACCTATCTCATAATGATACCATTCTTATGTGTGCCACAAAATCATAAACCATACATCATAACATAACCCATGTAATAAAAATGGGAATCTTAAACATTGTGACATCATAAAACAATTCATATAAGATAAAGGGATTCATACAAATTATTCCATCATAACATAAACAAATCAATGTAATAATATTGATAGAAACAAAACCCTTTATAATCTTAGATGGAAAATAATTTTGATAAAACAGTTGAACTCCATTCTTGATGAAAATATCCTTTCTACTTCAAAAACACTTTTCCTTTCTTAACATGTCATAAAATTTTAAACTAAAATAAGTTTATTAAAAATAAACTTGAAAACATTT
This sequence comes from Viscum album, assembly GCA_963277665.1. NCBI lineage: Eukaryota > Viridiplantae > Streptophyta > Magnoliopsida > Santalales > Viscaceae > Viscum > Viscum album. The sequence goes on along the minus strand of OY728137.1, from coordinate 1,383,748,411 downwards.
AAAGGAAGATTCTTGTAAATAATGTTTTAAAAACCCATTCATGCCGTATAAGTTAAAAAAACATTCTTCTCGTACTTTTGTTGGAAAAGTCAAAAAGTACCTCATACGAAAATGACAAAATATTCCTTTCATATCATTTACTAAAAACTCACTGAAGGGTAAAATTGGATTTAAACAATTTTAGGTGGATGGAAATAACATTACATATTTATGAAACATGGATGTGGATCATAAAATACACCCCAGTAAATACTAAAGTATATACAATCTCAGATAAAAATGAGATTGTGATATTTCCCTTACCTTATGTCCGATATGCTTTGTATGTATCCGAACCTCCTATATAATGATTTAAATAATGTCATTAACTTATTACAGAATCATACTCATTGTTATGATATCATATATGGTTCAATTATGGCTTTATATTACCCGTTCTTTTGTAAATTCAATGTTAAAGTGTGTTTTGTGTAAAATTGTTTTATTTGTCGTCCGTGTTTTGACATGTAATTATTAATATGATTACTTAGATCATGATTAATTAATTTCAGAATATAAAAAATTATTTATATATAATACATATTCAGAATATATATATATAATATATCAGTAAATGGAAAGAAATACACCGTTCATGGAGACGGTAGACCGTACGTACGCATGAACGCTGTTTTCTTTTCCTTATTGAGTTGAATGGAATTAAGTAGATGAAATACATATATATACACATAAATACAGAATCATTATTATGTCATATATTTCATTATTACTTTTTATATATACTTTATAATCTTTCATGAACGGTTAACGTGGAGAATGAATCTTATCGCGTCGTGGAGACGGTAGTCCGTACGTACGCACGAGCGATGATATCATTCTCATGATCGTGGAATTGTATTGGAGTGTATGTATAATATTTCATAATAAATATCACTTTTTAATAGTCATATATAGTCATTATTTACATCATTATACCCATCCAAGTAAGGTGGTGGTGGAAAATAGATTACACCACGACATGGAGACGGTATTCTGTACGTACGCACGCGCGGTGATTTCCTTTTTCCGTAGGATGGATAGAAGGTTAATTAGAGTTGTTTCATATTTATAATAACATATTAGTATATAAGAAATACTGATTTTATTACTTTATCATGAAAAAACTAAAGAAGAAGAAGTTGAAGAAGAAAGAAATTGAAAAAGATCGGTAATGGATATTACCTCTTTTGACGCGCCTTCACTTAACCTCCACTTAAATAACTAAGGATGGTCTTTGAAGAAGACCAGGACCACTATGATGATACTAGGGAAGTGGAGAAGAGATTTTGGAAGGGGTTGGCCGTGCTTGAATGCTCAAATTAGTGTGAGGAGGAGAGGGAGGAGGTGCCCTTTTATAAGGGAGGAGAGGGGCACCTTAGGAAAATCTCAAAATATTATTTTATATTAAGGTTCAATTCGGTTTATAATGGTTCCAAAGGGTCTTATTTCAATGATAATGTGGGGATGGGTCGAAATCCTCTCATCCAATAGGATTTAGACAAGTTTAGGTTATTATTTTAACCTTATGAATTAGATTTAACTCTAAGTTAAATAATTTAACTTTTATCGTGTCTTTTTGTTTTCTTACACTATATGGTTAATAAACATACCATAACAAGCAAAACGAACCCCAAGTTGTTTATTATTAATATATCTATCTTTATCTAAGTCATTTGGCCTTACCTTAGATTTTTAAGAATTAAATAACAATTAATAATATAATATTTGTTTTAAAAACTAATTTATGTCAATTTTGACACTATTTGGTACATGATTTTTATGAAATTCATAATAGAATGATAAGTTCGAAAAAAGTTACTTATATCAACAATAAAATGTCATATTAACCTATAAAATTAATTTAAGTCATAAAAAGTCTCAATTTACATTTATTTGGCATTTATAACATCAATTATGTAAATATTTCATTAACAAGACAATTACTGCATCATCTTTGTGTCATAATAAATGATAATTATTTAAGCCCTAAAAATTCTAAATAAATTCCTATGATTTCGATAATTGTATTATATTTCTGGAGAATATTCATGTTCGAAGTTTCATGAAGTTTATCACTAAATTAAAATTATTATACTTATAATATTTAAGAAAGTGACATGATGTCACATTCTTTGGTTTTAATAATAATTAAATTATTTTCATGGAAAAAAGATCATAAAATGAATCTAATCCGACCCTTAGGTTATATGGGTTTACTTTTATCCATCCAATAGGATTTTTCCAAGTGTTAGGGTAATCTTATAATCTTATATTTACCCTTAATTACCCGATTTACCTTTAACTACAGTAAATAAAATTTACCATAGTTACTATTAACAATGCCCAAAAATAAAATGTAGATTATTAACATAAATGGGACCCACTGATTAAAAATATGGAATCCATTTTTCCAAATTAAATACACAAAAGATTCCAAAATTAAATTAAAATTAATCTCGTTGTCGAAAGAAAACGAGATTTTCTTTAAAACATTGCAAAAGATTGAATTGATTTAACCTATGAATTCAAGGTAAAATCAATGCTAATGACATAAATTATATTAAATGATAAAAATATATTCTAGTTATAATTTAAAACCATTCTATATTATAATTTAACCACATAATATATTACGATGAAAACAAATGTTTTTTATTAAAATATAGCGTGTTTTTACTATTCATTAAAATATGAAAGTTATCGGAAAAATATCAAAACTTTATCTAATGTAAATTTTTATATCCTGATTAAAAAGAAGAATTTTATTTTTTCATATTGAACTTATAAACATGTTAAAAACTATATTTAAAGTGCATGCGCCATCACAAGGTGGCAAAACTGCATTTTTTGAAAAATACATATTTTACCCGAAAAATTTATTTTGTTCTTATACCATGTTCTAGAAAATGTGTAAGATGAATAATAATGTTATAAAATTCAAAATTTAGTTAATACAATTCATAACGGCTAGTTCATGACAATATTATAATAATATATCATATTTTATTAAAACCTGGTATTGCGTACAACACACGCTATCGAGGAAGATCGCAATTGCGTTTAATGCAAGCCAAGTCAGGGTTGCGTGTTGTGAAAGAATCTTTAGTTGTTTCATATAACAGAATCCAACCATATATCATTTATACATTGAATATATATATATATATACTCAATGTTGTGTAGAATAACTATTATCAAAATTGTGTGTAACATGATCCAAGAATAGTGTTGCGTATACTGCAAGCTAATACGGTGTTGCGTATAGCGCAAGGTAATCTTGGTGTAGAATACAACACAAGAAATTAATGAAATTAAAAGAATATTTTTCATAAAATCTCGGGGTGTCACATTCTACCCCCCTTAAAATGAATTTCTCCATCGAAATTCTTCGGGGTTATAAATGGTTTACTACTCGAAAGTTTGTTTAATAGAAAACCACATCGTAAAAAGGAATACCAAAACATGGATTTTAAAAACTAAAGTATGAAATGTAACGGTTACCCAAATTAACTCATCACGGGGTTTCCACGTAGGAGAACATAGGTGAAAATATGTATATGGAAGAAAAATCTAACCATCAAGTTCTGATGGAGAGTTATAGAGAACATGGCTTTGAAAAAGCCAACAATCACAAAGCTATTGATTTGTGATTATCTAAGGTACCATCTGATTAATCAGATATAAGGGAACTAGGACAACATTTTTGGTTTTCAAGATCATTTCCCTAAAGTTGATGAATTAAAAGAAATACTTGCATGATTTTGGTACAATCTCACTGTTGTTCATGAATTGAACAATTTCCACTTCATCCCTTAAAGAAATGAAGTTGAATTTGTTATTCGTGATGTGTTAGCAAATCACGTGATAGAATGATGGGTCATTCCATCTCTTTCAAACAAAAGGTTAGCAAAAGTTATAAGTAAATCTTATGGTTAGATTAATCGTATATGGTTCCAAAAATGAACTTATACTTCATATATCATACCGCTTAAAAAAATAAAACTAGTTTATACTAACCAGGGACTTCCTGTAGGCCAGTGGTAGGAAATAAAGGCCAGTCGCACTTCGGTTGTGGGTTCGATTCCCACAGCCTTGTCCGACGCGATGGGCTGTCGCCCGTCTGGCAGGTTGTCCTTTTTCTAAATCTATATTACTATAACATCCCATCAATAATATCGAAAAAACTTCTATCCTTAAACAATACTAAATTATGTCCAACATAATTCATTGCAATCTTTAGGATTATCCATAATACTGTAGTCCACTCTCATAATATAGTGAAAACGATTACCAGTGATTTAATACCATCGTTGATCCCCATATATCATACGATATGTTTTGTTGGTCACATTCCAAACATTCAAAGGCCTTAATCATGTATTGTCTTGAATACCCATTGAACCTTAGTGATAAAATGAATGCAGTTAAATGTTAACACTTTAAAAATACCAAAATCATCAAAATTATTTATACTCAAACCATGATATCACTTAGTCCTTATATCAATCATGAGATCATGAATACTGTCAAATATTTCATTTTCTTGTTTTCCCTTCATTATGCGCATATCATCTTTTTTCCAAAAATATCTCAATCACTTTCCATTGTTACAGGTACCATAAAATTATTGAAAACCACAGTAGACCAATACATAAATATTCCAATATTCCACGATAGTATATACAACATTATTTTGTAATCCCATTACATATACACTTAATCATTCCACCACATCGTTATCATATTCAACATCACCAATGGTGATCACATGTGACTTCACTTTGTCCTTTTCCTTATGTGTTTTCTCATATAAATCATCACTTACCCTTGGATTAGGGCATTTATTAGCATAATTCCCCATTTCCTTGCACTTGAAGCATTGAAGTGTAGTTGGTTCATTCTGTGTATCCCTTCCTTTGTTTGCATCATTAGGAATCTTCTTCCAATCATTGCGGCATTCAAATGCCCGATGACCTTCCTTTCCACATTTGAAACATTTACTTGTCCCTTTACGACAATCTCCACCATGCTTCTTTCCACACTTTGAGCATAAGGAAACATTCATCTTCTTTTCACCATTATTCTGAGATTTATCCTTGAATTCCATCTTTTGTTTCTTGTCAAAACTATGAGATGGATAAGTAACACCAACTTCCATTTCTACCTTGATAGCACAACGTACGATTTCTTCATAGCTACTGAAGTCTCTTACAGCTAATTCCCATCGAAGATTTGGTTTTAAGCCACTGAAGAATCGATCAACTTTACTTTTAGGTTGGATGATAAATCCAGATGCATACCTTGCAAGCCTTGTAAAATTCGCTTCGTATATACCAACAGATTCATCATCTTTTTGATTTAGTTCAAGAAACTCCTTCTACATCTTTGTTCGAAGAATACGAGGGAAGTACTTATTGAAAAATAAGTTCTTGAACTCGTCCCATTCCATGGACTCAATTTCATCTCTTTTCCTCGTATTCTTGATAAGATTCCACCATTGATCAGCTCCACCTTCCAAACGATATACTGCTAATATGACTTTATCATGTTCAGAACATTGAATAACTGAAAATATCTTTTCAGTAGTACTGATCCATTTTTCAGCAACAACTTGATCAGAAGACCCACTGAAAGAAGGTGGACGTTGCCTCATGAAGGACTCAATAGAATATTGTTCCCTTCTCTGCTCATTTGGAAGTCCAGAATGATTCATAGCTTGTGTAAGTATAGCAATAAGATTTTGCACTCCATCTCCCATAACATTTGTTTATTTAAGAGGAAAATCATTGCATTGTCCATTACATTGATCAACACGGTTCCTTCGGGTTCCATCCATCATCTAAAACCCAAAAAGAATAGTGTGAGAGGCAAAAATCATGCTAGGGAAAAAACATTATAAAGGGGGAGTATCCTCAATATCTAACTTCTTAGATTAAATTCTATGATCGTTACCGTAGTTCTAGGACTGTATCCTATACGTATACTTATCCTTAGAGACATCCCTAGACATACCTTAGAAATATCTCTAGGGATCTCACTAACGTTTTCGCATCCTAGTTTCCAAAGGTTGACTAAACCTTTCCTCTAATACCAACTGTAGAGATTCGAAGCTTAACGTACATAGACATTACAATACTTTTTCGGAATACTGAGTACATAAATAAACACACACACAAGGACCGTAATAGTTTAGTGTCTTTGGAAACTCAGAATATAATCTTCTAATCGTGGAGAAAGATCTTCAACATCTCCCATAAAGATCATCCTTTTTTTTAATACCTAAAACCTTTCTTTATATCCTGGGGGAAATAAAACATAAAAATGGTGAGCTCAAATTCTCCGTAAGGGTAATCCAAATAAATATCAATCACATCATATTCATAAGAACATAACTTTTGGAAATCTTAACCTGCAAAAGAGTGCATAATTTCATAACATGGGATAAATCATAGTAGTGAAATGTAATCCCAATAATCATAACTTAAAACCTGAAACTTTGTGGCATACACACATAATCATAGACAATCATTTATTATTAGTCAAGACTCATTTCCAAGACTATCTTAGTGGACGAAGTCCATTTCTAAACTTAGTTCACTCCTCATTTCAGTCCTGTTTCACTAAACCAGTATAACCTACCGTTCCAGCCATGTCTATCTCATGAGATATAAAATCATTACCCAATTAATTGGAGGGAGATATAGGTTCCACCCATCTCATAATGATACCATTCTTATGTGTGCCACAAAATCATAAACCATACATCATAACATAACACATGTAATAAAATGGGAATCTTAAACATTGTGACATCATAAAACAATTTATATAAGATAAAGGAATTCATACAAATAATTCCATTATAACATAATCAAATCAATGTAACAATATTGATAGAAACAGAACCCTTTATAATCTTAGATGGAAAATAATTTTGATAAAACACTTGAACTCCATTCTTGAGGAAAATATCCTTTCTACTTCAAAAATACTTTTCCTTTCTTAACGTGTCGTAAAATTTTAAACTAAAAGAAGTTGATTAAAAATAAACTTGAAAACATTTAAAGGAAGCTTCTTGGAAATAATGTTTTAAAAATCCATTCATTCCGTATATGTTAAAAAAACATTCTTCTTGTACTTTTGTTCGAAAAGTCAAAAAGCACCTAGTACGAAAACGACAAAAGATTTCTTTCATATCTTTTACTAAAAAGTAACCAAAGGGTAAAATTGGATTTAATAAATTTTAGGTGGATGGAAATAATATTACATATTGATGAAACATGGATGTGAATGATAAAATAAACCCTAGTAAATACTAAAGTATAAACAATCTCGGATAAAAATGAGATTGTGATATTTCCCTTACCTTATGTCCGATATGCTTTGTACGTATCCGAACCTCCTGTATATTGATTTAATAATGTCATTAACTTATTAAAGAATCATACTCATTGTTATGATATCATATATTGTTCACTTATGACTTTATATTACCCGTTCTTTTGTAAATTCAATGTTAAAGAGTGTTTTGGGTAAAATTGTTTTATTTGTCGTCCGTGTTTTGACATGTAATTATGCATATGATTACTTAGATCATGATTAATTAATTTCATAATATAAAAAATTATTTATATATAATACATATTCATAATATATATATATATATATAAAATAGATCAGTAAATGGGGAGAAATACACCGTTCATGGAGACGGTAGACCGCACGTACGCATGAACGCTGTTTTCTTCTCCTTATTGAGTTGAATGGAATTAAGTAGATGAAATACATATATATACACATAAATACATAATCATTATTATGTCATATATTTCATTATTACTTTTTATATATACTTTATAATCATTCATGAACAGTTAACGTGGAGAATGAATCTCATCGCGTCGTGGAGACGGTAGTCCGTACGTACGCACGAGCGATGATATCATTCTCATGATCGTGGAATTGTATTGGAGTGTATGTATAATATTTCAGAATGATTATAACTTTCTAATAGTCATATATATTCATCATTTACACCATTATACCCATCCAAGTAAGGTGGTGGGGGAAAATAGATTACACCACGGCGTGGAGATGGTATTCCGTACGTACGCACGCGCGGTGATTTCCTTTTTCCTTAGGATGGATAGAAGGTTAATTAGAGGTGTTTAATATTTATAATAAAATATCAGTATATAATAAATACTGATGTTATTACTTTATCAGGAAACAACTAAAGAATAAGAAGTTGAAGAAGAAAGAAATTGAAAATGATCGGTAATGGATATTACCTCTTTTTGACGCGCCTTCACTTAACCTCCACTTAAAGAACTAAGGATGGTAATTGAAGAAGACCATACCTCTAGGATGATACTAGGGAAGTGTAGAAGAGGTTTCGGCAGGGTTTGGAGGAGCTTGAATGCTCAAATTGGTGTGAGGAGGAGAGGGAGGAGGTGCCCTTTTATAAGGGAGGAGAGGGGCACCTTAGGAAAATCTCAAAATATTATTTTATATTAAGGTCAAATTCGGTTTATAATGGTTCCAAATGGTATTATTTCAAAGATAAAGTGGGTATGGGTCGAAATACTCTCATACATTAGGATTTAGACACGTTTAGGTTATTATTTTAACCTTATCAATTAGATTTAACTCTAAGTTAAATAATTTAACTTTTATCGTGTCTTTTTGATTTCTTATACTATATGGTTAATAAACTTACCATAACAAGCCAAACTAACCCCAAGTTGTTTATTATTAATATATATATCTTTATCTAAGTCATTTGGCTGAGCCTTAGATTTTTAGGAATTAAATAACAATTAATAATATAATATTTGTTTTAAAAACTAATTTATGTCAATTTTGACATTATTTGGTACATGATTTTAATGAAATTCATTACAGAATGATAAGTTCGAAAAAAGTTACTTATATCAACAATAACATGTCATATTAACCTATAAAATTAATGTAAGTCATAAAATGTCTCAAATTACATTTATTTGGGCATTTATAACATCAATTATGTCAATATTTCATTAATAAGACAATTACTGCATCGTCTTTGTGTCATAATAAATGATACTTATTTAATCCCTAAAAATTCTAAATAAATTACTATGATGTATATAATTGTGTTATCATTCTTTAACCTATTCATGTTCGAAGTTTCATGATGTTTATCACTAAATTAAAATTATTATACTTATAAGATTTAAGAAAGTGACATGTGGTCACATTCTTCAGTTTTAATAATAATTAAATTATTTTCATGGAAAAAAGTCCATAAAATGAATCTAATCCGACCCTTAGGTTATATGGGTCTACTTTTAGCAATCCAATAGAATTTTTCCAAATTTTAGGGTAATTTTATAATCTTATATTTACCCTTAATTACCCGATTTACCTTTAACTATAGTAAATAAAATTTACCGTAGTTACTATTCACAATGCCCAAAAAATAAAAAGTTTCTTATTGACATAATTTGGACCCAATTATTCCAAATATGGAATCCATTTTTCCAAATTCAATACACAAAAGTTGAAGAAATTAAATTAATATTAATCTCGTTGTTGAAAGAAAACGGGTTTTTCTTTAAAATATTGCAAAAGATTGAATTGATTTAACCTACGAATTCAAGGTAAAATCAATGCTAATGACATAAAATATATTAAATGTAAAAATATATTATATTTATACTTTAAAAACATTCAATATTATAATTTAACCACATAAGGTATTACGGTGAAAAAAGTTGTTTTTAATTAAAATATAGCGTGTTTTTACTATTCATTAAAATATGAAAGTTATCGGAAAAATATCAAAACTTTATCTAATGTAAATTTTTATATCCTGATTCAAAAGAAGAATTTTATTTTTTCAAATTGAACTTATAAACATGTCAAAAACTAGATTTAAAGTGGGTGCACCATCAAAAGGCGGCAAAATTGCATTTTTTGAAAAATACTTATTTTACCCAAAAAATTTATTTTGTTCTTATACCATGTTCTAGAAAATGTGTAAGATGAATAATAATGTTATAAAATTCAAAATTTAGTTAATACTATTCATAACGGCTAGTTCATGACAATATTATAATAATATATTGTTGTTTATTAAAACCCGGTATTGCGTACAACACACGCTATCGAGGAATCTCACGATGGCGTGTAATGCAAGCCAAGTCAGGGTTGCGTGTTGGGAAAGAATCCTTCATTGTTTCATATAACAGAATCCAACCATATTTCATTTATACATTGAATATATATATATATATATATATACTCAATGTTGCGTAGAATAACTATTATCAAAATTCTGTGTAACACGATCCAAAAATAGTGTTGTGTATACTACAAGCTAATACGGTGTTGCGTATAGCGCAAGGTAATCTTGGTGTAGAATACAACACCAGACATTAATGAAATTAAAAGAATATTTTTCATAAAATCTCGGGGTGTTACACTTGGACTATACATAAATGTCCTATTATTTAAAATAATATCTCAAGTGTCATGGGATTATACTTTAGAAGAGGCAAAGGGGGGAAGGGAAAAATTATGAAATCACAAAAGCTGAAGTTGAAGTACCCAATGATGTGATTAACTATGGAATAATCATATCCTAATATTTAGATAAGGATTTATTTAATTATAGATCCTATAAATATTTTATATCTACCCTATTTACCATGATAGTTATATATTTAACCTAAACCAAAGTAATGGAGTTTTTAGTTAAAACTAATAGTCAAAATCTCACTACAACAAGGACATGTCAATCAGTTCCCATTATAGAACATAAATTTTCTCTATTTTAAGACTTGACTATTATACATATGTTTGATTTCTATATAATATTTGGTATGTATTTTATTTAATAATTTAATGATTTTTTTTTCAAATAGAAGTAAATTATGATTCATTATGAGGATATAGAATTCCTTATATTTAGAGTGGAGAATAAACCATTCGATTCATGTATAGAATCTCCCCCAGATTCCCTTCTGAATGAAATTCATATGGAATAAGTGTAGACACAATTTATGGATGGAAAAGGAAATATTAAAAATAATAATATACAATGTACAAGAATGCATTGTTGTATTTACATAGGAATTACCTAGACATCCACTAAAGTTATAAGTTTATTTTTCCATTGATTTAATCCTTGATGCAAGCCCTATATCAAAGACTCTCTACCTGATAAAAACTATGGACTCAGTGGAGTTAAAGAAAAAATATGGTATTTGTGTGGTAATTTATTTTTATACCTTAGTATTTCACCTTGGGGATCCCCAGTTCTAATTTTTAAGAAGAAAGATAGATCTATGAACTTGTACAACGATTATAGAGAAAACAATTTTTTTATGATAAATAAATGTATTTCTTAACTCACATTGATGACTTATTTGATAAACATCATGAAGATAAATAATTTTAAAATATTAAACTTCATTTTGTGTATCACCAATTTAAATTATATAAATATGGAATCCCAAATGTAGTATTACATATTATCTATGAACATTATGAGTTTACAATAATTCTCTTTGGATTGAATAATGCACTCTCTGTTTTTACAGATCCAATAATATATTATTCATGGAATACATTTATAATTGTTTTTGTTTTTATTGATGATACATTGGTTTACCATAAAATCTATGAGGATCATGAGAATCACTTGTAGATCATTCTTGAGACTCCTATATGAAAAATATTATATTTTAAATATAAAAATTGGGAATTCCTGCATAAAAAATATTCATTTAATGGACCCATTATCTCAATGGTTTGAATCTTAGTTGACTATTTTAAGAAAAATGCAATCAGATAATGAACTACTAAAAAAACATAACTGAGGAATGCACGTTTATTGGATTAGCAGTTTACAAATGATAAGTTATTAAATAATTTTCTTGATTGGCTAACCCATTATCCAAGATTACATGAAGAGGGACTACGATCATTTTGATAGAGGACTGTGAATATTTTTTTTGAATAATTGAACATGAGGTTCATGAATGCTCTAATTTTGACTCTAACATCATGAAATGGTGAATTTTTGATATATAGTGCTACATCGAAGAAGGGATTTGGTTGTATCCTTTTGCATAATGATAAAGATATTTTATACAGATCAACGTTGTTATAGAATCAGGAATAGAACTTTCCAACACCAGATCAGGGGTTGGAATCCATAATATTTTATTTGAAAATATGAATAAATTATCTATTGGGTGAAATATGTGAGATATATTAAAAAATTAATTGTCTGAAATATATAGTTTCACATAAATATCACAACATGAAGAAAAGGAAATGAATTAAGCTACTAAAGGATTCTGATTTCTCAATACACTACAACAGAAGGAAGGAAATTAAGGTATAAGATGCTTTGAGTAAGAAATATCATGGAGTTTTAGACAAAATGGGGATCCGTAATGATCTTATGTTCAAGGGTTTAGTAACTATTGATTTGAAATATATTAAGGAATTGGAAAGATCACCCCATTTTATAATGATTACCAAAAAATATTTGTCGGAAAATATACTAAGTTCTCACCCTAATAAAGTAAATTTAGAAAAGAAAATTAAATCAATGTATAATTGAAAATTGATTGATTTCATATATAATAAAGGATTAATGAAATTTCCAAGAAGGTTATGGGTTACATCTCAACCTGAGCCGAAAAAGATATTATTAGATGATTATCATAACTCTAATTTCATTGTAAATAAAATTACCACCAATATATATATATAGATCTGAATGAAAATTTTTTATGGGAAAAAATTGTGTGTAAAATATCTAATTATGTGTTATGATATATGGTTTTTCAAAACATTATTTAATAAAGACAACATCCTAGGGATGTCATGAAACCTCTACCTTCCCCTATGCAATAATGGAATAAGAATACTATGAAATTTTCAATATATTACCAAATACTCTGAGATATAATGATTCAATATGGGTTATTATTGATTTCCTTATCTAATTTACGTATTTCCTTTCTATAGTTGAATATTTACCTCATGAGTACATTGCATGAATCAATATTAATGAATTTACAGGACTTCATAAAGAACATCTTTCAATTGTTTCTGATCACGGACACTTGAATTTTAAGGTATTTTTTGTCAATGTTTATCTTTTATATATTTTTCCTATAATAATAGATTTCATTCAAGTATTCAAATGGAACCTATCACGAACTAGGACGGGATGCCATTCGCCCTGGCACCTGAACCATCTCGATGAATGATCTAAAGGGTGTTCTTGTGCCTTCAAGATGGATTCTAGTTTGTGGGAATCAGGAAACGCCTTTAGGGAATTATTTATCCAACGATAATAAACCATAAACAACCCTTAAGAACCATACATCAAATTATAACCAATATTTATAAAACCAGAGATAAAAGGAAAACACTACAACCCGAGTTAAATATTGTACTCTTCAACAAAAAAAACAACCAAAATAAAAAAGGGGAATCAACATTTCCATAATCCTCTATGTAACACGTGGTACACCATCCTCTCTCCATTACCACTAAAAAAATACCTGCATAGGTACATCTAGAACATAGAACCACCCCACTACCACACGGAGACTTGCTTTTTCCTGGGTCAAATAAAACAAGGTATAGATACAGTTTAGGGTTTTTGTTGGGAGTGATACAACGTTACAATTATGATACCACATAAATAGATTGCTTTAAATGATATTATATGGAAAATTAACATGATATATTTTTATAAATTGAATGATAATATTTAAATAAAACATGCATTGAAATAAAAGTGGAAATAAATGTGACAAAAAGATGAATGATTAAAATAACATGTGTACCATGGGAAATATTTAAGGTACAAGGGTCAAAATTGTTCCAAGTTCCTCGTAATCTTGGTGATCACATCTCCATGATGCAAAGGTACTTCTCAAGACATCAATCCTTATATCAATAATGGTTAGTAAGTGTTATTATGTAATCATGTAAGGAAAACTAATCCTTATCTATATCGATTATACTAACATACTTGACCTAGTATAAACACTTCGATACCCAGGATTTCGATGTTATAGATTTAACTCCATATACCACATGAATTGACCTAATACAAAATTACCATCTTAATAAATAGTACAAATTTGGAAAAAAACCATTTAAAAAGGGAAAATCATCACTCAACCATGAACACTCGCTGAATCCCATGAAAAAAACATTTTTCACCGCACACACATCATATGAAACCCATTTTGGAAATAATGAAATAATAATAAAATCATTAGATTATTTCAATACATGGAACCACCTACAACTTTCTTGGAAATCATCTAAAATGGTAGGAAACCACAACAACATAAAGGATAGGTGCAAAGGAAGAAAGATAACACCATAACCATCAATAATTAACCCAAATAAAGGATATTGGACCCAATATTGGTAAAAACACGTTATATAGTAATACGAAAGAAAGGGTAAATGAGAAGAGACCTTGAAGAAGAGGAAAAATATGATAGGGGAATCTTATTTGATTATTTATTCAATAATCCAAACCAAAACAGTGAAGATTTGGAGAAAAAGAGATAGGGGAAGGAGAGGGAGGCATAGCTAGTGAAAATGATATCAAATGTGGATGGAAATGTGTGATTCAAAGTTAAAAATAGGGAGGGGTAGTTTATGAAATTCATTATTTTTTATGATCTAGCCAGTCACACCATTTGGTTTCATGGTATGCAAGACTGCATGCTAGCCGTGTGGCACCAATGTTCAAGAAAAAAGATTGTTGCACACGTTTTTTGGAGGGGGAGAAATCCCCTATTAATAGATGTGTTCCATATAATGTTCCACTATCATAGAAAAAAGGTCATATTTGGAGGGACATATTATCATGTCTTAGGTCATGTATCATGAAATGTACCACTATCCAGGGTGCACAGTTTCCACTGGGTTGGTGCCCAGTTTCAACTAACTGTGCACCCATCATGTACCTCCTTCTGTCTGGCATGAAAACTACAATTTTCATTAAAAAATATGAAATAATAAATGTAAAAAGTATAAGAGAAAAAATTATAAATTATATCAAAATGACACCATGAATGTGAAAATTCTCCACACAATGAAAACATTCCTCGCTCAGAAAGTCAAACCGATGTTTGAGCAGAGAATAAATGAGGATACTACTCCGCCACTTATGAAATTAAATCCCTTGTCTTATGTTCATTATTTTTGTGCATCCAAAAAATCCAAACCATCCATATGGATTCCACCCAAATCACTTTCACTTTGGTATCCACAATTCTCACTCATCACTTGAATAATGTAAAATAAAATTACAGCAATAATTCATCCCAATTCACCACATGAGATGAATCAAGAATATAGTTCTTCAATTGTGAGACATGAAAGATACTCGGTATTGACATAAACTTGGTCGGTAAGGCTTACTTTTATTCCAATTATCTATGAAATCTCAAAGTGTTGAACATACCTCTAAAACAACATACCATGGTTACCAAAATGACACTATACCTGGTGAGGATATACCATTAGAAAAACCTGATCACCCAATGATAATTTCAAGGATCAGTGTCGGTAATCAACATAATAGTTATAAAAGCTATAAAATATCAAAACCATTCTTGATTAGTTGAAATTTATTATATTTCTCTTGAACAAGGGTCATTACTACTAAATAACTCTCACCCACATTCTTTTAGATCAAATCCAAACCACATTACTGATCAAAAGGTGCCCCAAGGGATCCATTATAATTGAAAATTGGTATCTATTATTATATGAATACCCTAGAAATACCATATAGTTATCCCAAGAGCCTCTAAAATAAAATACATGTGAACTACGAATTTCTTCAACAATCTTATATTTACACGCTATTTGACCCTCCACTTTATAATGATATATCTTATAAAACATGACCTATTGTCATGACGCCCTCCCACCAAAGATGCCCCTCATGACATGGAAATTGTGAAAGGGAGATAGTGATCCCCGAGTCCCGCCTCTAATAGGCCCCGGGTTGGTGACTAGCGCCAAGGTAATGAGTTATTCACAAATATAGGAGGCATTACACTTTTATTAATTTAATATCGGGAAATAGGACAAGTCAGCCACCAAAAAGGAAAAGAACAAGTGTATAGAAATAAACCCGAACCAATCCCACATGCATATTTAAATAGTTTTGAAACAAGGTACAAGTAAGAGAAAACTCAAAAGTACAATACCAAAAGAAAACAGGAGTACAACAACTGAAAAAACTCCAACTGACCGACTAGTAGGGTCCATCACAGCCCTGGTAGACCTCATGGAAACCTGAAAGTAAACGTACGGTGAGAATACAAGTATACACAGTAGGGAAACCTAAAGCTCTCATGCACAAGTGGGGAGACATCCTAATGTCCCGTGAGAACAACAGAAGAAACCTAGCATGTAATTCTATCCACCCCACCTCACCGGCCACACTCACCAAAAACAAAATCACCACAGGTAGTAGTATATAAGAACGAGAGTATTGGGTACCCCACACCATTTCCCAGTAGTTAGCTGCTCTTCCTAACGGTGAACGTTCTGATGCTGCCACACTCTCCCCGCCCGCACACACCTGGGCCTCACAAACCACACATCCCTCCCGCACACAACTAGGACTCACAACCACATATCCCCCCCCACACACACCTGAGCCTCACAACCACGTATCTCGCCCACACACACCTGGGCCACACAACCACGTATCCCGCCCGCACACACTTGGGCCTCACAACCACGTATCCCACTGGTACACACCTGGGCCTCATCCCGATGATTCTTGGGAAATAGTAGAACCTTCCCGAAGAGTCTTGGGCTAAAACCACCCCAATCGAAACCTACACGAAGAGTCTTAGGTGTAAGGTTTCCTCAAGCTGTCATAGCCTAGGGGCGATGGAGCAGGAAGGATCTAGCAACTAAGAGAAAACACCCTCTCCCATGAAATGGGAGTGTTCGGCACTAAGTGATCAACATGGGTGTGGTGCCATAAAACACAAAATATAAAAATATATATACATATACCAAACACACAGACCAACCTATGGATTCTAAACAGAAAAACTTAGCATGTGCCTCAGCACTGCTACAACGAAGCATGCATACAACAAACAACCCCAACCCCATTTAGGTTTTCACGTTCAGCAAAATTAGTTTATATAGTTCCTTAACTACTAGGAAACTATCCAAAAGCAACCAAATCAATCGTTCATAAAACATATCCCTGCCATCCACAAATCAAGTTAGGAAAACACAAGTTACAAAACCAAGTCCTTCTTATCAACCAATCAACACATTTATTATTACTCCCGTTCCATTACCATGACCCACCATTCATTAACTCTTCCACTTTTTTATTTATTATTCACAACCCATAGTCCGTTTACATTCACACCCATCACTGCAGCCCTTCTGCCAACCACAATAACAACAATCACACCGAAACCCGTACATCATCATCCCTTGATACCATTTATCATAGCACCGCTACCCACCCGATCCACAATAACCCACAAAACAAGGTTCGTGCCACATCATCGCCCCGCTAACATCATTTACCGCATCCCTGCTGCCTGTTCTATTCGTTACAACCCAGGATTCACCCCTCCCTTTCACACACCAGTAACCAAGCCAAAAACCACATGTTCATTATTCCATTTTGTTCAACCGGGGTGATCACACAAGGGTTCCAGATTTTAAATCATCCAACTTTACGTGATTAACCAAATTCCACATTCAACAAGGTTCCATTCACAAAGATGGTCTAGAAATATTGGGCAACATTTAATTGCTCCAGAAAAGTCCCCCAACGACCATGATTTTCAGTAGGCATAAGCCTATCCAATTCGCAACATATCAGTAGGATAAACAAAGATAAATATAACAACTTCCCCATCCCCATTCTTTAACCAGTTATTATCTTTATTTAATGGTTCAACTGTTTCTCATTAAAATAAAGAGGATACCCACCCCTCATGATGCACAAATTAGAGAGACGAAGGTAAGATCCCTACCTCAACAGGTTCTGATCACAACGCTCCCCCAGATCGACTATAGAAGACGTCCGTCGACTTCCGTCACTTCTGTTGGGTCCCGGAAAAACCTCCTCAGGTGGAAGTTGAAAGGAAAGGACAAATAAAGATAACATATCCAATCTTGAATGTTCATCCTCGTCATTACGATCTTGTGGCCACCGACAGATCATAAATTTGAGCTCAGACGAAGATGTTATGGAAGAAAGAGCCTTCGAGTCTCTTGGGAGAACTCTGCTCAGAGGAAAGGGGAGGAGAGGGGTGAGTTGAAAAGGAGGAGGGGACCCATCCTTTTATAGGTGAGAAAAGAAAAATTACACAGCATGTACTTTATGGTACACGACGTGTAATTGGTTATTTCACAGGGTCTCCACGCGGCTTCCAACACGGCTCCGCGGCCGTTGACTGGTCAACACACGGTTTGAGGGTAACACATACGCGGGGAGGGACTACAAGACATGTAGTACTGGATACACGGTTTGTATCCATTTATTGCACACGACAAGGACACAGCTCAAACATGGCACTCAGCCATTGACTGGTAACACGTACTCGGGGAAGGACTACACGGCATGTAGTACTGGACACACGGAGTGTACCCATTTATTTCACACGGCTCCAACACGACACATGAACGTTGACTGGTCAACACACAGTAACGCATACGCGGGGAGAGACTACACAACTTGTAGTATTGGACACATGGAGTGTACCCATTTATCTCACACGGCAAGGACACAGCCTTCAACATGGGGTATACCCAGCAAGGGGGGTATACGACGTGTACTCAAACTACAGGGCATGTAGTTTCAAAATTCTGGAAAGTGTGGGAAAAGTCCATCATAAACTACAGAACACTTCGTGGCCTTCTTTTGAAAAAGGAATGGACTGGAGAGGTCGGGGCCATTACATCATATACCCCTTAAAACATTCTCGTCCTTGAGAATTCAAAAACCAACCCAGAAGAACCTAACAAGATACCTCTTAGGTTTCTCGTTAAAACGGGAAGCCAAACAACAACCCTAATCATATGTGTTAGGAATTCCTTCCCCTATGTCGAGATATAATCCGCTTTAGGCGGCACTGACTCGCCTGCACAGGTTTAATCGCCTCCTCATTAATGCATCCCGATTATGAATTGGGTCTTCCCACATTCATACATTAGGATTTTCAACTCCTACTACCCCCAACACTACACAACCAACACACTGCCCGAACATGTGGTTTTGGGAAATTCCTTCTCATATGTCAAGATATTATCCACTTTAGGTGGCACTGAATCGCTTGCACGGGTTCAATCGCATCCTCATTAATGCGTCTTGATTAAGGGTCGGGTTTTTCCCTTTCCCCACACATCCAGAAATGTTACACATTATCAGGGAACAAGAAAACGAAAGGTCTCACAACCGACAAGACAAGCATTCCATATATCTAAGGTACAGAGTACAACATCAATAGAATGATCAGAAGAACAAGGGAAAACACAAGTCAAAACAACCCCGGGTACTGAGCGTGTATCTGGGTCTCCCGCTCCCAAGTGCTCTCCTTGAGGCCGCCATGCCTCCACAATACACGAACCAACAGAATGGTTTGCCCATGGAGCACCTTCTCTTTACAATCATCGATTCCGAATGGTCCTTCCTCGAATGACACGTCCTCTCCCATATCTAACTCTCCCCAGTCGATAACGTGGGAGTCTTCGTGCAAGTACCGACGAAGCTGGGAGATATGGAAGACGTCATGAACCTTCTCGAACTAAGGTGGCATGGCCAGCTGATATGCCACCTCACCGACTTTCCTCAACAACTCAAAAGGTTTGATGAACCTAGGTGAGAGCTTACTCCCTTTCCCAAACCTCTGCTACCCCCGTCGAGGGGAAACCTTCAAGAACACATGATCTCCCACCTCGAACTCCAAGGGCCTCCTCCAACGATCAGCGTAAGACTTCTGTCGGTCCTGAGCCACTTTCATCCTCTCACGTACAAGTTGGACTTTCTCTGTGGTGCTCGGCACTACCTCTGTCCCAAGAGAACCTATCTCACCAACCTCTACCCAGAAAATGGTTGAACGACATGGTCTTCTATACAATGCCTCATATGGTGCCATGCCAATAGTAGAGTGGAAGATGTTGTTATAGGAAAACTCTACTAAAGGCAAGTGTCGTACCCATGATCCTCCGAAATCCAGAATGCATGCTCGCAGCATGTCCTCCAACACGTGGATAGTCCGCTCCGTCTTCCCATCGTTCTGGGGGTGGAAAGCAGTTCTAAGGTGTATTTGGGTACCAAAAGCATGTTGTAACCCCCTCCAGACTCGTGAGGTAAACTGAGTATCTCGATCTGAGACGATAGTCTTCAAGACACCATGAAAATGCACCACCTCGTCTTCATACCTCTGTGCTAAGGTACTCACTGGGTCTGACTCCTTAATTGCTACGAAGTAAGATGATTTTGTCAGTCGATCCACCACTACCCAGATAGCATCATAACCAACCTGAGCTCTGGGTAGTCCTGTGACGAAGTCCATTGAGATGTCATCCCACTTTCACTCGGTGACATCTAAAGGATGCAACAACCCACTGGGAACACGGTGTTAAACCTTCACTTTCTGACACACTAGGCATTTAGCCACAAACTCCGCCACTGACCGTTTCACCCCGGGCCACCAAAACTATTCCCTCAGGCCTGGGTACATTTTTGAAACTCTTGGATGTACTGCCAAGGCTGAGCTATGGAACTCACGGAGAACTCTCTCACACATTGCCTCCAGAACAATCAACCTTCCATGGAAAAGCATCCGATTTCTACTGTCCTCTGACCATCCTTCTGGAGAATTCTCCTGATCGACACGATCCCGCATCACTTCCGCCTCGAAGTCCCCTCACTTAGACTCTTCCAACTGCTACAACAAGGAGGACTGCACCGTCATTTGAAACAAACAACCTCTAACACCTTCTACCCTGGCATCCAAGTGCAAGTCGGCCAACTATACCATCACTTTCCAAGCATTAATGGACTCCTGAATCAATTCTTTTTGCGACTTCCTGCTCATGGCATCAGCCACAACGTTGCCCTTACCTTCAGTATAAGAGATCTCAAAGTCATAGTCATGGAGAAACTCGATCCATCTCTGCTACCGTATGTTCAGGTCATGCTGGGAGAAGATATAACGCAGACTCTTGTGATTTGAGTAGACCACAAAGTGCTCCCCAAAGAGGTAATTTTGCCACAAATTCAGTGCAAACACTACTGCTGCAAGCTCTAGGTCATGGGTGGCATAGTTACAGTCATGAGGGTTTAACTGCCTAGACCCATAACAGATCACTCCCTTCTTTTGCATCATCACACGCCCCAGACCAAGGCCAGAAGCATCACAAAACACCTCATACAACAACCCTTCCTCTGGAAAACTGAGCACGGAAGCACTGACCAACTTCTCCTTTAGGTAGTCGAAAGCTTTCTGGCATTGCTCGCTCTATAGGAAGACCGGGTTATTACTAGTCAAAGCTGTCAATGGAGCAACAACTCTAGAGAAGTTCAAAATGATCCTCTGATAGTAACCTGCCAACCCTAGGAAACTACAAACTTCTTCCATGCTCTTGGGTGCCTCCCATGAAAAAACTGCCTCCACCTTCGATGGGTCCACTAACACTCTATGCTGAGACACCACGTGCCCAAGGAAGTGTAATTCTTGCTTCAAGAACCTACACTTCAACAATTTCCCATAAATCTGGTGGTGTCGAAGGACTTCCAAGACTTCCCTGAGATGCTCAACGTGCTCCTCCTCTGATCTTTAGTAGAGTAGGATGTCATCGATAAACACAATGACGAACCGGTCTAGAAACTCTCGGAAGACAAAGTTCATAAGTCCCATGAGCACAGCCGGTGCATTCGTAACTCCCAACGACATAATTAAAAACTCAATGTGCCCATACCTGCACCTGAAAGCCGTCTTCGAGATGTCACCATCCTTTACCCTCAGCTGATGATATCCAGATCGTAGATCAATCTTGGAAAACCAACCTGATCCCCTCAGTTGGTCGAAGAGATCATCTATCCTTGTAAGGGGGTAACGGTTCTTGATCGTTACCTGGTTCAACCTTCGGTAGTCTATGCATAGCCTGAGACCACCATTTGCCTTCTTCACGAACAAAACTGGAGCACCCCATGGTGATACGCTAGGTGGAACAAAACCCTTCTCCATCAGATCATCAATCTGAATCCGCAACTCCTGCAACTCCGAAGGTGGAATCCAATAAGTGTCCATCGAAATCGGATGGGCAACAGAGTGTAATTCTATCCCAAACTCATCGTCACGTCAGGGGGGGGGGGTAGAGTCAGAACCTCCTCAGGAAAAACATCGAGGTACTCCCCAACAACCTCCAGGACATCCATCATCTATGTATCAGCTGGAACCACTGATAACCCGCCTATCATGGAATGGAGATGATTCACATGACAGCTTCCTACCTGATAGCTCCTCTCGCCAACAAAAGACACACGCTGACCATCCACATCATAGAACACGACTCTTCTCCGGAAGCAGTCGATAATGGAAATAACAGAAAACAACCAGTCGATGCCTAGAATGACATCGTATGGATGCATCTTTATCAGAAGAAAGTCCCCACTAGATCGATGTGGTCCCAACGTCAGCCCTCATCCCCGGAAAACACAAGATACGCTGGTCTGGCCTCCAACTGGTGTACTCAGCACCAGGGGTACGGAAATTCTCTCTACGTATAGTCCCAAAGCATGGTCTAGAAAAGGTGCAATAAAGGAGTGCGAAGCTCCCGAATCAAACAAAGCAAAAAGGAGAGTGCTGAACAAACAAATCATACCTCGCACCACCTCTGGTCCAACTGGAGCTGTCAACTCTGTTACGTGCAACTGTCCACGCCCAGCTCATCTGCCTTTCTGATGTCGTCCACCTCCCCGACCACACCCTGGTCGAGGTCCCTAAGGAGCACCCTAAGGTCGGCCTCCTCCCGTAAAGTCTGCCCTCGGAGGAGCATGGTCCTGCTGCTGCTGGAAGGGCCTCGTTGGCAATTGGTGCTGCTAAGGTGGGTGCTGAAACTGCCCACCTCCACCGTACTGAGCTTGGGTTGGGTACTAACACTGAACGTGCTCGAAACCTCCACAAGAAAAACACTTCGGTCATGGGCTCATGAAAAATGGACGAGGACTCGAAGATCTGAACAGGAACTGCTATGGCCTGCTCCCCACTGGCCTAAACCTAGAAGGTCTCGTCGCAGGAGACCTGCTGCAGACTGCCTTCCCCTTCAACGAGCCCGGCTGGATCCCCTCGCGGGGTGCACCTCCCAGCGAGTGCATCCTCTCTACATCCTCTCCCTTCTTCTATACCACCATGTACGTCAGAAGGTTGAAGGGGGTGGCAGCATACTGGAGTGATGGATGAAGTGCCTCCTCCAAATGTCTTTCCCGAGACTCCTCATCCGGAAGGAGATCCAGAGAAAAGCGCATGAGATCCTTGAACTTGATCCCCACCTCTCATACTGACATACTCCCCTACTGAAGGGAGATTAACTCCTACTGCTTCTCCGCCTTGATCATGGAAGAAAGAAATTCCTCTCGGAATTCCTTCTCAAAGTCAGCCCATAGAACCTCTGCCTCTATCCTCTCTTCGAGGTAGAGCATCCACCACTATCGCACCGCACCTCCCAGCTGACTGACTACTAGGGGAAACCAATACTCCCTCGGAGCACAGATCAAGGTAAAAGCAATACCTAGCTCCTCAAGCCACCCCTCCGTCTCCATATCCGAAGTACTTCCCTCGTACATCTTGAGGGTATGCCACTGAAAAGAAAGGAGAGTCTTCTGCCACTGTCTATCTTCCTCCTCTTGGTCGATCCTCAAATGATCGACCACAAAATATACTGGGCCTCGGCCATCTGAGCCACCCGGGGATGATGTACAGGTGCCATAGCTGTACGGTAAACAAGGATCGCCTAAGCCTAAGTAGTAAGGAAAAACTCAAGGTCTTATTTTATCATTTTATTTCAATTTCTTTTCCAGAACAACCAAATAAAGTAAAAATCACAATCATGATGATGCATGTAACATCCCTAGGGTCTCTACCCTGCAATCAATGTAGTCTCACTTGGTCGTTCGGTAGGCTCATAGTCCTTGCATCGGATCACAGGGGGCACTAAAATCCCATGTCCTAGCCAGTCTTCTCTGACCTATGTCACACACCAAGATTAACCAACACTGTTTCCCTACCATACCATGTAATCCTCACTGTGCCTAACTCCAGAATCCATCCTATCTCCAAACCATCACCTCTGATACCATTCTGTCATTACCCCATCCCACCAAAGATGCCCCTCATGAGCTGGAAATGGTGAAAGGGAGATAATGACCCCCCGAGTCCCGCCTCCAGTAGGCCCTGGGTTGGCGACTAGCACCAAGAGTATGAGTTTTTCTCAAATATGGGAGGCATCACCCTTTTATTATTTTAATATCAGGAAACAGGACAAGTCAATCACCAAAAAGGAAAATAAATTTTTTTATAGAAATAAACCCAAACCAATCCCACATGCATGATTAAATAGTTCAAAAACAAGGTACAAGTAAAAGAAAGCTCAAAAGTATAATACAAAAACAAAACAAGAGTACAGAAAATCCAACAACTCCAAATGAATGACTAGTAGGGTCTCGCACGACCCTGGTAGTCCTCTTGGAAACCTGAAAGTAAACGTAGGGTGAGCGTACAAGTATACTCATTAGGGAAACCTAGAGTTATCATGCACAAGCGGGGAGACATCCTAATGTCCCGTGAGAACAACAGAAGAAACCTAGCAAGGAATTATATCCACCCCACCTCACCGGCCACACTCACCAAAAACACAATCACCACAGGTAGTAGTATATAAGAACGAGAGTATTGGGTACCCCGCACCATTTCCTAGTAGTTAGCTTCTCTTCCTAACGGAGAACGTCCTAACGCTGCCACACTCTCCCCGCCCACACACACCTGTGCCTCACAAACCACACATCCCGCCCTCACACACCTGGGCCTCACAACCACGTATCCCGCCCGCACACACCTGGGACTCATCCCGACGATTCTTGGGAAACAGTAGAACCTGCCCAAAGATTCATGGGATAAAACCACCTCAATAAAACCCTACCCGAAGAGTCTTAGGTGTAAGGTCACCTCAACCTATCACAACCTAGGGTAGAAGGAACAGGAAGGATCTAGTAACTAAGGGAAAAACACCCTATCCCATGAAATGGGAGTGTTCGGCACTAAGTTCTCTACATGGGTGGGGTGTGATAAAACACAGAAGATACAGATATATATATGTATACCAAACACATAGCCAAACCTATGGCTTCTAAATAGAAAAACTGAGCACGTGCCTCGGCACTGCTACTACGAAGAATGCATAGAACAAACAACCCCAACCCCATTTAGTTTTTCACGTTCAGTAGAATTATTTTATATAGTTCCTTAACTATTGGGAAACTATCCACAACCAACCACAGCAATCGTTCGTAAAACATATCCCTGCCATCGACAAATCAAGTTAGGAAAACACAATAAACACAACCAAGTACTTCTTATAAACCAACCGACCCATTGATTATTACCCCCATTCCATTACCATGACCCACCATTCATTAACTCTTCCACTTTTTTATTTATTATTCACAACCCATAGTCCGTTCACATTCAACCCCATTCCTGCAGCCCCGCTTCCAACCACAATAACCACAATCACACCGAAACCCATACATCATCATCCCTTGATACTATTTATCGCAACCCCATTGCCCACCCGATCCACAACAACCCACAAAACAAGGTTCATGCCACATCATCGCCCCTTTATCATCATTTACCGCAGCCCTGCTGCCTGTTGTATTCGTAACAACCCAGGATTCACCCCTCCCTTTCACACACCAGTAACCAAGCCAAAACCCACATGTTCATTATTTCATTTTGTTCAACCGGGGTGATCACACAAGGGTTCCATATTTTAAATCAGCCAACTTTACGTGATTAACGAAATTCCACATTCAACAAAGTTCCATTCACAAAGACGGTCTAGAAAGATAGGGAAATATTTATTTTCCCAAGAAAAGTCCCCCAACGACCGTGATTTTCAGTAGGAATAATCCTATTCAATTCGCAACATATCAATAGGATAAACAAAGATAAACATAACAACTTCCCCATCCCCATTCTTTAACCAGTTATTATCTTTATTTAATGTTTCAACTATTTCTCATGAAAACAAGAGGATACCCACCCAACATGATGCAAAAAATAGAGAGACGAAGGTAAGATCCCTACCTCAATAGGTTATGATCACAATGCTCCCCCGGATCGAATTTAGAAGACGTCTGTCGGCGTCCGTCACTTCTGTCTGGTCCCGGTAAAGCATCCTCGGGTGGAATTCGGAAAGGAAAGGCCAAAGGAAAGACAACGAATCCAAGCTCGGAAGTTCCTTCTCATCATTACGATCCCGTGGCTGCTGACGGATCATAAATCGGAGCTCGGATGAAGATGTTATGGAAGAAAGAGCCTTCGAGTCTCTTGGGAGAACTCTACTCAGAGGAAAGGGGAGGAGAGGGGTGAGTAGAAAAGGAGGAGGGGACCCCTCTTTTTATAGGCGAGAAAAGATAAAGTACACGGTGTGTACATTATGGTACACAGCATCTACTCGGTTATTTCACACAGTCTCCACGCGGCTTCCAACACAGCTCCGCGGCCGTTGACTGGTCAACACACGGTTTGAGGGTAACTCATACGCGGGGAGGGACTACACGGCGTGTAGTATTGGATACACAGTGTGTACCAATTTATTTCACATGATAAGGACACGGCTCAAACACGGAACACAACCATTGACTGGAAATGCGTACGCAAGGAAGGAATACCCGACCTGTAGTACTGGACACACGGCTTGTACCCATTTATTTCACACGGCTCCAACATGGCACACAACCGTTGACTGGTCAACACACGGTAACACGTACGCGGGGAGAGACTACACGGCATGTAGTATTGGACACACGGTGTGTACCCATTTATCTCACACATCAAGGACACGACCTTAAACATGGGGTATACCCGGAAAGGGGGTACACGGCGTGTACTCAAACTACACGACATGTAGTTTCAAAATTCTGGAAATTGTGAGAAAAGTCAATCTTACCCTCCAGAACACTTCATGGCAATCTTTTGACAAAGGAATGGGCCAGAGAGGTCCGGGCCATTACACCTATAGACCCATTACATTATGAAGGCCTTTATAGAACAGATATGTAAATCATGGGTATCTACCTGCAATGATATATTAAAACACAACATGAAGCCTCAAAACCTCCTGAACATACAACTTAACCAAATAGTTCACTCTGGTTGAGTCTTCGATCAGAATGAAATAGTATAATTTTTTCAGATGATCAATCACCATCCAAATGGAATTCCTCCCCTTGGTTGTATAAGGAAAACCGATGATGAAATCAATATAAACCACATCTTACATTAAGGTAGTAATATGGAGTGTTTTATGTAGAACTAAGGTCCTCTAGTTCCCAACATTAACATTCTAGAAATTATAGAATCTGGATACAAACATAGATATATCCCACCTCATACCTGGACACCAGATCTGGTGACACACATCTTAAAAAAATCCTGGTGGTCCATGGATAAATGGCTGACCGAGACTGGTGGTTTTCATGTATCATCAGCTTTAATAAATAAAATGGCACCACAATGTGACCCATGAATCAAAGAACCCCCTAATAAGACAATAACCCATCGTTGGGAACTCCTCGCCATTTAAAAAAAACATCAATGGCTGAAAAAACTCATAATTAGGATTTTATTCCCAAATTAGCTCCAGAAGTGATGACATAAAATGGATTCATAGCATGAATGTGACTATGCTATTCTTATTAGTTTTAGGGGCATCTAGGGAAGAATCACGATCAATGTCCACTCATCACTGGTCTCATTTATAATTATAAACCTAATATTTCTACTTAGAGCATCAACTACAACACTACCTATTCCAGAGGTGTATAAAATTTAAAAGTTAAAATATTTAAAGTACTAAACCATTCATCACTACCTCAATTTAAGATCCTTTAGAGAGAATATTTTGGCCATGAACTTATGGCCTGAGTATAATGTTATTTTCTCTCCAAAGATATAGTTGAACCACGTTTTCAAAGTAGGCATCAATGCTACCATTTCTAGTCCTTGGGTTTGGTATTTCCTCTCTTGTGGTCGAAGTTGGTGAGAGCCATTCACCACCACATGGTCATCCAAAATCAACACACACACATGAACTATTTCAGAAGCATCATAATAGACCACATATTTCTTTCAATATTCTTGTAATACCAATACAGGGGTGGTAGAAAAAATTTTCATGAGTTCCTCAAAATATTCCTAGCACTCTGGGATCCACTCAAACATTACCCATTTTTGAGTATACACTATCATGGGGGTGCAATTCGATTAAAATACCTGAAAATACACTTGTAGTATCCTTCCATTCCCATGAGGATAATGATCTATAATATATTACCCATATTCTCCTAGAACATCATTGTTCTGATCTTTCCATGGTCTACCAAAATTCCACATTTTGTAGCCATGCGGCCCAAAACATGACTTCCTGAATCCAGAGTGTGAACTTGGAGAGCCTAGCATATAAATTGTGATCCCAAAGAGTACCTTGAACATTTATTTGATGATTTCTATTCTCTCTCGTAGTCCCAAAGTTGACCATGATGTCATTAACAAACACTAAAACAAAAATTAGAGGTAGTTATGGATCACCCAGTTCATATGATCCATAAATATTGGATCATTTTTCAACTTGAATGGAATGAAAAGATAATAAAAGATTCCATATGTAACACCCCAAGCTTCCATGATACGTTTACCTTTGAATAATGTAATGGTGTGCATTGTATGCAACTTCGAGATTCTAACACACCACAACCAATCAAACTAGCCGTTATAAATAGTAATACCTACTTTTTTAGATTTTATAAATTCTATCTCTCAAAATGGACTTAATTTTTGGATTCTTAATATTGAAATTAGCCTAGGGTGAAATTTTGGTACTTTTCGGATAACTTTCATATTTTGACGAATAGTGAAAATTACTAAATTATAAATAAAAAAACTTTTTTAATCAATATAATTAATAGTGATAAATTATGAATTTGAGTGTTTTTAATGTATATTTAGAATATATTTTTACCATTTAATATAATTTGGGTCATTGAACATAATTTCACATTTAAACTAGACATAAACAAGTGCCAATCTTTTGATAGTTATTATCTCTTAAAAACACGTTTTTTGTTTTAACAACGAGAATTAATTTTAAATTAATTTCTGCCACTTCTGTGTTTTGAATTTGGAAAAATGGATTACATATTTGGAATCAGGATGTTCAAATTTTTTAAATAGGTAACTTTTTTTTTAGACATTTTGGATAATTACTTCGGTAAATATTTTATTTACCACGGTTAAAGGGTAAATCCGGTAAAAAAGAGTTAAAAACTAATATTATAATAATAATAAATTACCCTGAAACGTGTCTTAACCCTATTGGTTAATACATGGTCGACCATGGGAATATTTGGGTCGATTATGGGACCCCATGGATCCACTTGTAAGTGATAGGGACACTTTATTTTAATTAAGTTAAAATAAATACAAAAATGACAGAGGCATATATCTTTTAGAAAAACAATTGTTACATAGGCTTATATATGTTGACTTTTAGACTATAAATATTAATTATAATGATAAAAAGATTTCATAAATAATTATATTTTATTTATAATTTTTAGACATTAAATAATTTAATTTATTTATGACACAATGGTGATGCAGTAATTACCATAATAGTGAAAAATTAGAATAATTGATATTATAAATACCCAAATAAATATAATTTGAGACTTTTATTGAATTACACTAATTTTATAGGTTAACATGACATATTAGTATTGATTTAACTAAATTTTTTCGAAGTAATAATTCTGTTATGTGTATCAAAAAAATCAACTATTGAATAGTGTCAAAATTGACATAAAAGAGTTTAAAAAAAAATATTATATTATTAATTGATATTAAATTCTTAAAAATATAAGGTTCGTCCAAGAGACTTATATCATGATATGTGTATCATTAATAGACAACTTGGGGGTCGCTTGTATGTATATTGTAAGTTTATTAGCCATATAATATAAAAATACAAAGAGACATTGTAAAAGTGAAACTAATTAACTAAGAGTTAATACTTAATGATAAGATTAATATAATGACCCAAACCTGTCTAAATTTTATTGGTTTAGTAGTTTTTGACCCATCCCCACCTTAACCTTTAAATAATAAACTTTGGAGCTATTAGAAACAGAATATGAATTTATTATAAATTAATATTTCTAGCTTTTCCAAAGGTGCCCCTCACCCCTCTTATAAAAGGGCACTCCTCCTTCTCATTTATTCACACCTTAAATGCCTTTTGGTTCAGCCAAACTCTGCCCAAATACTCTCCCAACATAACTCAATTCAACCTAGAGGCCTTATCTTGATCAGAAAGCCAACCCAAGGAGCCCTTTTGATCAAATCCAAAGGAAGAACCCGAAGAAGAGGTAATGATTTCACCGCCCTTTTCCAAGTTCCTTTCTTCTTCCACTTTTTCTTCCTTGTTGTTACCATTCTAAAATTATAACTCAAGTATCATATATATACTGTGATGTTATTAAAAATATGGTACAACCATATTCAGTATTCTATCCACCCTTTGAATAACATGTCACCACACATGCGTACGTACGGCTTACCATCTCCACGTCGTGGTGTAATTGTTATTCAATATATTATTATTTGTATGGGTATAATAAGGATGTGTAACTCATGTAAATAATAAATATAACATGATAATTATTCTCTATATATGATATACCACCCAATTATATATTATTTTAATATCAAAAGAATGATATTGTCACTCGTGTGTACGTACGGACTACCGTCTCCCCGAACGCGATGAGATTCATTTTCCATCGTATCCATTAAAGTATAATTCTCATGTTATGATTAAAAATAATATTTAAGGATATGATATCATTATGGATATGAATAATATACATCCCATTAATAACAAATATGTCTCACATAACAAATAATATAAAGTAAAATGAACCCGCAAACACCCGAAATGACGATAATTCTAAGATATTATTAACAAAACAATGTTAAAAGATCATATATGATAACATATTAATGTATATGATTCTTGTATAATTTAATAACAATTATTTCACCATTATACAGGAGGTTAACCTACCATCTAACAAGGAAAAAGTACAAAGTAAGGGGTTTCTTATCTCACTTTTAATTCCGTGAGAATTCCATTGTTCACCACTTATTTATTACATGTGGTGTGTGTAATGCCCATGTTTGTATTCATTGTGTAATATACTTCAATTCATGTATATTTACATCATCATTTTATGATCCTTATTTCATGGGTGCATGTTTTGTATGTTACCAAATCAATAAGGGAATTTGAAATTTCAATTTCCACCCATCCGGCTTTACGCATACTTCATTGACTATTTTACTCCAAGATTATGTGTGGAATCACTATTAATTTGATTATGTCATAATTTACACTCCCTTTTCGTTGGATATACTTTTTATACACATAATCACTCCATTGATAAATTCTCAATGTCATCGGTATGAACTCGATAAGAGTAATTTTTACTGAATCTCAATTTGTTGAGAAAAACATCCAATTCATTGGTGTTGTTTTTACTAGAATATGTGTGAATGTCATTTGATTGTTTTACACTGAATATAAAATAATATTCAGTGTATTTATATTTTTCACACATAACTATGCCGTTGATTTATCCTTAATCTAAGGATACAGACTTTATGAGAGATTTCATCTCAATTTACATTCCATTGAGAGTTATTTGTTGTTATACACCAAATCACATTTATGTGGTGTATATAATGTACTTTGACATAGTATATCATGAATTACTTTATTCTCATGATATTAAAATGTTTTGATTACCTCAATTTTTTGTATTCAAGTGTCTCTCTTTTGGCTAGAAACTCTAACTAAAATACCATTTTTAAATGTTTAAAAGACTTATTCTTGTAAATCTTTCTCATTAATGTCCATGTTTTAAAAATTATTTTAAGGAATTATTTATATGGAAATTAATGTTTTAAAATTAAAACTCATTTTAAAAGTTTCAAAGTGGTATGGGACACTTTGATTCAAAAATATATTTTTAAATGGCTTCTTGACAAATAGTGTGACTTTTAAATGTTTTCAAGAAAAGGAGGATATTTCTCACAAATAGTTTTGATGATTATTTTCATCTATGTCAACATCCTTCATTATTCCTGATTGAGGTTAATGTGATACAATACAATCTTCCATATTGTTTCGAATGAGTTATGTTTGAATGTGGATGTGCTATTTTTATACCATTCATGATTTGTGGTAAAAGTATTGACATATCGTATGCTAGTTTTAATACGAATGTTTATGTTATGTTTAAACCTGTTCATATGAGGAATGCATTGGACTTAATAAGTGACGGGTGGATCCCGCTATAGCTCCTCGATGCATCAGTAGGTCTCATGAGAAAAACTAGTGTCTTGGAACAAGGCCTTGGAAAAATCTTATTTGTAGTCTTGGAACGAGGCCTTGTTTATGTGGTTATGATAGTCTGGCATTATGAATTCCATCATTATAAAAGTGGTTATTGATATTGCATGTGATCATTTGACTATTAGAATATCCATCTGAGTATGTAAATGACATTATTTTATTTTATCTTTGCCATTTTATGCTGAAGTTCAAGTTTAACTGCTTTTGTTTTAGTTATAAATAGCCTTAAGTGTTTATTATTATCTATGAAAGCTTATGCTATAATGTTATCTTTACTGAGCATCTGAGCTCACCCCTTTCAATGTTTTATTTTTCTCAGGATTATGAAGAAGTAATTTATGAATGACCTGCTGGGATAGTATGAGGGGATATGAAGACAAGATATTGTTGTAGTTTTTTTACCTTATGATGCAATGTAAGAGTTATGAATATATCTAGTGTTTCCAAGACTACTAAACTAATCGGTCTTTAGAGACTTGATCCTTTGTGATCATGCCAATGTTATGTAATAATGCACCGACTCTGGGTAACTGGGGTCGGGGCGTTACACCATATATTCTTTGGAAGACAGTCTTTGTAATTTTAAACCCTAAAACCTTATCTTGGTGATATTTGGAGAGAATGTCAATTTAAAAAATCTACATATCCCCATGATCTGATCAGAGGGGTTATCAATACAGGGAAAGGGATATATATTCTTGATAGTGATCTTGTTCAACCTTTAGTAATCAATAAACACTCAGTAGGAATAGAAAAAAATTTAAAAAAAATTCATGCGGCCTAAGGTGTGATGGTCATGAAAATTAATCATTCGGATTCTAAATTCTTTAGATATATCATCACTTTCATAATTTTTCTGGTGGACATACTATACAGGTGAGAGATGTCAACTATGTTCTGGGCACCAAATTTTTGGTAAACTCAACATCATTACGGGGTTGTGTGCATGATAAATATTCTTGAAACACCTACTTAAAATCATTCTCCATAATAGAAAACCCATCCTCATAACCTATACTATCATCTTCTAATGCGAGAGAAAGGAATTGTAAAAAAAGACTACCCAACACTATAATTTTAGGTACAACTTTCCCTAATTAGGGATCCCATTTTCCATGGAAGACCTGAGTAGTCCCATATTTTTCTAAATATTTAACCATTGATGACAATTATCGATGTGCACATGGAAACACACCATCCAATCCATGCCCAAAATCTAGTCAAAGGTGTAAATTTCTAGAACCAGGAATTACCATTATAATTCAACCCATGACAGATTAAGATAATAAGATGGACATCTAAAACCTTTCTCCATTTTGTTTTCAAGTAGATTAACCAACTCCATTAAATACATTATAATATTATTTTTTAGTTTTAACAATTCCACTAAGTGGTAAGAAATAAAAGAATCAAAAGAACCAGTTTAAAATAAAACAATAACTGTGGATGATAAAAATTTGATAATACCTAAAAATATTTAATGCTTAGAATATAATTCAACCAGGTCATGATTAAAATAATAATGGCTCTTTGTTTCCCCTAATTCATGTGTTTTTCTG
Source organism: Viscum album (assembly GCA_963277665.1). Classification (NCBI taxonomy): domain Eukaryota; kingdom Viridiplantae; phylum Streptophyta; class Magnoliopsida; order Santalales; family Viscaceae; genus Viscum; species Viscum album. The sequence continues at coordinate 1,383,714,020 of OY728137.1, read as the reverse complement.
CTAACTAGTGTCTCTGCCTTGAGTTTACTCTATCCATAAGAAGATCCATTCCTACCCCCACACAAAATGTTCGAGAAACTATAGACCTTGAGGCATCAACCAAAGATAGAAATTCCCCATTCTTTGATGAGCCCACAACACTCTATGTCAGTTCCAACTCTTACAGGACCTCTATAAATGAACCAAATTCCTACACTGATGTAATGGACTAAAAGGAACTAGACATGCTAACTGCACATGCCCCGACCATCCACATTGGTAGTATATAGTCAAACCTGCACTAGTGGCCACAAACAAACATGGTCATAATGGGGGGTCAAAAATACCACCTCGATTATTTTCATACTCATCGTAATTTCTTTTCCTATCATATGTGACATGTACGCCATCTCCCACTACAAAAACTACTCAAGAGAAGCTTAATTTACCATCATGGTGAATATCAACCATCAGGGATTGATCAACTACCTCAACATATGTATTAAACTTAAACAAGAGGTTTTTTGGATCAGATGTTTGGATGAAAACCCATTTAAAAAAGTTGTGATTTTAGTTTCTTGTTGGAAAATACCAAAGGTGGGAAATAGAAATACCTTGTAAAACCATTGTCATACTCTTACATGATCTGATCCTCCTATTTGAGATCCAAAAACTCATGGGTCTTGGAATGGGAGAATCTATTTCATAAATAAATCTCAATAATGAAAAACATGATGCCTTTCTATCCCAAATAATCATGATTCCAAACATAGAAACTAATTTCCACCAACTATGAATAAGGCCGTCAAACATGAGTAAAGAAATTTCACCATGATAGGTTCAAGAGTATCCTAATACTTGAAAAAAAATCTCAATGTTTTCAATCCAATACTATGCATCCTAGGTGTAGGAGATACCTCATTAGTGATGATAAATGTTCATGATGAAATCCTAATATTTTTTATTTTACAGTCTTGGATCGTCTTCCTTAACATGATAAGGAAAAGAGCACGTTCCCTAATTTAGTGACCATATATCTTAAACCACAGCATCCACTAATATGAAATCAACAGGTGAGAGAGAATTATCTCTTTCCTCATCGCATGGATTCACATTAAATCTCTAGGGCGGTATAATTATATATCAATCAAAAATACCAATGAAATCATCAATACATTATCTAGAGAAAATGTAGAGAAAAAAATTCAAACATATTCAAAAATTATAATGAAACCATTAAAACACAATAAAAAGTAAAACCAGTCCACCCCACCTCAGATTATAGGAACAGTCTGTATCCTATACATTACACTCAGAGAATGAGTCAAACCAAAAAAATATCACATGGTGACCTAAGGCATTACATGAGGTGTGTTGGATAGACACCCAATAAAATCTTGAACCTCAAGATTTGACAATCCTAGCTTTGATCTATCATAACTCTCCCAAATATCATGACACAAGAAAAGGTAAAAACCTCCATTGATGCAATATTTTAAAGAAGACGGCCAATATTCCATCCAATCTGATACTCGACCCAGCCTGTGGCATGACTTGAAGTGAATTCTTGGTCCCCATTGGGTGGAAACTAGTTCCTAGGAATCAAGTAAGACCTTTTGGGACATATTTGTTCCATGATAATCAAGCATAAAAAACCCCGCAAGAACCTTTCATAACCTTATAAGGAATAATCCTAAAAAAATAGATCAAATGAAAACACAAAAAAATTTGTTAATAATTTTATATCTATAAACAAAACAAAAAAACCAAAAGAAGGGAGGGGAACCAACTCCACCAAAATACACAAGTAACCTGGGGTTTAATGCCCTCATTCCACCACCACTAGTATCGTCCCACGAAGGTACCTCTAGAACATAGAACGACCTACCCCAACATGAGGATCCTTTCTTTTACCTTGGTCAAACATAAAAAATTTCAACATATGCCTGAGGATGTATACAAGATGCGAGTCAAATTTTCTAATAGAATACCATAAATAAGTGAATTCACTCAATGAATTTAGATGAAAAATAAACATGGTAGTTTTTTTTAGAAAAATATAGCTACAATTTAAATAAAACATATTTAAAAATTAAAAATAAAATAAACGTGATAACAAGGGGAACAGTAAGAATAGATTGAGGACCATGGTAAATCATTATGAAACTATGGATAGTGGGAACTAGGATCCTATTACTCTTAGTGATAACATATACTAGATGTAAAGGTCCAACTTGAGCCACCATTCCCCATCACATGAATGTTAATTTAGTGTTGTTACGTAATCCTTCTAGGGTGACTAGGCCTAACCCTACCAACTTGCCAAACAAATTATTCCTAGTATGCCCACCTAGATACCCAAGATTATTGTGTTCTTGATTCTACTCCCTATACAACTTGAATTCACCTATTATTTAATCACTATCTTAATAAATAAAATATACATGGAAACCCCCATTTAGAATGGGAAAATCATCACTCAACCATAAAAACATATTTAATCACATGGAAACCACTTTTTCACCACAAAAAACAATTTATGAACCCCATTTAGAAGAACAAAGAAGAATAATAAAATCTTAAAATAATGTCAAATCATGGACCACAAAACTCTTTCTCAGAAAGAACCCAAAACCAGTTGGAAACCACAACCACACTAAGGAGAGACCCTGTGTTAACTAGATAACATTGTGACCATCATGATTTAACCCAAATAAAAAACTAGACTTAATATAGGTGAAAAGCCAAGATAAAAAAATAAGAACATAAGGGGATGATATAAGAGATCGAGAAGAGGAAGGAAACAAGATTGTAGAATCTTACATGATGTTTTATGGAAGAATCAAAGAGAAAACACCCATTATTTGGATAAAAATTTAGAGGGGAATGAGAGAGAGGAATTCACTGGGATAGGGAGACTGAATGGGGATAAAAATGGGTGATTTTTTGTTAAATTGATGGAGAGGTCTTTCAAAAATTAAATATTTTTAATAATATGGTAGGTCTCATGGTTTGGATTCACTACAACATAAATCACCTGTAGCGGTAGTTTACAAAACTGCCGCTAAACCTTTTCGTAAAATGGTTTTGCAGTGGTTTATTAAAAACCCCCGCGAGACCCATTTAATTTTTTTACAACGGTGACACTCCCCCCCCCCCCGCCACTTGAACCGACCCTCTTCCCTGACACACACGATGATTTTCCCTCGACGAGACCCATCCCTAGCTCAGCTCCCCTTCTGTGCCACCGGGACCTCACCGCTTGTCGCTACTGACCCCCTTCTCCTCCTGACACCCACCACACCGACTTCTCCACTGACCGCGTCGAGTGCCTACCCTAGGTTGGATCCCCTCCCCTACCGTCAATGGTTTTCATAGTCGTAGGTATTGATTTTAATATTTTTTTTGGACCCTTCAGTGCATAAGGTTATATAAATATGCAACCATTTTTTTGTATAAATATTTCTTGGAAGAGGTTAGTGTTCATTAATGATTCATATATATTAACCTTTGTAGGTTTGGATTTGGATACCAATTCTGTTTAATTAGGATCACAGATTGTACCACGATGTGAAGATTTGGGTCAAGTGCATGGGTTTCTAATCATGATTTTGGGTTATTAATTTGTTCCTACATAGATTCGGGATACACTAGGTTAGTTAAATTGGTCCCAGTGGGAATGTTTTAGTGCATTTTATGGGTGTGGGATTTCATGATCTAGATGTGTGCTATAGTGTGAGTTTTTTTCACAGGTTATATCTATCTTATTCATTGGTTTTTATATTCACATTTCTTTTATATAAAATGTGATATAACTTATTTTTGTTACAGAATTATGTATAGGATGTCTTTGGTTGATTGTCTACAGGGTGTACATACTCACACCTTGCATATGCATCTTTGTGCATATGAAGTTTGACATGGTATAGGTAAAGGGGATAACTCTTTATTATATATAGGAGCACCTTGATTTTTTGGTTATTGGTGATAGAGGTAGGATATTAGAGATAGTTGGGGTTGGTAGCTTGGTGTAGTGCCATGTTTGGCTCCCTATTCTACATTTTTATGTCTTTTGTCTTATAGACTTATTTGATGATATTTTTGTATATTATATCTTGGATTATTATTATTAATTTATATTATTATAGTTTGGTTTTCATTTCTCATGCATCATATTTATAATTTACAATTAGAGTTATTCCACTGAAGGTTATGCATTTTAAGGTTAAATCATCCCCCAGTAATATTCTTAACCCTAGGTGTTTATTTATAACCTTTAGTTTTTGTGGGATGGATCTATGGTTAGTGGAATTCCAATATTATCTAAGGTGATTGGTTGGGTTTGTGATATTAAAAATGATATCAGTTTGGTATGATCTATTAGTTAGAAAGTTAGGTATGGATATAAGACGTTTTAGGACTTGAAATATAAGTTATAAAAATGTATATATAACCTCTTTATATGAATATTCAAGTTATAGAGGTGTTATGAGTATTATAAGTTTTATAAAAGACTTCTAGGAGTGTTTTATCCTCATCATCATGGGTTTAGCCAATTATAGTTGTGTATCAACATTATTAGAGAGGCTTACCACCATAAATTCATCATTCACATGACATTTCATGGGTTTTTACTTTGAAAATTTTCCATTTTGATCCTGTTTGTGTATTATTTCACACTGTAAAACCTATAACTAAAGTTTTTGGTGGTGACTAAGTAATTATTTTAATAATATTCACTATTGTAATAGAAAAAATACCACTAGTTAGACGACCTATAAATTTGGAGAAGTGTGATACTAGCACTGTGGTTCCACCAAAAACAAAATTAAATTATTCACTATTAATAAGAATAGTGAAATATTTTTGGGTAGTGGAAAAGAAAAAATTGGAATGAGGAACCACATTATATGGATCAATAATTGGAATTTCAAAGGAAAATCCTACCAATATTATAGGGTAACTTGGGACCTGACGATTCAAAGTTATGGATATGTTGGATAAATAGGATCTTAGATTTTATTGGAACTATATATGGGACTAAATTAAATATATTAGGGTGCATACTCAAAGGACTATCATGAAAATTGTGAGACTGGGTCATCTATGTTAAGGTTGATCAATACCTTACCTCAGCTGGATTTGAGGATTTTTTTAACAAAAAATTATACCAACATACCTTTCATGTATTAAGAAAATTATATTGTTTTATATTAATCATAGAGATATATCAGGTATGTTATATAAATCCCATTTTACATACCCCTCTCACATTGTACTATAAGTGGCATCTAGTTAATCTCTCAAATCATGTGTGTTTGAGTGGGTTCTGTGACTTAAGAATCACTATAAGGTTTTCATGTATTTTATTGATAATTTCATTGAAATTGAGAATAACTTAATGGTAGAAAATTTGTACATTATAGGTAATATTTGTGGAGGGAACAACATTTTCCACATAAGCATAGGTGGAAACTCCGGCAGCGGAAATAAGTCCAGAAGAAAAAGTTTTTCCTAGGATATAAAAGCACCATATAACCAATCCACAAGGTTGGATTACTTTTATTCACATAAAAATAATTAGTTGGGTTAATTCCAATATGTCCCTTTTGATAAACTAAAAAGGGAATGTATGATAGTCCTTCGATAATTTCATAACTATGGTCAAATATGACAACTCAAATGTTTCTATACTTAACCTATGAATTCAAAATGATGAAATGGTTTCAATCTAACATAACCCTATGGGCGAATATGAAATCTAAAATTTTTCTGGATTGGTTTATCTATATCTAATGGACATGAAATTTTTCATCCATGATGTAATCTGATTGATTATATTTATCTTGTTATATGTGAGAGATATTGTCTTTTTATTTTAGTGTAAAATCACTCCCATGGTTATGTGTGCTGATAAACAGGTGCTTGTCGCTTGACCATTGTGATCAGGAATACTCTTTGGGACCCATGTTGGATCATTAAAAAATAATATTATTGGAGGTTTTATTTCTATGCATGGTTGGTAATATGGAATTATTTTATAACAATCTCTAGGAGTGTGTCTATCCATGTTTCACCACACACATTGAACTAAGTTATCTTCATGTGGAATCGATTCTTTTACTTTTTAATAGTCTATACCAATAATATAACTCACAATAAATGAATTTTCCACAACACCAACATTGATCAACAACCCATGATTATCTTATTTCATTTGAATAATGACATTTGGTATTTTTTATAACTTTTTTATATTTTTAAGGGCAACTAAATTCCTTAAATTTCTTATCCACCTTACCTAAGGTGGAATATTCCATCAAACATTTCAAAATCCATACTTGTACATAAATTTTTTCATACACACTCCCATCAAAAAAAGATATTTAAATACATTATTACGAGATGGTATGGATGGTACCTATTCTTTATCAGTGGTCTAATTCTAATAAATTAAGTGCCCGATATCCCTTGTTATAAACCATATTCAATATGACATCATTGATTCTCTTAGTTAAGGCATGGAAACTTATTTTTATTCCAGAATAATCCATTTTTTATGTACCTATAGAGAAAAACATAAAAAGTTCAGATGTTTTGAATATGAATGGCGAGAAGATAGTCGTGCCATTTGATTCATTTGGGGTCCCTACGGATGATGATGTAGGGTTATTTGGCCAAATTCTAGGCCAACTGGAAGCGGAGCCCATTTCGCTACATATTTCTTATGATGGTTAGAGACATATGCCTCCAAGTTGGAAAAATGATGTTTTTGATTCCTAAATAAAGGTAATTTTAATACATTATTGTTTAATTGAATGTGATGTTACTAATATTTTCATAATGAATTTCTTTATACAGATGTACTTCAACTTTAGAGTTGCTGATGTGATAGAAAAAAAGTGGACATTTAAAAATCTTGGTAAGAAATGGAAAGACTTAAAATAGTGATTGTGGTGCCCTGTTAATGACACTTCATTGACTGTTCAACAATTGTACGAGAAGCTACCCAATGGGGTACTAAAAGAACATTGGATAGTTTTTGTTGACAGACATCATGATGAGAAGCGGATGGTATTGAAATATATATTATAATATTATCATCATTTTACATTTATAGATGTACATGAAGAGGATATGACATTGAATACATTAATGTTAAATTTCATTTTGTTTATTTTAGGATCTCTCAAGACAGAATGCATCAAACTGGGCTAAGAAAGTTATCCCTCACACTACGGGGTCAAAAAGATTTTATTTAAGTCGAACGCCTTTGGTAATATTTTCATTAGTTTAAATATTTATTAGACAATATTATCTGTATAATATATTAAATTGTTGATTTATCTTTTCTTAATGCAGTTATAGAGTTTAGGGCATGAATCATCCCAAACTGAAGTGTGGTTGGATGTTCACAAAAAATCAGATGGATGTTGTGTCAATGAGTCTACAAAATAAGTTGGGGTATGAAGTCAATTTTTTATTATAATAAATTATTATCAATTTTTAATATTTTAATATATATCCATATTTAATTTATAGGTATAAATTAATAAACGATGTGATGCCAATCCTGGGCAGTCCTACTAAGTCTCCCAGGATGACCCGGTTGCTAAAGTTTTTGGGATGGAGCATCCTGGTAGAGTGTGCGGGATGAGTTTCAGACCCGTACAATCTGAGGAATTTGGCAGGCCATCAAGGATTCCGGTGGAATCTACTCCTAATTATATTCAGTCCATACCCCAAGATGCTCGGAGGGAGATTGCTTCTCAACGAACCATAGTTCAAGACCAGGGGGCTCAGATATCTGCTTTGCAGAAAGAGATGACTGATATATATTAGCTGATGAGAAGATATGCCCCCAGTGGTAGTGCATGGACTGATGGTAAGCAGGTAAATCACAAAAAACCAAAATCATTTAGTTTTCAAACTTTTATTGGTTTTAAGTTTATATATAAATATGCAATAATATATAATTTTCAATATAATGTTCTTACATGTGACAATAAGAAGTGCAGATGGAGGTGGAGAGGGTAACGATACATGTTCATCATCACACCGTGAGTAGTTGTATTGTTGATGTATCAGAAAAATATGGGAACGGTTTTTTTGTATATGTATTGGTGATGTGTTGGAAAAATATGGGAACAATTGATTTGTCTTATGGATGATCCATCTAGGGTGATATGATTCTCATTCGGGAAAAATCATGTTGTTTGATCATAGGTGAATGTATTTTGGTTTTCCACCATATCAAAAATAAATTAGGCTCTCATTACATAAAATAACTCGAGGTAATGATTGGGCACAAAGCAGGGTAGTTCAGTTTTTTGAACCAATGAAAAAGTGTTTGGTGGAAGGAAGTGAAACTTTGTGACCTATCATTAATGGAATAATTTATAGAGCATTGGTGTTGGTAATTATATTATCTAGAATTGGTGTGGGAGGTAGGGATACATGGGGAGACTGTTTGATTGTAATCTTGTGGAGTGTCGAGATTGCAGTAGGAAGAGACATCTAAAAGATTTTTGCAGATCTTGTACTATAGTATACAATGAATGAGTTTCTGCAATAATTCCACATTTAGGAGTGGTGAAATCGTCTTCATGTTAGGATGGGAGAAATTGTTTGTCTAATCGATCAGTCTGAAGCGGTGGTCATGGTCAAAGAATTCAGACACACGACTTATATCACTAGCATAGAGGACCTGCTCAAGGTATCTATGCTATATATTAGGGCCACAAATCAGTATAATTGTATAAAGTGATACCAATATGTGAGTAAAAGAGTATTGGACCTTCTATAGTGAGAGGTACTATTTTAGTAGCTTCCACTTTAGAATCTAATTTTTTTTTGATATAGCTGCTTATCATTCCATCATATTGGTGCATGTTGTGGAGATCCTTGGCCTCGATATTCAGTTTTCCTTTGAAGTGATGACACTAAAAACTTGGTTGGGAATTTTATTAGAGAATTTATGTTAGTGTAAGGAGTGGTCCTTGATATAAGTGGGTTTCACCTCGTATGGGACCTCGTTTTCCTTGAGATGATGGTTTTGACATCATTCTTGGGATGGAGTGGATGTTCCCCTACTATGCTTATACGGATTGTTATCACCAAAGGGTGTCATTATCATCACCATAGGGTGGGATTTTTATTCACAAGGGTGAATAGGATATACGAGAAAGAATTAATGGACTCGATCATCATAGGTTGGGTGTGATGATAGACTGAATTACTTGATAATATCTTGAGCATAATGAAGGCATTGGAAAAACATACATGCCAAAAAGGCACATAGAATCTAAACCCGGTCACGAGAATACCTATTGTAGAGTTACTAAACAATTCATTTCCTACATTATCCTAATAGATTTACAGGAAAGATGATGCTGAATAATTAATGATGACACAGTCACAGGAAATTAACTTCGTAACATAAGTTCATAAATGAGTTTATGTTTGTAGTTTCTCTTTGTGAATTTTTTATTTATATTACTAATGGATGTGATTTCTTCTTATACATGGAATCTCTTTTTATTCCCTTTATATATTACTAATTTTATTTTTTCCAATATACATATTCATATATGTTCTTATTTTCTAGTTTACATTACTAGTTTTCACTTATATAGAATTTAATTGTGACATGACTACTATATTCAATATTTTTCCTCTATGTATTACTAGTACTCACTTTTATAGAATATAAGTCCATTCTTGTATGCAATCATTTTCAATGAATTCATTTTTGAAAAAATTCAGATTATTTTTATGTGAACGTGTAATTAATTGATCGGGTCATGTTAATTCAAAGGTTGGGTAGTAGTTCTTTAAAACCTAGTGGTTAGGGAAATAAAAAAATGTGTCAAATCAGATGTTCATTAAGGGTCAATGCAAGAGATATTAATTGATAATAATATGAAAGAATAAAATAAGAATAATGATACGAGTTAATGACCATAAATTATGAATATCATAGACAATTAATTATATATTACAAGTGGGATGTATGTTGATATGAATTGTTATGTCAGGGTTGGAACTAGTAAGAATGGAATAGGTTAAACCTAGGCTTGGCATTGTTTTCTAGAAATATGATAGACATGCTTGTTTATAATTTTGTTTAAAGGTCTAATGGTCATGTGATATGTTTATCTGCATTCCTTTACTGATATATGCATTTGATTGTGCTTAGTTAAGAATCTCTTTTTATATTGAATAATATGTATTCTGTTAGACAATTTGTATTCCAAGAATGGTTTTTTTCAGGGCACTAGTGCAGGGGATGCAGAGATGCTATTTTTTTCCCGAATCAAATTTTTGTAGTGGTTTTAACTACCGCTAAATTAAAATTGTAAAAATTTAGAGGTGATTTTAATTTCCGCTAAATATAGAGATTTTTCTCGTAGCGGTGGTTTTAACCACCGCTATAGTGTCCCACCATTCGTGGGTATTCCGCTGTGGTTTTGATTATTTTATTTTCACTTTTCTGGCAAGGTGGTGATTTCTATTCGAAGTGGTTATAACCGCCACAAATAAAAGAGATCCAACAGCCGTAAAACCGCTACTAAAATAACCCAAACAGCCCTGAAATGAGGCAACTACGACAATTAATTTAAACTGCCATGAAATGTATAAAACCACCGCTATTAGATTCCTGACACACAATTTAACAGTGGTTTCCTAAAGCCTCCAACAAAGAATATAGCAGCGGTTTAAACGGCCACTATATGTTATAAAACCACTGATAATAGGTTATTTTCCTGTAGTGTTGCACGGTCTGTCAGACCATGCACCATCAGTGTGGAACCACTTTCCTATAAGAAATATTTCTACATGGTTTTCCTGGATAGGTTGTAAGATCATGCACTGAAATTTTTTCCTCAGATAGTGCCATTATCCATAGCGCATAATTATCCTTGGGGGGCCTCATGCCTGTGCACTAGGCTGTGTGGCTCAGATAGTTCCATTATCTAGGGGATACGGTTCCAACTAGGTTGGAACATAATTTCTACGGACCATGTAACAATTGTGAACCTCCTTTTTTATATTCATAAAAGCACCATTTCTATAAAAATTTACTATAATTCCATGTAATAAGATTAAGACCAAAAATAAAATCTAAAATACTACAAAATGATACCATAAATGTGACAGTGTTGTATAAAGAATTATATGCGATGTGATGCAGCACTATAACTCTTCAAGATGATGTTGGTGAAATAAATTTTGTATTACCATAACTTATTGAGGTGATAATGAAAAAGGTATGGACAATTCCTACTCATATTACAAATTCTCAAAGAGAAAAAGAGTTTTGCTGATAACCAAATGAATGATTTTGAATTTCAACTACGAGATCACATTTTATTTAAAGTGTCTCCATGGAAGTGTGTTATATAGTTTAGTTAGAAGGGAAATGTGTTCTAAAAGTACATTGGACATTTTTTAATTTGGGAAGTAGTTGGATCTATAGATTATCGATTGTAAATTCCACCAAACTTCTCAAAAGCAGATTAAGTATTATGTATGTCTTTGTTAAGGGAGTACATTATATACCCAACACATGTAATCACCTATACAAAATTAGAAATGGAACCTAATATATATAACTATAATGATCCTTTCTAGATTATTGAATCCAAATAGAAATTGTCGAGGAATCAGATGACTCAACTAATAATGGTACATTGGAGAAATCATAAAATAGTGGAAGCAACATGGGAATATGATAATGTTATGACTGATAACCACTATCATTATTTTATTATTAAATAACCAGAAAAATTAAATTGATGACATTATTGTTGTAGGGAATAATTTAATATCCAATTATTTTTAAACAACATTATGTTACCGAGCATAAAGAAACCACAACATATTATAATTTAAATATGATCACTATAACATATTCATTTAATTGTAGGGTGTGAGTATGGGAAAAAATTATAATATATATATGAAGTTAATACTAAATAAAAATTTATTTAATAATGTTAAGAAAATAATAAGTCTTTTTTTAGTAATGTCATTTTATTTTTGAGAAATATGTTTTCTTATAATTTGATCACAATTAATTTTTCTAGAAAAGAATATAATTATTTTTTTTCCAATTTTATAAAATTAATTCGACAAAATTATATTAAAATTTGAAATATATATAATTTTTTTTGTAAAGTTGATTTTTTGTGATTCTTTTTTGAAAAAAAATGATTTTCTAGTGAAAAGTGAAAATAAAACATTTTATCAAAAACTAGATTTTTGTTTCAATCATTTAAAAAATAACTTTTGTATCAAAATGGTTTAAAGTAAAATTATTTATTTAATATTATTAATATCCGAATCATTTTCATTAGAATAAATTTAATTTTTTAATTTAGTATAATAAAAATTATATATTTAAAATCAATTATTTTGAAAAAAAATTTCATTACGTTTTGTAATTTAATTTTAAAAAAATTTCTTCCAATTATTAAAATTAAATATAAACAAAATTATTAAATATATTAAATTAGGTGGTAAAAATTTTCTAAATCGGGAATATATATTTTTGTTCATTATGAATAGAAATAATATAAATATTATCACCATGGTATGGTTAAATTGAGTAATTACAGTTAAAAATAATGTGACAAGGTATTAAAAATAATCCCAAAAGTTGACATAACTTTTTATATGATTATATTTCGTCCATATTAATTATTAATTAGTAAATATAACCATTTTTTCCATTTTTATATTATTTCTACCCTTATAATATTTGAGTGTGAGATAACAAGAAAAATGTCATTTTTCCTCGTTTAATTTCTATAATCTTTTATGATAGGGATAAATAAAACATATGTTCAACTCTTAATAACCATATGAAATATAAAATTTTATTTTTATTATGATAATTTATTTATATTTTTTTGTGATGAAATAAGTACCTTAAATTATTACAAAATGTTGACATGACATTTATTTAGTTAAAAGAAAAATAAAATAAATTATTTTCAAAACTATAAAAGAAATATAATTTTAATGAATTACTATGTTCCCATAATTTTAATAAAAAATATAATAATTTAGTGATTTTTAAAGGATTATATTATAATTCCAACATTTTTGTTATGTATTTAATGTTAATTTATATAAGTACTGTTAAAAAATTAAATTAATGACATTTTCAAATAAATAAATATTTATTACATGATTTAAAATCCATGAAAATATTATATTCATATATATGAATGGAATATGTTTTAAAACATCAACCATGGTCCATTTATATGCCATTTTTCATTTTATAGTAAGAGTACTAACCATTAATGGGTAGAAAAAATTAATATTGTGGTAATTGTTAAAAGGTTTAACATGGGGATATAACTAAATGATAAAGGTAAAAATGAAATAAAAAATTATCTGATTTTATTGGATGGTATATTTTTGATCCATACACATCTTATATTTTAAACATATTGGGTTTTATCCATTTTAATATGAAAATTATTTTATATTAGCTTTATATTTTAAGATATTCCAAAAGTGTCCCTCCCCTCACTTAAAAAAGGGAACCTATTACTACACTTTCATCACATCAAAAACTTATTTATTTTTAAAATTCCTACATAAATACTATCTTTAAATCCCTACCCACATTCTAGTTTTCTTGTTTTGATCATAAATCCAACCGAGGATGGATTTTTCAGTAAACCTAAAGTTTTTGTCCGAAGAAGAGGTAACGTTCATAATCATGCGTTCTCATATAATTTATTCTTCCACCACCTTAATATCATATTCAACCATGATAAAATAAAAATAACTTTTATATTAAAAATAATTATATGTTTTTATTTTAACGCAACACAATATATCCATATTCAATTTTGTTAAATGGAAAATTAAATCGCCATTAATGTGAATGGTGGGATACAACCTTATGAAACAATGTAATTAATCTTCCATCACTGCTTCCCAATGTTCGATATAGTTTTGAATTTAATGTATATATTTATGACATTAATAAAATAATTTTAATTCATAAAAATTGACATATCATTCATTTTCTAACCCTTCATTTCATTGGAAAATTAAAACATCGTTAGTTGTATGTGTGGGACCCCACCTCTACCAAGTGAAATGATTAATTTGTCACCACTACATCACATGGATAGTATATGTAATATTATTTAAGTGGATAATATGGTATTTATGTTTTTATTATGAATTTTTAATGAAAAAATAATACTTACCTATTTTCCATCATGATTATTGAAAAATAGAAAATGAAACTCATGCATACATACAAACTACCATCTATATGATTTTTACATAGTTCATTTTTATTAATAATTCTTATTGATTTGTTTTAATATTATAATTGATGTATAATAATGACAATTATTTATATATTATTATTATGGATATGATGGATGAATTTACACGTTTACCATTGTAAACTTATAGAAGTCATTATAGACATATGAAACAAATATCATTAAAACATATAATGTGAACTTAATTTATTATTTAATTAAAATTAACTAGGGGTTAAATAAAGTAAAATAGATAATAAACTTTTAAAATTTCATTATGAAATTAAATAATTAACAGAGGTTTATTAATCAAGAAGATAAATAATTCACATTATGAGTCAGACATGAGTAAGGCATTTCGTTTTAATTTTTGATCCATTGAGATAAATTTGGTATTATAAACCAATATACATAATGTTGTATATATACAACCCATTTTAAGTATTTAACAGTAATATGTATTTATTCATGATGATAAATGATTCAATTTAAGTTATAATTTAAATAGGAACATTTAAAGTAAATTTTGTTCTTGTTTCTATTTTAGTCAGGTATGTTTTTCTTCCAGAGCTATATTTGTAAAAATTTTCTTACAACATTACTTTTTATTTTCTAAAATAATTTAGAAAATAAATTTTATATTATACATGAATCTTTTAAAATTTTTAATGTAATATTTATATTCTATTCCAAGACGGTCATTTTCAACTCTTTTTACAAAATGAAAAATGAATATTTCCTTTTGACATTTATAAAAATAGTATAATTTACCACCACTATAAACATTTTACACCATTTAACTTATTATATAAGGATTAAAATATTTTTAAAAGGAAATTATTTATGAAATATTATTTTAAATTTTCCACTTTCATTTTATTTTATTCTTTTAAATACTCAATTTTAAAACAAATTATGATTTTTGGATGAATTGATGGGAATCTATTGTCACTTGGAAAACTACATTGGTCATAAAATTTCTCTTGAAACATTAAATTTTCTATGCCCTTATTTAATTTGGAATTTTATTTCTGTTAAATAGAAATGTTCTTTTTTATCATGAATATTATTATTTCCAAAACCATATACCATTTTGAAATGTGGTTTTTTACTGTGAATGTTATTTGACTGACTGGGGAAATATCGATATTCCATATTTTTTTTATTAAATTCAAAATTTTATTGACAATTAATATCGTTCATGAATTATATTTAACATTCAATATATAAAAAATGCATTGTACATGTAGTGATGGGTGGGGCCGTGAATTGTATAGAACCTCGATACATCAAGAGGTCTAATGAGATAAATAACTAATTTACCATTAAATAAGTTTCTAGTGTATAACTACCTATCAATTGTGTGATTTTTGGAACATGGTAAAGTAGAGCACTTTTATTTCAATGAGAGATAGGGATCTGATGGAATGCTGACTCGATGGCTGTTGCGCCAGTCCCTCCCTCCTTTGTAGTGAGGGAAATTTTTTGTTTCAATAAGGTAAATCGACCACCTTTACTCCATTATGCATCCCTTATTTCTTCCCACCTTTTCCATAGATATCATTCAGCTCAAATGTTCTAGAGATTTTTGATGGTTTCCAACCTTCCAATATCTCCTAGGGTGTTTTTGAATAATTTTCCCTCCCAAATCATACTCTCATTGCTTAGTTTAATTAGAATCACCATTTAGTAAAAACATTTGAGATGCATGGTTTTAGTTTTTTTGTTCTACAAGGTCATGAAAAGGTGGGTATAATGGAATGAAAGAACATCATGATTATATTTTCAAGAGAGATTGATCTAATCACATGTGGTTCAGTGCTTCCCAAAACAGTAATAGATTCCGGTTCTATCTTCTTATGTTATCCTTCGACTTTCATATGATGTGTAACACCCTGAAAATGACAATTTGGGTTAGTCTCTCTAAAAATTCATTACCATTAGAAAATCATTCAATTTTAAAAATTATAGGTAATTATTTAGGAAGATAATTGTGTACAAATAGTAGAAGTAGGTTCTCATTTCAAACTTTATCTCCTTGAATTTTCATGGAGGATTACAACTTTTGAATGCCTGTTGATCTATTGTAGATTACTGTTGGGGAGGAATTTAATTGGAAGAAAAATGTTATCTTTGAGTCATGCATTTATTTCTATCCATCCTGTTAGAAATCATGTCATGGTCTCTCAGACAATATGCATGAGAGGAATATGAAAATAGGCTCTTGAGGAAGTGACAGATGTCTGGCCATTGGCATGGGTGAAGGTTTGATTGAGAAATCATCAATGGGTATATCTAGGGAGAAATAAAAGACAAATATAGTTTAATAGAAGATTAAATTGGGTAAGATGAAGGGGGAAGATGTGTTCAATCACCTGAGGTGGGATTTGGGAGGACCCAAGGCTAATGAAAAAGTGTATGATGATTCATTTGGAGCTGATATTTTAAATAATAAAGATGTTATGATCTCTTACTCTTGTACCTATGCTATGGATGTGCATGTAAGAAATGAAAAAAAATAGAATGGGTGATCTGACCAACTGGGGAGGTAATTTCAAAGGATCTTCATGTGTGGGATGAGCCAAGTCATGTTTCCCATAGTTAGATGAAAATCAACCAGGGGTCCAATCTAAAAAGAACTATTTCCGGAATCAACCAAAAAAATCCTTTTTTTGTGTACCAATGGATGTGTACCATAAAACACCAATTTTCCCTTATAAGTAGATTCCAATTGATAAATACGATGGTATGGTAAAGGTATACAATGTCAGAGTTGGAAGAAGAAAAAAACAAGGATTCGAGGAGTTACATTGTCACGTAGAAGTATAAATTAATGGGATAAAAATAATAACCATTTCTACCTAGGCCAAGGGAGACATGATCATCTAGAAAATGTGTAAAATAAAAAGAACATGAGCCCCATCATGGGTAAGTTGATAAGTTGGATAAATAATTAGAATATACAGGGACCCCAGATGATGACAAAGAGGATACATAGGTTATGGGTACCTAAAACGTTTAGGAGACTTCTCAAAGAGATACAGAAGAGAAATCAAGGATCCGCATGGGGAGATGCTCCTTTAATTAAAGGATTCCTAGATCAATAAGTAGCATTCAAATCCTCATTGAAAGCAGCGAGAGGAAGGAACTATCGATGGCCCTCAATGATAGGAAGATTCAATTCTGGTACATAATATGGAGCTAATGATGTACTTGGGTGATCAAATGGTGAAGAATGTTCTGTAGATTAATGAGATGAAGCAAGATATTGAATAAATTTTGGGAATATTTATTTTATTGGACACTACTAAGGATCAATGTGAGTGGATTGATAATAAGGACTTCATATTCATTCAAGGATTCAACATGGAGAGGATTAATAAGATGGAATACATGAAATCTTGAGAAGATTATTCTTATAATGATGAATAAATCATGAAGGAGGATCCATACACTTATTTAAATTATTTTCCCAATAATTTGTTGAGAGATATTGATTACTATAAGTTCAAACATTTATTTCACATGTCTATATTTTATTTTGGTGTTTGTAATTGTTTAGAAATTGGGGTTTAACTTTTCCGATAAAAGTGTTTGAAAGTAAAGAGTCACATTAGGGAGAACTACCCATAGATTAAAATATCATATTACAGGTATTTGATGGTATAAATATCATGATGTCTATGAGCATAAAGTATAATATTATGCATTTAATTCATTTAGAATTCAATTATTATTATCCCCGAGACTAATGAATTTATATATTATAGGGATGTATTTCATGCCCATGTTATTTATTAAATTCACTATGTTTGTACTTATTTACTTTACCATATTGATTATTCATTTTTGATCTCGGATAGACTCTACTACACATAACTCTTACGAAGAATCTGAGATCAACCATTATTATTTATCTCTTCCCCAGGATATAAAGAAAGATATTATGAATGATATTAATGATGTAAGAATGTATTCATACTATGTATTGTATATTTCAATTGTAGAGGGAGAATATTATGTTTATCTATTTCTTAAAGACTATTAAAATTATTGATTCATCAGAATTAATTCCCTTGCATCTCTACTAATGCAATATTTTATAAACCAACTCTGGGTTATTGGAGTAGAGGTTATTACAGTTGGAATTAGAGGATGTTTTGTAGATACATTATGAACTAGATTTTAAAAGAAAATATATAACATAAGATTTATTATAATCCATTATTTTATTTTATAATTTTTACCATTAGATAGATTTTAATTTTGTGACTCAATATTCATGATAATAATGAGATAAATTAGTGTGTTCCTTTATTCAGTGATTCCAACTGACCAAAGAAAGGTAATTAATACTTATAGATAATATAGAAATTTCCCTACTGAGTAAGCCAATACAGTTGGTATGGGATCTGAGTAAATCATGATCGTACTATGTTATCTTCTCGAGTAACAAAAAATAACTTTTCATGAATAGAATAACATGTTATTATATATCATGGTTCTCCTAAGATGGAATTTTTTATGTGATATATGTCTCTATATTTTAGTGGAAAGAATAATATATTTGTAGCTGATAAATGGATTAAATCAATTAAAAATATATTCATCACTTTGTGATGTGATGAAAGTGAAAAAATTATTCCAGATTTATATTGTTTTAGAGAAGCTATAGATCAATGGTGTTCAGTGAACCAAAATATGAAAGTTCTTGAATAAATTGAAATAATGGAATATATAAATTTTAATGTTATTTTATTTGAAAAATACACCCTTTAGAGTAATGAGATGAAATGGAGAGGAAGTTCCTCACATTTAAGAAAAAGTAAGAAGAATGTTTGTAAGAGTGTTTTACTAACTTCCGAATATTAACCAAACATCATTTAGACTACATATGTGATCCCAAAATAAAGAATGATAATTTCATTGATGGTATTCTTAGGTGAGTCTATAAAGGGGGTTTGTTCCACAAATAATTTTATCATTGTCTGATATACTATCTTGTGATGTTAAGATCGAGAAGTAATATTATAGATTCTATATATTGAAGGTAAAAAAAGAAAATAAGTAGTCACCAAGCACCCAATAAAATATAAATCTTCAATGTAGAAGCTGAGAATGATATAATTTCTATCATGTGAGAAGTGTGGAAGTAAAAATCTTGGAATATTCTTGAAGGGAATGGAGTTTTTTACAAGTTTAGAGAAAACAATTATTGGGATAATGAATATTATGAGAATAAATAGACCACTACTATCCAATACTTCACCTATAATGAAACAAAGAATTATTAAAACCAATATCCCAAGAAAGAAGGGTATGTACCATAGAATAGAAAAAACGGACAAGGACAAAATTATTTGATTACTCTAACAAAACATTAAGTACACAATGATGTGGTGGAAGTTACTTTATTTATATTCTCAAATTTAGCTAATTATTTATTTATTTTATGATTATTTAACTCTATTATATCTACCCCATTTCAATGAAAAATAGTTATTTAACTAACACATTATCGAAATAGTTGTTAGTAAAAACATATAGTTTAAATCTCACCATAATATGTATGTATTATTTATATCAAATTATGACCCATAAACTTGCCCTATTTATATATTTGATTATATTATTTATGGTTGATTTGTATATAATCCTTTGTATGAATCGGATTTGAAAATCTAATGAAAAACATATTTCAAAGAGAATAAAATTATAATTCATGATGAGGTAGTATAATTCTAGATATTTATAGAAGAAAACAAATCATTTGATTCATGTATAGATCCAACCCTTGTTCCACTTCTAAATGAAATTTTTTATATAGGAATATAAAGAATAATATATAGATTTAAAATGTAATATTCCAATTGAGAATATAAATATTTTATAGGATTACATTGATGTATTTATTGGGTATTTAATTGAACATCCACCAGAGCATGTATTTGATTTTTACATTGGTTCAGTAACTAATTATTTAACTATATAAAATAAAACCTATAAAAACATCACTGTATAGTTAATGTAATTAAAGAAAAAACTGGAGGATTTGTGTGGAAATGAATTTATATTCCCTAGTGTTTCACATTGGGGAACCCCAATTATATTTATTAAGATAAAATATAGATCTCTGAGGATAATAATTTCCTATAGAGATAACGATGTAGTGGATCCAATAGAGTTTATTAAATATTTTTATAGTTCTATACAATAATTACCTTTGCATGGTTTGAGTGTGGAAGATTTGATGCTATGGTTTTTTACATTATGTATCAATTTTATGTCTTGTACATGGTTTTATTATATACATGAAGAAATATCAGAGATGTGGGATTTTATTTTCAACACCACTTTGTATGAATTTCATCCTTGGAACTACATAATTTATGTTGCTTGTAAAATTACCATTTTTATCCAGGATAATAGATTTTTTTTATAATAAATCTTGGGATATATAAAAATATATTCATAGATAATGTATGAACCATCAGTTAGTTACATATATTTTCTGGGATACCTTTCACAATGTCATAACACTATAAAACCCAAAAATAATTGATCAATCATGTGGTTGTGATTTCAATGATAAGACTGTGTATGACCGACATAAATTTTGGTTAAACATTTCCATAATTCCAAATACAATTTTCTGAGAAAAATTGTGATTCATAGGGTTAAAAAAATCCTTAGGCTACTATATTCTATCATCAAACAATTATGGGGTAGTGTAGTCATTGTGGGATATTTTTTCATGATTATTTTGTTTGATAACTTTCATCTTCATGTATAGTGTGATGAGTGTGTTAAGTTTGATGATTATAGGGATAAAAATCATCTGGTTGTTGAAAATTTAATAAATACATTCAACGTTGGATATAAAAATCACCCTAATATATCCTGGAAATAATAAAATGGAATAAAGTAGTTGACTTCCCCAAATTTCCAATAAAGAAAAAATACTTATTATTCAAGACTATATGGTTCTAAATAATCAAATTTACAAGTGAAAATTAAGGGAATTTTATACAGTTTTTGGGTGAGATTGGTTATCTGAAAAAGACACAGACTGTAGGATTCATATCCAAGATCTTCAAAGGGATCATATGGATCTTGATGTACTTATTAGAGATAAAGTTACGTTTCATAAAACAGATGATCCAATCCCATGGGAATGTGTAATGTCTGTGATCATAAGAATTTTTTTTAGGGAACAATATAATAAATAATAAATAAATATTTAAGATAAACATGGAATTAAAAATAACTAAAGTAAAATAACTTTAAATCTGTATTGATTTTACAATTCTTTAAAAACAGTTAATATTTTTATGAAAAATCACAATAATAAAAGAAAATAAAATTATAATTCATAAATAAGTGTAATAAAAAGGTGAAGTTTATGCAGAATATGGATGAGGATGAACTAAATATTTTGAAAAATTAGGTCCCTCTAATAACTTTTACTAAATGACACTAAAAGTATAAAATACTTAAGTACATGAAATACCTTCAAAATTTTCATATATCAAATGTTAATATTCAATTTTTTGATGTTTCTAGATGATATCTTCATATTTATAATTTCACATATTTTTCATAGATAATAATAGAGATTGGGTGAGAGTTAAAAAATTTATTTGAATTAATATTTTATCACTATTGATCAAAAAAATATTCCCCAATGTTGAAATACATAGGATATTTTTTATTTCATATAGAATATATGAATGATATGATATTAAGTTCTTGTGTGATTTATGTTATAACATCAACCCTATTGCCCACTCCATGACAAAAAATTTGGGTCATAGAGATTTTAAACAAACAACTATTTCATTATAGAGAATATATATGTCACTTAATTATCATTATAAGAGTGCAGATGACTTGTTTGATGATGTAGAGAAACTAACCATTCACACATAATTCTTCTTCCTTTTGATAATGTGTGATGATAATGTTTTATTCATTGTAGGAATACCATTTATAGCCATTTCTATAGTTTTAATAGATGTTTCAATGGGTAATTTGAACCTTCATGTTGGAAAGGAAGTGTAGGAATTTCATGTTTTCAAATAATCTGTATGTGCAGTGTGTTGTATGATGATATATGTTTCTTGAGGAGGTGTTTAGGGTTAAATATATAAGAGAACACCATCATCTTTTTCTTGACTTGATCAATGATAAATAACATAAACCATTTAATTTTAGTCATCTTGAATCTATTTATATATTGGAAATTTAAAGATTATGATGAATTGAGATCTATATTTGGAGGCTCATTATTGAGGACCATTAATTGGTCCATCCAAAACCATTATTTCTAACTGATAGTGTTCATAAATCTGTTGTAAAAAGTCCAAAGTCATCCTTTATACCCAAACAAGACGTGACATCATATTCATTAAAATAGGTGATGTGTAAGTTTATTTTATTTTATTGGTTTGTAGGAAATGACTATTTTAAGAAAAGGGAAAGTTTTGAGTTGATTTTTGTTCCTTTTGATATTGATTATAAGCCTTCTCAAATTGAAGGTATTATCATAAAAAAATTCAAGGAAGATATTTAAAATGAATAAATAAATTATATTTTTCAGTTTTTTGATCATTTTTATGATATTTTATTATATAAGGTTTAATGTTTTAAAATACACAAACTTTTAAAGATTTCTAGTTTATTTTTTTCTGGAGAACAATATTTTGTTCATTTTGAATAAGTCCACTTCCATGAAAACTTCTTTCTTACTAAGATGAATCCTGAGTGTGATGAATTCCTACCTTATATTGAATGATTTACAATATTTGAGTCTTATATGAGATCTTTAAAATTTACATTTAATATAGAATTTGGTTTCATCAAATGGGATTATTCAGTTCTCTTTATTTTATAATATGTTTTGGAAATTTGTTTCTGAAATTCATTGGAGGTTGTAACTAGTTTAATAATAGTTCAGGATTTTTTGTAACTCTCTATCTGTGGGGGATGCTTCTAGAGTTTTTTATCTATTAGTTGATGTTTATGGGATATTGAAAAGTTTTAATAGATCTAAGAGAGAGGTTTTTAGTGTTAAATAAGTTTTTGAAAATAGGATATATAGTTCTCTTATATAAAAGTTTTGGAGAATTTTTTTAGCTAATGAAGTGAGATACTTATTTAGAAGTCAAACTGATTCTTTCATAGACCAAAATAAGGTGAAAACTGCCAATAATACTTATCCTTTAAATTATTATTGATATATTTTCTAACGAAAATTATAACTGAAGACTATAGATCTAGTGATTCATGGGAGGAAACACATGGTTTTTATGAATTTCTTTTTACTATTTGTCTGAATAAATTTATCCTACTTACTTGTCTGCTACTTTAAACTTTTCCAAGAAAAAAATCAAACTGTATGATAGGGATTACGTGATTAATTTTCAATGAATTAATCAATAATTAATTTTTTTATTGTTGGAACATTTCTAGATGTGTCTCTATGTTTTAATATTCAACGTATTTCATTTTTATTTTCATGGTCAAATGTCTATATTTGAGTAGCCAGTGACAATATAATTGGAGAAACTACTATAAGATGAAGTGATCCTGCTACTATGTCAATTAATGGTCATAGAAGTTTGAATTATTGTGAGAAATTATCCATGATCTCTATAATTTCACCAATATTACTGTTTTTGACTAATTTTTAAATAAAAAAGAGCTTTAACTAGGGATTAGGGCGTGATAAGACTTTCTAACTTTTATCTTTTAGTATTTTATCTCTTAACATAAAATTATGACAACTAATACAAATCTATTTTATTTTAGGAACATTAACCATGTAACTACTATTCTTATTCAATGGGTTTAAAAGTGAGGATGCATGTACTATACATCAATGGTAAAACATTTGGCAATACATGGTAGTGTTTGTTTTTAATTATATTTTCTTATTACTTCGCATTATTATGTTATAATACAAATTGGTTCTTATATGAATTATTAATTTTTTACTAATATATTTAAATTCATTCTATAATTCTATGATTTTATATTTTTTCAATACTACTGCTCATAATAAATTTGATTAGTAATTTTTCAATTGCATGATAGTTTTATTTTTCTTCAATATTCATTCATGAACTCACCTGATGAAGGAAATGTAAAGGAATTTTTTTATGTAATAAAACTACTAATAAGTTTCTAATAGGTAACTTTTCACATGTTTTCTAGAAAAATGATTTTATGAGTTTTCCTATAACTCCGCAGAATATAATTTTTTATATTTTAATTTATAAATATTTTTTCACTGAACTGTTTAAAAATTTCTCCCATTTTGAGATAGAACATTGGGGACAATGTAGGTTTTTACTTTTGTGGTAGGGGTCGAAATTGAAAAAAATTATAATTAATTGGGAAACCATTAAACACCTTAACTTTTTAAATTTATATTTTCTTGGGCATTACATAATCATTTATTTGTGGGTGAAATTTTTTCTCAAAATTGATGGTTCTGGTGCCACTTTGAAAAGAATGATCATTACCACCCAATGAATTTATTTGTCTAAATATTTTTTCTTTTCCTATTAAGAATTTTTTTTTCAAAAATATTTTTGGATAATGTTAAATAGTATTTTGTTACTTGGATGTTTTGAATTTGAATTTAACTCACATGATATGTATCTAAATGGATTATGAAATGATAATCTTAATTCATGTTGAAAATCTCATTGTTTCATATTTTAACTAAATAATGTGATAATTATTAAATGTTTTATTTATTATTTTTATCAATCCATTTGGTTGTGTATAATAATTGTTGGATTTTTAATTATTGTGATCATGTTCTCATGTTGGTAAAGAGATGTTTGGACATTTAGTTGGATTAAAAATTATTTTTGTTATATTCAATTTAATTTTTCAATTTTAAATTTTTTTATAAAAAAGTATGCATTATTTCATGAGGACAAGTTAGTTTTGAGAAGGAATTAACATTTTTACTTCTCTAGAGAATCCATGAGGGAATATATTCTTGAAAATAAATTTTTAATTGAATTTGATTTTTCTATTTCTTGATTAATTTTTGTTCACTAAATATAAATTAAATGAATTCATGAGGAAAAGAAAAGTGATATGTAGCAGTGAATTTGATGTGACCGTTAGTTTTTTTTATTTTTTCACATCATTATTGTTTTACATGTATTTTTTATTGCTAATTACGTCATTAAATTAGTTTATTATAGTGTAGTCATTAATTTTTATATAAATCTACTAAATAATGAATTCTATATTTAAATTTGTGTATTTGAGTTTGAATTATTATTTTTTGAGATTTTAATATTACTTTAAAATATTAATTTTATTTTAGGTCATTAATTTATAGTGATTTTTATTATTCTTTGTGTTTATTTAATTTAATCATTTATTTCATTTCTTTTATCTTTAATTGATTAATTGATCAATAAATGGAATTTAAAAATATTTTTTTATATTTTTATTCTTATTTTATCATTTTTCAAATGTTATCATAAAATACTCATTCCAATTTATAGAATATAACATTAAATTTTATCTATTTTTAATTTTTTTTAATTTTGATGTGTAATTTATAATTTTCAATCTATTTGTGAATGTTTCATTTGTGGTCAAGGAATCCATGCTACCATTGTAGTACTCTTACTATAGTGATTTTTCTTCAATGAAGTAATACATATGATACCGTGAATGTTATAATGTGACCCACTATAATTATAGCATAGTTCTATCTTGAATATATTTTTCTATCTTGTGTATGGAATGTATTACTAACATTCTCTCTTCCTCTGAGTCACTGTAACTAGGGGTGTGATTTTGTTATTGTGGATTCACAATACTACTATGGGTGGTAAGTTCCCTACTATATTGTGAGGCAGTAATGAGACTATTCTACACCATAACTTTTCCATGGTTTTTTAGCCATGGTAGGATTCAATGAACAACCTATCAATGTGCCTGAAGAAGGATGATGACTAGAAGTAACTAGTGAACCAAAATTATTTCAAGTTGATGTTTGAAGATTTCATTTCTGAGAATAAAATTCAAATAATGTCAAATAAACCTAGGTAATATAAAATGAGGCTAGGATTTCTTAAAAATATTCTACCTAGAGGGACATACAAATTCAATAACCTGATATTTTGAGTAGTGATGAACATGTCTGGATACTTAGAGAGCCCGAGGTGGAGCTAATCTTGGTTAATGAAGATGTTTAAGAAACACAAATATGATGATTATTGTGCCACAACAGTGTGAATAAATGACCTAAAAATATTTATAATATTTTATAATGGAGATTTGGGAAGAATCTATATGTGTTCAGGTTTGAGATTTTGAACCCATTTATGAGCTCATGGGAAATATTCACTAGTACAATTTTTTTTGCAGGTTCATAGTTGATGTTGACCAAGCCTTGATCTTCCCTATGTTTCAATTTAAATAATTTAGTTTGGATAAAAATTTATGTTCTATATAAGTTATCAAATATGTTATAATTTTTTTTCAAGTTTGTTAGATTTAAAACCACGATCACTGGGTCCTATGAATTAGATTGCAAAACTGATTGAAATATATGTCGAGATTAATAATTAATTCTTGTACTTTTTTTGTGATGAATAAAATATTTACGAATATAATTTAAAATTTATAAGCTATTTAGATATAGTACAACTAGAAAATCATGGTTTCCTTGTATTTCTTTATACTATCATGTTGTCTAAGAGAGTGCGAAGCCAAGTTATATATCTGTTGATATGATCATCAATGTGAGTTGAAGTAGTTGCCAATTATGATCATATTGAGCTAAATATAATAATTTTTATTTGTTAATATGTTCAATGGAATAATTATTATACTCATTGAGACATGGAATTCTTTAAGAACAATTCATGATATGATTCTTATAATTATTTCATGTCAAATTTAATCGTATATTTACGAAGAAAAAAATATAAATAATAATTCCATGTCAATATAGAATGTAATCTAGATTAATTAAAGCTAAAAATATATCATGTTTCTTGTGCTTTTATTACATTAGTTTAAGTAGTAAAATTAACAACACATTATGGTTATCTCAGTTAGATCTAAATGACTTTTCTGGTGGTGCCACCTAGACAATGTGGCTTCAAGTAGATCAGTGATAGCCTCTAACGAAATTTATTGGTATAATTTATGATATAAGGGAGTTAGAAAGGGAACAAATAGGAGATAACCAGATATAAAACACAACATAGTAGACATTGGAGACTAGGAGAGGGAGAAAACTCTAGAGGTAGGAATACAATGTTGGACATAAAGGACAAATGTACCATATCTAGAGAGTATTAATATCTCTTTATCTCTCTATAATATTTCTATTTTTAGATGTGTTCATCAATTAAATATATCAATGATTAAATTTGGAATGTGTGTAGGTAAATAAATATTGTTAAGGTTTCTGAAATGATTTTTTAATATTATGATTTTATTCTCCTATTATTGAAAACTTTTTAGTGCTAATTAAGTTAAGTATTCTAAATTATCATTATTATGATTATCACATGAATGCTAAACTATGAACCAAATAGTTCTGGTAGTAAGATATTATATCTTGATCATCTACCAAAGTACTAAAAATTCAAATTTTTGATGCCTATCTTTCCCATTTTGGGCAAATCAATTCTTGATTACTGATCAAAAGATCATATATGATGATGAACCACATAAATGTGTTGTATATTGAGAAACAACTCAGTGAGTAGAGAGATATTCTTCATATCAAATTATAATTTTAAATAACTTGATCAAAAATATAAAACATCATCAGTCAATTTAGGATAATATAATAACCCTATTTTCATCTTCTAGTTAGTGTCCTTTACTCTAGTTTAATATATTTTATCACCTATGATTGTCACTATTTCTTAAACTTCATCCATTGTATTCAAAAGAAACCATCATTTTACATAATATCTATCACTTTTATGATATTAATATGTTTTTATTTTACATATAATTTATGGTTTACTTATAGTTATGATATCCAACTCACCATTGTACTAGTAGTATGTATGTTGTAAAAATATTGATTCTCTGAATTTTGTGACCATTAGATAAATAATAATTTATATGAAACTTCAAAAACTCTCCCATACATATAATATAACCATTTTATCCTTAACAAAACCCATTATAATCTTGAGGATGTGTGGTTCCCACCAGTCCCTAGTTATCCAATGTTTATGAACATCAAAAATGAGGAGTCTACAAGGAAGAGTTAATATATATTGATCAAACTCTTAATGATTAAGTTTCTAATAATTCCATTTCTCTACCCTCATAATGATTTTATGATTAATTTTTTCATTTATGTCCATAAGGTATAATATGTATAAAGAATGTTTTAATCATCTTATTGGATTTAAATTGGGAAGGTTTCAGTATCATTTTTATGTTATTATATAACTTGATGATGTAATATGTACCTAGTTCCCAATGATTATAACCCTACATTTTTTGTAATGGTTAAAAATTTAATTTAATTTAAAAAAAGTATTATTTTAAAGAAATATATTAAATGTGAAGGTATTGGGGTGTTGTAGTATGTATCGTTAACATAAACTATCATAAAATAGAAAGTTTCCCTATAAGAAACCAAAAACTATTACCCATATCATAATTTCCAACATCCTATTAACAACCCATTTTAATAATTGTACTACATCCATAACCACCACATATACAATTCATATGTATGATCAATATCAAATAATTGGGGAGAGAAATGGTATACTAAGCTGTTTATTGAGTTATATCCCTCATTCACTAGATGCAAGGTTACAGCTAAAAACACCTATATTAGTTTGTGTTTTCATAATTAATGGTACTCCCATATCTAAAATAACATCATAACCTAATATAAAATTACTCAGATATAAAATTTCCCATAATTAAATGAAAAAATACCCATCATTTAAATATATCTATATCTTTATTATTTTATTATTTATATCATTATTATTATCGTTATACCATACTCATCATCATTATTTGTCAACTTGTATCTATACCATGGCTATAAAACTCATGCATAAAAGATATAAAGGTAATATCATATGATATAACTATAAATTTTACAATGAATATAAAATTTAATGTCAATCCTTTATTATCAAAAAATATATTC
Organism: Viscum album; assembly: GCA_963277665.1. Lineage (NCBI taxonomy): Eukaryota > Viridiplantae > Streptophyta > Magnoliopsida > Santalales > Viscaceae > Viscum > Viscum album. The sequence continues at coordinate 1,383,684,557 of OY728137.1, read as the reverse complement.
TAGAACATATAGATCTAGTGTTATACAAAATCAATTATCTAATCGTGGTTGTGCAATGAACTATTTATTAATCATCCAGATATCATAGAACCATACTATGTATACACCAACATAATATAATACATAAATATAGAGACATAAAAATATAATTACATATATTTCTCATTAAAACACTACAATAGATTTTAAAGAAATTGTCAAAATGACTTATACAACAATTGTAGTTCTTTAAAATGTCAATATAGTTTATGATTCTATAACTCCATTCCATTTCCATGTACATAATCAATTCAAAAATGAAAACAGTAATGTATCAGCAATCATCATATTCATTATCTTGATCAATTTAAAAATCCATTATTATAATTTTCCAAATCCTATTGTTCATTAATGGTTTTTCAAATACCTCTATTATGAATAACATAACAAAAACCCCATATCATATTGATTCACTGATTGATAATTTTTTTATAGTTATTCTCATGATTATGGGTTATCTCAAAATATCATTGTTCACTGTTGTCATTGAATAAGTCACAAATCCACCCATTCACACATTTATGTTAATAATTTGTTTTATCAATTTCGTAATATAAGAATATCTGAGTGATCTAAAATTGGACTGTAACTATTATCTAATCTAAAAAAAATGATCATATTCGTTATCTTGGAATTTTAACTGTTTTATTTTCTAACATTTTATGTTCCTAATAGTATAAAATTAAAAAAATACACTAAAATGATCCCTATGGGCATCAAAAACATGGTCAACATGATCTATAAAAGAAGTAAAATCAGATATATATTTCCACCAAAAGGCCATCAACTAAAAACTCCAATTTTTTTATTAATATTTAGAATGTTAGAGTCTATGTGGTGGGTTAAAAGGGAAACTCCACATGGTTCTAGTTTTCGAAACTGTGGTGTTTGAGAACAACACATCGAGACTCCAAATTAATTAAATGTGAATTATAGAAAACTACATAAAAATATTACTAAATTATACATTTGTGGTTACTAGAAAAGTGATATGGAAGGAGGTAATAAATATAATTATAAACGGGATGAATCATAAAATTAAACAATTTAATCATCAAAACATATTATAGAGGATGAATTTATAAAGGATTATGAGAAGGGAAATAAATTAGATAATCTTTATAATATATAAAGGAAAAATATTGACCAGTATCCAATTGATTGTGGGGAAATTAATTACTTAGAAAAAAATAATGATAAAATTTTATAAGAACCTAGTAAAAATATATTTTAAAGGGATGAAAAAAATCATCTAGAAAAGAATTTTTAATCTTGTAAGACTATAAATTAGAAGAAAAATTACAACAATTATTGAAAAATTAATTAAGGGGAATACAAATTTCTTGAAAATTTTAAAGTTTTAAATCCGATAATGGAATCCAAAAAATCATGGAAAAAGTTTCTAGGAGTAGAAAATAAAATAACCCACTACAACTAAATGAAAATTGAGGGTATTTTGATTGGGATGAATTTGTTGATGTAAATAAGACTTCAAAATCTGAAACAACTATAAAAGATAATTATTTTATTTCTTTAATGGTACAATAAAATATAAAAAAATTATTATTGTGAATTAATCTACTAAAAACAAAAAAATATAAATTTATTAAAACGAATTATAAGAGAAATATAATATAAAAATGAGTATTTTATTTTATAAATTTCAAGTATCAACAAACAGTAACACTACAAATACTTTGAAATATTTGTTTTAAGAATTATTATTTTCTTATTATTGTAACCAAACCCATGGTTCACTTAATTCTACAAAATAATATAATTGGGATCAAATCAATTTAATACTTATTATATTTGTAATTACTCTTAATCCATCGTGACTTTATCAATCATAGCTTCTAAAATGTCAAAAAAATGTATTTTGTTAATTATAGCCCGTATATGATCACATTTGTGTTTAATTATATGGTTAATCATTTTATTTTATCTTTCATATATACAATAAAAATATACGAAGCTAAAATATTCTTATCAAATACGTTTAATTATATGAATCGATCGATTGGTTGTCCTTGGACTAATAATCCTTGATATTTTCCTGGGGAATTCAATATTGTGATAGATATACATGAAAACATTAGAGATTCTTATATTAATAGTTACTATGATTAATTTATATATTTTACTGAGAATAATTAATTTATTTTATTTTATTTATTAGTTCTAAATATAGTTGGTTCAAAAATAGTGTTAATATAATTACAGAAAAAAATTGAATAAAATGTTATAATTTGTAATTTATTATATTAGTAGATATATATAGGATATATCGACCATCATATATTAAATTTAAATCATTCTACTATTTTTCTTACTTTGAATTATAATTTCGACAAGATTCCTCAACATTTTATATTTAGTAATTCCTTTTTGAATCATATTTTTTAGTGATATTGTTAACTAGGTATGGAATTATATTTATTGTAACTATGATATATTTTTATGAAGTTTAAAGATGAAAATTTGGAATAAAAAATTAATATCCTAGAGTTAACAATTATTTTGAAATATAGATAATAATATAAGTTATTTAAAGGTATAACTTCATCACTAAAATTTGTACACAATGCAAGGGTTTTTTTAAGATAATATTTACATAAAATTGGTGTAGCAGTTATGTAAATTCATTTTGAACATCAATGAGGATATCCTTAAAGTTAATTTTATTGTGAAATATATTAAATGGTGAAATTGAAATAAAGAAATTTTTAATCATTTAAAATATCTTCAAAATTTAGAATGGCACCTTATTAACTTAAGAATATTATGAGATTACAATTCTAATTGTTAATTATTACTTGAATATATTCAATGTATATGATAATAGTAATTTCAAGTGGCATCTAATATCATTCCTTTAGTTTATTAATGAGTATTAAATAATTTATACAGGGTAACCACAAGTTGATTAGATTAAGGTTAATGTTTTTGACCTTATATTTGTTAGTATAGTTTGTATAGATGGATACACTAAAAAGAAAAACCCAGAGTATTAGGATATAATTCATGTTTTTGATGAAATAATTATTAATTTTTTTCAAAGGCTTATCTTTCCCAATTGAATAAACTGCAACACTCAAATTTCAACCATGCAGTATGAATCGTAGTGCCAAATAAATTCAAGAACACCTACGATTATATAAGAATAATCTAACAAGAATTGAGATTCTGATTCCATTAGTGGGGAGGATATAATATATGAATCATGTCATTTACCAAATAATAAATAATAAATAATATAATAAACAATTCGAGAAATCACGAGAAAATTAAATGATGGTATGCATGTCATATAATAAAAGGGGAATCAAAAAGGGGAAACAACAACTAGAGTATAAAAGTGTAAAAGGAATATAAATATATAAAATTGTGGTGACCCCTTATTATGGTCAAATTCCTACCTCTCGCTCCATGCTTAATGGATCAACCACTATCCATGGTCACATTTCCGTTTGTTAGATATCTGCACATGAGGTCTGCATGATCATCGTGTTTCCCATACCTGGTGTGTGTAATAAGACCCATTAGGAAACCACCAACGTGTCATTAAAAAATTATACATGTATAAAAAGTTTATTTTATAATAATAATAAACCTAAAATCAATAACAAAAAAACAAAAACACATACTGAGTGGTTGTTAACTAACCAAGACTCCAAACCCCCCAAACACACATGTTCTGACTCCATTACAGAATGATGATCAAATATTTGACCATAAATGATCAAGAACATTCCACGAAGATGGAAGCATGTCACTAGTTATCCACAAGGTTCCTAGAGATACTCATACTTTTTGTTACCACATGGTATATCATGTCAAGTCTAATTGCTTTATATCCACATGGTGCATTGATCTATGGAACATTACATAGTATTAATAGTGTGTATTGAGTAATGAAATGTTACTTGATGACAACAGGGTGCATCATGTAATATCATGAACACAAGGATATCATGATTCACTATTTTCATCTTCTATTTCCTTGCATAATCCCCCTACCATGGGTAATAATACCCCAGAGGCCTCCTATCACATGTACGATGATACAAACATCTAAAGGAGAGGTAATAATAAAAGTTGAATCCTGAAAAAAATACAATGTATCCTGGTATGAATGGCCCGAAAGACTTCTTTTTTATTGATTTTTTGATAACCCCCCTTTCAAGGGATGAGGGGTAACCCTTACAAGGCCCGTAGGTTCAGAGATTACATGGCCCGTAGGCTTAGACGATTACATGACCCAATGGTCTTAGGAAATTCAACCAGACTATCCACAAGGAACTTCCCCTCTCAAGCACCTATATTCTGATATTAGTTCTCCATATTTGCATGACTGTCTGGCTAGGCTTCCATAGAATGCACAGGCTGGTACCGATGGCATAACCATACCCTCTCATTTTGAAAATCCATTTGGAAATGTTCCGGTGAGTGCACCTGCTCTCAATCTTCTTCTGGGGCTGCTTCTTTTTTGTAGTGGGTCTGGGGATTGCATTCGTGTGGACCGAAGGCCTTGGGATGGCCCTATGGACTTAATGGGGCCCGAAGGCCTTGAGAATCAACTGGACCGAAGGCCTTGGGTGGCCCGAAAGCCTTGTATGACCCAGGGACCAAACCGGTGGCTTGAAGGCCCAGATGGATGAATAGTTCCGGTTGCTACAGTACCGAATAGTGCCTGCTATAGTGCCTACTACAGTTTGTCTCCAGTAACTCGGAAACATGCCTCAACCCGGATTTGATCTTGGGTCTCTTGGATGCACCTAGTGAGTCCTCACCAATTGGGACAAGGCTCATGTGCCATACTAGGGAATCATTAGAAACATAGGGGAACATAAATATGTAAATATAATAATAATAAGAATTGTCAGTAAGAAACACACTCACACACACTCCCATGTGATCATACTCATGCATAGAAGAAAAAAAATCCATCATAAGAATTATACCATAACCAAATGTGTACACAAGATACCCAAATTACAAGACACTTCCTACCTCTAAATTTGTAACATCAATGTTATGCTTAATCATGTAATATTCACTAAAACCAAATCCATGTGTTTTTTATCTCAAAAGGATTAATAAATATTCTTAAAACTCATTCTATTAATTTATTTACAAAATAAATAATACCCAACATATGATAATATATCTTCTCTCACAGAGAATTTATGAATCATAGATTTAATCGATAAGATATGTCAAACATTTATTCCATAGAAAAAATTATAATTATATATAGGATATTAGTTTTCTATCTCTAGAATAATTTGTTATTGATAAGAATAATTATGATTATTCTACTCCATAATTTTGGGTTATTTTTTAAATAAATCATTATCATTTTCAAAAAAATGATTAGGAACGCTAATTTAAGAAATTCACTATGAAATGTTTGATGTAAATATTACCTATTTTTTATCTTTTGAAAACAAATCACCCATTAATTTTGGAGATATGGAATGGTTTCATGTAGGATCTCATCTTTTCTCAGTGCATATCTCCCTTTGTTTTATAATGGACATATTTAATACGTGTTTTGAATCATCTTTAATCCTTGGGTTATTTATTAATTATGACTTTATGTCATTGGAATAAACATAGTATTGTATTGTGAGGAAACATGATAAAACTAGTGAGGATACATGTGGAGAGGCTTTGTTGTTTTAAAACACATAATGTGTAGGGATGTATGTTTTTTTGAATAAATGGAGTTTGGGAATAAATGGGTGACATGTTACTATGGTTTCTTAGTAAGATGTGATTCCTAATAGGTGGACTGGGGTTTGTAATAGGTATATGGGCGGAAAAAAATTTCAGACCAATTACATGTCATGTAAGAGAGTTACGCAACATGTAATGTTTGGGAGAATTTTAATATTTTCAAACAAGTCGATTTGTTTTTAGTGTTTCCTATAAAAAATAGTTACACAATGTGTAAATATTTTATACATCATGTAATTCACCATCCTACTATTTTAATGTATGTAGTTGTTCTTAATATTCAATGCATTAGGCCATTGTCCTCTCCTCTCAACCCTAGGGCAACCTCTAAGTGATTCTGGAGTGCCAACCTACCTTCCATACAATCCAATAACATTATAAATCCATGGTAAGTGATTTTGATCAGGTTTTTTACTTAATATACCAGTTTCTCCAATAGTTTTGGTGAAATCCCATTACCATGTTAATTGTTTCTCTTTATCTTGATCAGTTTTAATCCAGGACCCTCTTGGTCTTCATCCACACCTTCTTCCTTATAGAGAATTTCCATTGGAATCAATGTTTTCTTCACCAGTTAAAGGTTAGGGGTCTAAATCCTAACCCTATGGTTTGATAATTTTCATAGTATATTATGTTTTGTGATTTCAGAAATTTAATGTGCATTTTAATTAATTAAATAATGAATGTAATTATTCCTTGGAGTTTCGTGGATTTATTTAGTTATTTACCTGATTATGGATACCAGTTGGGTGAGGGAACCTTGAACATAATTGAATTGGATGATGTATTAATGTGTGTTTATCATGACATGATACATTCGGTGATTTCATCATATATAATCACAATGTTATGTTTTACTGATTATTGAATTGACTGTTGATAAATGGTGATAAAAATTATTGATGTAATTGAAAGACAAACAGTGATTCACATAATTAACCATTGAGGATTATGACGAGATATTATGATATTGATGTTATTAGTATATGTTTTTTCATCCTTTTTGAAATTCTTATATATCATTCGTATCCCTTGATCATGATCACTTATATGCTATAATTATTATATTGAGTGGGATCGGCCTAGTGCCATGATGAAATTATTATAGGGAATTTACCCGGATGCTATAATGCTTATATTAAGATGGATTTAATGAGTCCCAATATTAAATGCTTATTGGTATTTTGAACTGGATGTTTTAATGATGAAAGAGATTTTATCCAGATGCTATAATACATATAGGTCTTTGACACAAATTGTTGTGATTATGCCATGTTTATTATTACGGTCAATTATGTTCTGAGACATTCTCATAGTTATTTTAGCATGAATATGAATCAGGCCGTTTTTCCATGGTTATATGGTTATTTTTTGTGCATTTCTGAGACATGCTCAGATACATTCCATCATGGATCCGATGGATGTTTTTATTGTATTTTATTAATTACTTAATTAATCATTACACCTTTTTGAACAATTTAATTTTTACACTTCTTCTAATAGTGGTTTTTTTAACCATAGTGGTGTCAACCTACTAAGTAATACTCTCACACTATTTGTGAATCCATTTGGTACATGAGAATATTATGTAGATACCTTATAAGATAAATGGAGAAGGACCTTTCTATTTGTTTTCTTTTTCGGATGGGATGAATTTTGCATATGGGACTGATATTGGGTTTGAAAATGGGATTTGGTGAGTCTTCTAGTCTTGTACTTTTATTATTTCTAGCATTACTTTTTTTATATTCCATGAAATCATTACATTATTCCTTTAGTATTATTTGGATTTTTTAGTTATATCTTGCTGTTGGTTTACACTATATTATATTGTTTCCTTTATTTACAGACACTCATATATCTTTTTATTTGATATTTTCTACTATTTGGTAATCCATGAATATAGGAGGTATAGTCTCCCCACAATACCTATCAAAACAGAACTTATAGTCGAATGATTCGGGAGTACGTGGATGAATTCTCGAGCTCTCGTAACCAACCCTGTTTTTCCATGTGATAGAGTGTCAGATAGAGGGACATTACATTCATTCTTATATAGAAACAAGATAAAGAACTCATATTACTCATAAATGGTTTCACCTAACATCTAAAAGGTGATTTTTATGCTTTTAGGATTCAAAATGATCACGCAAAAAAAGGTCAATAAATTATAGATAGTTTTAGAAAATCTATTAACATACATATTCACAACATTAAAACCCAAAAATTAAATTCATTATAAAATTTTTATTTTAAGAGAATCTAGATTTTTGTGTGATTTAATTATTCTGTAATATGATTCATTAACATTAAATGATTTTATGAATTAATTTCCCACATTTTTTTCTTTTAAAATAGTAAAAAATATTATATAGTGATAAGCTAGGGAAAAAAGAAAAAAAATGGGAATAAAAAACCCATTTTCCTAAAAAAGTTAGTTGGATAAGGCTATCATCATTTTAGACTTACACATCACATATCTACCATTTGAGGGTTATGATTATCCCTTAAAAACCATATTGATACATTGCTCTTCCCTTATATAACCATTAAAATTTTGGTGTTACCCTTTCACATCATAGGAACTACCCATTCACAGCTCCTGTTAACCATTACCCATCCTTTAAGAAATTTGAGATACCCTACATAGTTAAGAAACTATACTTACATGTCCTGTATAATTTCTAACACACCATTACACATGAATAACCAATATAGTTTAGTATGGTTATGATAATGCAATTTTTTTTGTATATAAGTTGAGAATATGATATGTTAATGTGTTTTAAATGGGTACGGATAAGAAATAAAAACGGGGATATCGAAGTACCCAAATGGTTGATTGAGGTTGTGTTGAAGTTTAATTTATTATCAATAAGTTGAGAAGATGAAAATTCAATGTTTTTTAAATGTAAAAAATTTCGAACCGATATTAATTTGATAGCCATGTGAAACAAATAGTTGTAGAATGGTCATTATTTTTTTACATTTAAAAGAAGTGAATATGTTTTGAAATTGAAGAGTGTGGGAATTGAATCCAAAATTCCAAAAGTAAAATATAGAAGAGAATTTGAGAGTATTTGTATTTTATCTTTATCATCTAATGTTGATTGGTAGATATATGATAATTTTAATAAACACTTTTTTATGGGTGTTTATTAAAATAAAGTGATCCACCCATTAGACATCTGAGGATCCAAAAGCCATGTGAGAGTGAATGGTAGAAGCAGGGAGTTCTAATATATAGATGGAACATAGTTCCCACATGATGCGCATTATGGAGTGCATGGTTGTGGTCATGTGGGCCTACATATAGTGGAAAAACACGTCATGTCAGTGGGAGTAATCTATGTCCGAGTTCTGACCTCATTTCCATCTCAAGAGACATTATGGACATCGAGTATTATAAAAGAGAGATAGACTATTTTCAAAATATATGTGGAATAAGTGCTAGATGTGTACTCTATAACATATTTAAAATAATACTTACTGAAAAAGTCCCATATGATTTATTTGATCTACATAATTTGATCAAAGATTGGATATATTATTCATCCTCTATCCTCATAGAGGGTTTCTTCTTGTGTTGGGTTCATCATGCTATAATAAATTCTAATCTAAATGAGATCTATGATCATTACAAACTCATGGGATTGATCATGTGAGATTAGTTGATGATTTTGACTCTTAAATGAAGTGTTTATGGAATGAAATAGTGAATGTGTTCTAACTATTACAGTTACATTGGGTGGTGATTGGGTTTTTCAATTCATGTAAGTTGAGTCATTGTGCATGAGTTAACATGAGGTGGTGTGAATTGGGTGTTGTGAAATTGGAGAATGGTTTTGGGGATTATCTATAAATAACATTGCTCTTACTCAACTTTAGTATAAAACAAACACAAAATTCAAGAGATTTTCAGAACAAAATAGATCTGAGGAAGAAATATGAATTCACAATGAGATTTTATGTTCTCAGGCCATCCTTTCCAAAGAAGTCATGTTCAGATGATGATGAATCGATTCTGTGAACAATTTTATACATCCATACTATATTTTTTAAGATATATGTGAAATAAAATTGTGTTTTCATCTCAAATGAAGGAAAAATATCTCTATGATTATAATTTCATGAATAATAGAGCTATGTGAACCTTGGTTTTCATGAGAACAATATAAGAAACTACATTATGATTCATATGAAGAGCTCGAGTATTGTGGAAGAAATAAAATTCATTCTTAGAGGCTGATACACTTGTGTAAAATTATGTTTTATTAATGAAAATAGTTTGAATACTTCATGAAGAATATTGACACAAACGTTTTTCATACTCTTGATAAATAATAATCCAAAAAAACAATGAATTTGATAATATGAATACATGAGGTGCAAGTGAAATAGTGAATCATAATTTGGGTGTGTGATTGTGTGACTTTCATAAATGTAAATTTTAGAAGTGAGAAGACATGTGAATTAGTTTACATTCATCATAATAAATAAATGAATAAGTATTGTGATTTTGGTCTATTTTTGTTGATTACACAATGAAATTTTTTGAATAAATTAGAAGACCATTCATTGTAGTATACATTCAAGAATATTGAAACAATTCTCAAAAAATATACATTCCCTAAAAAGTGTGTCATGATTTGATACTGAGATTTGATGTTTTTTAGACTGAATTAGTACCTATGTCCTCAGTGTTTTGAGAAGGTACAATGTATTTGAAATTGGTGGATATTAGCAATATTGGGCATTTGATTATCAGTTTTTAAAGTTTATGAATGTGTACATGAGCATATCAGGTTATATAATTTGTTTATGGAGGAATATTTTATGTTTAGGTACTAAATAAAAATTCCTTAGTTGATAGAGATATTTTTAATTATGGATCACATCATGATGATAAGTAGAAGTCGCCAGTGGGATGATAGAGTAGGATATGACATTAGTTGGACTGTAAATTGTATAAAGGATAGTGGGATACTGGTAATATTATGGGATTAAGTATTGAGATCCTCTTTTATGTATGATTTGTTTGTTTTTTTTGTGTAAAAATGTGATATATAGTGGAAAACTAGAATAGAACACTATGGGATTAAATGTCAACAGAAATAAGAATTTCATTGAATGTAACCACCAGGATATAGTGAAGAAGATGTAACTAGGGGGTATAACAAATTAAAGTAAGGAGTAAGTATTATTTATTAAACATGTTTAAATATAGTGTGGAATGTTTTATTTACTTTTTAAATTGAATATAGTATCCACTTTTATTAATAGGTGATAGAGGTTTAAATTAAAATGGGTGAAACCGGATATAATTTTGTAAAAAAGTAACACATGATTCAAACCCACTCATTGAGTCTACACTATCCATTGTGAGCTTTAACTGGTATTAGTGAAATGGTTCCACCTCAAGTAGGATCTTATTTAATTTCATAGTTTATAATATCATCTATTTGTGAAGTAATAATTTTAGTTTTATGAAGATATATAAGTTCTTTAGTTAATTTTTTTACATCTACTATTAATTCTATAAATGTAAATGTTTTAGTCAAAACCCTGAAAAAGGCGAAGAAAAGTGTGAAAAAGAGACTAAATAAGAACTAAAAAATAACAATATATAAACAACCATATAAAGTCAAACTGAGTTGTAATTTTTTTGTGTGAATTTAGTTGATTATAATTAAAGTAGATCAAATTTTAGTAGTGATGAATATGTGTTCAATTGTGAGATCATAGGGCATTTGAAGAAAGTTGCCAAGGAAGTGGTAACATGCACGATCAGAGTCTTCAATGAACATCACGATAAAAAAATAAATCTAAAAGAAGAGGATCATTAAATGGAAGATGCATTGACTAAAAAGGTTAGAATATGTGACATTATCAATACGAAATTAGTGAAAATGAAGAAATAATCTCACTTTACTAATAAAGAGATGTTGAAGATATTATATAATTACAAAAATATTGTTTTGAGAAATAATAATTTTAAATGTTTTTTTCAAAAGGTATCCATGCACTAGAAAATATACATAAAACATTAACAAATGTTATATATTATCATATAGATGTTAAATAAAACATAATTAAGGATATTTAATTTTTTTAAAAATGTCCAATTTGGTGCATGAATATGGGATTAAGAATATATCAATTCAGTGGAATGAAAACTTGAAATTAATTGAAGATGATACGTTTTCTCTAAAAATAAAATGTATATAATTAGAAGTGAAATAATGAAATATAGAAGAGACACAAGATTATAGATCCTATGTAGCATAAAAAATACGTACATAAAATAATTATTCAGATAAAAATCTTGTTTATAAAAATACTAGACCTTAAGGAAATATTATATTGAGATTATCTATAGATAAATATACTAAGGGCTCATTGAAAATGATATCACATTTTTCTAAAAATCTATTGGTACTAATGTTGTATTGATTAATATTGTTGATTCAACATTAAAATATAGATAAAAATGGGTAAAGAAAAATATGTAGGAATTCAATATATATTCAAATTTGGATGTATATTAGTATAATAATTCACGTGCCCTAAAGAAAGTAATAAAAAATAACAATGTTTTCAAAAAATAGAAAGGTTTCAAAGAGATAAAAAATATATCATATAAGATGAAATTTATATTTCTTGGCTATGGTCAGTGTTTTTGAATTTTCGGGAATCATGAAATAAATATTGAAAAAATATTATAAAACTCGAGTGTTTTTATCAAATATTTTCTCTAAATAATTTTAATTTTTCCATAGCATTCATTGTATGTAATCATGAGTTTAAACGGACCAGGATATGCCCTTAGTATAAAATGACAATTTTATCCTATCCATTATGTAAGTGGAAATAAATATAACTACCTTATGTAAATTTATGTTGAAGTCATTCACTACCAATTATATTTGAAAAATATAAATGAATTATATATTATTATATTTTATTGTATTAATATAATAAATTAATTAATATTATTAAATGAAACTAATGAAATAAGTATGTTATATAGATAAAATAAAATTTTTTCTATTCATCCAAAAGATATTTTTGTCACAGGGTATGAATAAATTCTATTAGATGTAAAAAACCTATATTTTAAATGGATAATTGTATACCTTTTAATAGAGAACCCATTTTAAATTACGATTATCACACATTAATAATTTCTGTATGAAAATTTATACATGTTTCTTGGAATTAGGATATAAAAATTTACTTTGGAGGAATTTTTTATATTTTCAAATTATATAAAAATTTTAATTAATAGTAAAAATACACTATATTTTAATTGAAAACAAATTTTCTTTGTTGAAAAAATTTATACTGTTAAATTAAAATATTTAGTTGTTTTAAATTATAAATAGAATATATTTTTATCAGTCAATATGATTTATTTCATTAGAATTAATTTCATATTGAATTAAAATTTAAAATTTTTTCAATATTTTGAAATGTTTTAACTTCTAAAACCCATTATCTCTTTCAGACAATGAGATTTATATTAAAATCAATTACAAAAACTTATTTATTATGAATTTTGAAAAATTGATTCCATATTTTTAATCAGTAGGAACAAATTATTTAAATAACTTTATTTTATTTTTGGTCATTATGAATAGTATCTTCAATAATTTGTATTAATATGTTAAAAGGTTAAATCATGTAACTAATATTAAGAATAAAATTATAAAATTTCATTAACACTTGTCTTAATATAATTGGATAAGTTTGTTTCGACCTAAATAATCCATGGGTCAAAATGGTATCCTTTTATTTTTTAATAACATATAAAATTACATATTTTCTATAAGTTAAAATGAAATAAAATATTTATTATTAAAGACAGTGGATCTATCTTTATCATAGTATTAAAATTTTAGTTTTATTTAGAAAATAATCATATTAATTAATTGCAAAAAATTGAGGTAGTAATTATTTTATTAATAGAGATCAAAAATAAAACTATTTAAAAATTTAAAAATATAAATATTTTAGGATAATTTATATATCTAATTATATTTATATATGAACTTTAAATCATATAAATATAATAAAAATGTTAGATCAAAGTAAACTTTTGTATATTAATATTTTAAAAAATCAATGAAATGAATTGTATCAAAATTGAAAATATTTATTGTTTATCAAAATTAAGAATTATTAAATAATTTAAAAATCATAATATTTTTTTTGAAAAATATTAAATAATTTATATATTATTTAAAATCTATTAAGGTATTTATTTATATTTTAATTGACAAAAAATAAGTAAATATTTCACTCTTTTAAAATGGAATTATTTGTTATTCGAGATAAAAATTTAATAGAATAACTAAGTGTCAATTAAAATGATAATGTATAAACTGATAATTTTTTCTAAAATAGATTATTGGATAATATTACATCCCTATATAATCTCAAATTAGACATTTGGTCATTTTTGAGGTTTTTGGATGGGTTTTTATGTTATATTACTTTAATGTTTTTGGAGATTCAAAAAATTCCCCTCTCATCAATTATAAAAGGGAACCTCCTCCATCAATCCATCACATCAATTTGAGAATTCAATATCATCCATACCATATCCTTTTACCTTATATTATTTCCTGGTAATATTCTATAGCTTTTGGTCTTCTTCCAAGACTAACTCTAGTGCTTTATGTGGAGATTTAGAGGAAGCACGTTGAAAAAGAGGTAATCTCATCTACCGATTCATTCAAACATCATTGTTTATATAATTCCTGTTCATGGGCAGTTTAATTATAAATAAATAACTCCATTATCACATATATATTGTGATATTGTTATAATTATGAAAAAAATCCCAACTTCTATCTATCCTACAAAAAAAATCACCATACGTGCGTATGTACAACTTATCGTCTCCACAATGTGGTGTAATCTCTTTTTTCACCACCACCTTAATTGGATGGCTATAATGGTAGAAATAATTACTATATATATATATATATATTAATTATAACATGATATTAATTTTTTAATATTATACACCATCCAATTTAATACCATTCCACTATTGTGGTAATGATATCGTCGCTCATGCCTATGTATGACCTACTATCTCCACGATACGATGTGATTCATTATACAGGATCTTCATTAATGAATGATTATAAAAATGTAATTAATGACTAAATATGTTATAAATTCTGTTAATTTAATTTTTTAATGATATAAATATGAAAAAATAAGGTGAACTAGAACTTTTTTGGCAAAATCTGTTTAACAAGATTAAGCAGTTAGTATCCAAATAACGAGTAACAATGAAATATTATTAACAAACGAATGATAATATGATCATATATGATATCATAAAAAGTACTATGATTCTAGACCAATTAAATGAAATTATATAAATAATTATATAGGTGGTGTAGATATATACAAAGGATATCAGATCTAAGATAAGGGTTAATTTTTGAAATCTCATTATTATCCGAGATTGCGTATTCATAAGTATTTATGGCTGTGTATTTATCAGCCTCCTACATGTTTAGAAAATATTTAACATTATCTATATTCTTCTTAAAATTTCCAATTTCAATTACCCATTTGTGAATTTTTATTAAATGGTATGAAAGGAATCTTTTTTCGTTATTCGATATGAGTTACTTTATCACTTTTTGGCAAAACGTATGAGGAGAATACTTTTTTAACTTATAAGGCATGAATAAATTTTTAAATCTACAGAATTAATTATTTCTTGAACCATACATGAGAATATTTCATGATTATTTTCAAATAAATTCTTTTATTTTAAAATTGTGTGGCATTTTTAGAAAAGAAATTTTTTTAAGAAGAAACGATATTTTTCCCAAGAAATAATTTAAAGTGTTTTATAACAATAATTTTCCATGGAGGATGACATTATTTAAATATAGATATGTTTATATGCCTATTACTACTATGGTTCTAATGTGTTTATTATGGAATTATAATTATTAAATCCATTTTTTTATAGATTATAATAGAGTGATGTTTTCTATCGATCAATTGTGTTTATGACATGTATGAAAACAATTTTATTCCTTGAGATATATTATGATGAATGATTTGTGTTTTCTTGGAACACTTAAGAATTATTTTATTATGATATGGGTGGGACATATATCTACCTCAAATTATTTGGGTAACGATTTATCCCTCATGATATAGACATAGCTGGAATGGGAAATGATACTGGTTCAGTAATACAGGGCTGAAATGAGGAGTGAGATCAGTTCAATAATGGACTTTTTCTGCTATGATGGTCTATGAAATTATCCTTGACTAATATGAAATGATTTCATATACTTATGTGTCTTCCAAAAAACTTCTTGTCTTATATTATGAATTTTCTGATTACGTTCTCTAATTCTTATGAACTTTCATTATTTATCCCTTGGCATGATGTCACGATCTTTCATATATAGGAAAATATTTTCCAATGTTATGTTCTTATATGTTAGGATTATTATATGATTTATATCTCCCTTTTGTTCCCTTACTCAGAATCTAAGCACACCCATTAATATGTTTATTTTCCCAATGTCATGAAGAACGATATTAAGTATGATAAGTAAAAAAGGGGTCTAGTTATGAAAAAATATGTGGGAGACAATGAAGATGACTTATGAACCAGTTGTTTATGTTTACATGTTTCTAAAGACACTATAACTATGTATTCATATCTTGGATTTGTTATATTTTATGATTAATCTTCATCAAATTTGATGTAATATCAATGTTTTTAAATTATGGGTCATTATAAATTTTCAACCAGATTAAAATTTTAGAATTCATATATATAAGGTGAGAAAAATTAATGAAAAGGGAAACCTTCAAAATTGAATCCGAATTAATTGGAAATAAATTAGACTTTTAAGAACATATAAGAATATTTTAATGATTTATATTAGTAATACTATAGAAGTGTTACTTGTAATAATGAGTTACAATATGTACCAATCATTCCAATATAATATTTTGATTTGAAGATAAGGCCAAAAAACAAGTAAAAAAGGTAGGAAAGCAATATAGGAAGTCAGTTTTGCGAGGTGAAAAAAATAAGTGGAGTATTAAACAAATAAATCCCATGTATTTTGTGAAGAATGATGTAATGAATGTCACCCCAAAAAAATTATTATTTTATTCTGACAGGAAGGGTCACATTATGGACCACTATGAATTGGCCATGGACATAAATACTATAAGAATAATTTTAGAATCAGTAAATGAATTGCTCCAAAAAAATTTGAAATAGTAATTTTTTGGGGAAAGTTATATCTAATCAAAAATATGATATGTTTCTTAAAAGCCTAACTTTATGAATACATAAAAAATGTGTGAAAGATGTAATATGTTTGGGAATTTATAAAGAAACTATTAAGATGGATACCTAGGAAAGATTGATTCATAAAGGATAAAGAGAAAAAAACTCTAACTTCTTATTCTAAAAATATTTTTTCAAAAAATGAGTCTATAGACAAGATATAGAATGATAAATATTCTTAAAAATTATTGATTAGATGAGAAAAATAGTTGGAAGAGTCTAGACTGATGGATCAAGAACATAGACATGAAAAATATTTTTAGAAAGTGTGTAGAATCCAACTTCATCCATGAATATGGTCAGTATTATAAGAAACTCTCATACACATTTCTATAACTAAGGATCATTAAATAACCTCCTTATTCCCATATATAAATTGACTAATTTTTAATATAGGGTATTGAAGGGGGATAATGTATTTCTTATAAGACCTAAATTTTATAAAATCCACAAACATTTTATAGCTAGAATATTATTGATCATTTAAGACTATTAGAATTATGTTTCCACATTCTTACATTTCAAATAATATCAATATATGATTTCACATTATTCATGAAGAAGTCCAATCATGATGAAGAAGTATAATGTACCTATCTTGTGGGAGAGTATAAAATAACCACCACCATATATCTATATCTCAATTATCATCTCATGAATATATGAAGTTCAAGTTAGGGATATATCAGATAAATATTTTCATCAATGAGCTTTGTGGATTTAATTTTCTAATCTTTATCATGAAAATTCAACCATAAAAAGAGAGATTGATTATTTAATTAAAAATAAAAAAGTAAAATTAAAAATGGATAAGTACATTATAATAATTCAATGTTATGAATATTGTTTTTGAATAGTTTATAAAATTATTTAGAAATCATTAAAAACCCGTGAACGAACTTTCAACATTGGAAAAACATACTAAAAATTATTTACCTCATTTTTGTTAAATTTTTTCACTCATGTTTTCTAAATGGAGAATGGTTCACAAAGATTTAGAGTTTACTACCTTTATCTTTTTTCTATGGTACAAGTCATTATATACTTCTATGGATTAAATCAAAGTAAAATTTTCAGGACAGGATATGATGTTCTCAAAATATGAATTTTGGAGATGGTAATTTATTCCCGTAATTATATCTTTAGTTTTATTTCAATAATTTGGAGACAATAACATATAATTTATTGTTTAAATGGGTGTTGAAAAAAATCTAAAGGATAAGATTTAATAATCCAAATAGTTGATTAATGTTTTACTGAAGATGAATTTTTTGGTAATAATATGATAATTTTAAATGTTAATGTTCTTTAAATGGATATGTACAAATAATAAAAAGTGGCACATTGAAGAACTGAAGTGCTTGATTTAGGTAATTGTAAAGTTAATTTTGTTTTTTATAAGTTAAAAACATAAAAATTTACTTTGATTTAGATTTTTATATTATTGAATAGATCTTAATTTTGAAGGCATTAGAAAGAGAAAGTGGGAGATTTAAAACTATTTTAAACATTTAAATGAAGTGTAGATGATTCATTATTTAAGAGTTTTGGAATTTAAGTTAAAATTCCATAATAAATTAATGGAGGGTTTGATGAGAAACATTGTATCTTAGATTTGGAATTTTAATTTTACTGTGTGTTATATGAAAATTTTGGTAAAGTATTTTTTTATATGAGATTAATAAAAGAAGATGACAATTATTGGCCAACCAAGTACCCAGGTGCAAGTGAGAGTCTAGATCATCCATAAAGAGTGAAATAGAATAGTGGTGCATAATGCACAGAGGGTGTGCACAGTTGAATGAATGTAGGTATGTGGGAGAGCCTACATAGTGAGGTGAGACACATTAATACCATGGGTGAAATGTGTGCCTAGGTGACAACCCTATTGTTCGTTCAAGATACAACATTAATTGAGAGTGTTATCAAGGGGAGATATAGTATTTAGAAAAGTTATGCAGGAAAAATATGAGCACAGTACTATAGATCCGCCTTAAATAAATCATAAAACACATAGAATGTATGAACTATTGGATCTACACCATTCAATCAAAGCATGAACATCATCATTTAATTCCAGCCTTGCGGATGGTGTGTCCACGGATCAGGTTCAGCATGCTACAACAAAAGATAATA
Source organism: Viscum album (assembly GCA_963277665.1). Taxonomy (NCBI): domain Eukaryota; kingdom Viridiplantae; phylum Streptophyta; class Magnoliopsida; order Santalales; family Viscaceae; genus Viscum; species Viscum album. The sequence goes on along the minus strand of OY728137.1, from coordinate 1,383,665,287 downwards.
AAATAAATCTATATAATCATTCCGAACTCATGGTATTGATCATATGAGATCATTTAAATATTTTTAAGCTCACATGAGGTGTTTAATAAAGGTTTAAGTATTGATTTTCAGACTATTAGAGTTAGTTTTTATGGTGATAGTGTTTTCTAATGTCACTTAAGGTGTGTTGGTGCATGTGAACTAGAGTGATGCGGTTCACAAAAGGTGTTGAGGTGGTGGAGTAATTCAATCAGGATTATCTATAAATAGACAGACACTATCTCAATTTTAGTACAATACAAACACAAATCTGAGAGATATTGACAGAAAAACAGAGCATAAGAAGCACTCTATATTCACTAAAAGATTCCATGCACTCGTGTTGACCTTAACAAATCCTTCACATTCACAAGATGATGAATTGATATTAAAATCTGGTGTATACATCAAGACTCTAGTTTTTAAAATAGATATATTAGAGAACATTGAGAGTTCCCTTCAAATGAAGGAAAAATATTTAAATGCTCAAACATGCGTACATAATATAGTTACACATACCCTATTATGAGTGAGAAAAATAAATAGAAATAATGTTTTGATTTATAAGAATATCTTGAGTATTGGTTACGAAATATTATTCATGAAAAATGTTAGTTACACATTCATATTGAGAGGTTGTTTTGTGATAATAGTTTTAATAATTTTCAAAGAAGAATGAAAGAGATGCTTTGCATACTCTTGATACCCAATGATCATGAGAAATACCATGCATGTGATAATATGAATTCATGAGGTGTATGTAAAATAGTAAATAAATAAATGGCTATATATTTGTGTTACTTTGATGAATAGTATGTTTCATTATGATAATAATTGTGAGGTAGTTTTCAAGAACATCAATTAATGTATACATAAAAAATATAAAGACTATGAATTCATGAAGATTTCATAAAGAAAGTTAAAGAATAAGTGATAAGGGAATGCATTGTATTATACATGGCTGGATATTTAAAAATGAATGTGTAATATTCTTTTCGTAATTATTTTTTAGTAAATTGATATTGAGGTGGGATTTTTTTAGAAGAAGTTCATACCTATTTTCATAGTGGTTGAAGAAGGTCTAAATAATTTTAATATCAGTGTAAAATGATAATGAGAAGGTAATGTATTATTACTAACTGAAGATACAGGAGAAGATAAGGGATATTTTTTGGAGTGGTATTCCATCTCAAGGTAGTGAAAAAGTATTTGGAAGGATAAAATTATTTTTCTATCAGTTAATCAAATCTTTAATATCAGTAGAAGTCTACAGTGGGACTCTAGTGTATAATAGGACTTATGTGGGACATTAAAGTGTAATCAAGTTAGTGGGATACCAGTAATATTATGGGAAGAAGTATTAAAATACTATTATTGGACTAAATATCTATTTTTGGAGGTGGAAAATTTTGATATCTAGAGGTACATTGTGATGATGGGAATGCGATTTTTCTTGGATGTAATAACCAATATATAGTGAAGAATCTAAAACTAGAGGGTGTATACCTGTTTATGGTAAAGAGTAGGTATTAGTACCAAAACTTGTAAAAATATCTTGTTCTATGTTTCATTTAATTTATATGATGTATACATGATCTACTAATCCTAAAAGGTGAGAGAGGATTGAATTAATAGTTGTAAATGAAAAGAAAAATATTTTAGTAAAACATGTCACATGTGATTCAACCCCCTCTTAGTATATCTACGTGATCCATTGTGAACTTCATTGTACCATGTGGAAATAGAGAGATACCATTTATTGGGGTTGAAATTACCCTTAGTATTATGAAACAACTGGTTTATCCTGAAACAAATAATGTAATTAATGAGAAACCCATACCAATCTCTAAAAAACTATAATTAATTTGGTTAGAAGACATTTTACCTCTATACAAGGCCTATTCTATATGTAAAGGTAAAAATAAATTTGAGAATTATTAAATATACCCAAAAATGACCTTCTAGAATAAAACATACTAGTTGTTTTTATAACATCAAAAACATAGAATTTTACAAATCTTTCCCATTGACCACTTATTTTCAAGGAGTAGTATCTATAGGGGCCTTTCTCATACAACTCAAGACACTAATATTGAACATAAAACTATCTCTCCCATGTATCCTCATGGATTAATCCATGCTGCAACAAGATATAGAAAAGTAACACAATATTCTCCCCAAATAAATTCTCACTCTATTGTATAATCCTCCCATGGTGCTTCTTATATGTTTCATATGGATCCAACTCAATGTACTCACAGTCTATAATATGATCAGGATCGATAATGTACCTTAGAATCTAAGAAATGTGGAAACACCATGAATTCCATGATTATATGGAGGCAGGTCTAGGAAATATGATACTATCTCAAACCATTCAACAATCATGAAGGGTACAACAATCCACAGTGTTAGATTCCCCTACATCTACAAATAATGATTCCCCAACCATGGTGAGACTCATAAGAAAACATGGAAGCTAACAATGAACCCCAAAGGTGGTATCATATAGTCTTCATATGATCTATACCTACTTTCTGTTTTCACAACTATCTTCATGATTAACTTCATCATCTCTAAGGGATCTCGAGCTAGACTAAACCAAACAACTTCTACCTTAATCACCTCATTACAAAATTGATGCGAGCGGTGCAAAAATTCATAGAGAGAAAAGAATGTTTCTATCTATATATAATATTAGAGGATATTTTTTTAAAATATATCTATAAAAAAATAGATGATCATACCACACACCACCAAATTCATTGATGTTAGATTGATGTATATCCTATAGTATGTGAATATTCCACTAGGATTGTCTATCTATTTGATGATGGTATTGTATACATAAACTCAACAAGGTATCTATGTATGCTTACAATAACTTCTAAATTAACAATATAAAATGTGAATATCTATCAGATAAAATGTTCTTGGGAAATATACAAAAGCGTACAATATCACAGATAGAAAACCTTCCTACCTCATCCATAGAGTGAGTCTCTCAGATCTGTATGAAGTGAGGGACTTTCATTAGTTGATCAAAAATAACCTAGATAGTTTCATGAATCCTTAGGTTTCGGGGCAACCCCTCCATAAATTCCATCATGAAATCCTCCCACATTCAAATGGGAACTATATGTGGGTAGACAAAACCACTCGAGTGCTGGTGCTCATTATTTACCATCTAATAGATAAAACATTGGGAAACGAACCCATCAATGTCCATATTTATCCATAGACACAAAAAATATCTTAATAGTTCATGTTATATCATTGTCCAAATAGTTTGTACCACCTATCTAGAGTTATGTTATTCTGTCATCAACTCCTCTCTAATAGAATAAGGAATAACTACTCTTCCATGAACACAAATCACATCTTCATTTCCCAATGGACACCGAGGTCTCGATTCATCTCCATCATGCTTCCCCACAGCACAACACACTATGGGTTAGTTTCCCATCCAACCTTTACCCAGTCAACTAGCGATTCTGTTACAAAAAAGGGAGAAAATCCATCAATACATGATACTCAGAAGAATCCATACTCTAGTTATCCAATAAGATCTTCAAGTGCTTTTACTCCCCTAATGGTTGCTGATTATTCACATAAGCATCTTGTATCTTTCAACTCAAATAATCATCAATAATGTCACCGTTCCTTGTTTTACATACCATCTCAAATTGAAAAATATCATGATACTCTACCTAGTTCATCTTTCATAGGGTTAGGTCCCACTATGTGAAGATGTAACATAGGATCATGTGGTTATTTTTGAATACAAATATCTCCATATAGAAATTATGTTTCCAAAAAATTATATAATGGAAAATGAATTTGATCTCATAGTCATGAGTATGGTTATTTCATTCATGGGTTTACACCTAACATAACCCATAAGCTACTACCTAGTCCCTCTACCTGAGTACTTCTATGTATCTTATGCATAATGAATCTCAGTACATTCATATCTGATCCTTGGATCATTGAGTATTATTATTAGAACTGTAGTCAACCCACTCTTCATTATTATAAACACTTATTCAAACAATTCCAACCACTAAAACATTACTCCATTATTTATCATCATTGTTATAGGTTCTGATAAACATCTGAAGTCTTGGATAAAATGCCTGTAATATCCACCTAATCCTAGAAATTTCTTAATCTAGAACATGTTTTTTGGACATGTACAGAACATAACTTCCTCCACTATATCTACCTCCCTAGAAACCACAATTTGTAATTAATTTACCTCATGAATCTGAAATTCACACTTGGAATGATTTTCATAAATCCAATGTCTTCAATGTGTAGTCTTGACTATCTTAATATGAGGATGTATGGCATGATGATTTGGTGTTAGTGGGTAGATGATAAAGTCACCAAAAATCACTGTTAATAATGAGTATAGGTATATATGAATGATCTTATTCATTAGGGACACGATTTAAGATCCTAATTTTTCACATGAAGTATAGATCCATTAAATTTGACATAAACTTTTCATTTTAATCTAAAATAAGTGCATAAGGGATTATGGAATGTTAGGATTAATCCTTGGATATTAAGAATCCAGTTGATATTTTTTGGTGAAATAAAATGAGTTTCATGGTTCGATAAGAGACGTACTAATCAGGTGCTTTAATTATGAATCCAAGGAGTAGTATAACAGTTTTTTAACCTTGTATGGGAGGTCGCATGGTCTTAAAAAATATTTAATAATTTTTTGATTAATTTAGCATGTTTGGAACATGATTTCATCTAACCATGAACCATGTGTGCCAGGTATGTGTGGATTTTAGATAGTTCTAATTAGATGGTTTTCAGATGATTTTATTATCTATGTTCATGAACCATGTATGGGGTGTACTTAGGAAATGTTCTATGCGTAGTTAGTGCCCGATTTAGTCAAATTTGTGAAAAAAACAAGCACTTGTATAAAATAATTGATGTTACTATTCCCCTTACTCATTTAACCCTTATTCCTACTCTCTTATAACTCATCTCTAACACACAAAAGATACTCGATCTCCCCCATATTCCTCCTCCATGCATTGATCTCCCCCCTTGTTGAGCTCAAATCAACTATTGCTAGTCATGTTGGATAACAATTTTTAATAATATGATTCAACTAGATTAATTTCATAGTTTCTATCACCATATTTTATATTATATTCAAAAAATCTAACATGAAAAATTGTTAAGTAATTTTTTTTTAGTTTTATCTGATTTAAACCCAAATCAGAGGCAGATACTAGATAAATGAGTCATCTACCAGTATAAGGTAGTTGCTCTAGTTATTTTCCAAAAACGATTTAATGTTTATACCATGTGTTGTCGTCCCATGCTCCATACCATCAATGTGATTCCTATTGAATGATTAATTAATTTTAATAAATTTTCAACACGTTAAATGGTTATCCATAAGACCTAATTCCACCATTGGCGGTTTTTTTCCCTCAATAAGAACCACCCTTTTGGGTGTGTTACTCTATGATTTGTTAATTATTTGAAATAATTTTTAGGTTTGTTGAATTGTAAGTAGAAAAAAAATTCACTGGAATTAAATAAAACAGGAGGACACTGTGCATTACTCATATACATTTTATATGGAATTAAACCCACTTGGGGGGGCCTGATTCATCCTTTATAAATGAAATATATTGTTGAATTAAATGGTAGGGAAATTCAAAACCATGTCTACTGGAAATGTAAAATTAATTCATCTTCTCTTTATTAACCTCAAAATTATTTTGAAAGCCTAATTATTACCATTTGACCACTGTAATGACATTTGTTAAAATTCCAAGATGTTAGACCTTTTGTTCGCAAACTATAAAAGAGAGGTTGAAAATGGATCCCCATCCCATTGGTTCAGAATATTGAATTCGTAGATCCGTACCCTTTAATAGGAAATTGGATATAGAGTTCCATCTCATTGAACATATGCAGGATATTGCATTAAAAACCATGAATTAGGTGAAAACATGATGATATGGTCACCAAATACATTGGAATGTGGTCTAACACTATTATGTTTATAATAGATGACACCTCAAATGTGATTATAGGGACTTGGAAGAACACTCGAGGGTGATATGCCAAGGGTACACCCCTATAAGACTTATAACCAACTGCTAAAGTCATAAATTCAATGAAACCTCATGGTTAACTCATATTATTATTATATATAGATGCCTCAAATATACACCATGGGTTCCGATAAAATATTTACATAATCAAATAAATATATAATCAATATGATGTCAATTTTTAGAGACATTCTAGCTAATATTTATGTAGGTTGTATCAGATGGGTATCCAATGGAAAACCTAGGTTGAACTGGGTTATTTATCTATTTTACATATTTATTATGCATGTACACTACTTATTATATATTTATAGTGAGGATAATGAAAGACACTATTGGTGGTGGACAACTATGTTTTACTCACATCCTTTTTAGGCCACCAATTGTAAACAAGATAGACTTCATGGATACTGGTAGGTATAAATGGAAGAGATCAACTATGGACAATTGTTTTTAAGCACTCGTATGGTGTATGAGAGTAATGAACCGAGCTAGTTATCCGGATGTTATTAGAGATATCTTTTGGATGTTTTGTTCATTTTATATAGCATTTATTATATTTTGATTAATATGTTTCCCATTGTTACCAAATATTTTATATAGCATCATGACATCACCATTTTATAGATGATACATGGTATTGTATAGGCATGTATATGCACATTTTATATGTTTATAATTTATTATGACACAATTATTTATTGAATTTTAATTTCCTCCACCATTTATTTATTTAGCTATAACTCTGTTGAAATATAATCATGAGGGTATTGCCGCCAAAACATACCATTAAAGACCCTCATAGTAAGTTGGAAGCCAGTTGTATCTAGGGATGAATATGTATGTTTAGTTGCAACTAGGTTGGGTAAGTATTGAGTGGATTAGTCTTGGGATGTCACAAAGTTGTGTCATATTCTTCTTTTCCTTGCCTTAAAATTTTGGTATTGTAGAAAAAAGTTTATATAATGTAAATTTTTTTAATAAGATTGTTCTTGAGAGGAGTTAAACCATGAATTGGGATAAAGACATGTTTCGGAGGATGAGACATGATGTAATGATATTTTTATATTATAGTTGTATTATTTTTACTAATGGGTGGAAAAAATTATTTGGGGAGTTTATTAGTATAATGGGATTTATTAACACCCTTTGGGCCCGATATGATAGAATGTATGTATCATGAATAATTACAGAAAATTGTTGAATTATATGTCAGACATATGGAATTCCTTGTTTCCCATATTTCACAAATTTCCTACAACATGTCTTAGTGCCTTGAATTCTTGTAATAACAATTCTTATAATAAATGTCAAATAATTTGTTATTAAAGTGTCTAAATTAACCTAAACATTGTTTTCCCACAAATATTGATGAGACAAATTTACCTAAAGAATTATCAAATGTTTTAGCTATGTAACTGATGTTATATAGACTGAACCATTTCATATTTTTGATTACATGGATTCGAATAATAAATTATAAATATAGAGTGTCTATAAATTTGGATTGTAGATCCATATAATTGATCTATAATATATTGAATTGATAAATTCAGAGACCAAAATGTAATGGTCTGGTTTCAATTACATGAAGTTCCAATTATAACTTATAAAGTGTTGGCCTTTATAACTGGATAATTATAACTCATGTACCTAGACCGTGATGTATATATATATACTAATGAACTGATGATATCTAAATAATAAATGAGATATTTACTACAAAATAGGGATTCTAATTGAAACTTAATGAGTTTTTTCATATATAACTTGGAATTAACACTACTTATCCAACACCTATTTCATGAAATAGTGAAATTGACTGTACCCCAATCACAATAGTGGGTAGTTGGGAATGTATCTTGTGACCCTTCAGGATATTCTATGTCACCTAGATTGAGATTTAGTAGCAGCCAGTTTGTCTATAACGCTTGTGTAAGAAGGCATTGTACCTATCCAAATCTTTTTTATTAGTGATATTTTTTTCATCAATATATTTTCAAAGCCATGTTCTTAGAACTATAAATATATTACAACACAACATTCTCAGTTTGAAAACTATTATAGCAGTGATAAACATGTCATAGAGGTGGTGGGACCTAAACTATAGGTAGTATATCCACATGGAACACTTCCATTTTTTACTAATATGGGTGATGAGGCTCAGTTATGAGAGGGATTGTTATGAATAGTTCTATCAATACATGGAGATCCATGAACAACCCCTTCCATGGTAGAGATGAATAGAGAATCCAAACAATATCCTCCTTCTATGTTTTTGGAGGAAGGTGGACCCCATGATATTGGGACATCGCTAGATTTCATTTTGTATATCTTTAAGAACCTAGAGTCACGTCTATGATGTAGGGTCAATGTAGTGACCCAAAATCATCATACATGGATATTACATCGTTTAAGATGAATATTCGGAACATTACAAAAGTACATCACAGATGAACACTATAATTTTGTGTCTTTGGAAACAAGAAACACTTTATTATATTTTGGTGAAATATATTCAATATATTGCATAATGATATTACCTTTAGGTAATTCTAATTAAAACATGTCTTCATAATATGGGGAAGTAAAACCAAATAAAGTGTTATCTCAGATACTTTTTGTGGGTAAATAATGGAGATAAATAATAATAACATGAGAATAAGGTTCCTGGAACATGGGAATAACAATTGAAGATCATACCCCACATATCAATGATAATATACATGAGTCATAGTATAATGATTGGTAGTTCATAATACATGGATAGAAAGGTTTAGAAATCATCATGAATAAATCATGAACTATATGCTCCTGTCACATAATTATGGATCCATCATAATTATATAAAACCATTACATATGTCAAGGTTAACTACCATGACCATAACCATAGTGGATTAGGACACACCTATTTATTGTAATGGATCGGGATGTACTATTTTCCCATTGTGGATCCGGACATACCTTTTTCAAATTATGGATCAGGGCACACCTATTTCCCATTGTCGACAAGGACACACATGTTTCCCATTATCGATGAGGACACAAATTTTTACCATAGTGGATCAAGACACACGTATTTCTCACTATGGATTAGAAGAAAAACTGTTTTCTATTTTAGATAAATCCTATAGACTTGTTTCCCATCATTATATCTTGTGATATAAATCATTACCCAGTGTATTTAAGGGATATATAGGTCCCACCCATAAAATAATTATATCATACATAAGTATGACCCAAGACCCTAAAAATTCATTATATCATAACCCATTAAATGAAATATTAATCATAAGATTTTCATTATATTATAACCTATGGAAAATAGACATGTTTCATAATCATATAATCATATAACAACCCATGAAAGAAAGTAGGTTTCACAATCATTTTATCTAGGTATAACCCACAAAATATAAATTTGTTTCCTAAAAAAATTTGACATCTTGAACCTAAACAATTTAGAATTAAATATTAATGGTGTCCTTACAAGATGATGTAAGTAAATTATAAACTATAGAAAAGGGACTTATCATAGCTATATAATGATTTTCAATGATAATTTTGAGCATTTCTCAAGTAAAATAACCTTTCATTGAAAATCAAATTTTATGAAAAAAACAATCAAAATTATTTTCATTAAAACCCACATTTAATGATTATATAATAATCATTAATACTCATTTAAAACAATTCTTGTAGAAAATATTCTTTCTAGTTTGAAAAATACGTTAAATTATAAATTTTTTTGAAAACCTTCATCTTGGAAAATAAAATTGAAAACTTATATATAATATTTTGAAAACCATAATAAAAACATGTAAAATTATATTTTTTAAATAAATGTATTTTTAAATGAGTTTACCATATCAATTAATTTTTTCTATAGGAAATGTCATTTTTGAATAAAAACATTTTCGAAAAATATAGAAATATGGTCAGCTTTTTTTAACTATTTATTTACTATCTAAAGTACCAAAGTGTTTAAAAAAGATAAAAATACATTAATATATAATGAAAAAATATAGTATATAAAGAATTATTATAATTATTCATATATGGATCATAATATTTCTTCATTCTATGAATCATCGTCAACAATATCAATAAACAATGAGATTGTAGTAGTAAACTCTTACTACCTTGGAAACATTGAATCCTAATCCCCATGAAGGAATAAAGTTATATTAATCTTAAAATACTTTTCAAGTAATTATACTCATGATATAACATATCCAATAAAATTATATTCACAACCTAAAAGAATATTGGAGTATAAAACACACATGTCTCAAAGAAGGGAAATTTGGAAAAAATTACCTTACCGATTTGGAAACTTTTGAATAGTGAAGCCCCCTGATATTGAGATTACCAAATTGATGTTAAAATAATGATAAATATTAGGATAATAATCATATAAAACATTCATGTAATGTATATACATAACATGAGTGAAATTATTGGTGAATATGGCATGAGGCTCATAGAAAAAAAAGTTAGACTAGAAATCCTCTTACTACTCGAGTAACATTTGAATAATGAGATCCCTAAAATAATAAATTAAATTGAAACTTTTAAACTAATTAAATATATTAAATTCACTATATTACATTTAATATGTCATTATATACACCTCAAAATGACAACAAGTGGTGAATGTAGTGTATATCTCAAAAACAAATAAGAGCGGGAAGAGACAACCCTTACCTTAGGTTTTGAGTTACAATATATATGTTCTAAAATCTGGTATAATAAATAAAATTTTATTATACATCTAAAAAAGAACTATATTATTGTATATCATATAATTTTTTATTTTAGTATAACTTTTTATTACCCTTTTATTAACAATTCCATGCTAATGTTATGTTTCAGGTAATAATCACTTTGTTTTTCATATATGTTTTGACATGTTATTCTTGATCAACAAACAAATATCATGAATTAATTATTTAAATAATGCAAAAAATTATATAAATAACATATTTATTTATTATATAATTATTTATTACAATCTATAATGTATATAAATATGAAATGGATTACACTATTTCGAGAGACGGTAGGTGAAACGAACGCATGAACATTGTTTTAGTTTTCATATTTTATTGAAATCAATTAAGTAATATATATATATGATAATTCCATTATAATTATATTTTCATATATATCATATATATTTATTAAATCCGTGCTTAATACTTTCCTTGTAATGTGTGAATGAATCACATCACTTGGGGGGGGGGGGAGAGTCTAGAAGTGCACAAACGAAGTTATCGTATACACACACAATGGAAAGAATGTAGGAAGTATTCATATAATAATTATATAATCATAATTAAACCATAAATTATATATATTATATTAAAAAATATTCATCATTATTTCCTACCTTGATAGGATGTAATGGAATAACAAACATCATCAGTTCGTGAGGTCGTAGTCCACCATACAGATGAACTATGATTTATTATTAAAATTGGATTATGTGTGTGTAGGTGTTGTAAAAATAATTTACATAAAAAAGTATAAGTATATTTTGGATACTTATGATATTATATAATATTGAAATAATATGAATTTATGTGTTTTGAGAAATAAATAAAACAAAGTGAACACCGAAGAATGTTACCTCTTTTTAGGGAAACTTCTTTGGTTTACACCAAAGGGCATCCTTTTATAACATTATTCAAATATTTAGGCCTCTAAGATCATAGTATGGATGTTGGTAGATTATTTGGGTATTTGTGGTTGATTCAAATGTTCTAATTTGTGTGAATAAGTGGGGAGGGTGAGTTCCTTTTTATAATGGATGAGGAGTGGCATTCTTCTAAATATAAAAAGGTACACACTATTAGAAAGTATCTCATAACTCACGTGATTCGAAATTAAATAAATAATTTATAAAATTGGAATTATAGTCTATCCAAACTCACACAAATTTTCTTATCATTTTGTCCTTAGTCTATAAGTGTCATTATTTTTTATTTTTGATTTTGGTAGCTAGTTTTCAAACCACTATAGTTTATCCATTAAGAGTAAATTAAATTTTGAATTATTGTAAAATTCATACCTAATTAATCTAAATTATTAAATATAATTTATAAAATAAAAATTCATATGTGTTGTAAATAAATTTTAAAAGAACCTCATGTACCGCGCAAAAACAGTACATTAACCCAAACTATGCAAAAAACATTTTTCCTAATTCATGTGGTATTATGTAAATTATGAAAGATAAATTTTCCCACAAATAGAAATTATTGTATATTTATTAACTCTTAAAAAATCACTTGGGTGTTGATAATAATTTTAGTAATTTTAAATCATTTAATAAAATATCATTTATTTTATATAATTATTAATTAAATAATCCACATGTTAACATTTTTATGCATTTAAGTGTATAATATGATATATAAAAATTAAATATAAATTATTATGATATATATAACTCAATTATATTCTAAAATAATATTTTTAACCAAGCCTATATTGCGTCTTCCCTACCTCAAATCTTTATAATTGATAAACACAAGGAATGTTTCTTTTTTTGACCATTTCCCCAACATGTTATATTGGGTAACATCACATAATAGTATCCCAATTTCTCTTAAAAATAAATACTAAGGTGTTTATGGTCTAAATATTTCCATAAAATGGGAATTCAAAAAGTTTTAGATCATTAATACACCTTATATTATATGATTCAAAATCAGTAAGCTTATTCTTACCTTAATCACTCTAATTAATTTTAACTACTATCACTAACTATTTGGGTAAACTATTAATTTGATCTAATTAGAACAAAAATATTATAATAAATATAAATATTTAAATTAGTTTTTCAAAAATCAATTCAAATATGTGGCTAAAATTATTTAAAATATAATACCACAGACACAATGATACAACTTGTTTTTAAAGAGGGAAGTTCAAAAGATTGAAATGTTTTTATATAAATTTTCACAAAGAAAATGGTTCAAATGGCCTAAAATAGTTAAATTTATTTAAAATTTTTCTAACTAAACTTTATTATCAAATTCAAATATTATTTAACTAAACAAATAAATTATAAGAAAAATTAGTTTTCATTTAAAATTTAGTATTGTGCAATATTCAAACAAAAAATTTTTTTTTTCGAAAAATCCCAAAAATTCACTATAATATAATTTTTATGTGTTGAATTAAAAAATTAAATTATTTTATAAAATTTAATTTTATGATTTTTCTATGATTAATGTTTTTATTGCTCATAGAATGACATTAACAGATGTTCCTTTCATAATTTAGTATTTGTTTCAAAACATATAGACATTACCGACAATTTTATTTTTCAATATCAATATGATTTATATATACATAACACATAAGAAATATTTTTAAACATGAGTTATTACTATTCATATTACTAATTTGAATGTCTACGTTACAATCATCTTTTTTTAAATAATAAAATGTTATTTCATAGAAACCGAGTGTTGTGTGTAACACAAGCTAAGCCGATGATGTGGGTTGTGAAAACATAACATATTTAGAATATAATGATAGTTTAACTTAATTAAGGATGTAATTAAAGACATAATATAAATTTATTTTAATAAAAAAAATTTATAAAAACATGTGGTGTTACATTCTACTCCCCTTAAAATAAATTTATCCCTCAAAATTCATCTGGGATATTAGAGGTTCAATATTTTCATGTTTCTTTCTTAGGAATCCTCATCACAAAAATGAATACTAATAGATCATTTCAAAATAATTTTGGAGACATAATGGTTACCCAAATTAAAAAATAACTATGTTTCAACATATTTCAACACAGATTGGAAGGGAAATTTGGAAATGGGAGAAAAGCGTAAAAAATTATAGAGCGTGATCATGGCCATTGAACACAAGAAAGTGAATGATAAATGGAATGTTAATGGACCCAAAACCATAAACATGGGAGGATTTATAAGTCCATCATGTCAATATTAATTAAGTTATGTGTATAAATATCTTCTCATAACATTTTCCTAGAGATGAATAATTTTTTAGAAGTAGATATACCAAATTTATATTAATCCATTCCATATGAAAAATCCCACCCTTTAGTTGTGACATGATCAATTACCACTTCATATATTACTCCATTGAATGAAGGTAAATTTTTATCATCTAAATAACTAAAAAAACATGAGATTCTAAAATAGATTGATACTTTATTCCATGTTTCTTTAGTTAACAATAAAAAAATTGTTATAATAGGTAATCCAATATGCATAAATCCTCAAATAGTGAGATAAAAATTTAATCTCTAAAATTACATCATAAGTTTAACATAAAAAATTCCATAAATGATTAACCTTATAACCCATAAAAATTGAAAATCCAAAACATTAGAAATAATTTCACTACAATCTCTAAAACTATTCTTAACATTAAGCCCCATATATCATAAATTTTCTATTGGTTGTTACATTCTTAACATGTGAATACATTTTTATCCATTATATTTGAAAATTGTAATATTATATATTAACAAAAAAGCATATTGAAAATATGAATTATGTATTATTAAAAATATTATGGGAAGTACTCATTAAATTCAAAAAAGTGTTCTAAAATTTATCCATGATAACATAAACTGTGTGTCAATTGTCCCAATCGGTATGACAAAAAACTACATGTCATTATAGGTCTATACCAAAGAGGTATTGTTCGGAAGTAGGTATGATCCCTAACCAGACCGATGCTCCCACTTAATGTGTCTTCACCACGTTGGCATAATTTCATGAGTGTTGGACTCTATTCGAACAACCCATAACTCCACCCTTCATTCTTTGTGTACCATTTATTTAGACCCTCATCCTCTCTCACATCTAAAGAATACACATAACAGTATGGATACTCGGCCAATGGCTCACCTATTGTCCTGGGCCAATGTTCTGGAAGACTAATGGGAAGCATTTTGAGCTAGTCCATGGGTTTCGAACACGGTCAACAGTCGGCCCTCATTTGTTATCTCCATTTCAGGATAACACAATACATAGACTATGTTTCGATAGCAGTCAACAGTTATACATCATTTTCATGCCACACCAACAGTGTTCCGAATCTTGGGTATCTTGATTCACAACATACATTACCCTATGTTCCGATTGATTCCAATTCCCCTTGAGTTACCCAACTCGTGCACAAGAGCACACTGGGAAAATGGTAATTCAACTATTATGAGAGATTCATTCTGCAGTTAGGTCTCCCTCTTTCTACCTAGAAATCCTAATCAGCTATTTATAGATCCCCATTCTCCAGCTATAATCTCTATTTTAAGATGCTTCGAATAGTGATTGATGTACCATTCTGATCCCCTCACTTCTTTAGTTGTTTTGTACACTCATACTGGTGAATGTCCTCCTATTATCTCTTTTTTCCCAAACCAAGGAAGGATCACGTAGGATTATTGATCTAGTTGGTTATTTCCTCAGTGATATCAAGGTAAAATGGACCCCATTTCACGCATTTTCCTTAGTCATTTACTCAGAACATAGTCCGCCTCAACCTCGTCGTCCTTGTAGGACCCCATTCATAGGGGATCATTTTATGGAATCTAAAAATGCGTCCCCAAAATATTCCAAATATTTCCCTACATGATCCAAGACCATAACCCATTTTACAGGCTTCTATTTGGTAGGTCGTAGGGCCCAGAAGGAGTTACAGATTAGGAGTTATGGACATTTGAAGATGGGATGGGAAACTGGTCCGCATGGCCCATTCACAAAGCTCCCTCCCCGATCATGGAGCAAGAGAACTTGACCAGAGCCTCTACGAGCACTATGAATCTCAATGATGGGTGGATCCTTAGTTATTATGAACTTGATGAAGCTTTACCAGAGCCTCCATGAGCACCACGAAGCTCGATGACAGTTGGCTCCGTGGTTACGACGAACTTGAGGGAACCGGACCAGAGCCTCTGTGAGCACCACGAAGCTCATTGATGGTCAGCTCTGTGGTTATGATGAACTTGAGGGAACCTGACTAGATCCTCCACGAGCACTGATTAGTCACTGAAAGTGGCTAGTATTGATTTCTAAGAACTTAATATTAATGTGTTTAAAAATTCATAAACATCAATTTTATTCCAATTAAGAAGATGAACTTCATTTCTCATCATTGTGCAATTCATGGTTAAAGTGTCAATTTGGCCCCACTCAATAATTACTTGTGGAAATTACAGTATTCATTGTTTTAATTTGATATTTTGGTATACGATTCATCACTTTATTTGGAACATTTATTTATTTTAGGTCTGATGGATGAATCCCAAGATAATATGGAGATTTTTTCACCTGAATGCAGAAACCTGCTGGAAAAAGCATAATGGGCCTAAGACCCATCAATCAAATGGATATAAAGTTGAGATTTAAATGGTGGACCTGAGATTAATGCACATAAATCCGTCCCACCATTTAGACCATAACATCCAAACGGCTAAGCCAAATTTGTTGATATTTTTACAGCTCATAGAGGACAGATGGATAAAAATATTTCTCTTCTACGACCCCTACAGATTCAGCCTTCTTCAATTACGAATTCACACGTCAATATGGTGAATGAATCTGGATAGTTTTCCGGGTCAAATTCGAAACATCAATTTCCTTTTTATTATTCACCCTCATTTTGATTCTATTAATTGTTGGGGGGGTGAATTGATTGTGGGGGACGATCTAAGGCTCCTAATATGCCTATATAAGGAGCTGGTGGTGAAGGGAATAGGGGCGGATATTTTTCTTATCATCTTTTGTTGCTTGTTTCACTGTAAGGTTATGCTGCAAAAGTTCCTTTGTAATGTTTTCAATTTCCATGTAAGTTTTTTTGTTCATAATCAACAGATTTATTTTCTATATATTACATTAATTTATTAAAACTAAATTTTCCCAAAGCATAATGTTATCTCTACGTTGTGGTGAATTAGTTCACACATAGGTGTGAATTTCATTCACACACATTGAGAAGTGCTCGTTATTTCCGCGGTTTTAATTTTTTCAATCCAATTCTTGTAATCCATATTCCACCCACCATTGAGAGTATACCATAATGGTAGGGCTAACCCTTTAATGGGTTGATCTTAGGAGGTTGCAAAGGCTGGATTGAATGTTATTTTATGAACTAATTGTTGTTAATTGGATAATTAATTTAAGATATCCATTCTTCAGTTATTCCCATTCTTCATCTTTACTGTGTTTGAGCAAACTAAATTCAATTACTAAATGAACATATACCACGGAGAGATCATGAATTTGGTTCAATATGTGTATATGGGATTAGTAATTGCATTTAGTAAGCAAAAATCTAGAAAATGATGAAGGTAGTGTTATTTTTGAAGAATGGATTCATCAAGAATTAATAAAACCAAAATTGTCTAAATAAGTAAGATTCATTCAATCCACCCCGAGCATAATCCTAAGATCAACCCATTTTCTTTGAATTGAATTCACATAGGTTTATTAGTGTTCTTTAAAACCATCCAAAAACAAAACCAAAGTTGGCTACTTCATAGCCCATCCTTCACCAAATCATAGCGTCTCAAGGTTACATCTTCGGTCCCTGTGGACTCGACCCCTACATGTACTACATTGACCACTTTTTACCAGTAGGGTAAATTTGGGCGCAACCAAGCGCCGCGAAGCTCAATGATGGCCGGATCTATGATTATGAGAAACTTTAGAGAAATCCCTCATGTTTTGTAGTGCAATTTTCTTCGCGACAAGTATTTGTGATTCACGGTGCACATTTGTGCTTCGAAACACACTCTGCTGACCTCCATCGCCTACAAAACCCAACTCACCCTCCTTCATAAGGATGGTAATTCCCCCCCTTGAGGGGCCAATATTTGATTTTGCAAAGCTCTAGGGAAACGCGAAGTGATTCCCTTTTCAAAGGTCTCTGTGAGGGGAATTGCACTTTGAGACTCCATGCTCCGCGAGTAGCTTTCCTTTGTGATGTTGCTACGCGAGTCCACGCTCTGCGAGAATCTTTCCTTTGAGAAGCTACTCCGTGAGTCCATGATCCACGAGTAGCTATCCTTTGCGAAGCAGCTTCATGAGAAACCATGCTTCGTGAGCAACTTTATCCTATGAAGCTACTTCGAAAAGACCTATCCTTTGTGATGCTTCTACCTTCACTTCTATCACTGACCCCCATGAAAAATGGAGAGTCACACCGCGATCGTTTCAGTCTAGGATGTTGAAATTTTCCACTGCACCCTTATGCATACACACCTTCCACAGATAGAATACCATGATTTGAGATACTCTTGAACACACCATGAAACACCTTGAGTTAACATATTCATTTTTGTTCATTTCCCATGTTGTGAGTTGAGAGTCTCATCATAAATTCCCTAAGCTCCTTTAGTTAACCATTCCTCAAGAAACACCTAAAAACCCTATCACATGTCTCATATGCCAGGTTGAACAAGAAAGGGGTGCTCTTGCATATGTCCCAACACCATCAATTTCAATGCGCATTATACCTAATATTCCTATCTATACGACTTTAAACTATAGTAAACCCTATATGACAAATATAGGATGCCTCATGCTCTAAAAAATAGATGCCTTATGTGCCAGGCATTGGATGCCTAACAGTCCTATCTCTATGACTATAAACTGTAGTACACCCTATGGGTCAAACATAGGATGCCCCTTACCTCAAATAAAATATGCCATATTCTCCAAGAATATGATTCTAATAGTCCTATCTATATGACTTTAAACTGCAGTATGCTCTATGTTCCAAATATAGGGTGCCTTTTGCTGCAAACAAGATATGCCTTATGCTCCTAGCATTAGATTCCAATAGTCCTCTATACATGACATTAAAATGTATCATGCCCTATCATTAAATAATAAGATGCCACCTGTTTCAAATAAGAAATGGCTTATGGGAAAAGCATAAGATACCATATTCCAGGATTACAGTGGCGTAATTTCAAGAGCGTTGGAATCTGATCAAACATTCCATAACTCCACTACACGCATTGCGTGTCATTCATTAGGATCTTCATCCACTTCCATGACTGAAGGGACCCCCTAATGGCCTGGTCCCATGCCGTATCAGCACACTTACCATCCTACGACAATACCCTAGAATACATTGGATGAAACTTTGAGTCCAGCCATGTGTTTCGAATACAGTCAATAGTCGACCCTCATTTTTTGTCCCAATTTCAGGCTAATGCGATATGGATGATGCATTTTGAACATGGACAATAGTTATCCTTCATCTCCACGCCACCCTCACCGCATTCTGAATATAGGGTATGTGATTCACACATTTTATCTCCCTTTTTTCGGAATGATTCCAATGCCCATTTCATTATTCTTCTTATGCACTATCACATAGGTGAAGGCCTCAACCCACCACTGGGTTGGGATACCCTCATGGATAGACATGAGGAAGACATTACCTGAAGCATCCTTGTGTAAGCCTCATCCACCTTTGCTAATCCATAGTGGCCCTCGGGCAGCTTCCATGTGTAAGCCCCATTTAACATTGCTGCTACTTAGTGGCACCCCGGGTATCTTCTTTGCATAAACCCCAGTCACTGTTGTCACTCCATAGCGGCACTCACACAGTTTCCTTGCGTAATCCCCATTCATTGTTCTCACTCCATATCTACACCCAGGAATCTTTCATGGGTAATCCCCATCCACCATCACCACTGCATATCAGCACCTAGGTAGCATTCTCGATAATGCCCCATTCACCACCCTTCATGGGTGCACCTTTTCATCGTGATCGTCAGGTCCTTTCTGCATCTTTTTTCACACACTGAGCATGACTCACGTGGGATTAGATTAGTAATCATTTACTGTGTCATCCTACCCTAGGTTTCATTGAGTATAAGCCTCAAAACTCTTCTGAACTATGTGGACTTTGATCTTTTCCATGGTAAGGTAGATAGGAAACCTCCCTGAGAATCAATCCCAACACCCATTGGTCCCAACCACTTCACAATGGTTCAAAAACACCTCTTCTGAATACTTGGTCATTGATCCATTCCAAGGAAAGGTATATAGGAATCCTCCTTGAGGTTCAATACCACCATCCATTGGTTTTGACCACTTTTCATGTCAGTTCTCACACCTCTTCTGAACTACAGGGTCTTTGATCCTAGCCAAGGCAAGGTATGTAGGAAGCCTCCCTGATTTTAAATCCCACCATCCATCTGGTCCCAACCACTTCTGGTCGGTCCACCCCTATCCTGCATTTCATTAAACTGTAAGCGACCGTTTTTTCCTACAAGATGTTAAACAATACCAATTTGAAATACTTGGGATTTGATCCTTGTCTCCTAGTCAGGGTATGTAGGATGTCTCCCTGAGGTTCAGCCCCATTCAGCGGTAAGTCGCTGTAATCCCCATTCAATGGCACGTCTTTGTCAACCCCACTCGTTATTAAGCTATTTTCATCCCCATTAGGGGTAAGATGTTCAAGTCCCCTAATCAACGGTAAGCCATTGAAGTCCACAATAGAAGGTAAGCAGTCATCAGATGAACTATGTGGACTTTGCTTACCTTCCACGCGGATACATAAGAAGCCTCCCTCATGTTCAAGACCATCACTAATGTCTCATATTTATATCTCCATCGAGCCTATGTGTTTCGAGAAGGTCATGACTTAACCTAGAGGTTCTATTTCCTCAAGATCCCATCCATGCGTCCATTCTCACGGGTAACCTCCTCACATGCCCCATCATCCCACCAAACTATGTGGACTCTAATTTCCTGCCACGATGATACATAGAATATCTTTTCAAGTCTCAAGACCAATATCAACATCCTCCTCACATAGATTCCATCTCATTCTCTCTCCACTTCATTCAAATTTCCATCATCAATCTTGATTCTTACCCAGGCCGCCACATTCCAGTGGGATTATGTCATCCACATCCTCATTACTCCTAGTAGTACTTGAGATGCTTTCCATTTGTAAGCCCCATCTTGTATCTGTGATGTTGTGCTTTCTGTACACCCTGATTCATCACCCCTTTCTACTATGTGGTTTTTGATTCCAATAATTAACAAATAGTATATAGGAAACCTCCAGGATGTTCAATACCATCCAATGGTAAACCATGGTGTTCCCCCATTCTAGGGTGCACACTCCCTGATCCTCCCTCAGTGGTTCCCAAATCAGTTTTCACGGTGTGACATATTTTTTTATGGAACACACCATCCTGGATCTTCTCTTACTAAGTGTTCTGATCCATCAACCTGGTAAACACTCCTGGAGCATTATCCTAGGGATGTGCCAATTTGATCCGTCTCCACGGAACTTTCTGATCTCCCTCATTCTGTCTTCTCTAGAAGATAAAATCATGACCTACCTTGTTTTAAACATGATATGCCTAATGAAAACCTCAGAAAACACACCTTGGGTGTAACCATCTCTACATGATGTTAAACTCACGACATACCTCGTGTTAAACATGAGATTAATGAGGAAAACATTTAAAGATATGCCTTTGGAATAACGGTCTCTATAAGTTGTTAAACTCTCAGAATACCCTGTGTTAAACATGAGAAGATGAGGAAAACCTCCGAGAAATGGCTCTGGCATAATATACCCCATGACTGACATGGGATTCCTCGGGGTTATCAACCTTGAGATACCCTCTTATGACGAAGAATATAGGTTCCCAAATGTCCACGCATCAAGAGATTCCCCTGACATGATTGATGTTGTCATCTACACCGACCATAGGTTGCTAGCATGTTAAAACCCCATGGAATTTCATGAAAAAAGTAGTGTAATTAACCAAAATCCACAAATATATGGAAACATTAATGAGATTCACAAACCACGAATTAATCATAAAGGGATACCTAGAGGAGGTAACGATTTCTAAGGAGAAATCCATGGAAGGAAGAACTGACATCCAATAATCCCATTTCAATCAAGGAGAAAATTTCCCTGAATAAGCGACGAATGCTGCATGCCTTTGGAAAGTGGGAATGCGGGGAAACATCAAGCGCGTCTTTGACAGACTCATGTGCACACCCCTGAAAAAGCATCGAAAACGCACTCCATAATATGTTTTTGGAAACCATTATAGTTATCAAATCACATATGTTTTATAAAAATACCATCTTACTTAACCAATGGATTTATACACATATTTTTTCAAAATAAATCTTCTTTTAAAAGTGAAAGAGGATTTATCTTAGCAATTACTCGATGATTTTATAAGAGTATCTTAATCTATATCAACACCTGTAAGGACCCGCCAATTCACATTAGCTTGAGAGTACAACGAGTCATCACTAGGCCTTAAAAGACATCCCCAAGGCTCCAAAGGCTTGAAATAAATGCCAAAGTGTTTCAAAACAAGTGGGGGATGATTTACCCTTTTAGAACACCCCAAAAATCCAACAACCACAACCAATTAATCAACTAATTGATGCATGATAAAATGTATGACAACTCAACCATTTAGTTTATCAAAAACCAAACAATAGCACCATAGCAGAAACCAACACTAAACCAGAGTAAACAGAGGAAAGACAAACTCAAAGACTACAAGATGGCAACCCAACTCCATGCTCCACATGCTCCAAGATCCAACGTCACGAACCAGCCCAAGTATCACGAATTAGTGCTATAAACATGTGACACTTTTCCTTTGCCAACATCCCGATACATGACATTTGAAAAAGCACCAACGTTCCAATGCAGGAGTGAGTAATGAAACTCAGTAGGTTTTCCCTGATGACTTCCCAACCCATGCCTCTAGGATAAAACATGTTAGCACATTTATATAAAACAATTTATATAAAAAAAATTCCAAAACAGTTCACAATATAACATGTTCCACGTCAAAACCATTTTTCCATCAAAAACCATCTTTCTCGAGAAAAGAATCCAAGCAAAGTTTCCAATCAAATTCCCATTTCCATTTTGGAACATTCATTCCATTTCAAAAATCCACAAAACCAACCATGAATGAAACCTGGATCTCTCTATATTTGTGCGTGGTGATTTATCCTTCCACTAATCCATCACTTAGTGGAATACCTTGACGGGGGTAGTTCACGCCCATATATATCCCTTTTGATGGGGGGTACTTCTCACCCTTATCCATCCCAACCTTTTGATGGGGGTACTTCTCACCCTTATTCGTCCAAATGCATATGAACACACACCACAACCAATAAAAATCCATTCCAAAACCAAGTGTGTTAAAAAAACATTCAATAAAGAATCAATACTTTTATTGAAAACCATTTCTTTCAAGCAGCAAAACCATAACTTGTTTAAAATCACCATTTTAAATTCACTTCAACAAACTCTTTCCAAAATCACAGAATTCATATCTCCCATTACAAAAATTTGTTTAAACCATTCTTTCACAGTAGATAAACAAACCAATTCAATCAAGGAAAACAATTTGAAACTAAGCCTTCAATTTCTAAGAAAGTGGAATCGAGAGTGAAGCCACCTAACTCAATAAAAAAGGAGAAACCAACCAAGAACCGGGTCGAAACACCATGAAACCTCCATAGATTCCTTCTCCTATCACCAACAAGACCAAAACCAGACTTAATGGTCATACACTACCTTATATATGACCACCTTGGTAGTAGATATAAGGATCCATAAAGGGGGAAGAAGGAGATCTAAGAAAACTAATGGAAATGAGACTTACCTCGATCAACCGACCTCTAAACGCCAAGGCAAACCTCTAGATCGCGTCCAAAATGCCTAGTAAGTGTTCTCCCACCTTCACCAGAGATAAATATTGATTTAGGGATATCTAGGAGCAAAAACGATTGGGTTTATAGAAAAACAAATTAGATCCTTAAAAATAGGATCTAGGTTGACTTCGCACACAGTCAGTCCGCAATGTTAGTCAAATAGTGCGCTAACCATGCAGTAGTCACTGTTTGGATGGGGCTCTCCGCACGGACTCCTCGCATAGCTTTCCAAAACCGTGCACCCACCATGCGGTCTCCTCTGTCCAAGGTGACACCACATGCACGGCTTCCGCATGGTTCGGGCAAACCGTGCGAAGCCCGTGTGTCACCACCCTTTTTCCCTTTGACACTTTAAAAGTATCCAACCCTTCCCCAACCATTTCTCATATGCTTCATGTACTTATAAAGCATAAAACAAGGGATACATACCAGAAACCTCGGGTACTACATTATCCCCACCATTGGCCTTTCCGTACACAGAAAGTAGAAAACCATCGCATCCCGGAAAGAGTTCTGGCCACTGCTCTTTGATTTCATTCTCACGTTACCAAGTCTCTTCCTGAATCTGACCATGATGCCACCAAACCCGCACTAGACCGATTCTTATTCCATGGAAGACTTTTTCTTTCCTGTCCACAATTCACACCGAAATATATACCAATGATGCATCTGGATCTAGGTCAACGTGATCCCATCTGATCACATGGTCAGTATCGGGCTGATACATCTTCAACTGAGATACATGGAACAGATTATGCAATGCACTAAACCGTGGTGGTAATGCCAACTGATATGCCACCTTGAAAACCCATTACTGTATATCCAAATGTCCTATATACCAAGGATATAATTTTCCCTCCTTCCCAAAACAATGATGTCCAAGCCATGGAGAGATTCTCAAAAAGATATGATCACTCACAGCAAATGACAATGGTCTTCGGCAAAGATCTCCATAAGATATCTGACGACTCTGTGCTGTCTCTATCCTCTTCTTTATCAAATGAATCTTCTTTGTTGTTTCATGGACAAGGCTCGGCCCAACTACTGAAGTCTCACCTATTTCCACCCAACAAATTTCAGAACAACCAGGACGCCCATACAATGCTTCCAATAGAACCAGGTGTATCGAGGCCTGATAACTGTTTTCATATGAGAACTAAACTAAGGGCATGTTATCTTCCCACAAGCCACCAAAATCCATCAACCAAGCTTGAAACATGTCTTCCAATGTCTGTATCGTCCTTTCAGATTGTCCATCCATCTGAGGATGATACGTCGTACTCATATTCAACTGAGTTCCCAAGGATTTCTGTAAGGATCGTCGAAAATGAGATGTGAACCTCAGATATCTATCTGACACGATTGAAACTGGTATGTCATGTCTCTTTACCACTTCTTGGATATATATTCTTGAAATATCTACCACCGTATGAGTTTCACGAATAGGGATGAGATGGGCCGACTTGGTAAGCCGATCCACTATCACCCAAATGGCATCGTGTTTCCAGACCGTTCTTGGAAGACATGTAATGAAATTCATTGCTATTTGATCCAATTCCCACCCTGGGATAGGTAAATATTGTAACATACCAGCTGGCCGATGATGTTCTGCTTTAACTTTCTAACATGTTAAACACCTTGAAGCAAATTTAGCTACCTTCTATTTCATGCTGCTCCACCATAATTGTACCTTTATCACCGTATACATATTTTGTTTTCCTAGATGAACAACCCATCTGGAATGGTGTTAAGCATGAAGGAGTTATTCCTGAGTAGTTAAATGTACAACCATTCGATCTAAAAATCACAAAACTGAACTCCCATCCATCTTCCATCCCTCAATGGTCTCCCCACCATTGAGTTTTTAACTCATTGCAACACAATCTACATCAGATTCTTGTGCCTCCTTTACTATCTCCACAAAATCTGGAATAAGCGTAAATGGAAAGAAAACCACAACATCAGCTTGGTCTTCACATTCTATATGCTTGTCCGCTAGGACCGACATTAACTACCACTCATCTGAAGCATATTTCTCCAACTGATCATATGACTTTCTACTCAATGCATCTGCCAATAAAGTTTCATTTCTGGGTGTATACATCAAGTAAAAGTCAAACACTTGGAGATACTCCATACATCTCCTTTTCCCGAGATTTAAATCTCGCTGTTAGAAAATGTGTTTCAAGCTTTTGTGATCCGTAAACATTGTAAATTCCTCACCAAAGAGATAATGACGCCAAGTCTTCAAGGCATGGAAAACTGCATCTAACTCCAAATCATGTGTTGGGTAGTTCTTTTCATGCACTCTCCATTATCCTAATCCATAAGCAACAACATGTTCTCCTTGCATGAGAACACATCCAAACCCAGATCCCGAAGCGTCACAATACACCACGTACCCCTATCCTGATTTAGGAAAAATAAAAATGGGTGCTGATGTAAGGAAAACTTTGAACTCTTGAAAAGATCTCTGACATTCCTTGTTCCATTGAAATACATTTTTCATCTTTGTCAATGATGTCATAGGTGAAGATAGTCATGAGAAGTCATGCAAAAACCATTAGTAATAACTAGCTAGACCAAGAAAACATCATATTTCAAAGAAATTATTCAGTGGTTTCCAAGAAAGAACAACTTCTATCTTTTCTGGATCCACTAAAACACATTTCTCAGAAAAAACATGGTCTAGAAAGCATACCTCTTGTATCCAAAAATCTCACATTGATAATTTGGAATACAACTAATGGTCTCTTAAGATTTACAACACTATCATCAAGTGTTGATCATGCTCATCCATTGTTCTTGAATACAAAAATATGTCATCCACAAACACCACAATAAAAGAATCCAGATATCGCTGAAATATATGATTCATTAATGCCATAAAGACTGTTGGTGAATTCGTAAGACCAAAAGGCATGACTACATATTCATAGTGGCCATATCTACTTCTAAAGGTTGTCTCTGGAATATCCTCCTTTCAAACTCACAGCTGGTGATATCCTGACCGCAATTCAAGCTTAGAGAACCACTTAGCTCCCCTAAATTGATCAAATAGGTTATAAATGCGTGGAAGTGGATATATATTCTTTATTGTAACTTTGTTAAGTTTACGATAATCCATACATAGACTCAAGGTTCCATATCCTTTCTTTACAAAAAAAACTGGTGCTGCCCACAGAGATATGCTTGGACTAATAAAAACATTGTTTTCCAGTTATTCCAAGTGCACTTTCAATTCCTTTAACTCCATTGGTGACATCCTATAAGATGGAAGTGAGATAGGACTGGTCCCCAGAAATAGATCAATCGTAAACTCCACTTCTCTTACAAGTGGTAACCCTGAGAAGTTTTCAAGAAAAACATCAGGATATTGATCGAAGACTACTGGAAAACTGTTATTTGTGATCTTGTCCATCGATTCCAAGTTCAACATATCCAACTGGTAAGAGATAGTTGACACTTCTTGTGCCAACAAGCCCGTTTCACCTGCCTTCACCACTTTTTCTTCTCTAAAGAGATGTCCGACGCCATCCTCAATCACAAAATTGTTCTGCTATTACAGTTGATGGGAGCCCGAAACTTTGTCAACCAATCCATACCCAAGACTATATCATAGATATCCATCTCTAGCATAGATAAATACCATTTCAGCTCAGCTCCTTCAATATTTATAGAACATGCTCTACACACGAAGGCTCTACACATTCTTTTACTGAGAGGATTTTGAAGTTTATCATAGAAGGAATCAGTTCAAGTTTTCAGTTCAGTAAATCAACTATATGAGAAGCAAGAAAGGAATGTGATGCACCGGTATCAAACAACACTTGAATGAGGGTAGAATTCAAAAGAATCGTACCTCTCACCGTAGACGGTCCAGACCAGTCATCCATAATCACCTATTCTGGTCCATACAATTGCTTTGTTGCTGCACATTGCTCGTTATTTCCTGGTTGAGATTGCCCTGCCTAAGGAATCATGGTATTCATGGAATCATCATAGCTAGCTATGTTCTACTAGTGAGACTGATTTTTCCATTCTCATCCTGTCGGAGCATAAGATGCTTGTGACACATGAGAAGTGTCACGAACACCGGACCATGGAGAACTGCGACAATATCATTGATGATTCCCCAATATTTTTGCAATTGGGGAATGATTTCAATGGTGGTGTACATTTTCATTTCATGTGATCAATCGAGCCACATTGAAAACACCCGACTTTCATCATGGGTCGTGGAGGAAGATTCCCCGATCCAACCGTTTTATTCTGATTCGCACTCCTAACTTGGAAGTAGGTGTACCTCTTCCTATTGTTCCCAGCATTAGAGTTCCCACCCGTTCCCATGGGTATAATCATACTTCCTCCTCCCATAACTCTTGAGATGTATCTTTCAGCTACTGTTGCTCTGATTACCATCTCTGTATAATTCGTAATATAGAGCACATCTATCATCGAGAAAATCTCTTATCAAAACCCTGATTCAATGATTCGTGCCTTCAGCGACGCACTTACAAAAACTTCCGGTGAAAAACGCACTAAATTAATGAATTTAGCCGCATACTCCATGACAGAAAGATTCTCCTACTTCAGGTGGAAAAATTCTGTTGTCTTTTGGATCTTGAACGTGTGGGGATAGAATTGTTTATTAAAAAATTCCTAAAATTCCTCCCAGCCCAGGCCTTGATCCACCTTAGCCTGTACCACTTGCTCCCACCACTATCGTGGAAGATCCTCCAGCATATACTTCACCAACTTTAATTTCCGTTCTGCTACTGTGCCGATGAAATTGAAGATACAATTCATCCCACTCATCAACACCTCCGCCCTTTCTAGTTCAGAATCACCTCAAATGATTGGTGGATTCTACTTCTGAAACTGGATGGAATGGTCTACTTGCGTTGACTCATCCCTCCGATTCGCCGTGTCCATATCCTGAAATGCTTGAACTGTACTTTGGACTAGTTACTGCTTCACCTGTGGCTCAAGTGAGACCACATTCTCTACAGCCTCTTCCGTTTTGTTTCTACAAAGCCTAACAGGTGCCATTATCTAAACAAACAATGCACACCGTTAGTCTCACTTCATATCAATAGAAGGCTTATAATTTCAATTTCTATCACATCACTATCAAAACATTGATTTTCAAACATCCAGCTTTTCCCCATTTACCCATTTCTGAAAAATCTATTCTTTCTTTTAAAAATCAATCAATTTTAAAAATACATCAATCATTCTCTTTTCAAAGTATTTCATTTGTAAACTAGTTCAAATTTTTTTAGAAATCAAGATTTTTCATCAAATCATAATGTATTTCTCAAAATAATATATGCACTTCTAGTGGGAAGTCATTCCTCTAATGCATTCCATGCTCATCTCATTGGCTAAACCCATGACAATGATATTTTTTATCCTATAAGTGTCTTAAAAACACTTATATACCCAACTCCTTTGTAACTTTATGTTCAGTATAAAAAGGTTAGCTACATATTTTTATGCTCTACATTCCAAATTACATCAATCCTACTCTTTCCTAAGATGACCACCCAAGGAATAGACACATAAGAATTCAACGTCAAGATCAACAAAAACTAGTGACTACTTGTTCCAAAAATAAAGGAACAAGGTGATTTCATTTATACCAAAAGGACCGAACAAACTGACACCATTTGTAATGACCCGCCAATTCTCATTGGCTTGAGAGTACAACAAGTCATTACTAGGCCTTAAGAGACATCCCCAAGGTGCCAAAGGCTGGCAATAAATCCGAAGGGATTCAAAACATGTGGGGGACGAATTACCCTTTTTGAAAATCCCATAGAGCCAAAAACCACGACCAACTAATCAACTAAATGATTCATTATAAAAGATAAGACAACTCAACCATTTAGTTTATCAAAACCAACCAATAGTACCATAACGGAAACCAACACTAAATCATAGTAAACACGGAAATACAAACTCAAAAACTACAAGACGAAAACCCAACTCCATGCTCTACAAGATCCAAGCTCCAGCGTCACGAACAATCCCATGTATCAAGAAGTAGTGATATAAACATGTGACCCTTTTCCATTGACAATATCCCGATACATGACATCTGCAAAAGCACCAACGTTCCAAAGCAGGGGTGAGTAATGAAACTCAGTAGGATTTCCCCGATGACTTCCCAACCCATGCCTCCAGGATAAAACATGTTAGCACATTTATATAATACAATTTATATAAAACAATTCCAAAACAGTTCACAATATAACAAGTTCTATGTCATAACCATTTTTCCAACAAAAACCATCTTTCAGAAGAAAAGAAACCAAGCAATGTTTCCAATCAAATTCCCATTTCTGTTTTGGCACATTCAACCTATTTCACAAATCCACACAACCAACCATTCAAGCAACATGGATCTTCCTATACTCACAAGTGGTGAGTTATCCTTCCACTAAGTCATCACATAGTGGACTACCTTGACGGGGGTACATCAAGCCCTTATCCGTCCCCTTTGATGGGGGTACTTCTCACCCTTATCCTTCCCAAACTTTTGATGGGGGTAATTCTCTCTCTTATCCATCCCAATGCATATGAACACACACTAAAACCCATGAAAATCCATGCCAAAACTAAGTTTGTTCAAAACCATTCAATAAAGCACCAAACCTTTTATTGAAAACCATTTCTTTCAAGCAGCAAAACCATAACCAGTTTAAAATCACCATTTTAAATTCACTTCAATAAACTCTTTCCAAAATCACACAATTCCCATCACACGTTACTAAAAAGGGGTTTAGAACATTTTTTCAGAGAATATAAAAAAACCATTTCAATCAAGGAAAACAATTTGAAACCAAGCCTTCAAGTTCTATGAAAGAGGAATCGAGAGTGAAGCTACCTACCTCAACAAAAAAGGTGAAACCAACTGGGAACCGGGTCGAAACACCACGAAGCCTGCTTAGATTCCTTCCCCCATCACAAACAAGACCAAAACACGACTTAAAGGAATTCAATACCTTAGATCTAGCCTCCATGGGTGTAGATATAAGGATCTACTCATATGTGAAGAAGGGGATCTAAGAAAACTAAAGGAAATGAGACTTACCTCGATCAACCTGCCTCTAAACGCCAAGGAAAACCTCCGGATCGCTTCCAAAACGCCTGGTTAGTGTTCTCCCACCTTCACTAGAGAGAAATCCTGAGTTAGGGCCATCTAGAAGAAAAAGTGAGTGGGTTTAAAGATTAAATAGATTAGACACTTAAAAATAATATCTAAGTTTACTTCGCGCATGGTTAGTCCGCACGGTTAGTCAAATCATGCGATAACCGTGCGGTAGTAACTGCTTGGAAGGGGCGATCTGCACGACCCCCTCACACGGTTTACCAAAACCGTGCACACACCGCGCAGTTTCCTCTATCCAAGGTGACACCACGTGCACGGCTTCCGCACGGTTTGGGGAAACTGTATAATGCCCATGTGTCACCACCCCTTTTTCCCTTTGACACTTTAAAACACTCAAACCCTTCCCCAACCATTTCTTATATTCTTCATGTACATAGAAAGAATAAACTATGGGTTACTTACCAGAAACCGGGGGTACTAAAACACTCTTGTTGATTCATATGTATTTTGGGGATTAATATTTTATGACATAATCTACGATATTTAATTTAATGGTTTATGACTAGTTTGATTATCTATGATCTATCTTAAAACCATTCACCTATTTAATCAGAATGGTTAGTGTTTATGCATAATTTTTAAGGAATGTTGTTTAGAATTCATATATGAGTTTTAATATAAATGTATATGTTGTTTATGCTTATCCCCCTTTCTTATATGGGATGAAATAGAATTATTACGTGTCAGGTGGGGCCCTCTATAGCTGTTGGGTGCATCAGTATGTCTCATGAGACAAACTATGGTCTTGGCATGAGGCCTTGACACAATGGATATCAATGGTCTTGGAACAAGGCCTTGATGGTATGGTTATGAAGTCCCACATCATGAATTCCCCCATTATGAAAATATCATTGAAAGTTCATGAAGTTATTCAACAAGTAGAATACCTACGATTGTGTTTTTTATGGAATTAATTATTCAGCTATTTCCTACGATAATGTGTTCAAGTTTATTTTTAAAATAATGTGTTTTAAGTTATTCAAAATGCTAAATTTTTATTTTTATGTTATCTTACACTATATTTCTTACCCATAATGAGCATTTGAGCTCACCCCTTTCTTATGATTAATTTTCTCAAGACAAGAATTTTTTTTATGAATGAGCTTTAGGGATAAACTTATAGCTGTGGATGTTCCCAATAAAACATATATGTTGTATTTCCTTTAATGTCGTAATGTTGAACTTATGTATGTATCTTTCCTCCAAATATACTAAACT
Organism: Viscum album; assembly: GCA_963277665.1. Classification (NCBI taxonomy): domain Eukaryota; kingdom Viridiplantae; phylum Streptophyta; class Magnoliopsida; order Santalales; family Viscaceae; genus Viscum; species Viscum album. The sequence goes on along the minus strand of OY728137.1, from coordinate 1,383,633,030 downwards.
ACTCAGTCATTCAGGATGAATATTCATTTTTTATATGCAATTGTAATAAAATAAGGCACCGACTCCAGGAAACTCAGGTCATGTCCTTACACTATAATCATTATAAGATAAAAAAACATGAACGTTTTATATATTAAAGTGTAAAAACATTTTCTTGGAAATAAATTTACCAAACGAAACATTATTTTTTAAAAGTAAAGACAAAGTGAACCCTCTATTGATGTTAGGTGGAATATCTCCATAAAGAAAAATGTCAAGGGAAATACCAGTAAGCACTAGCTCTTGTGGGTATCTAGGATCATCTTATCATACTGAAACGTGATATAGAAACCAAAATAAACAATGTCCTTGTGGATGATCTACTAGATAGGATTACATCCAAAATTATACTAATCTCTAATCATCACAATTTAGTTTGTGTTTCATATTTCATTCAAATGAAGTGAACCTAGGGAATTCTACTTACGAATCACTAGAATAGTAGTCCAAGTATATCCACATAGTCGCATAGGATTACCTTCTGCTCAATTTTTATTCTACATTTCACATACTTCATTAATTTCACCATAACATATGACAAACAATTAAACCGTTCTTGATAAATAACTATTTTCACAACCAAACCAACTTTTAAACACCAACGCACTCCAAAAAAATTATGAAATATGATTCTCACCCCTTTTAAAATTTATTAAACATGTTTCACAATTTAAAAAGTGAAATCAAAATCCAAAAGAAGGTTTCACCCCTAAAAACACCAAATACTCTTTACAAACCCCACTTTTGATCCATACACATATCAAAAGACATCGAAAACCCCCTTTACACCTCACAAATAAATTCATAGAACACTCTTAAACACTAAAGTAGGAATTTTAAATTCCTCAAATAATGTTTAAACATGGAACCTCCTACCATATGTGACGAAACTCCTAGAATCTATGAAAGACATCAATCACACCTCAACGGAACCTTTGACAAGCAAGGTCAAACCTAAAACATCAATATTATACCCTAATAAAAAAGAACTAATGCTAAAAATGAAACCGAACCTACTGGAAAAGTGAAACCCAATGAATGTGGAAGAAACCCTAGAATAGATGAATAAATCAAGAGAGGAGGGACCCAATTGAGGGTTTCTTGAATAATCCACGCCAAATCTTGCACAAAAATGGATCCTAAGGGAGGAAGTAAGAAGGGGAAGGTGTACCTAGGGTTAGAAATCCATAGTAAGGTTGATAATGAGTGTTTTGAGGTTTATTTCAAAGTGATAGTTGAGGAACTTCAAAACTTTTAATGACCTATACACACACACACACACACACAGGTTTTCCACACTGTTTTCTAAACTATGTGGCAACCATGTGCCCTTCATAGTTCTATGAGGTACCTACAAAAAAGTTATCACATCTGGTCTGACTTACCATACACAATATTTTTTTATCTAATGCTTGAAATTAGCTACCCACCACCCAGTTACCTGGGTAGGGGCACATGATTTCTAATAATCGTGAACCCCATGTTGTTTAGCCAATTTTTATCACTTTTCTAAAAACTAAAAGGAAACCCAATGAAAAATGATAGAATGAAAATAAATGTAAAAGTACCTAAAAATAAATTATAAGTGTTACAATTATCCCCACCATGAAAACATTATATCAATATAAAGTTAACTTAAAGCTTGATCACTTAATAAAAATGGATACTCTTCCTTAACCCACCACTTCCACTCCAAAGTCTCATGCATATCATTACCATGCTGCTAAAAAACACAAACTAATGGAATAAAATTACATCGAAGCACCTTCTTCTTAGGAATCCAAAATCTGTATTTTTAATCAACCATTGATAAATCAATCTCTATTTACAACTCTTCCCAATTCAACACATGAGATGGATTTGTGTTTTATTTATTCAACTAGAATACATGGAACACCTAATGAATTTACATCAAGTGTGATGGAAAATCTTAAATGTATTCCAGCTTTCAAACCCGCTCAGTGATCTTAAAATGTCTAACATTCCCTGATGTTAGGTTCCCATGTTATTCAAAATGATGATGACCCTTACACGGTGTCACATTCAAGAACACCCGATCACCCAAAGAAAACTCATGATCTCTGAGCCTCTTAACAACATAAAAATGCTGGTGACTATAAGCTATAAATATCCATTTCCTAATCAGATGGACCTTCTCATGTGCCTCATACACTAAGCTCATTCCCATTAGTGAGGTTTCACACACCCAACCCAACATAATGGTTACCAACATGAATAACCATAATGTGCCTCAAAGGGATCCATTCAAATCAATGATTTATAACTTTTAATATACGAAATCTTGACCAATCCCAAATGGTTTTGCAAAAATACTCTAAAATCCAAGACACTTGTTCAGAGCATGTATTCCAAAATTTTTTATTCCCATTCCATCGGACCATATGATTGGGGATGGTATGTCATGATTATCTTGATTTGTGACCCCATTTCCTTATGAAGGACTTCCAAAAACCACTAGGTGAAATGAGATTCCTTATCAAAAACAATTCCCAATAGAACATGTTGAAGCCTCACATCCTATTGATTAAATATATGTCCCAACTCATCCACCCTCCTTGAATCTCTTATCAGAATGAAATGGGATGATTTTTTCAGATGATCAATCACCACCCAAATGGAATTTCTTCTCAATCACGTGAGAGGTAAGAGAATATTGATGTCCATGGTGATCTAGTCCCACTTTCAGGTAGGAATGGGTATTAGCTAAATCAAACCATAGGTCCTTATATGATCTTCATTTACCTACTGAAACATATAACACCTCGATATGAATTCATCTATATTCCACCTCAAACATGGCCACCAAAACTGCGAAGAAACATCATAATACATATTGGTGGTTCCAATATGATGAAACCAATGAGATTGGTGACTACCCTATGTCGCCACCTTACTTATAGATAACGACATCACAAGAAGACCCTAGAAATATAAAACCACCTTTGGGAGAGAGAGACCAATCACATGGTGTCTCCCCGCCATGAAATATTTGCAAAAACTATTATAATTTATCATTTCCTAGATGCGCCTGTTGAATCAACTCCAAAAGATAGGGTGTCAATAGGAATTGGACAAGAATGCACCTCCACTATGCTCCTTGGTTTCCAAATTACTCAATTAAAAGGCCCCCATAAAAGTCCAATCCTCAATGGAATCTGTCAAAGCTTCCAATGGAACTTTTCTACTAAAATCATCTTCCACAACTTTACCCTTACACGAGGTATAAAATATATTTCTGTCGAACCCTAGAATGAACTAAACCCAGTGATTCAGCATTAAATAATGATATTTCTAAGAGAAAATGCATTATAAACTTTAATGACTAGAATAAACATAAAATTTCTCCCCAAATAGGTAGTTTCACCATGTTTTTAGACCATGCATCACTGTTGTTAGCTCCATGTCAAGGGTTAGATGGTTCTTTTCATGTGGCTGGAGTTGGCGAGAGACAGAATCCACCACATGGACATCCGGCAAATGCACACATCTGAGGGCCATACCTCAGGAATCATAACAAAATAGATGAAACCTTCTGTATTCTATAATGATAAATAAAGAAGTGGTTGTCAACTATATATTTAGCTCCTCAAAGAATGCCTGACACTTTGGGATCAATTCAATCTTCACCCCTTTCGGAGTGAGTACTGTCATGGGTGATGAAATTAGAGAGAAATACTTAAAAATAACATATAATATTTGACCAGGCCTAGAAATCGTCTGATCTCAAAAACATTCTTCAATTTCTCATGTGAAATTACTTTACATATCATCTTGGCGTTTAGAGGGGGATTCAATCTTCACATTTATATACATTATTCATGGATAAGAACCATGAAAACTGATGAAAGAGATTTTGTAAAAGAATTTTAACAGCTTTTCAGAAAAAAATACATTTTTTAAATCATTTTTCTTGAAAATGAGATTAAAATATAACATAAAAGTTTTTGAAAAGAAATTTATAAATAATCATTTTTGAATAAAAAAATTTATGACAGGAGATATAAATATGGGTAGATTTTTATGAACACACCTTAATAATCTTAAATACAAAAGAGTAGAAATATAATAAAAATACATGAATATATTATAAATAAAAATAGGATAAATAAAAGCATGAGAATACTTTAAATAAAAATCACTATATTTTCTCAATAGAATCATAATCATAAATAATCTCTATAAACGATTAGTCTATAGAAATATATTCTTTATACCTTAGAAACATTGAATCCTAATACACATGGATGAAATATCATAAATGAATCATAAAAAACAATTAAAGTATGAAGTTTAATTATATAAAATTTCAAATGAATTTATATTCACCTCATAAAATAATATTGGTGTATAAAAAATAGTTGTCTCAAAGAAGGAAAAATTGGTACAAAATCCCCATGCAGATTTGTTAAATTTTTAACCACGAAACACCAAAGAAATAGAGATCATCAAATGGATATTTATATACCCTTAATGTTATGGTTATTAAATATATTATTAATTCATGGGAATTATATGTTCCTTATTATTGAAATTAGTGGTGAATATGAAGTAAGTCTCGTAGAAAGAAAAGTGTGACTAGAAATCACCTTATTACTTGAGTAACATTTGAAAAATGAGTTCAATGAAATGATAACATAAATTTAAAATAAAATATCATGAATTATATTAAATTATTTATATAACATTTCATAGGTCATTATATACTCCACACAACAAGAATATGTGGGGAATATATCATATATCTGACAAAAATAATAGTGAGACAAGAAAACACATACCTAAAGTCTTGAATTTCTTTTTGCACTTTAAAAAATAAAATAAAAAAATATATGTTTATTATAAACATAAAAAAGAACAATATTTTAAATATCATATCATATTTTTTTATCATGATTTTATATTAACTATTTGTTAATAACTCATTGTTAATGTTATGTTTTGGGTTATAATAGCTTTGTTTTTTGAATATGTTTTGAACTGTTATTATTGATCCACATGCATAGAATATAGTTTAGTTTTTACCTAATAAAAAATATCATATAAATATCATATATATTCATTATTTAAATATTTAAAATAATCTATCATGTATATAAATGTGAAATTGAAGACACCATTCTTGGAGACGATATTCCATATATACGCATGAACACTATTTATATTTTCCTTTCATATTGAAAGAATAAAAGTAAATGAAATATATATATATATATATATTATAATTTAAATAGAATTATTATTTCATATATATCATAGATTTTAACTAAACCCATCCTTAATACATTCCATGTATGGTGTGAACAAATCACATAGCTTTGAAATGGCGGTAGTCCACACTTCCCCTAACGAAGTTATCACATTCCCACAAAATGAAAATAATGAAGGTTAGTGTTATATAATAATTATATAATTATATGGAAATCATAAATATCTAATATATCATAGAAAAATATAAATTAAATCAAGATATCCAACCTCAATAGATGGTAATGGAAGAATGAACAATATCTATTCATGGGGCTGTTGTCCACCAAACAAACAAACGATGATTGCGTATCAAATTTCATAGAAGTGTGTTTTGGTTTTAGGTATAACACTTTAAATAACTAAATATATGTATAATTATAATAATTATGTTATTAAAAAATCATGGATTAAAAAAATTTATGTGTTTTTATAAAGATATAAAATAAAAGTAATCATCTAAGAATGTCAAAAGTTTTTCAGGTAATACCTTTTTGTTTACACCAAATGTCTTCCTCAGATTTCATTATTGAAAAATTGAGGCATATATTATGAAATGGGTGATGTTGTTAGATTTTTTTGGTAGGTTTTGTATAATACAATGGTCTTGAGATTTTTGAATAAGTGGGGAGGTTGAGTAACTTTTTATAGTGGAGGAGGAGTAGAATTCTTGTAAATATAAAATGGTAAAAACTATTGGGAGTTCTCCCTTAACTCAAATTATTACAACATGAAAAATAATAGATTAAAGGTGAATTATTTAATATAAATAATCACACAAAAAAACATAATATCATATTTCTCATTTGTTCGTTATTCATTTGGATTCCTTATTGTTTTCATTTTTGTTTTTTGTTTATGTCGTATGTTTTATAACCTATGTAATTTAAACATTAACACTAAATTAAAGTGATGATTATTATAAAATTTATACGAAATTATTTTAAAATATTACATAATATTTATAAAATAAAAATAATAAAACTTTTAGAAATTATTTTTAACTAAAACACACGTAACCTGGAAAAACACTACTTTAACCCTAACCATGCTAATAGACTTTCTAATACTTTTGTCTCTCTATTTTTGTTATAAAAATAAATTTTCAAATTAATGGACTTTATTTTATAATTATTGAAACTTATAAATAACTTTTCATAAGATAATATTTTTAGTAATTTTAAATTATTTCATAAAATATCATTTATTTTATTTAACTGTTAATTATATAATCTACAGGTTGGTATTTATTAAGAATTTAATGTAATTATATTATCTATAAAAATAAAATATGAATTATTAAGAGATGTATAAATAATTTATCTTCCAAAATAATAATTATAACCAAACCTACATAGATTCTTCTATACTCTAAAGCAATATAATCATTGAAGGCATATAGGGTTCCTTTATTTTTTCTTTTTCTTACTTAACATATTATATAAGTTACATTAATGTAATAGTATCCCAATAACTATTATAAATATATTCTAAGGTTATGAGGGTGTAAATATTTCAATAAAATGTGACTTAGAGAAGTTTTTTATTATTTAAACACCTAATATTCTAAGATTAATTATAAAGTAAGCATATTTATACCGTAATCAATGTAATTAGTTTTAACTATTTCTAGTAATAATTTTCTTGAAAAAAGATAATTTCAACTTATTAGGGAAAAAATTTCATACTGAATCATAATAAATATATCCATTTTTCGAAATAAATCAAAAAAAATGGGTAAAATTAATTTCAAATTAATTCCATAAACGTTATGAGACCGCAGGTTGGTAAAGATTTTTTTTAAAAGTTTGAATTTTTTTGTATAACACATTTCAATGTCAAATTAGTTAAAATTAAATATATTTTATTAAATAATGTAAAATTTATCTAATAGAATTCAAAATAAAAATATAATATGATTTAAGTATAAAAATTAATTTGGAAAAAATAAGTTTTCAATTAGAATTCATAATTTTTCTCTAGTCATCTAAAAATGAAATATTCTATAAAAATACCAAAAATTCACCCTAAGATAATTATTATATTATGAATTTGAAAATTAAGTTAACTTTCTCTAAGTATATTTTATAAAGTGTTTAATATTAATTTTATTATTGTTCACTAAAGGTAATAAAAAAGTGTTTTTTTTGAGAAAACAATATTTTTTTATGAAACATATAGAATTTACCGAAAATTATATATTTCATTGTCAATATGTTAATCTATATGAATCCATTAAGAATAATATTTAAAAATTATTTATTAATTTTCATATTAATAATTTTAATTTCTAGGTTATATCCAAATTATTTAAAATAATAAAATACTATTTCATTGATGCACAATGTTGTGGGTAACCCAAGCTAGGAAAATGTTTCATGTAGAGAAAGATTAACATTTTGTATCATATAATGAAATCTTAACTTTTTGTAGCATGAAATAAAAAACATAAAATTGATTTATTTTAATTGAAAAAATTTCAAAATAACTTTGGTGGTTTAATTCAACACTTTCAAAACGTCTATAAGTCATTAGTGGTTTAATAATTGTATGTTCATTTAATATAATCCCACATTGCAAAAATGAAAACTAGAATATAATTTTAAAAATATTTTCTGAGACATAAAAGTTACTCAAAATAATTCATAAAGAGGTTTCCTCAAAGTTTATCATAGGCTGAATGGTAATATTAGACACAGAAGAAAATAGTAAATAATTATAAATTATGATTTGGTTATTGATCACAAGGAAGTGAATGATCAATGGAAAGTTAAGGGACTCAAAACAATAAATTTATAATGATTTATAAGTCAGTGGGTTTAATAGAAATGATTTTATTATGAAAAATATTCTTCAATATCCATTTCATACAGTTAAATAATTTTTCATAGAAAGATATATATTCTTGGTTCCATTAAATTCCATTAATAGAACATCTCACTTTGGTTTTTCCTTGATTAATTTCCACATCATATCTTACTCTAGGGAATGAAAGTGATTTTGTTATTCCTAAATAAGTAATAGAAAATGATATCAAAAAATTGAACGATATGTCCTTCCATATATATTTAGTTAACAACAAAAGAATATTAATAGAATAGGTTATCCCATATATGTAAAAATTCATATGGAGAGATAACACTCTAACCTCTAAAAACTCATTTGAAGTTTAAAATAAACTATTCCATAAATGGTTCACCTTGCAACCTATCCAAAAGATGAAATTTCAAAAATTTAGAAACAAGGTCCCGAAAATTTATAAAAATCATCTAAACATTAATCCCCATATATCATAAATTATCCATGGTTTTTCACATTCCATACATTTTAATACCTTTATAATGTATTCAATTAAAACATAAAAATATCCTAAGATATAATAAAAACTTATTGAAAACATTCATTCATTATTATCAAAAATATTATTGGATATATTTCTTAAAACCGAAAAAATATTGTCAAATTCATCCATGATAATATAAATTACTTTAAAAAAAATAAATAACTCATTTCAGGTAAATCTATAAGATTCAATTTACTTTAACCATATCAAGCATATCCCTATCAATGATAAACACAATTTTCTCAACACTAAGGACATATTAATGGTATCCTTCACTTAATAAAAATATAACCTTCCCATTAAATATATTTTCTTGTTGACTAGAATCATTCAATATATATATATATATTATATCTTTATTTAAAAACATATAATTCATGATTTATATTACACAATTATTTAATTCCTATACATATACACTTTAATCATCAATCTTTTTTCCTAAACTATTACCAAAGATTTATCATATTATTATTTAAAACCCATTTATATGAATTTAAAATATGAATCATTACATATGGTTATTTGATAATAATTTAATCATTCTTGTTATGTTTAATGTAGAGAATATCGTTAGAACATCCGATAACTTTCCAAAGTCAGTTTCTGTTACATTTATTTCAGTAGTATAACCTGTACTCTTACCACCTTCATCATTCTCTTCATGAGAGTTACACTTAGTACATTGATTTTTATAATTTTGATACTTTCCACATCTAAAAAAATAAATTTTATACTAGCTCTTTATTTTTCCTACTATTTACTAAGAGAGGAATGCATTATGTCAGAAACAATTATCATAGGTGGAAATCAAAAAATCGTGAAAAATTACTTATCGGATGCCTAAATCATGAAACCTAATTTTAATTAAATTAAAACATAGTATTATATTTAGTTAAATCCCATGAAATATTCGTAGAAATATCCCTAGGGATCTCACAAATTCCTTCTCACTGTAGTTTCGATTTTTTGGAAAAACCATTGTTTTGATACCATATATAGCGACAAAGGCATAATATATATAGATATTTCATCATTTTTGATAAATATTCAGCACATTAAAAATTTCATTTGAGGAACATAATATTTTAGTGTCGTTATATGTAGGAAAAAATTATTCTATCTTAGTGAATGATCTTAAACATCTCGTTTAAACATGTATCCATTTAGTACTCATACTTAGAACCTTTCTTCATAATCTAGGGAATGGAAACAAAAAAACTATTGATATCTGATTTTCATTAAGGGTAAATAAAGAAGATAAGTAAGAATAACATGAGAATAAGGGTAAGAGAACATATGAATACCATTTAAATATCATAAACTACATATAAAATATCATATACATGAGCCATAGAATAAATATTTTCATTTTATAAGACAACAATCATACGACGGATAAATCATCATATATAAATCATGAACCATAAGCTCATGTAATATATGTTAAAGACCAGAATAAATATAGAACCCCATTTCATGTGTAAAGGTCAACTACTAAGACCAAAAACATAATGGATCAAGAAACACCTATTTGAAATAGTATATTAGGATAGACCTATTTCCCATTATGGATCAGGACACAAATTTTTCCCACCGTGCATTAGTACAAACATGATTCCCATTATGGATTATGACACACATAATTCCCATCATGGATTAGGACACACCTATTTCAAATTTTGGACTAGGACACAACTATTTAACATTATATATCAATCCAAATGGCTTTTTTCCCAACATAATCTCATGAGATATAAATCATTTCTCAATGAATTGGAGGTGGATATTGGTAACACATTTCTCATAATGAAATCATACATACATTTGTGAAAATAACAAAAAAATCATCATATTATAACCCATGAAATGAAATTTGAATAATTAGGATTTCATAATATCCTAACCTATAGAAAAGCAACATTCCTAATAATAATTTCATTATAGAATAACCCATAATAAAAAGTGGGTTTCATTTGCTTTTTATCATGATATATCCCATGGAAGAGAAACTTGTTTCATAATCAACATTTCATATTAAACATAAACCATTCAAACAAAGGATAATTTTTCCATTATATATTTTCCCCAATATATCATAAATGATATGAAATGATGTAATACTAATTTTAGAATGTATTTTAAAGATAACTTGTAGCATTTCTTAAGGAAAACAAACTTTCTTTAAAAATCAAATTTTAAGGCATAAAACATCATCGAAATTATTTTCTTATAAAACCTCATTGAAAAATTCTAACGTAGTATTTATAAATAACTTAATACTTTTCCTAGGTAAAATATCATTTATTATTTTAAAATAACTTTTAAAATCACAAAACATTTTGAAAATATTTTTTTGGAAAATAAAATTGAAAACATATAAATGATATTTTGAAAACCATTTCATGATCATTTTAAAAGATATATTTTTGAAAAATACCTTTACATGAAAATGTGCTTAAAATGTCACTTAAAACATTTTTGAAATCATTTTAAGAAAACATTTTTTTTGAATAACACAAATTTCAAATTAAAGAGACAAATGAGGATATATTTTCTTAAAAACACAGTCTTAATTGTCATAATCTAAAAATAATAAAAAATTATAAAAAGAAATTAAAATATCATGTAAAACTATAGATGAATAAAAATAATGATAAATATTGAGATATGGATCATAAAATCTCATCAATGGAAGCATAATCATAAACAATCCTAATAAATGATGAGATTGTTGCAATAAACACTGTATACCTTGGAAAATTTTATCATAGTCCACATGAAATTGTTAAACTACATGAGGATAAAAATATATTAATTTTATTAATGATATAGAATTTAAAATTTCTGTATATTAACCTCCTAAAATAATATAGGTTCTGAAACATACACACGTGTTAACGAAGAAAAATTGAGAAAAATTACCTTATTGAATTAGTAACTTTTGAATAATAAAACAACATGAAATACAGATCAAGAAATGGATATGTAAACACCCATAAATACAAGAATATCAATCATATATTACCTTTATGGGTATTATATACACCATATGAAGGAAACAGGTGGTGATTATTGTATAAGTAGTGCAGAAAAAAAGTGAGACTAGAAATCCCCTTACAACTTGAGTAACTTTTGAATCATGAGATACATGAAATAATAAATTAAATTGAAAATTTTAATATCATTAAATAAATTATATTCATGAAATAACATTTCACATGTCAGTATATACACCACACATCATGAATTAGCAGTGAATATAACATAAATCTCACAGAAATTATAGTTAGACAAGACAACCCTTACCTTAAGTATTGACATTATTTTTATAGGTTCAAAAATCATGTGTAATGAATTTTTGTTTATAATAAAATTATAAATGAAATATATTATTATAAATGAAACCATAAATAATATTATTATGAATTTATAATAACTTTTTATTAATAATTCCATTTTAATGTTTTTTGCAGCTAATAACTTCTTTGTTTTTCATATATGTTTTAACATTATATTCTAGAACCACTTACTTTTATCATGGTTAAATTATTTAAATAATATATAAAATGATATAAATATAATATATATTTCGTTTATATGAAAATATAATAATATAAAAAGGATATAAATATGAAAGGGAATACACTATTCAGGAAGACGGTAGGTCGTATGTACGTATAAACAATATTTCCGTTTTCTTATTGTATTGACAGAAATAAAGAAAAAAATGAATATATATATATATATTATCATTCAATTATAATAATCATATAATATTTATCATATACTTTTTCCATACAAATCCTTAATACATTCCCTGTAATGTGTGAATGAATCACAATGCTTTGAGAGGCGGTAGGTCATATGTCCACAAACAATGTTATCGCATTACAATAAAATGGAATGATATAATTTAGGGGTTATAAAATAATTATAGAAAAATAAAGACATAATAAATATCATATATATAATATTAAATATAAATTACAGCATTATTGTGATCCTTTATAGCTGGAAATGTAAGAACGAACAACATTGGTTCCTGAGGTGGTACTCCGCCGTACACACAATCAATTATTGTGCATCCCATTTGATTGATCTGCGATTAGGTGTAGGTATAAACAATAACATAAAAACATATAATTATATTTATGATACTCAATTTATTATATAATCATGTAATAATAATAATTTAAGTGGTTTTAAAAATAAGGAAATCAAAAGTGATTGTCAAAGAATGCTGCCTCCTTTTTGGGATACCCCATTTAGTTTACAAAAAATGACTTACTTATATTTCATTATTAAAAAACCTAGGATTATATTATTAGATTAGGGATGTGAGCATAATTTTTTGTGTTTTTTATTATCCAATGGTCATGAGTGATGTGAATAAGTTGGGTGGGTGGGTTCTTTTTTTTATAGTAGAGAAGGATATGCATTCTTGTAAATATTAAATAGTAAAAACTATTTGGATGTATCCCTTAACTAATGTTAATAGAAAATGATAAATAATAGAGTAAATTGGAATAATGTTTGAGATAAACTCACACCACAAAAAATAAAATCATTCTTAGCATTTTTTTCTTTAGTCTTTTTTTTTCTTTTTTTTATCATTTTGGTTTTTCATTTTGGAGGCTAGTTTCCTAACATATATAACATATCCATTATGATTAAATTAAAGTAAATATTATTATCAACTTTAGAAAAAATCATTTTAATATTTTATAACTAATTTATAAAATAAATATACCTTATGTGCGGAAAATTAAATTTAACATTGACACATGTAAATCGTAATAAAAACAACTTTAACCCTAATGGTCATAAGATTTTTTTCAAATCATGTGTAAATATGATCAATATGAAATATAAATTGGCCCATTAATGTACCATATATTATATTTATTAAAACATAAATATCACTTGGTATATGATAATTTTTTTAGTGATTTTAAAATTTTTTAAAAAATATATTTTATATAATTTAATTATTAATTAAATAACCCACGAGTTGGAGTTTCAAACGAAATTAATATAATTATATCATCTATAAAAATTATATATAAATTATTATGATATATATAGTTCATTTATATTCAAAAATAATATTTATAACCAAATTTACATATCTTCTTCCCTACTCCAATGATTTATTAGTGTTGAAGGATAGAAAAGTTCTTTTTAATCCATTTCCATACTTAACATATTTTATAGAGTAATTTAAGGGAATGGAATAACTATAATTCGTAAAAATATATAATTAGGTGGTGAGATTTTATATATTTCCATTAAATGGTTTCTGTAAAAGTGTTTGATCATTTATAATCCTTATTTTCAAAGATTAATCACTACGTAATCTTGTTATTACCTTAATAATTATAATTAATTTTTACAATTTTCACTAATCATTTGAGTAATAATATTATGTATATATTATTTAATTTTTTTTAATATTTTTTCCATAAAATTATATCCAATTCCAAAAGTAAAATATTAAATTTGGTTAATATTATTTTTTAATTAATTCCATAGCCGCTATGAGACATCGAGTTTTTAAGGAGATAAGTTCAAAAGATTAAGATGTTTAAATACCAATTTGAATTTTAAATTGGTTCTAATGAATTAAATTGGATTAATTGAAATAAAATTTAACTAATTTAAACTTTAAAATATAATTAAAATAATATTTAAATATATAAATAAATTAGACGAGAATGCTGTTTGGAACTAAAATTTTGTATTTTTCAATATTCATCAAAAAATAAAATTTTTCAGAAAAATAAAAATAAATAACCCTAGGATATTTTTAAATTTTGAATTAAAAAATAAATTTTTTTTATCTAATTCTATTTTATAATGTATAAAAAATTTATTTTATTATTGTTCACTACAGGTTCTAAAAAGAAGTTATTTTAAGAAAATTGTATTTTTTTAATATATATACCTTTCTCAAAAATATATATTTCATATAAATATGTTTTTTATATAAGAAAACATTAATAATTTTATTTAGAAATATTTTATTTCTATTTTTAATGGCTATGTTAATGACCATATTTTTTAAAATAATAAAATTTTATGTCATAGAAACTTACTGTTGTTTGTAACACAAGCTATGTCGATGATAAGTGTTGTAAAATATTATATTATTGTCGTGTACAGTAAAAGATTAACTTAGTGTATCATGAAATGAAAGGAAAAAATGAAATTAAATTTAATAAAAAAATTCCTAAAATCTTATGGTGTAATATTCATGATTGTGACATATATACATCAGGGATCTCACAAACATTAGTGGGATAATCGTAAATATACACATCAATATCATGTTATGGCCTAGTGGTATTTCTAAAATACCTTAAATGAATATTTATATCTGTATACATTGATAAAAAAGGCAATCTAGGGAGTTTATTAATGTGTAGCATAGTACCATGTACAATATAGATTATTCATCTCTTTTTGTTAAGGACATGTTCTTTGAAATGATTATTCTAGGTGATTTGAAATCCATCGATAGAAAATTTAAAGATGGGATTTGGTATGAAATACAATCAGTGGTTAATTTCTTCAGGGTATCTTCCATGTTTAAGATAGTAAACCAAACCCTCATCAATAAGAATAATATAAGGGAAGATGTAGGTTTTTGCGGAATCCGTTCACCATGTATACTAGATAATACTTCATCTAATTGCTATAATAACCTTCTAGAGGTGTCTCATTAGAGAAGTATATTCTAGAGTATCCATTGTAGTAGCCATGTTTTATGCCATTATAGTGGGATACTAGGCCACATGAAGCCTCTATGTTACAGTGATCTGACTAAGTGTTGATCCTATGGACTAATGGGCTATTTCAGAATATTTTTTTAGGAACATACCACCCATACCTAGTGGGAGGGAATCTATACAAACTCTATATTCTAGAGTGAGATCAGTATCTCTACGTTAGGTACGGAGCTGGAGTAATGTAGGGTCTTCAGGATGAGGAGGTGGATGAGGATGGGGGAGCCAAAATAACGATATTAATAACTATAAGATAGAAACTATTTAGGGTAATAAAGTTATATCTCAGGGCCTTGGATTAGGATAATTACATGATATGAATCCTACACCTGAGGTTTAGAGTGGCCTACCTTATATAGTCGGAGGTACGCTTTTAGTTTATTCTATAATAGTATCTGCCTTATTTGAAACTAGTTACTCATAGTAATTAATATATGTGGAAATTATGGAGAGTTATGTTCTCCAAATAGAGTATTTTTGTTGAGTAATGACTCTTAACAAATATTTTTTAATCTTATATAATATTTTATGACAATGTAACTAATACCCCCTTGATATAGGGATATACTATTTAATATGGAACCTCTTCATCCTCGAGATAATTTTCTTTTATGTAATTATTGAGATGGGATGGTTAGTATTATATAATTCCAGTATCGATTTCAATAATCACTTGGCAAATTTATTGTCCCATGAGGGATGTATATATGTTTATAAAGGAGAATGGGATATCTAGGATAGTCAACATGTCACGAGCCAACCCGGGTCGACCCTGAACCGGTCACCCAGCCTGGTTCGCGACAAGTCCCGAGGGGCGTTCCTGATCCCCCTGGGATGAAAACTAGTGTCGGGCATCAAAACATACACATGGGAATGATTTAAGACCAAAACAAAAAAAAACAACCAGGACCCGATAATGAAAAGAAATAAACTAAGTATGCAGTAGCATGGAAAACTGAAAATATATAAAATAAAAAAATCCATATACAAGGTGCAACTCTAAAGACAGAAAACTAAAATAGAAAACTGAAAACCCCAAACAGAAAAAACTAAACCGCCACAACCCGATCTCCATGTGACCTCTTGGTCACAAACAACCATAAGACCATCTATAATCTAAAATCAAGCACCTTCTAGGGAAACCTGAATAAAGACTGAACCTCCAAAACAGCTCGGGTCTATCGACACTATGTGGTATAGGTAGGGTGTGAGCTAATCTCTCAGTAGGAAACCACCACAGACTCCATGTCATTTCTTCCACAACTCATTCCATTAATAATAGTTTCAACTACATTATAATATTTGGTTTTCATACACACATTTCTTTTTAAAAACAAACAAACATGATCCAATGCCCTTCAAGTTTAAAACCAAATACAGTGGGAAAGAAAGGGAATTTGTGCTTTCTATTTGAAAACATCTAATTGAAATCCTTTTTGATGTAATCACAATTTCATAGTTTTCTAAATAAATACCAAAACCAGGTTCAAAGAAAAAGTTTCCTCACAAAGAGGGCAATGGCTCAAATTGTACTCGTAATGGGGAAACACGGGATATCCTAGGAACGTAGAGGAAGACCAGAACATACTATACATGTGACTCATCCAGAAGGAATTCCCTAACTCGATGAATTCATAACACCCTAGCACTTGGAAAAGCCTTACATGGCCTAACTGAGGGGCTCAATCCCCATAGCAGCAACAACTCAGTATTCCCCTACTATGGAGCCACTAGCCAGTGCGTAATCTAAACTAGTGCAGCTATCGTTCTCAGTAAACCTCTTTGATATGCAAGGTTCCCATGCAGAGTTCTCAAGGGGAGTTCCATATCATTCAAACAACAAGTCACATACATACAATCAAACACACCACACAAATTGGCACCACCCCACCCACCTCAAGGGTTTGTCCCTTGCCTCAAAATAATTATCATTCAAAGAAGTCACATACCAAGGACCCTTCCATTTCACGAGTCAACATTTAGGAAGGGACACCAAACCAAGAAGGTCTTTCCAAAAATCTATTTCAAAATCCAAACGGGTCTTTACTCCAAGAATTTACCAATCATTTTTAAAGTGCCAATCGATCCATTTAAATAAAACACGTTGTATGTGAAACTTGATGAAAATGCGCCACACGCGTTGAAATCCACTTTTCAAATCATATGCCCTTTAAAACATTTTACAAAACCACTTTTACACTTCTTCCATAATTTAATAAACCATTGAATCACCTTATAAAACAATTATAAATAACACTCAAAGCCTTTAACAAAAATCATTTTTTAACACAACTATTTATCCACATTCATATGCATAGGCAAAACATGTGCATGAATTAAAGGACATGTCAAAACCTATATTTAGAAAGTTAAACTAACAATAAATCATTACCATAACCTATGTTAATTTGTAATAAAAGTGATAAAAAGGGTGTAACAATTAAATACTAAAATACAAGTATTGCATGGAATGAAATTGGAAGAAAAGGCATGGAATCACTAACCTAAATTAATTGACCAAGACAATGATTTCAAAATCACACCATAACCTGCTCACGTACACGCACTCCCACAAAAGAGGATGCACTATAAAAATTATCGCCACACCTTAACAACACAGTCAACCCCCAAAGTTAGTGCGGCACTGACCAACACACAACCAAAAAAATACCAGGGACTCAAAAACAACATAATAAACTAAATTGGATGACACAAAACAAAATGGAGGGTGAATAAACCTTACCCAAAAAATTGGAGGCAAGGAAAATTGAGTTCATCCACCTCGCCCTTGGCAGCAGATGCCGGAACATTGACCAACAGGACCCGATATGTCAATTTCCCAATCTAAACACTGTGTAAACAACGTGAATAAAAAACCAAAACATCAAAGTTGGTTAAATTGAAGAAAAAACCAAAATTGAAATAGAAAAATGATGGAGGAGAGGAGAGTGTATTCCAGATAGGAAGAAGAGGCACTGCGAAGAGGGTAGGCTCGCGCCGGAAGAAGGCAAAGGCGCTGTGCAGGGGGTCGGGTCACGCCGGAACAAGGCGGAGGCACTGCGCAGGGGTTCAGGTCTCGCTAGAACAAGGCGGAGGTGTTGGCCAGGGGTTTGGGTCATGCCGGAACATGGAGAAGCCGGCTGGGGCTTCGGTGCATGCCCACGGACGAAAGGGAGGGGAGATCGGGGTGCCACCATTGTTGGCCGGAGCGGGGGAGGAGGAGGCCGCTGTGCGGGGGTGTGGTCGGAGGGCTTCAGAGGAAGGGGGTATGGGGTTTTACTCCGGGAGGGTGCGGGTCCATGGAGGAGGCAGACTTGGGGGTGCGGTCGGAGGGACACCGGCGGAGGGGAGCAACGTAGGGGCGCCGGAGCACGGCCGGTGTGGTGTGGCCATCCTGACAGCGGGCGGGCAGCGCAAGGAGGTAGCGGCAGGGCCGCAACATGAAGAGGGGGGGAAAATTGGGGGGCACAGGAAGGGGGGGTAGGTTTAGGGTTTCCTTTTTTTCATTTCTTATATTAATAAAAAATAATAATAATAGAACAAACTTATTAATAATAATACAACCATAATAATAAATTTTTTAATAAAACATCTCAATAATAATTATATTAACATTTCTGATCATAAAAATAATAATAATAATAATCCCAATAATAATATTAAAAAAAACTTATAATATTATTAATATTATTATTTCTAACCATTTTATAAAATTCATTTCATCCCAATTATCTTGCTTTATTTATTTATTTATTTATTTTCATTCACTAGCCAAAAGAATTTATTTTTTTATTCTCAACAGACTAACCGCGTGATTCGCCTGCAGTAAGATGTACAGTTGAGAAAACTGCCCCCAAACCATGCCACCCGGTACAGCTTGGTTATAGGGTTAAGTTGCGCTCTTGTTGCTCTAATTTATAAACCGCGTGCAGGTCACACACCATAACTTCGACCCATTCGGGTAATCGCGCGTGCAACATGCATTTACATCTAGTAGTGCGGACTGACCGCTCAACAGGGAAAGTCATCCAAAACTCAAAATAATATTTAAAACAATTAAAAATAATAATAAATATATAGGGTTGGGGTGTGACACAACATGGATGTTAGAATCCTGTGACAACCCATATTTCTAATCTATGTTCAAATGGGAACAGAATTGTATAGATAAATATACTTAATATCAAAGATCATTTTAGTTACTTTTAACTATCAAATTTTCACAATTACATCATATAATATATGTATCATTAAAAATTATGCTCATACTAGGAGAAACACAATTGTCTATTCCTCCATAAAAGTTGGCTCCTATAAAGAATCTTGAACACAAGAGATAGTTTAAGGACCCAAAATCTAAATGGAATATATAACTCAATATGTATTCTTGAGGTTCAGTTCTACTTTTTCTAATAATCTGGATGATACCATCAGATATAGATCGGATTTACAGAAATTAAATATGTTAATTGTGAATAATTGGTATCACATTCCTAGAATATATGATTTTCTAAAGTATCAATAAGCCATTTGAGTTTCTATAAAAAATTATTTGAGGTCAGGCTATCTCCTGGCATGGGAAAGACCCTCAGATATACTACATATAATGTTCAAAAGAAGATATATCCTTTATGAGGATTTGGTAATTTCATTCAGTCTCATGAATTAACTAGGAGTTATTCTAGAATAATTCTGTTTGTTATCCATACCTAGATTATTCAATGGTTCATTTCATGGATATTATCTTGTTGTATTCTCAAACACATCATAATCATTCTAAACACCTCTATTTTTTCAATTATGTATGGAAGATTAGGTTATATGACAAGATCACAAAATTCGACTTATTTTTTGATAAATCCACATCCTATTTCTCATTATCTCTATGGAATTTTTATATGAGGATCCATATAAAGTAAATTCCATTGTATCTTGGGACTAGTCCATGAATGTGTTTGATATACAGAGATTCTTGGTGATTTAAATATATTATTGGTGTTTCATTAATGATTTATCATTCCTCGATGAACCTATTATGAGATTGAAATAGAAGAGTGTTAATCATTTTTTGTTCTGAAGAATTTGAGAAACCTATTCGAGAGTTGAAAGGTAGGTTTATGTAAGTACCAATATTTATTCTCCTAGAAGTTGACATAACGTATATAGTTTTTTTATGACACATCCGGTTTTAGGATGAGTGAATTTATGATTTAGTGGGAGCGATTCAGGTTATATGGGTTTTATTAGTTGAGACATCATAAGAATAATTACCCAACACATGAGATCTAGTTACTAGCATTGGTTCTTCCTTGCATTTCTGGAGGCAATCCATGATTGTAGAGTAGTTTATGGCATAAACAAACTATAAGTACCATAAATAAACACTCAACTAGTGTGAATTAGAACCATGAAAGTTAATATTGGTTGAATATTTATAGAATTTGAATTTTTTATTTCTTAGACGCCCAAGAAAGGCAATGTAGTGGCTGATTCTCTAAATTGTATGACTCAGACATAAGCAGTTCTTGAGGCCATTATTGAATGAAAATTGAAGACCTTGGATTATAAGATTAATTTAGTGGTGAAATATCATAATAAGAAATATTTACTCACAACATTATCAGCAAACTCTAATCCTCTTGATAGAGTAAAGATGATATGGATATCATATCTTCATGGATTGGTCCTAAGGGAGAGAATTTCAGATAAGGAACCAAATCTAGTTTGGGTCATTGATGGTGAGGAGATATTTTTTTATAAACACCTTAGGGTTACTAAATATATGAAATAATATTTTATGCAAGAATATAATTCTCTAAATGGGCAGTACATCCCAGTGTTACCAAGATATACCATGGTTTATACCAATGCAATTGTTGTTGGGTTAAAAAACGAGATATATTAGGTTTTTTGTCAGTGTTCCACCAATTTGTAGGTGAAGTCGGAGAACCAAAATCTTTTTGTGTTTTCATATGCATTAAACATCTGGGATTAAAAACAATATAACATCACTATGGATTTAGTGATGAATTTTCTGGGGTCACCTCAAGGTAGTGATGTAGTATGGGTTATGGTGGACTGGGTGATGCAGGTTACCAAATTAATTCCTATGAAGAATACTATCAATATAGTAACCTAGAAATTTCATACAATGATATTATGTCCTTTTAGATGAATACTCAATACATTACAAAAAACATTCCCTAGGACCACAATAGTTTGGTGTCTTTTGAGAATGTATACACAATCTTCAAATTTTATGAAAGATTTATAACTACTCCCTTAAATTCCTTCTCCTTTAGTAATCATCACAAACATATCCTAACTAAAACCATTATTAATAACATGGAGAAAGGAATCATAAGAAAGGGAGAGCTCAAATGCTCAAAATGGGTATGAAAGTGAGATATCAGAAAACACATAAGGATGAAAATATCGTAACAGTATGATAAAATGAGAATATAATTTGAAATCCATATCCCACATATAATATATCATAATATTGATACCAGGTATAAATATTAGTAGTTCATAAGATAATAATCATAAATTAAATTAAAGAACATGAACTACGAGAGAAAAATATTGGCATAAGACATGGAATTATAGAATAAAAATAAACTTATAAAACAATCGATATTATAGTCTTGGATTACTGTAAAGGAAAGAATAATGCTATGGGTTCACTCCACAAACCATCATAATTGTCAAGGTTCACTCATAAGACCATTATAGTTGAAAAATTACCACATTGAACTATGTTCATTCCCCATTATAATCTTATATATCTCATGAGATATACATATTTACCCAATTCATTATAGTAAGATATAGATCATACCTATCACAGAAACCACATGTATGTGTGCCAAAAGATCTTAAATCATTCATAATATCATAACCCATGATGTCAAATGTGTTTCATAAACATTTCGTCATATCATAACCTATAGAAAAGAGATTAGATTCAAAATCATTTCACCACATCATCATAACATAAACCATGTAAGAAGAAGTGGGTTTTATAATAATATTTTCATGGTATATCCCATAAAATAGAAATTGGTTTCATAAATATGAATTCATCATAAACCTAAACCATTAAAATAATGAATAATCATGGAATCCTTAGTACATATCCCATGAAAATCATATGTTACATGAATGCATTTTTTTAGATAAAGAATGATTTTTTATGATAAATAACATGGAATTGTTCTTTAGGAAGATACATTTCATTGATAATCACTTTTAAAAACAAAACATTATTAATGTATTTTTAAAATCCTTTTTTTGAAATTAAAATTTAAACCATATAAAAGAATCATTATAAATAATTAAATTCATTTCTTGATGAATATATCCATTCAAAATTATTATGTTTTTATATATAAAAAATATTGGAAATAATTTTGTTTCAAAATAACGTTGAAAACATTTACAATAATTATAAATTAAAATAATTATCATGATGGAGGGAAATTCCAACAAATCGGTACATACTAAAATAATTATTTATTTGAAATTTTCAGAAAACGGAAAATAGACCTTGTTTCGAAAAATAAATCATGATTACATAATAAAAATTTGTAAAAAAACATATCATGGGTAAAAATGTCACAGATAAAATTTCAAAAAAATTCTAGAACATTTTTTTTCTTCTGAAATCCTGGTTTTGGATGAAAAATAGGTTTCTACTGAAAAGAAAAATAAATGAAATTTATCTTAAAAAGGTTTTTTAACTCTCGAGTACATAAATAGAGGAAAAAAGAAGCAAAAAATATATTTTCATGACATGAACATAGTATAATAAGAATCATGATTTTCTTGGGATGCAGATCATACTATTTTTCTCATCGAGAACATAATCATAAACTATCCTGAAAATTGTGAGATTGTAACCTAATATAATTAACACATTGGTAACATTTAATTGTAAGAAACATGAATGAATAAAATTAATTTAAACATAAAATATTATTTTAATTAAATACATTATATATATTACATGTCAAATGAGTATATATTGACCTCATCAAAAAATAAAGGTACATAAAAAAACATTTGATCCATGGAAGATAAATTGAAACCAAAATCCCTTACTGCTTTGGTAAAATTTGAAACATAATTTTCATGAAATAAATACCCTAAAATAGAAATTTAAATCCAAAAAATATGATAATAATCATATTATATAATCATTATCATTATATACAAAACATAAAAGAAATATCTAGTGAATATTTCATGTGTATAATAGAAGAAAAAATTTAGATAGAAACCCCTTACGGGTTAAGTAACCTTTTGATCGTAATCCCAAATAAAGAATAACATAAAATTAAAACATAAATATAATAAAAATAAAAATAGTAATAATATAAAATTTCAACTGGGAATTATATACACCACACCAATGATAAGACTGGTGAATTTTCATATGTCTCTCAAAATGAAAATAGAGACTAGAAATAACTTTCTTAAGTATCACCATACTTGAAACACATTCATTGATCATATATAATAAATAAATCTTTATTATACATATATTATAGAAATATACATACATATTTAATTCCATTTATTATTAAATTAGGACAATTTATTAACCATTTATTAAATATTCCCTTTTAAAAACACATTTCGAGTAACAACCACATTGTTTTTGGTATATGTTTTGTTTGTTATTTTTGATCTTATTACACTGATTAGGGTAAGAATATAAAAAAAATCATGTAATAATTATAATATTCATACATTAATCAAAATTTTATTCCCAATAAATAAAGACAATTTTGAGAAAATTAAGTACATTATGATCATAGAGACGGTAGGCCATACACACGAATGAGTATCATTTTCATTTTTCATGGATTAAAATGTAAAGATGGTAAGTAATATATTATATTTCCATAAAGGTAAAAATATCATAAAAAAATATTATTTCATTAAATATAAATATAAATTTCATCAATTTGGTGTGGTGATTAATGTAGATAATAACATCTCCTCGTGATCGTGGTAGTCCTAATGTACATGAATGATAATTTAAACTATCAGTTATCGAAAAGGTATGAAATGAAATAATATATTATATTTTAATAATGATAAATATATATTGAATATAATAATTATGTCATTGATATTACATATATTCATTAAATTTTTCAATATTATCTTCTATACAAAGTGTAAGTGAAAATGAATCGCATTGCTTTATGCGGCTGTAGTCCACTATACACATGAACAACATTATCGTATCCCATACAGAATGGAATGTAAAATGGTATATATTATATAATAACTGAATAGGTATAATTATATTATAATTAGTCTTTATGTACATTATATCTGTCATCATACCCAACTGTGAGAGTTGGTAATGGAAAAACAAAAGACATCGGTTCGTGAGGTGGTAGTCCGCCGTACCCACAAATAAGCATTTTGTAACCCATTTGATGGAATTAGAGATGTTTTTAAGAAATTAAATAAATATAAATAAAACTTATTTAATTTAAAATTACTAATTTATTATATCATAATGGTTTGATAACAATTTAAGGATGTGAATGAAGGAATAAAATAAAAACACTTATTGAGGAATGTTATATCTTCTTATGGTAACCTCCTTAGTTTATCCCTAAAAGTTTAAAATGGAAGTATTTATGACTATAGTAATGAATAAAGGATGATAGGAGTGAATTTTTGAAGTTATTTTAGATATTTTATTCTGAAAAATGGTTTTATATAGTGAATAAGAGATGAGAGGGGTAACCTTTTGTAAGTGAGGTGAGTAGCACACTTATAATATTTTTAATGGAAAAATATACCCACATTTTATCATGTAAATTGGAAAAAATATTATATTATAAATAATTATATACTATATGGTCATAATATATACATTAAATGGATTTTAGAATTGTTTTAGGTCCTTTTAACGTGAATCTTTTTAGTTTAACCATACAGTAACCCAATTTATTCATAACCATGGTAAATAATTTTTATTATTTTCACTATTCATTATGGTAAAAAAATTATGTGGACCTTCTTATATAATATAAATTTTTATGATTTAAAATATTGAATACATTTTTCCAAATAAAATTCACATAAGTGGAAAAACATAATTTAAAAATAGACTCAATAAGAAATCGGGTTCTGAAAGAGAAAATGTTCAAAACATTTATAAGGGTTTTATATCAAAATTTAAAATGAAAATGATTAAAAAAATAAAAATTAGATTAATATATATATATAATTTAACTATGTTTAATATAAAACAAAATTTTAAATATAATTTATGTTTATAAATAAATCAAATCACATGCAAGTTTTCAATTAAAATTTAATATTTTCCACTATTCATAAAAAAAATATAATTTTCAAAAAATTCGAAAAAATTATCTCAATGATAATTCATACATGACTATTTAAAAAGTAAAAATTACTTGTTCATGTAAAAATCCTAAATATGTGTATTATTATTTATAAAATATGTAATAAAATGGTGACAAAACTATTTTTACAAATTTTTTGTTTAGAAGTGTAAAATTAGATTTATTATTATGTAATTTCTATAAAACTAATAAGATTAATGTTAGAAATATAATGTAATAAATAAGATTAATATTTGATTTAAATTATTCAGAAAAAGTGGGATGTTTAATTTATTTATGTAAAAATATTTTTCACGCATAATAAAATTACTTCAAAACAAAAGATTTTTAATTTTTAAATGGTTCTTATTTTCATTTATAATTGACCACTCACCGAAAAAATTATTATTTTTAATTATGTAAACCAAATTTTGTCATAATATAGTAAATCATTTTCATACCCTCTATTCCAAAGGCTATGTGATAACTATCATATATTATTATTTTTATATTATCTCAATTTTTATTTAAACTCATTATTGCATGTAACGTAAGTTATAATCAGTGTTGTGTGCAATGGAAGCAAAAATTATTGTTTAATGTAATGAAAAAAATTAAAATTAAAATTATATATATTTGTTTTCACAAAATATCAAGGTGTAACATTCTAACCTTTAAAATGAATTTCTTCATTGAAATTAGTCTCTATCATCAAATGTTTGACATTTGAAAATTTCATTAAAAAACCCACATTGTACGAGTGAATGAAACAAATTACTTAAAAGGGAAGGTTTTAAACATATATATTACCTAAAGTAACTCATAAATAGGTTTCCACATATCATAACATCGGTGGGAAGTGAATACATGGATACATAAGAGAAAAATATCACCCATATACTAATGGAGAGTGATATAGAACATTATTAGGAAAAAGGTAATGACTATAAATATATAAACCAAAGAGGAATATAAATGGTCTTTGATATAATAAAAAATTATTATACATGACATAATAATATTTCATGATCATTTTTCTAATGTTTTGGAATTTCTTTCCAATCTAGACTAAGAACATATGAAGATGTACTAACTTGATAACTTTTTATATAAAAAGAACAATTTCATCCATTGGTTGTCCGGGATTTATTTTCTCTTCAAATACCACTCTAATATATTTATTTTCCATGTATGAAGCTCTAAATAAGATCCATAAAAGAATGATAAATCATTCCTTTTAACTACCATTAATTAAAATGTTATCACTTGTCATCTAAAATGGATAAATATTCATATATTGACGTAATATGTGAATCTATAAAACCTCATTAAAAATTAAACATAATCCACTACATAAATAGTCTACTTAAAAAAATTCCAAAATTCCAAATTTATAAATATTGTAACAAGATTTCTAAAACACTAGTTAAGAATAACCCCCCATATACCATGAAGTGCCTCTATATGGTCATGAAATAAATATATGAATACCTTTATCATGTATTCTTTTGAAAAATTCAAATAACTAGAATTACATTAAAACCTTTTTGAAAACTGATATTCTTCTTTGTTATCTCTAAAAGTGGCCAAGATACCCTAAGGGGGAGGGTAGTGAATTTGGGTATAGATATTTTTTTTGAAATTATTCTTGTACAATTGGATATTGAACTCTTTATTATAAGGGTATCTTTGTTTTTTCATTGGTGTTTGTATTTATCTTATACCTTCCATCATTTATCTAATAATAATTTAGAAAATGTAAAGTGGGAAAGAAAAAAAATTACACATATATTTTTACTTTCTTCACCCTCACTAGGATACTTCCAAAGAGCCTATAATGAAAATGTTATGATGTACCATATTTACACAGGATCACTACCAATTAAAATTTTGGGGTAGATCACTTATATTCCTTGGATAAATACATTTAAAGTGTTTATGTTCAGCTCACTACTTTCCCAATAGTCAATATTTTAATCTCTTTTCATTGATCACTCATAGTGGAAAGTATAACCTTAGTCCTCTTTTCTCACTGATGTGGAACGATATGTGCATTGAATATGGACATGGAGGTCCCTTCATTATTAATAATTCATTTTTCCTAAATTTTATATAGATTCTATGTGGAATCAATTTATGGGATGCTCTTTCACTCCATTAGAAACACCTAGATGTTGCACTACCACTTTATGGACAACTAGAATGGACTTATCTTTACTATTGAAACAATAATTTCCTCCACTTTTCATATAAAATAAAGTGACCAAAATTATTCCCTTCATTTCTTTCAATATAGTAGTTTATAAACTCTGTATTCAAGTATTGTTAAGAGGTTCAGATACTCTATAATTGTCTTTTCCTTCATAATTCAGATATTATAATGAAACTTCTCAATGAGAAATGTAGGTGAAAATCTTTGAGCACAATATTCTAGTGTGATAACCATAAATGGGATCATGGATCATAACTCCTTGCACGAGATCCTTGCACGTACCCTTGTGCAACATCCTGGTCTGTTACTCCTTACATGAAATCCTAGTGTGAGACCACTTTCATGCTTTGCTTATGATCCCATCATGAGACCACTTTCACAAAATCTCTAAGATCCTGGTGCAAGTACCCTTTCCTGATTTTCATAATAATTTTTTCAATTCATTCACAACACTTATGTGATGTCAATCAAACATACTCCATCATGAGATCTCTTTCTGATCCTTTTCAGTATATCCCTCTATGAACAACTATCCTAAAATCCTATACAAACCTCTTTCACTCGATCTTTCCATTATCCTTCTTCCCATATGTTTATTTAGATCCATATATTATAAAAAATTCATCAATATTTAATGATGGGTTATGGGGTATTTATTGCCAGAAGTCCACCCCTTAAACTCCCCAATTCACAGAAAACCATCTGCTCAACCATGCACTCTATGTGACCCCATCCCAATATCAATTTGAAATCATGTTAAGGACAAAAGTTTTGTGTCACTATGAATTGTGTGATCCATAACGAGATCCAAATACAATCATTTTCACTGCATGAGATCCCATAATGAGATCCAAATACAATAATGAGCACTGAAATAGATCCAATATTGAGATCTGAAGATATCCATGTTCTTCATGAGATCTCAATATGATATAAGTTATGAAATTCATGCTCAATGAGATTAGTATAACATTCCTTCTATTTGAGATCAGTTCATTATTCATGATCAATGAGATTAGTTCATAATTTATTCTCAATGGGATTAGTTAACAATTAATGCTCTGTGAGATCAGTTCAGTATTCACTCTATGTGAGTTGAGTTCATCATTTTATCTCTTTGGGATTGGGTCATCATTCATGTTTCAAGTGATTTTTTAGTTTTCATGCTTCATGAGATTTTTTCACCATCCACACTCCTTGATATCAGACATATTACAATTTCATGAGATCAAACATTCATTGCTCTCCCTCACTAGAGATCATGAATTTTTTGTTTTCATGATATCAAGCAGTTTTCCTTTGTACGAGATTAGAAATTCACGTTTTTCATGAATTCATAAAATTTTATTTCCATTAGATCATAAATCCATGCTCTCCATGAGATCAGAAAATATCAATTTCCAGGGGAACATCCGTTTTCACTTTCCACAAGATAAGACATTCTGAATTATGTGAGATCATACATCCTAACAAACTCTTCATTCTTTCTTTGAAAACTATCCTTTATCCACAACCTCTATCCATTTTAACAAACAGAATAATTTCAAAATCACCTCCACGACATATTTAATTCAAATTAATATCACCATTTGGAGTTATTGAAAAGTATTTAAATTTTTATACCACATTAAATCATTATCCATATTCTTCCAAAAACTTTATTCTTTCAATTATGATAATGATTAATGATTTAATCAACACGCATTCTAAGATGACTTGATCCATGATCAACATTGGAATCAAGAGTAGGGTAAAAATTTCATCAATTAATCAGTTCATTCAATATCTTAGTCTAATAATTTCATCACAAACCTCAACTGTTGTGATATGTAACCAATAATGTACCCTCTTAGGAATTATTAGATATAAAAAACCACTACTACATTTCTCCCCCTATCAGCCATTTATATTTACAATTTCTCCCCCTTTTTTAATAAATAGTATGGTCAAATTGTTGTGGTCTTCATTAGGATAATGAACAAAAATCATCATATAAAGGAAAAAAGAAATCATACATTGGGGAGATGAGATCCCACATTCTTGATTTTTATAGTTTGGGGAGTCCACTGAAATCGAAGATAAATTCAATGATGTTCAAATAATTCTTTGGGTAAGTAATTTATTAGAATTTCCACAACCTATATTTCATTAGGAACATACTCCAATGTCATAGGCCCATTCTTTACATTATGCTTGATAAAACGATTCTTGATTTCAATGTGCTTTTTTCTCAAGTGATGGACTAGATTTTTTCTCATATTTATATCACATGAATTATTACAATGGACTCCAATAGGGACTTCCCTTCAACTCCCATATATTCAAGCTACTAATTCATCCAAAATAACCTTGTTAAAGATTGAGTAGCCAAAAAATATTAAGCTTATACAATGATCCATGATATGAAATCATGTTTCTTACTTATCTAATAAATACAAAATCCACAAAGAGAGAATTCACCACCTGAAATTTATTTATAATCATCAAATGAAATAGACCAATCTAATTCAATATTTCCCAATAAATATTGCTGATATTTTTCCTTGTATAATAAACCGGAACCCCCATTCCATTGGTATAAAAATTTATTCTTCTATGTGCATGTATGTGGGTGTCTGTGGTATTTCTTTGAAATATTTCTACTTGAAATGTTGTAAAAAAAATATCATGTCATGTCACTGTAATGTAGAATAGACTACCAATGAATTTCCTTGATTTTCTAAAATTAACAATATTCCCATAATCATACCAGGACTGTTTCTTTTGGGTACCCACCAGAGTCATCATTTCTATAAAATTATAATCTCCAAATCATCGCAAAGCCTCATTTGAATATTTTTATTGAGAAATGAATGTCCCATTCTTTCATTTTGTCACACTGTACTTCATCTATCCACCAATTATTGTGTCATCTACATATACCACCACCATCATCCTTCTATTACTGTCATTGTTTACATATAGATTGTAATAAACTCCACCCTAATGAAAGCAATCTTCTTTAAAAACATACCTCATCTTAAATACAATGCTCTTGGTGCTTTCTACAACCCATATAATATATTCTTCAACTAAAAAATACATTCTCATCTTATTGAAGGGGAAATCAATCTAGATGATCAATATATACTTCTTTTTCTATATCCCCATTAATAAATTTTGACTTGATGTCAATATGGAATCCTTATATCCTTATTTGAACTGCTAGTGTCAAGATCAATATGACTATTTATAACCTCAGAACTGGTGAAAATGTTTCATCATCATCAGTACCCTCTATTTGAAATGTCCCTTTTCACAATAAACATGATTGGTTTCAAATCACTATGTAATCTTAATTCATCTTATTATAAAAGACCCATTTGGTCTCAATGGAATTTTAATTTTTTGGCCTCAAAAAAATCTCTTCCGTTCTCATAGAATTCAATATGATATTTCTGCAATTTTATT
This sequence comes from Viscum album, assembly GCA_963277665.1. Lineage (NCBI taxonomy): Eukaryota > Viridiplantae > Streptophyta > Magnoliopsida > Santalales > Viscaceae > Viscum > Viscum album. The sequence continues at coordinate 1,383,601,557 of OY728137.1, read as the reverse complement.
TTTACACCCCCATAGTCAATGATCTTTATTCATTATATTGTTGATAATCTTCAAAATCATTACGGGAACACATTATTATTTTATCTCTTAAAATTAAGATAACGAAAAATTACTCTCCCTTTTTGATTATGAAATTCTATATAGATCCTAAGAAACCATACATCAATATTCCAACTGTAGTGGGATATGTCAACTATATGAAATATCACATTTGACTCTCTATAAAACTTCAAATTTAATGCTTTGATTATTTTATCACATTTTATAATCTAATTCATATTATTCAATTATATCTTCATAATAATTTAATAGTTTCATCACGTGAAATTAACACTTGGAACTGACTCATTGATGAATCCTATAATCCTATTGAGTAAGAAATATTTGTAAAAAACAAGAGTTTAAGACAATAAATTTCAATGTTTTCCATGTCACTCACTTACTTCCACATATTCAAGTAGCATGACATTCCTCAATTATATAGATGACTCGCATTTCATATAATTCTATATCACCTATTGTTCTTATAACCATATAACCCTGAAATCCATTCTACTCCCCCAATCAGTCTTTTCATTGTGAAAATTTAAACATTGAATATCATTATGATACCAACGATGGAACATTCAATAATCAAGGAACCACTAGATGATTCATGTATAGCTTTGATACCTCTTTAGTTTAATATTTGGATCCTCATCATATAATAACATTTATCTATATGGCACAAAATTCAGATATATATTAGAAAAAAATAGATTTATTTTTTAACCAAACATGAAAAATATGAAGAGATATGTGAATTTCAATAGATCAGATTCCTTCTGTTGTATGTATCTCATTCAACAAATGCACACAATCCTTTTTGGTACACACACACCTTGGATTGTTTCACTCCCATATTCCTTCATATAATTATTCATATATGAGAAAAATTTAACAAATATAGAGAGCGGTACCAATAGAATTTTCATGAAGAGGATCATGCTTGCTCCCGATGGATCAAACTTTTTCTACATTCTTGCAAACCATTGTATATTTTTTGTGCTTATTCCAACATACCAACCTAATTCAAAAATTATTACAATATGACTAATCATTAATTAAAGCATAATGATTATTCTTATAATATTTTGAATTTATATTCCTTCCCATTTTCAAATTTTCGGGTTTAAATCCATTTGTTGAAATTTCATTCCTTGACGGTCCACTGATATGTCATTTTTCACGATTCTTTCATTAAGAAGGAATCTTTACACTGGTTCTCTGCTCTTGATTCTTCCAATATTGGATGGATCATTCTATATCCTCACTTATCACCATGTGTCATGAAAGACATATTTTTGAAGGCATTCTTTATTAATTTTTCTTTTATTAGTTATGTTATTCACTTCACCGTTTCTTGTTGGGGTTGAGACTTCCACTAAATTTTCATTCTTTATAATCAAACCTGGAGAATATCCTCCATTTTCCTTCCATATTTTTCCAAGTTATTTCCAATATATGTTTTTTGAATATAATAGATGAGGTTATTTATAATCCATTCAATGACATCATTATGATTTCCATGTGACTGTTAACCTATTTCTCACCTTATCTTGTTGTTTTCCAATATAAATATTTTTATTATGCACTTCTTTTTTGGGGATCTCATTTATGGTTACCTTTTATTAAATTCTTTCTTTATATGAAAATATCTCTCCAAATTCTATTAATTAGTTCTTACAAAACATATTCCATTAAATACATACCTCATTTCATAATTTATCGGATGATATGACGATGCATCTAGAGTTCTTCATCTGACAATGAGCTCTTAGGATTCCTGAAACGTACTCATTGTGTTTCCTTTCCAACCAAAATAATTTCATTAGAAGACTAAATTTTTATTAGAGAATTTTTTTTATACTTTTTAAGAAGATTTTACTTATTCATAGATATATAAATATTTCATTATTTATAATAATACATATATTACAATGCCAAAAAAATTAAATATGACCACACATCCCATAAATATAAATTTTTTTCTCATTAATTCATGTAAAATATTTTTAGGTCTATTTATAGTATGTGAATGATTTTTTCTTTTTTTGGAACTATTCATGGATATCTTCCTCTTATGCATGGGATATGGTTTATCATATCCCATACGATATTTTAAAAAAATGCATTGCCTTTGGGACAAGTCAATCATTTCATGTTTTTCTTATAAATTAGAATACACTATCTATCATTTTATTATATATTACCAAGTATAATCAAATAGTAAATTCATGAAATCCTAAAATTCAGACATTCCATTAGAATTGTATTTATCCACTTCTTTAACGACTAATTCTATCGACACACCTAATTATTAAATCTTGTTATCCCTTGATTCATGTTGATCATTAATTTAATTCTTATGATTCATCCCTCTATTATTTAGAACTTCTAATTCCTGGGAGAGATTATCAATAATGTAAGATTTTTCTTTTATTTAAGAATTCATCTAACCAATAAAATTATTAACAAATGAATCCTCCTATTGTAGACTTTGATTATCCTAAATGAGTTCATACATGGGTTTTTGGATTAATTTCATTTGAATTAGATTTCAATTTTTTATTTTATAATTTTTTTGGAATCATTATTCTCTCTTAGATGTTTGACCACTTCAACAAGAATTTTATTTAATACTTTTATCTTCTTGCCTTCATTTTCTTACACCTAGTTAAAAACATATTTATATTTAATTGCCTTATGTAATTTCTATCTCAATTCCTTTGTTTCATATAGAACATATACTTTTTTTTTCATTCATAGAGTTTCTTCATAATCACCAGTTCATCATCACATGAAATATTATATTCTTCACTTATTATTGGTATATTATTGAGTAAGTATATAATTTCTCTATTCGATTCATCTCTATCCATCTATTATACATTGTTGGTTTCATTAAATTGAATCAGGGTTTTCTGTTGAAACTTCTACACCGAGGGAAACCACATTAATTCTGCTTATTCTCTGTAGTAGTACCAATTTCCATTAAACACCTCAAGCTTCCATGGTACTCTTCTCTTTGAATAATACAGTTGCGTGTGTTGTACAGAACTTCGAGTTCTAACTCACACCACAACCAATCAAACTAGTCGTTATGAATAGTAATACCCACTTTTTAAAATTTTATAATTTTTATCTTTTAAAATGGACATAATTTTTTGATTCGGAATATGGAAATTAGCCTACTGTGAAATTTTGGTATTTTTCTAAAAACTTTCAAATTTTGATGAATAGGTAAAAAACACTGAGTTAAAGTTTAAAACCGAATTTATATTTAAATAATTATTTATTTTATTTAAATTTAATTAAGGTCAAAATAGATACATAGTACCTATATAAGTTCAATGTAATTCATTGGAGTTATTTAGAATAATTTTAGATATATAAAAATTTTATTGAACTTTTCACCGTTTTTTACCCACCTCCTAGGAGAATTTAGAAATTCACATAAGACTTAATTTTACCGCTTCAGTGAGTGGAATTCAAAAATTAAAGAGACACAGATAATATTATGGAGTAAATTGTTGTTCAATAATATAAAAATAATTTTTGTTGAATAGTAACTTTTTTACTTTTATTTACCACGGTTAAAAGTAAATAGGGTAATTAAGGGTAAAATGATATTAATATTACCCTAAAACATGTCCTATTTCTATTGGAAAAGTGTATCTAGACCAAAAACAACCTTATGAATAAAATATTATCATTTAGGTCCACTTGGATTAGAATAGGACATTTATAATTATTTAATTCAAAGAAGAGTTAAAAGAGTTAAAATCCAAGTTTAATAACTAAATCATTTGTAATATATGGTTATACATAAGATAAATTCAATTATAAATTTTCATTAGAAATCTAAAAAGATATTTCACATAATTCTATTTTATTTATAAATTTTAGACACTAAATAATTTAATTTATTTATAACAAAATGGTGATGCAGTAATTACCTAATTAATGAAATATTAAAATAATTGATATTCTAAATATCAAAATAAATGTAATTTGAGACTTTTTATGAATTACACTAATTTTCTAGGTTATTATGACATATTAGGACTGATTATATAAATTTTTTTGAAGTTATAATCCTGTTAGGAAATTATGAAAAAAATACCCAATAGTGTCAAAATTGACATAAAAGAGTTTTTAAAACAAATATTTTATTATTAATTAATATTCAATTCCTAAAAATATAAGGTTCTACCAAGATAATTATATAATGATTTTTGTATCACTAATGGACCACTTGGGGGTCTCTTGGAGGTATATAGTATGTTTATTAACTATATAATATAAAAATACATTACAGACATGGTAAATGTCAAACTATTTAACTAAGAGTTAAATATAAATGATAAGGTTAATATAGTAATACAAACCTGTATAAAATTTATTTGTTGAAATGATTTAGACCCATACCCACCTTAACTTATAAATAATACACTGTTGAACCATTATAAACCTAATATGAATTTATTATAAAATAATATTTCTATCTTTTCTAAAGGTTGCCCTCACACCTCTTATAAAAGGGCACTCCCCCTTCTCACAAATTCACAAATTCAAAGCCTTTTGGTTCGGCCAAACCGTGCCAGATACTCTCTTAAATACCCTAACTTCAACCTATAAGCCTTAGTTTGATTAGAAAGCCAGCCTATGGATCCCTTTTGATCAAATCAAAAGGAAGAACCCAAAGAAGAGGTAATGTTTTCACCAACCTCTTTCAAGTTCCTTTCTTCTTCAACTTTCTATTTCTTTGTTATTTCCATTCTAAAATAATAAATCTAGTATATTTTATATACTGTGATGATATTATAAATATGTTAAAACCATATTCATTATTCTATCCATCCTTTGAATGACATGTAACCATACGTGCATACGTACGACTTACCATCTCCACGTCGTGGTGTAATTGTTATTCAATATATTATTATTTGGATGAGTATAATAATGATATGTAACTCAGGTTAATAATAAATATAACATGATAATGATACTGTATATATGATATACCATCCAATTATATATTATTTTAATATTAAAAGAATTATATTGTCGCTCGTGCATACGTACGGACTACCATCTCCACGAACACGATGAGATTCATTCCCCATCGTATCCATTCAAGTCTAATTCTCATTTAATGATTAAAGATAATATTTAATAACTTTATATCATTATGTATATAAATATTGTAAAACCTATCTATAACCAACATGACTTATGTAACAAAACATATAAAAGAAAACGAGTAAGTTAACACCTGAAACAACGCTAATACTAAAATATTAATAACTAAGCATTATTAAAAGATCATATATGATATCATAACTATGTATATGGTTCTTGTATAACATAATAACAATGTTTTAACTTTTATACATGAGGTTAACATACCATCGACTAAGGAAATGTACAAGGTAATGGTTTATTTCACAGTCTCTTCATTATCTGAGGTTGTTTATACATGATTATCTACTAGGACCTCTTTATCATCCACATCCATGTTTCTTAAAAATGTATTCAAAAACAATTTTACTATTTACTAGATAATGATTTAAAGTCATTTATACCCTTGTTTCAATTTTATAAAATGGTTTGAAAGGAATCGTTTCGTCGTTTTCCAAACAAGGTCCTTTTCAACCTTTTCGACAAAATTAAGGTAAGAATGTCATTTTTTAACTCATACGGTGGGTGCGACTATTTTCCACCATTATAAAATCGTCGAATCATCCCTTAAAATATTATAAGAATATTATCAATGTATATGTTTTCTTTTATAATTATGTGACTTTTAAATTATTTCAAAAAAAGACACATTTATCTCAAATAGTTTTGATTTCATCTATGTAAACATCATTTGATGGATTTTAAGTTTATTTGAAGTTGATTTATTATGATACAAAACTTCCATATTTTATTGAAGTTTTTGTGATATGTTTGACTGTGGATGTGTTATTTTAATACCATTCACGGTTTATAGAGAAAGTATTGACATTTCGTATGCTACTTTTAATATGAATGTTAATGTTTTGTTTAAACCTATTCATATGAGGAATGAATTTGACTTAATAAGTGATTGGTGGAGCCCACTATATCTCCTCGATGCATCGGTGGGTCTCATGAGACAAACTTGTGTCTTGGAGCAAGGCCTTGACAACATCTTATTTGACGTCTTGGCACGAGGCCTTGGCTATGTGGTAATGATAGTTTTGCATTATGCATTCCATCATTATGAAAGTAGTTATTGATATTTCATGTGATTATTCGACTAGTAGAATATCAATACGAATAAGTAAATGGAATTATTTTATTTTATCTTTTCCATATTATGCTGAAGTTCATGTTTAAAAGGATTTTTTTAGTTATACATTGCCTAAAATGTTTATGCTTATTTATGAATTTTTTTTCTATATATTTATCCTTACTGAGCATCTGAGCTCACCCCTTTCAATGTTTTATTTTTCCCAGGATGTGAAGAAGAAATTTATGAATGACCTGCGGGAATAGTATGAGGGGATATGAAGACAAGATTTTTTTGTTGTTTTTTACTTTATGATGTAGTGTAAGACTTATGAATATTTCTAGTGATTCCAAGACTACTAAACTGATCGGTCCTTCGAGACATGATCTTTTTTTTTCATGCCAATGTATTAAAATAATGCACCCACACTAGGTATCTGGGGTCCGGGCATTATAGTTGGTATCAGAGGAAGTGTAGTACAAACCTTGGAAATTAGATTTAGATAAACTCTGATTAAAGCATATAGAACTAAGATGGACTTTGAGGATTAGTACAGAAGAACTTCCTAGAATTTTGGTATTGCAGTGATTTTGTCAGTTTTCCGAGCAATACATCCCTGTCTGGATACGAGAAGGTAGATGCGGCTCTTCCAAAGATGCACCTAGGAGTAACACATGAAAACACCTCTTTGATCTAGATTCGTACGAGAACTGGTGCACGACAACGGGCCTTGCTGCACTCTTGGTTACGACACGCACAGGGGATATGCTTAGGATAATTCTCATATTCATTACAAATCATTATGAAGGGTATATGAGTATATACTTCCTCAAATAAGACATTTTTATGATTATGGATTGTATCCATAAATTGTTCAATTTATGATAAGTGTTTTATAAGTTTAGATTATGTATTGCGATTCATAAACTAATCTAGTGTATGCCATTGTTTAGAAATGAAGCCTAGTGAAAGAAATGTAAACTGTATCATTGCACGCACTCCATATAGGGATTTCCCTCCTGCTCAAGATAATTATAGTGGAGATGGTGATGCAACTAGTGCTGATCAGCTAATTACCATACTGGGACAACTCACTCAGGTTATGAATAATAACCTTACCCGTATAGAGCACCCTGATCCACAGATTGGAGGATCAATGTTAGATCGCTTCATGAGGAAATAATCACCAACATTCAATGGTAGTACAAATTCACTAGTAGCTGAGCAATGGATAAGTTCTCTAGAGAAAATATTTCAGGCTTTGGGTAGTTGTAAAAGGGAAAAGGTTATCATTGCAGTTTACCGCCTCACTAGAGATTTCTGATTTTGTGCCAAGATATATCGTTTGTCAACAAGCGAAAGCTGGAAGTAAATAGCCTGGAGGAGTATTGCAACCTCTTCCCACACCGGAGTGGGAATTGGATAATATTAAGATGGAATTTTTCATGGGGCTACCAAAGATTCTAAGAAGGAACGATGCAATATGTGTTATTGTTGATCGTCTTTCCAATTCAGCACATTTCCATGCTATAAGAGAATATCTACCATTGGAACGTCTACCAAGACTATATATTAATAAATTTGTGAGACATCATGGAGTACCCCTATCGATTGTTTCTGATCGTGATCCCCATTTTATGTTACGATACTGGAAGAGTCTTCAGAAGGCCTTGGATACTGAACTTCGTTTGAGCACTACCTACCACCCTCAAACAGATGGACAATCAGAATGGAATATTCAAACCATAGAAGATATGTTGAGATCATTCTCACTTGACATTTAGGGTTTGTGGGATCAATATTTACCTCTGGTTGAATTTTCTTAAACAATTGCTTCAATTCAAGTATTCAGATAGCACCATATGAAGCATTATACGGAAAGAGATTTCGCATACCAAGCTGTTGGGATGGCGTTGGTGAAAGAAAACTTGTAGGACAAGAACAGGTGGAGGAAACAATAGAATAGGTAAACGTAATCCCAAACCACATCAAAGCAGGTGAAAGTAGGCAGAAGAACTATGCTGATAACTGATGGAAGGATTTGGAATTTCAGGTAGGAGATCATGCTTTTATGAAGGTATCTCCATGGATGGGTGTTATACGATTCAGTAAGAAGGGAAAATTGAGTCCCAAGAACATCGGGCCATTCGAAATTCTAGAAATAATTGGGGCTGTAGCTTACTGTTCGGGAATGCCGTCAAATCTCTCCAAAGTTCACGATGTGTTCAACATATCACTATTGAGAAAATACATGCCTGACCCAATGCATGTACTCAGCTATGAGGAATTAGAACTGGAACCTGATCTGTCTTATTACGAATATCCCATCAGGATTCTTGATACCAGAGAACAAGTGCTGAGAAACCGGACGACTTGTCTGGTTAATGTTTTATGGAGAAACCATAAGATTGAAGAGGCAACGTGGGAACCCGAGGAACTTATGATGAAAAATCACCCGAGTCATTTCATGCGGTAGTATTATAGAAATTTTTAGGGAGAAATTATTTGAAGTAGGGGAGAATGTAGCATCCCATGCTTCTACAGTACACTTTTTCCTTGAATAATACAATAGCGTGTGTTGTACGCAAATTCGAGTTCTAACACACACCACAACCAATCAAACTCGCCATTATGAATGCTAATACCCACCTTTTGAAATTCTATAAATTTTATCTTTCAAAATGGACTTCATTTTTGGATTCGAAATATCGAAATTAGCCTAGGGTGAAATTTTGGTATTTTTCTGAAAACTATCAATTTTTGATGAATAGTGAAAAAACACTGAGTTATAGTTTAAAACCGAATTTTTATTTAAATTTAATTGATGTAAAAATAGATAAATAATACATATATAAGTTCAATTTAATTCATTGGAGTTAGTTCAGAATAATTTTAGATATACAAAAATTTTATTGAACTTTTCACCGTCTTTTGCCAACCTCTTAGAAGAATTTGGAAATTCACATAAAACCTAATTTTACCGCTTCTGTGAGTGGAATTTTAAAAATACAAGAGACAAAGTTAATATAAAGGAGAAAAATGTGGTTCAATAAGATAAAAATAATTTTTTGTGAATAGTAACTTTTTATTTTTATTTACCACGGTTAAAAGTAAATAAGGTAATTAAGGGTAAAAATGATACTAACATTACCCTAAAACATTTCCTAATTATATTGGACAAGTTTATCTCGACCAAAAAAACCATAGGAATAAAATATTAACATATAGGTCCACTTGGATTAGATTAGGACATTTATTATTATTTAATTCAAAGAAGAGTTAAAAGAGTTAAAATCAATGTTTAAAAACTAAAACATTTTTAATATAAGGATATACATAAGATAAAATAAATTATAAATATTAATTAGAAATCTATATAGATTTCATACATAATGGTATTTTATTTTTAATTTTTATACACTAAACAATTTAATTTATTTATGAAACAATGGTGATGCAGTAATTACCTTATTAATGAAATAATAAAATAATTGACATTATAAATATAAAAATAAATGTAATTTGAGAATTTTTATGAATTAAACTAATTTTATAGGTTAATATTACGTATTAGGTCTTATTATATAAATTTGTTTCGAAGTAATAATGCTGTTATGAAATTATCAAAAACAAAATACCCAATAGTGTCAAAATTGACATAGAAGAGTTTTTAAAACAAATATTATATTATTAATTGATATTCAATTCCTAAAAAAATATGGTTAGGCCAAAAGACCTATATAATGATATTTTTATCATTAATATACCACTTTGGGGTCTCTTGGTGGTATATAGTATGTTTATTAACTATATAATATAAAATACAACGAGACATGGTAAATGCCAAACTATTTAAATAAGAGTTAAATATAAATGAAAAGGTTAATATAGTAACCCAAACCTATCTAAAATCTATTGGTTGAAAGGATTTAGACCCATCCCCACCTCATCCTATAAATAATCTACTTTGGAGACATTAGAAACCGAATATGAATTTATTTTAAACTAATATTTTTGGCTTTTCCAAAGGTGCCCCTCATCCCTCTTATAAAGGGGCACTCCCATTTCTCACTAATTTACACATTCAAAGCCTTTTGGTTCGGCGAACCCCTGACAAAATACTCTCTCAAATACCCTCAATTCATCCTAGAGGCCTTAGTTTGATCAAAAAGCTATCCAATGGAGCCCTTTTATCAAATCAAAAGGAAGAACCCAAAGAAGAGGTAATGTTTTCACCACCCACTTTCAAGTTCTTTCTTCTTCAACTTCCTCTTTCTTATTTATTTCCATTCTAAAATAATACATCCTATATCTTCTATATAATGTGATGTTATTATAAATATAGTACAACCATATTTAGTATTCTATCCATCCTTTGAATGACATGTCACCATACGTGCGTACGTACGACTTACCTTCTCTACGTGGTGGTGTAATTGTCATTAAATATATTATTATTTGGATTAGTATAATAATGATGTGCAATTAATGTAAATAATAAATATAACATGATAATTATTCTGTATATATGATATACCATCCAATTATATATTATTTTAATATCAAAAGAATGATATTGTCACTCGTGCGTGCGTACGGACTACCGTCTCCACGAACGCGATGAGATTCATTCCCCATCGTATCCTTTCAAGTCCAATTCTCATTTAATGATTAAAAATAATGTTTATGAACGTTATATCATTCTAGATATGAATATGATACAGCCTATCTATAACAAGAATGACTTATGTAACAAAACATTTAAAAGAAAACGAGTATGTTAACAGCCAAAATGACGATAATACTAAAATATTATTAACAACGAATTATTAGAAGATCATATATGATATAATAATTATGTATATGGTTATTTTATAACTTAATAACAATGCTTAAACTATTATACAAGAGGTTAACATACCATCGACTAAGGAAAAGTACAAGGTAAGGGTTTATTTCACAATCTCTTCTTTATCCGAGTTTTTTTATACGTGATTATCTACTGATACCTCTTTATCATCCACATCCATGTTTCTTAAAAATGTATTTCAAAACATATTTAATATTTACTAGATAATGGGTTAATGTAATTTATCCCATGTTTGACTTTCATAAAATGGTTTAAAATGAATCATTATGTCGTTTTGCAAACAAGCCCCTTTTTAACCTTTTCGACAAAATTAAGGTAAGAATATCTTTTTTAACTTATACAGTGAGTGTGACTATTTTCCACCGTTATAAAATCGTCGAATCTTCCCTTACAATATTATACGAATATTTTCAAATTAAATGTTTTCTTTTATAATTATGTGACTTTTAAATGATTTCAGAAAAGTGATATTTCTCTCAAATAGTTTTCATTTCATCTATGTCAACATCCTTTGATGGATTTTAAGCTTATATGAAGTTGATTTATTATGATACATAGTTTTCATATTGTTTTGAATGTTTTGTGATATGTCTTACTGTGGATGTGTTAATTTTATACCATTCACGGTTTATGGAGAAAGTGTTGACATTTTGTATGCAAGTTTTAATACGAATGTTTAAGTTATGTTTAAAAATGTTCATATGAGAAATTCATTGGACTTAATAAGTGACGGGTGGAGCCCTCTATAGCTCCTCGACGCATCGGTAGTTCTCATGAGACAAACTAGTTTCTTGGAACAAGGCCTTGAAAAAATTTCTTATTTGTAGTATCGGCACGAGGCTTTGGATATGTGGTTATGATAGACTGGAATTATGCATTCCATCATTATGAAAGTGGTTTTTGATATTGCATATGATTATTCGACTAGTAGAATATCCATGTGAATAAGTAAATGGCATTATTTAATTTTATCTTTTCCATATTATACAGAAGTTCACATTTTAAAGGATTTTGTTTTAGTTATAGATTGCCTTAAATGTTTAGTCTTATTTATGAATGTTTCTGCTATATTATTATCCTTACTGAGAATCTGAGCTCACCCCTTTAAATTTTCTATTTTTCCCAGTATGTGAAAAAGTAATTTATGAATGACCCACATGAATAGTATGAGGTTATATGAAGACAAGATGTTGTTGTATTTTTTTACATTATGATGTAATGTAAGACTAATGAATATATCTAGTGATTCCAAGACTGCTAAACTGATCGGTCCTTTGAGAGTTGATTCCTTGTAATCATGCCAATGTTTTAAAATAATTCACTGACTCTTGGTAACTGGGGTCGGGGCGTTACATTCCATGGCACCATGAGATAGAAGGATTATAAATCATAAATTTAAACAACAAACTATACAAAGTAAATGAAAAAAATCTGATAAAAGAACATTTTTCTGATAAAAACATTTCAGTTCCAATAGTATCATACATACCCTTGGGCAGGAGATCATGGTATAGATATTATTTTCAAAATTATTCCCACCCCATTAGATCTTCTCATAATTATTTTATAGGTCAATTTTTTTTATCTTTGGAGTTAATAATTATCTTCTCATTTCCATCATTTATCTAATGATGATTCATATACACTAACAATGGAACAAAAACAAAAGGACACATATATGTTCACTTGGTTCACCCTCACTGGGCTACATCCAAGGAGCATACAATGGTAATGTTCCAATGTACCATATTTAATGATTCTCACTTCCAATTCAAGGATTGGAATAGATTACTTCTATACCAAGAATCAGTACCTTTTCAATGTTTAGGACCAGCTCACTATATTCCCATGGTTCACTATGTATCTCTATTTTGATGTCTCACTACTAGTGAAAAGGACCTCCTTCTTCCTCTTTATTTTCTCAATAATCTTGAAAATATCCAAACACATTTAATGTAAATGTAGGTTCCTTCATTATTAGTAAGGAATGATTCTTTAATTTTAGGTATATACTATATTGTAACCCTTTATGGGATGGTACTTCACTCTTACAAAAACACACAGATGCAACCCTTCCACTTTATATATAATTAGAATGAACTTATCTTTTCTATAGAAGTAAAAATTACCTCATATTTGGAAGGATCATCATGTGATGCCAAATATTACTTTCACTAATATGAATTAATCAGTGAATAAAATCCTTCTCTATGTATTTCCAAATGAGATAGATCCTCTGTATTCATCTTTCCTTTAGAATTTTGATATTAAAATGAAACTACTCAGAGGTAAATGTAGGGGAGTATCTCCATTCCTAAGATTCTGGTGTGATGCCCCTATTTGATACCCTGGTTCATAACTACTTGAATGAGATCCTAAATTATACCATTGTAGGATATCCTGGCACACAACCCCTAACATGATATCCTTGAATGAGACTAATTTCTCGCTTTACATGAGATCCTTGTGTGAGACCACTTTTATTCTGTCTGCAATATCTTGGTGTGATTCCACTTTCATTCTTTTCATATGTCATTGTTCATATAATTACCAAAACATTCATGATGTAAATAACATATACTACTTTGAGAGATCTATTTATGAACCACTTTCATGAGATATATCTGCAATCCCCTTTTGCTATATCCTTTACAAACCTGTTTCATGAGATCTGTCTGAAGCCTTCACCCTAAATGTTTCTTCAAATAAATATATCATAAAAATCTTCATAAATATTTATGGTTGGGATAGGGGTATTTATATGCATAAAACCACCACCAAAAATCCATAATTCACGGGTAACCGTCCATTCAATATTTTTCTCTATGACTTCCCATTGCGAGATCAATTTATAATCATTCAATGGTTAGAGATGTTGTCTTATAGTGTTTTTTGTGATCCATTTTGTGATAAAAATACAATCATGAGTACTGTATATGATTCCAAAATAAGATCCAAATATAATTTTGAGCACTGTATGAGATCCTATCATGATATCCCATTACAATTACACACGTCATGAAATCTCAATGCGAGATCTAGTCAATTATTCTCACTCTCTGAGATAAGTCCATCATTTAAACTCTATGAAATCAGTATAGAATTCAAGATCTATGAAATTAGTCCAACATTATTTATCCATGAGATCATTATAGAATTCACACTCTACATGTTCAGTTTAGTATTTTCACCATGAAATATCTGTTCAGCTTTCATGTTCCTCAAAATCAGGTGATAAATCGTGCTCCACGATATCAGTTCATCATTCTTTCTCAGAGAGATCAGTTCAACATTAATGATCTTTAATATGATGATTATAAACCTCATTCGAGATCATAAATTTATATTTTCCCTTACATGAGATTATATATTCACTCTTTTCGCAAGATCGTGTAGTTTTCTTTTGTAGGTGATAAAAAATTCACGCTTTTCAAAAGATCAGACATACATGCATTCCACAAGATCATATATTAATTCTTTCGGTGAGATCATATATTCAATGTTTTAGTGATAAAATACATCCACACTTCCCATGGGATGTCACAATAATTATTTAATGAGATCAAACATTAATGCTAACTCTTTATTCCTTCTCTGACAACCAGCATTCATCAACACCCACAAACTTTCTTAATAAACAAAATCAACCCAAAATCACAGTCATGAAGGATTTTTTCCTAATATTACTAAAAATATAAATGTTATTGAATATATTACTTAAATATGAAAATTATCTCAACTCCATCAAGGATTTCATAAACCAGATTATTAATGAATCATTAACTAATTCCAACGTAACTAGATGAAATAATTTAATTTATCTATATTAATCAACTCTTTATAAAAAACACCATTTTTTTCTTAGGAACATGTTGGGGGTTATATTTCCTTAATAATATGTTTTCAAAAAAGTATCTCCTTTTCATTAAATCAATTTTCGATTTCATAAATAAAATTTAATATATTATTCAATAACTTTAATGATAAACTTCTACAAAAAAATATTCATATATATTATGATTTAAATAAAATAATTTTGAAATTCCAATACATAAACACTTTAATAATTTAAAAATTTCTTTAATCCAATAAATAGTCTTCAAAATATTATACCTTAATACATCCTCCTTTCATGTTTCATTTTTAGTCTCTTCTTCTTCAGAAATATCACAATTAATCTAACCACTTTTCTAGTTCCATTAATTATATTTTTCTATATGACACCAATTTGTATAATTCCCATAGCTTCCACACTATAAAATTTCAATAGTCTATGATACCTTAGGTATACCATTATTCTCATCCATTACATTGACTAAAATTCTTATTTCTCATTATAAGTTAATTTCATTGTGTCCTTTTTATCCACAACCAAAACATTTTTGATAGCTTTGAAATATTCCCTTGAGTACTTGTTCCTGCATTATAAATATATAAAAAGAAGAATTTTATTTTTTATGTGGACTCCATAACATAAAAACTATGGAAAATCTATCCCTATATTCTTTGGAAATTCTAAGAGTTAGTTAAGGTGATCATTTTTATTCATGTTCTATGATAAATGATTATGGGTAATCAAAATACTCTTCACCCCCATTGTCATCCCATTTGGTTTCTCATCATCAAAATGTCTATCACATTCAATGTTAACCTATATCCTTCTGGTTCCCAACATTGACTAAAACAAAATAGAATAGTTTATTAAAAACTAATCATAATAGAAAACCCCATAGTTTAAAATATCACTTATAAGACGTTTAAATTAAGAATCTTTGTTTTATATCTACGACTCCTTAGGTTTAACCTAGGTCATCCATTGGAATCATACATTTAAATCTTTCATGATGGTTCATAAAAATTTTGTGAATTTAAAAAGAATATTCCCTGGGAGTATCATACTAGGATTGAAATAAGGCCCATTTTCAAAAACCAGGTGATGGTCGAGTCTATTTATATGTTACTTTTTTAGAGTTATCACACCTAGGTAACTATGTCTCAGAGCCACATCCACTTGTTGTGTCCAAACATGGATTTAATATATTAGATTCCTATTTCTCTATCCCTAACCACAATTTGGAGACATTTTGTAGACATTGACTCATCCTTCGAATTATACTTAGAAATTTCCATATTCATATCCTTAGTAATATACATAGAGATCTCTCTATTGTTTTCATTTCCCATTTTACAAAGGTTCACTAAACCTATCCATTGATAAAATTTATTGTGAGACCAGATTTTCATAAAAATATATTATATATTTCTATATGAATATTAATTTCATTAAAACAAAACATGCCAGAAGACCGGAATAAAATTGAATATTTGGAGAGTAGATACAAAAACATCGAATTTATTGAAATATCATCAATATATTTCAAAAATATCATCCAATTTATTATTATTAACTAACATACCCAACATAAAACAATTATTCATAATACGTGGAATGTAAACATAAGAAAAGTTGATCTTAGATTCTCAGTATGGGTAAAAATGTCCAATATCAAGGTTTATATAAGTATAGAATTCACACAAGGGTTTGGGAAAAATGAAAATATTGTAACGTCACGGATCTAGGTGCCACTAAATGGGTGCGCTGAACTCGGTTGGTCACATGACCTCATGTGAATTTTCATAAAAGCCAGAGGCTTCCGAATAGCAGCGAGGGCCCAAGTCTGATAGTGGTGAAACTATGCCCTCATTTGTCAAATTGTAACATAGCAGAACAAAATACAATCATACAAAAGTATAAGCAATAAACAATACCAATGATGAAATAAACAGAGTACTGAAGTATAGAAAAGACCAACAATCATATATAATGATGAAATATGTCTCTATGTCTAAGAAAGTTTCCAAAATAAAATTCAATGCAATCTGAAATAGTAAAATACAAGGGATAATATAGAAAATAAAAAAAACAGCGTAGCTGGAACTCAGCATCATCGCAAGCCTAAGCTCGATCCCATGCTCTGATACTGCTCTACAACAATCATGTAACTGTATAGGTACCCTTTCCATTATCCACACCTATTGAAATATAATCTGTTTTGACCTAAGACATGACCCAAATAGGGTGTGAGAAATAAATCCCAGCAGGCCACCACCAATGTCCCGTGCCCAACTGTTAGTGAATTAGTGCAACAACAGTGTGTTGTAAAAGAAAATCAGTAAACTACAAAGTACTCAAAAACAGCTACTCCTACCTATTCCATTTTTATTTAATTATCATTTTACAATTCAAGGTAATTGAATTATATGTTTTTGAGACTCATCCTCAGCCGACAATATCTTAAAAGTGTCGTATCAAAACTACAAAAATCTATCTAATATGTACATGGTAAAACAATTCAAAGCGTTTGCTTTATCTTGGTAGGTATAACATGTAAAATCACCAAAGTGAATATGCAATGTAATTAGAGTCCTCAGACATGAAAAACCTTACCCTCAGGTAATTAGAACCCCCCCCTCATGCTAAATAGAATCTTTCCCTCAGGCTAAACAGAATCACGCCCTCAGGAGATTTTTCTCAGGCATAATGAATATTTCCTTCAGGCATACGAGATAATGTACATAGGCATAGAAGAAACTAACCTTAGGCATATGAAACATTTCCCTCAGGATAAATGAAAAACTTGCTCTCAGGCGGAATAGAAACATGCCCTCAGGCTAAATAGAACACTGCCCTCAGGCTAAGAAAGTAAACGGGATGAGCCCAACATATAAACAAGAAATAACATATAAATTATCTCTCAAGAAAACTGAAAGCATGTTATAATCATGGAATAACCTCAGGTATCCTGCCCAAACGGCTAAAAATGGTAAACACACCCACTAGGTGGCCCTAGAACCAAGCGATGATCCCAAACAACAATTATAATTATAGTCATATTATCTATGAAATTATAGATATGGTAATTAATGAAGGTCTCAGCCATATGAAACCCCGACGTAGGCCTGTAGCACCATGGTACACAAAAATGCTCAGCAGTAAGAATTATACATCAGACCACCTACCTTGATCTCCTCTGATCAATATATGTGAACGACACCTCCCGAAACACCCAAGAATGGCATAGATCTGGGATTAACAACAACGCGTTCAAACCCAAATAACATCCCCTTGGGAAATAATTGGAAATATGGGTTATGGAAGAGTGATTAACTCACCCGTGCGGTTCAATCGAGACTGTCAACGAAGGAATCCAAGTTTCGGTGTGCGGTCAGGAGCTCCTCCAAGCTCCAGCCTTCTCTCCCAGTGCACCAAACACATAGACTGCCTTCTCTACTGAATGTGGAGGAAAATGACCATTTTATGTGAAAAAAACATACTACACAGCATGGAATCTCAAGTACACAGTGTGTAATTTTCATTTATCAATTTTTCCTCTAGCAGCTACTTTTCACCGTTTCACTGTTCATCTGTCGACATGATTACACAGCGTGTACTGTCGCTCTGCTGGCGGCTACTCCCACCGCCTTACTATTCACCTGTCGACTAATTACATGGTGTGTAAATACTATATACATAGCGTGTAGTCATCTATTACACCCTTCATCACCGACAGACATACACGCCCTGTGTACTAATCCCACGTGGCCAATGTACATGGCATGTGGAAAACTACACGTCTTGTACCCAAAAAATTTGTGATCCCCCCCATTTTCCTTATTTTTTCAAAAACACTTAATTGAAGAGGACATGATGCAACCTGTACTAGCAAAATAAGAACCAGGTTCTTACAAACATCCCCCCTTAAAGCAATTAGTCCCCGAATTTTCCTTCCTAGGGTGGTGAAGATAAATCTCAAAACAACTTTGGACACTAAGCACGTACGTCAGTCTCCCACTCTGAGGTTTCATCCTGGACTCAGACATGCTACCATTGAACCCGTACGATAGGAACTGACCGGCCTCATAGAACCTTCGTGCTTCTATCAATAATACAAATCTGATGCTCCTCAATGGACACATCAGCCTGAAGCACAACCTTCTCGGGATGGAAGGCGTGGGACGGGTCTGATTGATAACCGTGAAGCTGTGATACATGGAAGACGTTGTCCATGGCCCAATACCTCTATGGTAACTGCAACTGATAGGCCACTAGCCCGAATCTCTATAGAATCTCAAATGGCCCCACGTACCTCGGTGAATGATTACCCTGTCTCTTGATATGCCGGTGTCCCAAACTCGGTAAAACACGCAAGAAAACCTAATCCCAGACCATGAACTCCAAGGGTCGTCTGTTGCGATCATAATAAGACTTCTAATGAGACTATGCAACAACCATCCACTTCTGAATCAACTGGACCTGCTCTGAAGTCTTCTGCACGAGACATGGTCCTAGTAAAGCTGCCTTACATGCCTCTAACCAGCATAGGGGTGATCGACATTGCCTACCACATAACGCCTCGTAAGGTTCCCTCCAAATAGATTACTAAAAACTGTTATTGTAGGAAAACTCGACCAGGGGTATGTGCTTCTCCCAAGATCCCCCAAAGTCCAGGACGCATGCACACAACATGTCCTCTAACACCTGTATCGTATGCTCTGACTGGCCATCAGTCTGAGGGTGGTAAGCTGTGCTCAGAAACAACTGTGTACCCAGTTCCCTCTAAAAACACTACCAGAAACGAGACGTAAAGCGGGTGTCCCTATCTGATATGATAGAACGAGGAACCCCATGATGACGTACCACCTTTCAGATACACAAATTTTCCAAGTTCATCAACACCAAAGGTGTCCTTGATCGGTAAAAAATGACCTACCTTCATTAGTCTTTCCACAACAACCCACACAACATCACTGTCTCGAGGTGACCTCAGCAACCCGGTCACGTAATCCATTGCGACATCATCCCATTTCAACTTCGGAATGGGTAACTGCGGTAACAGTCTGGCTGGCCTCTAATGCTCCACCTTCACCTGCTGATAGGTGGAACATCTCACATCAAAACCAGCTACTTCCCATTTTATACCCGTCCCCCAATAATGATGTCTCAAGTCATAGTACATATTGGTAACTCCAGGATGCACTGCCCAAGATGATTCATGAAACTCCCGCATCAGATCCTCATCTATATCCCTTTAAACCCACACTCATCCATGGATACACAGTACCTCGCCATCTCCTATCGTCCAACCAGGAGAAGGGACCTCATTTTACACCGACTCCAATAGAACTAGGCCTTCCAAATCTGATAGCTGTCTCATCATTCCTCCATACAGTAGGGTAGAAGTCATATCTAAGGAAGAAAGATATGCTCACCCATGACTATTGGGAACTTCTAAATGCATCTCAGAGAACAAATACATAAGCTGCCACTCGCCACTGGCCACCATCACTGCCTGTAACTGAGTCCTCCAACTCAGTGCATCAGCATCTACGTTACCCTTACCAGGTGCATAGTCAAGCTCAAAGTTGAAGGACTGAAGGTATTCAACCCACCTTCGCTGTCTCAAATTCAGGTCATGTTGGTTGAAAGTGTATTTCAGACTTTTTTAGTCCGTAAACACCACAAAATGTTCTTCCATGATATAATGTCTCCAACAACATAACACATGAACAAATTCAGCCAACTCGATATCATGAATTTGGTAATTCCTCTCATGTGGCCTCAACTGCCGAGACCCATACACAACCACTCGATCACCCTGCATCAACACTGCTCCCTGTCCAATACATGATGCATCACAGTAAACTGTACAACTCTTCCCTTGCTCCGGAAGTATCAGGACTGGTGCTGATGTCAACCTTCCCTTCAACTCTTGAATGGATGTCTCACAATCTTCTGACCAAATGAACTTCACACCCTTATTATTCAAACCCGTCAATGGCGCTACTATGTAGGAGAAGTCCTGTATAATGCGCTTGTAGTAACCAGCCAGACCAAATAAAGATCGTATCTCAAAAAAGTTCTTAAGCTCGTCCTAGGAAATAACTCATCTCACATTCTCTGGGTCTAACGCAACCCCATATTCTGATATGAAATGACCCAAGAAGCGAATCTATTCCATCCAAAGTGGCACTTTGAGAGATTAACATATAGTTGATTCTCTCTAAGTGTAATCAGTATGATCTCAAGATGGGTAGCATGGTCGTGTCGAGTGTGAGAGTACACCAAGATATCGTACATGAAGAATACAACATTAGAATCCATATATGAGTGGAACACATGATTCATCAGAGTCATGAAAACTGCTGGTGCAGTTGTGAGTCCGAACGACATGACCAAGTACTCGTATAGACCATATCTGCTCTGAAAAGCTGTAAGCAGTATGTCCGATGGTCTAACACGTAGTTGATGATATCCGAATCTCAAATCAAACTTTGAGAACACTCCTTCTCCTCGAAGCTGATAAAAAATATCATGAATCTTCAGAAAGGGATATCGTTTCTTGACCATCAACTGGTTCAGATTCAGATAATCCATGCAAAGTCCAAGGGTACCGTCCGCCTTCTTTGCAAACAAAGTAGGAAAACCCCAAGGAGATGTACAGGGTTGGATGAAACCCTTTGCCTGAAACTTCTCCAACTGCCTATTGAGCTCCTGTAACTCTGGTGTATCCATCCTATAAGGAGTAATGGACACCGGTGATGCTCCTGGAACTAGTTAAATAGTGAAATCCACCTCTCCCTCCTGAGGAAGACCTGAAACGTTGTCTGGGTAGACATCCCAGAAATGATCAACCACTGGAGGGAAAACCTTATGACATGTTCCCTGTTCATCCAGATACAAAATCGTAATCTGGTCTATCACTCCACCCCGCCCACGATGCCCGGGTCTAGCTCGGCTCACCTGGACATCCCATCTGACTTTGTATAGAAACTCTCTTCCCTCTGGTGATGTGTAACTCACCATGTGTTGATAGAAATATATAAAGGATCGAAAGGGTCCCAACCAGTCCATCCCTAGACTGAAGTCATAGTTCTTCATCTCTAAGAAATAGAGGTCCCATAGTATGTGACACCCACCAACCTCTAGGGGGAACTCCCGGCGCTGATGCACACCAGTCATTCTAGTCCCCAATAGAGTGTCTAACATCATAACATAAGAAGAAGAAGAAGAAACACAGATCCCAAGGCTATCCACAATGGGCAATGATATAAAGATTTGTGTAGAAATAGAATCAAATAGTACTTAAGAAAAATAGAAGATACTAGAAAAATACCTCTAAAAGTGGAAGGTATAGAATCATACTCTTGTTGGGTCTGTTGCACTACATATGCCTGCCCAGTGTCGCGGCCCTGCGACATAGCCTAGATACCCTTAGCTGACCCGCCCTACTGTCACTAAGATCATGATTTTTGGTTGCCATGTCCATGACCACCACCTCAGCCTGTATGTCCCGACATATTCCAATTCTCTGACTGGTAAGAAGCTGCTGGCCCTGCTCCTGCACACGATGTCTGGATAGAACCCCTCTCACTATCCACTTGTGGAAACACACTGCAAAAGCGATGTAGATGACCCATCTTGCCGCAAGATCAACACTCCACTAGGTGACGTGGACACTGAGGTCTCTTGTTCCCCTCTTTAACGCACTAGTAGAACCTCACTGGGCTACTTGGAAAATTCTTCTAGATGGTACTACCAACATGAAAGAAATCCATTTTACTTTTCCTCTTACCAGTAGAAATAGTACCAGAAATAGGGGTCGAACCGCGCTGGCCTTCACTACTAGCCTCTCACAGGTTCTGCTCAGTAATCAGTTCCTAGTTCACAATTGCATGTACTGTAGTCAACCTAAAAACATTCACTAGTTCTCGGATGTCATATCGAATACCATCCCCAAAACGTCGAGCCCTCAACGTCTCATCACCCACAAGAATAGGTGCAAAGCTCTATAGCTCGGTGAAGCGAGCAGAATAATCAATCACTAACACGGTGCCCTATTGCAGATTCATGAACTCTCGAGCTCTATCCACCCTCAGCATCTCTGGAATGAAAAATTCATAGAAGACTGCCTAAAAATCGTCCCACACAATGTCTCTGGGATGCTCAGTCTAGGTGGTAACATCCCACCATCTCTTGGTAGAATCACACAACATGTATGTAAAAAGCTTGACCCTCTGCCCAGGAGGAGTATCCAGATGCTCGAAAAAGTCTGCATAGAACCTAGATAAGACTACGCAACCTGTTTTCCACCATCCTATGAAAACATCGGCGGATGCTGCTGCTGGAATATACGAGTCATCTCATCCATAGATGTGGAAGCTGACGATGATCCCTGTAAGGTCTGCATGAACCGTATGAAGCCTTCAAGGAACTATGCCTTCGCCCATTTGTCCAGTATAATGGATAATGCCGCATCTGGCTCTGTTGGAGGATCTATCAGTATCCCGTGGCCTACCGTCTCTCGAGTATACTCATTTCCACCCTCTTGGCGAACAACTCGAGGTCCTCTAAGTGGCATGACTCTACATGGTCAAACACATGCCTTAGATCAAGATTATCAAGTACTAAGAACTGAATGCGTAAGGAGGGAACAAGAAAAAAAACATTTAAGTTATACAAAACAAGACTACACGGCATGTATAATAAACATATGGCATGTTTCCTCAATTATAACACCTGGGAATGTTCTCTACCAGCACTGGTCGTGTAACACCCCAAACACACGATATGTTGTCCACACACACGACGTGTACTTGAATGTTCTTCCCCTAACCAACTCATTCTACATGGCTTAGCCACACGAATCTCCATTAAACGAGACTACACGACATGTATAAGGTCTACACGGCATGTACTAGACAAGCTTCACCGACCCGTGTTATCCGTTACACGGCTAGGTACACAGCTCAAACTAAATGGCGTATTCGAGATAGGCACACCATATATTTCTTAGATTCCAATTGCCGATGTTGTTAGTGACACGGTCGGCCACTCGGATGACACTACATGGAGTGTTACAGCTGCACACGGAGTGTACACCACCCCATTTCCCCAGCCACCCTACCATGTACACACGATCTCTCAGAGGTCAAGACTACATGGCGTGTCCCTCAGGTACACGACATGTACTACAAGAGCTTCACCAACCCGTGTTGTTAGTTACATGATCGGATACACGGATCACACAACCCGACATGTTGCTCATAGACACGATGTGTACGAGGAAGGATAACACTGACCCGTGCTGTCAGTTACACGGCTAGACTCCCAGGTTACACTACAAGATGTGTTCATCATTGACACGACATGTATAAGAGAATATTTCCTCCTTCCATGTTGTTAGTTACATAGGCGGACACAGGGTCAACATGCATGGAGTGTACAACCTATACACAGCGTTTTCCCTCTAGAACATACCCATCCCGTGTCTTTACGTCAATCGGCTGTTACACTATTAGGAACTACAGAACATGTACATATGGTACAAGACATGTACTTAATTTTTTCCATTTCTTCCCGAACAGAAGATTAAATTGTGTGTAATCAAATCTAAATGTTATGTATTCTGGGTTTTTCAGAAATTAATCCATAATAACTACTACGGATCCCAGAAAAACAATGTAACCAACACCTATGTGCCAAATTCCGTTCCGGGAGGGCCTATACTCCCCGCGAATCAATAGTTGGCATCATATGTGTGTTATAACAGGGTAAACAAGTTTCTGATCCACCAAATTCCGGTTTATGAGGGCCCATACTCCTAAAAAATAAAATATTGGTTCTCATTCACAGAACCTTATATAAGAATATCATATCAAATAGTAGGTATTTCTCAATGCATCTATCACAACAACATGCATTTTATGGCACAACATCTATCACAACAACATGTAATTTCAATGGCACCTTCAAGGCATGGAAACTATGAATGGAATGAGATTTTTACATGTGCATAAATGATGATTGAAATGACATAACCACTTCTAATTGGGTTGCAACTAAATAGACCCCAACTTTAAAAAAATATAAACAGTACAGAACAAGTGTGTCACCCAGTGGTGAAAATCAAATCAATTGTAAAATTATAAAATCAAAAAGATTGCAACATGAGGTAAATTGGATTTTACCTCTACACAAGTTAGCTAATCCTAGGCATAGCTTATTACTAAGTACCTATTTTGTCCTATCCTTAACTATAGTCTCCAAATAGTATGTCAACGAATTGAAATCTTTTGATACCACATTGTAATGTCCTGGATCCGGGTGCCACTAAAGGGGTGTCCCGAACACAGTTTGTCACATGACCTCAAGCCCATTTCCCCAAACACCCGAGGCTATCGACTAGAAGTGACGACCCAGGTCTGATAGTGGGGAAAGTATGCCCTCATTTGTCAAATTATAACACAGCGGAACAAACTACAATCATACAAATGAATAATAAATAAACAGTACCAATGCTGAAATAAACAGAGTACTAAAGTAATGAAAATATCAACAATCATATATAATGATGCAATATATCCCTATGTCTAAAAAAGTATCCAATACAAGATACACTATAATATGAAATATTCAATAGAAGGGAAAATACAACAAAGAAAAAATAAACAGTGTAGCAGGAACTCAACAGCATCGTAAGCCTAAGGTAATTCCTATGCTCTATTACTCCTCTGCAACAATCTAGTACCTGTATAATGACCGTTGTCCTTATCCACACCTGCATCAATATAATCTGTTTGGTCCCAAGGCATGACCTAAACAGGGTGTGAGAAATAAATCCTAGTAGGCAACCACCAAGGTCCCATGCCCAACTATCAATGAATTTGTGCAACGACAATGTGCAGTAATGGAAATGTTGTAAACTATGAAGTAATAAAAAAAAAATACTCCTAAAATTTCCATTTCCATTTAATTATAATTTAACTATTCAAGGTAATTGAATTGTTAATTTTTTAGTCTTATCCTCAGTCAAATATCTCTTAACAGTGCCACAACAAAACTACAACAACCTATATAACAAGTACATGGGAAAACAATACCAAGCATGTCCTTTAGATTGGTAGGTATAACATTTAAAATCACCATAGTGAATATGAAAAGTAATCTGAGTCCTGTGACAGGAAAAACCTTACCCTCAGGTAATCAAAACATTGCCATGAACCTAAACACAATATGGCCCTAAAGTTAAACATAATCACTCCCTCATGAAATCACCCTAAGTAATAAAGAATATTTCTCTCAGGCTTATGAGATAATTCCCTCAGGCACAGAAGCATCTTCCCTTATGTATATGGAAAATTACCCCCAGGATAAATGAAACACCTTCCCTCAGGCTGAATAAAACCTTTCCCTCAGGATAAAAAGAACACCGCCCTCAGGAGAAGCATGTAAACAGGCTGAGCCCAATATATAAGCAAGAAATCACATATACATTTTCTCTCACGAAAAATCAAAGCATTATATAATCACGTCATACCCTCGGGAATCCTGTCCAAACGACTAAGAAAGGGAAACAAACCCACTAGGTGGCCTGGGATCCAAGTAATGATCCCAAATAGCAGTTATAATTATAATCATATTATCTACGCAATTATAGATATCATTATTATTCAAGGCCTCATCCATACGACACCTCGGCATGGGCGCATCACAAAATGGAACAAAAAAAAACACTCAACAGTTGGAATTAAACATCAGACCACCAACCTTGATCTCCTCTGATCAATATACTTGAATGAAACCACCGGAAACACCTGAGAATGGTTTAAATCTGGGATTAATAAAAACATGTTAAAACCCAAATAACTTCCCCTTGTGATATAATTGGAAAGAAGGGTTAAGGAAGAATAAAGAACTCACTCGCACGGTTCAATCGAGACTGTCAACGAAGGAATCTGAGTCCCGGTGTGCGGTAGTGAGCTCATCCATGCTCCGTCCTTCTCTCCTAGTGTTCCAAACGCATTTACCACCTCGTCTTCCGAATGAGGAGGCTACTAGGCATTTTAAGCGAAAAAAACAAACTACACGGCGTGTACTCTCAAGTACACAGTCTGTACTTTCCATTTTTTAACTTCTCTGATGGCAGCTACTTTTCACTACCGCACTATTCATCTGTCGACATGAGTACACGATGTGTATTTATAAATATATGACATGTACGGTCAATCCACTGGTGGCTACTCCCATCGCCTTACTATTCACCTGCCGACTGATTACAAGGCATGAAAATACTAAGTACATGATGTGCAGTCAGTTTTTACACCCTTCATCGTAGATAGGCCAACACGCCCTGTGTACTCATCCCACATAGCCAAAGTAAATGGCGTGTAGAAAATTAAACGACTTGTACCCAATTTTTTTTGGATTTTCCCCTATTTTCCTTATTTTCTAAAAAAACATAAGAAAAGTGGAACGGATGAAAGTCATAACTCAAGAATAATAACTGAGTTCTTACAAATTTCTTTTAAAAGATATAACCATCATATCAAATATTATAATATTGATATATGAAAAAGATCATGGCAGTTTAAATGACATGAATCATAATGGAAACCATGGAACATGATCTCTTAGAGCATAAAATTTTCATAAGAGATGAGATATATAGAATAAACATAATAATATAGAATCATATCTATAGTAATCAATGCTCACTGCCAAGGGTATCAATGTGGAATGGGTTCACTCCTCAATCAATTATTATAGTCAATGTTCACCTCTAAGACCATCATAGCGGGAAAATTATCTTACAAAACTCTGTTTATTCTCTATTACATTCCTTTCAATCTCATGAAATAAAAATATTTACCTAATACATTGGAGGGAGATATTGGGACCAACTTCCATATAATGAGAACAATATGTATGTGTTCCAAATGACTATATAATACTCTATATATCATGACCCATGAACTGAAATGGATTTCATAAATATTTCCTCATATCATATCCTACTGAAAAGAGATTTGCTTTATAATTATTTAATCATATAATCATGGAATGATCTATTGAGTAAGAATCATTTTTCATAATATTTTTTTCACGGTATAACACATGGAATTGAAATAGGTTTCATAAACATGATTTACATATAAACAACAATCATTAATTGAATGTTTCGGAATTTTATCCCAGGTTCAAGTCCTCAACAACGAATATGTAACATCTAAGGATATCATCTTAAATAAAGTTTGATTTTGAATGAAATAACCCTTGGAACATTTCTAGTGGAAGATATAATATTTTTAAAATATTTTTGGAGACTAAATATTCATAAAAATATATACATCCTTTCATTGAAAATAAAATTGACACTATATAATTAATTATTTAATTTTGAAAAAAAATTCCTTATGTAAAATATCATTTTTAAATTGAAATAAATATAAAATATAAGAAAATTTTAAAAAAAAATTATTTCAAAATAACATTGTAATATTATAATCAAATATTTAAAAACCATTTAAAACATTTATTGAGTAAAATATACATTTTTTACATTGAAAATAAATTTTTAAAATAGTAATGAAATTATAATAAATTTCATTCAAAATAAATTAAAAAAATATAAGAGAATATATGAATAAGATAATACTAATGATGGTGGTAAATTACATTAATTTTGTACACATTAAAATGAAGACTCCATTCACATTTTTTGTTAATTATAAACAAACATTGTCTGGAAAATTTAATGAAGAATCCATTTTAATGTTTTTTGTAAATAATTAAAATATGGGTAAAAATTTATTTAATAAATCAATTTATGAATGATACAAATATTTTTAGAAAATATGATTTTGGGTTAAAAAGGGGTTTCAACCGAAAAGTGAAATAAACGTGATTTTTCTTAAAAAAAACATTATTTTCTACACATGGTTTTATAAAGAGAACAAATGAAGTGAACAAATATATTTTCATGAAATAAAAATATGATAATAAAATTCATGCAATTGTTTAGATATGGATTGTAATATTATATCATCTAAAACATAATAATAATCAATCCTAAAAGATTATGAGATTGTAAATAAAATATTTACCTATTTAGTAACTTTTCTTTGTATAACCCATGAAGAAATACCATTAAATAAAAAAGAAAATATAATTTTAATGATATAAATTTAGGATAATACATGTGAAATGAATTTATATACACCTAATAAAAAAATATATGCATGTATCCTAACATATGTTTCTAGGAAGATAAGATTGAGACAAAAATCCATCACTTCTTTGGTAACTTTTGAACTATAAACCCCAAGAAAGAGGGACCCTAAAATGGATATTTAAATAAAATTAATTTTTTAGAGAAGAATCATAAAATTAAATCAAGATTATTATATTCACCACATAAATTCAATAGGTAGGGAACATTTAAGGTGTCTCGCAAAAGTAAATAATGATAAAAAATAACCTATAACTTAAAATACTTTTGAATCATAAGCCCAAAAAAAGAATAGAATATAATAAAAATAAAAATATCATGAATATAAGGATACTAATGATTTAAAATATCAAATGGTATGTATATACACAACACAAAAGAAACAATTAGTAACTTTACACATGCCTCCCTGAAATAAATGGGAGACTATAAATCCCTTACCATAAGTATTTAATTCCTTCATACACATTAAAAATTCCTATATCATAAATATAATATTAGTATTAATATATTATATAACCATAGTTATATATATCATAAAATATATGATTGACTTAGGACCATTTATTACCCATTTATTTTCAATTCCATTATAAATAATTTTTCATGTAATAAGATTGTTATGCTTATATACTTTGAATTTTTTTTGTTTTTGGTCATAATACTTTTATCAGAGATCCATAGTATATAAAATATTAATAACTAAATAATTATCTTATTTATACATCAATTATACAATTTATTCCAGACATTAATGATGGGTTTGATAGATGAAGTGTATTACAATAACGTAAACAATAGGTTGTACACATCCATTCGTAACATTTCTATTTTTCAAATATCATTATAGAAAAAAAGTAAGTAATATATTATTTATTGATAAATAATAATATCATAAATAAATAATTATTTATTTAAATTTAATTATAGATATCATTCTTATTTTTTGGTGATTAAAAATACAATCTCATCGATTATTGAAGGTTGTAGTCCACACTTACATGAATGACTTTATCATATTTAAGTGAGAGAATAGGTAAGAAATATAATGATATATTATCCCTTAATAATGATAAATATTTAATTTTTCTCATAATTATTTCGTTTATATAATTTATATTCCCTAATTTTATCATTATTATCTTCTATGTGATGAATTAGTGAGAACAAATCACATAACTTCTTGAGGTGGTTGTCCATTATACAGAAGAATGATGTTACAGTGTCACCTACACAATAGAAAGTAAAATAGTATATATTATATAATGATTCAAAAGGTGTAATAGTGTTATAAATAACATATATTTAATTTTTATCTATCATAATCCCTAACCAAGATAAGAGTAATGAAAAAATAAATGGCATCAGTTCACAAGGTGATAATCCTTCATACACACAACTGAATATTTAGAAACCCATTTTATAGAAGTGGAATTAGTTTTAGAGAATTATAATAAAATTAAAAAAAAT
Organism: Viscum album; assembly: GCA_963277665.1. Classification (NCBI taxonomy): domain Eukaryota; kingdom Viridiplantae; phylum Streptophyta; class Magnoliopsida; order Santalales; family Viscaceae; genus Viscum; species Viscum album. The sequence goes on along the minus strand of OY728137.1, from coordinate 1,383,570,851 downwards.
ATAATTATATTTTATATAATGATTTTATTATATCATCAGTGTTTGATAAGAATTTATGAAGGTGGAATAAAGAGTAAAAATAAAACCCCTCTCTAAAGAATGTTACATCTTCATCAGATAACCTCCTTAGGCTTGCATCAAAATCTTTCGAAGGATCGGTCTAAAATAAATTAATGATTCAATGATTAGATTATGGAATTTTTAATATGATTTGGTTGGAATTTTATGATCCAAAATGGGTTTAATGTGATAATAAGAGAGGATGGGGGTGCTGTTTTATAAGTGGGGTGAGTGGTAAACTTGTAATATGTTATAAATAATAATATGTACCCACATATTTATCATATAAAAATGATAAAAATGGAATATTATTGAGAATTTTAAGACATAGAGTATATATATAGCCATAAAATAGATTTTATAAATTTTTTTTTATTCATTTTAAACCTTATTTTATTCATTTAAACCCTTGATAAGGAAATTTTTACCTTAACAACATTAATTAATTTTGACTATTTTTACTTTTCATTTTTGTAAAAAATTTAATTTTACCTCATTATATAGTATATATTATTATGATTAAAAATGTTGAATCATTTATTTCTAAATTAAATTCAAATATGTTTAAAATTTTAATTTTAAATTAATCTCATAGATGTGATGAGAATGCAGTTTTTCCGATAAAAAAATATCAAATGTTCACATGGTTTTTATTTCAAAAATGAATATAAAAATTATTCAAATAACCTAAATTTTATTAATTGATATATAATATAAATAATTTTACATTAAATCCAATTTTATGTACAATTTAACATTATAAATTATTTAAACAAAAAGGTAGTTTTCAATTAAAATTCATTATATTTCACTATTCATTGAAAAGATGATATTTTAAGAAAATGATAAAATAATAACCTAAAGATAATATTGGGTGGATAATTTCAAAACTAAAAATTATTTTTTCAAATATTATTTCAAAAACAATTCATAATTAAATTTCAAATAAGTTCCAAAAGGGTCACAAAACTGATAATTATAAAAATAAAATTATTAAGCATAAAATTTGATTTGTTGTAATTTATTATCATGAAAGTGAAAAATTTGAATGATAAATGTTTAATTTAATATATAATATTGAAATATTATTAAAATCATTCATCAAAATTTAGTTGTTTAATTTATTATGGTAAAATGAATTTGTGTTCATAAAAATAGTTTCTCAAAACAAAAGATTTCCCTCATTTTGTAATGGTTTTTATATTAATTTCTAATCAATTGGTCAGCAAAGAAAGAATTTTATAAAAAAAATTAAACTATATAGTTTTGTAATTTATTTAATCCTATTCATACCATCCAATATTACGACATTATTATTACTGTGATATATAAAATTTCAATAATATGTCACATATCATTTAAAATCATTTTTGCATGAAACTAAACAAAAACATAGTGTGGGTTTTAATGAATGAGAAACGCAAAGGTGAGTGTTTGAAAAAATATTTAAATGATTATTTTTTCGTAATAAAATATTTAAAAAAATATTGGCATGTTACAATCTTAGTGGATGTTGATGGTAAACTATATGTACACAATATTATAATACATTTTTGTGTTCAACATTCCATTATATAGGAAGTGGATGTTTATCTACAACAAAATTATGAAAGGGTTTTTAGAAAGATATAAATCAATAAGGTTCTTAGTGAATATCTTATCACCCTTATAACAGAAGTTTGTATGTGTCTAAAATTTAGTTATTGGAGGACATACTCTGAGAACACATTCATCATTTTAGAGGTTATTTGGACAAACACATCCCGCTATATGAGTTTTATTATAGTAAATGTTTAAAAGATATGATTTCAATAGATAATTATGAGGCTCTAGATGGTAGGATGTTTTGTTCTCCCCTACGTTGGTTAAAAGTTAGAGAGGTAGTTCTATTTGGACCACGTCTCATTTAGAAAACATAAAAGCATGTATAACTCAGTAAGAAGAATTTTGATATATATGAGTCATGATTGATGTATTATACCAATCATAAACACTAATATTTAGAGTTTGTGGTGGGAGTCTAGGTTTTATTACAAGTCTCACCTAGAACAAGTCAACGACAGATGAAGGGGAAATGTAACATTGCTCTTTGATTCATTGAGAATTTTGAAATTTTTGATAGGATTGGACCTATTACACATTGAATAGAACTCCATTAGATATAAAATAATATGAATGATGTATTCCATATTTCTTAGTTACAATATTAATTTTCAGACCCACCACATTTTATTTAGCCTAATGAGGTTGAGTTGGAAGTTTATGCTTCTCTTAATGAGTATCCTATTTGTATTATTAATCAGAGGACAAAGGAATTATGTGGAAGAACTACACCTCTAAATTGGGTTCTATAGAAGTAGTCTCTTTTATATAATGAGACCATTGAGAGAGAAACTGATGTACGTGAATAGTGGCTAGAATTATTCATAAGCACTAATGAACCACCCTTGTATGGGAAACTCAATGAAGAGTTTTTTACAGAGGGGAAGTTATAAGATCCCAATTTTTCCTATGATATATGAATTTATAAACTTTAGTTATATTTTTTGTGTAACTCTAAAATAAGCTTCAAAGGGAATAAAGAAGGTTTTGGTGTGTCTTGGGATTTTTCAGAGCATATAATGCTAGTTTTTAGAGAAAAAATTGAGGTTCATGGTTAATACTGACCTTGTCACTCAAATATGCAACACACAGAGGAGGAGAACATATTTTTTAACTGTAAAAGGTAGGAAACACTAACATAAAAAATCTAAAAATTACTTATCTTTTAAGAATGGTTGGTTCATTTTTTCTCTTAACCATACACTAGGTGTGTGATGTTGGTGTGGCATTTAAAAAAATCCAAATAAAATATATTCCTATGGTTTGTCATATCGTTGGAATGAACCAAGTGAATGGTGTGCTTAGGAAGTTTCCAATGAAATTTTGTACACGGTTTGGCCCCCAAATATGGAGAACCTTGAGCTCATTTAAAATGATTAAAATTAAAATTCCCTATCCCCAGTTAACCATTATTTCTCTAGTATTCTCCCTAATTTATCATGTACTATACCTGCTCGAGATGCCCCATATTTCTCCTCACAAATTTGATTTCCCTCTTTTATTTAAACTCAGAATCAATGATTTTTCAACACATTGGATTGGAAATAGTAAGAGTATGAATTCCCTATATTCATTTATTATTTTCTCTCACTGACTATAATTTTATTTCAAATCATGAAAATATAACCTATTTGTAGGGTGTTTGTATATTTTTCCACATTCACCATTTCAATCTATAAACAGAGTTCTATACTAGATGATGATTATTTTTTCCATACAAGGTATTTGGTTATGTTGTTGTCCGTAAATGTTTTAATATATACAATATGTGTCATTGTGCCACGTGCCAAACCTCTCATGTGATTCTCGTTAAATTTTAAATTAATTTAAATAAATTTTTATCACCTTGAATTGGTTATCTTCAAGGCCCAATTCATTCATTGGAGGTTGTCTACCTCGATGAAAACGACTCATTAGAGTGTGTTTATTTTAATGTTGATTAATTCAATACTATGTTTATTATTTTAACCACCTATTATAGGGTGTTTTATTATATCAAATAAATTATATTTTTATTTTAATTAAATGAAGTGGGAGGACATCATTATTGGACCTATATCTTGTCAATATAACTAAACCCTCTTGATGTGAGATTTACATTTAATTTATAAAAATTGGATAGTTGAATTAAATATGGGTTAATGGAAAGATCATATCACTTGGACATTTTAAATTATTAATTTTTATCTTTTACATATCAATTATTATTAAAAGTACCAGATTACAGTTTTTATAGCTTTGTAATGATTTTTTAAATATCATGATGTGGGACATGACGTTTCCAACCAGTAAAAAATGATGTTTGACATGGAGTTTAATTTCATTGGTATTGAATATAGTACAATATGATCCCTATTATTGAATGAGATATAGGATATTGAAATCCTTATCCTTAAATAAGACAATGTTAATTGCATTTATAATTCGGGAATTATGAAAAGAAATGAAGAACTAGGCACCAAATACCTTAACATGATATGGACCCCTATTATATTGACAACTGTGGCCACCTAGAAAGTGTTTATTATTTTTTGGTATAACACATGATGGTAATATTCCAATGGTCCTCCCCCTTCTTTACTTATTCTTGATATCAAATGCCATATATTCCATAGAACCTTATAGTAACATCATATGATGATTATATATAGTTATGTATATATATATATATATATTACATGGATCCTCGCCTTTCATGTATATATACTTATATATATAATCATTATAATGTCACATATTCAAATACATTATATTTAGGACATAGCACATGGTATAGGATGTGTATCTCAGGAGGAAATTAGTCCAACCTGAGTTATTTATTTAATATAATTATTAATTATGTATGAAAAATGATTATTTAATATTTATTGGCTGGATAGTTCTAAACATTATTGGTACTAGCCTACTGAGTTTTACTTAGACCCTATTTGGGTCACCGAATGGTACCCTGATAGACTTCATGGATGCAGGTAGGGAAAGTGGGAAGTTCCCAACTATGGAGAATTGATTTTTCATTAGTGGGATAGAGTTTGGGAATAAATTATCAATATAGTTCCTTCAATTCTGTTAGAGATAGTATTTAGACTTTTTGTTTGATTCTATTTCATGTTTTTGTATGCATGATGTTATGTTTACCCTTGTATCCCCTATTTTTGAAAAGCATCATGACATCACTATTTTTTGTTGATATTGAGAATTGTTTATTCTTATCTATTCACGTTACATATATCTTTCAATTATTATGATTCCTTGATTTATTTTATTATTATCACCTCCACCATTTACTTTTTATTTTAATGTTTCTTTATACTCTGATCATGAGGGTACAATCTTCCTACCACAACATCATATACCCTCTCTACTATTCGAGAACCAATGGTATACAAAGTGGTGAACTTGAGGCCACGTACCCTCTAGGTTTGGACAATTATTAATGGATTGAGATCGAGTCATCACAATAAACACCACTAAACAATTGTTCAAACTGAATGATATCAATATATACTCATATAGCCCATAACTACTTAGATTTTTTTTTGAGTTTCTATCTTCTCTAACCCATGAATGGAGGTTTCCCAATCGATGATCAATGTTGGGGAAAAATGAGATTCCTATAACAGGTTGAAAATATCGACAATCATGGGAATGGATACTGTTACATGGTTCTAGTTTGGTTAATCAACATAGAGTCAAGGAATACCATCTACCTTCTTTCATGTATATGGTAATGAAATCCTAGATAAAATAAATTGATTTTACTCCATGTTCACGAGTTTCACCATAAGATCCTTCATCTCGGATGGAGGTGTAAGATATGAGGGGATTTGAAATGGGAAATTCACATGAAATGATCTCTATTTCATATTAAATTTATAATCCCTCATATTCTCTAAATTTTCAATGAAACATACAATACTTTCTAGCCAGAATTTATCATCCCTAAGTCTTATGGTGATTTTGATGGATCAATAATTCAATATTGGGAAGGCACAACATATTTGACCATAATAAACTACTCTAATGTATGGGATGTGCCCTAAGAGATATCATTTTGGCTAGGTCATCCCTAATAATGAAACAAAAGAGCAGTATGGGAGTATTATTATCTGTATGCTCTTATACCTCAATTTGGGGAGAAGAAACATCCACATTCTCAGAAGAATTTGAGAATAATTTCGAATTAGTCCCACAAGATAATGTCATGGAGAAATATTCTATAACATGAATGAAACACATTGAAAAAACTAAATTCATCAAGAAAAATTCTATTTATTCTAAAGGATCACAGAAAATTTTTCTTATTAGTATACCCATAACCCAAACTATATCACTCAAAGAACTATCCAAGGTCTATATCCCTGTATGTTAGTAACAATTATATATATATATATAGACACAAAAAAAATTCTCATGTTGTACTTATTAAATCAAACCTAGATATTTCATAACAAAATGCAAATAGATATATCTTGCAGTAGAGAATAAATGTATATCATGAATAGATTACCGAATTCAAGGCATTATATTAATGAACTAATATAATGAACAATATATATATATAGGGAATGTGAACCTATGTTTATAGTCATTATTCATGAACACGCACAAAATATTATAAAATTGTAACATTAATCAAATCAATGATAACCCGGAGGTCTATTACACATGAGTTGACTAGATACATGAAAAACCCCTTAAATGAGAACCAAACAACTACCTTCATTCTACAATATCCAAGGTTATTCCAAAATAAAAGCAAAAAACTATACTCTGATTCCATTTTTATCAACCTAACCCAAACATTCGGGTTCCAAATAGAGTGCCACATAACATCATGGACCCATCCTTTTTTACCAGAGGCCATCGACTAGAAATGAGGGTCTGAGCCCATTGATGTCGAGACTATACCCAAAGTATAATTTTATAGAACTGATAATAAAAAATAAATAATATAATCCTCAAATAGAGTAATCATGTAGAATAAAATAAATGTAATACATGCCATAATGTAATAGGAATCTCATAATGTGGAATGAAAAACAATAGTACAACAGTAAGGAAGGAAAATAAATTAATAGAACTATTATAACCCTGAATTGTTTTCAAATTCCTACTTTAATATGAATGGTCCATAGCTAAAATATCATCCACATGCCTCTTTCCCTTTCTTAGATCCATGTACATGTTCTCTACATGCACATCGATGATATTAAACATTGTGTGAGTAATAAAACCCAATTTGACACCACCATTGAATCCTTAATAAATGTTCAAATGTATAATAGGTATATTACATGAAAATAATTGATGTGAATGACATAAAAAAACACTCAATAACATATCTAGTAGTTTTTCTCTAAAGAAACCACCAATACCCCTAACTGTACCTACTTTGGCTCTATGAAAGAATTATTATAAAATATATAATCATAAATGATGAAAATAGGCAAAAAATAGTGAAATTTTACTCAATATCTATAAGGATCTTTGATATGATCATAGTAATCAATATCCACAAGGTATATCAAGATAATGTATGTGCCTCGATATAAAAAAGTTTCATCAAGTTAGTTCATGTTACTAAACATCAAAAAGTTTCATATAGAAATATTATGTTACTAAATATCCATAAGGTTAATCGAGTAATATTAGGGACTCATGGATATTATTCTCTATCATAATTATCATCACTCATTTTTTGCACTTCACATCTATGGGGTTGTTGAACCACGATGGTCACCTATCACATGTATGAATATACTAACCACCAAAGGTAAAGTAATATAGAATACGTTAAATAATTATAAACAGAGAAAGCATGAAATTATGAGAAATATAGTGTCAACATAACCAAGTATATGTGATAATAATAAAACATGGAAATAATATACACAAACACACCCACATATGATAATTTATACGATTAGAAGACATGAAAATTATCATAATAATTATAACATATCTACAAGTGTATTTTAGATCCCCAAATACTAAGGAACTTACCACATAAATATTATTGACTTTAATATCAAGGTTTGTCCTTGTATTTTTACTTTAACCATGTCCATGTGTTCGTAATCTCAAACCACTTTCAAAGTTATATTAAATTATATTATTTTATTTTATTTCTAAAGGAAATAAAAAACCAAATGTGATAATATAATTTCCCTCGAAGATAATTTTCAAATCATCGATTTAAGAAGAAACATGCATTAACCATTTAATCCCAAGAAATTATATTCATTCTACATAGGGTAATAATTTTATCTCATAAAAAATAAATTGATATAAAATATAATAATTATAATTAATATTTTCATAATTATGGGTTATTATCATTTTAAGAAATATCTATCATTTTTTAGAAATAAGTGGAAGTCCCATTTCATGCAATGAATATCAAATAATTTATAGAAATATCTCTCTAGATTTCACTATTTAATACACAAAACCCGTGAATTGAAGAGAGAGGTTGAGGTAATACCATGAATGTAATCAAGGTTAAGGACTCATATTGTTCACATAAAGTTTCACCATTCTTATATAAGATAATCATTGGGCTTCTCGAACTCAATATAATCACCCAAAAAATGAAGATCATATGTTTTTTGATATTTTTAAGATACAAAAAAACAAAACAATTCACCGAAATTATACCTAAAAATTAATTTAACAATTTATTTTTATTTTGATTAATTATTAATTGTAATGTTTTTAAATTTTACCCAATACAATTCATGAAGTTTAACTGAGTCCAGAAATTTATTACCAGAAATTTAGGACTTGAAAAGAGATTAAAAATGAGTTACATGGTTGATCTGGGTAAGAAAAACAAAAATACGAAGAAAAAACATGTTTTCCTCAAAAAGGGAAATTCATAATGGTGTTATGGTTTTAAAATTATGTAGATCATTTCCATCATGTGAGGGTAATGGTTTACCCATACAGACACTATGTATACTCTTTTTTACCCTTCTGTAACCCATAGAATTTATCTATTACCCTTATGCTGACTAGTAACTAACCTTACACATCTCATTATTACAATTATTAATACTCTATAAAATTGATGATACTCTTACACAATAAGTAAAAAACCCTTATGTGGGCTATACAATTTCAAACATACCCCTATAATGTATATAGAAATAGAGAGATACCTTTATGAAGAAGTTAAAAATTCCCCCCACCCCTAGAAAACTCATATAAATAATTATTTTCCATTATAAAACTCCCAAAATATAGCATGCATAACTTTTTAATATATATTACCTCTATCTATTTAATATTACACAAAAGGGTAGAAATAAACATCAAAATTATTAAACTTACAAAGAAATAACATACAGAATAAAACAAAAGTGGGGTTGTTAGAACATTAAAAACCTAGAATGGTACATTAACACTAAATATGTGGTTCTAATTTAAATGTTGAAACAAGATGACTCATTCACATACTTGTTCAAAACATCCATTGACAACTATATTTAAAAAATCATTACTAAAATTCAGACAAATCATATTTAAGTTGTATTAATAAATTTATGTGAAATATGATTTAATATATTTTTTTAGAAGTTAAATCGAAGAATATTTAATTACAAAATCCAATTGAATTAAAATACCATGAAAAATATTTGGGGGAATATTACATTAATTCTATATTATAGGATAGATTTTAAAATAAATTATTTTTTAATTAATAATTTCAATTTTGATTTTTTTTATATTATATATTTTTAATTACTTGGTTGGAAACGATCATATATTCTATTATAAACTTAGATTATGTATATATATCTATATAGATAATTTTTAGTTTCCTTTAGTGTTTGAAAAGGGGATTTATATTATCAAATTAAAATATTTATTATAGCTAATGACGACCCTAATAATCACATAAAAAAATAAATAATAAATAAAATTATTAAAAATATGGATACTAGTAGAGGTATGGACACACCTTATCCCATGTTTCGTATAGATAACCTCATTAAATAATTTTAATTGGGGAACATAGTCATTTATTACATAAAATACAATTTTATCACCATGAAAAAGATTCTAAAGAGGAAATTAGTTCCTTAAAATCTTTTCTATAATTTGTAAATGATTATAGTCTTTCAATGAAATAAGAACTCTTAAAAATTTTGTGTACAAGATATGGCTGTTTAACTATTATGTATATTTGGAAGCCTTTATTTTAAGGAATACTAAAATTATTTAATTTCAATTATTTTTTTTCATAGTCATGAACTAATTATTTTCTATAAAAGGAAAAACATTTATTATTGATACGCTAATTTATTTAACTGAATATTATTGTAATTAAAAATTAGTCTATTTCTATAGGGTCTATAAATATCATTTATCACTAATTAAGAAACACACTTCCACCATAAAAAAATATTTCCTAGACTATAAGTATATTTTATCATAGTTTTACAATAATTCATTTGAATATATATTATAAATGATTAAATTTTAAAAATTTATTAATTAAGATTTATAAGTATTTTAATTTCACCCTTTAGGATGATTTTATGTGGAGCCGTATAAATCAAAAATATTCTGTTATATATTTTTTAAATGAAATGTATATTTAGAGGACTAAATCAAGGAAACATCATTATGTTTATTTCATAATTTGTCCTATCTAAAAAAAATACTTTTCAATCATATTGTTTAACTTGGGGATACTTGTTTTTTTTCCATTTATATCTCAAATTCTAAAATAATAATATTAACGTTTTTCAATTATTTAATTATTTTAAAAAATAACATATCTTGGATAGTGATATCTCTTTAAAAAAATCTCAGTATCATTGGAGGACCATTCTAATAATATTAATAAAATCATTGTTTAATATCATTTTTTCTACTTTTGGTGATTTTATTGTACGAGATCGAGTTTGAAATTATTTTATACATTGTAAATCATCCAACTTTTTAAATAATAAACTTGTTAATTTGTTCATGCCTCTAATTTATTTGAATCTAGGGATTTTTTTTACTAATTCACTAGTTGATTCGAAAGGTTATTATCAAAAACTACATACTAAGTTCCTTATCAAATATATTATATATCATTTTTCATAATGGTATGATGAGAATATTTCATGTAAATTTTTTTTACAACTCCTTTTTCTAAATCATCCTTTAATTTTTTATCAATATGTTTGAAAAATAATTATTTCATACAAAATTAATTCTATGTTGGAGTAATTTTACTGTGTTTAATAGTTGATCAACTCAAAAAAATTATGATTTTCAAATCATTTATTTGTTCATTTTTTTATTTTTGTGTAATACTGATTTTATACATAATGTAATGGGAGTTTCACTTTATGATAATTTTCAACATATCCCTTATTCCATTAAAGATGAAAATTAGATATAGAATCATTTTTTAGATAAATTCATTGTAAAAACATATGATTTTTTAATCATATCACATCACTAGGCATTAATATAAATATAATTCAACCATTAATTTTTTTTAATCATCATATTATTATAGGTTTAATTAAATTAAACAAAGATGGAGTGGCTAAAGAAACACAAGGATTGGTGGGTTGTAGTGGGGGTCTTTTTTACATTCTAATGATGTTTCTAGGGTGTTTATATAAAAATTAAGGGTGTTATTACTACAATTAAAGCATAAATTCAAAAGATGACCCAAAATGTAAACATTTAGATTTATAAGAGGCTGATTAAGCTATTGATAAAATGCCAATCTCTTTATCTTCTATAAGAAATAACGAAAAAGAATACTAATTTCTCATATAAGATCATTCATTCATGAATTAATTGTTTTTATTACCAATCTACTCTATATTTTTGAGAAAACATATAATTTTAGAGATAAAAATATATTATATAATCTTACTTCCAATATAGGTGATTTGAGTGACTCTATTTTATTGTTTTATTGTATTACTTCATATTTCTATCACATATTAGATTAGAAAAATGTAAATGATATCCACATTACTGGGCCTCCACCAAACTAAAATCCTCAAAACATATCTCTATCCTAATGATTCAACAATTTTAGCTGATTTAAATCAAACATGACACATTCTGGTGACACCCTAATTCCCATAATCCAAACATCCAACCATAATGATTAAAATTAGATGATAGAATTGCAATGACCGAAACATAATTTTTCCTTAGTAAAATGATTAATAATAAATATATTTCAAATCTCATCAATTTGAAATTTTCCTACAAATAAAACCTCTTCAATAGATACACTTACTTTTTCCAATAATGATTTCTCATATTCCGAGATAAAACTTATAAAAATACCCAATCATCTGTATGTCCTATGAAAAAACTTTTAAATCATGTGATTAAAATAAAACATTTTACAATGTTTAAAGTAAATAGAAAACCCATTAGGGTATCAATATACTGGAAACCATTAAAAGTTACTACTGTATAAAATTACATTGATCTTGTAAATTAACATAAACTTACATTAAACTTATGTAATGTTATACATACCCACTACGGACTTCAGGATATGTAATTGGTCTCCCCTTACCCAGTTAAAATAGGTCTTTTCTTTGCTTTAATAATAAAATGAGGCTTCGACCACAACTATTTAAAAAAACATACAGTAAAATCCGAAAGATAAATTCATTATCTTAAAAATGTTCCTAAAAAATCTAATAAAAAATTATTTAATATTAGAATAATTATGATGAATTATTGTATAAAAAATTATAATCAATAATAAATATTCTACTAGTGAAAAATACTTCCCAATTTTTAGATATCATAAACATTACTTACCTCATGAAATCAAAATACTTCCATTAATACTGACAGAAAGTATATAATAAACATGTAGTCATCTTGGGATGTTATATTCATCACCCATATTCAATCATAATGGAATAAAATAACTATTTAACAATAATATCCTAAAACCTTAATAGCACATCATAACCTACTACTTCCAACATCATTTCCCCAGATAATGAATCATTTAAAAATTTATTGGATGGATATATTAGAAGTCCACCCACCATCATCTAAATTTTACATGAACCACTACATTAGTAAAACACATAATATTAGGCCTTTAATCATCTCTTGATTAAAACTCATTAAAACATAATTTTTAACTCATAATAAAAAAATGATACGTTAGCCCATAAAAATGATGATTTCAAAATTCATTTAACCAATACCCCATTCAGATAAATGTGAGTGTGAAATATGTTATATTATATGATAATTAAGAAATTTCATTGTGAAATACGAATATGTAACACGTGATATTTATTACCATATTAAAAAAAATTAAAAAATTGATTTTAATTTAATTTACATCGTAAAACCATGAAAACGAGAAAGTTAAGATTCATAATGATGAAATGATATAACGATGGGAAAATATGTTCATTATTTATATTAATAATAAAAACCTTTTCACACATGTATAATGAAATTAGAGAATTTCCAATATAAATAAAGTTAAAAAGAATCATTTTTAATACATTTATAAAAAGGTAAACCATTATACAATATTACTTCTAGATAAATATAAATGTTTAGATAAAAACATTCTTTAAATAAAATGGACTTGGAAGAGAATGAGTTGAAAGAAAACATAAAAACATTTAAGATATGGTTTAAAAGAAAAATATCATACCATGAGCCCTGATAAGACTCATTCATCCTATATACTATGAATAATAAAATTATTAGAATTTAATTCCTTATTATGAACATTTTCCATGTTATTTTCTTTATCAATATTATTTTTATTTTATTTTTTATTTACTAAATAATTGTTGATCGTCTTTGGTTCACTTTGATCATAATCAACAATATAATATCGGTATATTTTATAATAGTTAAATAGGTTTTTACAATTCTCCCATATGTTCTAGAAGTGTATACATATTTTGAACAAAACATTCTCGAAGAAAAGTTATTCAATAGATCCTGAAATATTTATTTCTATGAGAGTGTTTCTTTATAATCTTTTTTTCATTTCCAAATAACCATTAGTGTTTTCTTTTAATTCATTTACATTGACTGATATTTTATTATACTTGAATCATAAACATAAAATTACTTTAATATTAATGTTATATTCTTTACTATAATCAATTTTTAAAAATATCCATGAATTTTTTATGTTTATGGAAAATTCATCATTTACGTAGTTTGAGTAAAACCACCACAATGAGAGAAGTTTTAATTAAAGATTTACAAAGAAATAGGACCCAATAAATATGTGAGTTTTCAAAAAAAATATCATTTTAGTTTTACCTTTAATGATTAATTATGTTTTTGAAAAGATTAATGGAAGAGTTTAAATTAATGTATTCACTTTCTAAAAACCCCATATTTAGAAGTAGTGATGAATTATTAAAAGATATTAGGGAGGGGTAATGTTTAATATATCATTATTTATAGATAATAAAAATTAAAATAACACTATTATATAATCATTTAATAAATACTGTAATATTATAAACGTTTTTTGAATGAAATCATTATAATTAAAAAATGAAGTAGTTTCTCTGAAATCTAATCTATCTCTTTGTATCACCTCCTTCAAATTGTATCCAAATCCTTTTGTTAAATGACTTTTGGAATGTAAATAAACATATAAAAATTTTAATGATTTTTAGAGAGTAATTTCAGAATAACATGGAGTGAAATACAAACATTTTATTTCTTTGGAAATGGTTATAATGACCCACCTTTTATAGGAAATATTCAATGGAGTTTTCATAAATATCAATTCACGAGGGGTCTTGATTGAAAATTAAAAAAATTGGCACACAAATGGAAAATCGATCATATGGATGGCAATTAAAATCCAAAATTATTTAACTATTTATATATTTTGGTAATTTTATATTATTTATAAATAAATTTTATCATTAAATACCCTTAGAATATATTTTAGGATCACATTTATAATTTCACATTAAAAAACATTTATATAAATATGAAATTATAAATAAAAATTAAATATCACATATTATCAATAATTTTTATCTAAAAAATTCATTAATTGATCATTATAATCAAACAAAGAATTAATTAATGGATAATGTTTAATAAATCTTATCACTCATAATATTTTAAAAACCATTTAATTTTACTTTTATACTATTTTCACATCCAGTGTGCAAAGTGCCTAGGAATTTTAGACAATTATAATATTATTTAATATTCAAAAATAAATATCTACCTAGATTAATTTCACTAAATACAAATATTTTAATCTATAACCATTCATAATGAGTTTTTAATCCTCTCCTTATCATAACTACATATTTAAGACCTAAAGTAATATTGGGTGACTATTTTTTAAATATTAATTTATTAATATAAAAGAAATGTCATACACATGAATGTGGATCCAAAATGGATTAACATTTGTAATATATAAGAGGGAGGTAAATTAATCCTATATCAAATCATTTTAGGATAGTGTTTTCTGATATTTCAAATGATTAACCATTGATTTTTAAATTTTACACATTTTTTTACTTTACCATGGTGACTAAATTTCACAATAGAAAATTATATTAATCAGTAAAAATAAAATATAAATTAATATCCATTTTAATATTTATGATTAAATATTTAATTGTTTTATAGGATTCATCTTTTATAAGTGTTAAATACAAATATTTATAAAAGTTAGCTTAATGTAACAATAGTTTTTATGAAAATATTTCCTATGTAGCATAAAAATGAATTTACATATAAATTATTTATAGTTTTTAATGCCATGATATATTTACGTTTATGGTGAAAAAGGATAGTCATATTAATTTAAAAAATACCTAATGGATCATTGTGCATACTTAATTAAAGCCAAAGGAACGAAATATTTCTTTATTAGAATAAAATATAAACTACGATCCCAAAATTCAAGTGTAAATTTATATATTAAACATGTTAATTTTAATTTTTTTAAACCTTAAATTAATATTTTTGTGATATAAAGGTTTCTTATAGTTTTAAGTCAAGATTATATCATAAATATAACATAAAACTTTTTGTATTTATTAAAACAATATTTTCACTATAACCTAAAAACAAATCATTTCAAAAAAATACAAAAAATTAAACATAAATTATTTCTAACATGGTGAAATAAAATATTATGTACTTTTTATAAAACAAATATAATAGAATTTAATTTTTTTAATTTTTAATAAAACAATATTTCACATGGAAAAATAATTTATTTTATATAAAATCAATTAATTTGTCAAATGAAAAATCATTTTCTTATTCCGTACCTTAATAAACTAACTTATTGGATAATAATAATAATAAATATAAATACCTATAATTAAAAAAATATTCATATATAATATATAATTCAATTATATAATTCAGTATATAGATGAAAAATGAAAATCATGCATCAAAAATAAATAAAAACAATTTCATTCATATAGTGAAAATAATAATAATTTAATTTACAACTGGTATATAATGGATTGAATAATATCATTCGATATATGATATTAACATAGAATTTTTTAAATATTATATATAAATAATAAATAAAATTAATATCATATTTAAAATACATGGGTTTTCATTCCAACCTTAATGAAATTGAATATATTTGATTTTACATCACGTGTGATGAATAAGAATTTGTCATGTTTATAAATAAAGTAAACAATTTTCAAAATCCATTTTAAAGAGTGACATTGGACATTAAAATCCACAATATTTAAATTATTCCACATATTCAAACCTTTGTATGAAATGAAGATAATGATTAGAAATTTGAAATGGAAGATATAAATTTATATATGAAAAATGAAATACCTTTTAGAAAATATGAATTATTTAAAACTGAATAAATATGGTTCATCCAAAATTAATTTTTTTTTGCAAAAAATGGATGTGAACATAAATAGAATAATATTTTTTATAAGGGAGAGAAATTATTGATTTTAATTGTATATTATATAATATATAAAATTCAACGCTGGAGAATAAAATGACTATAATATATTATTTACACAAAGATAAAATATATTTCTATGAAAATAATTATAGTAGTCATACAAGAAAATAGTCAATTAAGAATGAATATGACTCCAAAAAAAATTATTGAGTATATAAAAACCCTTACGACAATCGTAATGTATGAATCAAAACTTAATTAAATGTAAAATATAAAATGGAAAAATACATTACAATAATAATGAGATAATAATGGTATAATATATAAATGATATGATTCATCTACAAAAAAATTAATATTTACTGGATAAAATGTAATATGTCTTAGGAAATGTAAATTGAGACAAAGAATCCTTACAGATTTATAATTATTGAGTCAAAGGATATTGAAATAAAGAAACTATTTTTTATTTTTAAATACAATGAATTAAATAAAAAATATTATATAATATATTCATCGGATTTTGAATCAAAATAACAATATATAAAAATAAAACATTGTGAACAAAACGAAACATATTATGATGAATTAAAAATGAGACCAAGGAACCTTAATAATTATGAAAACGAAATGTAATTCACTAGAATAAAAGTAGAAAATAAAATATAATAAAATTATTGTGTAGAGTGACCAATATTATAATAACATATTCAATTAATGTGGGAAATGAGTGAATTAAAGATAGTGATTTAACAAAAGGACTTATAAACTACAAGTTGTGTAAATTATAAATCCATAATATGGTGAAACCACAAATTCATATGTTTAAAAACAGTTTCATTTCCATTTTACAATAGGAGAAGATATAAAATAGATGAAAAAGATGAAAGTATTTGAGATCAGGAAATGCAATTCTCAATATCATTAACAATAATTTTTATGTTAAGTATAAGAATCATAATTTTTTTTTAAAATATTATAATTTTATAATACTCATACATGTGAATGATTTTAGAAGCTGCAACATCAAAGTTAGTTTATTTATTCCATATATGACATGATATATTTTTTATCCTATTTATCAACTTTGAGGAATTATTTTAGAGTTTTGGTATATAATATTAGAAAGTATACTTACTTGATTTCAATACATTTCTATAAGTATAATATAATCCTTTGGTTGTGTATATCGATTATTTCCACCTCTATTTCATCTCACAATCCAAACAATGAATATAAAGAAAAATAATCATAATTGAAGTATGAAAAAAAACTCTTAATTGGTAATGGCATTCATTAAAATAAAATGTCCCTCATTGTATGGAAAATTTTTATAATACACTATTAATCTTTTTTCTCAAAAACTATAAAAATAATTACCATGTTAAAAGATAATAACCAATGAAATATTAATATTCTATGATTTTATGATGTAATACATTAATCACAAACCATTAATATAAAAAATAACTAGAAACGTTATTCTTAAATCATTCTATAAGTTACTAAAACCTAAAAATATTCAACACATAATTGACCTAAATGAAAAAAATATGATCACATATTTTTATAAAATAAAAATAACGCGTATTCCAGAATTATTGAACATTAATAATCTTCTAAATTTTATATATAATTTATTAAAACTAATATAGATTAATCTTTTCCAAAAATATCATGAATTATATTACTATAAAACATTATGAAAAATCAATGAAAAAATTTATTACATTGAGAACTTTAAAATAAAATCACATCCTATTTAATAATATATTATATATAACTTAATCATATATATTACAAAAAATATTAAATGAGGCCCCAAATACCCACACTATTGGGTATACTGTTTAAAATGCTACTTTAAAACTAGTTATGACACCATCTGAGATGAACCATGATAAACATATATATATTTTAATAATTTAAACAGCCCATATAATAATAATCACAGAATCACAAGATCCAAAAGATTATTATCTTTGGTTATTATCTACATAAGAATCTTATAGAAGATATTTATCTATAATCAGGATATATTAGTTACTATTATTTATAAATCCTAGGTTATAATCATCTTAATATCTTTGGGAATGGAAACATAAGAATGTGGTGGTCTCAAATGCTTAGAAATGTGAACAACATATCAAATGTCAGTAGGGGTTGGAATATAATCCTAATAGAACACATTAGTGAATAAATATATTATTAAAAATAACATAAAACAATAATTATTTACAATATGTCTATATAAAAAGTCATTAAATATCAAATTAAAAGACATATACCCTGACATAAGAGTCCGAGATAATATAAACTATCTATGGATTATAATAAAAAAATTATGTCATAAAAATGTTTCATTACTTTAAATCATTGAATAAATATAAATAATGGTGCAAAAGTAAGCATAGTTAAACATCATATTGTGAAAAAAATTATTTTGACCCAATATGTTTTTAAAAAATCAATGTATTCCCACCCATTATGTTGTAAAAAATACAACCATATCAACCCATGAAGATGCTAAAAAATATCAAATCATGTCCATGGTTTACTATCTCATGAGATTTAAAACCTTATAAAATGAACTATAGGGTGATATAATACCTCAAAAATAATCAATTATATATATATTAATGATATAATTAATAAATCATTCATCATATCATGAAAACCTATGGAATGAACATAGGTTCTTTAACAGTTTTTAAAAGGTGTCACATAATATATCTTCAAGAATTTGATTGGTTGATGATAACAATTTAAATAAATAAAAAGATTACGTCATAAGGAATTTACTGGGTTATTCATAAAGAATAACATTCTAAAGAGATTATTGCTTTTAGGATGAAGAAGCTAATATAAGAAATACCATAATTATTATTTAGAAATAATTTCATTACACTGACATAAAAATAAGAAGTTATGATTCACTTTTCAATATATATTTTTTATCAACTTAAATTAAGACACATTAAATCATTATTTATTAATAAATAACAATAAATATCCATTATAAATAAAAATAAAGGTTTTAAAAATAAAATATAGTGTTACAAATAAATTTTCGGATCGAGAAAGGATAATCCTTTTATTAATGTTTTATATAACTTCATTGAAACCCAAATCCTCAAAAAAGTGATAAATATTTCATTTTAATGGAGTTAAGGAAACATTTTATGATACCCAAAAATAAATCATTTTTTAATTTCAAAATAATAAAAGAGAATAACGGTTTTGAAGGGTGAATATGGATATGAAAGAAAAATACCATTTTGAGAGAATTGGAATTATTTTAAATCTCATCAAATTTAATGAAGAAATAAAACCATTAATATAATTACACATTGAACATGCTGAATCATAATTATAATATCATCATAAAATATAATGAAACATTCTTGTAATAATTTTTCCAATGAGAAATAATTATGAATCATGAAATAATGTTTTTAATGAGAACACCTTTCCTTGTATTCATATTTCATTGAAAAGACTCTAACCACATACATAATAAAAATAATTTTTTTTATAAAGAATTGAAAAAAATTCATAAATAATACCTTTCATATAATACACTTATAATCACGTATTAAAAGTATTTTATCTGGCTTTCTTTTATTCAATCTATCGAGTGTTATTAAAACTAATAATTTATTAAAAAAAATTATATGAGATATAGAACCTTATTTCATTTATATAATATCACTAGTCATATATATTTAAAGGTAATAATAAATATATATATTTTATAATTATTTCTATATTTATAATTTCATTGTAAGAGAGTTTTAATTTTTATTTGTGATGATGGAATCATAGAAGAAAATTTTCTCTGTAATTTTGACGGACAATTGGGTGTTATATTAATAATAAGTTAAATATTAATATAACCATTACATAAAATTAAAAAAACAGTACTTGGTCATTAATTTATAATAATACTATTGTTTTTTTACTCTTTTCATCGAAGAAGAAATGTGTAGAATTTTGCGTGTATGTGGATAAACTAATCAAAATAAGAAAATTCTATAACAATGGCTGAGTATAGTTAAAAATGTGATTCTATGGGAATAATATAACTATTGATGAAGAATATATATATTACTGAGTAATTTCTAAATTTTTGAATAATATTTTCATAGTGTTAGATAAAGACTATAATACTAGAGATATAGATAATTAAATACATAACACTATAGAGGTAGAAGTCAAAACATTCAAAAAGATATTTTAATATGAAAAACTAGAGAACGGTGTGAAATGTATTATCTTTTTCAAAATATTAACATTGATATAAATTTTATATTAGTTCACTAAATACAATTCATTATCCATCCTAGTAAGCTGGTGATGAAAATGAAACACATCATTCATGAAGGCGGTAGCCCACACGTACACGTGACAACATTTCCATTTATGGAAGGATAAATCGTGAAAGGTATATAATGATTATTCTAAAAAAATAAAAAATATCATTATATAAATAACTGAATTATTAATTTTATAATAGAATAGATCATTTTGGAGGATTAGTATAGATTTGGAAAAATATTATAGTGATATTAATACGTACTTTGGGAATTCAAATTTTGTATTGAATTGCTTCTTAGAAATGGAGGAATTAGGATAAATAATTATGTAAAAAGTCTCATGGAAGTGGAACAAGATTATATGGGAAGTAATATGGGTATAGAGTTAGGAGAACTTTGAATTTTAGAGTGGATTTTAAAAGGTTGTGTAGGGCCCCTTTTTTAAGTAGAGGGAATGGTATTTTTGTAAATATAACTTCTTAATATATGGTGAGAACATTTTTAACATATAAATGGTACTAAAAATTAAAAAATGATGGAATTGGGATTATTCATTACCAATGGAAACCTCAAAAAACCATTTTGAGATGTGTTTTTTACATGTTTTTTTCTTTTAAACGTGGTTAATATTTTTTACCTCAATTTACCTTTATCACAGTAATTAAATTTTGAACCTCGGTAAGTAAATTTTTTGAATAAAAAATTAATATCTAATTATTAAATAATTCATAAAATACAATTTAAAATAGGGAAACTATTTTTTTATATAAAATTTATATGGGTGCAAAAAAGTAAATTTAATATTAGCACACATTATGCATAATTTTTTTAGACTAATTGTATTTTTAATGAAAATATAATATTTAATATTTTCAATGTTATTGATATACCTCAAATTAATTGTTTTATTTTTAATATTACAAAATTTATCTGTCTTTAATGGAAATCCAAAACTAAAATCCACCATGTCAATTAATTATTAAATTTAAAGACCATAAACAATTTTTTATTTTGAAAAAATATTGCATGAGTTCAAAAATGATAAACACATGATTTATAAATTAAAAATAATACTTTAATATTTTAATTTACTTATTACATAAATATATTATTTTAAACATATTTTATAAAATTTTATAAGGTTATTTTATCCTAGTGGTGGAACAAAAGTCCTTATATTAATAAAAATTGTAATTTTTTCTATTTAAAAAAATAAATCTTTTTAGAAAAATCACAAATATAAAAATATTGAAATGATAAATAAAAAATGGATGTTATTTTTTTTATTTATAAATATAAAATTTGATAATTTCACATTAAAAGTAAATTACAATGTATAATGAGAAATATTTTTATTGGAAAATGATTATTATATATTTAGTATTGTTATAGTTATTTCTTATCAATTTTTAATAAAATTAATGTTAAACAATTATTAATATAACATTATATTTTTTATTGTTGAACGATAATATATTTAATTTTTTAAAATATAAATACATAACACCAATGATTTTATTTTTTTGGTAAAATAAAATTTTAATCATCATATAATATTATTAGTATTTAAATAATACAAATAGATTTTTTGAGTGAATTGGTTTTAAAATGATCAAATTTATTACATTATAAATATATTTGTAAATATTGTTTCCTTCATTCAAAAAGACTAATTTAATGGCCACATTATGATATTAGTATTTAAAACTTATAATTTTATTTTAATAAAATGTTTCACCATTTTTTAGATCCTTTTTCAATACGATGAAATATATCGAGAACATTATATTTCTCTAAAGGAAATATAAATAGTAAAATATTTTGGTGATACATTCTCTAGATTATATAAATTTAATCCATGAAATTTCAGATAATAATTTGTGATGAAATATTTATGGGGGTTTATAAGATAGTTATTAGTGAAGATTTTTTTGATGTGGTGTCACCCTTAGGTACTTAGGTAATAATAAGAGACTCATATATACAATAATAATTGTCTTTACAAAAATTGATATTCTATGAAACCATATTAAATTAATACCCATCATGGTTGGGTGTTAGGACCTATATAATGGGATAATTTTCTTGGATATATCATAATCACTACTATAGTGATATGTCATCATATGTTGGTTAGAAATATAAAATATCATTTACCTATTTTTTTAATATAGATTATGTGTGAAGATATCATATGCATTTCCAAAACCATTTCAAACATATCTTAATTATAATTTCATGATGAATATTCCCACGAAACTAATATTATGATACAATAAACATACCTTGAAATGATTTATTTTATAATAAAATAATCTGAAGGTGGATTAATTATAATATGAAACTTCATAGATACTATATTCAAAATCGAACAAAGCATAAATAATTCAACGGGTTAGGATATGTGTGCCTTAATTATTATGATATACATGATAAATTTTCATAGTCTAATCCCTTCACTTTCCCCTTGGCTAGGATGTTTTTAATGTATATTATCATAATTAGCCATTGGGTTAGGGCATCAATTTTATAATTCCCAACACTATTTTAATTTGAAGCATTGAAGTGTGGATGGTGAATTATATGGGACCTTTATTCCTTCCATCATATTGACCGATCTATTTATTACTATTCAGTAATCATGAGATCTATATCCAATACATCCACATGAGAAACATTGTTATATTCCATTTAAACTATCCCTTTGGTTATTGTTGACATATTATTTTAATTTAAGAAGTAAAATATTCTTTACATAATGGTTATTTTCAACTAAACTTATACAAAGCTATATACTTTACCTAGTTTGTGATTTCGGGAGGTTTTTAAGGATTACATTATTAATAATAACTCATGATATATGGGTGAGAATAAAAAAATATATTCAACACTGTATTTTTCGAATTTTTTCTATTCATTGGGGAAAGCATTGAATTTACATCCTCAATATTAACATCCACAGTTTGAATTTAAATCCTTCACAGTTATTCCTAAATACAATGTTATTAACTAAATCATATTCCCTTAGGGTGTTAATACAAGTGTACATTTAAGCCTCTTTTTCATGTACTAGGTGAAGTTAAAGTTATTACACAACCATCCTTTTCTGGGTTATTACCCTTACTACAATTTTTATTGATTATACATCCACTATTAGTATAGAGATAGAGAATTCATTTCATGGATAGCCACAAAATTTTTAATTTATCAAAATTTTATGATTTTATCCTGTACAGAGAATTATCCTTATGGTTTTCACTAATTGTTTCTTACCATAATCCAAAAAATAAATAAAATAATCCTAACAAATAACTTAACTCATCCTTAGGAATAAATAAAACCATCTTTGAAACCAACTAATGTACCCTAGTCCCTCACTCCTATATCAACATCTAAAACAAATACATTATTAATAGATTTGATACAAAGTGAGATGATAAAAGATAAACTAAATATATTTCAATAATTTAAACACTACTTCTTTCAATAAACATAGAATACTAATACCTAAATGTTTTGATTCATTGGATATTAGATATATAATAATATTATTCTAAAAATCATTCCATAATTTCACCATACCAGATATCATTTCTGCAAAACTCCTTGGTTATAGTCATATTCATAACATGGTAATTGGAAATACAAAAACATGGTGACTTTAAATTCCTAGTAAAGGGAGAATAATTATCAACGTCTCATCATGGGTAAGAATGTAAATGTAATAAAATATGATAATGGGAGAAATATATTGTTAAAAAGAACATGGAACAATAATGGTGATCAATAATTCATCATTGAGGGACATATAATCTGAAATGAAAAAACATATAACATGACAAAACAATATGAGATAATATACATGATACATGAAGTATAATCATTAAAATATTACAATAAATGATGTTATTTCATAGAATCATAGAATTAAAAGGATCCATATAACAAACATTATTACATGAAAATTACATTTAGTGAAAAAATAAATGTATGTACACCATTTATGTTGTGAAAAAGTCTAATCATGTCGAACCATTATGTTGTGGAAAAATCTCAGAATGTTCATTCTTCATTATGAATAAGATATTAAATCATAACCAATGTAATATAGGGTGATATTGTAAAATACCCATAATAATCAACACATATGTGTGCCATAATATATCAATCCTTAATCATATCATGAAAACTATATAAAAAATTGGTTTCATAAAAACTTTGAAATGAATCTATATAAAATATCATTATAAATTGGGTCATTTCAAACAAAAAAATTTAACCACCTAAAAGATTACTTCAAATTGAATTTATGATGTGATTCATGAAAAATAATGTTCCAAAGATGCATAAACATTTATATGACTAGGAAAATTTATACAAAACCGTAAAAGGGAATTTATAAAAAAACTTATAACAATGTCATCAAAAGAAGTTAATATGATCCATTTATTAAAATTTAATTTTTTTCAATAGAAATGAATATTATTTGAAACAATATTTAATAATAAATATCGATAATTAATTCTCAAAAAAGGCATAATGGTTTTCCAAATGAAATATGGTGTGTAAGAAAAAATTTATTAATGAAAAAGGAAAAACTTCTCAATCAATTATAAAATACTTACATTTTAACCTATATTGTAAAAAGAGTTATGAATATTTTATTTCTATAGAGACAATGATAAATTTTAATATCACTAAAAAATATATTTTATTTCAAAATAATAAAATAGATCATTTACAGGAAGAGTGAATAAGGATATGAAAATATTGATTATTTGTGTAGAATAAAAGTTATTCGTAGCACTATTGATTTTTCTTAAAAATAGATTATTTTATTTACCTAAAAGAAAATAATTATAACAACAACATAAAATTGAAACAAAATAGTTGACAAAATATTAGTCAAATAGTATAACAGTTTACTTATAAAAACAATTAGTGTTTGAAAAACCCCAAAACTTGTATTCTAGTCTAGTTAAAAGCACACAAACATAATATATAATAACAATAACTAATTTAATCACTCATTTTATAACCATATTCAAATAAAATCCATTTTCTATACTTATAATTACATATTATAATTATATTAGATTGTTATAGTTTATTTTTCCCATTATGTGTCAGTAATGTTAATTTTTTCATACCGGATTCTTATTTTCCATATCGATCCACTTTTCCTTTAATATAAGATTTTAATTACTATATTATTAAAAATGTGGGAATATATGTTCTATAATGATTTATAATGTTATAAATTCATTCCAGAATTGTTTTAGTCATGTATCATGATGATAGAATCAATGATGATTTTTTTCAGTAATTTTCAACAATGTGTTGTATATCAATAATAAGTTAAATAATAGAGTGACCTTTAAAAAACCATAATAAAAAAATACATTCTCATTAATATAAAATAATACACTTAGTTATGTTTTAATATGTAATATACATGATATTATCAAAGGTAAAAACCATTTATATTCAATTTTAATTATTATTTTTTGACCTAATAATGTTTCCTAAGGGAGTCAAGTAGGTTTAGGGGTGTCTAGGGATAATTATGATCATTAATGCCTGAAAAATAAAGAGGAATTCTTAAATACATGGGTAGTAGATACCATTCCACTCATCTCATATGGTTTCTATAGCAGTGTAGCTTTATAAAAAGGGGTGATGGGTGCCACATGGGTTTTCGGCAAATGTGTGACCCTTGGTGCACAAAAGTGTAGTGATGTAAGTCATTTAGATAGAGACCATTCCCAATGTTGGAACATGGCTTGGCCAACCATGTGGCCAAAATGTGCACCCCTTCCAGTTTGGGTGAAATTCTCTTTTTCTCTTAAAATGATTAAAATTTCTCATCCATATTTTCCCCTATTCTTATTAGATGACTCTTCCTCCCTCACTCATGGAAATCTCCTTTTAGGAATGCTGGGGGTCATGATATTTACTCCAAATAGACTCCAAATATCATATCATTTGATGAAATGTAAAGCGAGAGGTATGATTTGTGATCCAAA
This sequence comes from Viscum album, assembly GCA_963277665.1. Classification (NCBI taxonomy): domain Eukaryota; kingdom Viridiplantae; phylum Streptophyta; class Magnoliopsida; order Santalales; family Viscaceae; genus Viscum; species Viscum album. The sequence goes on along the minus strand of OY728137.1, from coordinate 1,383,543,930 downwards.
CTCCTTTATTTCCCTTTTCATTCATTCTTTGTTGTTCTCTATAGTTGTGATCCCATTTTCCCTATTTTCAAGGTGTTGGATGAATTCATCATTTTCTGTCGTTCTAGCTCATTTCAGGCTTATAACATGTATGAGTGAAGTGATTCCACATCAAGGTATTTGTTCTAGGTCTTTCCTTCTCATTTTATTTCATCTTAAATGATGATCCATTATGCTGTTTACTAGACCCTTCTAGTGATAGCTCAAACATGTTTAATAAATTCATTTATTTGGTTCCCCAAGTAATTTGTGATCTTAAATTAAAGAAAAACAACCCTATTTTTTATCCTTATCATTGGCCTCCCTGTTGGGTGTCACACCTTAATATCCTAAATTCCCACTCCTTGAGTCATTGACCACCTGATATGTGTGTTACTCTATTGTAAAATTCATTAATTTATAATTCAAATTAAATGTATTCTAAGCCATGAGTTATACCCATTTGGATATTCCTTATGCATAATTATTATTGATTGGCCTCATGATTTATGACTTCTGACATTGATTTTGATTTATATATTATACCATGTTCCATGTGGCATGCTTAATGTTTTACATGTGCTTACTATCATAGTTGTTTGAATTGAATTATGTAACATGGTGTGATTATTATGGTCTGGTATTTGAATTCTTATTGGCGACATAATATTGGAAATTCCACATTTAAATATGCGCCTTAATTTCAACAGTATACTTTCTTGAAGTTTGTTGTAGAACACAGGTCTTGGCATAAAGACACCATGGATTGAATCACCATGCCTAGCCATGGATCTATATGATTGTCAAGGGGATATATTTTTCATTCCATATATGGGCTCTCGGGAAAGATTATTTATTTTTGTGAGTTACATCGGTTCCCTAGAGGACAACCCCTCGATATACTCATTAGTAATACGGAAACTCCATGACACATGTGATACCTGATCCCCTCTGTGAGATACCCAGTATTGACCTTGAGTTCACCTTTCCATGAGTGATGTACAGGATGTCATGGCAGGTCTATTTTTATGGACTATGTGGAATTGGTGGTATTAGAGACTCACATAGGCACCATTGGGATTATTTAATGATTTCATAGGGTGGGCTCAGGATTCCGTCATTGAATTCGATAAATTTCTTTCTTGTTTCACATGTGACACCTCCTATTTAAATTAAGAGCATGATTTAATCATATTATATGAACACTTAATCAAAACTAAATCACAAGATTGGGGTCAGTCCACAATTTTTAGTAAATTCATGGTTCCCTTGTATATCAATTATTACTTGTTTAGGTACCTTGTATTAAACACCTAGATCAAGTGGTATCTGGAGGGTGTCCATTTAGAAACCCCGATATAAGTGTTTATTTGTTTATTCAAAAGCCTGTTTTTTATGGCACAATGTTATATTATTTATTTCATGAAATGGTTTGATATAGACACCGTTATTGTTGGCCTACCAAGATTATATTTCACACAATACATGGGCAACCATTTTACCCTAAGTATACTTCATGATTTCAATTATGGATAATGAGATGATTTCGGCTTTTGAAGTTTTATTCCTAGCATTAGGATGGAGTATGGGATAAAAGGAGTGATCATATGCTCATGATTCTAGTTGTAGTAGCTTTTTTTTCTTTTTGGTATATTTTTCTAGTATGTATTATATTCATGTATCTCATGTTCCCCATGTACTATTATATTTTTTATAACATCATGATTATTATCAAAATTTGGTATCAATTATTTACTCAACTTCCACCAATTATTTATTTATCTTGATTGCTTTATTTCCATTATTTTTTCTATTATATGTTTTATATTTCCTCTAACAATATTTATCATCTTTTATAATTTTCTATTCCTACTTTTATTTTGAGGTAATAGTATCCACATATACACATCTTATTCCCTCACTACTTGTGAATAGGATCTAGTGTTTGGGGAGTTAGGCTTGAGGTATTGTGGACACCGTCTAACGACACCGATAAGTGGAACAGGGGGAAGGATGCAACAAAATATTCATTCATGATATTAATTCATGGGATTTATCATATTAGGGGTTAAACTAACTTTAAAAATAACATACTATAAATTATGGGTGAATATGGTATGGAAAGTTCAGATTTTATAATAACATCATTATTACATAAACATAATTTAATTATTTATATGTTTTTAATGAGGTCAATTATATTTATAGAAAGTATATATAGACAAAAATACTAGATGAATGGAAATAAATATACATTACTACATAGAGGCGGTAGTCCACATGTACACATGATTGATGTTTTTATTTACTATTATGTGGGAGAAGGGTAGAAAATATTTTATATGTTACATAATATTAGATGTTATATAAAAAACATATTTTTTCAATAAATATAATTTTTGAAAAATCCATGTAAGAAAATGATGCAACATAGAACTTGTTGTTAAAGGATGTGGTAGCCTTCATGTATAGAAGATGATATCTTCATTTTTCTACGGAAATGGTTGAAATGTATTTAATGTTTATATAATCAAATTAGGATATATCCACACTAGGAGGGTGTGTGTGTTTTTGTGTATAGGTTGTTGGAGGGTGAATTAGTGTGGTTTAAGTTTTAATCTAATTTTACATTTATTTATATATGATCTATACTCATATTTAGTGAATGGATATCTCTCTCTATCTCTCCTTTGGTTGGTATGCAGGTAAAAAACAAGAAACAACTTATTGTGATAGTATGATTTGTTTATGAGGTTCCCAATATTCATATGATATCATCCCTAGTGTTCCATGGTTATTTTCCCCCATGTATAACATCTATATTGTTGTAAAAAGAATAGAAAATAGGGGTATATCCACGAACCAATAATCCCCACACCAACTCAGAATAATTAAAGAAAGGGTTTGTTATCCCTTTATAAAATATAATGACCTTTTATGTCCTTTTAATCATGATCACCTATGATTGATTGAGTCTATACTAGATTATATGTTTAATATAATTCCTCTGTTTTGTACTTAAGATGGCCTATCGTTGTATTCTTTTGACTTCTACTATAGGATGTTATAGTTCTTATCTTATAGAACATCATATTGTATTGAGATCGACAAGAAAACATCCAAACAACATCTTCTTGATGCTTATAAAATGAATAAATAATTTATGATAGGTCTCTCAATAATCACCTCAATAATATTCTTCATCAGTCTATAGGAATATTTTTATCACTAGAAAAACTTTTTCTTTCATCGGCTGGTGAAATTTATTAAATGAACAAACTCAATTCATCTAAATTATTATTTTAACTTCCTTTATATTCATAGTTATTCATAGTCAGGAACCTGAACATCATTCATTAAATTTGTAAAATATCTTTTCAACATAATCATTCAAGGGTATATATTTTTTTAATCTTATTTGACCTTCATTTAAAAAATTTATTGAATATTTTCAAAAAACTCTATCGATGTAATATTCATGTATCGACCATTAATTAATATAATATGTTATATAAAACATTAATAACATTATTCATGAAATCTAGGTTAAAGACATGGTTATTTTAGAGGAGTGATATTTAAATTATCATTTTATTTCTCTAAATTCAATCCCCTCACAGAAATAATATTTATTTCACTTGAAATATCTACATTGGAATATTGACATAGTATCACATACTTGTGCACGGATATCAAATTAACACCCCAAAATTCCCCTCTGACTATATTTACATTGATTTAACAATAAAAATGAACATGATATTGAATTTTGTTAGACCCTTAATAGACTTAGGTGACACATACGCTGAGGGGGGATCAGGGTATTTGAACTTATTCAATTTTTTTTCAAATTTCCATTACACTCTCTCCAACCTAATGATCATTAAAAATTACTAATAGTAGTCACACTTATTTTCTCTTATGTACCCATTGATATGATTGTGTTTTAATTTACCATCCCATAATTAAATATAACAAAAATTTATTATCCCCCTTTTGTGGAATGTGTTATATAGAATTTAAATAAACATGCACATAGATTCCTTTATTTTTACAAGGTTCACCACTATGGGATATTCCTAGGTGAATGATATCGATTATTTTTTATGCACTAAAAAATTAAAAGATTACTACTTAGATTTTTACTTGGACACTCTAGCCTAATATCACCCCCTATAACATTTTCTTTTGGTTCACTACCACCCAATGATCACTTCCCTAAAATAAACCATTTATATATTCACCATTTAAAAGGTAAAATAAATGCTACTCACATTCCAATAATAATATCACCATAATGTTGTAGATCCAACTAAAATTGATATGGGTTCCTTTGAGGCCCTCCATCTCATCATAGAGCTGCGGTGATTTATCTCTTGAACAATAACATCATCATTCCATGAGAATCATGGAATATGCTTTATTTTTTTAATATTTATAATGTATCCAAGTACCTCTTATTTATACAATCCTACCAAAAAAATTCCTTCTTCTTTAACTAAAAAAATTATATCCTCTATTTACCATTGGTTGAGATATCTCACCCCATTCATATTTTAATCTAACAAAGAAAATTTTAAAGAGAACAGGTATATTTTTTAAATCTAATAATTGTGATAGAATATAGTATACATATGATTTTTGACATGTTTCCCATGTAATTAAATAGATTATAACATTCCATCTCATCCAAATTAATAACATGGAAATCTAAGAGATAACAATTTATTTCAATTTCTAGTTATAAATATCAGCTGAAATAAATTGATTTATTGTGGTGTTGCATATGATTTTATAGTGTAACAATCCTCTTTCATTTATTTAATATTGTGTAGTATATTATAGTATAGAATAAAATTTTTCTCAATAAAATTTTGTGTCATATACTTCTTCTCTATGGAATGGTAATGTATCTGTGAATTCATTTAAGAGTTAAATGCACTGATGTTCTCCACATGACCTTCTCATATCTCACCCAAAAAATTAGAAAATGAAATCCTCTACCTTTAAATACCTAGTTTATATTGTATAATAGTCTCTTCCACTACAGTGTGTCCACCTATAGGATATAAAATAATATTTCATCTATGTTTCCAATATCAATTATTTATGACACAATTCATAATTTAAATAATGGTCATCGTTTTATAAATATGACTATGGTGTAGGAAATTTTACACGATGTAGATACATTAGCTATCCATGTGAAATTTAATTTTATGAAAAATAATTTGAATAGACCCCATTCCCTATTTTGTTCAACTATGGTGTGAAAAAATAACCGTATATACCATGTCATACTTATATTCAAAAAACAATACCTATATAATAATCTATATCCCTTAGTACCACAATCAATTTAAATAGGAATAGATGGTCCGATACTATATCCCATGTTACACCACATGTGAGAGGCTTAGCACAACCTCTCATGAATTTAACTATTCCATTGACTACCCCGAGACACACACATATAAGCATACAAACATGATTACCCCCATGAACACCCACATTTGTAGATCACCTGACCATTTTTTTTCATCCTCTATCATTCATTATATTGAAACCATCATCACCACACCATGGATACAATTTTGAAAATACGTATGATGTCATTTAAATTCCATCGTCCGAAGAGTGTCATAGAAATATATGATGTATAAAATTTTCGTATTCTTAAAAGATGATTATAATCACATTTCTAGTGTTCCATAAAGAAGTGGTATATAATTTTTTAGCTTTTTCTAATCATGTATAATGAACAAACTAATGGCTATGTGACAAAGAGTATGTCTTATACAAAATATTATCTTGTAGTGGCTTCTAATAGATTTCAAATGACTGTTCAACATTATTCTTATTTTATAAACTCAATTAGTCAATAAAAATAATATTAGAATATTCAGCATATATCAATTTTCAAAAATTCCATAAAAACTTTTTGGGATTCTAAAAATCTCTAAAAAAATCAAATATTCACAATTTCACATAGTGTTAGAAAATACCCCATCAATCCTTTAAGAATTCCCAAAATACCACCTTTGAATTAAATTGGTAATAAACAAAAAAAAAACTCTTTTCATTTTCTTATCCTCTCCCCTAAGATATTATTCTCCCTCTTATGGAAAAATGGAATGCAGATGCTCCAACATGAGCGAATTTTATCATTCATTCTATTTCCTTGGAATTTTATCCCACTTTATTTTCTAGTAATTCACTTTCTCGTTTTCTCCCAGTAATGGCTCGGACCTCTTCGGTCCTTTACTTTGTGAAAATGTGGTGTTTGAGGTGTTTTAGGAGGTCAAGTTGACTTATCCCCAACACTTCACCAAATTTCCAATTCTGTGATTAGTTCCATCAGTGAACAATGTTCTATAGGTGAGGTTCAGTGATCATTTCTATCAGTGAGGTTTAATCAACAGTTCTATCAGTGAGGTTTTGTGAACAGTTCTTTCAGTGAGGATCAGTGGAGAGTTCTATCGGTGAGGTTCTATAATGACCCATACTTTACATACATTGTTAATACTTCAAAATTGAATCACACTTATTACAACATATGACAAAACCACAAAGGGTCGTATAGGTATAGTGTCTTTAGAAACTGGGAAACATAAACAACTGGTTCATAAATCTTCTACAGTGTCTCCCATTTATTTCATCATATATAGGGTCCCTTTTAGCATATTCTACATAATATCCATCTTCCTGACCTGGGGAAAAGAAAACATAAAAGGGTGAGCTCAAATGCTCATCAAGGGCAAATAAAGGAAATAAAAATCATATCATATCTTTTTGAAAATAATAACCTGCAAAAGAGATCATAATATCTTAACATGGAATAAATCATAGAAGTGAAAATGAGATCCCCATAATCATAACATGAAACTTGAAACTTTGTGGCATGCACACATAATCATGGAAAATCATTTCTTGTTAGTCATGACTCATTGCCAAGACTATCTTAGTGGACAAAGTCCCTTTCTGAACCGAGTTCACTCCTCATTTCAGTCCTGTATCACCGAACCGAAATAACCATCCGTTCCAGCCATGTATATCTCATTAGATATAAAATCTTTACCCAATGCATTGGAGGGAGATATAGGTCCCACCCATCTTATAATGAATCCTTTCTTATGTGCGCCACATAATCATAAACCATACATCATAGCGTAACCCATGTAATAAAAATGGGATTCTTAAACAACATGACATCATAAAACAATTCATATAAGATAAAGGAATTCATAAAAATATTTCCATCACAACATAATCAAATCCATGTAATAATAGGGATAAAAACAGAAACCTTTTATTATCTTAGATGGAAAATAATTTTGATAAAATACTTGAACTCCATTCATGAGGAAAATATCCTTTCTATTTCAAAAACATTTTTCCTTTCATAACATGTCATATGACTTTAAAAAAAGAAGATGATTAAAAATAAACTTGAAAACTTGTAAAGGAAGATTCTTGGAAATTTTGTTTTAAAAATCCATTCATGCCGTATAAGTTAAAAAAACATTCTTCTCGTACTTTTGTCGGAAAAGTCAAAAAGTACCTCGTACGAAAAATGACAAAAGATTCCATTCATTTCTTTTACTAAAAACTCACCGAAGGGTAAAAATGGATTTAAACAATTGTAGGTGGATGGAAATAATATTACATATTTATGAAACATGGATGTGGATGATAAAAAACACCCCAGTAAATACTTACGAATAAACAATCTCGGATAAAAATGAGATTATGATATTTCCCTTACCTTAGGTCCGATTTGCTTTGTACGTGTCTGAAGCTCCTGTATAATTGTTTAAATAATGTTATTGACTTATTCCAGAATCATACATATTGATATGATATCATATATGGTCATATTTTTAGATTCTTGTTAGTAATATTTCATTGTTACTTGTTACTCGGGTCTTTATTGCCTTATGTTCTTATGCGTGTTTTACCGAATAAATTCTTTTTCTTCGTTTAAGGTTATAGATACCTTATATACAGAATGGTATTAGTGTAAAATATATCATATTTATTCATTCAATTCATTTATATAGTTACTATGTAATGATGATCATGTAGAACGAGTCGCATCACATCGTGGAGACGGTATTCCGTACGTACGCACGAGTGATGGTATCGTTCCTATGATCGTGGAATTGTATTGGAGTATATATATATTATTTCAGTATCAATATTACTTTATAATAATCATAAATAGTTACTCATTACACCATTATACCCATCCTTGTAAAGTGATGGTGGAAAATAGATTACACCACGGCGTGGAGACGGTATTCCGTACGTACGCACGCGTGGTGATTTCATTTTTCGGTAGGATGGATAGAAGGTGAATTAAAGTTGTTTCATATTTATAATAACATATCAGTATGTAAGTAATACTGATGTTATTACTTTATCATGAAACAACTAAAGAAGAAGAAGATGAAGATGAAATAAATTGAAAAGATCGGTAATGGATATTACCTCTTCTTTGGAACGCCTCTTTGAATCCTCCACATAGGGAACTAAGATTGGTCTTTGAAGAAGACCATGACCTCTAGGATTATTCTAGGGAAGTGGATAGGTGAAAATGGCAGGGTTTGGCCGATCTTGAGTGCTCAAATTGGTGTGAGAAGGAGGGGGAGGAGGTGCCCTTTTATAAGGGAGGAGAGGGGCACCTTAGGAATATCTCAAAATATTATTTTATATTAAAGTAAATATCGGGTTATAATGGTTCCAAAGGGTCTTATTTCGAAGTTAAAGTGGGCATGGGTCGAAAGCCTATCAACCAATAGGATTTAGACAAGTTTAGGGTATTATTTTAACCTTATCAATTAGATTTAACTCTAAGTTAAATAATTTAACTTTTACCATGTCTTTTTGTTTTCTTTCACTATATGGTTAATAAACATACAATAACATGCCAAACGAACCCCGAATTGTTTATTATTAATATATATATCCTTATCTAAGTCATTTGGCCGATCCTTAGATTTTTAGGAATAAAATAACAATTAATAATATAATATTTGATTTAAAAACTATTTTGTGTCAATTTTGACACTATTTGATATATGATTTTTGTGAAAGTCATAAAAGAATTATATGTTCGAACCAAGTTAATTAAAGCAACACTAATATATCATAGTAACCTAGAAAATTAGTGGAATTCATAAAAAGTCTTAAATTACATTTATTTTGGTATTTATATTATCAATTATGTCAATATTTCATTAATAAGATAATTACTGCATCATCTTTGTGTCATAAATAAATTAAATTCTTTGATGTCTAAAAATTACAAATAAAAAACCATCATGTATGAAATCTATTTAGCTTTCTAATGAATATTTACAATCTAATTTATCTTATGTATAACCCCATATTAAAAAAGATTTACTTATTAAACTTTAATTTTAACTATTTTAACCCTTCTTTAAATAAATTAATAATAAATGTCCTAATCTAATCCAAGTGGGCCTAAATGGTCATATTTTATTCCTAAGTTTGTTTTTTGTCGAATTACACTTGTCCAATAGAATTAGGACATGTGTTAGGGTAATATTAATATCATATTTACCCTTAGTTACCCTATTTACTATTAACTGTGGTAAAAATAGTAAAAAGTTACTATTCACCAAAAAATTATTTTTATCTCATTGAACCACATTTTACTTACTAATATCAACCGTGTCTGTCGGATTTTTGAAATTTCATTCATAGAAGCGGTAAAATTAAGTTTTATGCAAAATTCTGTTTTTAACCTACCACTTAGTGGTTTCACTATTCATCAAAAATTGAAAGTTTTCAGAAAAATACCAAAATTTCACCCTAGGATAATTTCGGTATTCTGAATCCAAAAATGAAGTCCATTTTAAAAAATAAAATTTATAAAATTTCAAAAAGTGGTTATTACTATTCATAACGGCTAGTTTTAATAGCATATTGTTGTTTAGTGAAACTCGGTATTGCGTACGACGCAAGCTATCGAGGAAGGTCGTGATTGCGTGTAAAGCAATCCAAGCAAGTGTTGTGTAGAAAAAGATTCCTTTGATTATTTATATAACATAAAAGTCTCGGGTGTTACATTCTACCCCCCTTAAAAAGAATTTCGCCCTCGAAATTCGTCACTTTGTAACAAACAGATGAGGATACTTCTCCCTCATCATATCCTCAAGCTCCCATGTAGCTTCTTCAAGTTGGTGGTTCCTCCATAAAACTTTCACCAATCGAGTGGTCTTGTTTCGTAGGACTTTTTCGCTATGATCCAGAATCTCTATCGGCTGTTCTTCATAAGAAAGATCTTGCTCCAGCGGTACAACTTCTGAGCTGAGTACATGTGAAGGATCTGGTATGTACATTCTCAGGAGAGATACATGGAACACATCGTGAACTTGAGAGAGATTCGGTGGAAGCGCCAATCGGTAAGCTACCTTCCCAACACGATCTAGTATTTCGAAAGGACCGATATATCTAGGGCTCAACTTCCCCTTCTTTCCAAATCTCATAACCCTCTTCCAGGGAGATATTCGTAAGAACACTTTATCACCCACTTCAAACTCTAGGTCTTTTTTTCGGTTGTCGGCATAACTTTTCTGTCGACTCTGATCTGCGCTTATGTGTTGTTGAATAGATCTGACCTTTTCTACCATTTCTTCAACGAGATCAGGTCCTAATAGCTTTCTTTCCCCAACTTCATCCCAGCAAGTTGGAGTCCTGCATTTCTTTCCATAGAGAGCTTCATAAGGAGCCATCTGAATACTGGAGTGAAAGCTATTATTATAAGAAAATTCCACCAAAGGTAGGTGTTGATCCCAACCTCCTTTGAAATCCATAGAGAAATCTCTCAACATATCTTCTAGGGTTTGAATTGTTCTCTCAGACTGACCGTCTGTCTGGGGATGATAAGCAGTGCTGAAACTCAACTCTGTATCCAGAGTATGCTGAAGACTTCGCCAGAACTTCGAGGTAAATCTCGGATCCCAATCAGATATAATAGAAAGTGGTACTCCATGAAATCTTACCACTTCCTTTACATATATCCTGGCAAGCTGATCTAGAGAGAAATCCTCTCTAATAGCAATGAAGTGTGCAGATTTTGTAAGACGATCAACTATGACCCAGATAGCATTATTGCCATTGGATGTTTTAGGAAGTCCTGTGACAAAGTCCATAGTGATGTTTTCCCATTTCCATTCGGGTATGGGTAATGGTTGTAACATCCCCTTAGACTTTTGTCTCTCAGCTTTAACTTGTTGAAAAACCAAGCATCGAGAGACATATTCAGCAACATCTCTTTTCATTCCATCCCACCAGAAGTACTCTTTCAGGTCCCTATACATCTTCGTGCTTCCAGGATGAATAGAGAATGAAGAACTATGAGCCTCATCCAGCAGCTCCTTCTTTAATTCGGGGATGGAAGGAACACAAACCCGATTCCTGAACATTATTATCCCATCACAATCAAGGTTGAATTCAGGAACATTTCTCACCTTCTTTTGTAACTCGACATCTTCTTTCTGTGCCTCTTTAATCTTCACATGTATAGATGGTTGAACATTCATTTGAGAAAGATAAGATTTTTCCCCTTCCATTATAATTCCAAGATCCATCCTTTGTAAATCCATATATATTGGATCTTTTGTGATCCTCATCATGGATAAACTAGCATGGTCTTGTCGACTTAATGCATCTGCCACCTTGTTTGCTTTCCCAGGGTGGTAATGGATTGAGCAGTCATAATCCTTAATCAGCTCCAACCATCTTCTTTGACGCATATTCAACTCCTTTTGTGTGAAAATATACTTTAAACTTTTATGATCAGTATAAATATCACACCTTTCACCATAAAGGTAATGCCTCCAAATCATTAATGCAAAGATTACCGCAGCCAACTCCAAATCATGTGTTGGGTAATTTTGCTCATGGATTTTCAACTGTCGTGAGGCATAAGCTATCACCATATCATTTTGCATAAGAACACACCCCAATCCTTTCTTGGATGCATCACTGTAGATCACAAACCTTTCTCCACTACAAGGCAGTGTGAGCACAGGTGCACTGGATAACCTTCTTTTCAACTCCTTGAAATTCTCTTCACATTCCTCTGTCCAGACAAACTTAACTCCTTTCCGAGTCAACTTTGTGAGTGGATTAGATAATCGTGAAAAATCCTTTACAAAACGTCGATAATATCCAGCCAAACCAAGAAAACTTCGGATCTCAGTTACTGTTTTTGGTCTCGACCATCTTTCGATAACCTCTGTTTTTGCTGGATCCACAGATATCCCCTCTTTTGAGATTATGTGACCCAAAAATGCAACTTTTTGAAGCCAAAATTCACACTTGTTAAATTTGGCATAAAGCTTCTCCTTTCTCAGGGTTTTAAATATAATTCTCAAGTGATCTTCATGCTCTTCCTTGCTCTTTGAATAGACAAGAATATCGTCTATAAAAACTACCACAAATTGATCAAGATAGTCTCTAAAGACTCTATTCATTAGATCCATGAAGATAGCAGGGGAATTAGTAAGACCAAATGGCATCACTATAAATTCATAGTGTCCATACCTTGTACGGAAAGCCGTCTTTGGTATATCCTCCCTTTTGAACCTTAATTGATGATACCCTGAATGAAGATCAATCTTGGAAAATTATTGAGCTCTGCGTAGTTGGTCAAATAAGTCATCAATGCGTGGGAGAGGATATTTGTTCTTGATAGTGATCTTGTTAAGTTCTCGATAATCAATGCATAGTCTCATTGATCCATATTTCTTCTTAACAAATAGAACAGGTGATCCCCAAGGTGACGCACTAGGGCATATGAATCCATTATCAAGATTCTGTTGGAGTTGCTTCTTCAATTCCTGCAACTCAATTGGGGCCATTCTATAAGGTGTCTTTGAAATAGGCAAAGAACCCGGTACGAGTTCTATTGAAAACTCAACTTCACGATTTGGTGGAAGACCCAGTAATTCCTCCAGAAAGACGTCATCAAACTCCCGTACAATGGGCATATTCTTAATCATGAGTTTCTCACCAACTATTTGAGATAAATAACCTTCATTTAGTGGAATCAATACCCATAAGATGGAAGAAATTTCCACTGGAAGATTATGTTCATCATTGCATTGATATACGATCATAGATTGATCTGGAATATGAAATGTGACTTCCCTTCTTTGGAAATTGATATGAGCTCCATGTAGAGAAAGCCAATCCATGCCAAGAATCACATCAAATTCCACTAAAGGAAGGATCACAAGATTTGTAGGAAGCACTTTCCCACAAACCTCGATCAGAGAAGAATTATAAACTTTTGATGCTACTGTTGTGCCATTAGGTGTTGTCACAGCTAACTCAACATCTAATTGTTGAGGTAGTACGGTGATACCCTTAGAAAATTTTTCACAAATAAAAGAGTGGGTGGATCCAGAATCAAATAAAACATTTGCTACTTTAGAGTGGATGGTAAGTGTACCTTTCACCACTTCATTATCGTACTCCACATCGCTGATAGAAATTTCATGTGACTTTCCTTTGTCTTTAGCCTTAAGATTTTGTTGACGTCAACCATCATCATCAACCCTTGGATTTGGGCATTGATTGGCATAATTCCCCATCTCCTTGCACTTGAAACATTGAAGTGTAGTAGGTTCATTCTGTGTATCCCTTCCTTTGTTTGCGTCATTAGACATCTTCCTCCCATTATCACGGCATTCAAATCCCGATGACCTTCCTTTCCACATTTAAAACATTTACTTGTCCCTTTAAGACAACTCCCTCCATGTTTCTTTCCACACTTTGAGCATAAGGAAAAGCTCATCTTCTTTTCCGTGTGCTCTTTAGTTTTTTCTTTGAATTCCATCTTCCTCTTCTTATCAAACCCATGTGACTGATGGGTTATTCCAATCTCCATCTCGACTTTGAGAGCACATCGAACGATTTCCTCGTAGCTATTGAAGTCCCTTATGGCTAACGCCCTTCGAAGACTTGGTTTTAAGCCACTAAAGAATCGATCGATATTACTCTCAGGTTGGATAATAATACCAGAAGCGTACCTTGCAAGTCTTGTAAAATTTGCTTCATAGGTACCAACAGATTCATCATCCCTTTGCTTCAGTTCAAGAAACTCTTTCTCCATCTTTGTTCGGAGAATATGAGGGAAGTACTTATTGAAAAATATGTTCTTGAACTCGTCCCATTCCATAGACTCAATTTCATCCCTTTGCCTCGTATTCTTAATAAGATTCCACCATTGATCAGCATCTCCTTCCAAACGATACACTGCTAGGATGAATTTATCATGTTCAGAACATTGAAGAACTGAAAATATCTTTTCAGTAGTACTAATCCATTGTTCAGCAACTAATGGATCAGTAGACCCACTGAAAGAAGGTGGACGCTGCCTCATGAAGGATTCAACAGAATGTTGCTCCTTCCTTTGCTCGTTTGGAAGTCCTGCATGATTCATAGCTTGAGAAAGTTGTGTGAGCATGGCTACAAGATTTTGCATTCCAGCTCCCATATCGTTTGGTTGCTCAGGGGGACAATCATTGCATTGCCCATCGCATTCCTCATTAACACGGTTCCTTTGGGTTCCAGCCATTGACTAAAACCAAGAAGAATAGTGTGAGCAACACTAATTATAATAGGAAAACCACATAATTCAAGAATAAAATTTTTATGCTTAAGGTCTTATCCTAGGTTATTCAAGGCCATTTCTAAAACACTAAGATTGTGTTCTATGCTTAGACTTATCCTTAGGGTTCATACTAAGGCTTTCACATCCTAGTTTCCAAAGGTTGACTATACCTTCCCTTTGATACCAACTATAACGACCCATACTTTACATACATTGTTAATACTTCAAAATTGAATCACACTTATTACAACATATGACAAAACCACAAAGGACCGTATAGGTATAGTGTCTTTAGAAACAGGGAAACATAAACAACTGGTTCATAAATCTTCTACAGTGTCTCCCATTTATTTCATCATATCTAGGGTCCCTTTTAGCATATTCTACTTAATATCCATCTTCCTGACCTGGGGAAAAGAAAACATAAAAGGGTGAGCTCAAATGCTCAGCAAGGGCAAATAAAGGAAATAAAAATCATATCATATCTTTTTGAAAATCATAACCTGCAAAAGAGATCATAATATCTTAACATGGAATAAATCATAGAAGTGAAAATGAGATCCCCATAATCATAACATGAAACTTGAAACTTTGTGGCATGCACACATAATCATGGAAAATCATTTCTTGTTAGTCATGACTCATTGCCAAGACTATCTTAGTGGACAAAGTCCCTTTCTGAATCGAGTTCACTCCTCGTTTCAGTCCTGTATCACTGAACCGAAATAACCTTCCATTCCAGCCATGTCTATCTCATGAGATATAAAATCTTTACCTAATGCATTGGAGGGAGATATAGGTCCCACCCATCTTATAATGAATCCTTTCTTATGTGTGCTACATAATCATAAACCATACATCATAGCGTAACCCATGTAATAAAAATGGGATTCTTAAACAACATGACATCATAAAACAATTCATATAAGATAAAGGAATTCATAAAAATATTTCCATCACAACATAATCAAATCCATGTAATAATAGGGATAAAAACAGAACCCTTTTATTATCTTAGATGGAAAATAATTTTGATAAAATACTTGAACTCCATTCTTGAGGAAAATATCCTTTCTATTTCAAAAACATTTTTCCTTTCATAACATGTCATATGACTTTAAAAAAAGAAGATGATTAAAAATAAACTTGAAAACTTGTAAAGGAATATTCTTGGAAATTTTGTTTTAGAAATCCATCCATGCCGTATAAGTTAAAAAAACATTCTTCTCGTACTTTTGTCAGAAAAGTCAAAAAGTACCTCGTATGAAAAAAGACAAAAGATTCCCTTCATTTCTTTTACTAAAAACTCACCGAAGGGTAAAAATGGATTTAAACAATTGTAGGTGGATGGAAATAATATTACATATTTATGAAACATGGATGTGGATGATAAAATACACCCCAGTAAATACTTACGAATAAACAATCTCGGATAAAAATGAGATTGTGATATTTCCCTTACCTTAGGTCCGATTTTCTTTGTACGTGTCCGATGCTCCTGTATAATGGTTTAAATAATGTTATTGACTTATTCCAGAATCATACATATTGATATGATATCATATATGGTCATATTATTAGATTCTTGTTAGTAATATTTCATTGTTACTTGTTACTCGGGTCTTTATTGCCTTTTGTTCTTATGCGTGTTTTACCGAATAAATTCTTATTCTTCTTTTAAGGTTATAGATACCTTATATCCAGAATGGTATTAGTGTAACATATATCATATTTATTCATTCAATTCATTTATATAATTACTATGTAATGATGATCATGTAGAACGAGCCGCATCACATCGTGGAGACGGTATTCCGTACGTACGCACGAGTGATGGTATCGTTCCTATGATCGTGGAATTGTATTGGAGTATATATATTTTATTTCAGTATCAATATTACTTTATAATAATCATAAATAGTTACTCATTACACCATTATACCCAGCCTTGTAAAGTGATGGTGGAAAATATATTACACCACGGCGTGGAGACGGTATTCTGTACGTACGCACGCGCGGTGATTTCATTTTTCCGTAGGATGGATATAAGGTGAATTAGGGTTGTTTCATATTTATAATAACATATCAGTATGTAAGTAATACTTATGTTATTACTTTATCATGAAACAACTAAAGAAGAAGAATTTGAAGAAGAAAGAAATTGAAAAGATCGGTAATGGATATTACCACTTCTTTGGAACGACTCTTTGAATCCACCACTTAGGGAACTAAGATTGCTCTATGAAGAAGACCATGACCTATATGATTATTCTAGGGAAGTGGAGAGGAGAAAATGGTAGGGGTTGGCCGAGCTTGAGTGCTCAAATTGGTGTGAGGAGGAGGGGGAGGAGGTGCCCTTTTATAAGGGAGGAGAGGGGCACCTTAGGAATATCTCAAAGTATTATTTTATATTAAAGTAAAAATCGGTTTATAATGGTTCCAAAGGGTCTTATTTCGAAGCTAAAGTGGGGATGGGTCGAAATCCTATCAACCAATAGGATTTAGACAAGTTTAGGGTATTATTTTAACCTTATCAATTAGATTTAACTCTAAGTTAAATAATTTAACTTTTACCATGTCTTTTTGTTTTCTTTCACTATATGGTTAATACACATACTATGACATGCCAAAAGAACCCCAAATTGTTTATTATTAATATATATATCCTTATCTAAGTCATTTTGTCGAACCTTAGATTTTTAGGAATAAAATAACAATTAATAATATAATATTTGATTTAAAAACTATTTTGTGTCAATTCTGACACTATTTGATATATGATTTTTGTGAAAGTCATAACAGAATTATATGTTCGAACCAAGTTGATTAAATCAACAATAATATATCATAGTAACCTAGAAAATTAGTGTAATTCATAAAAAGTCTTAAATTACATTTATTTAGTTATTTATATTATCAATTATGTCAATATTTCATTAATAAGATAATTACTGCATCATCTTTGTGTCATAAATAAATTAAATTATTTGATGTCTAAAAATTACAAATAAAATACCATAATGTAGGAAATATTTTTAGATTTCTAATGAATATTTACAATCGAATTTATCTTATGTATAACCCCATATTAAAAATGATTTACTTATTAAACTTTAATTTTAACTATTTTAACCCTTCTTTAAATAAATTAATAATAAATGTCCTAATCTAATCCAAGTGGTCCTAAATGGTCATATTTTATTCCTAAGTTTGTTTTTGGTCGAATTAAACTTGTCCAATAGAATTAGGACATGTGTTAGGGTAATATTAATATCATATTTACCATTAGTTACCCTATTTACTATTAACTGCGGTAAAAATAGTAAAAAGTTACTATTCGCCAAAAAATTATTTTTATCACTTTGAACCACATTTTACTTACTGATATCAACCGTGTCTGTCAGATTTTTGAAATTCCATTCACAGAAGCGGTAATATTACGTTTTATGCAAAATTCAGTTTTTAACCTACCACTTAGTGGTTTCACTATTCATCAAAAATTGAAAGTTTTCAGAAAAATACCAAAATTTCACCCTAGGCTAATTTCGGTATTCCGAATCCAAAAATGAAGTCCATTTTAAAAAATAAAATTTATAAAATTTCAAAAAGTGGTTATTACTATTCATAACGGCTAGTTTTAATAGCATATTGTTGTTTAGTGAAACTCGGTATTGCGTACGACGCAAGCTACCGAGGAAGGTCGCGATTGCGTGTAAATCAAGCCAAGAAAGTGTTGTGTAGAAAAAGATTCCTTTGATGATTTATATAACATAAAAGTCTCGGTTGTTACAGGTTCAGTGTACAGTTCAGTCGGTTAGGTTCATTGAACAGTTCTATCAGTGAGTTTTTGTGAACAGTTCTATCGGTGAGGTTTTGTGAACAGTTCTACTAGTGAGGTTTAGTGAACAGTTCTATCGGTGAGGTTTAGTGAACAGTTCTATTGGTGAGGTTTTGTGAACAGCTCTATCGGTGAGGTTCAGTGAATAGTTCTATTAGTGAGGTTTAGAGAGCAGTTCTATCCGTGTGGTCCAGTGAACAGTTCTATCATTGAGGTTTTTTGAATAGTTCTATAGGTGAGGTTCAATGAAATGTTCTATTGGTGTGGTTCAGTGAACAGTTATTTTGGTGAGGTTTTGTGAACAGTTCTACCGGTGAGGTTCGGTGAACAATTCTATCAGTGAGGTTCAGTGAAAAATGTTCTATTGGTGAGGTTCAGTGAAAAGTATTCTATCGGTGAGGTTCAGTGAATATTGTTCTATCAGCGAGGTTCAGTGAACAATGTTTTATCAGTGAGATTCAGTGAAGAGTGTTCTATCGGTGAGGTTCAGTGAACACTGTTCTATTAGTGAGGTTTAGTGAATAGTGTTCTATTAGTGAGGTTCTAACAGTGATGTTTGTGAACAATGTTCTAATGGTGAGGTTCCTGAACAATGTTATATCGGTGAGGTTCTTGAACAGTGTTCTATCGGTGAAGTTCTAATGGCGAGGTTCATGAACAGTGTTTCCAGCTTCCTACAGTTTCAATTTTTTGATGGAAAATACATTTAAAGCCTTATATTAAGGACTCTTAATACCGATTCAACGGCCTTAAATCCTATATTAAATATTCCTATGGCTCGGGATGTTTTTACATGGTCAAACCGCATGGTTTAATGCGATATTCTTTTAATGGGGAATTAAGCGTCTCTTAAACAGTCGCCCATTAAATCTTCAAAAAGGGAAAAGATATCTTCCTCCCTTGTTCTTCCTATTTTTTCTCAGCTTTGAGACACTAGAACCTTTCAATCCTTCCCGTAGAAGTTGCAGAATCAAACTTTCCCCCTCAGATTGGTTCCGCTCTATTTTGATGCAACCAAGATGCATCGATCAATCATTGATATAAGGTATGTTTTATTGCCATTACATTGGGACCATCTTCTCCTGTTTCTCTATTCCATATTACAACATGAAATCTACATGTTTCTAATGGGGTTTTTCTTGGGGTTTGGTTGGTGCGGTCTTACCGTGGCATCCTTGGGAGGATGCAGTTGTTGCGAGAGGAGGATCGTGACCTGTTGTGTGGATAATGAATGTGAGGAACTGGTTGAGGTTGGGGATTCTTTTCTTCTCTTTATTTTATGTGCAACATAATATTTAGCATGTTTTATCCCACTGGATGAAAAAGGAATTTACATAATAAATATTTGAACTGGAAAAATAAATTTATATTGATCATATATTATTGCCTCTTTTTTTTCTAGATTGTGTGATATTTATGCTTGTTCTTGATGGAAATCAGTAAATAACATAAACCAGGATTAATTGATAATTTTTTGGTTAATGATAAAGTGGCACATAAATGAATCTGGTTCTTGTTGTAATTTTATGTTAATCAAATTGGTGCAGTAAGGATGCTTATTTATTTGTGATATCTTACTGTTAGGTTTCCCGAATTTATAACCAACGAATAATAAATTAGTTAATACAAGAAGGAATAAAGAAAAATTTGTTATTAAAAGATAATTGCTTGCATGGTATTAAGTTACCCTCTTGTTTTTTAAGGGCCAAGAGCCAAATAGTGAAGATGTTTGTTTTACTGCTTCTTGTGTTTTGATGTGAGCCTGGATGGTTGTGGTAATATGTGGAGGCATGGAGGCCTTTTTGGTTGTGGGAGAAGATGTCGCCTAGAGTGGTGAGATGCATCTGTTTATTCATGAGGGTGTCAGTGTGGAAACCAGGGATGATGGAATGGGATGGTTGTGATTGTTGGATGCTTGTTGTTTCATTGTATGTTTATCTGCTTTACCATTCCCCACTGCTCAAGGCAGGTAGTCTTACATACCCTTCTTTCGAAAGAGGCGAAGACATGTGGTGTACACCACATGATTTCCATGTTTAGCTTCTCAAGGAAGGATGGGTATATGATCTTGTTATAAGCAAAAAAGACTCGATGGGTAGTACATATACTCACCGTGTTGAGCCCCCTTGTGTTTAGTTGCATAGACTGTTTTTCTAGAATGCCTGGAAATGTGGGAAAGTATTTCTGTAATGAATAAATTAATAAATGGTGTTTACCCATGGGGTTGGAGTTTGCTGGAACATTATGATGAGGTTATAATTTTGAAGGAACAATGAACTTGTGGGTGATGCTAATGAATTTTAATGAGGGATTATTCATGGTTATTTAATGTTTAAATAATTAATTATCGTATAGTGTAACTGATAAAAAGGGAATGATGTAATATAATAAAGCACTTTAAATGGTTGTGTGCTTATATGATACCTAGTCTTAGAAGTAGAAGCCCAGAGTCTGAGAGACGTTAGCTGTAGATGTGTCTATGACTAGGTTATTCCCATAGTGTTATTGTGAGTTATAGTATGTTCAATAATTTTTGTGTTTCTATATTATACTCCACCCTATCAATAAGGGAAAATAAAACCCCGGGGATTCTGAGCCCTGAGGGTGTTTTCCCCAACATTCTGGTGGGAGGATGGATGGCTGACTACCCCCTTTGGCCCCACTCTCTTCTCTTGGTAGTTACTTGTGCTGGCAGGAACATTGGTTAGTTTTCCCCATATATGTGTATATAGGGATGTAATGGCTTGTGGATATTCATGCACATATATTCTAGATATAGTTTTCTATGGACTACTATAGGTGTAACGTTTATAGGCTGTGATGGATTGAGAATCCTTACACTGTGTATGGGTTGTGATGGCTTGAGGTATAATACCCGATGTATGATACAGGTTATGCAAGATGTGGTGGCTCCCAGAAACAACCTGGTTACTTTTGTGTGTGGACGTTGTGGTTTTGTTGCATGAGTTGCATATTGTGGTGCTTCACCCAAGTGTCTGCGGGCAAGACTTTTGGGAGAGAGATGCTCAGGATGCGCGCCATTGGGGAAAAGCGGCAAACCAGTGGGAAAGTAGTAGCGAGGTACCCTTGATATTATCTATTATATGATATATTCTTGTATGTGTTACTTGGTGAGAGTTGCCTTGGTAAGGATGGGAACGTAGTATACCAGTTTAGGTGATGAGTTAGTTCCACTTTTTGTTCACTGGGATTTAGCATGCTTTCATTACTTTTTCACGAGAGGATTTGGGGAGGATCCTTCTGAGTATATTGTTATACTCACCCTAGGTGTATATAAATTGTTTTTCAGGTCACTTGGAGCATGTTGGAGATAAGGATGGTGTTTACTAACTTGTGGTTATAGGAGCTATTCAGGCTTGTGGTTGCTGCTATTTTTACTTTCTTTTGGGTACTTGCAATTTTTCCCCTTTTAGTTGTATTACTTTTTTATGGCATTAAATATATTAACTTGGGTTTATTTTTTATTTTAGTTCTGATTTGGAGTTTGTTGGTGTCTATTTTATCTCTCTCTTCCTCATGTGTTCTCTTAGAAGAAAATGCCTTCCATTTGTGTGTTTATTTTACACTCAGTTCTAGTCGCCAACCTGGGGCCTACTGGAGGCGGGACATAGGGGTCATTATCTCCCTTATCACATTGCCGACCTAGGAGGGGTACACTTTGTTATGAGGGGGTCATGACGGAGTGGTATCAATGGTCTGGTTGAGGGATAGGATGGTGTTTGGAGTTAGGCACATGCGAGGTTGCATGGGTTGTTAGGGCAACAACGTCATTCATGTATAGCAAGTGAGGTAAACGTTGGAGACCAGCTGAGACATAGGCGTTTAGGGACCCCTATTATCTGATTTATGGACCTTTATGTTTACAATGGCTATTAAACAAGGTGCTA
This sequence comes from Viscum album, assembly GCA_963277665.1. Lineage (NCBI taxonomy): Eukaryota > Viridiplantae > Streptophyta > Magnoliopsida > Santalales > Viscaceae > Viscum > Viscum album. The sequence goes on along the minus strand of OY728137.1, from coordinate 1,383,521,516 downwards.
CTAGTAGCAGGGTAGAGACCTAGGAAAGGATCATGAATCATTATTTCTTGTGCCTCTTTTTGAATGGGTAGAACGTGGGATAGGTTAACGTAAATGAATAAAAGAAAATAATTAATTAATTAATGGCGAGTCTTCCATATTTTTGGTTTAGGAGCACTTACAGGTTGTTGTTTTACAGGTATGGCTCCATGTTGAAGTTCCCATTAGGTTTTCACAGAAAATGTCCAGCAGGCTGTTCCAGCAGATCGCTGTAGGGTAGAGGTTGACAACGATGACACTTGTAAGAAGACACACCGAGAGTTTTAGTGCCAGAGTCTGCAGAATTACGATGACTCTGTTTCAGATGCAGTCATGGAAGACTGGTTAGAAGAGGTCGAGATCATCTTCAGTTCAATTCGTGCTCAGAAGGAGCACCTGATGACTTTGGTTGTTACGATGCTATGTGGAACAGCGAGGTAGTGGTGGTTCTTGTTCCTTGGGAATCACGAGGAGTCAATGATCTCCGGGGAGGATTTATGAGATAGGTTTAGAGTCGAGTTTCTTTCTTCGATTGTGAAGGCGTCTAGTTGCCAATAGATTCTTACCATTCGACATGGGAGCTATAGTGTTCAATAATATGGAATCCATTTTAGGAACCTTTTACGATATGCTTCAGACCTGTTGCCAGATGAGGAGGCCTGGGCGAGGCATTTCGAGGAGTCTTTGCGTCCAGATATCCAACGCCAGGTCACCAAATTTATGCTGAAAAAATATATTGAGGTACTATAAAGGGAAGAGGTTTTCGAGAGTACTTTGGCCAGAACCAGATCATCAAGAGATGGGAATCGACATGATTCCTCCTGAAGCTAAGTTGTGGTCATGGGTTCTCGGTTTTCAGGGAAGAAGAGTTTTTGTTCACCCGGGGGTAGGTCCCAGCCCTTCACATCTCGTTTCTCTAGAGGTAGCAAATCTCAGGCCTATGTGAAGGGATCATGTGCTTGTTTTTCTTGTGGTGGTTGTGGTCATCAATAGTGGGAGTGACCGACATTTCAAAGAGGTCATCATGCATCAGGCGCTACGCTCCAGGTTCCTCTATTGAGACAGTTCCAGCTAAGGCAGTAGCAGCCGGTTTCACCGGTTTTAGATCAACAGAGGATAGATTGGGCAGGTAGAGGACAACCCTATGATGCTCCCCATCCTCAGAGAGTAGAGAGAAGCTGTGGTGGTGGTCTTGATTAGGGTCATAGAGGCCATTGAGGATGTTGGGGTTAGAATCATGCTCTATCGTTGCTTTATCCAGGTGATCCAGACGTCATTTGAGGTACCCTTTTCTTGTTTTCTACCTTGTTGTATGCCTTGTTTGATTCCGGAGCGACACACTCCTTCATATCACCTACACTTGTCCATGAATTGGGACTTGAGGTAGAGAGGCTTCTAGTGCCCTTGTCGTTGACTATGCCAGTTGGAGGTTGAGCTAACTTGTTTGAAGTATGTAGATACTATGAGCTAGTGTTGGGGCAACAACACTCTTAGGGAGATTATCTATGTTAACAGATACAAGAATATGATGTCATCCTCGGCATGGATTGGTTGTATTCGGTGCATGCTATCATGAATTGCTTCAGGAAGAAGGTCATCTTCATTGGTGCAGATGGAGAGAAAGTGGAGTTTGTTTGTGAGCGAGATCCTCATATGGGTCATAGGCGCGTTCCATCATTATCATCCATGATGGATGTGATGATGATGAGTTCTTCAGAGGTTCAATAGTTGGAGTTACCTAGGGTCGTAAAGTAGTACCATGATGTCTTTCCAGAAGTGGTTGTAGCATTACCCCCTTGATGAGAGATCGATTTTGGGATTGAGCTACACCAAGGAGAATCTCATATATCTATGTCTCCATATAGGATTCCCCATTCTGAGTTACGAGAGATACGTATATAGCTTGATGGTTTGTTAGAGTGTGGTTTTGTTCTGCCTTGTGTGTCACCATGGGGTGAACATGTTTTTTTTTTGTGAAGAAGGATGATGGAAGTTTGCGATTGTGTGTCGATTATCGTAGCTTATACAAATTGAAAATAAGTAATCACTATCCTCTTCCATAGATTGATGATTTATTTGATCAACTGAAGGGTGCATGTTGGTTCTCAAATATCGATTTGCAGTCAGAATATCATCAGATGCAAGTGAAGGATGTGGATATCCTGAAGACTGCTCACCGTTATCATCATGGGCATTATGAGTTCGTTGTAATTCCATTTTGCATGAAGAATGTTGCAGATGTATTCATGGGATTGATGAATGCTGTGTTCCGTGAATTCTTGGACAAGTTCATGGTAGTTTTAATCGACGACATCCTTGTGTACTCCACATATGAGGAGGAGCATACAGAGCATTTACAAGCCGTTTTGGGAGATCATCCCCAACATTAGTTGTTTGTATGTGTCAAAGTGTCAGTTTTGGGCTCAAGAAGTCTGTTTCTTGGGGCATGTTGTGTCCCAACAAGGAGTAGTTGTGGATCCATCGAAGATAGAAGCAGTTGTGTCTTGGGAATCCCCCAAGACAGTGTCATAGGTGCGATGTTTCCTTGGTCCTGCTGGCTACTATAGGATGTTTGTAGCAGATTTCTCACGAGATGCGACTCCACTAATAGATTTGACCTAAAAGGATGAAGCATTCATATGGACTGTTCAGTGTTAGGATACTTTCTAGTATATGAAGGAGAATTTAGTAAGTTATCTAGTCATTGTCTTCCAGTTGATGGAGTTCAGTTTGTTGTTTTCAACGATGCTTCACATCTGGGTTTCGTTTGTGTTGTCATGTAGCAGAGGATAGTTCTTTCTCATGGGTCTCAGTTTTTGCATCCCCATGAACTCAACTATTCCACCCATGATCTTGAGTTGGCAGCCATGGTGTTATCTCTGATGTTGTGGAGACATTACCTCATTAGTGAGAGCTTTGTGGTTTTCACCGATCATAAGAGTTTTACGTATGTTTTCTCCCAGCGTGACTTGAACTTACGACAACATCGGTGGATGGAGTTCTTACAGTAATAAAACTTCTAAATATAGTATACACCTAGAAAAGGGAATGTTGTAGCTGATGCGCTGAGTCGAAAGTCACGTCATGATACTGTGCATGAATCCGGTGATTTCTATAGAGTAATGGAAGAACTGTCAACATTGCATCTTGATATGGAAGAAGTTGGGGTAGAGGTTGTCTTTTTTAGTTGATGGTACAATCAACACTGATGAATAATGTGGAAGAGTATCAGTTGGGAGATCTAGAGGTGGAGGTTGGGAGAGACTGAGTTGTTTGTGGTGAGGCCCCTGATGGTTGGTTGGAGGCTGAACAACACTGAGTGTTGTATCATGGAATGATTTTTGTTCCCTTGACAATGCATGAGATGATTCTCAGAGAGTTCCATAGCTATCCTTTATCAGTACGTCCTGGTGTGACAAAGATGTACCGATCCTTGAGGAGTTAGTTTTGGTGTCCTAGGCTGAAGCGTTCGGTTGCAGAGTTGGGTCTCAATGTTTAGTCTGCCAGAAGGTGAACGCCGAACACCGTGTTCCTGGTTGTCTCCTCCATCCATTAGAGATTCCTCAGTGGAAGTGGGAGTACATCTCAATGGACAATGTTACTGGTTTACCTCGATCTCTAGGTGGACATGATTCCATTTGGGTGGTATCAGATTGTTTAACAAAATCGCCCCACTTCATAGTGATCAAGGAGTCGAGTTCAATGAATATATTGTCGAGGAAGTATCCAGAGGAGGTGGTGAGACATCATGGAGTCCCTAGGTAGATCATTTCTTATCGAGATCCTCGTTTTACCTCGAGGGTGTAGAGAGGTCTCCAACATGCTTTCGGTTCTGAATTATTCCTTAACACAACTTTTCAACCTCAAAACTGATGTTCAGACAGAGAAAACCATCCAAACTCTTGAAGAAATGTTACGCTCTTGTGTTCTTGATTTTGTGGGATCATGTATAAGGAACTTACCCTTGATAGAGTTCGCTTACAACAATATTTTTCACTTCAACTTTGGTATGGAACCTTTTGAAGACTTGTATGGTCGACCATGCCATTTTCCGTTATGCTGGACTGGGGATGGAGAGTCAGCAATTCTCGGACCGGAACTAGTGCTGAATACAACATAGATGGTTTAGGTGATTTGTGAGAGGATTAAGATAGCACAAGATTGTCAGAAATCATATGTTGATCAAAGAAAAATACCCTTAGAGATTAATGTTGGGGATCATGTGTTTCTGAATGGGACTCCCCGTCGTGGACAATGAAGGTGTGGTTGTGGAAGTAAGCCTTCTCCCCAGTTTGTTGGGCCTTTAGAGGTGTTAGCTCATGTTGGAGCTCTAGCGTATCGAGCAACAGTTCCCCCACAGATGAGTCAGATAAATGATGTTTTCCTTGTATCACAACTCTGTCGTTATCTTCATGATGACGCTCACTTCATCAATTGGGGAGAGATCGATGTTGATAATGATGAAACCTTAGAGGAGCGACTTATAGAGATCCAAGACCACAAGGAGAATGTGTTGCGCGAGCAATCAAACCCTTTTAGTACGTGTCTTGTGGAGACACGGTGTAATGGAGGAGTGTACCTGGGAAAATGAGTCAAAGATACGTTCTTAGTACCCAGAGTTGTTTGATGTTAAAATCTTTTCATATAATGATGTACTCATTGTGGATAGACATTTCATGTTTCATTTATGAATTTATTTTGTAGATTTTGTGACTTTATCTCTTTTTTGAGGTATCATAATGGGTGGTTGTTCGGACCCCGTTTCGTTTTTTCTTCCATTTAGGTGGGTTTTGAATTCATGAGGATGAGAATGTTTGGAAATGTATCTGAAGTAATGGATCAGATCTCTCTAGTCCATTAATTTGTGAAAATGAGGTGTTTGAGGTGTTTCGGGAGGTCAAGGTGACTTATCCCCAACACTTAGCCAAATTTCCAAATCTGTGAACAGTTCCATCCATGAATAGTGTTCTATCGGTGAGGATCAGTAAACAACACTATCAGTGAGGTTTAGTGAATAGTCCTATTTGTGAGGTTTTGTGAACAGTTCTATCGGTGAGATTTAGGGAAGAGTTCTATTAGTGAGGTTCAGTGAACAGTTATATTTATTAGGTTTAGTGAAAAGTTCTATTGGTAAGGTTTTGTAAATAGTTCTATTGGTGAGGTTCAGTGAACAGTTCTATCGGCGAGCTTCAGTAAACAATTATATTGATGAGGTTCAATGAATAGTTCTATCAGTGAGGTTTAGTTATGTTAGGGCCAATATGGGCCTATATACCCTGAGAGGGGGGGTGAATCAGGGTATGGATATTCTTTTTCAAAGTCCTTCCTGCCCCACTAGATCTTGACCTCTTTATTACAAGGGTCACTTTGTTTGGAATTGTGTGTTTATTATGATCACTTAATTTCTTTTTTTTATGATGATGATGCTTTAAATGTAGTGCAGGGAAATAGGCAGATAGACACACAGATTTTTACTTGGTTCACCCTCAATGGGCTACGTCCAAGGAGCATACACTAACAGGTTGCCGATCGTACCAAATTCCACTATTCTTCACTAGATGTGGATACAAAGTTAGGGCTAGATCACTTCTAAGCCCAGACTCACTGCCTTTACAAGTTTATGGTCAGCTCACTACTTTCCCAAGGGTCACTCCCTGTTTCTCTCTCTCTGGCTCACTGCCGATGGAGAGGATCACCTTCTTCCTCTTCCTAAGCTCACTGCTCTTAGAAGGAATCCACTCACAGTTTATAGACCTGTAAGTCTCTTAATTTGCATGAATGAATGCATCTTCCTCTGTGTGTAGATGCTCTGTTGAAGTACAACTTTCACCCGTAGATGAATATCTCTTTGCACCGAAGGTATCAGGAAACATACCAGCTTCCACGCTGTCCGAGAATCACTGATGGAACAAAACCTTACATGGCGCGCAAGTCAACCTCGGCGCGCAAGTATCGGCGCGCAAGTCACAACGGGCGCGCACGTTCACCTCAGACACTTGTGCGACTCAAGCTTCCTCAACTGAAAACTTGCGCGACTCTCTTCATTTTATGCCCAAAAAAATATTGGCGCGCAACTGCCAACCACTGCGCAACTTCTAACACTGGCGCCCAACTTCAACTACCGGTGCGCAAATTCACATGCGCGACCCACAGTCACCACTTGCGCGACCACCACACCTGCGCGACGGGAGCTCTGATTTCTCAAATTGTTGAACTCCATTGAGAATGAGGGGGGGGGGGTCCAGTATTTATAGGCAATCTGACCACCCTGCGCGATGGCGCGCAAGTCACCCGCGCGACCTAGTTTCGGCGCGCAAGTCCCCTGTCATTTTAGACACTTGTGCGACCGAACTTGCGCGAACCTTTTTCGTTAGCCATATTTTGATCTTCTGATCTTGAAAAACATATGGCGCACAAGTTTCCTATACTCCAAGTCCTCGGCACGCAAGTCCTTTTGCCAAAAACACTTTTCTTCATTTGCCAATTTTCAGGCCCAAAAATTTGGCAAACACTAGAAAACGACCCCTCCTTGTATCTGTTCTTTTGTACCGCCTCCAGATCATCAATTCATATTATCAACGTTCTTGAATCAAACATGGATCGTTGAACTCAGCTCTTGAACTCTACATTCCTCCATGAAATCCTCTTTGTCAACAATTTTGTATGTCATTGTTTTGCTTTGTCAATAATCACTACTCAGATGTACACTTTGTCAACAAACACAATCACCGCAAAAATGCTTCAATGATACCTTGAGGGATTTTTTCCAAACAAGTTAACAGTTCTATTGGTGAGGTTTAGTGAAAAGTTCTATCGGTGAGGTTCAGTGAAAATTTATATCGGTGAGGTTCAGTGAACAGTGTTCTATCGGTGAGGTTCCTAAACAGTGTTCTATTGGTGATATTCAGTGAATAGTGTTTTATCAGTGAGGTTTTAATGGTGAGATTCATGAACAGTGTTCTAACGGTGAGGTTCCTAAATAGTGTTCTATCGGTGAGATTCATGAACATTGTTTTATCATTGAGGTTCTAACACTGAGGTTCATAAACAATGTTCTAACAGTGAGGTACATGAGCAGTGTTTCCAGCTTCCTATAGTTTCACTCCTTTGATGTTTCCTTTGACATAAAATACATCTAAAGCCTTATTTTAAGGACTCTTAAGGCCGATTCAAAGTCCATAAATCCTATCGGTGAGGTTCAGTGAATAGTGTTCTATTGGTGAGGTTCCTAAACAGTGTTCTATTGGTGAGATTCAGTGAACAGTGTTTTATCAGTGAGGTTTTAATGGTGAGATTAATGAACAGTGTTCTAATGGTGAGGATCCTAAATAGTGTTCTATCGGTGAGATTCATGAACATTGTTTTATCATTGAGGTTCTAACAGTGAGGCTCATAAACAATGTTCTAACAGTGAGGTACATGAGCAGTGTTTCCAGCTTCCTGTAGTTTCACTCCTTTGATGTTTCCTATGACATAAAATACATCTAAAGCCTTATTTTAAGGACTGTTAAGGCCGATTCAAAGTCCATAAATCCAATATTAAATATTTCTATGGCTCGGGATATTTTTACTTTTTCAAACCGCGTGGTTTAATGCGATACCCTTTTAATGTGGAATTATGCGTATCTTAAACCGTCACCCCAATAAATCGTCAAAAAAGGAGAAGATATCTTCCTCCCATTTTCTTCATATTTTTTATCTGCTATGAGACGCTAGAACCTTTTAATACTTCCTGTATGAGTTGCAAAATCAAAATTTACCCATCAGATTTGTTCTGCTCTGTTTTGATGCAACCATGTAGCATCGATCAATCTTCGATATATGGTGTGTTTTAATGTCATTACTTTGGGGACCATCTTCTATGGGTTCTCCTTTCTATATTATAGCATGAAATATATATGCTTCTAATGGGGTTTTTCATGGGGGTTTGGTTGGTGCGGTCGTATCGTGGAATCCTTGGGAGGATGCATTTGTCGCGAGAGGAGGATCGTGACTCGTTGTGTGGATAAAGAACGTAAGGAACTTGTTGAGGTATGAGATTCTTTTCTTCTATTTCTTTTATGTGCAACTACATCTTTAGCACGTTTTATCCCAATGTATGAAACTAGAATTGACATAATAAATATTTTAACAAGATAAATAAATTTATATTGATCATATATTATTGCCTCTTGTTTTTTATAGATTTTTTGATATTTATGCTTCTTCTTTATGGAAATATGTAAAGAAAGTAAACTAGGATTAATTGATAATTGTATGGCTAATGATAAAGTGGAATGTAAACAAATCGGGTACTTATTGTAATTTGATGTTAATAAAATTGGTGCAGTAAACATGTTCATTTACTTGTGATAGCTTACTGTTAGGTTTCCCGAATTTAGAACCAACAAATAATAAATTATATTATCCAAGATGGATTAAAGAACAGTTAGATGTAAAAAGATGATTTCTTGCAGGGTTCTGAGTTACCCTCTTGTTATTAAGGGCCAAGAGCCCAATTTTGAAGATGTTTGTTTTACTGCTTCTTGTGTTTTGCTGTGAGCCTGGATGGTTGAGTTAAGATGTGGAGGCATGAAGGCCTTTTTGGTTGTGGCAGCAGATGACGCCTAGAGTGGCGAGATGAATCAGTTATTGTATGTGGGTGTTAGGGAGGACACCAAGGATGGTGGAATGGAATGGTTGTGATTATTGGATTCTTGTTGTTTGTTTGGTTGTTTTTCTACTTTACCTTTCCCCACTGCTCAAGGCAGATGGTCATACATACCCTTCTTCCGAAAGAGGCGAAGACACGCGAGATATGCCATATGCTTTCCATGTTTATCTTCTCAAATAAGGATGGGTATATGCACTTTCTATATGCAGAAATGACTCGAGGGGTAGTACATCTACTCATTGTGTTCATACCCATTGTGTTTAGTAGCATAGAATGTTTTTTCTAGAATTTCTATGAATGTGGGAAAGTATTTATGTAATGAATAATTTAATAAATAGTGTTAACCCATGCGGTTAGAGTTTGCTGTAACATAATGACGAGGTTGTAATTTTTAAGGAATAGTGAACATGTGTGTGATGCAAATGAATTTTAATGTGGTATTGTTCATGGTTAATTAATGTTTAAAGAATTAATTAACGTACAGTGGAAATGATAAAAAGGGAATGAATTAATCTAATAAATATCTTTAAATGGTTGTGTACTTATAGGATACATAGTCTTAGAAGTAGTAGCCTGGAGTCTGAGAGACGTTAGCTGCAGTTGTGTCTAAGACTAGGTTATGCCCATAGTGTGGAAGTGAGTTATATTATATTATTTACTTTTTGTGTTTCTATATTCTACTCCACCCTGTCAATAAGGGAAATTGACACCTCGGGGTTCTGATCCCTGTGGGGTGTTTTTCCAAACATTCTAATGGGAGGATGGAAGGAAAACTACCCCCTTTGGCCCCGCTCTCTTCTCTTGGTAGTTACTTGTGCTAGTAGGCACATTGGATAGTTTTCCCCATATATGTGTGTAGAGGGATGTAATGGTTTGTGGTTATTCACACACATATATTTTGGATATAGTTTTCTATGTACTACTATATTTGTAACGTGTATAGGTTGTGATGACTTGAGAATCCATACTTGGTGTATGTGATGTGATGGATTGAGGTATAAGACCTGACGTATGATACACGTTATGTGAGATATGGTGGATCCCGGAAACTACCTGGTTAATTTGGTGTGTGGACATGGTGGACTTTTTTCATGAGGTGCATATTGTGGTGCTTCGCCCAGGTGTCTGCGGGCATGCCTTTTTGGAGAGAGATGCTCAAGACGTTCGACGTTGGGGTAAATCGGCAAACCAGTGGGGAAGTAGTAGCGGGGTACACTTTATATTATTTATTATATGATATGTTATTGTGTGAATTACATGGTGAGAGTTGCCATGGTGAGTCTAGGAACTTAGTATACCTATTTATATGACGAGTTAGATTCACTTGTTGTTCATTGTGCTTTAGCATGTTTTCATTATGTTTTCAATAGTGGCTTCGGGGAGGATCCTACTGAATATACTGTTATACTCACCCGATTTATATATAAACTATTTTTCAGGTCACTTGGAGCGGGATGGAGATCAGGATGGTGTTTACTAGCTTGTGGTTGTAGGAGTTTTCCGGGCTTAAGTTTGCTGTTGTTTTTACTTTCTTTTGCTTAGTTGCAGTTTTTCCCCTTTCAGCTATAGTTCTTTTTCATGGCATTACATATGTGGACTAGGGTTTCTTTTATATTTAATTTCTTAGTTGGAGTTGGTTGGTGTCTATCTTATCTCTCTCTTCTTCATGTGTTCTTGTAGAGGGTAATTCCTCCCAATTGTGTTTTTATTATACCCTTAGTGCTAGTCGCCAACCCAGGGCCTACTAGAGGTGGGACTCGGGAGTCATTATCTCCCTTCTCACATTTACGACACCGGAGGCGTAAAATTTTTGGGGAGGGGGTAATGACACACCCACTTAACGATATTCATTTATATGATAAAAAAACTGGGTTATTTAAAAAAAACAAATTTTGGTCTCCCTCTTTTAGATTGGTTATTCAAGTAATGTTCTTCCCCATTATTTTAAAAAATTATGATATATAGTGATAAATAATATTAAAACATTAACCCACATTAAAAAGGGGAAATAACTCTATGTATTGTAGTTAAAAAACATTTCATGAACAATTTATGGGTTTTCGGCCCAATTTCACATTTCACAACAAGAAAAAATCCAAGATAGTTGTAAGAACTCAATAAAAAAATGAGTGAATTTAAATCATAACACTTGGGCTGTCAGAAGATCCTCTAAGACATTCGAGTCAGGGCTCGATGTCATAAAAAAGATTCAATGTCAACCTCTAATTGGATATACATGTGACTCATCAATTCTATTAATACCATTATAGTATTTGGATTCACACATTCCTAGAATAAACAAAACTCAGGGTTTCATCATATTCTTCCACTAAATAGGTTATAGATAAAACATAATGCATATAAGGTTTCGAAATAGAACATTAAATTTCACCAACATCAATTACTGATGATTTAAATAATGATACAAATTGAACTCTGATATTCATAAAATAATTCATTATTATCAAATTTTTCCAATGATCATTAATAATCCTTGGAATTTGGATCACCAACTCCCTTTGGTCTTTATCTATTTACACAAAATGAAATGAACTTTTATTGGTATTCTATTATTTCAGAAAACCACATTATATCAGTAGGATTTAAAATCCTATATATAGAAAAATTTTATACCAAATTTTAGGATATGAGTAGATAAATATAGATCTTAATCATAATTATGGTCTAATTTTTCTTTCTTTTATTAGTTTAATGACTCCAATAAAATTCTATCCCGATAACAATTTATTGGAAGAATCGTGACAATTGTTTTCTGGTCCAATAACTCTTTCCTAAGGATTTCAACATGAAAAAAATATTTAACATGGAACATAAATCTTTATACAACTCATGATCTAAATCACATTATAAACAACAGTTCCTCTATCTGCATGTAGAACAATATTCAATAATGACCATCATTTTGGAATACATATTCACATTCTGTCCCTTTATATGAGTTTTCACCACTTTTAACCCATGGATATTGTCTCCCAAAAATTGTTTCATTTAAAAAAATTTATTAAAACGGCTAATTTATATTAATATAAGGGTAATTCATAGTTCTGTAGGTTATGGTATTTTCCTAGACATATTTGACCAGACCACTATCTTTTATTTTCATTTTCACCTTATTAGGATTTGGTAATAGACATTTATCACATATTTAATACCATATTTATTATATCATATAATTTTAAATATCTATTTTTTCCATAGAATCTCCCTAGTGTGATATCACATACACACTTCACTTCATGACTGTGATCATGTTTTCATCCTTAGCTGGAATTTTTTCACAGTTGTGGAATCTATCACACATGAATAAACTATCCTATCGAGGTGAATCATTAGTGGATATATTCTATAACATTATATATATATTCAATAAATATATATTTAGTTTACTTTTTTATTTATGTGGAACCACTTTGGAATAATTATTCCATGATGGATAAAATTTCCATATTGAAATACGTATTTTGGATCGGTGGATTCTCCATTACTTATTCAAGCTCATTTCTCATAGCTAGTATAACCTTTTTCTTCATCTGTGTTTAATTTATCTTATTATAAGAGTACTTCTTGTGAGTGGATTATTTTTATTTATTCATATGTTTTCTGTTGAGGTTCTTTCTCATTCTGCAAAAAACTAATACTATTTTTTAAATTGATAGGGATTCTTCAATAATAAGGATTCTGCATGCATGTACTAAGAGAGGAGTGTCTCTATATCGATTCATTGCCAATCCATGCATTACTCTAATTGAAATAACTTATCATGTGGAAATGGTTATAATAGAAAAATCATTTACGATGAAAGTTTCTCCCCTTTTTTCTCCTTGATTGGGATGTTGAAACTATTAGAGTTATTATCACTTCATTTAGATTATTTATTTCAAAACATCAATATCATTATATGAGTAATTATTTCATAGTAATAGCATCATATTCCCCCATATTTTTTGGAACCAAAAATGTAGGATAAGTATAGAAAATACCTTTTCATTATGATTTTAAATATGGAATATAATTTTATTTTGTGATTGATTTTTTATGGATTTCTATCTTCTCATTTAAGGTGTTTATTTTCTCATCGAGTTATCCAATATTTTAATCCTTCAACATAAATTTAGAAAATATTTCATGCAATATTTAACCTATATTCATCTTTAATTATGTCTATTTTCCTTTTAGATTCTTTAGTGGAATGATGTTGTCCTTAAATCCCTTCTCCATGTCTATTTACTTCAAAATTTTGTTTAAAATATTCTTAATAATATCATATTTATCTTTCATCTTTACTACCATTTTCCTTATACTAGAAATATTTTCAACCTCTTCTTGCTTAAAATTATTATTTTATTGGGAAATATATTTAATAATTACATAAACAACTTCTTCTTTGATATCCCATTGTTTCTTTTTCTCTTATTCAATTGGGATATCCTTTTCATTTTTCATTAACATTCCCTAGAATATCAACATGATGTAGTTTCTTCTTCACTAGAATAGCCACTTATTATTTTCATCTCTAAAATAGAGCCTAATGATACACGTGCTATTTCTATATGAGTGTTAAAATATATAATAATTGAAAATTTATCACTTGACTTAGAAGAAGAAATAATCCTCAAAGATAAATTCTTACTATTCAAAGTTCTCGTGATTATTAACATAAGAAATTATTCTATTACTAGTTTTACTTACTGACCAACATTCCTTTATCCATTTAATTAATTCTCTGTAATTCCACCTATATATCATTTTTGAACATGAAATGATTAATATTTGTAACACATATTCTTTCACGAGAAAAATTATTTTTTTTCACTATAGAATCAATATAAATATTTTTATATATGTATAAAAGATAAATAACAATCCAAAAAAATGAAATTCCTTCCTCCAAAACTTCTCATGGGATTCTATGAAAATATTCCATATAGTTAATGTACTATTTTTTTCTAGACATTTAATTTTTTTAAAACAGACATTAGATCCTTCACAGACCATTTCAATTCAATAGATTCAAATTATGAAAGAACAAAAAAATGAAATATAAAATAATCCTCCCATATTATACAAATTATTGGTCTCTCAAGAGACATAGGTGAGGTATTACCTGAGGGGGGAGGTGAATCATAATGTGTAAACATTTTACAAATTCATTAATTTTCATTATCACTTTCAATACCCAATTAATCTTGACCTATTACTAAGATGGGTAAAATTAATTTTATCTTGTTTACTCATTTATATGACTACCTTTTACTTTTCCAACCATTAATAAAGTATATTAGAGATTTATTATTCACTGTTTCCAATTTGTGTGAAGTATAATATAGAAAAACATGGAAAAATAAATAGGTATTTTTACATGCTTCACTATTATGTGATAGTCTTTAGATGATGATATATAATATATGTAGAAGAACTGAAAACACAACAATCACTTTGTTAAGTGTTTTTATAGGTCACATATTCTTGGGATCACTTTTTTTAAAATATTTTCGTTGGTTCACTACTACCCATGGATTACATACCTCACAACATAACTTTTTAACTCATTGCGTCAATGGGAAGAAAAATTTGGATCACATACCATGAATAATATCACTTTATTATTGTATATTCACCTGATATAGATTTTTTTTACTTTTATATCATCCTCATTCCCTTCATAAAACTAATGTGATCTCCATAATGAATATCTTCAGATTCTTTCCAAGTGCCATAATGAAATATCAATTCTACTTCCTTAGAAAGGTGATCATTTAATAAAAAATAATATTCATTTTATACGTCTAAATAGTATAAATTCCATTTTCTTCATCTATGAAAATTAGGTCATTAATGCTACATTTGTTCGGATGTCTCTCTTCCTTCATCTCTCTATCGACATGATAGATTTTTATAGAAAAGTCTTCTGTTTTATTTTCAATCCAATGGTTGAGATTGAATATCCTTTGACTTGTATTTTTGTAAATTTTCCCTTGTAATTAATGGGATCATAACATGATATTTAATATGAATTGATCACCTATAAATCAACATAATAACTTCTTCTTTCGGTTTCCTGTCAGATTTTCCAACTGACAAAAACTAATTCCCCACTATACGGCCTCTGCTTCAATGACACATCTATCATTATTCATTCTATTATTGTGGAATGTATTCATATTCTAGGATTTAGAATATGGATCAATTAAATTATGTTTATCTACTTATTAACATTGTAATTTCACCAGATCTATTTTTTAAAATAATTAAACAATCCCCTAATCTGAATAGAACATTATCATAATTGACCAATGATCCATGGAATTATCTCCCATGTATTTGAATATTTTATTTATCCATGCATCACAATATATTCAAATATGATTAATCATTTTATAGCATAGTAAATATTACCTCATTAGCTATTCCATCATGTCTTCTCCTTGTCAGAATTTGGATTATGTACCGTCGTCAAATTTTTTTCCATGAGGACAATGGCATATCAAACTATCTATGTCCTAGAGACTCTATATTTTTTAGTGGAATTGATTTTTCTCTAAAATCATTTGAAAGGACCCTATGATATGGTTCATTTGAATATATTGTGGAAAATAAACTCTAAATACAAAATCATACAAAAATATATAAAATTTTCTCATATATTATACGCTACATCCCTTAGTACAATAATCAAATTAGACTATTTTGAATGCTCAACTACAACATCCTATCCCCCTCGTACATGATAGGATAAGAACTGCCTCTCATGTATTCTCCTGTGATTCTTCCTACCTAAAAACCCCTCATTCATTATGGAATCGGTGCTCATATGCTCACCCTTCTTGTTGAATAACTCAGCTATGTGGAATCAGAAATTGGCCACCATATTGTATAGTTGATTATTTGTGTTTGAATCAAGTGATATTGGATATATATTGGCATCCTATATCATTTATTTTTTAAAATCATTTATTACTTCTTAGTGGAAATTGATTTTGTAATACTTATGATGTTCATCGAATTCTTCAGTCCTTATAGAGAAATAGACATCTATGGTGAAGAAAATTCCATTTAGTTATAGATACACCTCCAATAATCATTATTATATTACACACAAAAGAAGGTTATGACATAGGGTTTATATCAATCATGTACCACACCATGGAAAGTGGTTATGTGGATTATAATCTTTTTTATATACAACATTCTTCTCTAGTATCTTATAACATCTTTCAATGCACTATTTAATCTTCTTCTTACCTAATGGACACAATGAGATCATAATAATACTTCCATAATCTTTAGTAGACATCCTTTGCAATTATGATTACAAAAAAATATGTGGATGATAATAATCTCTCGAAAAAACTTATTTAAATATAACTTACTTTTAGAAAATTCAACACAATTTTTTTTGGTATGATAACTATTATGATGTTTGATATATTAATATTATTTCATAATGAAAATCATATTAAAATCTCATTTTTCATAATATTAAAATTCTAATATATAAAATTCAATTTTATCCCATATAAGTATCAATGCCTATTTTATATAATTTCAATAAGTAAAAAATCATTGGAATTCTATATAACTGAATTATCTAATGCACTATTCAAATAACATAATTACATTATGAGAAACTCAAGTATCATACTTGTATAAGAGAAATTAAATTAGGGGATAGTTATTCCTCTATCACCTAAAATTTATGAATTTATTGAATACCATTGAAGATTCACTCATGTAAATAAATTATCATTCATGGATCCAAAATATTACACTAATATATTTGATTTCCAATAAGTCTCTAAAAATTTATACACACATGATATTTTACTTTTAATTTTTTAAATAATCTTCTTATTAGATCATTTTTTACATGGCCATCACTATATAAAAATGTTCTTCACCAGTTTTTGAACACCAACACATAAAATCTAGATTGTCTCCAAAATGAATTATTTTTATCTTTGAAGAAATTCTGGGACATCACATCAACATAAAGATATAATCCAGTTGTTCATCAGTACCTGTGTTCAAAAGTTGCAAAGACACATAGAAATAGTAAAAACTGGTAAGACTCAGACATGTTTTTTCCTTGCTAAGAAACATCTAGTTTCATAATTTTATAATAGAAAATACATATACTGTACAAGTACATGTACTTAATAAGAAGTATAATTCATAAATCATTATTCCTAAATCATGAACAAACATCAATGGTAGAAAAAATATTTTACATTACCATCACGTTATTAGAACACTAAAATACATTTACTATACCATTGTAACCACAAATTCTATTTGTGGGCATGATAGTGAAAAATTATAATAGGTGGGGGGATTATAGTTTTAAAAAACCGTATAATTATAATCCTCTTCATTTTTTAATGTAATTATTTTTTCATATTATTGATTGAATTAGATATTGATTGGGTTATCTAATTAATGATGAAATAAAAAACCAGAGTAATATAGTAAGTACAAATTTGAAATATAATTTCCATAATGGGAATAAAGTGACTGGTAGTTTAATGTACCAGTGAAATAGATAAATAAAAGACACATTAAACTAATAGATATAAATAAATTGAATTTCATGAAAAAAAACAATTGATGTTTAAAAGATAAACATTAATTATTTGTTTGAAAATAAAATACCCTAATAAATGATATTTAATAAAACCTTAGTTTCCAACCAAAGTGAAATGTATATTTGTAAACCTAATCTAAGGTGTCCATGAATTTTCTCCTATCATAAGGTATTATTTATTTTATACCTATCAAAAGGACTATATATTTATCCTTGGATGCCTTTTATGAAACCTACCTATAGTAGATCATAGTATAAAATAAAATTAATAAAATTTCTTAATAATTTCATTCCTAACCAGAGAATCCCATGATCAGATGATCAAATTTCGAATTTTGGTATCTCCAAAAGACCAAGATCACACTAGATCTAATAGTGAACAAATATTATAAAAATTCTAATATATTTGATAGAACCACAAGGAACATTATTAAGAGATACCTTAGGAGGGGTGTGGGGTGAATTAGAGCATTTAAATAAATCATATTTCCCAATTAAACTATAAAACTCTCTCAATAATATCCACACTTGACATAAATAGTTAGTAGGGTCACACATGTGTTCATTTTTTAGGTCATGATCTAATTAATTTGTGCACATATTATATCATTATTCAGATAATATTGATGATCACTCAATCCACATGAACTAATTATCATCATTCAGTATATAAAAAATTACACAAGACACATTAATTTTTCATAGTTTTCCCTTAGTGGGATACATGTAGGGAGAACACACCTACATTTTTACAATGTTAAAAAAACAAAAACTAATATTAATGTTGTCGATTTAGGCTAGGTATCTCATATTATCAGAGACACTACCCTTATAGTATTTTGGGTAATCTATGTACCACAAAATGGTTACTCCCCTTTTCATATAATTTTTCTCACTACTTCATGTGGATAATATTGTTGGCTCACAAGAAAATTCACAACTTCACTATTTAATAGTTTATACATATATTAATGCTTGTTGACTTTACCATTATTATTTTGTAACATGTTAGTGAACATCACTTTATTATCTTCACATTAACAACATATCTCATCTTCAAGGAATAAATATTTCCTTTGAGAAGTTCTAGAATGAGTCCCAATCACTTTCTATATTGTTTTCCTCATAAAAATTTTAAAAAATCACATGCATGAAACTCTCAATTTTTCATGAAACTCTTGAATTTTTTTATACTACATACTTTGAATAAACAATTTCTAGGTATAAAAACTCTAATCATTCATACATCTCTTTATTGTGTAATAAAACATACAAAATTAGTGATACATTAAATATTTTTAGATCTCAATTAGTATATATAAATACAATTTACATTCCTCATCCAAATGATGTTAAAATTATTGATTCAAATAAGAAATTATTTCATGCAACTGATGTCCATGTGAATGATTTCATGAAAATTATTTCACCAGAATAAAAAAATTCTATTCTTTCTGTGCATGTTTTCATGATCTATTCATACAAGAAAAACCTCCGAACATTTATTTCATGAAGAAGATCCTCCAAATATTCAATAAGTATATCGTTTTCAAATGAGGGGGTTAACCACCACTTTATAATAATTTCTAGTCCATCATGTAACTATGTTCCACCCTCCTTGTATGAAACTTTCACAGTTCAATTAACTTCCATTATTTGATATCACCTTTATCCACAACTCCATATATATTTTAATGGTTTGAAAAACTCTATCTACATTAAGCAAATCAATCTACTTCAAAACAATCCATGTTTATGAACTCTCAATACAATCATAAAATCTATTACATTTAAAAATATGAAAATGTAAATTTCAAAACAGCAATTTCATGAAATTTTGAACTTTTTTGTGAAACTTTTCCAATTATTGAAATTATTTAATGAACTTCATGGATTTTTCATTTTTTTATGGGGCCATGTTGAATAATCCATTTTCACAGACTTTATAAAACCTCTTTTACCTTGTGGGGAACATTTGTCACTTGAGACAAATTTTGTCTTTTTCCATTTTTATTGCGATGGGTTGGATTCAAAATGTTCACAAAACATTTGATTTGTGTGATTATTATTCATTTTAGTTATTTTACTATAATTAATTACAACACAAAATAAAGTATTTGTATACCTATTAATTTTTTTATAACTTAATGTATTCATTTTCTTGGAACATCTCCCTGAACTATTCAAGATGTATCCCTATAATGGTGATACTTTTTATTCGATAGATTTATCCCATCTCTCATTAATATAATGATCGAAATTTTAGGCTCACTCATTTAATTATATAATCTAAAACTTTATCCATATCAAGAACACCTTGAAACTATTTAAATTGGGGATAAAAAATATAACATTCCCCACAACACCAAGTCAATGAAATAATAGAATAAAAAAATTCCATGGGTGGTATTGATAGGGTCTAAAAAAACCAAACACACTAAACATGAAAAAGATTATTATTATTTTCCCAAAAATACCTCCCTTTTTATTTTTCATAATAACTTTTATGAATCCCCTACCTCTATATCAATATATACCACCTAGTAAATCATTTTTTATACTAACTATCTATGAAATCCGATAATAATTATTGATTACATTTTGTGGTCAATATTATATATTTTACATTTTTTGGAACATCAGGGGATCACTTATTAAACCAAATCACGTAACTTATTTAATCAATAACAACTTCCATGATTCATCTTCATTGATAAAATGTCTATGAATTATCATATTATATCATTCACTTCCAATTCCCCTAATAAGCGAAGGGTATGTACACACATGGATTCACAATCCTCTCTTCTCTCCATTTGAAATTAAATCCAAAATATTCATTATTAAATAGGAACCATATATAGAATCCCAAGTAAACTTCTATCATGGAAAACATGGATATCACTTTTAGTGTAGCCTCATTCTACCCTTATTTACTTGTTGTCAGACAACATAATCTTATGTTATTTTATTCCATTAAGGCAATGAGTTTTGTCATTGAATGTTGTGTCTTTTATCAATGATGTTAATTTTGGGTATCTCTTTTTTTCACCCTTTGATAAAATGGTATTTTCATTTAGTAAGGAGAAAAAATTCCTACTATAAAAAGAAAATACTACTTTTTTAGGCCCCCTGGTTAGACCCACAAACTCACTTCTTCCACCACATAATTTCATATAATGTGACTCTAGGTATAATAAAACTCTATATGTAAGAAAATATTTCCTATTTAGGTAACATAAATATTATTTTCAATGGGCGAGATTACCACTTAAAAAATTCCATCAACAATACCTCTAGTCATATTGAGTCATGAATCAATGTAAGAAACAAGAGATGATGTTATTAACATGATCTCTATCCATTAGAGTAACATACATCAATACATCTCAATTATCCATAGTACACCAATTTAGTTCATGGAATTATTACATATTTCTTCACATTCTCAAGTCATAAATACTATAACATATTTTAAAACTGATACAAGCTATTATCGATAATAGTATACTGGATGATACTATTCATTACTATTTCCCAATTAGAAATATTGAAATAATGAATCATTTACTCATTCCAGATCAATTCAAAAACATTACATAGTAATATGTTTCTTCTCTCATACACATACTACATTTTCATTATTTCATGGGATATTAACTATTATATTTCAATTTTTAGATCTATCCTTGACATGATTGGGTCTATAACCAATTATGAAACTGATATTCACCCTAAAAATTAACCATCCATAGTTGCATGTAATTTCTTATGATCCATCATAGAAATCACTTGATAGATAAAAAATAAATAAAAAAATTAGAGCTCATTTTGTTAGTACTTACCTATTTTTCTATCTTCATGATATGATGGTTGGGATATCATGTTCTATTAAAATTAAAGAATCAAGGATCTTTATACCACTTGATATAAATTTATTTGTTACATTTCAACTCATGATACAAATTTTTGTGATGCCTTATTTCTTATATGATTTTCTTATATTATCATTAAATATGAGTCTAGATATAATGAAATTTCATCTTATTTTTATTTCAATTAGTTGGAACTCTAGATCCCACCACAAAAAAGCTTTTCAACTTTTAATAAAATTTCCCCTTGAATCATATCTACCCTAAAACCTGAATCACTAAAAAAACATATAATTGTACTTAATCATAGATGGAGACTATTTCAGGTTTTAGGGGATATATAATCAATGTTGAAGTTTTATTAAAAGATGAAAAGTGTGTTTTTGGTATGCTTCAGTTGAGGAATGAGGCTGGTATTGAAAAACCAGCACTTAAATATCACACATTCCTTTTCTCATTTGTAGAATTAGCGTAAGTAATTCCATCAATTTATCAACCACTATTTATTCATAATCATTCTCCAGGGTAAGATTTATTTTTCTCTTTCAAGAACTATTCATTTTGGTGGCACAACTTAATCAAACTTCATTTAAAATGTTTTAATTGGACTTCAGCTTTTATTAATTTGGTATTTAGTTTTATTTATAGTACAACCCCCGAGATATTATTACATGGTTATTATTTCCAATAAGGATCTCCAAATGTGTTACTAATTGGGGGATTGTTTCTACTTATGTTCGTATAGATCAATTCATCCATACCTGATTTTTCATCATTCCCAATCGATGTATTTTCATGAGATTTTTTATATCACACAAGAGACATTTGGAGTCATTTTTTCTTCAAATCCTATTATTTTCATTCCAAAAACATTATATCCAACAGTAGATTTGAAAAAACTATTATACTACTATTTTAATTTATATTGGGAACTCTAATAGATCACTTCTTCTATTAATTGTGGTATAGTTCACAATCCCACTATGTCACCCATCTCTTATATTCTATTTTACATGAAATAGATCCACATTAGATGTTTTCCTCTAAAGTGGATCCATCATTAAATTCTCATCCATGTTTCTCCAAGATGGATCAAATTATTTATTTTTCTTCCAATTTTTTTTCATTCTAGGAGGGTTTTTGAGTGTAAAAAAATGTTCGATATTGATGAAACTTCTGTTGAATGAAAAAATAATTTTAATTGATGGATGACACATAAGTCACCCGACTCTCTCCCGTTCTCCTTTGGCTTCACCTAGGGTTTTCTCCCAAAACACTAATCTTTGGGGTGGAGGCATGTTTGAAAACCATTCTTCTTCTCCCCATTCATCATTATTTTGTTTCCTTCATGTCGTCTCGGTCGGGGGATGTCGCTATTGAAACATGCGGCCTATTCTCCCCTCTCTGACCTCGCTTTCCTCTGTTCCTTCCTGGTCAAATCCGATGCAGCGACTTCGTAATGGTTTTCGGTTTTTTGGTTTAACGATCAAAGGTTTCTTCAGGTGCTCCCGTGTTAGACCCCCCTTTTATTTCATTCTCGGTCGTCCATTCTCTAGTCAGCCATTTATCTACCCTGACCTCATGCCTCCCCGCTCCATTCCAAGTCGGTCCTGAAGCGATGGATCTTTGATGGTTTTGCGAGGTGAGATTCTATGGCCGAGTAACCTGCGTGGCCTCCCTCTTCGTTTCTTCTTCTTTTTCTTTGATCGGATTTATGCTTGTTCTCATCTTCTTCGGTTTCTATCGGTGTCCCCATATACTCAATGAACTTCCCTGACCTCTAATCCCTCTGTTCTCTCCTGGTCAGATCTAGAATGGTGGGTTCAAACAGGTTTTGGGATATGGGTTTTTGCAGACAATGGGGTTCAATTTTCTGATGGTGTCACATTGGTTCTTCTCCTTACTGAGGGTGATTTTCAGAGATTTTGGCTTGTGATAATGATGTTCTTAAGTGGTTGATTTGTCAGTATCATTTTTTTATATGTTTTATGTGTAGGTGTTCATATTGTCTGGAGGAGATCATGTATGGTGGTTCATCATCTGTTTTCTGGTTTGGTTGGTGTTTTCGATGTCGTGGAATGTCTGGCTTTGGTGATGACATGATGTGGCTCAGCGTGATGGATGGTGTTTTGGGGGTTTGATTCGCTGGTGGGACTCTTCCTATGTGGTGATGATGGAGAGGTAAAATGATTGGATGTTTGACGTGTTTGGTGTTTGACTCATGGCAGGCACATTACTAGTGATTCACAGGAACCGAAATGGGTGATGATGCCTTTTTAAAGTTATATTTTGAATATAATTTTTTTATTCTGTCACTGTCTAAATGTAAGGTTTCCCACTTTCTCTTAAAGTGGATTTTTGAAAATGGGGGAAAAATCAATTTGGAGGAAAAATAAATTTTAATTGGAAAAAATAACTGAATAATATAAGGAAGTAGGATAGATGAAAAATAAAACATAATGAGGTGTGAAATGATGAAAAACAAGAGAATATACATAGATAATGTGTTTACATGTGATGTGTAAAAATACCACTGTGCTATAATCATTAATGTTTCATACCATCATGAGCTAAACCATCAGCTGTGAAATTTTGTTCTCTCCAAACATGGCCAATAGAACAACTTTGGTTAATTTACAGCCTGTATTTTCTAACAAAGTAAACCAAATACAATCTATGGACTTATTTTCCTTGAGGATTGTAACCAATTCTTCACAATATGACTCAATTTATTTCACCAAGATATCAAACCTCTCGTATAAGACAATTCTAGAATAAAAAGAATTGATTTTGGCACCAGTTAAACTACCAGGCACATAGAATTTAATAAAGACAAGTATAACTGGCCCCATATATATCCATATAAATATAATCCCCTTATATCTATATCCATATAAAAAACATTAATGATTAGTTTTAGGCATTTACTTTGTCGAGTCTAAGTTTCCCATCTTCTAATATTACTGTTACATGGGTCTGAACTCAGTTCTGGTCTAGAAATAAACCTATATAGTGTGGGTCAATGCCACTCGATTTTGATAGTAGAACCCATATATACATTGAATACCCCAATATGTAGATGAAGGAAATAAGATTACCACCTTTATACATCCCTTTCTTTACTACAAGCCTCCCACAAATTCCAAAATACGGCAATAAAATTGAGGCTATTGGTCTTCTGAACAGAATTCTGATTCACCTTTCCCAGAAACCAATAATTATGTAAATAATCAAAAGAACCCCCAAAGGTAATATCCAGATTTAGACCCAATAAATCTCATATTCTTATTTACTATTCAATTTTTAGAAATATATACACTGTTGATTCATGATGTGGATTTTCATAGTACAAGCACCGCGAAGCCAAGTACACCACTTTCCATTGAACATTTTCATTTTTCAAGATGGATTTGGTTTCTAATACACCAGACAAATAAAATTCATCTTATGGGTAACTATTTACATATAACACATTTCATTTCTTTTTTATGAAATTCCTTTTTATATAACCATTGTTTGGTCAAATAATGTATTTATTATAAAAACCATTCCATGTACAGTTAGGCCTAAGTTGAGCGGTTGTTACAACATATTTCCTTATTTCATTAAGACACTATACTTATAGGAATAAAATCATGTTATTTTCTATGATTCCATTTGAGTATCAATTTATGGATT
Organism: Viscum album; assembly: GCA_963277665.1. Lineage (NCBI taxonomy): Eukaryota > Viridiplantae > Streptophyta > Magnoliopsida > Santalales > Viscaceae > Viscum > Viscum album. Next base: position 1,383,496,693 of record OY728137.1, on the reverse strand, counting down.
CATTCATTCAATATTTTCTTTTATTAGGTTTTTAATATGATTCCACTTACTTGCAGTCTTTGGATTTCCACATTAGTGGACATCAATTGTTGATTTTAAAATAGAAGGATATTTTTTCCCTTTTATGGTTTTTTGTCCTAATAAATTATGAATAATATTTAAATTCATATCCCATAATTGTTTTCTCCTATTATATAAAATTTAGTTGAATTGTTATTTAGATTATAACTTCTATTATTCTTTGGTTACAAGATGGATTATTCTATCTTTCAACTCCTTCCCATTGTCTATTTTCTTTTCCTCTTCATGTAAAATTTTATGAAGTATGTCACTTTGAATCTTAATTTAACACCAATAATCTAAATATCATTAGCCTAGGACACCTTTACATACCTTATAATTTATATATTCTGAACCAAATCTACCTTGTGTGCAACCAATTATTCTTTTAGGGCGCTCTTATTTTGAACCTCCTTTAAGTCAATTATCTTTTCATTGGTATTATCATTATAAAATTTTACATTGAAATAAATATCCTATAATTATATTTAACATGTATTAATTTTATTCATTAGATTTATGTCTATATAGATTAGAAATTAATTAATTCTTTTAATTTTATTACACATAATTTTTAGCACTCCATCAAGGATTCCTTTAGAATCAGTATTCTTTATTAGCTCTAAATTTCCTTCCTTCTATCCCCGATTAAGATACTATGATATGTGGAAACCTTCCTCCTATGGATATCTATATATCACATTTTTTCTAGTTCTAACATCTCTCAGAATATTAGGTTCATTAAACAATCCTACAACATCATTATATACACAATTCATCTTTTAATCAAGTTCATCCATTAATTCTTTATGTAAGTTACCCGGATCTTTCTGCGTGATCTCATTTTCACAAAAACTATTTCATTGTACAAAATTTCATTATACTCATACATATTCTTCATATTATTTCTCTTCCCTTAATATTATATTCCTAATATATTTAAATTCAATAAATGTGTCGTATCAATTAATATATAAAAAAAATACTATAAGGGATACCTTTATCTGATACCAATTATTAGACCCACATTGGAATTTAGTTAGATATTACATGAGGGGGATATGGAATTTATATAAGAAAAAAAATCTCATTTTTCTTATATTCATGAAACACTCAATGGAATAACTGATCTAGAACTCACTTATTATTATTTTAACTATTATGTTTACCTTTTAACTAATGATTCTCTCAAATGGGGTTCTTATCAGAGAATTGTTTAGATAGGATTAATGATATCTAAATCCACATGCACAAATTATCATAATTATATAAATAAGATTGTAAATGTCAAAAGAAACAATACTTTCACTTGGTTCAATTTTACTAGACTACATCCAAGGATCACACACTGGTGTTTTTTCAATGTGAAAAAATCCACTTATAAACATTTAGTGGTGAATTAATTATAAGTCACTCTTATACCTTAGGTGTCTCCCCATACTAGATTTAGGTTTGTATCACTCCAACCCAAGGGTTGCTCTATTTTTCCTCTAAATTTTCTCACAAAATTATGGGAAAATATCTTTGGAATATTTGATAATTAACAAATTCAGTATCTAATAGTTGATGAATGGATTAGTACTCCTTGATATTTACAATGATATTTCATTACATTTTTAATAACATCAAAAATAAAATATAATTACTTTTCTTATTGAACTAGTCATAAAGGAATATCTACTTCATTCAGAAAGACTAAAATTATTTCTAATTACATTATACACTTTTCTCTTTATGTGAATTCTGAGAACTCACCTGTGCATTACTATTCATTTTTATGGAAACCATTTAACATTTTCATAAATATAAAATTTTCACAAAAGAATTTTTATGTTATGAAACTATAAACATTTTTGAAATTCATAAATGTGTCAAAAAACTCCCAACCATTGTGAGATTTTCAATATTTAACGAATTTCCCTGGCTGTATATGGACACAATTTCTTCTATTGTAAAAGTGATCTGAACAATACTACTTCATGAAATAAGTTATTTTATAAAACTATTATTGATGTTAACACATTCTATAATCTCTCTTATTCAAACTCAAAAAAATCTTTCACACAACTGGTGTTTACATGAATTCATCATGAAAGAAAGAACATAATGATTATATATCAAAAATTAGATACATCATATCATAAAAATCCAAGAATTTCAACATGAGGGTATCCCCCTATTTATATAACTTTAGGCCCACTTGATAACTACCTTGAATTCCACCCACCTTCAGTGAAACTTTCCCAGCTCACTAAATTTCAATGATTTGAAAATTCCTTTTCTATATAATTGCATTAATATTTATAGGGATCACACATCTCTATGTACTTTCTAAAAATTTAACTACATAGTGAAACTTCATCATTATGAACTCTCAACAATTTTGTGAAAACCATTCCTTTGAACAGTATAAACAATGAAGCTTCAAAACAAAAATTTTGTGAAAATTTATGTATGTTCAATAAACACATCATAATTACCGAACACATTTAATGAACATCATTAAATTGAAAATTTTCGATGATTCCAGGTCGAATATTCAATTTTGTGAAACATCACAAAAATCATTTTGCCTATCATTTTTTTTACCTAAAAATACCTCTTTTTTTAAATTTTTTATGATGGATTATAATCACCATTCTATTTCATCATATGAATCTTGCATTTATTTTTCAGTAGATTATTTTTCATATTAAAAATTATAAAAAATAATATTAAATTTCTAGAACAATTTCATTTGAAATATACCAGTATTAACATTCCTAAAAATTATCCATAAAATTTATATGATTTAGATTAGTTTGAGGGATCCTCTTTCATCAATAGCCTCAAATTGTGTCTCAATATTATTATAATCGACATTCTAGGATCACACAATGCTTTATGAAAATTTCCACTTTCCCTTTACCTAGAACATCATATAACTATTGACATGATGAACTATAAGTATAACATCCTCGACCACATCACCTAAATGGAAAATCCAAATCTAATAACACACTAGGATTTAAAATCATAGAGAGAAAAATGAATATAACACACAAAAAATGAAAAAAAATTATTCTAATTATTTTTCATCAGGCATTACAAGGCTAGCCTCACACATCAAAAAATATTAGACAAGATACTATGAAAAATAATTTCTATGATTAAAATTGATCAAGGAAATAATAAAATAAAATTATTTAAGAGTCACAACAACTTTAATAATGATCAAATATTTTAAATTATTAATTACTATTCTTGTGTTTAGATTTTATTTGTAAAAAAATTTAACAACCTCCAATGGTCAAATTTTTAAAATATTAGGATCAATTATAAATTAATTAATAAAAACATATATAGATAGTTATAATTTTTTTTCATAATCTATTAATGAGTTATATAATAACCACTACAATGCATAAAAATATAATAGAATTAATCTTGATATATAACTGTATATCACCCAATTTTTGTAATTCTATTAAGGGTTTTCATAATTTAGAATTTCTATGATACAATCTGTATAAACATAAATATAAATTGAAGTTATATAATTATCATATGATATGTATTTTCAGTAAAAAAAAATAATGAAAAAACTTATTATAACTCATAAATAATCTCACCCTGTTGGAAAAGAAAAAACATGTTAGAATTTTTTTGATGGAATATTAATTAAATATAAATCCCTCTATAATCATAATTATAGAGAATATATTCCCTTTTTTATTTCTCCCACTTCATTTTCGATTAAATAATTATACTATTTTATTACAAAACAAAAATAATTTATAAAAATATTCATTATATAATTAGATAAGGAAAAAATCTAAAACAAATTCTTCCCCTTAAATAAATACTTCAACAATGCCACAAAGAAAAAATTTATTTAAATTATCACCCTTTAATTGAACTTAATCATATAAAGTAAAATATGTCAAAAACAAAAATTCTCCTCAAATAAATACAGAATTAAATTTTACTAATTTTACATTACTTTTTATTTAGAAAAATAAAAACAGAATGAAAATAGAAATACAATATAAAATTATAAATTTAATTCATATTAGAAATTTTTTTAGTTATTTGTTTTGTATTCCATTGAAAATTCATTACCATATAATATCATTTGAAAAAAGTACATTGTGAAATTATGATTTTATAAAACTTTTCTAAATTAATTATTTTTCTTCTACATTTTCCTATCTGACAAGATATTGAAATAAAGTAATTTCATGTTGAACTTCACTTTCACCACAAATACTATATATATTATTTTTAATCCATATTTAATGAATTATATGAATCTACATTAGTAGAATTTAAATTTAAATTATTCCCAAGAAATAAATTAATATGATTAAATTAAATGTTAGGCTCTTAAATTAGAAAATAATGATACAACCAATTATATAATTAAAAAAATTTATCTTATAAGAAAAAATTTATAAAAAAAATTTGGAATGAAAGATATATTATTTAGAACTATTGATATTGATGTTCTTATATTTGGATTTCTAAATTCTATCCTCCAAAAAATTCATTATTTGTATGAGGGTTACAAAAATTTAGATTTAAAAATGAAAGTCCAAAATAATATATGATACTATTTATCTTAAGATTTAAAATTATAATTTATATTAAAATAAAACAAATAATTACCAATTTAAAGAGTAGTGTCAACTACCCAATATGATGTAATTGAAATTTGTTGTTACATTTGATAAATAAATCTCCCTTAAATTGAATAATGATTGAAATGGTATAGTAAAAGGTATAGGTAAATATTTTAAACCATCAATAATTTATATTATTGAAGTTAAGGTTGATAATACACATTCAAGGATTGTTTAAGAAGAAATTATAAAATAAATGAAAATATTATACATAAAACTTACTGTAAACTATAAATTTAAAAAATATTTTTATTTAAATTAATGTTATTTTTAAAATATTAATAGATTTTAAAATTATATTAATCAGTAAAATCTGAAAGATTTTTAAAAATAGACAATTGTTAAATACCAGATAGATTTGATAAAATAATATTCAAAAAACAGAAAAACATAAATTTCAGTTAAATTTTAAAATAATATAATTTTTTTTAGATGATTTTAAATGTAATAGATGTATGAAACATGAAGTGGGTTGAAAATCACCTAAGATTGATCATTATTAGCTTATTACTAATGAATTAAAATCTATCAAAAGTAATGGTATAGAAAAAATATCTGTAATCTAATTTGAAGATTCAATAAATCAAGAAATTTATATATTTTTTTTGAGTGATCTCTATTGATGTGGTTTCTTACATCTATATGATTATATCCTAATTTATGTTCTTAATTCGTAGATAAGGAAATGGAACCAATATTACCAAAAATTATTGATGTTTGATTTAAACTCAAACAAAAATAAGTGAGTGTGTAACATCCACAACACTTGGTCATAACTACATCCAATAGAAACATAATCTTATTTATTATTTTAACGTGCAACAAAATCTTTTTTTATATGGGACCATGATACTAAAACAACTCCTAAGAAAGGAAATTTCCATGAATTTTATTTTATATTTAATCTATAGCTTCTAATGTCATCATTTGTTTATTTTTATAAAAAAATTATCTATATATAAATAAGATAATCATTGTCAGGAAGTACCATTTTGTTATATAAAAATACAATTTACTACTTTAAAATGAGATTCAAATAGATTATATGTAAATATGTTTTATAAAACTTGAGAAAAGAATTATGAATCTTCAAATTGTTGAATGATACAGTAAACTTTTGATCATACTTCATTATATTTTATAATATACCAATTTAAATTTTTTATAACGATCATGTATGGTTGAATATACAACAGTAGTACTAATAATTGATGTTTTTTAAAAAACCAAAAATTTTATAAAATATTTAAAATATTTATGTTGGGTTAAAGTATTTATTTCTTTTTTTAGATATATTTGAAAACCATTGAAAATTTTGAGTTCTCCCATTATCGTAATTTAAATAGCATTTTTCATACGATTTTATAAGTTATGTAAAATTTATTTAGGAGTTAAATTAATTTAATTTTATTGACATTAATTTGAACAACAAATACGTTTTTTTAAAAAAAAATTTATTGGAAGTGTTGGGATCGTCACTTACATTAAAAAAATAATTTGGAAGATAATATATGTTAACCATTTCGTAGCATGATTTTGGTGCTTTCATAAGTCGATGATGTTATTTAGTATGTTTATATATTTTTTCCCTAGAACGTTATCTTGAAAAAAAGAAAATTGTTTATCATAAAATTCATGTTGAACATATTCATTAAGGAATACAATTTTCATATACCTTTATTGTAATGTGAAATTAAGAATTTGTTTATAAAGGATTACAAGATTATGATATATTTTAATCTAGATACCAACGAAAATGTATCACAATACTCTATTACATATTTTATTAAATAATGTTCAACAAAAAATATAGGTTTATTTTTTATAATGATTCCATTTTCCGGAAAGTTGTCTTTAAAGATCCATTTAATCTATTTTCCTATGGATCTACAGGATGTTCAACTAATTTCAATGATGGTTCCATTCAAATTGATCGATATATTCTTTCATAGACCTTATCCAACTTTTTTTACTTAAATAATAATCTTCTATTATAATTAAAAATTATGATAAGAATGTCTGACGCCCATATTGATTTATTAAGGAACTTCATGTTTTAAATTGTTAACTAAGAACATCAATTAAATAATCACAATACGGATTCCTTAAGATTAAAATATTTTTGTGTAATATCGTAATATTTTCTTCAACTTTTGGATTTATATATTTTTAAGAAATAACTTCAGGATATAAAAACATTATTGGACATACCTTAAAACGATTTACAACTGGTTATTAAAGAATATATTGTAGTATATGAATATTTTTTAAAATATAATTTGTATTATGAAGTTCCAATGGTTTCATGAAATGAAAAGGATCATACTATTGAGACTTGAGATTTTGTGATATAGTTATCTTCAAATAAAAATTCATTGATATCTTGTGATATACACAACATAGAATATAATTGAACTATAATTTAATATACCATTATAGAATAACTAATAAATTGTTGGGACATAATTGGAATTAATAAATTATTATTGGTTTTGGGTTTTAAGCTATATAAAATAAATTCATTGGTTACCAATTAATTATAAATAATAATAATATCAATTCAAAGTAAAATATACATTTTTGTAAAAAACAGATTATTCCCATATATTTTTTATCATAATAAATTTATTTAATCACTATTTGGGAATGGATTTAATGAAATTTATATATTATATATTTACATATTTTTATTAACATTCATCCAATATTTTTTCTAGGTTTTAAAAAATAATAAATTCAGGTTTATGCTTAATATTTATGTGTCTAAAAATCAATTTTCATTTGTGTTTTTGGGATTATTTTAAAATTAATTTCATCAAGATCTAGAGTATGAATTTTGAAAAATGAATATCATAGTTGGAATTAGAAAAATGATATTTTGAAAATAGGCCTCATTATATATTCTTCATTATTAATTGTAATCGTGGTAAATATTTGTCACCTTGATAAGGGTAAAACAGGTAAAATGGGGTTAAAACATTAGTTTATGACATTATTATTTATCTAAAAAAATTTATCCTATTGAGTTTGTGGAGTTAATTACTATTGATATATATATATATAGCCACTTGGGGCCATATTCATTTCATTATGACATTTATGTTATTTTAATAAAATATTAAATACAAAATTTCATCTTTATGAATTTAATTTCCGTATTTTTTTAAAATTAGGTTAAAATAATGATAATTTTACATATAAATTTTTATTTTAAACATTAATTTATTATTATATAAAGGTGATTTATTTTGAAATTTTATTTATTGAATAATTACCTTAAATTCTCACTCAATATCGACCCAAAATATATTAAATTAATTGACAAACAAAATAAAATATTTTAAAGATATTAAATGTACCATAATTTGGATCAATTAATGTGTTAAAAAATCGATTGATAAATATTACATATTAATTATGTGTTAATGTACAATATTTTAATTACAACAGTGTATTGGGGTCATTACAGTAAAATTTAATGAATTGATTAAAAAATAACAATAATAATATTTTATTAATTTTTTTTAAAATTATTTAGAATTCATTAAAATCATGAATGTGGAAAATTTGGAAAATATCCAGTATAAATTTCATCCCTTAGGAATTTATGATGTAATTTTTACCTTATAAGTGAAATTATATCCTTTTAATACTGAAAAAAGTGGTGTAGTTATGATTAAAATTTGTTAAACATATAGTTAAACAATAATATAAAGTTTAAAATGAAATGAGAAACTATATGTAGTTAAATTTTTAGTGATATTTTGACTTTTTACTATTTTTCTTCTAATTTTTTCACTCTTGGAATAATTTATAATGATAATTAATTGATTATATTATAATCTTTTTAGTAATATAAAATATTCCATTTCCCTCCCTTAAAAAAGGATACCCCTCATTAATCTTCTATAAACCACTTTCAGCCTTAAATATGAACCAAAAACATCCTAATTCTCTTATAATCATCCAAATATGAGAATTTGAGGTTCCGGTATACTTAAAATACCATTATAAGGGTGGATAAGAAATATTATAATGTACGTATCCTGAAGAAGAGGTATCCATTTTACCTAACCATATTCATGTTATTTTTATTCTAATGTATATTATTATATGATATTCATCATCAAATAATAACTTTAGTATCATAAATATATTGAAATGTTATTATTAAAACATTATCCTCATTATCCATAATCTATTCCTTGAAGTGGGAATTAAAAGTATATCTCCATTGTATATGTGGACTACCACTTCCATGTAGAGATACAATTCATTTTCCATCACCATATTTCATGTAGGTTATTATTAGGGGTTTAAAGTTTATATTTTTTATTTATTAAATAACTATTTTATTTTAATTATAATATCAAATATAACTTCTTACCATATTATCCACTGTAAAATGATATTATATATCATGAGTACGTGTGGAAAACCACCTCCACAATGCAATATAATTTTATTTAATTTCTAGTTTACTAGTATGGTAGTAATAGTATATTTAATGAATACAAAAGATATATATTATATAAAAATGATTCTATATTGTCCAATTATAATTTGACAATATTTTTTCCATCAATTGAAAATGGAAATCAGTCTTCATGCATATGCATAACCTACGATCTCATTGAATCATGTAATTAATTTTATATCTATACCTTTTATATTTAACTCTAAATATGTATATAATGAATATATATGAAATTTATATAATTATTAATATTTTTATTATAATTTATCTTTGATTAATGTACAAGTATCAGAACTAATAAATCCAAATTCCCAAGAAAAACGAAATTGTTAACACCCAGAAATGATGATTTTGATAAAGTGTTATTAATAAACAGGGGTTGAAATGTTAGAAGTGGATCATATATGAAATTATAAGTGTTTAAATGATTTTTAGGGAAATGTAATAATTTTAAATATATTATATAATAGTTAAGATTGATTTTAAATAAATAGGAACTCGAGGTAAGGGTTTTGTATAGCAATCTCAATATTTAACGAGATTATTTATGAATTATTATCCAATGACAAAATATTATTATATAATTCTCACAAAAATCATGAATATTATTTTAATATATTTTATTTATAAATATTTTTTTTCATTTTACTGACTGTAATATTTCAAGATACTAAAAGACCCTTTATAATGTAAACTATATTTATCCACTTTTAAACCAAATAAACCATTACATACATATCCATGTTTTATAAAAATTATTTCCAGAATGTTTTTATATTATCATATGATTTTGTAATTTAATGTTTACTAATGATTGGGTTTTTAATATTTTGTTAAAAATAAATCATCTGGTATTTTTTTAATTAAATCACTTTTATAAAATATTTTTCTAAAGTGGGAAATTATTATTTTATATTAACTTATATGAAATGAATAGAATTTACTATCATCATGAAAACTAATGATTTTAATTTTAATTTATAATTTTACAATGTTGTTTTCAATAAATATTTTTACATTATTTTCTGAGAATTTTTTTATATTTTAAATAATCGATTTCAAATTTAAAAAGTTAATTTTCTCAAGAAATATTTAAAATGATATTTTGAGGAAAATTTTAATCTGTAATGATGTCATTTAAGGATTTATAGATTTTACCAAGGATATGATTCAATGATACCATCCTTATTACTTCTCTAGATGGTTTATGACTATAATAACAAGATTGTTATGAAACACTTTTCATTCTCATAGGTTATTCAAACATGAAATGATGGATTGTTTGTGGAATTCATTAATATTCCATGTGTTATGCAAGGAAGAAATGTTTATGCAATCTTTTTAATTTTCATTGGCTATGATATGATGAATGTTTTATGATATTCTATAAATAATAAGAATATTTTTCTTTATCTGATGGGTGGATATATAATTATATATCTATTGAATCAATTGGGTAAATATGGATATCTATTGAGATAAATAGAACTAGAACAAGGAGTATTCCCTATTCCGTTAGGGACTCTTTCCACTATTATAGTATTTGGAGTAATCATGGAATAATAAAATGGAATGTGGATTGGAAACAATCCATTATTATAGTCTTCGTAGTGAACGTTGACTGCTAAAGAAATGATTTTCTCTAATTATGTGTATTTCACAAAATTATTTATTATACCATTGTTATTATCTTATTGATCATGTTATTTAATTATTTTATGAACTACCATGATTTATGTCATGAATCTTGTTTATGATCTATATATTTCTTGTTATGATTTTCAAATGTTAAAATATTTTTCTCAAACCCATTAAGATTATATAATGTTTAAATGATCATTAATTTTTCCTTTTTATAGCCTTAATGATTTTAAAATACCACCCGTTCTGATGATTTATTTCCATAGGATATGAATAATGGTTTTAGGTATAATATTTCTAAGAAGGGTGGAAGTTATAAAAAATGAAATTGGTGATTTTTTATATATCTAATAAAAATGTTGTTTACATATCCATGATTATAAAGATACTATACCTTATGATTCTCATATGGATCATTATTTTATGTAATAGATATTAATATAATATGATCACTAATATTAAACTATTTTTATCCAGTTCTAGGCTTTGAACAGCTATATGTGAAAGTGCTGTTAAAACACATCTTTATCACCACTAGAAAAAATGTTGTTAAAACATAGTAATTAATAAAACTTTTTTTAGCACTATTAATGGGGTTCATATATTAGTTCTTATAGAAAATAGGTAATAGAAGGATTTATTTATTAGCTCGTGTAAAAAAATTGATGATAAAAGGGGCCCTTATCAGTACTTCTAAAAAATGCTCACAAAGGGGGGATCTTTATCAATACTTTTTTTAGAAGCGCTGATAAATCCCCCTATCAGTGATTTGTTATTAGCCCTGATAAAATTTATATTTAAAAAGAAATATTTTATTAAAAAAATATATTAATATATAAATATAATTTCTTTTGAAATATGTTTTTGGTAAGGCTAAATAGAAATTTACACATAATATAATAAATAATAGTGAAAATGGCTTATGAAATAATATAAAAAGTCTTTTTAATAAATAATTATATAATTATTATTGAAAATTTGTCATTTAAATAAAATTTATTGATTAAAAACTAAATAATTAATATATGATCTAATATATTTTGACAATGTTACTAAAACATTAAACAACCATAAATTTTGATCCGGGTGTCCGTTTGGGCACTACCACATATCAAATCGAAGTTTTCGATTAGCTCATCTCCATGATCAATGATGGGGCCCATAGACTATTTTTTAGAGGAAAAAAATGTCTTGGTGGCATGAGGAACAATGTTTTTATTTGGCGAAACAAATGGTTTTCACATTCGACAGATTTTCAGGCTCGTTTAAGGGGTTCTTTTTTCCCTTTTTCAGTGGGGATAATTTTTTTTCTCAATTATTAAATTCTTGTTGATATAATGGATTTTAAATTTTATCATTTTTCACAATTTACTATTATTTATAACCAATTATATAAAAAATATATATTCTTGGTTAATATATTCACACAATTTTTTTAAAAAAATATATAATTTAGCATATTTACTTATGAAATATATTTTTCAATAAATAAAACTTCTCTTAATAATAACTAATTTATATTTTATTTTAATAAAAATGTTTATATATTTATATACTAATATAAATAATATATATATATATATACTTGTTTCTGTGCATTGAAAAACATATATATATATATTCTAATATATAAATAAATATATATAAATTGTAATATATAATATATGTAAAAAAATTTAAGCATGTACAATTATATTTCTATATACACACCCACACACTAATATATACATATATATAAATGATATATGTATGTCTAAATGTATTTTTAAACATACATATACTCAAAAATAAATATTTTATAACTATATTTTTAAAAATATATAAATATAAAAATCTCTATATAAACATTTATATAAATAGATGGACCAAAAAATGAAATGAAATATATAAAAATATAAATATAAATAAATATATATACCATAAAATGTAAAATAAAAAATCTAGGGGAGTAAGAAAGGAATATGTGTATGTGTTGGAGGTTGTGGTTTCAAACAATCTTGAGGCAGGGGCATACATAGGATGGTGATCATTTCTAATGTGCTGATAAATTCGTGGGGGGACGCGCAGATAAATGGGGATCCCTAATAGGGGAGTGATTCGAAAAATATTATCCCATTTATCAATGGTGTTTTTATTAGAACATGTTTTAGCGCAGGTAAAGGGAAACATAAAAAAATTAAAAAAAGAACTGAAAATTGAGACCTTTAATAGTGATAAGAAAAGAAATGATAAAATCACCCTTTATTCATGGTAAAATGTTTTTGTTAATGTCCCCCTTTATCAACACAGTTTTAGCTCTATTAATGGGGGAATTTACCAACTCTTTTTAGAAGTGTTGTTAAATTTAATCATGTCACACCCTGATCTCATACAACCTTTACTTTAATTCTTATAAGGTTATTGCATCATTTTGACAAGTTGGGTTTGAGGACCTGGTTTAAAAGTTTTTTAAGTTTAATAATTTTTAGGGGTTTCGGGCCAGTGCATGGAAAAAACATGGTTATTAATAACCGTTTAGTCGACCCATGTGACACTATTGTATCCCTCCATATTAATTAATAAAATCTTATTAAAATAAAATAAGAAAATGTTTAAAAAATTATTATAGTAATACTATTGTGTAAATAATAATTATAATAATATTATTAATATAATTTTTAGTAATCATTATTTCATAATTTAACCTAGATTTAAAAAAATGTTTTGTTGAGTTGAGGGATGGGCCCAACTTAAGTATATACAATTTTTCTTGATAGCTAAGAATTTTATCTAGGAATAGTATAGTACACACTAATGGCACAATAGAAGCCATGTGATGTCTCCAAACCAATGTATGGTCTGCCGGGTGTGCGGTCAAGAAGATTAATTAACCAAATGAAAAGTTAAGCGAATTCTAAGAGAAATAAATGAAAAAATATTTATTTAGAGTTTTTTCAACACAAACAACAACAAGAAAAACAAAAAACAACAACAAAAACAACAAAAACAATAATAATAATAAAATTATTATTACTATTATTATCGTATATATTTAAATATGGTTGTAAAGATAGATTGTAGTCACAAATATAAAATTAGATTATTTATTTTTAATAATCATTATATTAATATAACTATGATGATGATGATTATTATTATTATTATTATTTTCATTTATACTTTACTTATGATACTGATATTAATTTTTTTTCAAAATTGCAATATTATTAACATATTACTATTATTATTATTGTAATAGTTATATGTATTAGTATTAAAAAGAATAATTATTGAAACCCAATGCGGGAGTCCCCCCCTTCTCTTCTAAGTGTTCTGTGCAACCCCCTTACCCCCTTCCCTAGTCACTGTGCAGTACATGAAAACCCCCCAGCCCACCTGGGCCAACCTCCCCTTCTTCCCGCACGTCCCCGGATGTCTGACCTGCTCATTCCCCCTAATCGCACCACACCCTATTTCGAACCCTACTTGTGGCATGCTCTCTCCTGCTTCTTAGACATCGTTTCATCCTTCTTTTTCTCATCTGAAATGTCTACCGATGTTCATCCTTACATCCATAATTAGCAGCGTTCCACTCCCAAAAAATATCCACGCACCTCCCCTATGACCCGTACACACCCCCTCGGTAACACATCCCTCCCCTCGCTCAGATCTCCCTTTTCAAGTCATATTTTTCAAGAATGAATCCCCTCCATCAACCCCATATTGCATGGTTGGATTCCTTCTCCCTCTCTGTAGGTGTGTTTTATATCAATTGAGTTTTTCTTTCATATTGTAGATTTTTTGGGTTTTAGATTGTGGAGAGTCCCATTTTGATTAAATTGATACCATGACTTGTTTTTAGGGTTTAATTATGTCCTTTGAGGTGCAGTTGGTGTGCAACTAATATTCACGCACCGACATTATGAAGTCTTTCTACACATATGTAAGTGGTTCTGTGCCTTAACATTCAAATATGACTTAATTTGTTTATTTAATTATGTTTTACATGTTCCATTTGAAAATTGGATGATGAGAAATGGGTTATGGAAATGTTTTGATGTGTGTGTGTGATGATATTTTATTTTAGTTTAGAAATGTTTGTGTCTTTAATTTAGGTCTTGAGGTGGTAATTCATAGAATTTTTTAAATTATTTTTTATGGGGTTCAATTTTTTGTTAAACCATTAATTTTATAATAGTCCTGTTCCCTAACATCTATTGAAGAATTTAAGGTGTTTGTTTAAGCTTATAAATGTATTCTTTGTATTAATTATGTGGTGCGTAAGGTGTTTTGAAATGAGTTGCGTGTTCATATGGTAGAAAAGATTTTTTAACAATGAAAAGGGAAATGACTTTGTGTGTGTAATGTAGTAATGTTTCTAAAATGGGTTTTAAAGGATGTCTAAAAAGAGAAAATTATATTTTTAAAGTAATTTGAGTTGTTTATGTTTAAATGAGGCTTTCCATGGGAAACATAGATCATTTTGACCATGTTTGATTTTTTATTCATTTGGTTTATGAATTGTAAATTTTTGAAAAGGTGAAAATGTTTCTTTAAAACTATATTAATGTTTTATTGGTATCATGAAAGGGATTAGAACTTGTTTAGTGTTTTTTGGGTTTTTTTGTTGTTCTATAAATTGGATATTTGTAATTTTTTAAGTGACGGAAAAAGTATTTGAAGGGGGGTTTTCATTATGTGTTAAAATGGAAAGTGGGTTGTTTCTATTGAAGGGAGTTTTGATTGAAATATTTGTCCATTGAGTGTATTTAGTGGTGTGGGGTGTGTTCATATGTAGTTTGACTCGCATGCAAGGGGAACCCAGAGTATCTTGGTTAGTGGACTGGGACTAGTATGATAGATTATATGGAAGTGGTTCATCCTAATTTCATCTAGTAGGAGAGACACTACAATAATAACTAAACATTTGTGTTGATTGGGGACCACTAGGTTATGGGTGCATTCCATAATAGTGGCTTGTGCATGAGATCATATATCATTGTGGTTCCTATGCCATGTTTACACTTAGGTACACTATATCAAGGGTCCCTTTTTTGCTAGCTACCTTATGGTTATTTCCCTTGGGTGCTCTACTATTCATGATGTGGATCCTTCCATTGACATTATGAGGAACACTTGGGTTAGTGTGTCTATTATTTAAGAATCTTCACTTTCACATTAAATTAGTTTTTTATGAAATGGTTTTCCATCATGCGTTCTTTCTATTTTTCAGATTGTAAATTTTTTCCTTATTAGTATTTTAAAAGCAATAGTTTGAATAAGAATTTAAAATTATCTCTTTGATGATATGGGGTGGAATATTTTTATTGGGTTGAATCTTATTGGGTTATAGGTTCAGACCCTTTGTACATCATTGGATGTATTTAGAACTAGTTACGTTTGACATCTAGGTCGAGGAATTGGGCATAGATATGATGGTCATGGTTGTAGTGGTTTTTTATCATGTGGGTTGGTGTTGGTTGCTTGGGAATGTGTCTCATCATGTTGTACAAAGGTTTGAGTTGGAGTTTTGGTTTTAATTTGTTATTGTCTCTTTGGGGATTTTTGTTCAGGTTTTAAACCATTAATCTAATCATATAATAAGGACATTTTTGTTTTTCAATTTTTAGTTTTAATTTAATCATCGTGTTTGTTGATTTGTGTTTATTGATTTAGTTAAAGAAATCCCTAAAATTACTTTTTGATAAATGGGAACTTGGGTCAACCTGTGGGGTTCCAGAACTCTCTTCAAGATGTACCGTGAATGGGGCCAAGGGTCGATTGGATGACAACCAAATTTGTTTCATGGACAAATAATATCATAGGAGGTTATGCTCTTTTGGTTATGTTATTATTTGGGATGATTCAGTTTAGAAGGCAATAAGTTTTATCGAGACTTCTGAGGTATGTGTGGGAAGTGTGTCATGAACTCTTTCTCGCATTGATCCTCGAGTCATTAGGGGTAGTTTGGGATTTGAGTCTTTTTTATTTGGTTGTTTCTGATTGAGGGATAAAAATGGAGGCGAATTGAGTTATGCTGTGGCCTCAAATGGGGGGGGGGGTGACCAATTTGGAGTCCATGTGCCAAGTTCAAGGTCATCTTAGTGTCATTCCTTATTGGGGAATGTCTCACCACCATGTTTCTGAGTTTGGAAGAGAAACAAGTTCCTCATTTTGACAATACATTATTGACTATGTTTTATTTTTATTTCAGTTGATGTGAGTGTGTGTTGATGTTGAAGGTGGATGTTTAAAGTGAAAATGGGTTTGGAAGGGGAGTGCATTCCTCAAATTTTTCTAAATAGTTAATGGGGGTATTAAAACATGTAGGTTTTAGAGTTGTAGAATATGATATGTGTTTTGATTTGACACAGAAAAAGGATGTTTGGACCTTTAAATTCTTTATTTACAGTCACATGTGTGTGGGTATGTACAAGGAGTGCATGTGGGCCCTTTTTTATGGAAGATGTAAGTGGGATGAGATGAAATCAAACATTACGGTTCATAAGATACCATCAGTGCGTTTAAATATTTAAATGGGAATAGTGTTTGAAAACAAATAGAAATGAATTGTTGGAAATATGATTTTATTTAAAAGTATGGTCCCAATATTTTTAAATTAGTATGGTGATTTCAAAAATTAATGTGAAATAAAAAAATTTAAGCGGCGTTTTTGGTTGTGTGTGAGTTTTCTTGGATTCTGTGCGAGTTTAATTAAGAAAAATGTGTTTTACTTTAATCATGTTTTGGTATTGATGCCATTTTTAAGTAGTTTCTTTCATGTTGATAGGGATTTTCCACCTAGAATGTCCCCCAAGGATTCCAATTATTCATGCCCAGTTCCTAGTTCCTTTCATGTGTGGCCTATTTATTGAAGTAATTGAAGTCTGTTTGAGGCAGTTGTGTGGTTTGTGGATATTGATTGTGCCTTTGGGATGGAAGGGAACTCTCGAGGGTGTTAAGGTTTGTACCATTTTTTGGTTTATTTGAGGGCCCGGATCTAGACTAGTAAAGATGGGATGTATCACCATCATTGATGTTTGGGGTGTGGCTAATAGGGGCCGACTGTCATGAAGATTGTCAATATAGAAGGGATTTCAGGCCAAAAGAACTATCTACCAGATGCTATCATGGTTATCTCTGACATCTAGTTTTTCAGACCATATTATAATGTGAAATTGGTATGGCCGGTTTGTAAATTCAAATCCATCATGTCACATCCCTCCGATGATCTCCTATCATTATGACCATTCAGGTCATTGGGGGATGGTGGTACCTAACTGCGAGGTATGAGATGCTTCAGCCATCAAGGCCCTAGCCACATGTATTAGGATGATGCTCGTGCATAGTCAAATTTTTTCATTGGTGTGCAGATATATTTTTTGGATTATTTTCTCACCTTTGGTATAGAAATATCTATATTTATTTGGAATATTTTTATGAGCCTTGTAAAATCTTCCTTATTTTAGTGGTGTGATGAACTCACTCTACCACAATTCAAGCGGCCTTATCTACTATTGGTGTGGTTTGAGAATACATTGTATCTCTGGAAGGGTGTTGGTCTTGTGAATTAATAGAGCCATTTTTATTTTGAGTTTCGTCTCATTTGGGTTTCTTTGGGGGATTTTGGTTTAATGAAATGAATATATGATGATTCAGGGCCCTTTGTAAGTTCAATCGTATAAGGAACCGGCCATAAACATTACTTAATCTTGAATTAAATAAATAATTCACATTTAGGGTCTTTTCAGGTATAGATTTTTAGATAATAAGGCTAAAACTATTTCATTACATCTCAAAAATCACAAGGTAGGAAATCTACTCCGTTTCCATTTTTTCATATAAAAAACTCTTGATAAAAGGAGTCATATCTAGTCCTATGTTTTAGATAGAAAGACTTTTCCTTAATCCCATCACTGACCGTATTCATCTTTAAGTCTTGAGAAAAACATTTCAAAAACATGTGATGAGCATAAAGAGCTCATTAAGGGACACACAAAGAAGGAAAACTGTTAGTTTTTTTTAAAACAACTAGTAGACCATGAATACTTATCATAAGTAATACTTTTCACCTTTATGAAGTAGTAAATACACTTCATTGAATAAAATATTATTGCTTACCCTTTTGTAACCAATATATTAACATAAAAACCATATAAAGAACACATAACATATATACGTAATTGGGGACATAAACATACTTAAATTGAATAACTATATGGTCTACTTCCACACATATCATTAAAAGAAATAGCCTTACAGACGACTTCCATACCCAATGCATTGGAGGTTATAATGTAACCACCCATCCTGGTTTATCACTACACCACCCGTCATTTCGATTATCACGTAACCTCTCATCAAATGTCCAAGTACCATTATAAAATCATAACACATACAAAAAATGTAAAGGAAATAAAACACTTCCACATTTCAATCACAATATATCACTTAAATACATTGAAATAAAAAATCCATTATCAAAACCATTTTCAATACAAATATACATAAAAGTTTATATGGTATTTATTTTACATTAAAAAAGAAATTACAGCTTATTGAGGAAGCCAATGATCAAATAATACTCACAGCAGTGGAAATGTCATTGTCACCGCTTACGTTAAAAGAAACATTCCTTTTTATTTTTAGTAAAATGATTTTTGGAAAACGATTCCCTTTGAATGAAATTAAAAATCAAATGTTTTGATACATCATATAAAATAATGTTGTGTATAAAAAAAGATATGCATCAATGAAAGGATATTGAGACGAAGTCCCATACCTTGTGTCTGACACGACTCGATCGTTCTTTAATCTCCTGAATATTAAACTATAGATAATTTCTACTTGACTAAGAAATTTTTTTCAAGTTTACTATTCCTTTTATATCACTTGTTACTATGTTATAAACATTATGAAATCATTTAAGTTAATAATGGTCATTTTGTTGATATTTGGTACTTGAGTCAATAATGAACTTCTTATAATCACAAGTTGTTCACGTGGTCAAACAGTTATAATGTCCAGAATTATATTAATTATTTATATATCATATATATTATATATAAAAGGTATATACATGTATTAATAATAGTACATAACGTTTGGAGGTAAGAAATGAAATGCCTCGTTCATGCAGACGGTAAGCCGTACACACGCATAAATGATACTTTCATTTTTATTCAATATTTTAATGGAATAAAAATATAATGTTACTTATTTATATTATAATTCAAGTATAATTTCATTTATATTATCATTAAATTCATCCTCTATACGTCCCACATATGGAATTAATGAGTCATATCAATTTGAGGGGGCGGTAGTCCGCACATCCTCAAATGAAATTATCGCGTTTATCCATAATGGAAACCATAATGTTATGATATAAATAAATAATACAGAATAATTAAGAAAAAATAAACATAATATATATATCATATATAAATATTGTCCCATCATAATGGCCACCATGAGAGGTGGTAAGAGATTATTGAACAATCCTGGTTTCGTGAGGAGTTAGTTTTCCATCCACCGAAACAAAATGTTATTTAACCATTAGACGGAGTTGTGTGAAATTGTAGTTTGAATCCATCGCATAACAACATTATAGTATATTTATTAAATGAATGTTGTTATAAAATAGTGGAATGAAAAGATTTTAGGAATTTTAGATGTAAAATAAAAGGAAAGATGTTAAGAGAAATTGTTAACTTTAATTTGGGTAACTCCCTTTGGTTTGAACAAAAATGACTTCTTGAAGTGTATTATGCCCAAGGTAAAGATTATAGGTGGAATATAGGGATCTTGGGAGATTATTTGGGCCATGGTTGGTCGATCCAAGGGGATAGAGTGGTGTGAAGAATTGGTTAGAAGTGGTGTCCTTTAATAAGGGGGATGAGGGGCTCTTTAGGAATGTTTGAAAAAATTATTTTATTATAAATATATATTCGGGTTCAAAAGGTCCAAAAATCATTAATGTAGAAGATATATTGACTCATGGTCGAAATAAAATCTTCTAAAAAAATTATTAATGTTTGGATACTATTTTATACTTTATAATCTTATTTTTTAAACCATTTATTAATGAGGAAAACATTGTGTCATTATTGTGTCATAAATAATTAAATTTATATGATGTCTAAAAATTATAAAACAACTACCAAGATTTAGGATATATTTTTATCTTTAAAATGAATATTTATAGTCCAAAATATGACTTATATAACCCCATTTAAAAATTATTTTACTAAAAGATATTTGTTTATGTTATTTTTTCCATTACATTAAGTTATTTAAAATAAAGTGTCATTAACACTCTTAATTGGCTACATGGGGTCCAAAAATCGACACATAGAGGCCCATGGTCAGATATGTATCATCCAATAATATTAGGACACATGTTATGGTTATTTTATATTATTATAATAAAATTTTTTACCCTTATTTACCAGGTTTACCCTTTAACCATGGTAATCTTAATTTTTTCTGAAGTAAATATTCATAATGTATAAAAATAAAAGATAGAAATTTACAAAATTTGGTCCTCCTGATTCCTAATATGAAATACAATTTTACAATTTCAAAACATATAAGTGGAATAAATTAATTTAAAATTAATTACCTCTATTAAAACAAAAAGTGTTTTTTTAGAAATTTTAGCCATCAACATATTGACACTTGTTTATGTCAAATATTAATGTTAAATTAATTAAAATGAAAAAATTGGATTAAATGGTAAAAATATATTCTAATGACACATTAAAACAAATTATAAGGACAATCCAACCATATAAATAAATTATATTAAAATGCAGTTTTGAATTAAAATATAGTATTTTTTACAATTCATTAAAAAAATGAACTTTATCAAAAAAATACAAAAATTTCATCCAAAGTAAATTTTGTTGTCTGTATTCTAAATAAGAATTTTATTTTTTCATGGAGAACATATAAAAGTGCCCAAAACTATATTTAAAGAGGGTTTGCCATTAAAAAGCGTTAAATCCGCCTTTAATGTAAATTATGCTTAAAATTAGATTCCTTCACATTTTAAGCCTCTAAATTTTATTAGATAAATGTAAAAAGATTGATGAAACGTTTATAATAATATTTTAGTTAGTTGTATTCTTTACTTCTAATATATCGGCTAGGTTTTAACTACAATTTTAAATAATAATATTATATTATTACTGTGTAATGTAAGATTTCAAGGAAACTCATTGTCGCGTATCAGGTAAGCCATCGAATATAGAAATCATTTAAAATAAAATTAATATTTAATTCAAAAATATGAATAATTACAAAAATCCGATATTTCTTTATTTACCTGGGATGTTACATCCTTCCACCCTTTTTTAAATTTTGTCCTTGCAATTTTATTCACTTATCAAATAAATGGGTGTATTTATCCCTCATAACATTTTAAAATTTCCACGTTTCCTCTTCAACCATATGGTTTTTACACAAAACCATTAACTGATGAATTACCTTATTCCGAAACACTTTCCCTTTTTGGTCAAGAATCTGGATTGTTTGTTCCCCATCAGATAGATTCTCTTCTAACTGAACTATCTATGGACTTTAAACACGAGATGGATCTGGCATATACTTTCTCAACATTGAATCATGAAAAACGTTGTGTACCTGGGATAAAAATGGAGGTAAAGCCACTCCGTAAGCAACTGATCCAACATTATCTAGGATTTCATAGGGTCCAATGAACCTCCGACTCAATATTCCTTCCTTACCAAAACGCATCACACATTTCTATGGGAAAACATTGGGAATGAAATGATCACATATCTTGAAAGAGAGATCCTTATCTGAACATCTGCATAACTTTTCTTCCTACTCTGAGCTGTTCTAATGTGCTTTTGAATCAACTAAACCTTTTATTCCATATCTTCTACTAGTTCTGGTCCCATCAGCTTACTTTCACCAAATTTATCCCAAAATTCTACAGTTTGACACCACATTCCATATAAATCCAAATATAGAGCCATCTATATACTTCAATGAAAACTGTTATTATAAGAAAATTCAACCAAAGAAATATTTTAGTCTTAACATCCCTACTATTCTAGTGAACATGCACATAGCATATCCTTCATGGTTTGAGTTATTTTGTTCTAACAACCCAACTGATTGTAGATGAAAAGATGTACTAAATTTTAATTCAGTACCCAATGACTTCTAATGCCCTTTCCAAAAGTTAGATGTAAGCCAGTGATCATAATTCGATTCAATGGAGAGGATAACTCCATGAAACCTGAATATCTATTTATCATACAACTGAGAAAGGTGATATAGAGATAAAGTATCAGAAATAGGATAAAACTGAGCAGATTTAGTGAACCAATCAACAATAACACAGATTTCATTATTACCTCGAGATGTCATTGGTAATCCCACATTGATGTCCATGGATATACTTTCCCATTACCACTCTGTCACCAGTAATGAATGAGGCATTATTTTTGGTAACTGCCATTCTTCTTTAACCTATTGACAAGTCAAACACATCATAATAAAATCATCAATATATTCTTTCATTCCATCCCACTAGTAATATTTCCGAAGAAGTCTGTACATCTTTGTACTGCCAGGATGAACTGAAAATGGAGAACTATAAGCTTCACACAACAACTCATTCATTAACTGTGAATCACAAGGCATACATAATCTCTTTACAACCCTGAAAACACAATCATTATCAATGTTAAATTTAGGAAACTTACCCTTCTAAACCAACTCGACAGTTTTCTGCAACTTAATATAATTCTCTTGCACTTGATTTATTCTATCTGATAGAGATTATTTACCTGACACCTAAAACAAAGCATAAGAATTTCCTGCACCAACAACTTCTATGCCAAAGTTCGTCAAATCAAATAACAAAGGATCTCATTCAAAACATAGCATGGTTAATAAAGAATAACTTTTTTTGACTCAAATAATCAGCCACATTATTGTCTTTTCCCAGATGGTAAAGGATCATGCAATAATAATCCCTGATTAATTCAAACCATTTCATATGTCTCATGTTCAATTCTTTTTGAGTGAATATATACTTCAAACATTTGTGGTCAGTACATATTTCACATTTTACATCATACAAATGATGAGTTAAAATATTTAAAGAAAAAACAATAGTAGCTAACTCCAAATCATATGTAGGGTAATTTAACTCATGAGTCTTCAACTGAAGTGAGACATAAGAAATTACCTGAGAAATATTCATAAGGAAACATCCATGTCTTTTCAATGAAGCATCATTTTAAATAAAATACTCACCATTTATAGAAGGTAGTGCCAAAACTAGAGCATTCCCCAATCTTCTTTTTAATTCCTGAACACAATTATCAAATTCTTTTTTCCAATTGAACTTAATACCTTTTCATGTTAACTTAGTCAATGGGATAGTTGACCATGAAAAATTTTCAACAAAACTCTAGTAATATTCTACCAAAACATTAAAACTATGGATCTCAGTTATATTTTTGGGTCTTGGCCATTATTAAAACACATTTGTTTTATCTGGATCAATCATTATAACATTTTTGGAAACAATGTAACCTAGGAATGAATCTTTTTTTAACCGAAATTCAAACTTAATGAACTTTCCAAATGGTTTATTTTCATTTAAGGTTTCCAAGATAACCCTTAAATAACTTTCATTCTACTCTTTACATTTAGAATAAACCAAAATATCATCAATGAACAGAACCACACAATTATCCATGAAATCATTGAAAAATCTATTTATATGATCCATGAATACAATAGGTGAATTGGTTAAAACCAAAGGCATAACTACAAATTCATAACGGTAATCTTGAGTAAAAAATTTAGTTTTCGGAATGTCAGCTTCCTCTACATTAAATGGATGGTACCCTAACCTCAAGTCAATCTTCGAAAAATATTATGCTCGATGGTGCTGATCAGACAAATCATCGATATGAGGAAAAGGATACATTTACTTAGTAGTGATGTTATTAAATGCTCTATAATCCATGAATAGTCTCATTGAACCATCATTATTTTAAACAAACAAGAAAGGATAACCCCATGGTGATGTGCTAGGTTGAATGAAACTTTTATCTAATAACTTCTGCAATTTCTTCTTTAACTCTAAAAGTTCAATTTGAACCATTTGATAATGGGGTTTGGAAATTCGCTTAGCATGAGAAAGTATGTCAACTGTAAATTCAGATTCCTGATCAAGAATAATTCCAGGAAACTAATCAAGAAAAAAATCATGAAACTCATTTACCACCGACACAACATAAATCTGAATAGTTACATTGTTTTCAATAATATGTGAAATGTAACATTAATTTTTATCATTTACAAGTTTCTCAGCTTCCTGATATGTAATTAAAAGTAAGGGCTCATTCTTGTACACAAACTGAAAATATTTCTAAAAATAATCCTCTTTAGATCTACAGTCAATCTTAGCATGATAAACAGAAAACTAATCCATACCCAAAATAACATGAATCTCTACTAGAGGTAAAACAATAAGGATTGTAGGTGGATTTGTTCCACACACAAGGACAAGAAGGTTCTTATACTTTCTTATTTTTTTCAACATTTCCTCCAGGTGTTTTTACCATATGTTCAGGATTTATATCTTGATATGGAAATCCCAATTTACTAGAAAACTTCTCAGAAATTAAAGAATGCATTGACCCCAAATCAAATAACACATTGGCATAATATGAACAAACAAATAGTGTAATTGATACTACTTCATTCATTGGCCCAACATCTGCTGAAGTAGTTCCAAATGACTTCAACACCCATTTCTTCTTTTATTATGGTTTCTTTCCCATTGTCTAGTTCTTCATTGGACACTCATTTGCAAAATGACCCATTTCATTGCACATAAACCATCTTACCACGAGATTTTCATTGCCTACTTGATCATCTTCCTTACAGTTATGAGCAATATAACTAGAATTACCACACTGAAAGAACATTACAAACTTTGATAAACATTCTCCAGGATTCTTTTTACCACAATTCTCACAAGATGAATATTTAATTTTCATAACTCCAGGCTTATTTGATGAATTCTTTCCCTTTGCCAGCCAACCAGTCATCTTATTCTCTGGTTTTTCAAAGAACACCAGATCATCATAAAAATCCATTTCCACCTTCTCTGCACATCGAACAAATTTTTCATAACTTTTGAACTCATGAGATGATAATTCTATTCGATATCATTTCTTCAGTCCTGAGTAAAATTGATTTTTCTTACTATCAAAATCTTGGTTGAAATTTGGGGCATACCTTTTCAGTCGAGCATAATTTCCAGTGTATAAATCCACTGATTCATCCTCCTGTCTCAATTCCATGAATGTTTTTTCCATCCTATGTCTAAACTCCTTAGTAAAATATTACTCAAGAAACATATATTTGAACTCATCACAATCAAGTGTATCAATCTTTTCACTGTCCCTGAAAATTTTCACCATCTATCACCACTGATCAGCTTCACCTTTAAAACAGTAAACATCGAGACTATCCTTTTGATTTTTTAACACCTCACAACATAAAATATCTTTGTTAGTGCAGCAATCCACCCATTAGCTAGCACATGGACAGATGATCCTATGGATGATGGGGGATGGTGCCTCTTAAAATTCTCCACTACTGACATATTCCTCTGTGGGTGATCTGGCTGATGTCATGCATGGATACCACCACCATTTATAGACTGAGTCAATTGTACCATCACTACAACAAACAGTTCAGTTTCGATTCCGACCATCTCAGGTTGCTGATTTGGAATGTTGTCTTCCTCCTGATGTCGTCCCAACATAGCTGCCATGTTTCCTATGCGGAAAACCATTCTGGACACAGAAATATTTTAGGCTAAGAAACATGGAAATATGTAAATGCTATATCACTTCAATCATATCATCAATTTATTTATGGATATTAATTTAACAATACCATAACTCCTAAAGTTATCTAAACCAACCTCTAATACCAATTATAAGGACCCGACCATAAACATACCATAATATTTAATTAAATAAATAATTTAATTTGAGGATCTTTTTAGGTTTAGAGTTTTAATGAATTAGGCCATAACTATTATATTACATCTCAAAAATTCAAGGTACACACTTCTTCTCAGTTTCCACTTTTTTCATAAAATAAAAACTCTTGAAAAATAGAGTCATGTATAGTCCCATGTGTTAGATATAATGAATTTTCCTTGATCACATCATTTCCCCTATTCATCTTTAGGTCCCATGAAAAACATATAAAAACATGGGATAAGAATAAAGATCTCATTAAGGGATACACAAAGTAAGAAAAATGTTAGTTTTTTTAAAAAAACAAGTAAACAATGAATACTTTATCATAAGTAATAACTTTCACCTTTATGATGTAGTATATACTCTCACTGAATAAGCGATCTTTCCATACCCTTTTGTAACTAAAATATTACCATGAAACCCATATAAATAACACATAACATATATAGGTAACATGGAACATAAACATAATTATATAGAATACCCATACAATCTACTTCCATACATATCACTTAATGGAATATCCATACGGCCGACTTGTATACCCAATGAATTATAAGGTTATAATTTAACACCCATCATGGTTTATCATGGAACCACCCATTATTTGGTTTATCATGTAACCACCCATTAATTTTCCAAGAACCATTATAAAATCATAACACATACGGCAAATATAAAGGAATGAAAACATTTCCACATTTCAATCACAATATATCACTTAAATATATTAATATAAAAAGTCCATTATCAAAAAAAATTTCAATACAAAAATACATAAAAGAGTATATGGTTTCTATTTTACTTTAAAAAATAAATTATATCTTGTTATGGAAGCCAAAGATCATATAATACTCGCGGCAGTGGAATGGTGGTTGTCACTACTTATGTCAAAAGAAACATTCCATCTTTTCATTTAGTAAGAATATTCATTGGAAAAGACAACATTTTCATGAAATTAACGTTCAACGATTTTTATAAATCATATAAAATAATGTAGTGTATAAAAACAAAATATGCCTCAATGAGAGGAGATTGAGACGATGTCCCTTACCTCATGTCTGACTTGAAGCGGCCATAATTTAATTTCTAAATAATGAAATAATGTTAATTTATACTTGATTATGAACCATTTTCAAGTTTAGTTTTCCTTTTATATCAATTATTAC
This sequence comes from Viscum album, assembly GCA_963277665.1. Classification (NCBI taxonomy): domain Eukaryota; kingdom Viridiplantae; phylum Streptophyta; class Magnoliopsida; order Santalales; family Viscaceae; genus Viscum; species Viscum album. Next base: position 1,383,468,651 of record OY728137.1, on the reverse strand, counting down.
CATGTGATAAACATTATGTAATCATTTATATTAATAACGGTCATTTTTTCGATAATTGGAAGTTGGGAAAAAAATGGACCTCTTATAATTACAAGTTGTTAACGTGGTTAATAGTTCATTCTATAAAAAATAATATTCATGATTTAGATATCATATATATCATATATATCCGATATATATATGTATTTATCTTAGTAAATAACATTTGGACTTAATAAATGAAATACACCATTCGTGGAGACGGTAAGGCGTACGTATGGATGCACGCTACATACATTTTTATTTCTTATTTTAATTAAACAAAAACATAATTATACATCATTATATAATAATTCCAGTAATATCTTATATAATTTCGTTAAATCCATCTTTTATACATCCCACTTATGGCATTAATGAGTCATATAAATTTGAGGGGGCAATAGTCCACACTTTCGCAAATGAAATTATAGCGTTTACCCATAATGGAAACCATAAATATATGGGATAAATGAAAAATACATAATAATAATTAAATCATAAACATAATATATATCATATATAAATACATTTATATCTTAATGGATACCATGAGTGGAGGTAAGAGATTATTGAACTATCATCGTTTCGTGAGGCGTTAGTTTTCCATCCACAGAAACAGTATGTTTTTTACCCATTTAATGGAGGTGCGTGAAAGTTAAGTTTGAATACTACTCATAAATAAATATTCGTATATTTAGGATACTAATTTTATTATAAAATAATGTAAAATTTTTTTCAGCAGTTTTAGAAGTAAAATAAAATAAAAAAAGTTAAGGGAAATTGTTACCTTTAATTTGGGTAACTCCCTTTTGTTTGAACCATAAAGAATTGTTGAAGTGACTTATGCCTAAGGTAATGCTTCTTGATGGAATACATGGATCATGAGAGCTTATTTAGACCGAGATTGGAGATGTGAAGGGGCTTGAGAGGTATGAGTAGTGGGTTAGAAGTGGTGTCCTTTTATAAGGTGGAGTAGGGGCTCTTTATGAAAGTTTCAATCAAATATTTTATTATAATCTTATATTCCATGTAAAAGGGTAAAAAAATAATTAACGTACAATATATGACAACTCATGGTCGAAATAAAATCTTTCAAAGAAAATTTGATAAGTTTTGGATATTATTTTATTCTTTAAAATCTTATTTATTTAAATCATTTACTAATGATGTAAACACTACGTCATTATTGTGTCATAAATAATTTAATTAATTTGATGTATAAAAATTATAAAAAAATTCCAGGATGTATGAAATATTTTTATCTTTCAAATTAATATTTATAGTATAAAATATGAATTATATAACCCCACATAAAAATTAATTTACTAAAATATATTTGTTTATGTCATTTTTGCCTTTACTTTATGTTATTTAAAATAATGTGCCATTATCACTCTTAAGTGGATCGATGGTGTCCCAAAATTGACCTAAAGATGTCCATGGTCAGATATGTATCAAAAAATAATATTAGGACAAATGTTAAGGTAATTTTATATTATTATAATAATATTTTATTACCCTTATTTACCAGATTTACCTATTAACAATGGTAAATAAATTTTTTGGTGAAGAAAATATTTATAATGTCTAAAAATAAAAGATACTTATTTACACATTTTGGCCCTATTGATTACAATTATTTAATCTATTTATCCAAATTCTAAACAACGAAATGTCAGAAATTAATTTAAAATTAATTCCCATTGTCAAAACAAAAAGCGTATTTTTAGAAATATTTTCTATCAGAAGATTGACACTTGATTATGTCATATTTCAATGTGAAATTAATTCAAATGATAAAAATTGGATTAAATGGTAAAAATATAATGTAATTACACATTAAAATAAATTAACCGGATAATCCCACCATATGGATAAATTAGATCAAAATGCCGCACTGAATTAAAATACATTATTTTTCACTATTCATTAAAAAATGAACTTTAACATAAAAATACCAAAATTTCATTCAAAGTAAATTTTTATGTCCCAATTCTAAATAAGAATTTTATTTTGTCAAATGGAAAATATAAAATAGACCAAATCTAGTTTTAATTAGGGTTCTCCATTAAATGGTGGTAAATCAACATTTAAAGTAAATTAGTCTTAAAAATATATTCATTCACATTTTAAGCCTATAAATTTTATTTGATAAATGTAAAAACATTGAAAAAAGATGTATAATCATGTTTTAGTTAGTTATATTTATTCCCACAAATAAAATGCCTAGGCGTTGACTACAATTTAAAATAATATTATTATATTATTAGTGTAGAACATAAGATTAAAAAAAATGTTGTTGCGCATCAGGTAAGCCATCAAACATAGAAACCTCATTAAAGTAAAATTAATATCTAAATAAAAATATGAATAATTATGAAAATGTATAATTTTTTTATTTACCTGGGATGTTACAAGTCACCTCACCTTGGGCGTTCCTTTAGTGTATTTATATTTTGTAGGGGATTCCTCCAACCTAGTGTCCCGATGTGCCAATTTTCCCCATAGTGGTTTAATCTGGGTGATAGAGTGGATTCATTAGGGTTGGTAAAGGGGATTGAGTTCATTCTAGGAATTCCTCTGTCTTCAGTTCTGATGAGGATTTTTATTTGGTCATTGTGGGAGGTATTGAGTTATTTTATCTTCCTTACGTTGTTGGGTTGTTTCAGAGTAATATTTCTATTTAAATCTCTTGCATGAGGTTTGGTCCATGTGGAGGAATTGAATGATTACGGTTTTAGAGATCCCACATAGTCCCCCTTTCGAGTGGTGTGTTCGGGTATCAAGGATTCTATATTAGAGGAATTTTTATTGTGGGGAGAACCCACTCGTGATCTACCTTCATTATTCTACTTTGGTTTCTTCTTGATTTGTTCAGGTGTGACGTATGTTGAGAATAGTCACCCCATGGTTCTGAGTTTCCTTTGATTTTTCCTGGGCATACTCTAATTCCATGTTAGCTATTGGCTAGGTGACATTCTGGGGACATAAACTATCTCTGGTGTAGAAAATTTTCATACCCCGACTAGAGACACTCTTTTCTTTTATTCTTCTCATGGTCTCACATCATTTTCACAAGTTGGGATTGGGACCTTGGATTGAATTTTTTTCATGTTTACTAATTTTTATGGGTATCAGGATATTTTATGAAAAATTCATAGTCAACGGTATCCATACATTCGACCTAGGTGACCCTGTGGGTTTCCTCTAAATAAAATAATAAAATATTTTGAAAATAAAATATTTAATGTTTAAATCATAATAATAGTAATATTATTGTGTAAATATTATGATTATGATTATTATTAAGTGAGTTGTTTATAATCATAATTTTATTATTTTACCTGGCTGTAAAAAATGATTTGTTGAGATACTAGATGATATGAACATGAGTTCGTGCACTATTGGTGATAAACGAGCATTTTGGATTGCAAATGTTTTGTGCACACACAGGGAATGGTCGAAGTTGTCCGGCTTATCTAGACAACAATAAAGCATTCGTGGTGTGTAATCAGTTGATTAGTAAACAAATTTAACCATTATGTGAATGCTAAAAGAATTGAAGAAAATAAAATTTATTTATATTTATTTCAATAATAATAATAATAATGTGATAATAATAATAATAATTATTATTATTGTTTTCAATATTTCAATTTGGTTGTAATATTATATTGTTGTCAGAAATATAAAATTATATTATTTTTGATTTAATAATAATAATAATTATTATAATCTTCTTAAGGTAATAATAATAATAATTATTATTAATACTTATAGAGGCTATTAATAGTAATTTTTTTTCTCATGATTATAAATTATTAATAAATTATTAATATTTTATTTATTAGTATTATTATTTTAATATTTATTATTATTTGTATAAAAAAGAGTAGTTGAAACCCTAAGGGGGAGTTTTCCCCCTTCTTCACCATACATTCCATGAATCCCCCCTTACACACCATCCCTGTTCATTGTATAGTATATGCATATCCCTCAGCCTACTCTGGCCAGCATCTCTTTGCTCTGTCATGTCCTCGATAGCCCGACTGTCTCCCTCCCCATCGTCGCGCCCCACCCCCTCCCAAACCCTACCCACAACTTGCTTTATCCTCATTCTTGGACAGCATTTCCTCATCCTTTTCCTCTTCTGTTAGATTGGCTGGTGCTGCTCCTTGCATCCAAAATCATTGGTACACCACTCCCTTGCATTATCTGTGCACCACCTGTGTGACCTACACACACCTCCTCAGCTATACAACCCTCCCCTCACTATGATCTCGTGTTTTTAGTAATATTTTTCTAGCACTACTCCCCTCCAGCACACTCATCTTGCTCTGTTGGCTTCCCACTCCCTCATTGTAGGTGTGTTCTACCTCAATTGGTTGTTTCTTCTATTTGGTGGATTTTTTTTGTTAGGGTTTTAGATTTTGTTGAGTCCAATTTTGATTCAATTGATTTAGTAACATGTTTTATGGTCAAATTATGTCGTTTATGGTGCAGTTTGTGTGTGATGGATTTTTCCACACTGACAATGGGACATCTTCCTACACCGTGGTAGGTGGTTCTATGACCTAACATTCTTAGATGATTTATTTTTATTATTTAAATATGTTTTATAGGTTTTATGGTGAAATTTGGTGATAAAAAATGGGTTTTATAAATGTTTTGATGTGTGTGTGTGATGAAATTGTGTTTTCTTTTAAAAATGGTTGTGTCTTTCATTTGGACCGTGATGTGGATCTTCTTAAAAGTGTTTAATTAATTGTTTAATATGTTTAATTAAATTTTTAACCATTAATTGTTTAATGGTTCCATAATATCACATATTTAGATAAATTTATTTTGTTTGTTTAAGGTTATAAATTCATTCATTGTGTAAATTATGTGGTGTGTCTGGTGTTTTGAAATTTATTTTCTGTTCATACTTTTGAAATGAATTGTTATCAAATGAAAGGGTTATGTCTTTGTTAATGTTTTGGTATAATGTTACTCAAATGAGTTTTAATGGTTTTTTCGAAGGTGTGAATTATATTATTAAGGGATTTTGAGGTGTGTATGTTTAAATGGGGATTTCCAAGTTAAACATGTATCGTTTTAATCATGTTATATTTGTTATTCATTGGGTGTATAAATTTTGAAATGTTTGATAGGTGAAAATATTGTTTTAAAAATTGTTTAATCTATGATTGCTTTCATGAAGGTGCTTGGCCCATAGTTGTTGGTTGGTTTGTATGAATTTTTTCTTGTTTAAATAAAAGGAAATTTGTTATTTTATATGTGATGGAAAAAGTAAGTGAATGGGTTTTCCATGGTTGGTTTAAATGGAAAGTGGTTTATTGTAAATAAGGTTGATTTTTTTGAAATGTTTTTTTGTTGTGTAAATTTAGTGGTGTGGTGTGTGTGCATGTGAAATTTAGCTCAAGAACAAGTGAAAGATTGGGTTTCTAGGTGGGTGAACTAGGACTAGAATTTTAGATGACAACGAAATGGATCTTCCCAGTTTCTTCTTACAGGACTGACACTACAACACTAACTATACAGTTGTGTTGATTAAAGACCACTAGGTTAAGGTTGTGTTCTATGCTAGTGGATCATACATGATAACATAGATCATTGTGGTTAATAATATATGTTGTCAATGAGGTAAGATGTCTCTATGGTCCCTTTTATGCTATATATCTTACGAGTTTTACCTATAGTGCTCTAAAATTAATAAAGTGGTGACTTCCATCAGTATATGGGGGACCACTTGAGAATATTTTTGTTATTTATGAATATTATGTTCCACATTAAATTAGTGTTTTTGAAATGGTTATTCTTAAACTATTAATAAGAATTACCATCTTTTAAATTTCTTTCATAAAAGTGTTTTAAAATAAATTGATTGAATAAGAATGTAAAATTATTTATTTTATGTTGTGCCCTAGAATATTTTAATTTGGTGGAATACTACTAGGATCTTGGATCACACCATATATACACTATTTAGTTTATGTATATCACATTCGTTTTGTTTTCTAGGTCGATACATCAGGCCTAGCGATGATGGTCTGGGTTGTAGTGGTTTTTCTTGTGCATGTTTTTTATTGTGTCTTGGGGATATGGATCCTCATTTTTCCAAAAGGATTGAGTTAGAGACTTTTGTTTTTCCTTTAATGTAGACAATTATGGGGTTTTGGTTTGAGTTCTAAACATTAAATATGATCATATTTTAAGGGACTGTTTTGTTTTTTATTTGAATTTTAAATATTTTTCAACTGGATTGTTGTTCTGTGTTTTCTGTTTTGGGTAAATCATTCCCTAACATTACTTTTTGATACCTAGGAACTTGTGATATCCTGTCTAGAATGGGAATTCCCTACAGTCCATGCCACAGACCGGGTCGGTAATCGATTGTATGACAACCATATTTAGTTGGTGAAAAATCACATATTATATCATACATTATTAGTGCCTCTATATAATTGATAATGATCTTTTACTATCATTGTTAAAGTCTTAATTTGCAGTAGTGGATGAATTATATATGTACGATATGTATGGCTCTCTATAGTTGGTATCATCAAAATTTTTAGTTTACTTTAAAAACAAGGTTAATAAATCATTAGTGATAACCCTGGTAATAAGTATATGTATTAGTTAACATCATAATGTATTGGTAATGATCATGAATTACCTTTCTCAAACCTAAGGTTTCATATACTTAAATGATTGTTTCTTGATTTAGAAACCAATAATTAGTTTTTCATGCTTATATAGTTTTTCACTATGAATATTGTTTCCCAAATTATAGTTTTTGAATTTTTTCAATTTAAATTACTATAAAGAATATTTTTAATGATTAATATGATATACAATTCAATGATTATTTTTCTAGTCTACCACGTTTTATGGGTAATGAAATAAAAAATCTAATTTATGATATTATGAAACAATTTAATGGTATTAATCATGATGATATTACAAACTAAAAAATTAGGGAACATTATTCATTTAATTCATTCATGAGGAAACACCCACGTACAATTATTGGGTTTTATAATCCACTATATTTTTAGTATTGAATCATTACCATGAAAAATATATTTTACATTTTCCAGTGTTCATAACATGAAATAGTTTATGATATTTATCATTTGGATGGAGAAGTAGAAAAATGGATAATTCATATGATCAACATAAGGAAATATGAATAAACTAAATCCATTGATTGGGATAAATTTCTGATCATATTTGTCACTAAGAACATTCCTTGTTTTATTTTTTAAAAAATGTAGAAAGAATTTCATGCGGAAAACCAAAGGTTGACGAATCAATTTGAACCTATAAGGAATATTTAATAAGATGTAGGATGTAGGCTTTTAGTGTTATCATCTAATATAAATGTAAGTTAGATTGATTCTTTAGTATCTTAAAACCATTTATCTGAAGGGAACTCACCAAAAGAGAGTCAAGTATTTATTAATATATCATTCGATGTGATATGATGGTTGAAATGGAGATTGGAATTAACTATACATGTCACAGCTGTGATAAGAAAATAAATATATAATTCAATTGAAATTTTAAAAATCATTGAGTGATAAAGATGTAGATTCTATTATGCTTGATGATTTTAAGGAATCATGGTGGAAATTGACATATATTGATTAGTAAATGTTTTTAGTCCAGAAAATAAAGTCATTGGGAAATAAAATGCCAAAGTGGTGGGAATAAGTCTTCCAATTGTGGAAGAAATGTACCACAGATTGCAACACCCACACACCAATTCTTCAAATTCATTTATTAAGGTAAATATGATAAATAATATTCAAACATACTGGTCATTGATGATTGTTTATGTCCAAAAACTCTTAGGCCTAGATAAAAATTGAAATATCAGGAGAACTTAATTTCTGATGTGGAGAATGTTAATGATATTGTAAAAGGTACAGTTACCATCCACTATAGAATTAAAAATTTCATATCTGATTCTATATAAATCCACTATTTCAAATATTAATAATTTATTAATGATATAACAGTACCACCCCAAATATTAGATATTTAATATTATGTAAAATCCCATATAGTATGATGTTTTATTGTCTAGAGAATTATTAATCTCTAACAAATGTTTGAGGGAATGTACTTCTTGAAAATTTCATTATTATATCTCTTGTATAATTTGATGTTATTTAGGGAATGGAATGGACTTATTTACATAAATATCTTTTGAATTACTATGTAAGAGAAGTTAGATTTTATATTACAAAACAAACTATGATCATTTTTCAGTGTGATTAGAAATTTAAACATCCAGTACAAATTCTATCAACTGTATTGGTCTTTATTTTAATTAAATAGTTGTTTTATGTCTTATGGTTTTAGGGAAGAACAATATATATGATTTTTTTATGCATGATTTAGTCAATGATTATATGAAAAAAAATTTATTCTTCATATAAATAATGATTTTGAGTTTACATAGAACTCATACATAGTGTTACAACTATTTCAAATACTCTATATTGAATGGCCAAGACTGAGTTAAAGTAACTGATGAATAAACTCCAATAGAAAATTAATAAGTGATTCATTAAATAAAGTGCATCACTATAGGGTGAAATTAAATTTTTTGTTAAGAATACAAATTTATAATGTGTTTCTATATTGATTTTTAATAACTTAATCAAGATCACTAGAAAAACAAGTATCATTTCCCCAATATTGTGGACTATTTTGATCAACTTCCTAGAGATCAGTATTATTTGAAACATTATATTCAATTTGGTTACAAGTAGATTAGTTTAAAAAGTGAATTCATACCCATGTTAACCATACATAGGAGGTATGAACCAAAGATTTATTATGATTCTATTATTTTTTTTAAAACGCATAATATATTTATAGATTTCTTGATTAGAGTATTTCGATATTACCATGATCAGTTTCTTATAGTCTTTATAATTGATATTATTATAAATTTAAAAATTAAGTAAGTTTATGAAGATAATTCAAAGATTATTTTGAAAACCAGAAAGAAGTAGAATCTATATGAAAAATTTACCACATGTAAAACTTTCCATCTTTTTCATTTTTAGGTTATATAATCTCAAGCATTGTAATATTGAAGGATCCCTAAAAGATAGATGTTATTGAAAGTGGTCTAGGAATAACCAATACAATTTAAATATATATTTTTCCTAGCTTGTAAAGTCAATATTGATTCATTGTGGGAGATGTATCATTACTATCTAATCCAATCACCATGTTAACTTGGAAGGGATCTATTATCCATTCGATATATAGATGCAAGGAAAATTTCAAGGAACCGAAGAGAAATTTTTTTAGTGAACCTAGGAATATACTACCATGAAGTAGAAAAGGGGTTTTTATCTATAGTTATTAATAAATGAAGGGTTTGGAATATGTCTTCTTGAAAACTGATGTGTTTATATATTATACCTTTTTAAAATTAATTATTCAAATGAAAGCATAACCAACTGATTATTTGTGGCTTGAAAAATAATTTTTTCATTAAATTTATAGATGATTTTACTTATAGATAATTGTTTGATATATATACAGATAATACATTTTTTAGGTATATATTTACTTAGAAATAGTTTAATATATTCTGGAGAATATGTTTGGAGTCAATTAATGATTACCACAACTCAACACATTACCACACTGTGAATGAAATCAAGGTGGAATATGCATTGGGCTAAAAAGATTATACTAGCTTATCAATGAAGAGGATGAAAAATTGTCCAATATATATATATTGTCAAGAGATGGATATAGAAATCTTTAATTACGGGGATAAATCTTTTAATCTAAAATGAGTTTCAAACTATCTATCCGTGTAAGGAAACAAGTGTCAAAAATATAAATATAAAGCTATAAAAGAAGGTGAGGAATGATCCGAAGTTCAATATTTATTGTGATCAAATGATAAGTATTATAAACTATGAATATTCCTATTAAATACTATAGTTAAAGGATCTATTATATGAAGCTCATATTTCATTATTTTTTATTTTTAATGGAGGTATAATGATTTATAGAGATATGAAAGATTATTTACAGTGAGAAAACAAAAAAGTGATTTTTTAGTTTATTTATATTTGTTCCATATATCATATAAAGTAATGGATGAGAGATAAAAGTTATGTTCATTTTGTAACCATTACTCGATCCTGAATGAATATGGTAAAACAACACATTGTAGTTTGTCACTATACCCCCAAAATTTTTAAACGACATTATGATATATAGGCTGTATTTGATCTCCTTACAAACTCATTACACTTTATTTCTATTAGATAGTATTTTATTATTGATCTTATTTATAGAATATATACTAATAAATTGGTAATGTTTCATAGTGAAACACTTTCTATGGTATTTGAACGAGATCTGATTTTTACCTCGATGTTATGGTGAAGTCTTTAGTAATATCTAGATTCAAAAGTTGATTTTCAAAATTGTACATCATCCTGGGATAGATGGTCAATCTAAGAGAACAATTTGAACCCTATAAGACATTATTATGTATTGTTTTATAGAATTTAAAGGTTGTTTGTCTCCAGAACATTATTTATAGGATTTTTCTTATAAAATAAGCTTTCAATAGAGAATTTAGATGGATATTTATGATGACTTATATATAAATAAGAGTATAAATCCTATCTTATTGGATGAAGTTAGAGAAACATAGCTATTGGGACCTAATATATAATGGAAAATGGAAGAGGATGTCAGAGGTTATCAAAATCCTTAAAGGCCCCGTAGAGTTGATAGAAATGTGAGGTTGATAATTTTTAGCCAAATCTAGATTATGTTGTTTGTGAAAAGGTATTTTTATGAATTTCTCCATGTAATATGGTTAAGATATTTTTAATGATAAAAATAGCAGTCCTCAGTATATTTCCATCTTATATATTATTGATTGAGTGGGGATGATGGATTACCACATAGAGCTTACAACAAACCTGTAACTTGTTCAATATACGTTCCATGTATCTATCCTATGTAAGAATATACATGATCCTACAAATAAACAAAGTTTTGAGGTTATATCACTAGAGTATGACAATTACGTGGAATATTAACTTGTATAATTCTTGGATTATAGAGATAATGTCAAATTAAATAAGAAAAACAACCTAGTTAATGTTCTATAGAATAATGTTAAATAGAATTAAGCATCTGCGCAACCAAAAGATGTTATGAAACAAAGATAAACTCATTATTTTATGTTAATGTGATTTAATTTCAAGTGATAAATCCATTTTATGGTGGGTATAATGTGACATTATTATATTTTGTCATATATTAATCTTCAAAAAAAACTCATTCAATAACATGAGATATACTTAACTATGAGATTAAATGAACCATAACATCGTAAACCATTATAAGCAAACCATTTAATTTAAGGGTTTTAATAGTAATTAATAAATTATGAAATATTTATTGTTTAAATCTATTTAAAATATATTTATTTTTTATAAATTTATTATAAATAAAAATTAATTTATTTGAATGTAAAGGTGATGTTATTTATCAATGCAACTGTTTCTTATGGACGTATTATGTTTTATTATTAAAAACTGAAATAATCAAAATTGGTGAAATATTTTAATGAAATTAATATATCATTAAAGAAATAAATTTTTTTAACATGAAAATATAATTTTTATAGGTTTGAGAAAAGAATATTTCCACATTTATGCATAGAAATGTATTTTATAAAATAATTTTTTCAACATATTTATCATGATGATTTAAAAATTAATGTATACTAGTTATATAAATTCAACATTAATATAATGAATAAATATTTTGAATCTTGAAGAAAAGTTTTTGTAAATAGAATTGTTTTATTTTTAGAAATTATATGTCACTTTATTAAATATTAGTCACCTCAATAATGGGTAAAACTGGTAATATAGGGTTAATATTTGGGTTAATATTTTAAAATTACCAACAAAACTTTGCAATAACCTATATTATGAGTATCATTTAGTTATTTGAATCCAATTGTCTAATATATTGACACTTGTTTCCATACTTCCTTAATTATGAAATTTATATTATCTTATGAAAATGTTAAATTCAAAATGTCACTCAATTAAATTAAATATATATTCAATTGTTAAATTATGTTAAAAGGATGAAAAGTTTGGTTCCAATTGTTTATTTTCTATATGAATTATCCATATTATTATGGTAATTTAATTAATTTTAGTTTTAGAATAATTATCATAATTGTTTAAGTAATGCCGACATAATATTAATTCCATTAATAGAAATATAAAACATACGATTCTAAAAAATATAAAATGTACTAAAATATTAATGAATTAGTATATTCCTTGAATTTATTATATAAATATTTCATATTATGTATATTTTGATGAATTATATTTGAATTTTTTGTTTTTAATGTTGTCTTTAGAGTTAAATTAAATGAATATTGTCATAAATGACATTAATATTATTTTATGAAAATAATATTTTAATAAATTATTAAAAAATAGTAAAAATATATAATGAAGAAAATTTGGAATATATATGGTATAATATTTCATAAAATGACCATTTATGATACGTTTTCCACCTAATTAGTACAATTATTACCTGTGATAAATGGAAAATTTATTACCATGGTTAAGATTAAAATTGGTTTACCCATGAGTTAAACCCAAGGAAAAAGTCCATGATGATGTAGAGACAAAAAATATATATATATCATTGGTTTTTGATATTTTAAATTTAAAATATTTTTTTGAGCATGTTTCCATTTGGAAGATTTTTTCTGGAAAATTAAGTAATAATATTTTTAATATTATTTGTAATTTCATGAGTTTCCTTTTCCTCCCTTATAAATAAACACCCCTCCAATAAATTATTTACACCATTTTAAAGCACATATATCTATCCAAACTGGAGAAATTAATTTATATACACCACTATTTGTGATGTGGAGTTCATTTTATTCATTAAATACCATTCGAAGAAGACTTAGAAAAAATCTAGAGGTGGTATCTGAACAAGATGCAATCCTATTACCCGACCTATTTCTATTTTTTACTTGTAACTCCTCAAATTATATGGTATTTATTATAAAATATTCAATAAAGTATCCTAAATATAATTTTTTTCTAGATTATATGAAATATACTATCTATATTTTATTCCACAAATGTGAAGTTAATGAATCACACATGCCTACATGTGGACTACACTTCTACATAGAGATGAAATTCACTTTCCATAATCATATTTCAAAGATCGTTATTATTATGGGTTTAAAGAATATATATTATATTTCTGACCTAATTTTACTTCTTGAATTATAACATAACATCTACCTTCTTTTCATCTAATTTATTGAAAAAATATATTGTCACTCATGCATACGTGTAGACTACCATCTCTATGATGAAATTTTATTTTTTTACATTTTTAATTTAAATACATGTTAATATGAATATATTTAATGAATATATATTATAATTATGATAAAATAATTATTTTTTATTTTTTGGTTATTAGTTATCGTTATTTTATCTGTTCTGCTGAAAAGTCAAAAAATCATTCATGTGTGTGTGTGTGACCTAATGTCTCCAGGGATGATGTTATTCGTATTCATATATATATATATATATATATATATATTATGGACAAACATAATAATGTATATAATTAATCATTATGATATTTTAATCATGATTCAAATTTAAGAGATTGTGGATCCATGAACAATGGACAAGGACAAGAACAACAGATGTAATTTTTTTATAAAAAATAAAACAATCAACACCAAAACAAGATAATTATAATAAGGAGTTATTAATAAATGGATGTTTAAATATTATATGTTGATAAAATATAAAATTTAATTTACATAAATGAATATATTATATAAATATAATAAATTTAAATTTATTATATTATAGGGTATAATTTATTCCAAATAAAAGTGATAATCAAGGTAATGGTTTAAATTTAAGATGTCATTACTTACCGATATTGTATATAATGATGTTTATGATGATGAAATTTTATGGTACATATTTAAATAAACTCTTTACTGATATTATCTTATGTGTATTTATTTAAATTACAGTTTTTCATTTCCCTTTGGTCATTTTATGTATTCATGGGACCAAATGATCATTTTTACAGAAAACTATCCTTTTTTTCTTCTAATGAATTTTTTTCATCCATATCTACATTTTTTAAAAATGATATGAAGAAATGTTTTAATATTATACTATGGTTACTTAAATTCATTTCTCCTCGTGATATCTTTTTATAGAATTTGACTAAAAATGAATGTTCTTATCATTTTCAAAATGAGCTACCTATGGAATTTTTTTCAAAAGTGAGAACAAAATGATTTCTTTTATCATATACAGCATGGAAAAAATTTAGCAAAATAATTCCAAGAAAATTATTTCAGGATTCCATTCATATTATACAAGATTCATTTAAATTATAATGTTTCGTTAATATTTATAAATTTTTAGATATTAAATAAATCATTTAAAATTAAAAGGGTATTTTCTTCAAGACATGTTTCAAGTGATCATTTAATGTTATTTTTCATCTATAAAAACATCATTTTATGTTAGATAAATTTTACTAGGGATTTTATATAATGATACCATACATATTATTTCTCTATATGGTTTATTATTTTAATGATAAGATTTTTTTGAATCACATTTCAATTCCAGGGTTTTTTCAATTGTAAATTGAAGTATATTTTATGAAATAAAATTGATTTTACAAGGGTTATGCTATGATGAAATGATGATGAAACCCATTCCCTATTCACGGGTTATGATATGATAAATGGTTTTTGATTTTTCGGAACACATATATATGATTATCATAATGTGAAACGTAGGTGTGAAATTATATAGCCCCCATTACATTGTGTAATGATGGATATATCATGAGATAAACATTACTAGAATGGGGAGTGAACTATATTAATTTATGGAATGTACATTATATTATTATTGGAAGTGTACCGTGACAAATAAAATGGAATATAGAGTGAAATAAATTTTCTATGACATTCATCGAATTAATCCTTAACTTACAAAGAAATTATTTTCTATGTTAATTTGTATGTAACAAACTTATGACATACACTAATTTTATGCAATCATTGTTCATGTTATCTGATTTCTCTATTATTAATATATTATGAACCACCAAAATTTATGGCATAGATTACATTTATGATCTATGAATTTATTGGCATGATTTACAAGGGGTAATATCATGTTCTTCAACCCATTATTCATAGTTTATGTTTAAATGATTATTGATATATTCCTTTTTCACCTATACAAAAAAATTGCGATCTACACTTCTTGTGTTTCATTTCTCCATGTTATAATGAAAGGTTTAAGATATGATAGGTCTATTTAGGGTTCTATTTATGAAGGTCTAAGTGGGAGATGATGTAGATATATTATGAACAATTTATTTATGTATCCATTTTTCGAAGATACTAGAGCATTATTATTCTAGTGTAGATAATATAATTAACATTAATCTAAGAAGATGTAAAATATATAATTGTTAGATAATAATCGGAATACATACTCTCTCAGAAAAATATAAATTAATTTATTAAATAATTATACCTCTTCTTTGAACAATTCCATTTTTTGTGGTGTTGTTATTAGAGAATAAAATTAGAAATTCCATTTTTCCTAAAAAAAATTCAAAATAAGATTTCAGAAAATCAACACCACAATCACACTTGATAGTAACCATGGTTATATATTTTTTATTTTCAAAGGGATCTTGAAATTTCATAAAAGTTCTCAAATCATTAAATTTATGAGATAAGAAATATACTAAGGTAAATCTAGTGTAATCATCAATGATGATATAAAAATATATTTAGTATTTTCCTCAAATATTTATAGTTTTCTTAGAATGGAAAATTTGAATTTAGACTAATTATAAAGATTTTTTAGTAGATAAATTACATTTATATTTTAAATATGACATATGTAACATTCCAAATTGACAAGGATCATATAATCTGCTCGAATCAAACATATGTTATGATAGATCATTGAACATAAAATTCAAAAAATTATAGTTAATATTTGAAAGATACATTTTCATAATATTCAATATAAAAACTAAGGCATGTCTGAAATTTGAGTTAAGTAAAGAAAATTACAATTACTAAACTCTTTTAGGTAGAAGGTTTAATCATTTTCAAGCCTATAAATAGAAAAAAGAAATTACCTTCTAAAAATTGAACTGTACATTCATCTTTCGTAAATCACACATGACACCCCTCATCAAAAAACCAATATATACTAATAAGGATTTTCTTAGAGAAAAAATATATAAAACATTTTAAATCAAAAATTTATTTGTATCAAAATAAATATCAATAATTCCAATAATTTATGATTTTTCATTATCTCTAAATATAACTTTTCCACCTTTTGAATTATTGAAAATTTTGAAATTTGAATTTTAAAAAATCCCATTCCATGAATAACCACTATCCAATATACAATTTATTCATCTGATGGTACATAATATATTCAAACAAAATGATATTATAATGTTCTTTTTATGCACATATGATTAGTACCATATATACTGGATAATAGAATTTGAGGAACCCATATATTTCTAACCCTTAAATGTTTAACATGTTATAGTTCTTTAGAAAAAAATATCTATGAAAAATTAACGACTAAAATTTATTTAATGAAAAAATATACTCAAAGAAAATCATTAATGACTTTTATTGTGAAAATATCTACATTTAGATTAATAATAGTTTGTTTTAAAATATTTTTTTCTCATAAGTAAAATCAATTCCAATTGAATTCTTAAATGGTACTATTTTTTAAACATTGTATAAAAATTTTAATTACCTTAAGTAAACTAAGGAAAATTTTAATTAAACAAAAAAAATCCATGTTATATTAAAAAAATTATTATTTTCTTTATCATATTTATAATGAATATATTTTAATCATCAGAATTTTTATCAACTAATTCAATTAATTATTTTTAGAATTTTGTAGTTAATTTCATATTTTTAAAGTATTAATAATTTTAACCTTAAAATTCAAATAATTATTTTAATGTTTAGTATTATTTAGTTTTATAAGAGTAATGAACCATTTTATTTTTGATATAATAGTTAATGGTTCATAATATTTCTATTAATCCATTTTTTATCTTTAGATGGATCATATTTTTTGTCTTAATATGATCTTAAATATTTATGTTCTGTATTCTATGTAAATTTGGAATCAAAACTAAAATTGGTAATGGGTTATATATTTACCTTTCCGGTGAATAATTATTAATTTCTTGTGTTGTTTTAAGATAATCGATCAATCTTTTTACTTTTTTAACATTATCTTCTAATGATCTATCTTAAGGTGTGTAACATTTAATAGTGTTTCAAGTATCAAAGGATATCCATATTTTCTTTTATTTTCTATTAGAATTCCATTTTAGACTTACATATTTTTTATTATTATTAGGATGATCGAGTATTTTATAAACATCCTTATTATCTTCAAAGCATATAACCTATAAATAATTTTTCTAATATTTTTATTCATTCTTATATTTTCAAAGAAAATTATAAACGTCTAAAGTATAGATAAAATTATTATTGCTTCCTGAAATCATGGTTAGTTGGCTACTCCTATCTTATAAATAACATGGATAAAAATTCTTTCACATTCTCATTTAAACATGATATTTTTAGTAAAAAAATTAAATAATAATAAGTAGGATCACCTAATGTTGAATAAAAATATTCTATAAATTTTTGACATCCCTTTCAGTATCTATTTTTATTTTACATAATACAAATTTATGTTATGATTATTTCATTCATATTTATGTTTTTAAAATACCAAGTGTTACAAATATCATTCCAATATTACACCCACTATTTTGTCAAAACATTGATAATATTTTATATATGTTTCTCTTTCGATAACTCATTTTCACCTAATAATTTTAAACTATAGAATATTTCCATAAACTATTGATGTATTTTAGTTAGAATTTCTCCATCTAAAAAGTAAATTTCATTAAAATAATCTATATGAAAAACTCTATGATGTTCCATAACATTTGTAGTTCCAAAATGTGTTATCAATAGATTTTTCCAAATTACATTTTTCATTTCACACAATCATATGAGGCTCTAAATATTCATGATCATTGAAAAAATAAATGTATTTCAAAAATTTTGTTTTATGTGATATTACTATGTTTATTTATGGGAAAATTTAGTTACATCCTTCTCTTGGAATTTGTACTTTTCCATTATAATGACAATGATGTTAAATATACTATTAATGACATATGATTTCTTAATATCATTCAATTAATCATAATAATCTGCATAAAAAATATATTTTATTTAGATTTAAATTTACTATAATTAGAACTGATACTTATTCCATTAGTAAATATATTTCCATTACAAACATAGTTAGTGCAAGAAAACTAATTTAAAATTCTGATAAATGAATATAAATTTAACATATTTTTTTTCAATAATGTAAATTTAAAAAACTATGTATATACTTCATTGATACCAGTAAATTGAGGGTGTGATATTGAAGAAAATACAAGCGGGAGGGGTGTGAATAATAGTTTTAAAATAAAAATAATTTTAAAACTCTATAATTTTTAAGTAATTATTATGAACTGTACGTGGAGTATTTGTTAGAAAACAAAATCACCCTATAAAAGATATTAATTAAAACAAATTTTTTTTTCTAATGTGAATATTATATCAGAAAACATGAATTAAGGTATCCATGATGTTCAATCTTTCATAAAGTATACATAAATTTTTTCCTTTGAGATGGTCTATCATTTTACCCATGGAAACCAGTGAGAAAACATGTTTGTAGAAGCTAACAACTGAACATCCAAGAACCAAATTATCCATAGACTTGTCATCCTAAACATAGAATCCCCTCATCTGATGGTCATATTTTAATTTTTCCAATCAAAAAAATTCCTGAATCACAAAAAATTTTAGGATGAATTAATATAACATTAATACAAATAGCTATACGAGGATAACATTACATAATGGTATCTCTTAGATGAAACACATAAATAAAAAAATATTTATTATAAGAAATCAAATAAATATGAAATTGAAAATCGTAAATATGGAAAAAAAAATCATTATGGTATAATTTTATATATATATATATATACATATAATACACGATTTGAATATTTATTTATAGGAATCTATCTAAAAAACTAAAACAATATTATTCTAAAAAACTCAGGATCAGTTATAATGAAGTTAGTAGAATCTTATTTTTTTGGACTAAACTTGTTTCTTTATCAATCAGTGGGTTAGATTAGAATCACTACAGGGATTCTAAAAGTGATGAAAGTAATCGAACATTAGATCTTTTGATCACCATAAGTTCATAAATTGTGTGTTAGATCTGAATCACTATAGAGATTTTAAATATGGTGAATGCAATCGAACATTATAATATTAAATCACTATAATTTCATAATTCAATTACAGGTTTCAGTATTTTTTATTTATTTAACATAATTCTATATAAATATAATAATATAGAAAAATGTTTATGTAAGATAATATTCAGTTTATATATATTGTGATTTATGAAATAAATATTGAAGTGATTATAACTCCCCAATAATATATTCTGGAACCAAATTTAGATATTAATCTCCAAGAAATAACACAGTTAGATTATGAATGATATTTTCTAAGGGAGTTAATTTTAAATAAACATCCAACAAAAAAATTCTTTATATTAATATCTCAGCAATTTTAACATATTCAACATATTCAACATATTTGATTTAAAAATCATATTCATCCACTACCATATGCATAATGTCATATAATCCATATCTTCTTCCCTTGTAAATTGAATATCTAAACAACCAACTTCTATAATCACCTTTTCAGTCATATTTTTCACACAGATAATGATATAAGAAACTATTCCTAGTTATGTCTAAATATTCTTTTGTTCAACACCTTCCATCAAATGTGTTATCAACTATCATGTATTGACATCATGTATATTTATTTCTACATCAAAAAAACATGACTCAAACACATTGTGGGTTCAATACTATTACCCCATTAATTTTATTACCAAAGGAATTAAATTGAATTTCAATATATGAACCCATTTGATCAATCCATTTATATTATCATCACCTGCTTCAATTTTCTTCTCTCCCCCTGTTATTATCAACCAGTACAATGCATATGATAGATGGTGTTATCACCTTTACATTAAGAAAGATTCAATAAATCATTACAAACTTTTGTTACATGATAATTTATTAGTTTTGAAGAAAGAGGGTATTAGTTATATATAAAATATCTCCATAATCGATATAATTTTATACCAACTCATATCATTTTCGATTAACTTCTTCATGGAATGTTAAGTAATATATAAGATTCTACTACCTATTGTAATTAGTTGATATAAATATTCTTATAAATATTCAACAAGATTTTCCTAATTTTAAATAAAACATTAATTATAAAATTAATGTGTTATCAACATTTTTTTATTTCAATCATCTCTATAACACATCAAGTTTCATGAAATGTTATCGATTTATTAAAACAATTTATCCCCTTTAATTTCAATAATAATTACTGAAGAAAAAAATGATGATAGAGTAGGAATTTGTAGAATCTCAATTACAATTTTTCATGTAACATATATATAAACCCATAATATTTAATCATATGTTTCACTTTAAGTAAATTAAAATTCATTAATATCAATCTTTATACATGACACCTAGTTTAAATTAAATATGACATACTATTCAATTATTATTATTTAATGTCAGAGAAATCACCATGCTTTGGGATATTTTTTATGAATATAAAAAAATAAATTTTAATTTTTTCACACATGTAGAAAATGAATTTATTGTTTATTAATTGGTTATAAAATAAAACAATGTCATTTTAAGGATAAATGTTTTCGTCTGAAAAATAGTTTTTTGTTATGAAATGTTTTTTATGTTAATATATTTAATTAATAAATATTCATTATTTATTTTAATGAATTTTTATATAATTATATTAATAAAATTTATTAATGTTAATTGAAATATTGTTATTAGGCATGGGATAGAAATAGTCAGTTTATGCTTCAAAAATACCCTATCTTTAAAATTTTTATTACATCATTTTAGGTGTTAATATTGTTTATAATTTATTCTACTTTTTTAAATTTTATTTCAATGAATGGATATCATTTTTTAAATAAAAATCTTCTAATAATATTAAATTTTATTCTTGGGAATTTTTTGAAATGATTGATTTTGAGTGAATAGGGAAAAATACAGATTTTTCAAATATGATCACATTAATGAAATTATAATTATGATAGGATGAATTAATGAATTATTAAACATTTAAATTGACCAAATATATGTTTATAGATTAAAATAATTAATTTAAAACGTTATTTTGAATTTGAGGACCAAAGCCTAAATTTTTTGAACATAAACAATATTTTATTAAAATTAATTTTTGTGTTCATTGCATTTAATGGTATGGTTCGAAGGATAAATTTGGTCCTCTCTTGATAAAAATGTCTAAAATCCTTAATTTTAAATAAATAATGAATCATATTAATGGAAACCTTATTTTCTTAATTTATTTCAATGTAACATTATTTTTATGCTTAAATCTATATTTTCAAAATATTTTTTTTTCATGTGTTATATGTTCTTAAATTAAATGTAATACATTACATGTATAAAAATTGAATTAGATTAAATATATTCCAAATTTAGAATCATTTTTTAATTTTTTATTTCTCTTTAATTTTTTTTCATATAATAATGTTATCATCGTATAATGTTTGGTTCTTATGATTAAGGTTGAAATGATTTTAAAGAGGCTTAACCAGAAGAAGAGGCTTATCATTTATACAACACTTTTTGCAAGTGATTATTTGTGTTTATTTAAACCCTATCACATATTTTATTTTAATTTTTTGTTCCTTGGTGTAACATTATATAATTATCTTATATATGAAATTTAAATATATTATGTAATTTGAAGTATAGCCTTTGCGCCACAAATATAATGGAACCTACTCTCAGCCCATAGTATTTTTTTGATCCCGATACATTACTAAATATCTTATCGTCCTAGAGCTTATGGTATCCCCCTAATAATATATTTAGAATTCATTATCTGAGAACCAATAGAAGTCAGTTAATAAATATGCAGTCATCCTAGCCGACACTCTCAGAGTATATTTCTTCCTTTAATTTTTTTAAATATATTTTATCCATACTAAAATAATGAATCACTTAACATAAATTCACTAAGATGTTTTTGAGATAATGGGGAAATAATTTTCCACCTCATTTTAATAAATGGGAAATGATTGAATCACTTGCGCATACCAATGGAGTACCACCTCCACATAGTGATGTTATTAATTTCCTCTCACCAGTTCACATTCATTATTATAATGATGGATTTACTATATATATAAGATATTTAAGATATTATAATATATCTGTGAAGGTAAATTATTATTTAACTTTTTTTCATACATATAAACTTGGAAACAACACTTGTGCATAAATACGGACAATCGTCTTTTTGAAGTCATGTAATTAATTTTTAGCACCGCTTTATATAAATGGTTATAAATATATAAAAACTGAATATATAAAAAAGTTATATAATGATTTAAATATTTAATATTATTCCAAAATTATTATAGTTCAAGTAAAATAACAGCTAATCCGAAACATACATGAAAAATGAGGCACTTAACACATGAAATGATAAAAATAATGAATTATTATCAATAAACGACTAAAAATTTGTTATAAGTAAACCATATAAAGAATTATAAGTATTAATATGGTTCAATGATATTATTATAATAAATTTAAATTTTTATAATGAATTTTTAAATAATATATAAATAGATTCAATCTTGTGGTAAGGGTTTTATGCTACAATCTAACTTTTTAATCATTTTTTTATGGTTAAATTTCCTAATAATGAGATTATATGATATATCACTTTGAAATATCATTTAATTTGTAATATTCTAGTTTTTATAGATATTATGTGTTTTAATTTTTTTCTCAATCTAATCACTCAATATTCAAATGGAATATTTTTAAGGAAATCTGAATATATTACTCTCTTTATTCAATATTATTTTCTTATTTAAGCATATTTTTATTAAAATGTTTTCATGAATGATTTTACTACTATTAAAATATTTTTAATTCTATTTTTAAAATGTTTTAATTTCGATAAAATTGTTAAAATGGAATCTTTTTATCATTTTTGAAATGAGGGACCTTTTACTAATTATGTGAATAATAGCATTATTTTAAACTTACACTGCAAGACTAACTATTCATGAAGTCATGAATAATAATTTTTTAAAGATTGATTTAAAATATTACAAGTCTATTTTCAATGAAAACATTTTCACTAATATTTTGGAACCATTTAGATTTTAAATATGTGATTTTGAAATGAAAAGTACATTTTCTTCATGAAATATTTAAATGATCATTTAAATGAATTTTCAACGATGAAAACATAAATTGATGTTATACATTCTTCACTAGTGATACGATAAAATGATATTGTATTGATTCCTTATATAAATAGTATATTATTAAGATGATGATATATTAATGGAAAACAGTTTCTCATCTATGGGTTAAGGTATGATGAAATGATAATTGTTTTCTTGATATGGGGGAATATATATGAATGGATTATGTGATGACTGTGTCAATTATACCTATAAAATTAATATCTTAATTATTAATGTTTGTGATGTAAAATTGTCTGTGAGAGGTTATCCTTGTCTAAAAAGTGGGTAAAATCAAGGTTATACCAAGAACTATAGAGGGTATGTTGGGGGTTATCTGAAGCCTGATGTAGGTACTAGGGTTGTTTCCCAATTCTAACATGTGATGGATGGTTTGATGGTTATAATATACATATTATTTCTATGATTATCTTTTCACACATTTTACTCTACTCTCTTTAGAATATAAATATTCTTTTGATATGAACTCATGGATTAAGATCATTGATTCTTATATGATTTATGTTATATGATCCTCAAAATTCTTGTGTCATGATTATGATATATTAATTATTTTGACCAAATATGAAATAAAAAAATTATGTTCAAATAACCTCCTGATAATTATATTCTTACATATGATAAATGATTGATATCTCTCATTGTCCCCTACTGAGCTTCATAGATCACCATATCTTATGATTTTTATCCCAATGTTATGATTAATTGTTTTATGATAGGTTTTTATAAGATGTACACTATGTGAGAATAATTTTTCGGAGATGTTGAGGTTTTCTAATGCAATAAGATTATTATGCATCTTATATTATAACACTAAACCTAAATGGTTATGTTGAATTTATTTTAATGATATGTACAAAAATACTCCTTAAAATGATGAAATATGTATGTTTGTAATGTTTTGGTAATACCATTATATAAATCAAAACTTTTTTGAATTGAAAGAATATTTATGATTTTAAAAAAATTCTCTTTAAGGGATTCATGACATATTCACATCATAAGAGTGATATCATCCCTAGTTATGATTTATAATTCCAATTATTGTGATGATTACATTATGGAATCACCTATTTGTATTCATTAAGGTAGATTCATATCTTCATATAATTCCATATATTATGTACTTTATTTATGCCAATTTGGTTGAATTTATTTCTCCATTGTTCATTGTTGAAGGATTATTGAACATCATAATTATTGGCTATTCTTACAAATGTTCATTGAGATATGATTTGAAAAATCCTACCAACATGGTGTCATTGTTCATATATAGAACAATTAGTCCATATTTATTCCTTTTATTATTACTCTATGTAATAACCTATATAAACATAAATTCCATATATAATTATCACATAAAAAACATAAATATTTAGGGAATGGTGTGGAACCTCTTTATAGGATCGATATAGTGTATGCAGATGCTCATTTACAAGAGGGGGTGAATAGTAAGTCAAAAAAACCTTTTCAACTTTAAGGAAAACTATGTTTATAAAAGATAAACACGGTAAATTCATAATCCATAAAAGGTTATATGAAACAGACTTTCTTTGGTCCTTGAAATATGGTCCCAGAAATGAAATCTATGGACAGTTTACCATGAGAATATTCTACCTTAAGGAGTATAGAATCTATATTATCAGAGTTAATAAATGGACAATAATGTAAAAGAATGTTATAGTTTATTCCATTATCAAAATACAATAGAAATAATACATGAAACTAAAACATGTATCATGTAAAAAAATATTTATCCCAAAGAGTAGGGTATCCAACAAGCATTGATAAAGGTCCCTTGAATTATACAATCATGAAAGTGTATCTTACCCACTCCAGGGTAAGCCCTAGATAAGAATATTGGATTTTGTCTTTCGATCCCTGAAAGGCCTAAAAATTTAAGGCATTTAGAACCTCTATCTTCCTATCACCGGAAGCCGTTGAACTTTAAGGTTATTGGAACATATTTCTTCTTATCCGTAGAAGCCCTCAATTTTACTCAAAAAAAATTGAAAACGCACGAAGCATGCTCAATATGATGTTCAGTATGAACATAAAATGAGTGTATCTGTCTCAAGAAATCACCTCAACAACATGTAATCTCTTGTTTTATGGAACAACTGTGAGCAAGTTCAAATGAGCTCATATTTATAAGCACAACTTCAACGGTCGACTCCCTCCCCAAACGGTAATATTTTTATTTCAATATCATAGGTACCTTTACACAAGTCACTAAACCAATAGTAAGATAGAAATAGATTACATGAATTTGTTTTATAACTATAACTTGTGTTAGGATAATGAAGATACTTAATCAGATCTATTTTTCAGAGTCTATTAAAAAAATAGAATTCAGAGTCTGACCAAATAAACATTCATAGTTTATTTGACATAGGCATTTAGATTCTATTTTAAAATGAATTTAGAATCTGAATTCTATAGATTCCTGAGATTGCATTCCAATGAATTTGGAATCTGAATTCTAAGGAATTTGGAGTCTGAATTCTGAGGAATTCATAGTCTAAGTTATGAGGATGTCAGAGTTGGATGTCTGAGGAATTCAGAGTATGTGTTTTGAAAAATCAAGAGTCTGAATTATGTGGAATTCGGAATCCAAATTCTGAGGAATTATAAATATAAATTCTGAGTCTTATTGTCATAGAATTATGAATCTAAATTTTCTATAATTTAGAATCAAGATTTTAAATGAATTTGGAGTCAGAATTGATATAATTCAAAATTTTGAATTTCAGAGAATTCAGCATCTGAATTTCATAAAATTTGAAATCTGAATTTCAAGGAATTTGGAGTCTGAATTTTGAGAATTTGTAATCGGAATTTCATAGAATTAATTATCTGAATTTCATAGAATCCAAAATATGAATTTTAGAGAATTTGGAGTCTGAATTTATAGAATTCAGAATCTAAAAACAGAACACTCTTTATCCAAATAATTATAGGATTTTGAGAATTTACATTTGAATCTAAATTTTGGACATAGTAATAAAATGAATTTTATTTAGAGAAATTATAAAATAAAATAATGAAAATAAAGTTAAGGATAAAAATTTCCACAGAGAATGGAAATTTTCCTTATGAAAATAATCCTTAAGGAAAAATAGTTTTCTTTAAGATAATGTTTTTGTGATTATGGAAACATAGGGAAATGGAAATGTCATAAGGAATGCTTATTGAATCAACAATAGCCCCCTATTCGGTTAAGCATAAACAATCTTATGAAAGATAATACAAGGAAGAAGATTCTATTTCTATGAAGTTAAAATAAAAACTTATCTACCTTTACTTATTAAATACAATTAATATGACTAAATCTCCCTTATATTTTGAAATCTCTAAGGATCATATTCTTTAAATCCCTAAAGGGATTTTTATTTTTCTTGCCTAAGGAAATATTCTTTGAATAAACACCCCCTTAGATAGACTCCCCCTTACATAGGTAATTTTCTTATTTACTTAGTATTCTTTTTTTAATAAATCCATACTCCCCGTTAGTGATTTTCAAAACAGAATACAGAGAATGGAATAAATAGTACTTTAAATATTAGAACTGTATATAATAAACAAAATGAAACACAATAATTATTTTCATTATGTTTTTAAATATTTATATGAAGAAGTTACTATAAAAGATCGGATTTGGAATAATTAATCCTTATTTCTACATCGACATGAACTTCAACCTGATGGTCTTCTCCTTCTTATGCTCTTTATGATCTTCTTCAAAGCACTTGAGAATTTGTTCCTGATCCTCATTTTTCTTTTCCAGATCTTTGATATTTTCATCCCGATACTATTGGATTTATTCTGCAAACTTCAAAAGATCTTATTTCTTACTACGCTTCCCTTTAAACTCAATATTGAGTTCTTCTTCCCTATTTAAATTCATAGCAACTAAATTCTGTTTCCGATTTAGATATTCTACATTCTACATCCAGGATGCTTGTTCAAGGTTCAAATTTTCTGAAAAACTTTTCTTATGCTAATTCATCCTCTTATCAGGTCTATCAAAAACATCATTCACAATGTCTTGAATGTCATTAAGAATTATAAAATCATTAATATTATTCTTGTACAACTTAGTGATTTCCCTAAAAGACATTCTATGAGTATCATATTCAAGAAAGAAAGATTAGAAATTTTCCTCATGTTTTATGAATTTTACAAAGATAATTATTACTAAATATTGTATCTAATTGTAATAATGTTGAATCAACTAGAACCTTGAATCAACACCAGGAATCATGGGAATGGAGTTTAATAACTTCTTTATCGACTGAACCCCAATGTCCTGACCCAAGGAAAAACATATGGAATATGAATCCCTAGTAGGTGGAGATTCTTTTCAATCTTTATGGCCATCATCTTGGATGAACCTGTTGAAAAATTATTCATAAAAACCACAACCATCTTAGGTATATTTACTATCACCTGTTTTCTTTTATAACTCTAGAAATGGACTCCGCAGCTTTTGGCGATTCATGTCCAATATTAAATATTTGAACAATTCAATCTTAATCAACATTTTTATTCTCATCATATGCCTTAAGATCATCTAGTAGAATGAAGTCATGATTTCAGCTCTCAAAATTAGAAGGTATATTAACCTATTCCTGATCTTCATCCTCTATTCCTTTGGAAATAATATTTTTTATTCAGCATCAGAAGTCCGAATCTATAATTTTGTTGAAGGACTTTCATACTCAATATATTCTTCAAATTTCCTTATCATATCATTAGTTTAATCACTTTCTTCCTCTTCATCTTCTTCCCATGCTTTTTTCCTAATTTTTGTTCTTCTTCTGGTTCTAGAATTACCATATTCTTTCCAGGAGTCACAATCACTACCTCTTTTAGAAATTATTCTCATACGTGGATTTCATTGGAAGATCTGTTAGTAACTTCGAGAAGATCTTAAACTATCACAGCTTCAGACGTTTTCTTCATTTGCAACCTCTCTTTTTCTAGTTTCTCATACACCTCAGCAGCCTTAATCATTAATTATTTTTCCACAGTAGAATCAAGACCAAATCTAGGTTCTCTTTTCTTCTTATTCTTCTTCTCTTCCCACCACTTTTCAGAAAAATCATCAGGATATGTTTTTTTCTTATTAGTCTTCAGGGGTACTGACTGAGTTTCATTAATGGTGTGTTTTAACTACTATGAGTTCTTTCATCTTTCCCTTCTTCTGACCCTTCTAGGAAGTCTCCACTACTTCTGTCTTACTGGATAGTTATTCAATTTTACTTTTAGATTAGTCCTATAATTCTTCAAATTTGTCATTGAAACCAACCTTCACCCTCTTCAAAGTATAATCAATGAGAAACATGACATTGAACGATCTGTACATTGAACTTCATGGGATTTTGAACCATTCTAGGAATAAGACAATGATCGTGAATAGGATTGATGGATACATAATGATTTGATATTTGGGGAATCCATTTTTGATATTTGTGAACATCAGTTGATATAATTATCTGAACTTATATTCCTCAAGTTCACTAGGAAATCTAGAACGAAGATATCACTCTTCTGCATGTTATACATTCCCCATTTCTCGGAATTTGGAAACCCTAAACCCATAATGCTACAACTTGAAATTATTTGAGAGATAGATTATCTTTGATCTTTTGAATCCATTGACTCACAGACACTTTAATTTATTATCCTTCTCAAGAAATCCTAATTCATATATTAGTTTGTGGGTGAAGAAAATGAAATCTCCTTCATACTGTATTCCAAAGATAGTAGCTACCTTTTTTAATGGAAGATAATAGGTTTTCTCATAACATTTGAACATTAATTTATATCACTGACCGTCATTGAAAAAATATACAAACTCATAGAACTCAACAATTAGATCTAGATAATCTGGATCTTATTCATTTATTTTGGCTATGCAGAGACTCTCCTAGCCATTCAAAATGATATTTTTCTTAATAAGGTAATTATACATTGAAAATTACATCAGATCTACTATGCATTCCCTTAAGATTTACCATTATGATTTTTTTTGACTGAAGACATTTTCTTCTGAGGATAACCTTTCATAGACATTCAGAGTTAAGCGAAACTAGAAATTTAGAATGAACCTTATGTAGAGTGGAAGAGCATCACCATAATAAGGCGGTCATTATATATGTGTTGAAGTAATAGTTCATATTTTTAAATTGTTCTAATGGTTGTAACAAGCACGATTTGATCTGAGATTTGAGATGAAAGTAGAGGAAATATTATAGTAGGTTCCAAAATTTTGAGGTTTTTATGATAAAACATCGGATTTAAGAAAAGTGAATCCGTAAAACTTTCTTAAAGAAAGATGATAATTCAATCAAGTAATAAATTCAATTACAATAATTTAATAAACATATCTTCCCGTTTTATAGGAAAAATGTTAGTAGTGAGAAAAATTCATCTTGGATAAATTACGATTCCAAAAAATCTTCTTATGGAAGGAAATTTTTTTTCCATATTTTTGAAAGAAATTTTTTTTATTCGGATTTCTTGAAATGAAAAAAAAAATGAATAGAAAAATTTTATTTTAATAAAATTTGGTTATGAAAAATTTTGATTAAAATTTTTTTTGATTATGAAATGTTTTGATTTTGACAAATTTTATTAACAAAATAAAATGTACACCCCTGATGAAAAATAGTTTTTTAATAAAAGGAGATTTGTTTCAATAAAAAGTTAATATGAATAATTATAATATAATGATCATTCATATCTTTTTTTGATGTATTAAAACCTAACGAAGGGTAATTATTATTTAAAAATATCAGTAAATTGATCATGCATTGTGATAAATTAAAGAATGATATCTTCTTTTTGTGTGTGATCCCATAGATAGTGATACATAATATCTATGAGTTTTTCATGAGAGTGATGTTCATAATTTTTACTTAGGAAAATGGAATAATTATTATCAGACAATATTTGTGTTCCGATAAAACACATACCATTGTCTGTGAGTGTTTGTTAATATACAACACTTGAGCACAACCACATCCAACTGCTACATATTCAGTTTGAGCATTTGAGAGTGCTACCGAGTGTTTCTTTTTGCAGGACTGAGAAACAAATAAATCTCCTAATAAATGACAACATCTGGATATAATTTTCATATCGATTCTACATCAAACAAAATTAGAATACTAAAATCATTACCGAAAAAAATCATTTCCAGAATTGTAGAAATGTATTAAATCCATGGATCCCATTTAATAGTGAATTTTTTTTTATCAATGCTTTTAAATGAGATTCCTTTATATTAGATTGATATCTAGAACATAAGAAAATATAAAAAATTATGACTGGAGGACTAGATATCATGGATAATAAACTTCTTCTCATACCTCCAAATAATGCTTGATCTACAGGTTTCCTAGCATCATCAAGATCAAGAGAATTTGAGGTACTGATTTGAGTGATTATACTTTTAGTGTTGTAAAATCCATAAATTTTGAGAATATGTTTAGTATACATATGTTGAGATATATATATGTTCCTTCATTGTTTTGAGAAATTTGAAAAGCTATAATAATTGTTAACTCAACCATCATACTCATTTCAAACTCAAATTTCATTAAATTCTAATGTTAATTAGTTAATGATTATTGAGTTGAACCAGATATAATGTCATCAAAATAAATTTGAACAATATTCTTTATTATTATCATTATTTACAAAAATAGCCGGATTAGCAGTTCCCCTAATATATTTTTTATCATGAAAAAATATTTTAAGTCTTTCATATCTGGCTCTAGGGTCTTGTTTAAGTCCATATAAATCATTTTTTAGATTGATAACATGATCAAGATGTTTTTTATCTTTAAAAAGAGGTGGTTGTTCAAAATAAACATCCACTTGAACATATCCGTTACGGAAACAAAACATTACCCCTATTTGAAAAAGTTTTAAATTAAAGAATGCTACAATGGAAAGTATAGTGAGAATAGATTCAAGTCTAGCTAGTGGAGTGTAGGTTTCTTCGTAGTCATTTCATTCCTTTATATTATAGCCTTTAGAAAATAATCTAGATTTATTTCTTACTATGATTATATTTTCATCACATTTATTTATGAAGACACATTTTACATCGATTATAGATGTTTCCATAGGTCATTCAACCAAGGTCCATACATTGTTCCTTTCGAATTCATTTAACTCATCTTGCATAGATTTAATCCAACCATCATCATAAGAAGCTTCGTCAATTATTTTTGGTATTAATCTGGAAAGGAATGATAGATGTTCTACTTCATTTTTAAGGAACCTATAGTCTTTACAGGTTTATGTACATCGCCAATGATATTATCACTAGAATGATTCTTAAGAAACAACTATTTGTGTTTTGTAAAACCTGTTCATCAACATATTGTAGGAAATCATCTAGGGTAAATTCTCCAGAAATATTATCTTGAACATTATCCTTATCAGAATGTTCTTCTATCACTAGTTGAAAATTAGTTTTTTAAAACAGAACTTATGATGTAGTTTATGGTTGTTTAAAAACAAAATGATCAGTTTCATCAAATTTAACATGCAATGTTTCTGCAATAGTACATGTGTTTTTATTAAAAACTTTATAGGCCTTAGAAGTTTGGGATTTGCCTAATAATATTACTTCATCATATTTAGGTAAAAAATTGTTTAATTTATCCTTAGTATTTAGGATGAAAACATTGCAACCAAATACCTTAAAGTATGAAAGTCTAGGTTTTCTATCATTCGACAATTCAAATAGTGTTTTGTTATGAAAAGGTATGACTAAAACTACATTTATAGTATAAAAATTAGTACCAATATATTTATCCCACAAGTGATTTGAAATAGAATATTTACTCAACATGGTTCTAGTTATTTATTGAAGAATTCGATTTCTGTTTTCAAAAAGACCATTCTATTGGGGAGTTCTTGGTGCTGAAAAGCTATGAGTAATTAATTTCTTATTATAAAAAGTTTCAAAATATGAATTTTGAAATCCTCCTCTATGATCACTATGAATAGATATAAAAATAATGTTTTTCCCATTTTTAGCTTGGGATGTAATAGTTTTGAAATAAGAAAAATCTTCAGATATCATTGCTGGAAAATAAAACCACGTAAATATAGTGTAATCATCAACTAATATAAATACATAATATTTTCCTCTAATAAATCTGGTTTGTGTTGGAAAAGAATGAACCATATGCACTAATTCTAATGCATCAAAGGTTGAAAATTCACTAATTGATTTAAAACTATATTTATGTTTATTTCCAAATAGAAAGGAATAACAATCTATTGAAGAACAAAATCAAATATCCAGTCGACCCTTAATGAGTCTTTTCATTGAATGTTTGCATATGTTCCTAAGGTTACGATGTCCTAACCTTCTTTTCCCTAACCAAGATTGAACTTACAACGCACTAAGGCAAGGTAGATCTTGTCTCCTAAGGTCTTCTATGTTTATTGTGTATAGATTATCTTGCCTATGGGTAGAAAAAATAAACTCTTCCTTGGAATTGTGTACTACGATATTATCATTCCTATAATTCACAAGGAAATCATCAAAACATAATTCAATTACGCTAATGATTTTGTTATTAGGACTATTAAAAAATAAAACATTTGTAATCAATGTTTTTCTAGGATGAAAAATGTCACATATACCAACAATTTCTCCTTTAGCATTATCTCAGAATGTTACATTCACTCCATTCATCTTGATAATCATTTCAATGAAATTTTTGTTTTCAGTCATAATCCTAGAACATAAAATCTCAATGTACCACATATTGCTGTTGGTAATATATTTGTTTCCTTAAAATAAAAGGTGTTAGACTTTTGGAATCCAAACATTATAGGATCTGGAAATTTTAGAGAGTTAGATGTTATGAATCCACATTTTCTTAAAAAAATAAGCTTTATGAAAACCTAAAGTTGGGGTTTTGTTTAATGAATAATATTTATCCCAATGTCCTTGAAGTTGGAATTGTTTTCAAAATGGGGCACTTTGAAGAACAAAATAATTATTACAAAAATTAGGTTTAGAATAAGTATAACAAAATCCATAATGGTTACGTAACATAAGAATTTGGGAATACATCTTGTCAATGTTTTCCATACTAGTAGTAATTTTGGACAAAAATTTCTTTAAAGAAAATATTTCTGACTTTAGTTAAATAAAAAATAATTCCTACAAAAAATATTAGTTTTAGAACTTGAGTTATCCTCTAAAATATTTTTCATTGAATTTATATTTTCACAATCCTTAGAATGTTTATCCTTCTCAAAATTAACTTCCTTATGGTTTTTTGAAACACATTCAAAATAAAAAACATTCTGATCAATATCATTAGAATGACATATTACTTATTTAGTTAAAATAGAAAATCTTGAATTTTTTTTCTCTAAATTCATATTTTTTCTACAATTATAATTTTCAAGGAGTTTAGAAAATATATATATTATATCATAAGAGGGTAAAGAATTAACTTTTGATGAGGAAGATTCATCATCTAAAGATTCATAATATTTATCATTATTATAATTTTCATTCTAAGATACATTTGTAATATACCCATCATTGTGTACATTGGCCGTTAGAAAATTACATTGAATGGGTAGTTTCGATAGTAGGACAAGTTTATTCAAGATATACGATTCATACATAGAAGATTCATATGAAGAGTCACCATAACTAGAACTCCATGTATCATTATCCTTCATAACATTCTTAGCCTTGGTCTTATAATACTTCTTCTTGTTTCTCTTGGAATGATTTTCCTTGTTGTCTTTTCTTTTAAGCATGGGATAGTCTGACCTGATATGTCCAACTCTTTTTCATTCATAGAAATTGACTTTTTATTTTTCCCTGTCTTTTATTTCTTTCTTATTATATCTATACTTAAAGTCATTCTTTCCCAGTATCTTGTTCATCCTTTGAGCAAGATTAGCTATATCATTTTCAGAATGTTCTCATTCACTATATAATGATATAATAATGACTTTCTTAGAATTGGATCTTATAACCATTTTTGGAGTCTTGGAATTAGTAGTATTAAAGAATACACTACCATTTCCATTATTTTTTATTCATATCAGCATCTCTCTTCATTATGGTTTCGTGTTGAATAAATGTTCCAAAAATTTCATTAAGTGTAATATTTGAAACATTCTAGTTCTCATCAATAGATATTTTTTATTCCCACTCCTTTGGAATGATATCAATTATCTTTTACAAAAGAGCTTCATCATCACGACCATTCTCTCCAATAGATTTTAAATTGTAGACAAGGGTCATAAATCATTGTGGTACAATTCAAATATGTTCTCCATAAGGATAAAATAATCCATGATATTATTCTATCAACATTGATTTTCTAGTTTATATCACTTTGGAAGTACAAAAATGTGTAACTTCATGTTTATTATATATGCATTTGGAAGCTTCACAAGAAGATAATTTGAATATATATATTCATTGTCATAGATCCCAACAACGTATTGTGTACATTTTAATTTAGTTGATTTTCTAGCTTTTCGAGAGTGGTAAAGGTTCAGACTTCATTGTCAGTGATTTTTTAATCTCCAATAAGCTTATGAAAATTGACCACTCAAGTGTTAATAAAACAATTATTCATTATATCTCTCTAGTACCCAAAATTATTTCCATAAAAAATAGGTTGTCTAGTATGATTTATATTATCAATTGAACCAATATTCAGTCCTCATATTCTATAATAAAATAACTTCTCAAAAATTATTTTTTAATAGAAATGGTCTGTAATCCAAGATAAAATTACATAGAAAAAATTGAATAAGAAAAGTAAAGCAAGAAAATTTTGAACAATGAAATCTTGAGCAAGAAAACTTATATGTGAATATATGTATTTTGAAGACCTTCTCTGATACCAATTGTAGGGTTGAAATAGTGTATGTAGATTCCCAATTAGAGGGGGGGGGTGAATAGTATGTTTAAAAAAATTTATTATTAAGGAAAAAATATTTTAACAATGATAAATAAGGTAAAATCACAAACCGTAAAAAGTTTATGTGAAACAAACATTATTAGGTTCAGAAAAGATGGTTCTAGAAATGAATCTTAAGAGTATATTACCATAAAAGGATTCTACCTTAAACTGTATAAAATCTCTATTATCAGGGATAATAAAAGTACAAGAAATTATAATAAAGATATACATTCATCCTTTATCAAAATATATTGTAAATAAAACTTGAAACAAAAACAAGAAACCTGTAGGAAATATTTTAAACCAAATCGTAGGGTATCCAACAACCTTGTATGAATGTCGCTTGATTTATATGTTCTAGAATGTATGTCTTACCCACACAAGGGTATTACATTGATAGGAATATCAAGATATGTTTTCTATCCTCATAGGCCCTCAAACTTTAAGGTAGTCAGCACCTTTTTCTTCCTAACCCTGGAAGCCCTCAATTATTATATGAAAAAATTTGAGTCGCACAAGTAAATCTGAAGAAGATGTTCAGTACGAACTAGGAATGATAGTCCCTCTCTCTAGAAATAACTTTAAAAACAAGTAATCATTAGATTGATGGAATGGTTGTGAGCTTGTTCAAATGTGATCTTATTTATAGGCACCACTATAATGGAAAACTACCTCGTGCAATAATCATATATTTTCTTTGAATATTGGTGGAACCAGTACACATGTCAATCAACCAATGGTTAGTTAGAAACAAATAACATGACATCATTTCAAAAAAATAATATGTGTTAGAAAAATGAAGATTTATAATAAGATTTATTTTATTGGAGTCTAAGGAAAAAAAGAATTCAATTTCTTAACAAATATTAATTTAGAGTATATAAGAAATAGATATTCAGATTATGATTTAAAAATAATTCCGAATCCGAATTCTATAGATTCTAGAGTCTGAATTCCAATGAATTTAATATTTGAATTACGAGGAATTCAAAGTTAGACTTATGAGAAATAAGAGTGTGAATTCTGATGAATTCAGAGTCTGAATTCAGTGGAATGCAGAGTCAGAATTCAGAGTAATTAAATGTCGGAATTCTGAGGTATTCAGAATCTAAATTCTATGAAATTCTGAGTCTAAATTTTAGGGAATATGGATTTTTAATTTCATAGAATTGGGAATCTGAATTTTAGAGAATTCTTTGTCTGAATTTAGTGAATTCAAAATCATAATTTTATCGAATTAAAAATCTAATTTTTAGTAAATTTAGAATCTTAATTTTAGAGAATTTGGAGTCTAAATAAAGAGAATTTTGAATCTGAATTTCTAATAACAGGGAATCTGAATTTTAGAGAATTCAGAATCTAAATTTTAGAGAATTCGAAGTCTAAATTCAACGAATTTGGAATCTGAAAATAGACTATTCTATATCCAATTAATTATATGAATTTTAGGTTTTACTGAAAAATATAAGTTTTAGACATAGTAATAACATTAACATGATTTCGAGAAGTTATAAAAAGAAATAATGAAAATAAAGGTCAGGATAAGAAATTCCTTAGAGATGGAAAATTTTCTTTAGGAAAATATTTCTTAGGGGGAATAGTTTTCCCTAAGATAATGTGTTTGTGATTTTCAAAACATATTGAAATGGAAAATTCATAAAGAAACCATATTTACTCAACACTACTAGTTCATCAATGTGATTAGTTAGATTGATAATATTTTTTATCAACATATTTCTTCTTTTTAATTCAGATCTATGTCTGAATGGAGTCTTACTTCTTTAACAATACTTTAAAAAATTGAATATTTCTTTGGGAAGAATGATATATTTTCTTTTATCCTTGTGTGGGGTTTTATTATTAAAATGGGACCTCAAGGAACATTTATCTCTTTATGTATATTTCATTTTTTTCAAACCAATCATTTTTGGACTAGAATAAATTCTACATATAAGAATGAATTTTCACCAACTTTCTCGAATCTTCCCCAAATATCCTCATGTAATTTTAGGTGACCACCTTTCAGAAACCTCTCAAGAAATTACAATTTTCTTCCCATGGAATATAATATTTTTCTTTGGATCTATCATTTTATAATATTTTAATTGACTTATGATTTCTAAATAGGATATCCAAATATCTAGTCATACATTATAAATACGTTAATACCTTATTGATTTTAAACATTGTTTTTTAGATTTCATACTCACCAAATTAATCATTTTATTTCACCCTTGATTTAATTTTTCATTCTGTTTAATATTATAAAATTCAACACTCTCATTCAAGTCCTATTTACAAGTTTCCATAATGTGTGTTTTTTTTACAAAAAAAAAACTAGTCACTTTTTATAATTCTTCAATATTTGATATCTAGTATTTTTATTTAACTACACTATTTTCATTTTTTTGTTACCCAAGGATAAATCAACATCTTTCTTTCTTAAATTCATGGGAATGATCATTTAATTATTTTATTTATATTTCTTCCAATGGTCTAATTTTATTCATTCTTTAACATCCTTTTAATTTTTACAATATATGTTTTTGATTAATATTTTAATGATGTATACATTAATTAATCCTATATATGACCTCCTCTATTGAAAATACCATAGATATATTATTTTTATTATATCGTTTTCTTTTATATTGAATTTTCGTTATAACCATAAGATTTTGGGGCTTCTAAAGTTTTATCCCTCTCATTGAAGACATACATTTTCGTTCAAATGATAACATTTTATATGAGCATTCCATAAATACATAAATGAATTTATTTTAAAAAATAAATAAATAGGGTTTATATTCTAAATTTCATGTTTTTCTAATTTTTATGAACAAACATAATTCTATTTTTAAGATTAGGTAGTAGTTAGTTGGATTTTTTTGGGGAAATAGATTTCAAAAAACATATTCTATAATTGCATAAAATTATGTTATGATTCCTTATTCATTAATTTATAAATATTTTATTAGATTTTGAATTAAAGTATGAACAACTTTATAAAAATGATAATCACATATATTATATTATTAATTATAATGTACATTTTTTCATTGAAGATGCTATAGAATAATCAGTATATGATCCCATGATTTTTTTTCCAATGAGATAGATGTCTTTAATCATATGAGTCATCCTTTCTTGTTTTTGGGGACTCCATTTTATATTAAACTACATGGGAATACATTTCATGAACTTATTAAATATTTTTCAATTTTATTTTATGCTCCATGAATTTCATATTAATAATAATTTTATCATCCCCACAAATTTCAATCTTATATCAGTAGTATTTTTCATATTATTAATTTTATCCAAACACATTTTATTTTTTTACTAGATGGTAAATATCCTTAATCATCTTGGATTTCATCTCTAGTTTTTAGTATTTTCATACCAATTATATCTTCAAATTTATGGGTTTATTATTCGTGATTTTAGTTTTCATATTCTCTCTCCTTATTTTTAGTGATAGATTAATTCTAAAAACTAGAGTATATTTCTTTAATATCGTCATTCATGACATTTAAGGATCTTTCCTATTTAATGAGATTAATACTTATTTATATCCTTTCATTTAATTACTTATACATCATTTAATTTCCATCATCATTGAGGGTTATTTCCTTGAACATAAATCTAATAATTCTATAGATATATGAGATAATTTAATTTAT
Source organism: Viscum album (assembly GCA_963277665.1). Lineage (NCBI taxonomy): Eukaryota > Viridiplantae > Streptophyta > Magnoliopsida > Santalales > Viscaceae > Viscum > Viscum album. The sequence continues at coordinate 1,383,429,291 of OY728137.1, read as the reverse complement.
TTAAATTATATTAGAGGCCTTTTATTTAACCAATTAATTCATTATTTTAATCCTTAAAATATTAACCATCATCACAAATACATGATAAATAAGTTGGAGTAAGGAAACCGAGTCATTTTATATATAATTACAACATCTTATTAGAGAAATATTTATTAGATAATGTAATGATTCACACAAGAACGGTAAAGGATTAATGAACTTGGAAACATAAACACATAAAAAATGAGAAATAAATGATTTATAGATCACACTTTATATTCTACACAAAATATCACCCCTCTTAGAAATAATTTTTTCAAACCGTTCATCATATCCTAGGGAAATGGAACCATAATAAAGAGTGACCACATATACTCAATAAGGTTAAACAAAGAGACATCGATGAATATTTCATCATAACATTAGAATTAGGGTTTGAGAACATACGAATAACCATTGAAACCCATAATCAATAATTCATGGATCATAATCATGAATCAAGTAAAAAATTCTGAAAATTTAAAAGACATAAATCATAATGTAATAAAAGAACATAACCTAGGAGATAATAAAATTACAATAAGACAATATCGTAGAAGAGATATAGAATTTGTGACATAATATTAATCATTGAAATCATATTCCATTTCTACCCACAAAAAAAATTATCACAGGTTAGGATTACGTAAACCACCCATCTACCTTTTTTGGGCATTGCATAACCTCTAATATACCCTCTTTTGATCATGGGATAACCTCTCACATATATCTTTTAGTACTAGGATAAAATCATTTGTACCCTCTTTCAATCTTATGATAAAATCTCTTGTATCCTCTTTTGGACTTTGGATAACATCCCATGTACCCATTTATAGTCATGACATAACCTCCCATGTATCCTCTTTTGAGCATGGGATAACCTAATGTGTAATCAATTTAGGGATTGAGACATCCTCCAATGTACCCTTTGAGATCATAAATACTAATCCTTACCCAATTTATATTTGATATATATAATTTCATTCCCACCAACCACATAATCATAATACATTCTATTATTTTTCAAAAGATCCTAAAAAAATTCCATATCATCACAGCATAAACCATTGTAATTAAAAATATTTTCCCAACATGTCATTATCATAATAAAAAAAACCAAGAGAAAGAATAATTATGGTATCATTGGATCATATTTTTCGTAAATAATAATTTATATCAAATGATGTTATCAGAACTGAAAAATTCCAATACATGATCATAGATATATTTTTGAGAAAAATAATCCTTTAAATTTTAAAGCACGTACTTATAATAAAAAAATCCAAAATAATAAAAAAATTCTTTCAAAAATCCCATTTAATCATTTAAATAATGATAAATAGAATTTAGTGGACATGAAATCTAGAAATTCCATTCATATTGTTTATGTTAAAATAAGAAACCCTTTCACATTTTTCTAAAAAAATATATAAAGTAAATAATTTATAAAATGAAAATAAGATTCAATTTGGAAATTATTATCAAAATTCAAATAGATTATATAATAAATTAAAAAAATAATATAATACAAAAACATTATTGAAATAAATTTAATGATAACATGTATATGAAAGAAAAATATTCCATACAAAAGTGAAAATATGATCTATTTTTAATAAAAATATTTTCTTTATCATTTTAATGACCATATATGAGAAATGGGTAACATTAAATGAAAATTCCATGAATAACCTAATCTGAAGAAATAAATGTTTTTTCTAAAATAAATAAAATATAATTTCTTATAATGTAAATTCCAGAATTAGTAACATTATTAAATTTAGATTGAAACACAAATCACTTACCTCACATTCAACAACCACTGTAAGAACATTGAAATCCTATTATTTCATATAATTTCTTTTGATTAAACCTTATGACTTGAAGAATTGGTCTTAGAAGATGACAACAAGATCTTAGATGGATGGAAGAAATATAGAATGGTTTTGGGGAATGAATTACAAAGCTAGAAGGATCACATTTTCTAATTAAGATGGATAGGTAGTGACCTTTTATAATATAGGGATATGTAAAAATTTTAATTTCATGAAATATTTATAAAATATAATGTAATTTTTTACTGTTAGTGTAACCAAATATAAGAAAACACATTTCAATGCACAAAATGTATTTTCATAAAATTTATAATTCATTTAATATATATTGATTGAATGAATTTCATTGTATAATAGTTTTATACACATATTTTAATGTTTGGTTAATCATATTATTTCACAATAATCCAATGGATATGTTATAATGGTATAATAAATCATAGTTTATTTATACTTGAGGCATTGTGTAAGGAAATTTATTTAACACTTCATGTTTATTTCAATGTAAATGTAAATTAAATACTTAAGTGATTCTTTCTAATACCCATAAAATTAATATCACATGTGAAATAACTTCAATTGGAAACAAAAAATTAATATATATATATATATTGGATCATATAATTGGGTTCTTGTGTATCTTATTTGAATTTCTGATTCCATTGAAGAACATTAACCATGTGAGTAATCTTGTTCAGTATCATGTTATCTCTATAATCCATGATTTAAACTAGTTTGTCTTAATAAGAATGATATTTCTCAAGTATTATAACCTCATAGTTCAAAATACATAAAGGATAAAGTATGTAATTACTATGGGGTGATACATGGAATACATAGTGAACTTGAGATAGGTTTGGTTGAACAACTATGCGATAAACAACTATCCCAATCTGATCAAGAATCATAAAATGGGTGATATATCTAGTGATAAACATTCCATTCTTTTTGAATCTCAATACAGTCTTCAATTGATAAATTCATAAGAATTATTTCAACCAAACATAAAATTCTAGATCTCACCTATGATTGTCAACATAACACCTCTATCAAATTTGATCTTCCTTGATATGCTAATGAATGGATATAACCTTCTCTTCCATTTCCTCATCTATGTTAGGACCCAATATATTTTGTTATCCAACTCCATCCTAATATCGTAGAGTTATATAATTTTATCCATATATTTATTCAAAAGGTATCATTTGAATGCTCCTGTTAAAAAATTATTATAAAAGAATTCGACAAGAGTAATGTATTGATCCCAAGAAAAATTAAAACTAAAAAAATATATCTTAACATATCCTCCTGGGTTTGAATGAAACAATTAGACTGAAACTATATCTTAAGATGATAAGAAGTACAAAAATATAACTCCATATTGAGGTCATGTTGAAGAATTTATCTGAAATTCGATGTAATTCACTGATATCAATTAGATATAATATAATGTGGTACTCTATGAAACCCTATATATTCATTAATATTTATTATAGAATAAAAAACAAGATAGAAACAATTTATGATTGCAGGGAAGTGTTATGACTCTGTGATTCTATAATCTGCAACTAAAATAGCATTATATCCTATAGAATATTTTGGGACTCCAAAGACAAAATATATGGTGATATTTTCCCATTACCATTTTGGTATGAGTAATGGTTGTAAAATCCCCATAGGATTTTAGGTCTAATCAGTAACATTCTATCATTCCAAGCACTATGACACATACTATTCAATATCCATTTAAATTTTTTCAAACCAAAAATATTAATTTTGACCATTGTACATACTTTTAATTCATGTAAGAATAAAAAATTATATACCATAAGATCCATCCAATAAAACCTTATTCATGTTTTAAATTGGTAGAAAACATAAATGGTTCTTGATCCTTATCATTATATTATATTCATGTTTAAACTCATGAAAATTTACCACCTTCTTTTACAATAGTACATTTTATTTGTTCACATGATTAATCATTACATGGATTGATGGTTAATTCATAATTTGATAAAGACAATATTTTACCCACATCCATCATTTTAAAATCCCTAAATATTTCATCATTTTTTATCCACTTCAAATAAAAATTATTATCTTTTCGACTGAAGACATCTATCACCTTGTTCACATTCCCAGGTTAATAATATATTTAGTTGTCATAATATTTAATCTACTCCAACCATATCATTTAGAAAATATTCAACTCTTTCTGATTGAGTATATACATTAATTTTTTAGGTATGTATATATGTGACACCATTCCAATTAAAATATTCATCTATATATTTATGAAACAAATTTTCATATATAACTTCAAATGATGAGTTGTGTAATGTTTCCGAAGATCCTTCAATTTTAATGAGGAATAATCTATTAACATATCATGGGGAACAATTATGTATACCAAACCATTAATTGATGCATCATTAAAGATAAAATACACTAATCCAATCTAGTTATGTTCTAGTAGAGGTTTTATGACCAATATTCATTTTAAGTCCTTGATTTTTTTACATTCATTAGTTAGAAAAAATGAATCCCTTCTAAGTTAACATGGTATGATGATTAGATAGTTATGATAAATTATTCATAAACCCTAGATAATTTATATCCAAACAAATAAAACTATGTATATAATCCATTACAGTTCATCTGGGATAATGATATATAACTTCTATCTTTGGTGGATCCGCAGATATACGCTCCAATAAGATTATATGACAAAAAGCATTTTGAAGCCACAATTCACACGTGGTATTTTTTTATAAAACTTATCATTCATTACAATATTCTATATAATCTATATTGATCTTTATGCTCTAAATTTATCATAGAATATATAAGAATATCAATTATATGGACTAACAAAAACATACCAATTTTATCTATAATGAATATATTCAATATAACCATGAAGTAGAAGAGGTATTAGTAATTCCAAATTACATCACAATAAATTCATAATTCCCATAACTCATATAGATTTATATCATGGGTATGTATTCAAATTTGACCCCCAATTGTCGATATCCATATTAATGATAAATATTAGAGAAATATTTAGGTCCTTTTAATAGAAGTCTTGAGATAATTATTTTTGGTTTTTATATTATTATGTTATAGATAAACAATACAGATTTGTATTCATCCATAATTACTCTTAGATAATGGAAAATTTCCACCCAGTGATGATTCATGAAGATTAATGAATACCTTATCAAAATTAAATTAGAGTTTCTTCTTCAATTCCTACAAATCAATCAAGGACATTTTATCTAGTGTCTTTGTAATAGTTATATCACTAGGACTAAGATATTTTGAAATATGGACTTCATATTAAGAGTAATAATAGGAATATCCATTTGAAAAAAACCTGTAAACCTCTTTAAAATATTTATATCATTGATGATGAGTTTCTCCACACCCATTTGAGATAAACATACCATTTGAATATGAATCAAGGATCATATATTATATTTAATTTAAATTAGAAGTTCATATTTTTTCTCACATGAATATAATATCCTAGTGTGAATCAAAATATAAAATGTGACATTCCATCTAAATTATTTTGATATGGTATTTATATAAATATGTTCAATCAATTCCCAAAAAACAAAATTAAATTAGATTAAGAGTAATGAGATTATCATGAATCAAAATCCCAAAAATGTCAATTGTGGATGAATAAAAGACTTGATATGTGATCTTCATTCCACTATGAGTTTTAATTACTATTTCAACAGATTTCCATTGATATAGTATTCTGATACCAATAGTAAATTAATTATATATAAAATAGTGGGTATATCTAGAATGAAAAATAGATTATTAGTTTCATAGTGAATGGTATGTGTACCACTAACTAGTTTGTTATCAATACTCACATGAGCAATAGTGATCACATGAGGATTCTCTTTCCCTAAATGATTAATACGTTTCTGATGTTGATCATAATTGTTAACCCACATAATCAGGAATTGGTTATCATAATTATTATTAAACATTATTTAAAAACAAAAGACTGTGGGGGTGTGTTTTTCAGGGCTTTATCTCTATTTGTTCCATTATATTACATCATCCCATCACATCGATATTCAATATCAAAATGAACACCATTTAAAAACATAATCTATTTACTAGTATTCTTAATATAATTTCCTTAATTTATTCTTCCACATATCTAGAATAAATGAAAACTCATATTATTCAATACAATGTTTTTATAATTATAATTTCCATTGAATTCTATCTTTATTATCATATTAAAACCATGAGAGTGATTGATAAATTCAGTCAATATTCTAAACATGTTTTCACATTGAAAATTTTATTTATAAATATAAAAGTCTATTATTGATAGCACCCATTTGATTCTTGGATTTAATCCACTTATGAATTGACCAACCATAATTTTCATTTCAATGATAGTTTCAGATGCTCACCATGCATGTCTTAAAATTATTTTTAAGAATAATATTTGTAAATTAATTATTAAAAATTTTCCTTCTAAACTCATCCAACTAAATAGAGTCAATTTATTTATATTTCTTTATTTTCATTATGTGATTCCACCATTGATATCTGTCACCTTTAAAATAAGAAATAACCAAAATATATTTTTTATGCTTTGAACACTAGAGAATCGAAAATAATTTTTTTGTTCTATTAGTCCACTTTTTAGTAACTAGTTGATTATTTGAACCATTAAAAGAAGGACCATGATTCCTCATTGTGAACTCAATAAAATATTGTCCCTAATTTTCCTGTTCAGATTATTGACATGATTCATATGTTAAGAAACGTGTGTATGGATAGAAATGAGAATTTTCATTCCATCTCAAATTACTTTTGGTTTCTTAGGAAGAAAATAATTTACTTATCCATCACATATAGAATTAACACATTTCATTTAAGATTCCATCATTGAACAAAAATAAAAATAATATTTTGGGGACCATTAACAATAATAAGAAACTGAATAATCATGAAAATTCAATCATAAAAATTATAAATCATGACGTATTCTTTTCAATATCTAGAACATTTGGTTTATCCATGGTTATCCACAGTCATTGTGTATTAAAATACATCATAATTATTCATAAAACAAATTATAATTAACCAAATCATATCCTCGAGGGGTGTGTAACTAGGTTTACAGTCTTAGAACCACTCATCATGAACCAATGATGATTGAATAAATACCGAATCATTACTATATAATGTTTTTACCCCATGGTTCATCTATTAGATATCCATATCAAAATTCTATTGACTATACAAGGATGAATTTGGTAAGAAAATAACACATCTTTATTTTCCAAAACATAGACTGTTCTTCTATTAGTAGGATTATCGTAGGTGTTTTAATTGAATTTCTATAATCTAATGTTCAAAAAAACTTAAACCTCGGACATCAACAACAATGTTTACCCAATAATTTAACACATAAACATTACTTATTACTATATAAATATTCATTATATAACATCATGAACGATGCCATTACCAAAAAGGTTATTTATCTTTGGAAACATGGATTCATTAACTAAAACTTCAAAAATGTTCTTCAGGAAATCAAATTACGTTCTTTATAACTAGAAATCCTCTTTGAAATTTTATACATAAAACAACTCATTATATCCTGAGAAAAAGGAAACATAACAAAGGACATTATAAGATATTCAGTAAACATATACAAGGGAGATATCAATGATCATTTAACCATAACCTGACAGAAAGGGAAAGAGAACATTATCATAATATATATAAATAATGTCCAAAAATTCATAAATCATATTCATTTTCATCACATAAATCATGGTATATAATAAAACATAAATCATTAAGGAATGATAGAACAAAATACATGAGATCATAACATTGGAATAAGATAATGCCATAATAAGTGGAATATTGTTTGTAATAGTCAAAATCATATAAATATTACTTAAATGATACAAACCCAAAAATTCATCACATGTTAACCTTGGGTTAACCGCTTCTATATGTGCTTTTGGATAGGGAAAAACACTTATGTACCCTCTTTCGAGCATATGATAACCTCTATTATACCATATTTTATGAATTAAATAAAAACCACTATACCCACTTTTAGGATGGGGTAACCTCCCAGGTACCCTATTTTGGGCTTGGGATAACCTAACGTGTACCCTGTTTTATTCATGGGATAACCTATAATGTACCCTGTTTTAGTAATGGGATAACATCTAGTTTACCCACATTAAATAATTGGATAACCTCCTATATACCCTTTTTCAGGACCAGGATAACCTCCCATGTACCATTTTATCTAAAAAAACATTAATATTAATCCTTTATATTGGAGAGATATATATTTTTAATCCCCCTTCAATATAGTCATAATCCATCCATATTATACAAGATCATAAAACATTCACAACATTATCATATCAAAACATGGAGAAAATACATTTATTTCATAAAAACTCCTAATAATAATAAGAAACCATCCTGAGATAGAATATGGATGGTATCATTGGATTATATCCCTTGTGAAGAATATGTAACATCAAAGGATGTCATCTACGTCACATCCTTCTTTAAGACCACCCTCTCAAACCATAGGGGGATTTTTGGAAATTTAAGTGATCTCTTTACTTCCATATTTTTCTATTCAGAAATAAATCCATATGTTAGTTATATCACTTATTCATTGTAAGATATCATTATTCTTCTTTAATTTGATTTTATATAGTATTGGATATTGAATATTTTTTTGGATCATATTTAGGTATGTTTTATATTTATACTTTTGTAATTTTCCATCATTCCTCGCCTTTGAAGTGCTGATCTTATTGTTTCAAATCTCTATTTTCAAATAAGTATAGGTTTCCTCTATTGTGGAGGTAGGAGTATCTGTACATAGGGTTAATTATATTAATTTATCATCAATATTTATATTATAATGAATTATTAAGTAAAATTAATTCATTTTTTATTAGAATGGGTTGTTTTTAAAGGAATCATAGTTTTAAATAGATTTATCTTTAAAAATATTGGACATAACCATGTTTTTTATAAGTTGATTGAATGGTGGATTTTTTATGTATTTTGTTCCAATAACATTAGAAAACATGATATAATTTTAAAATTTTCTTAAAAATTGAGAAATGTTTTTAAATTTTATTTTTGGAAAATTTAGCAGAATGTGTAACTGCTAGGGCATCTTTAATGGACACATTCCTCATAGTGTGTATAATTACAATTTATGATTTAGATCCCTTTAGTGTTCCTAATTAAACTATAGATAACATAGGTTGGATCCACCATATTATTTGATTTTTGGATTTATTTTTATGCCTAGTACATATACACATAGGATAAGTCCTAAACCATGATCGTTTTCATATATGATTGAATTATCACATGAAAAATTCTGTCATGTTTTATATTATCACAAGAATTCACATGATAGATTGTGTAATGGTTATATTTATTACATCTTTATCTTATGGTGTACCCCTTATTTTCATATATTATGATATCAGGTTTTATCACGTTCACTTTTCATATTCCTTCTATGATAATATGAATATTTATTTGAAAATGAATGGATGAAATAAAAATGTTTTTTTGTTTATGAGAATGATTTGTAAAACTATATTATTTTAATAAATCCTGTATAATGTAATTAATGATATTATATTTTGTATTGATTTGTTAAAGAATCATTCTAGTATTTTTGCTCACATATTAAATTTTTCCATTACAATGGTTGTAGAAGTTATTTTGGATGAACATGTTAATGTGAAGGAAAATATATACCATTATTGATTCATTTGTTGACATTTCCTCTATAGAGGGATGGTTTAGAGGTGACAGTTTCTCATATGGAGTTTTTTGTTCTTGTTATGTCATATTTTTCTAGTTTATCCGGTTGGGATGGAATTATATGTGTTACCTTATCCCTGAGATTTTGTAAAATACTTTGTTCAGATAATTTTAATATTATATATATATATATATACAATTACAAGAAAAACTGATTTAGATTTTATTACTCACAACATTGAGTTTATCTTTAATTACATTCAATATCGAGTTTAAATAAAATAATACCTAATATTAATAAATTATTATTTAATATGATATATATCTCCTAGAAATTGTACTGGAGGGTATAAATGGGGTTAAAATAATTATTAAAACATATTTTTTACATTTATATATATAATTAATTTCTCAGTGACCAATTAATTAGGAACAAAAATATAAAAAATTTCAAAATATTAGAAATCTTTTCTGGAAAAAAATATATTTATGTGAAGAAACAAGTTTTACCTCAATAAATTAAATAAATAAATTTTGGGGGAAATATTTAATTATATTAATAATATTATATATTTAATAAGGTATTTAAAATTAATCTTATGTTGTTTCTTTATAAAATACAAAAATAAATATAATTGTATACATAAAAAATATTTTTTATAAAAAGTGGTTTTTAAAATTTTTAAACACGTATTTTAAAACTAATTTATCTAAAATTTTATAAAATTTACATAAAAAAATATAATTTATTGTTTAATTCATAATACTAATATTATATATGGTTAATGTTTTATATTTTTATAAAAGATTAATTTTTCGATGAATAGTGGGAAATAATGGATAATAATTGAAAAATGTTTTTCATTTAAATTATTTATAATGAAAAAACATATTTTAAATTGTTTTTTAAAAAATATTTCTTAAATAATATATATATTTATCATATTTAGGTTATTTTAATCATTTTTATATAGTTTTTTATTTAAAAATATTATAATCATTTTATCATTTTCACATTGAAATTATTTTTCCTCATCACATTTGTGTTATTAATTCTAATTTTAATTTTATGATTCTCTTAGTGGATGTAAGAAAAATAGATTCCATATTATTAATTGAATAATATATATTATATAATAATGTATAATTAATTTTTTATCATAACTATGAATAAAATCTCTAAAAATTATTTACCTTGGTAAATGTAAATAGCGATTTACTAGAGGGTTATAATTAATGGATATGTTCTAAAATAACTTAAAAATAGTATAAAATAACTTTTATGAATATATTTTGACCATATAATATCTATTACTCTATATTATATAATTATTTATCCCTTTTATATTACAAAAACAAGGGTATCCCATTTCGTTTCAAAATAATTCAAGTGTTCAACTAACCTCCCGTATAGAAGGCCAACCACTCTCCTCTCTTCATCATGAATTAAAACCATTTTTTAGGCCATAAAATTGAGAAATTACATCCAAAATTTCTATATGTAATCATATTATCATCTCTTAGTTCATTAATCTACCATTTGAAGGATCTTGGGGAAACCCAAGGAGGTTACTGAAGGAAGAGGTTACATTCTTCATCAATCTTTTTTATTTTATTTCTTCCTCAACCTCGTTCATTTATTATTAAACCATGATGATATAATAAAATATTCACCATCAATACAATCAAATGTTTTTATGTTAATGGACTTAACTAAACCATCCCCACTTCATTCAAATGGGTTACGAAATCATCATTTGAGTTTATAAAGAACCACCACTTCACGAACCAATGTCATTCATTTTTCCCATTACGATATCTAATGATTAGGTATGATGATGGATTTAGATTATACATATAATATTTCTAACATAATTATAAATATTTTTTAATTATATAATATATATAATTTATATTTATATTCTATAGGGGATATGAAAGCATCACTTGTGTATATGGAGGACTATTTCCTCATGAAACGACATTATTCATTTTTCAATAACATTTTACATGGAAGATAACAAGAATAATGTTACTGAATATATGTTATATAAATTAAATAATTATGATATTAATGTCATATTTATAATTTTTTTTAAAAAATATAAATCTTTATTCCCTTCTAGATCACTCAATGAAATTTGATAATGGCATTCATGTACTAGTGGACTACGGCCTTCCCGAAGCAATGCGACCCCCACTTTTCATCACCACACCACATGGATGATATGCATAAGTATAATTAAATAAATAATAGTTTATTTCATATATTTAAACCATTATTTATAAATAAAATATTAATCACCTCATTTATATAATTATCTTTGAAAAATTTAAACATTAGTCCTGAGTACGTACAACCTACCATCTCCGTGAATATTTGATACTAAACTTCTAAAAACCATATTTCAGGATCAATATACAATTTTTTGTTATCATATAAAAATGATACCTATTTCATGGTTATTATTATAGACATTATTTAACCCTATTCAAATCAATATGATAAAAAAAGAAACCATATATTAATAAAAAAGCATTTCTTTCAAAAAAACATTATTTTATTAAGGAAATAATAATGAAATTGTAATAAATGGTCTTAATAAAATAATATATGGTATAATATATATAATTATCATCCTATAAATTTTTTTAATTAAATTATATTTATTATACATGGGGTATGAATGTGTATGAAGGAAGGAAAGATTTATGCTAATGTATTTCTAGTCTCTCGTTTAATTTTTGAAGACATATAAAAATTCCAAAGACATTTTATCTGGTGAATATAAATCCTATTTTGACTTATTATATCTTAAATATCCTCCATTTAATTATATTTAATGTTTAATATGATTATATTTTTTGGGAATTAGTATTTCAAAGATTACTAAAGGGTTAAGAGATTTATGTCCCACTTTTTTACTTTCGTGAAGAAATTTCCATATTTACCTCTTATTTCACTTATGTGGTGTATATAAAACCAATGAATGTATTTTATGATGATTATAATTAATATTTTGGGAATTAAATATACATTTTAGTATTAATGTTTCAAAAGGATTATGATTTAATTGATTACAAATGTGTAAAATGGTTTATATTAAAATCTCACTGTTTATTGATATTAATTTTGATTAAGTAACATATGATGACATATTGTTATCAACCACTCAATAATTTTCATTAACTATATTATCCTTGGTTTATTCATGATATTTTTGAATAATATTACTAATTTTTCCGATTAGTTTATTTAAATAATTGTAAGAATTTGTTTATTAAAAATATTGTTTATTTGTCTCTTTAGACAAAAACCCATTTTCTTCAAATTTGAATTTTCACGACAATATTTTAAAAGTGTAATTAAAAATGTTCAAATTGATTATTAAATAATTTTTTTTACTTTTTTTAATTTATTCAATTTTTCTAAAGTAATCTCTATCTCTATTTATAAATAATGATAATTTATCATTTTTAATAAAATTTAATGAATATTTGTTTTAACATATAAAACATGAGATAATATTTCATCCATCATAAATTTTTTTTGAGGATTAAATTATATTATAAAAAATTTATTTTAAAATAAAAATATTTTAATATTTTTTAAGAATTTTGACTTAAAAAATTGATTTCCAATGAAGAGTTATTTTCATTAAGAGTTGTTCTATGTGATATTTAATAAATATTCTCCATATAACATGTCATCCTTTACTATAACATGTGGTTTTATGGGGATATAAACCAAGGATATTATATTTATTATTTTATTGAATTATTTATTAGTAAAATATTTTTATGAAACCCACTTCTATCCCATGGAATATACCATGATACAATCCTTATAAAACCTAGTCCTTTTTTGTTAGTTATGCTTTGTTGAAATGATGAAATGATTTTGAAACCAATATCTTTTCCAAAGGTTATTTTATGTTGAAATATTTATGAATCCAATTTAATTTCATGTGTTATGATATTATGAATGTTTTATTATCTTGTGGAACACATACATATGATTTTCATTTTTGTGATAGGAGGGACCTATATCTCCCTCTAGTGAATTTGGTAAATATGGGGAAATCATGAAAAAATGTGTTAGGCGTGAATTGGGATACATGTTCAAAATTTTATTTATGATCTTGATTACATGTTCTAAATTTTATATAATTATTTATCTTTAATGAGTTGAATATTTTTTGTGGGTATGGTTTCATGTCCATGAGTTTATGTGAGTGTTTTATTCCAGGTCCATAACTTACTAATTGAACCAAACTATATTTATACAACTTCAAAATGTTATAAGATGATATATATTCCATAATTCTATGTCATATTCCTATGATATTATTTTATGAGTCATGTAATTTGATTTACTTTTGATTAATGTCTTTTAAACATCTAATCTATACAGAATGACTCCATATTATGATCTTTTGAATGCATGTTATTGATTTAAAATCTTATGATCATATTTCTATCACCTAATATTAATGTTATTCTTGTTTATGGACATTTTTACCCTTAATGGGAGTCTGAGCTCACTAATTCCTATGTTTACTTTCCCTATGTTATGAAGAATGAATTTGAGCTGGGTATGTTTGTGAGGAGTACTAAAGGGGTTATATTGAGGGGAAATTTTCAAGATCATTAAAAAATAGAATATTGTATATCTAGTATCCAATGATTTTAAATTATTATGATCCATAGGTATCAATTTTTCTTATATATTGAATATTCATCTTAAAATATGTATTAACTATGTTTTAATGGTATGGGTCGCTATATATAGATTGAGATAAATTATTTAGATAAAAATTGGAAACTAGGATGATAATACATTTAAGATATCCTTGGGAAACATTACGAGGATTTCTATAGAAATGTATCTCATGATATGTCAAAGGATGATTCAAAGTACAGTAAAATATCCTTATATTTTTGTGAATTTTAAAGAGAGTGGTTTCCAGGAAATTGAATCCTTATCTATGTAATATAGTTGGATTTCAACCTGGCACATGTACCTTGGGGTAATAACTCTAAAAGAGATCATTGAGTTGGACCCGATCATCACATAGTGCTAGACAATGGGCCTTGCTGAACACCTAGTTTGAATCTCCCAATGAAAATTATAAGAAAATAGAAAAACTCTTTATAAACCATCATAATGGATTTATATATATGATTAATATTAATTAAATAGGATAACCCTAATGTTTCATAAGTACAAAATAAGGTTTCATGTTTTAGACACACTATAAGTTAGTTAAAATGATTATGTAGTTTCCTTCTATGATTATTATTCCCTAAAATATGTTTTATTGGTTTTAGTATATGGAGGTATCATTAAGAAACAATGTTAATTATGAATTTTATGGGAAATATTATGTTTTTACTCCTATGAAACTGCGTTTTATGGGAGATGAAATAAAAAACTTCAATGCTATGATCAAAAATATTTCTCAATACATGACTCATGCTTATCTTCCAAATGAGTAAATGTGGGAACAATGTTATGTTTAGATCTTTATGAAAAAACAAGAACTATATTTCAATGGTTTAACTGAGAAACATTTTTCTATGAAATGTATCCATACCATTGAATATTTATTTGATGTTCTCTAGTTTTCATAGGATGAAAAATTCATTTTTGATTTCTACTATTTTGAATTTGAGTCAAATCAGTAGTGGACTCTTACAAATAATTTGATGATATGAAATTATATTGACCCCATGAAGTGATATGAGTTTAAATAAATATTTTTAAATAACCAAATTCCTCTTATTATTCTTTAGAAATAATTAATTAATTACTCTAGGTTAAGAAGAAGGATTGTGAATTGGTTGGTAGTTATGATGAAAATTTTAAAATACCTGAGATGTACACTTCCATTTTAATCATTCATCATGAATGTGGGTTTGGAAAACTCATCCAGTGACTAAAACCAAATCTCTAAAGGGTGTTATACATAAGGTACATTGACTGCTAGAAATAATTTTATCAATGTGCAAAAAAAATTGAAATGATAGATAGAAACCATTTTGGTTTACATGATAAGAATAGAAATATTCGGTTCTATGGGAATTCCAATGATAAGTCACATGATGAGAAAAAAAACATAGAAACAAATACATTCCAAAACTGTTGTAAGGAGAACATAGGTGAGTTTTTGAAAGGAACCAAAAGGTGTTACAATTTTAGAATGCCTGAACATCAATAAAAAATGTTTAATTTCTGTGAATATTGTAGTCATTTAAATAAATGGAGAGAGAGATCGACATAATACACAAACCATGCTCTAGTGATTCATGTACAAGGAGTTAGGGAATTATATGAGTCAATTATCTATTGTAATGGCTAATGTGGAGGATAATCCACAAAATACACTATGGAAAATGAAAAATAAAAATCTTATAAAATTAAGTTGGTCGAAGTGAATCATGATGAATACTGAAGCATATCCAACACTACATAAGAATTTAAAATTTAATTGAATGAGGCTTATGAAAATCTATTTTCATCCTTTTGTGTTGTTTCTTAGGATTATATCACTCCAACTAGAATTTGTAATAAGTAGGTAAAATTTTATATTCTATCAATAGATGGATGAACCCAAGCCTCTAATGAAATATTTTTCATAATATAAGACCATATACAATGAAAAAAGGGTGAATTAATATTTGGAAATGTATATATCTCTGTGATATAAAATCTTTGGAGTTATCGATACAATCATCGATTTATAATTATAATGTTGATCATAAGTTCAATTTCATTGACACCCATTTTGAGGTTTTATATGATGGGATTTTATCAACATTACAGATATTCTAATATAAATTTATAGAAACATGACACATTAGTTTTTTATATATTTTACTGAAAATGTATTTTGAGGTGGATTGACATTAATATATGAAGACATATGATTAACGGTACTGGAAATCTTTAGTGTTTTTCTAATACTTACTGTTGAGGAAATTACGGGTTATAGTTTATCACCTACTAAATTCAACCAACTTTGTTTCTACCCAGGATGATTATTCTATGTATATGCCTTTCAAAATATTTATTAATGGTCTTGTAATGTTTCATAGGGAATCTCATTATTTTTATCTAATCTAGAAACAAAATTTACATTAATTTTATGGTGAAGTCGTCAGTATGATCATAATATAGAATTGATTTTCATCCATTTGTATCGTTATTATAGATATGATCAGTATATCAGAATAATTAAATCCCTATAGAATACTATAATATATTGTTTTATGTATTTTAAAAGGTGGTTTTTATATAAATCATCTTCAAGTTGAGTTCTTTTTAAAAAATATCTTTCAATCAATCATTTAGATGGTTCCTCATGAATACCATAATGGATTGAAGTATATAATTACTACATACTTGAATGAAGTTACAAAAAATAAATATTTGTACCTGAGAAATATGATGAGATGGTATAGAAGGACAGATCCATTTACAAATATGTATGTACCAAAATTTTTTTGAAAAAAAGTTATGCTGATAATCATCGATGCGATAGAGAATTTATAGTTTTTAAGAAGGCATTTCTACGGGTTTCCCCATTGAAGAAACATGGGAGAACTATTACTTAAGTATATCAGACACTTTGAAACCCTTGATTGTATCAGGACTATATATTATCATATAGAAATTTACAATGATCATATATTTGGAACAATATGTGTTCCATGTATCTCTTTAATGGAAATATGTACATAACCTATAACATGTACTAGAACAAGAGTTCGTATGACCAAAGCATGATTTTCTTTATGGGGAAAACCCAGTAGAGATTCTGGATCATATAAAGATGGTTCAACAAAAAATTACAATAACCCGGTCAATGTTTTTTGTAAAAACCACGAGAATGAGGAAGCTACCTGGGAACCAAAAAATTTTAATGAGGAAGAATTATCCTAAAATTTTTAACCAAAGTGAAAAATTTAAAGGGTGAAATTCAGTTGGGGGTGTGGTAAAATGTAATACCTTGATTTGTTATGAATTTTTTGAAATAAGTTTTATATTTTTTATATTTTTTTATATTAAATATCCATTTTACCCTTCAATACATTAAATACTAAGTTTACCTTGTGTTAAATGTAATGATGTGTTTAAAAGAAACAAGGATTAATATTAAAAAATTATTATTTAATACGATAGTTATCACCATTACATTGGAAGGGAGGGTATGAATAAGATTAATTAAATTATCTAAATATATGATTTACACATGTATATATAATGAATTTCTTGGTGAACAATTAATTATTAAGAAAAAAATCATCAATAAAATATAAGTAATATTTTAATGAATAAACTACTTTGATTCTCATAAAAATATTTTTTACCAAAAAATTAAATAGAACAATTCTGATTATTTATTTTTATTAAATTTATATATCATAAATTAAAAAAACTATTTAATGTTCATATTATGTGTTTTCAACACAAGAGATAATAATAAATCCAATTTTACATTTAAAATTGATATTTTTTTTAAAAAATTCTCATTTATTCGTAATAATTAAAATTTAATTTTTTAAAAATTTATAAAATATTTTTGAAGAAAATATATTTTTGATGAATATTTAAAAATACCGAATAGGAATTAATAGATGACATTATTTTTAAATTATTTATGAATAAAAATTATTATTTAAATGGGTTTTGAGTTAAAATTGTTAAATTATATTTATATTAATCCAAATAAGTAAGTAGATTGATTTTTCTATTGAAATATTATAAAAAACCTTGTAAAATTTTGAAAATATTATATTTCAAAACCCATTTTCAATTCGTGTCTATGTGATTAATTTTAAAATAAAAATTTCTAATTATTTTTATTAAATTTGGAAAAATGGATTATATATTTAGAATAATAATTTTTTATATTATCTAATAAGGTAAACCTTATTTTTTCCCATAATCAATTGTATAACCTATTAAATATATTTATCACAGCTATGGTAAAAATGGATTTACTTGGGTAGGTTAAACTAAAATGATAAGAGTTAAAATAACATATAAATAAGCCTAAAATATATTTTATCGAAATATTTAGACCCTATAATGTATATTTCTATATAATACTCCATTTTTATGACATTTTTAATGAGAATAAATTTTGAAAATAATTTTCCTTTAAAAAATTAAAATTATCAAACTCACCTCACTTATAAAAGGCCACCCACTATCGTACCATAATCACATAATAAAACAAATTTTGATCATTAAATAAGAGAAACATAACTTACCAAATTCCCAATCTCATACTAGAACCCATATTTTGGTTATAAATCCATCATTGGAAGGATTGTTTTGGAATAAGAAGGTGGTTACCCGATGAAGAGGTAGCGTTCTTCATTGAGCATTATTATTTTTTTCTTCCTCAAACTCTTTAATTTAACTTTAAAACAATTAAATATATAGACACAATAATTTAAATATTACGTGTTTTTTTAATTCAATTTAATGACATAAAACATTCCCCACCTTATTCAAATGGTTAATGCAAACCTCATTCGATTGTTCGGCATGCTACCACCTTATGAATGAATGTTATTTATTTTTTCTATTACACCCCCAAATGGCTGGGTATGGAAATTGATATAACGTATATATATTATACAAATAACATAATAATAGATATGGAGTCATTATATCATATATAAAATTTTTATTTCTTTTCAATATGGGATATGATAATATCCTTTGTGTGTACATAAAAATACGGCCTCACAAAGTGATGTGATAAATTTTTCACTAATGCTTTATGTGGAAGGTTATATGGATAATTATAATGAATATATGTTACATAAAATATATAATTATGGTATTGATGACATATTTTTTATTATTAAAATATATGATGTCATTTTCTTTATTAAATTTTCAATCACTAAATGTTGATAATGTTTTCTTTATATATGTGGACTATCACCTTCACGAAGTGATGTTACTTTATTTTTTCATCAACACACAACATAAGTGATATTTATAAAAATATTTTATTCATTAAAATGATATATATGATATTAAATCAATATTTATATATAATATGTCTCTACAATCCTTTCTATAATGATATCTAAAAAATTAGAACAATACCTATCAGTACGTACGACCTACTATCTCCATGATTGTTTACGTACTTTATTTATCAAAACCATATTTCGTGATTGGGATTAATATTATAATTGATGTATCAATATGGAAATTATTTCATTATAATTATTATTGATATTACTGTAATGTTATCAAAGTAATTGAAAATGTAAAATCAAGTCATACCCAGAAAACAATGCAATTATTTCTCGAAACATGATTTTACCAAGTAATTCGTAACAAAACGGTAAGAAGATGTCATTAGTAAATAATATATAGTGTAATATATAATATTTATATACTATAATACATTAATAATTTGATTATATTTATTATAAATGAGATTCTAATGTGTACTAAGGAATCTAAGACTTATGGTAAGGGATTTATATTCTCTCATTTATTTCAGGGAGACAAATGAGAATTCACCACACATTTATTTTTGTGTGGTGTATATAATAAAATTTTTGATATGTTATATAATAAATATCCTTATTTTTAATATAAAAAAATTCTCATTTTAGGCTATTATTTTTTTCCAATGATTCAAAATATTACAAAATCTATAATGGATTTGGATCTCATATTTTACTACTATGTGAATCTATCCATATTTTCCACTTCTTTATTTTATATGGTGAATATAATTCCCATTAATTTATTTTATGATGATTATCCTGAATATTATGTGTGTTAGAATTCCATTTTAGGATCTATCTTTCATTGGTATTATGTTTCAAATGATTACTAATGATCTAACATATTTATATTATAATCTTGTTATTTATCTGAATTGCTTATGATTAAGTCTCCTATATTGAAATAATATAATCTAAATATCAATAATTTTCATTAATTTCCTCTTTATATTGATATTTTGTATATTTCGATGTAATATTACTATTTCCTACTCTTTGTTACTTGAAATATATGAGAACAAGTTTTTATGAAAAAATCTCTTCATTTTTGGCTTTGGTTGAAGTCCGATTTTATTTAAAAACCTTGTTTTCAAAAAATGAATAAAACAATATTGTAAAAATATTATACATGTTTTGTTAAATAAAATTTTACCTATATTTTACTTTTTATGAAATGTTTTATAATAAATCCTTGTATCATCTTCGATGAAATCCACTTTTTAATTTTAACAAAAATGTGAATGGAATGTTTATAATAGAATGTACAAGATGCACATAATTTTTTTCCATCATGGATGGTATTCTATTTTAAGAATAAATTATATGTATTTAAGGATTTACCCCAAGAAATTTACTGTCAACATTTTTTAAAATTTATTATCATTACAATGTGAATACAAATTATTTTTTTAAATAAATAAATATTCCATGTGAACTTTCAAAATGATTCTACATATAAGGTAAAATCATGTGTTTTAACTTATGATTTTTTGGGGATATCAATTTGGGATACTATTATTATTCTTTTTCTAAATAGTTTATGATGAAAATATGTTTATGAAACCCATTTATCTTCTATGGGTAATAACATGATAAAATTCTTATGAGAGTTGAATACCTTTTTCATGGGTTATAATATGATGAAATGATGAAATGATGAAGTAATTATGAAAGCTTCCTTTTTTTCACAAGTTATGATATGATTGAATTTTACGGGGAACCATTTCATTTCATGGTTTATGATATGATTAATTTTTATGATATTTTGGCATAAATACATATTATTTTCATTATGTGATAGGTGAAACCTAAATCTCCCACCAATACATTTGTTAAAGATTTAAACCCCCTGAGTAAATGTGTAATGTGTGAAGATGATTAATATTTAATTTTATTTGGAAACATTATTAAATGTTCATAATTTTATTCATTGACTTGATTAAATGTTCACAATGTTATGTGTGTACATGGTTACATGTTCACAATTGTAAACTACGGATTTATAAACCACTAAATGGTGCCACAAGCTTTTTGGTCGCACAGATTCAAGTGTGTGTACCAATACTCCAGAGGTTTCAAACAGGAAGTGTGGTCCTTGGGTGTGTCAGTGGGAATACAATTCCATCATATTAGAGTGTATTATATCATTAGTAATCTAAATAGCCAATAGAGTAAGATGATAAATAATTAACAATAGATAAACCTCCACAAATTAGTGATAATCAATATCCAAAAGTAGTCATATACTACAGGATGATCATGTCATATCATTACAAAGAAGGAAAAAATATACAAGAATCCAATACAATACATGAATCGAAGTTACAAAAGATAAAAATGAACTATCTCAGCTATAATCACAAGTGAAGATCTGCCCTATGATCCACTGGTCCTATTGAACAAACATGTTATGAATCATTTATGGGACGTTTTGACCAGTCACTACTTCTATTCCAGAAGTATGTCCAGTTACCCAATGGTGGCTTAAAAAGTTTGCGAGATAACACTTGGTAGGACACCAGGAATGTGTCTACAACAAATCCAGTAAGTGTGATAAAAAAGTAGTCTTCAATATTTTTCAATGGTATAGAAGTTATATATATATAAAGTGATCCATTCTATCCAATCATAGAATAATAAAAACAATATAAATCAACCACATACAAGGGATACTAAAAACATGAATAAATAAGAGATATTGTTCAATATACAAAATGGAGTTAAATACCCAAGCTGGGTCCATCTATTATTAAATCAAAATATACACCATGACCACATCATATAATCTAGTAATTGTAAGGAATAAATATCAGACAATGTCATCTAATCCTAGTCATCCACAATGTAAATTCTATGTAATCAAATGTGTCAGAGCATGAAGGGATATGTCCAATGTATAGAATACTAAGGAATCCTTATGAAGTCCCAAGATCATCATGATGGATAGTTGATAAAAAAAATTGGTGGAATTAAATGAGCATGTAAAGAAAACTTGTCCAATGTGAGTCCTGGTAAGCTTGATGCTAGGGGTATCAGGGCCCAATAAATCCTATAAAATCATGATCAAATAACTAAAAAGGTCTTTAGAATCCATAATCATAAACATGATCCAAGGTAGAATCATCTGTGGAATTTAATAGAATCATGATCTATGTAAATCACCCAAGCCATCCATCACCATATCAATTCATCATCTCAATTAAATAATCATTTCATAAACATTCATATTCCATGTGTTATTCCAACACATTTCCACAATTTCTATATAATCAATTAAAAAAACAGATAAATAAATATAAAAAATATGCGAAAGAGGCATAAACTTCTCCTAGTTGATCATTATATTATCATTTAATTTATAAAGGCTCCAAAAATTAGTGGTAAGATCACATGAACCCTAAAGGGTGGTATAAAATATGTAAATAGAATGATCTCACCCAATGGGTGGCCTTATATGAGGCTAAATGACCTCCAACAATAAAATTATACTTAATTGGATAACTAATAAATTATAAATCATTAAATTTAAAATTTTAATTAATTATATGTGGAATTTTGGAATGTTCGGTTTGTGTCACAATAGAAATATTGATTGAAAAACGCCCAAATGTATGAGAAAATGAATTAACAACCTATCTTTTGTCTATAGGAGAACAATCATTCAGTTTTGACATATGAGTTAGTACAGATCTAAAGAAAAATGATGAAAATACAAAAACAATATAGTTAAGGCTTATTATATTGCACATAAATAAATAAGATAATATGAAGAAAGATGTAGAACATGTCAATTTGATTGGAGAACATACTATCATAGATCCAATGAGACAAAAATAAGTCGAATCATAAATCATATC
The DNA here is from genome assembly GCA_963277665.1 of Viscum album. Classification (NCBI taxonomy): domain Eukaryota; kingdom Viridiplantae; phylum Streptophyta; class Magnoliopsida; order Santalales; family Viscaceae; genus Viscum; species Viscum album. The sequence goes on along the minus strand of OY728137.1, from coordinate 1,383,405,704 downwards.
ATAAGGTTACACCATAGATGATCTTAGGAATAATGAGTCTCACCCACAGGAGAAGAATAGGCCACTATGGGAGGAAAATAGGAAAATAATATTTGGGTTACAAATTATAAAATATTAATGGAAAATTGGAAAATTTTCTCAAAAAAATTGTTCTAATGGGATAGCTTCATGTTTGTCCCAACTATGCGCCACCCATGTACCCTTCTCTGCCTCTTGGGGGACCTCATCCATTCTTGGGGAATGAAAGGAATACCTTTTTTTGTGTTCCCTAAGACACTATCAGAAACTATATGTCCAACACATGGGAATGCGCTTAAAGTTAAAAAATTTCATCAAAATTTGTGTTTGACACTATCATTATGCCAAAACCATGGCGTGAAACCAAAAAACAAAAATTTATGTTCCTTATATGAAAACCCATGATCTTACAATCTTCCCCTTAAATAATATTTTACCACAATTTCCTTTCCAATGGTGGTCAAGAATCTCCTATGAATAACTCTGGCCAATGGAAATCTATGTTTGCCTACTACTCCCCCCAAGTTGTCTTGTAAATGGTTGCGCTACCATAGAACCCATTATATAAGAATATATTTCCATTATAGAAAAATCATGATCCATTCAACAATATGAATCAGATGATCCTTGTCGGTTTTATCTTTATATAACTCCACCTCATCGAGTGATATAATATGAGAGAATTTTGGCTTATAATAGTGCATCTGAGATACATAGAAGATGTCATGTATGGATCATTACCACTGAGGTAAAAAAACTAATAGTTTAATGGTTTGAATCTCTCAATGTTCTCAAACATATAGAAATATCGCTATAAAATCATACCCCTTCTCCTGTTGCGTATCGATCCCAGCGTTAGTGAGATACATAAAAAATAAAATCCTTTACCTAAAACACTAGATGTCATCAATAGAGACCAGTATAAGATTTTATTCTTGACTATGTGGTATCCATCCTTTTATAAATCAGCAAGAAACTCACTTAAGTCTCCTGGTTGAGAAGAGTTCCATTTAAATCATGTCTCATTCCTCTAACTAGCACAAGGGAAATCGACATGGTGTACCTAAATACTCAAATGGGTCCATCTGTATCTTCTCCTGATAGCTATTATAGTAGGAAACTCAAATATGAGTATATTCTTCTCCCAAGAACCCCCAAAATCAAGGAAACATGGTATTATCATATCCACATGTACTTGAATAGGCTGGTCTGACTGACAACTAGTAGGAGGGTGGTATGATGTGATCAAAAGCACCGATGCACCCATCACCCTAAAAAAACTCTTCTAGAATCGAGATGCATACCAATCATACCCATCTGATACAATTATCTGAGGAACCCCCTAAAATAACACTATCTCATGTACTTACAAACTGACAAGATCTTATACTATGAAGGTATTTAGGATCTATAGGAAATGAGTGACCTTCGTGATCCTATCCACCACAACCCATACACCATCACTATCTCAAAGGGACCTTAGAAACATAGGGTTTAAATACATCCAACATCATACGATTTCAACATAGAAATGGGTATATAATATAAAATCACTACTAGTCGTTGGTTTTATTCTTCACCTACAGACAGTTGGAACACCTTAGGACCAAACTAACTACGTTATTTTTCATCCTCGACCACAAGTTTTGATGATTAATGTCAAAATATATCATGGTAACTTTAGGTGGTACTGCCAATATAAGGCATGAAAATCATACATTAACTCCATGTGTATATATTATGGAACCCTAACATGACCATGAAATCATTTAATCTCATCCTTATGAAATTTCCTACAAGGAGGATGGTCCTCACATGCCTCACTCTACAATTAGACTAGGACCTCAGTGTTTTATAATTATCTCATCCTCACTCTATCCAAAACAGTGGATGTCACTACTAAGGGTGATAAAAAATACCTTATATAAAACTATTTCACCTCCATGTGTATCTCTGAGAACAAGGCTATAAGCGTCCACTAGATACCTGTATCTTGAACTACAATTATATGATTCCTCATAATTAGTTCTTTAGAAATTTTATTTGTATTTTCAAACATATGAGTGAGCTCAAATTCCAATGATTATAGGTACTCAACTCACCTTCAATTACTCAGATACAATTCATGTTGTGTAAATATATACTTTTGAATTATGTGGTTAGTGAAAAAAAAAAATTACCAAGTAAATAATTCCACCAAAAGCATAAGGAATTAACAATAGCAGATAACTCACGATCGTGAATTTTGTTGTTCTACTCAAATATTCTCCATTGATGAGACCCATATAACATTACTCAGTCCTCCAACATAAAAAATAATTCAAGAAGAAAAACTGATACATCAGAATACAAATAATTGAAACTGTCCAACTATGGAAAAATAATGACTATGACTAAAGTCTTTTCTTCATTCATCTCATGAAATATTTTCTCATTGGAATCTTTCTATAAAAACATTACAACCATCTTATTTAAGATAGAAAAATGTTTATCTAAACATGAAATATCTTATATGAAATGAAATATAAATCCATATATCCCGAAGAAACACCATATGTCAAAGATGTTATTGAGAAGCTGCGAGGAAGCTGTAGCTATCACCTTCTATTGGTTAAATTATACTATTTTCTCTAAGACAATATGACTCAATAGGTGAATGTTATCCATACAGAAGTGATTTTTTTGAGCATAGAATATAACAAATTCTCTCCCAGTAAATTCAAAATGTTGTCATGATGTTTAGAATGGTTAGGTTTATTGTAAAAATACACCAATATTTCATGAATATGGCCATAAATGAATCCAGATAATGATGGAAAACTCGATTATATAGTGCAACAAAAAATGAATTTTTTTAAGACTAAATGACATAACAAGATACCCATATATTCTAACATATTATGAAATGTTTTTTGAGATATGTCTATAGGTACAAGACCCATGTTGCTAAATCATTATTAAGTCAATCTTTGATTATACCCCAGATTCGTGATGCATGTTGAATTGATAATCTATATGTGGAAATGGATACTACTACATAACAATAAAATTGTACAATTTTTGATAATTCATATATTTCCTGAGGGTACCATCTGAATTTTCTAAAAAAGTACTTTAGAACCCAATTAGGAAATAATACTTTATATAAATCCATTTTCCTCTATTTAATAAAGCTGTGTCTTGAGTTCCAACACCTCCATAGTTGCAATCCTATAAGGAATAATGGATACTGGTGTAGCTCATGAAACCAGATCTATAAAAAACTCCACCTCTACCTGGAATGGTAAATCAAACATGTCATCTAGGAAACATCCCTAAAATGATCAAACACTACAAGAAAGTATGAATGATGCATTCCCCAAATATCTAGATATGAACTAGAAATTTGTGTGAATACTCCACCTATACCATGGTTCTAATGTATATTTCTGCCGTCATGGACATCCCATTCACATTTTCAACAAAAAATATACCCTCTAATGATGAGAAGGTCACCGTCCATCGATAGAAATCAACCCGATCTCAATAAGAAAATATAAAATCTATCCAAATAATGATGTCCAACCCAATCATATCGATGAATAAAATAATCCATCCAATTTGATGTGAATTTATTTTTTCACAGGGGGGTACTTCCTACACTATCATACAACATTCATTCCAACCCCCAATAATGTATCATGAATTATAACACCATCTAAAAACTGAATACTGAGCCCTAGGATCTCCACCATATATAAACATTTGAAACATTTGAATACTTCTATATCAAAAATAGTAGATACAAGAGTAGCGATAACTATGATCATACCTCTCACCGTAGATTTCCCGATTCTCTAATCCTCATGGAAGACTATACATGATATATATTTCCAGAACTATTTCCCAATCATATAACCTCACTACCTATAGCAGGAAAAATCTATTGTATAGGTACAAATATTGCTTGGATAACTCTCCCATGACCACATCACTGTCATGAGGGAAATGAAATACTCTAGCTCCATGATTTAGGTGAAGATATGAATCCCACTACTAAACAAGGAATTTGTGTAGATACACATATAATAACTACGAGAGGGAAGACCTTGTAGAAACATTGTAAGTGGACCATCTTACCTCAATCTCAACACAAAACTGAGTCTCTATAACACTAGTTTCTCATATGTCCCCATATTTCACACTGATGATAGAATATATAGCCATCAACACTAAAATAAAATAAGACACTACTCTCACAAGAATCATGAAATGGTGAAATTTCTTCCCATGGATGCTAAAACAATGGGCTAAGAGACAACACCACCCTACTATGCACCCCTACAATCCGTAAAGATATAATTAGTAATAGAACGAAATTCATTATCTTTGTAAAAAATAGTTGACCACAACCTATTCAACTATGAATTAACTCTATTCAAGATAACTTCTTTTAAGCACCTTCCCCTTGATGGCTCATTCGGAAGTCAAATTGGTAAAAAACGGTGAAACTATATAATTTGTGTAGAGTATTACAAAACTATCATCATGAACATACCTAGATTCATAAACTCATTGGACCTTTTAGCACTTACGGTATGTAGAAAAAATTAATTATAGAATCTGAATTAGAAATCTCTCCAATAAATATCATGGAGCATGTTATCCTTCTTCAAAAAATTCCACCTACACATAGCTTCTCCCCAAATCATATACTTCATGAGATTTAATATCATCTTAGGAGATATTTAAAGATTATAAATGATAGAAAAGATAGTATCTATCCATAGCTCATTGTATTTTATTCATCCATTCTCTAAGAAATGGGTGGATGTTTCTGCTAAAAAACAGGTGTCAGATCTGTCATAGACGAGGTAGGATACAGTGCTCCATGTGTGGTCTGCTTAATGTTCCTAAAACACTCACAAAACCATGCCACAGATCCCATATGTAGTAGTACAACTAGTTACTAATCTAGAACAAGATGATTATCCACTAGTTTCCCATGTCCGACCACATATAAATCATTGTCATCGCAACCCTCTTCGTGTATGTTTGGAGTTTGTTGAGGTGAATATATCAACAATACAAAATACACACATCATAAATTATTGATAATTAAAATTTTATCCATAAATGTGTAGGACAGGACCGAGCCTTCCTATAAAAAATCCAAACCCTATAATTTCTCCTAAATACAAGAATGGGTTAAAGGAACAATTATAAAATGCACCAGAGACACTACCTACAACCCAATCTAAAGCTACGTCAAGTTCAATCTCTATGTTTTTTAAAAATTTAATTTCACTTAAATCCACACATTTTCAAAATTCTCATCAATTTTTTCAACCATGTGGAAGGAATCTTCTGGTCCATAAGGGCCAACAAAACATATAAACTAAAGTGTTGAATCAAATTAATATGAGCAATAACTTGTTCCAGTCCATGCAACCAATGATCCATTAATCAATGTCTCATAGTTAACAACTCAAGGTGTCTGTTGTAGCATTGGAAGAAAAAAAATTTATGTTATGAAAGAAACTCTATGTACCAACCATGTTTCTTAAATCCCTACACAGATAATTAACCAAATAACATATAAATCACAAAAGTAACACATCATAATTTCATATAGTCAAGCACTACACCCAATATGACATGGAATAATTCACAACATTTGAATTCTAACAAGTTTATAAAATGATACATTAGATGCATAAAATATTTTCTCAGGGCCATGAGAAAATAAAATCCACCATAAAAACAATAATAACATCACAATTCTAGTTCATCATATTACCATTTAATAAAAAAACATTAATAAAAAAAATAAATCAACCAATTTTGATCTAGAAGATTTGGATTATTTCTATATTCAGGTAAGCTACTCAAATGAAAAACTAACTACCAAATATCAAATACCTTTATAAGCACTTTCTATTGAATCAATATAATAAATTTAAAAAAATAACCTATCAGATACCACATTATAACATCTTAACCCGGATGCCACTAAATGATACCCTGAGATGGTTTGTCACATGGTCTCAAGTGCACCTCCCCATATACCACATGCTACTAACTAGTAGCGAGGGCATAGGGTATGTCCTTGGGGAAAATATATGTAATGTCCCCATCCATAGTATCCAAGATCCCGTGCCTCAAATTATTATATTGGTTTAATAATTTAGTAATTCTCATACTAAAAGACATAATAGTTTAGTAGAATTTGAAAATCAGATAAAAACAGAAGTTTTAAATTATAATATAAAATGTTATAAAACATTGAAACTTAATTTGAAACATCTATAAACTCATATATTGTCCCTAAATGTTATTTATTACATACATCATCACATCTTGGGGAAAGGTAAATCATCTAAAATGGGAAATATCAAATTATTAGTAAGGATAATCAATACAATAGAATCAATACTAAATAATCATAAAAATAAGGAAAGGTGAATAAATAAAAAGATTTTGTTAAACGTAATCTTGTGTGTATTATAGAAGAAATAAATTCTAATTAGATAATTCCATATAAATAATCACATGAGAATGAATCATAACCATGGATATTGTACTAGTAAAATAATCCAAATGTTTATTAATTAATAATATCACAACGATGGAATTTGTAATGCTGGATAGCTAAAAAATACCATCAAGGCCTCATCCAATAAATTTTATAATAAATGTTGAAGGCCTTATCCAAAACTATGTATGTTAATAAATGGGAATGACCTTATCCAATTCTATATTTGTTTTGTCTCCTGAGAACTGTTGATTTTTCAAGGGGTTATATTACCCCCCACAAATCACGTACCATGTCCAATGAATTTTTCATATTAATGGTGTGAAACATATGTAACATATACAAAAAAAATGTAAATAACATTCCCTAAAAACAAAACATAATCACTATCCATTCTGAATTATATGGTGAATGGTACCAAGATAAGACATACACAATAAAAATTAACATAATCTATTTAATAAAATATGTAAAATGATATCATAAAATATCAATCCCAATTAAGAACAAGATTCAATATAGTGGGATGAAATAGATGAAAATTGTAATGCCCCAACACCAGTTACCCAGAGTCGGTGAATTATTACATAATATTAGCATGATCACAAAAGATCAAGTCTCAAAAGACTGATTAGTTTTGTAGCCGTGGATCAACTAGATACATTCATAAAGTTTACATTACATCATAAAGTGAAAACTACTACAACATATTCTTGTCTTAATATCCCTTCATACTATCCCTGCAGGTCATTCATAAATTACTTCTTCACATACTGGGAAAAATAAAACATTGAAAGGGGTGAGCTCAGATGCTTAGTAAGGATAACAATATAGCAGAAAATTTCATAAATAAGCATAAAGATTTAAGGCAATGTATAACTAAACAAAAGACTTTTAAAATAGGACATCAGAATGATATAGAAATGATAATATGAAATAATTCCATTAACTTATTCACATGGATATTCTACTAGTCGAATAATAACATGAAATATCAATAACCACATTCATAATGATGGAATGCATAATACAAGACAATAATAACCACATAGCCAAGGCCTCGTGACAAGACTACAAATAAGATTTTGTCATGGCCATGTGCTAAGACACTAGTTTGTCTCATGAGACCTATCGATGCATCACTGAGCTATTGCAGGCTCCACCCGTCAGGTATTATGTCCAATGCATTCCTCATATGTACAAGTATAAACATAACATAAACATTCGTATTTAATCTAGCATACGAAATGTCAATAAATTCTCCAAAAACTATGAATGGTATAAAAACAACACATCCACAGTCCAACATATCAGAAAACCTTCAATATAATATTGAAGTTTTGTATCATAATAATTCCACTTCAAATAATCTTAAAATCCATCAAAGGTTGTTGACATAGATGAAATCAAAACTATTTGAGATAAATATCTCTTTTTTTTAAAAATTTAAAAGTCACATAATTATAAAATAAAATATTTACATTGAAAAAATTCTTATATGCTTTTAAGGGAAGCTTCGATGATTTTACAATGGTGGAAAATAGCCGTACATGTCGTATAAGTTAAAAAAATACATTCTTACCATAATTTTGTCGAAACGGTTAAAAAGGACCTTGTTTCGAAAATGATGGAAAGATTCCTTTCAAACCATTTAATAAAAGTCAAAAAACAGTATAAATAACTTTAACCCATTGTCTAGTAAATAGTAAAAAATATTGGAATACATTTTTAAGAAACATAGATGTGGATGATAAAGAGGTCCCAATAGATAATCATGTATAAACAACCTCGGATAAATAAAAGATTGTGAAATAAACCCTTACCTTGTAATTTTCCTTAGTCGATGGTATGTTAAACTCCTTTATAATAGTTAAAAAAATGTTATTAAATTATAAATTAACCATATACATAATTATGATATCATATATGATCTTCTAAAAATGCTTTGTTAATAATATTTTACTATTATCGTCGTTTCGGGTGTTAACTTACTCGTTTTATTTTATATGATTTGTTACATAAGTCATGATTGTTATGTATATGTTGTATATTATTAATATACAGAATTATATAAATTTATTAAACATTACTTTTAACCAAAAATGAGAATTATTCTTTAATAAATATGATGGGGAATGAATCTCATCGCGTTCGTGGAGACAGTAGTCCGTACTTACGCACGAGCGACAATATCATTCTTTTGATATTGAAATAATATAAAATTGGAAGATATATCATATATAAAGAATCATTATCATGTTATATTTATTATTTACATTAATTTCACATCATTATTATAACCATCCAAATAATAATATATTGAATAACAATTACACCACGACGTGGAGACGGTATGTCGTACGTACGCATGTATGGTGACATGTCATTCAAAGGATGGATAGAATACTGAATATGGTTGTACCATATATATAATAACATAAAAATATATATAATATACTGTATTAATTATTTTAGAATGGAAATAACAAATAATTAAGATGTTTATGAAAAAAAGGAACTTCAACGAGGGTGGTGAAAACATTACCACTTTTCGGGTTCTTCCTTTTGATTTGATCAAAAGGGAATTTTAGTGTGGCTTTATGACTAATGGATGGACTCTAAGATGAAGGAAGTATATTTGAGAGGGTATTTGGGAAGAGGTTGTCCATGCCCAAAGGCTATGAAGGTGTGAAATTGAGAGATGGGGGAGTTCCCTTTTATAAGAGGGGTGAGGGGCACATTTGGAAAAGCTAGAAATATTATTTTATAATAAATTTATATTCGGTTTCTAATGCCTATAAATTATATTATTCAAATTATAAGGTGGGTATAGGTCAAAAAAAACTCAACCAATAGGTTTTAGACATGTCTAGGTCACATTATTAACCTTATCTTTTAGTTTTAACTCTTAGTTAATTATTATGACACTTACCATGTAACTTTGGATTTTTATATTATATAGTTAGTAAACATACTATATACATCCAAGAGACCCCAAAGTGGCCCATAAATTATACAGCTATGATGATATATGTCCTTTGGCGGAACTTTAGATTTTTAAGAATTTAATATCAATTAATAATATAATATTTCATTTAAAAACTCTTTTATGTCACTTTTGACACTATTTGGTATTTGATTTTTTTCAAAATTATAACAACATGATTACTTTGTAAAAACATAATTAAATCAATAATAACATCTCTTATTAACCAATAAAATTAGTTTAATTCATAAAAAGTCTTAAATTTCATTTATTTGGATATTTATAATATATATTATTTTAATATTTCATTAATTATGTAATTACTGCATCACCATTATGTCATAAATAAATTAAATTATTAAATGTCTAAAAATTATAAATAAAATATCATTATGTAGGAAATATTTTTATCTTTCTAATTAATATTTACAATCAAATTTATTTTATGTATAACCCTATATTAAATATGTTTTCTTAATTAAACCTTGATTTTAACTCTTTTTACTCTTCTTTGAATTAAATAATAATAAATGTCCTAATCTAATCAAAGCGGACCTAAATGATAATATTTTATTACTAAGGTTGTTTTTGGTCTAGATAAACTTGTACAATAGAAATAGGACATGTGTTAGGGTAATATTAATATCATGTTTACCCATAATTACCCTTTTTACTTTTAAATGTGATATATAAAAGTAAAAAGTTACTATTCACAAAAAAATATTTATCTTATTGAACCACATTTTACATCTTCATATTAACTGTGTCCCACAGATTTTTGAAATTCCACTCAAAGAAGAGGTAAAATTAAGTTTTATGTGAATTTGAAAATTATCCTTGGAAGTGGGTAAAAGTCGGTGAAAATTTAAATTAAATTTTTATATATCTAAAATTATTCTAAACTAACTCCAATGAATTAAATTGAACATATATAGATATTACATATCTATTTTTACCTTAATTAAATTTAAATAAAATAAATAATTATTTAAATAAAAATTCGGTTTTTAAACTATAACTCAATGTTTTTTCACTATTCATAAAAATTAAATGTTTTCTCAAAAATACAAAAAAATAACCCTAAGCTAATTTTGATATTCCGAATCAAAAAATGAAGTCCATTTTGAGTGATAAAATTCATAAAATTTAAAAAAGTGGGTATTACTATTAATAACGGCTAGTTTTATTGGTTGTCGTGTATGTTAGATCTCGATGTTGCGTACAACACACGCTACTGTATTATTCAAAGAGAAGTGTACCGTGGAATCTTGGGGTGTAACATTCTCCCCTCCTTGAAATGATTTTTTCCTCCAAATTCCTAGAATACTACTGTATGAAAAGACTTGGGTGGTTCTTCATCATATGTTCCTCGGGTTCCCACATTGCATCTTCCATCTTATGGTTTCTCCACAAAACTTTTACCAGACGAGTCGTCCGGTTTCTCAGTACTTGTTCTCTCATATCAAGAATCCTGACGGGCTTTTCGCAATAAAACAGATCGGCTTCCAGTTATAATTCCTCATAGGTGAGTACATGCATTGGGTCAGGCATGTATTTCCTCCACAGTGATATGTGGAACACATCGTGAACTTTTGAGAGATTTGGCGGCATTTCCAAATGGTAAGCTACATCCCCAATTCGTTCTAGAATTTCTAAAGGTCCGATGTACATGGGACTCAATTTACCTTTCTTAATGAAATGTATAACTAACTTAAATGGAGATACCTTCATGAAAACATAATCTCCTACCTGAAATTCCACATCCTTCCTTTGATTATTGACATAGCTCTTCTACCTACTTTGAGCTGCTTTAATGTGATTTTGGATTACCTTCACCATTTCCATCATTTCCTCCACCAGTTCTGGGCCTACGAGTTTTCTTTCACCAACGTCATCCCAAGATGTTGGTGTGAGAAAACTCTTTACGTACAATGCTTCATATGGTTCCATCCAAAAACTTGAATTGAAACTATTGTTATAGGAAAATTTCACCAGAGGTAAATACTGATCCCACATACCCTGAATGTAAAGTGAGCATGATCTCAACATGTCTTCTGAGGTTTGAATAGTCCATTTTGATTGTCCATCTGTTTGAGGGTGGTAGGGAGTGATCAAATGAAGTTTTGTATCCAAGGCCTTCTGAAGAAGCTTGCAGAATCTTGAAGTAAAATGGGGATCCCAATCAGAAAAAATCGATTGGGGTACCCATGAAGTCTCACAACTTCATTAATATATAGACTTTATAGACGTTCCAGTGGTATATCTCCTCTTATAGAAAGAAAATGTGCTAAATTGGTTATAATATCAACAATAACCCATATTGCATTGTTCCTTCTTGGATTCTTTAGTAGTCCCATGGAGAAGTCCATCAGGATATTATATAATTTCAACTAAGGTATGGGAAGAGGTTGCATGAATCCTCCAGGTTATTACCTTCCAGCTTTCACTTGTTGACAAACCATACATCTTGACACAAAATTAGCAATCTCCCTTTTCATGTTGTCCCACCAAAATAGTTCCTTCAAATATCTATACATTTTGGTGCTCCCAGGGTGTACAAAGAAATTGGAACTATGAGCATCGTCCAACAATTCCCTTTTTAGATTAGGTATATCAGGAATAAAAAGTCTATTCCCGAATTTCAAAATTCCATCTTCATACACATAGTTACCCAATCTCCCATCATTCACTGCTTTAATCTTCTTTTGAAATTCTTCATCATCGGTCTGAGTACTCTTTATCCTTTCTATTAAAGATGGTTTGAAAACCATTTGAAAAATCATTAATTGGATCCCTTTCACTAGATCCATGAAAATTGGATCCCTTTCAATTATCATATTGTTCAAAACTCCAGGATATTTTCTGCTCAAAGCATCTGCCAACTTATTTGCCTACCCCGGGTGGTAGTGTATTGTGTAATCATAATCCATGAGTAATTTAAGCCATCTCTTTTTCCTCATGTTGAGTTCTTCATGTGAGAAAATATACTTCAAACTCTCATGATCAGTATAAATCTCACATTTTCACCATAGAGGTAGTGTCTCCATATCTTCAATGTAAAGATCACATCTGCTAACTCGAGACCATGAGTAAGATAGTTTTCCTCATGAATTTTCAACTGTCGTGATGCATATGCAATAACCCTATCATTCTGCATAAGGACACAACCAAGTCCTTTCTTTGATGCATCACTATAAATAACGAACCCATCATTCCCTGATGGTAGAGTCAATATAGGATAATTGACCAATATTATCTTCAGTTCTTAGAAATATTCTTCACATTCTTTTTTCCAATCAAATTTAACCCCTTTACGTGTGAGCATTGTTAAAGGGTTATCCAATCAGGAAAAATTATGGATGAAATGCTGATAATATCCTTATAAACCAATAAAACTACGTACCTCAGTTATACTCGTCGGTGAAGGCCATTCTTGGGTTGTCTAGGTCTTAGAAGGATTAATAGAGATTCCATCTTTAGTGAAAATGTGGCCAAGAAAAGAAATCTCTTGAATCCATAACTCACACTTGCTAAACTTCCCATATAATTCATGTCTTCTTAGAGTCTTCAAGATAATGTGCAAGTGATGTTCATGATCTTCGTAGATTTTATAATATACCAAGATATAATCAATAAATACCACCACAAATTCATCGAGATATTCATTAAAAACACTATTCATTATATCCGTGAATATAGACGGTTCATTAGTCAATACAAAAGGCATTACTCTAAACTTGTAATGCCCATACCTAGTTTAAAATGATGTCTTCAGAATGTCTTCCTTTTTCACACAAAATAGATGATATCCAAATCGAAGGTCAATCTTTAAAAACTATTGAACTCTATGCAGTTGGTTAAATAAATCATCAATGCGAGGTTGGGGATACTTGTTCTTTATTGTTATAGAATTGATATCCCTATAGTCGATACCTAACCTAATAGATCCATCTTTCTTTTTAACAAAAAGAACAGTGGATCCCCATGGAGAAACACTAGGGTGAATAATTCCATTATTACTCAATTCCTGTAGTTGTTTCTTTAGTTCAACTAATTCCACCGTGGCCATTCAATAAGGGGTCTTCGATATAGGCCTTGATCAAGGAATTAAATCAATGGAAAACTAAACTTCTCATTCTAGAGGATGTACATGTAAATCTTCCGGAAACAAATCTAAATATTCTTTCACAATAGGTCCATCCTCTATTTGAACATTCCTTTCCTCACCCACAGTCTTTTCATTCTCTTCCTCCCCAATAATTGAATTTAGTTGAGATATTGGGGGTGGATCTAGGTAATACTTAGGTGGTGATGATTCCGCTCTAAAGATAAGGTGTTCCTTATCATCATCATCAAAAATAGTATCCTCCTTCTTCTTACAATAAATTTTTTCATCATGGATTGAATGACAATCCATACTGAGGATTATATCAAATTAAATCATAGGTATGATGATTAGATCTGCAGATAAAGAACATTTATGTGCTCTAATGGGGACTGATTAACAAAACTTTTTTGCAATGATACATCAATTAGGAGTTTTAACTGAAAACCCCCTTGTTAAATAAAATAGGAAATATCTACTCTTTTTAGAAAACTGGGAAGATATGAAACAATGTGATGATCCATAATCAAATAATGCATTTTCTAAACTTGAGAAAACCATTAAATTACATGCCACCACGTCTTTTGGAGCTTCTACCACAGTAGTAGTGATAGCATAATCTTGGCCTTGATCCCTTGGCCTTTTCTGAGGTAAGTTCCCCTAACGCTTAGGAAATTCATTTGAATAATGTCCCATCTCCTTGCAATTGTAGCATTGGACATCTGTAGCTTCCTTCTTCCCCTTGCAATCACGAGCTTGGTGGCCTTTTTCACCACACTTGTAATAGACTCCCATTCTATTTAAGAAAGTACCAGGGTGTTTCTTTCCACATTTACTGCAAGATTGATATTCAACTTTTCCCTTCATCCCCTTATTTCCATTCCCAGAGTGATCATCAGATCTCTTCTTCTCCTGCTTTTCTTTAAAGTCATAAGACATAGACAATTCCTTTTCTGTCTTGATAGCACATGAGACAATATCTTCTTACAACGAGATGGTATGTGAAACAAATGCTCGATGGAGAAACAGTTTTAACCCATAAAATAATGATCAATGGGTTACGTATATAATCTTCAGCATACCTTGTTATCCTTGAAAAGTTATCCTCATTCTTTGTGACATTCTCATCCTCCTTTTTTCTCAGACTCAGAAATTGTCTTTCCATATCTGCTCGATGCTCATGAAGAAAGTTTTGTATCTAAGAAAAGTTCATTGAACTCCCTCCATTCCATATTTTATACTTCCTCATCATAAATTGTGTTTTGAATCAATGGACACCATTGATCAGCATCTCTAGTGAGGTCGCAAACTGCCATGATAACTTTTTCCCCTTCACTACTCCCAAAGCCTGAAATATTTTCTCTAGGAAACTTATCCATTGCTCAGCTACCAACCGATTTATACTCCCATTTGATGTTGGTGGTTGTTTCATCATGAAGCGATCTAACATTTATCCTCTATGCTGTGGATCAGGGTGCTCCATATGGGTAAGGTTATTATTCATAACCACAGTGAGTTGTCCCAATATGGTGATTTGCTGATCAGCACCAGTTGTATCACCAGATCCACTATATTTATCTTTATTAGGAGGGAAATACCTACATGGAGTTCATTCATTGATATGTATTTCATTTCTTCCACTAGGTTCCATTTCTAAACAATGGCATAAACTAGATCAGTTTATGAATCAAAATACATAATTCCATACTTGTAAAACACTTCATATAAATTGAACTATTTATGGATATAATCCATAATCATAAAAATGTTTTCTTTGAGGAAGTGTATAATCATAAAAACTTCATTATGGTTTGTAAATGAAATGAGTGTTATCCTATGAATATCCCCTGGGAGTGTCTTAACCAAGAGTGCAGAATGATCATTTTCCTGCACCAGTTCTCGTTCGAGTCTAGATCAAATCGGTGTTTTTGTGTTTTACCCCTAGGTACATCTATGCCAGTGTTGCTTCTACATTTTTGTATCTTGATAGAGATGTATTGCTCAGAAAACACGCAAAATTTCTACAATAAAAATAATCGAGGAAGTTATTATATACTAATCCTCAAAGCACATCTTAGGTCTATGTGCTCTAATCAGAGTTTATCTAAATCTAGTTTCCATTGTTTTTACTGAACTTCCTCTGATTCCAGCAGTAACACCCTGACCCCAGTTACCCGTAGTCGATACATTATTACATAATATTGGCATGATCACAAAATATCATGTCTCGAAAGACTGATTAGTTTAGTAGCCTTGGAATAACTAGATACATTCAAAAAAGTTTACATTACATCCTAAAGTGAAATTTACTACAACAACATCTTGTATTCATATCCCCTCCTAATATCCCTTCAAGTCAATCATTAATTTCTTCTTCACATCCTGGGAATAATAAAATATTGAACGGGGTGAGGTCAGATGCTCAGTAAGGTTAACAATATAGTGGAATCTTTCATAAATAAGCATAAACAATTAAGGCTATGTATAACTAAAACAAAAGCCTTTTAAACTTGAACATCAGCATAATATGGAAAATATAAAATGAAATAATTCCATTTACTTATTCACATGGATATTCTACTAGTCTAATAAACACATTCAATATAAATAACCACTTTCATAATGATTGAATGCATAATGCCAGGTTATCACAACCACATAGCCAAGGCCTCGTGCCAAGACTAAAAATACAATTTTGTCAAGGCCTTGTTCCAATACACTATTTTGTCTCTTGAGACCTAACGATGCATCAAGTAGCTATAGCGGGCTCCACCCATCACTTATCAAGTCCAACGCATTCCTTATATGAACAGTTTTAAACATACCATAAACATTCGTATTAAAACTAGCATACGAAATGTCAATACTTTCTACATAAATAGTTAATGGTATAAAAATAACACATCCACAGCCAAGCATATCACAAAACCTTCAATAAAATATTTTTTTTTATCACAATAAATCAACTTCAAATAAGCTTAAAATCGATCAAAGGATGTTGAAATAGATGAAATCAAAAATATTTGAGAGAAATATCACATTTTTTAAAATCATTTAAAAGTCACTTAATTATAAAATAAAACATTTACTTTGAAAATATTCTTATAATATTGTAAGGGAAGCTTCGATGATTTTAGAATGGTGGAAAATAGCCGCACCCGCCATATAAGTTAAAAAAAGACATTCTTACCTTAATTTTGTCGAAATGGTTAAAAAGGACCTAGTTTGGAAAACGACAGAGAGATTCCATTCAAACAATTTTATAAAAGTCAAACAAGGGTATAAATGACTTTAACCCATTGTCTAGTAAATAGTAAAAAAAATGGAATTCATTTTTAAGAAACATGGATGTGGATGATATGAAGGTACAATAGATAATCATGTATAAATAACCTCGGATAATGAAGAGATTGTGAAATAAACCCTTACCTTGTACTTTTCCTTAGTTGATGGTATGTTAAAATCCTATATAATAGTTAAAAAAATGTTATTAAATTATACAATAACTATATTCATAATTAATATATCATATATTATCTTCTAATAATGCTTTGTTAATAATATTTTATTATAATCGTCGTTTCGGTGTTAACTTACTCGTTTTCATTTATATGTTTTGTTACATAAGTCATGTTTCTTATGGATAGATTGTATCTTATTAATATCCATAATTATATAAAGTTCTTAAACATTACTTTTAAACAATAAATGAGAATTATTCTTGAATGGATATGATGGGGAATGAATCTCATCACGTTCGTGGAGATGGTAGTCCGTACGTACGCACGAGCGACATTATCATTATTTTAATATTAAAATAATATATAATTGGCTGGTATATCATATATAAAGAATCATTATCATGTTTTATTTATTATTTACATGAATTACACATAAATATTATACCCATCCAAATAATAATATATTGACTAACAATTACACCACGATGTAGAGACGGTAAGCCGTACGTACGCACGTATGGTGACATGTCATTAAAAGGATGGATAGAATACTGAATATGGTTGTACCATATTTATAATAACATCATAGTATATAGAAGATACTGGAATTATTATTTTATAACATAAATAACAATGAAAGAAGAAGTTGAAGAAGAAAGGAACTTTAAAGAGGGTGGTGAAAACATTACCTCTTCTTCGGGTTCTTCATTTTGATTTGATAAGAAGGGGTGATATTTTAGAGGGTATTTGGCCAGATTTTGGCCAGGCCCAAAGTCTATGATGGTGTGAAATTGAGAGAAGGGGGAGTGCCCTTTTATAAGAGGGGTGAGGGGCACCTTTGGAAAAGCTAGAAATATTATTTTATAATAAATTAATATTCGGTTTATAATGGATCAAAAGTAAATTATTTAAATTATAAGGTGGTTATAGGTCGAAAACAACTCAACTAATAGGTTTTAGACAGGATTGGGTCACATTATTAACCTTATCATTTAGTTTTAAATATTAGTTAAATAGATCGACACTTTCCATGCCACTTTGTATTTTTATATTATATAGTTAATAAACATAATATATACATCAAAGAGACCCCAATGTGGTCCATTAATGATACACATATCATGATATAAGTCATTTGTCTGAACGTTAGATTTTTAGGAATTTATTATCAAATAATAATATAATATTTGTTTTAAAAACTCTTTTATGTCAATTTTGACACTATTTGGTATTTGATTTTTGTGAAACTTATAACAGCATGATTACTTTTAAAAAACATAATTAAATAAATACTAACATGTAATATTAACCTACAAAATTATTTTAATTTATAAAAAGTCTGAAATTACATTTATTTGGATATTTATAAGATTAATTATTTTAATATTTAATTAATTATTTAATTACTCCATCACCATTGTGTCATAAATGAAATAAATTATTTATTGTCTTAAAATTATAAATAAAATAACATTAGGTAGAAAATGTTTTTATATTTCTAATGAATTCTTACAATCGAATTTTTTTTATGTATAACCCTATATTAAAAATGTTTTAGTAATTAAACCTTGATTTTAACTCTTTTAACACTTCTATGATTAAATAATAATAAATGTTATAATCTAATCCAAGTGGACCTAAATGATAATATTTTATTATTAAGGTTGTTTATGGTTGAGATGCACTTGTCCAATATAAATAGTACATGTTTTAGGGTAATATTAATATCATTTTTACCCTTAATTACCCTATTTACTTTTAATAGTGGTAAATAAATGTAAAAAGTAACTATTCACCAAAAACTATTTTTATCTTAATGAACCACATTTTACTTCTTGATATTAACCGTGTCACTCGGATTTTTGAAATTCCACTCACAGAAGTGGTAAAATTGTGTTTTATGTGAATTTGCAAATTCTCCAGGGAGGTGGGTAAAACATAGTGAAAATTTCAATAAAATTTTTATATATCTAAAATTATTATAAACTATCTCCAATGAATTAAATTGAACATATATAGAAATTATGTATATATTTTGACCTTAATTAAATTTAAATAAAATAAGTAATTATTTAAATAAAAATTCGGTTTTAAACTATAACCCAGTGGTTTTTCACAATTCATCAAAAATTGAATGTTTTCAAAAAAATACCAAAAATTCACCCTAAGCTAATTTCAATATCCCGAATCCAAAAATTAAGTCCATTTTGAAAGGTGAAATTTATAAAATTTCAGAAATTCAGTATTACTATTTATAATGGCTAGTTTGATTGGTTGTGGTGTGAGTTAGAACTAGAAGTTGCGTACAATACATGCTACTATATTATTCGAAGAGAAGTGTACCATGGAAGATTGGGGTGTTACAAAAATATATTAATAAAATCATTTATGAATTATTTAGAGAAATATCATTTTTAACTGAGGAAGGAAATGTTATTTTTGAGAAATCATTTCTATTTTTTATAAAATCAAAATTTAAACATCTGTATGCCATAAAATAATAATTAAGGAAATGAAATTATGTTTTTGGAATAAATGATGTCCATCTTATTTGAAAACATGAAAAATTATTTTTAAGAGCTTTAGAAATCGGGCGATTAAGTACAATTAGAGGGAGAATATATAATATACATTAAATAGGTAAAATGATTATTTTCATATAAAAAACAAAAAATAGATAAGAAATATCTTCATGATAAAAATAGAAATATTATGAAAATAGTGGGGTCTTGAAATATATTATGATGTGTACTTAAAAATGGGTATGAAATTTGGAAGTTCCCTTTAATTAGGCCTGCTTACCAGGAATGATTAACAGGGGAAGATTTAAAATATGTATTTCCTCACAAAAGAAATATGAAATGATCTAGATACAATATATTAGAAAAAATAAATAGAAATTATAATAATCCTATAAAAATAATGTATAATTACATATGGTTAAAAAGAGAGAAAGCGTAACCCAAAAGAAAAATGGTGGTTCGGGTGAAAACACTTACAACATTGTAATATATCGAATCGTATGCCCCATAAATGTAATAATGATCAAATAAAACATTAAATACCATGACGAAAAATTTATTAATGATATTATTCATTAATTGGTGGTATAAATACACCACATACATTATATAGTGGTCAAAAAGTTATATCTCACAAAAATAAATGTTCATTGAGAAAACTATTACCCTATGTCTGAAAGTGTTCTTCACTTGCGGATAGTATCATGGATAATGGAATTAGAATCATTAATAATTTATTTAAAATCTATTCAACATGTTTTTGATTTATTATTATTTTATTAATTTCATTTATGATCTTTTTTAGGAGTTATAAACATTAATTTCATTGTTTGGATGTGTTAGTTTTGTTGGTTTTCATGATTTGTACAAATGTATACATGTACGAAAGATAATGTGAAATGGGAATTGTAAACCAAAATTTGAATTATATGTTATTAATTAACTTTTTAAAATTTAAATTTCATATTTATCATTTTTTTCGGATATGAGGATTCTTCCATAGATAAATCGATAATGATAATTGTTAATATTATTTTGGTGTTTTTTTATCATCAGACAGTAGTTCTGTCTTGTAAATTAATATTATGTGTATATACTGATTAAACAAAATTGAATAATTTTTATTAAATATATAAATTTATTTTTTACCAATAAAAATGGTTTAATGAATTTCCATTAAGGAGTAATTGATAAATGAGGACTCATTGTCCATGAAGGCGGAACATCAATACCTCAAGGATGATGTTTTCATTTTTAGAATAAAAAGGGGAAGAGAAAAGAATTGACATTTGATATAAAAATATTATAATAAAATTATATTATATATAATATACTAGAGTTATCATTATTGTTTGGAAATTTTAGGTATGAAATGGATATGAAATGAAATGAAATTAAAACAAAATTTAAATAATGATATGTGATTTTACCTCTTTAATTTTTCTCCGTGGGAACCTCCTTAGAGAACAATGAAATGGTATTTTGGGTGTGACCAAAGAGAACAAAATGTGGGGGAGAGATTATGGAGAGTGAGAGGGAATAAATTGGGAAAGCTTATAGTTATTATAAGTGTGACGAGAATAGGTGGTGAGGGGTGGTATTTATATTGGAGGAAAGGGATGTTTTTATTTTATTTTATTTATTAGTTTACTATTTTGGATCAAGGCAATAAATAGTTTGAGGGTTATAACTATATATATTAAAAATATTCTTGAGAGTCATATATTATGGTCTTACATAATTCATATATAATATATGACTCAACTATTTATGTATTTGTTAAATACCTTAAATTATGTTATTTCACTATTCACAAAAAAAAACTACTATTTTGGGAAAAATGTAAAAATTTACCATAACCATATTCAGATGTGTAGAATTATAAAATTGACTACATTTTATGAAAATAATTTTATAAATATGAGAAATTAAATTTCTATTTTGAATAATCATTGACTTAAAAAATATATATTTTAGTATTATAACTGATTTTATGACTCTTTGAAAAAATTATTAAGGTCTCATTAAATTATTATATAATCATCAAAAAACAAAATATGAAATTATAAATCTATTTAATAAAAATAAATATTCTTTTAGATACTTAAATTAAATATGAATTTTTAAATAAAAATTTAGTTTCCACCAAAATACCGTTAATTAATTAATTATTTTTAAAACATATTTTTACTTATTCAGTGATATAAATATTTTTTATTTTAATTCATAAGACACCTAAGTTTTATATATACTTTCATATGTTAAATTACAATTCTATTGGTCATACACTACTTCTAATGGACACATTACGATTTCAATTATCAAATTTAAAAGTATATTATAGTTTTAAACTTGGTGATGCGTGAAGCATAAACTATCGATGATATTAAATTTTAAAATAGGAATACCATAAAACATGGAGTTTTACATTATCCCCTCCATCAAAAAAAAAATCCTCAAAATTTCCAGAATTTCATCTCATAAAACGATTTTGGATGTTCTCCATCATAAATTCCTCTAGTTCCCTCATTGCCCCTTTAATTTTATGATTTTAATAATCTACCTTTACCAACTGAGTTATAAAATTCCTAAACACATATTATATAGTGCCCAGAATCAGGATAATCTCTTCACATTAAGAAAATTCAGGTTCAAATTCTATTCATTTATATGTGAGGACATTTGTTGGTTTTGACATGTACTTCATTAACAAATTTATGTGGAACAAATTTTATACTTTTAAAAGGCTAGGTGACACTTCCAAAAGATATGCCAAAAGTCTAATTAACTACATGATTTTAAAAGTTCAAGTGTACATATGGCTCAATTTTTCTTTGTTTCCAAATCTTATAAAACCCTTCCATGGAGATAAATTCAGAAAAAAGCGATCTTCCACTTAAAAAAACAAAAACTATCTTATGTTATCAGCATTTCTATTTTTATACATTTGGATAATTTGATATTTGTTTTAATAGTATATATCATTATTGTTGTTTCCTCCAAATGATTTAGGCTATCAAGATTCCATTCACCATATTTATACCAACAAGTTAGTGTAGGACATATATTTCCACACAATGCTTTATATGGATCTATATAAAATTTTGAATAGAAAATATTGTTGTATGAAAACTATACCAACGGTAAATACAAACCACAGAAGCCTTTATATTAAAGGTATCATGATCTCAACATGTAATCTAATGTAGGGATCATCCTTTAGAAGATCCTTTTAGTTTGTAGGTGCAAATAAGAACTCGAATGATGATTAGTGTCCTAATATTTCTAAATTATTTTCCTGAATATCAATGTAAATCGTGAATCAAAATAACTCACTATCAAGAGATGTTATCAAGGATGGATTAAAACTACATTAATATAGAGTCATGGAAGGTGCTCCAATGGTAAATCCTTTCATATAGTTATATTGTGGGAAGATATGTAATGTCGATCAACAATTAACCACATTACATGATTATTTATTGGAGGTTTTGGTAATCCAGTGAAAAATCCATATTAATATTTTTATTTTCCCTTGTATTAATAAGTAGAGGTTTCATTACACCTCTATGATGTTGTCTTTCACCCTTCACCCATTGATAGTATAATCATATTGATCTATAATCAACAATATACCACTTTATATTATCTCACTGACAATGTTCCTTAAAATATCTATATATATTAGTTTTCCAAGGGTGTATATAAAAATTCAAGCTATGGGAATCATTCAACAATTCACTTTTTTAATCAGGTATAGAGGGAATAGAAACCCGGTTTACAAATTTCAGAATTCCATCCTCATTCACAAAGTCTCACAACTTCCCATAATTCGAAGAATTAATTTTCCATTGAAAACTCTCATCATCATAATGAGAACATATAGTCATATCCAATAGAGATGATTTAGAAACCAATTAAAAAAGTATCAATGTTTCATCATTCTTGATAATTCTTATATACATCTTTACTAGATCCATGAACATAATACCCCTTTCAATCATCATTTAGTTTAGAATTCTGAGATCTTTTATGCTCAATTCATCTTCTACCATATTTTCCATCCATGATTGATAGTGTATTGAATACGAAATGTCTTTGAGTAGTAAAATTCAACATCTTTGACTCATGTGGAATTCTTTATGTGGAAATATATATTTAACGCTCATGTGATCTATATATATCACACACAATTAAGCATAGATAGATTGTTTCCATATATTTAGAGAATATATTACAGATGCTAACTCAAGATCATGTGTTTGATAGTTCATTTCATGAGATTTTGAATACCATGATTCATAGTCAATAACACAATCCTTTTTCATAAGGGAACAAATCAATTCATTTCTTTGATACATCACTATAAATAAAAAATCCACCATTTACTGATGGTAGAGTGATGATATGAACATTCACTAATATCATATCCAACTGTTTTAAAATTCTATACACAACCTGGTCTAGATTATCAAAACCCCTTTAAATGTATGTTTGGTTAATGTGATAGTACATTGAAAAAAATTCTGAAAAATTCATATAGTGATTTGCTAAACTAATGAAACTCTATACCTCCTGTATTTTCATTGGTCTAGTAAATTCTTGAACTACCATTGTCTTCATAGGAAAAACTGAGATTCCATCCATAGAAAAAATATTTCCATGAAATAAAATTGTTTCATTCTAGAATTCACACTTTCTAAATTACACATATTACACTTTTCTTCTATGAGCCATAATCAAAAATTGTAAGTGGTTCTCATGGTCTACATATATTTTGAAATATATCAACATATCATAAATAAAAACCATAAACTTTTTTTCATGATATTCCAACAATACATTATTCCTTAGATCTATAAAAATAGAAGGTTTATTAGTCAGTCCTAATTGAATTACTATAAACTCAAAATGTCTATACCAATATCAGAATGATTCCTTGGGAAAATATTCATTCAACTCATGCAGTTGATTATACCTAGATCAAAATTTTATCATAGGAAAATATTAAACTCTGTGAAGCTGAACAAATAAATCAACAATTCAAGGAATATGATAATAGTTCATTCTTGTAATAGCCTCAATTTCTCAGAAGTTGATGAACAACCTCATGGGTTTATTTTTCTTCAGGAAAAAAAGTACAGGGGTTCCCCATCAAGAAACACTAGGGATAATAAATCATTTATTACTCAACTTTAGTAGTTGATTCTTTAGAAACACTAATTCAATAGTGGCTATTCAATAAGAAGTAATTGATATTTTAATTTCATCAGGGATTGAATTAGTAAAGCAATAAACATACCACTCTAAACAATTTCCATGTAAATACAATAGGAATTAATTAGTGTATACTTGAAAAATATTAACATCCTCAATATATTGATTTCGTTACCCATCCATATATAGTTTTTTCTCATCATCCCCAACAATTTCATTTTGAATAGTAGTTGTAGGTGGATCTATATAGGTCCATGATAATAGAGTCTCCCCTTTAAAGATGAGAAATTCACTACCTTTATTTGAAATAAAACATTCATTCTATTTGCAACATTTTTTTCATTATATTTTAAAATATAGTTTGTTCTAATGATTATATCAAAATTTACCATAATTATGATGATAAAATAAAAAATAAGAGCATGTTAAAGTGTCATAATTGGAACTACATGAAATATATTTTTCTAATAATATTTAAACAATGTGTATTTACTGACAACTACTTTTTAATGTGAATTAGAAATATCAAATTTTAAAAGAATACTAAGAAGATATAAAGGAATGAAATTATTCAAAATCAAATAAATCTAACGCTACATTTGAGAAGATGAATACACTACCTACCACAACATCTTTAGGAATATCAAGATTAGCGATTTTGATCACATAAGCTAGTCAGTGACACCATAGAATTTTTTTGGGGAATGTTTCCTTGATAAATTAGACTACAAATTTCATAGTGCACCATCTACCTAAAATTATATAGTTGAACATTGATAGCTTATTTCATTCCCTTTAAATCATAGGATTGGTGGCCTTTTTATCTACACCTGTAGCAAACTCCTTTTTTATGCAGACAGGATGGTGTTTCTTTCCAAAAGTATTACATGTTGAAATATTTTATTTTTTATTATTCTAATTATCCATTCATTTATCCACCACACTCTTCTTATTTTATTTTCCGTTAAATTAATATGACATAGATAATTAATTGACTTTTTTGATAGCACATAAGACTATATCTTCATAAAATAATAAATGTAGGGAAACTAGTGCCCTTAAAATGAATGGTTTTAACCAAACAATTAATCCATTAGTATATATCTTTATATTTTTTATGAAATACATTAAAAACCTTACTGTCTTTGAAATGTTAGCTTCATACATGGAAATAATTTCATCCTCTTTTTTTCTCAGACTGAAGAATTTTCTCCCCATATCTGGTTGTTATTCCTAAAGGAAATATTTTTACAAATTTTTTTTCTTAAAATCATTATATTAAGTATTATAATTTTTTCCCTCATCATTTGTATTAAGAATCAATGACCACCATTGATCAACACCTAATGAGAGATGATAAACTTCTATGATGATGTTATCCATTTCATTACATACCAAAGATAGAAATGATATCTCAATAGAAATTATCCATTTCGAATATACAAATGGATTTGTAGTAATATTGAATTATATAGGTTATTTTCACATCTATCTTTCTAACATTGTTCTTCCACATTGTTGACTAGGATGATCTAATGAAATAAGGTTATTGTTCATAACCCGAGTATGGTGTCCCATTATTGTTATAATTTTATCATCTTCAGGTTTAGCGCCTACTCCAAAATCATTATATAGTATATGAAGAAAATACCTACATAGAATACATGCATTGATATGGTTCTCATTCATTCAACTAGTCTCTATTTCTAAAAAATTCCATACAATAAATTATATTATTCATCAAAATGTATAATTTTAATATAGTAACACATAACATAAATTACAATTTATGCATACCTAGTATCATAATCATAATAAATATTTCACCGGGGAACTCTTAAATTTAAAACACATCATAATGTTTTGTAATGAAAATGTGAATTATCTAAATAATAACCCCTAATACAATCAATCCAGTTGAACAGTAAGGCTCATTATCATGTACCATGTTACACTGAGTTAGACGTGACACTTCTTTTCTGATTTTTTACACCTACATACATTTGTTCCATAACAACATCAACCTTCAGTTTCCATATAGGAATTTATTTCTAAAAGACCAACATAATATATACCTTAAAAAAATCTAGATTCTTCTTTGATTATTATCAACAATAACTATAACTGGGTTATGTTACCTACTCAATATTGTATGGTTCCTACTAAAACTCTTCTTATACCAACTATTAATACCCTATCCTCAGTAGCCTAGAGTTGATGCTTTAATTTATTACATGAGTATACAAAAAGGGAGTCTCATACTGAAAGACTAAATAGTGTAGTAGCTTTAGAAAACCATATTATATCATAAGATGAACATTTCAAATTGAAATGAAACATAACATATATACTCCATTATAAACATTCTCAAAATTCTATAATATCTTTTTAAATCATTCATAATATAAATTTTCACATATAGGGAAACTTAAAAACATAATGAAGGGGTGATCTCAGATTGATAGTAAGGGTAAACCATATGGTGGAAGCTATAATTAATAAAAATGAAAAATCCCTAGTGAATAACTTAAAACACACACTATTAAGTAATTATCTTGATTATAATATATATGGAATAAAAGTAGAATAAAAAATTCCATATAAATAATCACTTGTGATTGAAACAAGACCATGGATATCCAAATAATTAAATAATTATGTGAATTGTCAATTAATAATATCATTTTGATATAATTTATAATAATGGAAATATGAAACAAAACGTTGAGTCCTAAACGAAGTCATCTTAAATTTAATGGCTAGGGCCACAAAAATATCCATATCTAATAATAAATGTGCAAGGCCTCAACCAATTCAATTTGTATTTGGTCTCATTAGACCAACTGATGAATCGTGGGGCTATAACAGCCCCCTCTAATCATTTAATAAGTCTAATTAATACCTTATATAAATGTAGAAAAACATATAAAAAATATATATATGAAATGAAAAATATATTTTCCAAACAAAATAAACATAATCAAAACCCATCTTTAGTATTCTAGTGTATCGTTACAAGATATCTCATCAATAGCCAAACTAATCATAAAATATTTAATAAGATATGGTATATGATATCATAATATATTTATCCCAAATTATCATAACTTTTAAAAAAGTGTGTGGAAATTGATAAAAATAACCTAATCAAATCATCGAGGAATTCTTGAGAGATGTACCTTTTTTTACTTTAGAAAGAAGAGTTATTTCAAAAAAATAATTTGTGTCGGTCATAAAATCAGATTGTAAACATTTGTATCCTAGAAAATAAAAATATGGTAATGAAATAATTTTTGAGGCATAAATTATCTCTATATGATGTCAAAAATTTTGAAAAGCATTTTTAAAAACATTATAAATGGGCCACTTCAGTGTAGTTTGAGCGATATTATAAAAGTGTTTTTAAAACATTCAAAGGATTAATTTCCAAAAAAACAACTAATAGAAAACATAGTTTTTCCGGATAAAAGGTGTTATCTTATGAATATATTTCTTTCTATAAATAGATAATGGAGTTTCCTTTAAAAAGGATAATAAATTAAGAAGTTCCCTTTAATAGTTCTGTCTTATCAAGAATAATTTTGAAGGGAACCTTGGGGAACATGTATTTACCCATAAAAAATATATGAACTAATATATATTATCAAATTTTGAAAATATAAATAGAAATTATAATAATTATATAGAAATAATAAATATTTGCATTATGGTAAAGAGAGATAAAGTGTAACCTGAATAAAAATTTGAGGTTCATAAAGAAACCCTTACCACTTTGTAATTTGTCGAATTGAATACTTCTGAAAAGTAATAACTATCCAAGGAATCATTAAATAAAATGTAAATAAATTGATTAATGATATGATACATAAATGTAATTTATAAATACACCACACATAAGAAATAGTGGCTAACCAGAGATATCACGCAAAAATAAAGGTAAGATGAGAAAACCCTTACCTTATGTCTGAAAGTGTTTTACACTTGTGATTAATATCAATCATAATGGAATTAAAATGAATAATAATTTAATATTGTACCTAAAAATTACTTTTTATTTAATATAATTTTATTATGTTCATTTATGGGTTTTGTTTGAGTAATAAGATTAAATTTTTTTGTTTGGATGCATTCGTTTCCCTGGGTTTCATGATTAGTTCACTTGTATACATGTATGAAAGAAAATCTGAAATAAGAATAATTATTCATAATTAATATTATACATTATAAATTACCTTTAATATAATACAATGGTATTATATATCATTTAGTTTCTAGATATGAGGATGATTTATTATAAAAAGAATTTATGATAATCATTTAGAATATTTTGGCGTTTTTTTGGTCGTTACACACTAGTTTTTTATTATGAATTAATGTTATGTTTATATAATGGTTAAAAAACATTAAATATGTTTTATTAATTATATTTATTTTATTTACATCCATAAATATGTTTTTATGACCATCCATGAAGGTGTAATTGATAAAATAAAACTTGTCATACAATATGATGGTAAATCGACACCTAACATACGTTGTTTTCATTTTTTTAATAAAAAGGAGAAGATAAACTAATTGATGGTCGATATAAAATAATAATAATAAAATTAAAATATAAATAATATAATGGATTTATAATGAATATTTTGGTAATGGTGTCCATGAAATTTTAATAAAAGAAAGGAAACAGAAAAAAATTAAATGTAGGCTATGAGATTTTGCCTCTTCAATTCCTCCCATTGAGAACCTCCTTAATGAGCATTGAAATTTTATTTTGGGTTATCCTAGAAATACCTAAACTTGGGAATTGTATTGAAATAGTAATTGAGAATTAATTTTAGAATCTTTAAGGAATTGGATGTGTGAGGAGAAGAGGTGGAGAGGGGTAGTATTTATAGTGGAGGAGATGAGTGTTTTTTGATTATATTATTCAGTAGTTTTTATTCAAGACTATCAATATATTTAACCTCATCAATAAGTATATTAAATAAATGAAGGATTGTTCTTGATTATGGTCTTACATGATCAATTCATCATCAATGACTCAATAAACAATGTATTTGTAAATACCTTAAATTATAGTATTTCACTATTACAAAAATGAACAATTTTTTAATAATCCAAAAAATTAACACTAATTTTTTTTCAAAATATATAAATCAAAAATGGTATAAATTTTATAAAATAATTATCAAAATATGAGAAATATTATTTTTAAATAACATCATATTTTTCTCAAAAAATATGGATTTTAATATTATAATTGATTTTAGGACATATTCATATATTAATTAAGGTCCCCTAAAATTATCTTAAAATCATAATGATACAAAATATTAATTTATGAATCTATTTCATAAAAATAAATTCTATTTTAAATCATTATTATAATATTAAAATTGTAAACAAACATTTATGATTCATAGAAAATTGACTAATTTATCATTTGTAAACATTTATTTACTTAATCCATGATTTAAATATATAATAAATTTACTTATAAAATAACTAAATTTTATGTATAATTTAATTTATTAAGTTAATATTATATTGGTCATATACTATTCCAAATGGTAACATTACTATTACAACAATTATATTTAGTTTTATATTACTATTTTAAACTCAGTGTTACGAGATTCATAAACTATCAATGATATTAAATTTTAAAAGATACAAACCACAAAATATTCATGTTTTACACTATTCTTTCATTTCATAGTTTAACATAATGATTGTAATCACAATAATCAATGGCATAATAAGATAAATAACTCATACAAGATATAAATCCAGAAGACTATGATTGTAAATATCCAAATGTATTCATATATATATATGATAATCATGTAATGTCTCAAAAAATATATAAAGTGGTATACAAGAATATAGTACAATTCTTGTATCAAAAGGTATAAAATAAAAAAAATATCCTTTCTAGAAATCCGAGTGAAACTCGGTCCTGTTATACCTTCCTCTTAAGCAAAGAACAGGTAAAGGATCATACGATGGGTGATTTCCCCAATCCTAACCTACATCCATAAAATTTGTTAGGATACCGAATGGCAACCAAACAAGGATGCGATAAAACACCCAGAAGGACAAAAATGACAATATCTATAAAAAATATAATATATGTGATGCAAAGATAATAAGTGAGCGATATTTATTATAGGTATTAATGTACTAAAATTTATGAGTCATCTTGTGCATCCAAATATGGATCCCTATAAACAATAACATCCCACCATATTCAAGGGATGCTAAAAGAATGAATAATAAATTTATAATACCCTTTCTACCCACTGGAGTCCAATATCCATACACGGTATATGGATAAGCTTAAAAAAATATACACCACAATAACACTGTCTAATCCAATAATCATAAAGAAAAAACATCAGCCTATACAATTTAATCAAATCCATTGATAAATCCCACCCTGTGTAATAAAGTGTTTCAGACCACGAAGGCCCTAAACCAAGGAATATAATACCAAGTAATCTTCATTAAATCATAATAGTTACATTATGGAAACTCTATAAAGACTTCTGTGGAGTCTATGTATCAAGTTGATAGATCACGACTAATTTCAGTCTAATCAAGATAAATCCAAGCGTTAGTAAGTCCTGAGGAATCCTATTGAATCAGGTACCAATGATTAAATATGACTAAGGAATCCAATACAGTAAACAAATCCTATGGTAGAATCTTCAATGGAATTTAATGGACTATTTATCAAATGAAATCATCAAAGGCATCCATTAACATTTCAACTAATCATCTATAATTAATAAATATTTCATAAATATTTACATTCCATGAGTTATTTGAACACACTTCCTCAAATGATATAAATTCATTTTTTAAAAACAACAAAATAAAGACAATTTAATTACATTAAAAAGAGTCATAACCTTATCTTAATAATTCATTCAATTCTCATATAATTTATCATGGATCCCAAAATTAATAGTAATCTCACATGAACCTATATGGGTGGTTTAACATAGGGAAAAATCAAGGGCCCTCCCCATAGGTGGCCTTGGTTGATTTTAAATGACCTCCTACCATAAAACTGGTATTTAAGGGGTAACCTAATAGGTACAAATTCCATCATGGTAAAAATTTAATTTATTCATGGGGAAACATCTGAACATTAAGCATGTAACACAATAGAATAATAACTTATAAAACACCAAAATACATGAGAAAAGTTATAAAACACCTACCGTAGGTCCATAATAGAAAATTCCTAATGTATCAAATGACAATTTGATCTAGATAAAATGTAAAATGAATAATGGATGAAAATACTATAAATTGGGAGTATTATCATGCACATAAATTCAACTGTAGATACAAAGAAAAATGGATAATTAAAAAATATGAGTAATGAACATGTCATCACAGATACTACAAGACCTTTAATAGTATTATTGGATGTCATTATGCAATGTTACCCAATAGATTACATTAGGATTGGAGAGATCAACAACATAAGGATAGTTGGCCACAACTAGAGGAAGATTTAAAAAATAGGAGAGTTTAAAATTTAAACTTATTAATGGAAATAAATAATCATTGTCCAAAAATATCTAGGACGCATAGTTCGGATACATGGTTGGATAAAACATGCACAAAAAATGTTCCCTTCTCAGCCTCATGGGGTATATCCCTTGTTCATGGAATATAGTTATAAAAAATATTATTTTACAATGCTTAAATTCAATAAAAAACAAAAAAAACCCCCAAACAATAATTTACCTCTTATTGCATAGTTTCCTCATAACATTTGGCCTCTTATATCCCTCTATCTATCCCCACATAGTTTCCTCAAATAGTTTGAACTTTGAAAACTGATTTATACAAACTATGTGGCCTAGATTAATTCTTCAAAACTATCAACTCTGGGCACCAAATAATCTTTAGACACCTCCAAAACACCAATGAGATCATTAGATACTCCCATTTTTCCAAAACCAATGCGTTGGAAAAATAAATATTCATACCTCAAAGGAAAGCCCATGATCCTACTATAGTATTATTTGTGGGCATGTACTTTAAGTCCATAATATTATGGGTGGACATGGTTGTATATGCATATGTTTTTTATGCCCAAATATCATGTACATGTATTAATTAATAAACTCATCTCTATTTATATATGTTAATAATGTTATAAGATGATTTGTATGCCATAATTCCTTATCTTATAGAAATGTTATACTCTTAATGCTTAGGTTTTTAGATTTAATTATGATTCATATCTTATAAACATATAATCATCATTCAATGAATAATGATTATCATATTTGATATGTAGGTAATGGTTTTCAGATGATATTCTAACGTAAGTATACCCTTATGTTCATGTTGTGCATAATTATATCCCTTGTTTACACATACTAAGAATCTATGCTCACCCTTTACTATGCTTCCTTTACCCATGTTACGAATAATGGTTTCAAGTAATGTATATTTGTGAAGAGTTAAAAAGGGTTATATATTTATGGGATATGTTGATTATAATTCATCAAATTTGACGATTTTGTACATAGTATTCAAATATAGTAAACTATTATGGTCCTCGGTAGTTTGATAAAGTTTTGTATTAAATATTCATATGTAAATATGTAACACATTTGGGTGAAATCATTTTATTTATGTAATATGCATATTAGATGTGTGATCAAATTTTCTATGTAGTAACCTTTATGATTGTCTCATTTTTATATATACGAGACTTGTTTCCATTATCTTGTTGAACCACATCACACTATGGATGGATGGTTCAGGGGACTTGTCTAATTGACCTAGGATGGGTTTTTATATTATGGTATCATGATGAATACCCTAAATCATGTTTCAAAACACTACATGGCTATTGTACTATTTCACATGTATATATGGTTTTGGAAAATTAGAATTTTTTATGTAAGTGTGGGAGAGTTTTTAGACACCTAACATTGATGTTTGAACATGAGTTACCATTGCGGGTTGGAAAAAAATTACCATGTTTGAGACTTTTTGTATGAGGTTATTTGCATGGACTTGATGTGGAGTTTATTTAAATGGACCTATTAATTTATAATTATTTATGGTTAATTGGTATAATTATATATCATTAAATTCTAATTATTAAGGCATGAAGAAGAAGTATTTTAGTTAGTCTAATGATATTGGAATTTTTTCTAAAAGTTTTTTTGTTAATGTATAGTGTTTATTAGATGATGAATCCTAGAGGAGTTCTTCTGAATCTAGGTGAGAATGTGCTATATATGTTTCACATAGAAAACTTCCAAAGGACCCTTGTTTTTTTATTATAAAATCTACAATATTTAGGCTCTTGGTCTAATGGGTGTTGGGAACCTGAGATGTGTGGTTGATAATGGATTAGAATTCACTAATATATATACACTAGCCATTCATGGTGACAAAGGACCATAGGAATATGAGGATTAGATAGTCTAGATTTAAAATATATTTATATTATTGAAGCCTCCTGGGGGATATAAGGTGGGATTTCTACATATAAGCATGAGGGACTGAGAATAAGATAACCAAACTCTATGGTGAAACATATGATTCATGAGGATCTTATATGGAATTCCTTAATGAAATCCTTTTTCCAGTATTTTTATCCTAACATGCTCAATGTGGCGATGATCTGGGAGTTTCTAATTTCATATCATGTGGTGAATTTAATTCTTCAATATTACACTCATTTTGATGAGTTGTTATATCTGGAACCAAATCAAGTCATCATGGGGTAACTAATGAATATGAGTTTTGTCGTTGGATTGAGGTATTATATTCCGTCAATATTCAATCTCATTTTCTTTCTGATATTTCTTGTGGTAGTTGAAAAAATACATTAAAAAAAGAAGATATAGATGGAAATACTAGATTTTGTGGATCTACAGTTGGTGAATCTATTAAATTGGGTTTGTCATCAAGATACTAATTGAAGAGTAAGGGTGTCCAGTTATCTTAAGGACTGATTTTAGGGTCATCATTAAGATAACTATAGGTTATATTCTACCAATGTGTAAGGTTTGGTCATACCAAACATAAATATATAGAGTATCTGAATAATTCTTATCTATTCATAATATTGTTCACTCAAATTTATTTTTTAATGGATATCCTAAGACAATAAGGATGGTTCAACTCTCACAAATTATTCAAAGGTTCATGAAAAAGATTCTAAGTGTACTGGATTGTATCCTCAAGTCAAGTGGGATGTTTAAATGTCTTTTAATGCTCATATAAGAGTTGAAATTAGAACTACTTATGTGTAGAAGTATATATCAATGGATTCTAATGTTGGACTATCTACTGTTAGAATTGTAGTGTTTATTCTTCTTCTATGGTGCTAGAATTGTCTGATACATCTTCTAATTATTATTTTATGTCATCAAATTTTTAATATGTTTTGTGATTTCTTTCATATATTATTTCATTTTTTAAATATTTCCACTTCTTTGGGAATGTGGACCGAAGATGGTTTCAATTATCCCATGTGTCGGATGGTGATAAATAATTTTGTGATAGTGTGTGACTTCCTATTTATGGATCGTTACAAATACAATATGATATATGACATGTATTATATGATCAATGTTAAGGCCCAGATATACTATTATAACCATAAAGTTTAGTTTATTAACTTTTTATGGGTTTACTCATATTTTTATGTGTGAGAGGGACTCTAGACCATGAAGGGTGTGGCATGACATTTCCTATGTTGGGGTAATATTATGGTAGTTTTTATAGTTTTTTATGGATTTCATTGACCCTTGTTTGTGGAATTTGTTTCTAAAT
Source organism: Viscum album (assembly GCA_963277665.1). Classification (NCBI taxonomy): domain Eukaryota; kingdom Viridiplantae; phylum Streptophyta; class Magnoliopsida; order Santalales; family Viscaceae; genus Viscum; species Viscum album. The sequence goes on along the minus strand of OY728137.1, from coordinate 1,383,370,054 downwards.
GTTGTCTGTGGAAACCCTGAGGTCTTTTTGGATGATAATTTTGTTTACTTCCACAGATTGTGATGGAGTATACCATTATTATACTCCTTGGTACAATTGTCATCTCTATGCCATATTATCTTTATGTAACCTATTGAATGATTGGTGTTAAATTATATCTTGTGGACATAGAGGAAATTATATTTATTCATCATACCATGTCACCATGGGCTTCTAATTTTCTTTATAATAAGAAGGTAGACTGGTGTCTCAGACATTTCATGGATTATAAAATTTTAAATCATATGATAGTCAAGTAAAACCATTTTTTACCTAGGTTTGATGATCTCTTTCACTAGACTCAAGGGGAAAATTGTTCATAAAATATTGACCTCTAGTCAGTGTACTACAAGTTATGAAAATGAAAAAAGAATATACCAATGATATTATTTAAGACATGGAATGAGAATTTTTAGTTTATGGTCATTTTATTTACCCTCACTTAATTTACAAATGTATTAATGGGTTTCATGAATCTATCATTTCAATTGTTATTAGAATATTTTTTTTATTGTGATCATGGATGATATGTTGCATACTATAAGTCAAAATAGGATAACTAGAACCAATAAGATAACATTCTTAGAACCATGTGGGAACATCATATGTATGGTAAGCTTTCAATATTGTTATGGTATAGTTTGAGATGTGTCTTGATGTAAGGAAAAATTGTAGTGGGATATTTCTCCGTCATGTTATTTCATAATGAGAAGAACTATTGTACCAATGATATTTAGTTGGATTAATTTATGTATTCAATAAAAATATTGAATTAGTATCTTTTTTAGAGAAATTTAATGTATATTCTAACCATAAACCACTAAAGTAAAATTTTACACAAATAGATATCAACTTTTGACTGAGATAATGGGTGGATTTTTATTTCATTTGATTTCGATATTTCGTACACTCCTAGGAATGGAATTTTATTGGATGATATGTTATGATGAAAACTAATGACCATATATATGAATTAATCAATATATGAATGGTCATTAATTTTTTTTGTTTAGATGAGATTAGGTGTAGATGAGTTATGTGGATTGGTGTTATTAGATACTATGAGAGTTGAGTCATCTTTAAAAGAGTGTGTTTCTCTTGAGAAAGGAATAAAACTATGTTCTAACACTTCCCTAACATCTTTAATGGTTGGAAGACCACAAGGGAGTGGTCTCGGTCTCCCTATGAAATTTTTTGTTTCCATAGTAGTTTAGTTTTTCTGATTTCCTTGAGTTTAATGTTGATGGATATTGGGAAATAGTATTTTCCACCAATCAATAATGGGGATTCCAGGATATGTCACAAATTGATATTTTAGTATTGGGATTGGGATGAGTTGTTCGACTATAAATTTTTCATCATGATGTCTCACTTGTCATTATATTAATGTAGAAACTAGAGACCCACAGGTTGGTTGAAACTATTTCCCATTCTGGTATGTAAGTGGGTTGAGATTTTTATGGACTTTATCATGGATTTTCCATGTTATTAAAGTGGTAAGGATGAATTTTAGGTGACCATTGATCATCCTAAGAAATAATATCTTTTAAAAAATTCCAACAAGATAATGAATGTGGAACACCTGAGGTAATAATATGATTATAAAGTTATTATTCATTAGAAGGTTTCTTATGAAATTGTATCTGATAGGGACCCATGGATTACATATAGGTTTTAGATTGGATTTTAGTAGGTGATGGTTTTCTAAATGAAATTTTTCATGGATTACCATCCTCATATAGGTGAAAAAACATGGGAGTTTTCCTGGTTGTTGGGTATAGGATTAATGATTTCATTATTCATTTTTGTGGATCATGGAAATAGAATTTCATATCGTAAAATTTATATATTTTAATAGTTTAAAACATCAATAAAGATGGTTCCCATTGATGTGTGGTATGGGAGGACATGAAGATCAATTTGTTTTTGGAATAGTTAAGTGAATTGTTCTAAGTTGGAGTGAGTCTCATTCATTAGACAACAAAAAAAGTGTTGTTGGTCCCAAATAGGATTTACACCACATAAATTCATAATAAATTCTATACAGATCATCATCATTGGATGGTATCGTTTTTTGTTGGGGAACATGTTTTTATTTGAGTTTTACCTTACTTGGTACATCACTAGTTGGGTAGAAAGTGTATGACTACACTACGGTTTGTGGGACACTTTTAGATCTTGGAGAAACTTAAAATGGTAGAATACCAGTTAAAAATACCATCCAATTTGATTTTGATTCATGATGAGTTTCATGATTCATAAATGATGGTTTATAAACTATATTATACCCATGTGATTGAATTATAGGATGGTAATATTGAGTGTAACACCACTATGGTTGAGCAACCAATCCATATTTTGGATCACCAAAAAAGGTAATTCATGGTAAAAAATTCACATAGTCCGTCTACTATTGAAGTAAAATCAGATAACCATGATATGTGGGAGAGATAATTATGGATGAGGTAGTAGTGGTATTCAATTTTTAAGAGTCTTGGATCTTGAGGATTTTTAGGGGACATAATTTTTTTTGGTTGTGATAATTGTAACCCACCATGCATTCAGTCCTACCTCTCAAACCATAGGTATATTTTGGCCTATTTGGGAGATATATCTTCTTCTAGATTACTCCATTCAGTTTTGGATCCCCTTGGTGGTTCCATTTCATCTCTCTAGTAATAGGTATTTAGACTTATTTATTTCAAATTTACATGGAAGAAGATTTGGCTGCATGTTTGGATCATATTGTTCTGTGCTATCTATATATCCTTTTTATTTTTCCACATTTTTTATTATATGAAGGTTGACATACTTGTTCCCAATATAAATTGTTGTGGGTGACTTGGTTTTATCCATTTTAAGGTAGGTGTAATAATAGAATGTGTTAATTATATGAATTGTTTATAATTCATCTAAATACCATTATATTATCCAATGAATTTAATTTATTCTTTATTATAATGGATTTATTAGGAATGAATAATTTTTTAAAAAGGTTATTATTTAAAAATGGTTTTTTCACACAAAGTGTTTGATAAAACTCTTGAATTGTGGATTTAGATAAAAATTTGTTTTCAATAACAAAAGAGGATTGGATTTTCTTTCAAAATGTTTTATAAATTGTTATCTGATAATTTAAATCGTTTTTTTGACAAATATAGCACATTATATATCCTTGGGCACATTGTGAATGGACATATCCCTCATAGTGTCCATAATTTCACTTTATATTTTATTTCTCTTAGTGTGTGTAATTACAGTAGAGGTTATACAAGTTTGATCCACCATAGTCTTAAATTGGGGATTTTTTATGTATAATATATATTTCCATTGGTTAGATCTCAAGAAGATTTATTTATTCATTTATGACTATATAATCAAATGAGGGATTCTTTAATGGGTATTTTATCTTAAGCATTAATATGATGGATTTTTTCATGGATATATTTAATATATTATTACCTTATAGTATAACCAATGATTTTATTAATTAAAATTTCCTGAATTATTAATAATACATATTGAATTATTTCATTTGAGAATATGAACGAATTTTATTGAAACAAAATTATTATTTACACATGGTTTGGTCTTTATGAAAATTTATTTTAGAACTATATTTGTTATTAATTTATAATTACAAAAATTTTGACACTTGAATTTCTATAAATTTTTTGGTGGAATCTTATTGGGATTTTCTCCCCACGCATTACATTTTCCTATAGGAAGTTATAGATGTTGTTTTATTGGTCCCACATAAAGGGAAAGGTATTATGTATCAAATATGGTTCTCCAAATGACATTACATTTATATCGGGATGGTGTGGAGGTGAAGGTTGGTAACATGAAGACTTGATGGTCTTTTCATTTCATATTTTTATAGGTTATCTAGTTTTAATGAAATTCTATAAATCTTGGATGTTTGATATCATTATCATCATTAGAATCAGTTTTTTTGATTATTTTGATATATATGAGACTTATTTCCAATAGCTTGTTTTATTTAAAAAACATGATGATCTAGTTTGGGTGGCTTTTCTAGTTGTCTGTGGATGGTTCCTTAAATCTTCATAGATGAGAAATTCAATAAAAAGTTAACTAGAATATGTATTAAGTAAATAACCCTTTTCTGTTTAAATTATCTTATATAATATATACAAATTTGATAAATATTATGGAAAACAATTTCATTGAATGTATCCTCAGAATATTTTAAAGGAATGTTTAATGCGTTGATCAATCATGACAGTGGTAAATTCCATTCATTTTGTGTACATTAAAAAAAGATTACTTTAACATTTTGGGTAAAAATTCAAAAGTATATTTTTTAGAAAACCACAAGAAGAATAATTTTAAACATTTTTATATAAACTGAAACATAAGTATAATTTCATTTCAACAATCATAGTGTTATAGTATAAAAATTTGGATGTCTTTTAAAGAAAACATGGGCATGGTTAAAAATATTCACAACCAAAGAGGAAATAATTTTATGATTTCTAAAAACAATTGTCCACCATTTTAATTACCCTAGGGAATATTTTTATCATTATTTGAAAATTCCATGAAGAATTAGAGGAGAATAAATTGAAAGGATTTTATCATGTAATAATCATATAATTCCATCAATTGAAATCTAGGATTAAAAAAATTGATTAAAAGAGATTGAAAGAAAAATACCATACCTAATGTTTGACTTTCCATCAAACCACTCTAAGCTCCACTCCCTTGAGAGATATCCTTTATGTCAAACCTTAATCATTGAATTATTTATATTAGGAGAAGACAAAGGGATCTAGAATAAATGGAAGGAAACTATGATATTTTTGGGGTATGACATGGTTGATCTAGAAGGATAAAAAATAATGAATAAGTGTTGAGATTAGGTTCAATTTTATGAGTAAGGGGGATGATATAACTATAATTACTTGAATTATTTAAATAATATAATTTACTTTTTAGTAAAAGTGGATCAAAATGATCAAAAAATTGAATATAAAAAATATAGGATTTAAATATGTCCATAAAATTATAGTTAGGGGAGTTCAGGATGCAATATTACCATTATCTATTAGTTTGACCCATTGATAATACTTTTTTATTCTTAACCAATGATAAAAGTTTACTATTTTTACTATTAATTTTGACTTAAAATGAAAGAGGCCTCATGACCAAACATAGAAGTAATGATTTCAAATATATAATACCATTTATAAAATTTCATTTATTTGAGTTGGAATAAAATAATTATAAAATAATTATCGAAAAAGGGTATAAAAAATAGTTTTCCCAAAGAATACCTTTTTATGCATAAAAATAATTTCATATAAAAATGAAACATAATTTAGATTAAAATGAATTTCATTATATTATGGTTAATTAAATGGAAGTGATTGAAATTTAAAAATAATCTCAGAAAAATATAAGTTTATAGATAATTTAACAGAAAATGATTTTTTATAAAATCATTATTTTTCAGTTTTCACTATAAAATGAAATTAACCAGAAAAATAAAAAACAATTAACATTAAGAAAATTTTATAATATTTTGTTTAAAATTAAATAAATTTATTAAAATAAAATTTCAAAATGTTTTAGATATTATAAAATCATTGAATAAATAAAATAAAAACCATTTTGAAAGAAAACTCTTTTTTGAAGCATAAAACAACATCACTAAAAGTAGATTAATAAAATTGAATATTTATTTTTTATTAATTAATAATAAATTATAATTATAAAAGTAGATTAGATATATTTTTTATAATGTGGTTAATTATATTAATATACTCAAATACAATAACATGGTTATACAATTATATATTATATCACAGTTAAATTAGAATCTTAGTTTCATGTATGGAAATATGTTAAATGCATGAATTTTAACTCAATGGAAATAAATAAAAAACCAGGTTTTCTATATGGAATATTTTGAAAAGATATTTTTATACCACTTATTCATGCATAGATAATAAACTAAATGAAACTAGAATATTTTCCTACTCCTTGGTAGTGGATTTATCCACCAAGTAATATTCTACCATGAATGATTTGTCAGAAAGGGAGACTAATAATTCTTCTTTATTACTTAAGAGTTAAATCCTCTAAACAACATTAATAGTATGTATCAAAAAATTTGTAATATATGTAACTTTATTAAATATTGGATAGTTAATCTTCTTTGATGATGTATTTCTCAACTTCCTTGCTTCTCTTTTTATCTTGATCTTTATTTTCATAGTAGACATATCCTCCATGATTTCATTGATAGGTTATTGATGTGATTATTCAAAAAAATATTGCATATAGATTTTTTAAAAGATGAAGTAAAATCTTCAAATAAATAAAATTATGAGAATCCAAAGGATGTGTCACCCACACATTGATACAAATTATTACGATCACATTGGGATAATACCACACCGATAGGGGATGGGATAATTCTGTGTGGTGTAACTTATAACCCAATTTCACTATAATCCATTAATTACATCTTCACTTATTTATAAAATAAATCTATCTCTATTTTGATATACATGGGTTAATATGTAGATATATAATAAGTATTAAAAATTTGAAATCACAAAGGTTTGTTGATGAGGAATTAATACTTTAAAATGAATATATCTTAATGTAATCTTGGTTCTTATCCTACATGAAAAACTTCATTATTTTTATCAAATGAATCAATATTAAGGGTATGTACCTGAACCTATAATAATGGAACCAACCATGTTATACATAAGAGTTGTCTCATTGTCCCTTCATATAAGAGAATGGACTTGTAGTTCAATTTATGAATGAACATTTGTGATTGAGTGAGGCCTTCCAAGACTATAAGAATGAGTATATTCCTCTCTAGTATAAGTCTTATGGGATACCTAAATGTTTTTAAAATTTATACAATATGAGGTTTTAACATGAATCTCATAGAACATTATCCTGGAATGTGATTAACAACAATAAATAAAAATTCTCTCTTATTCATGACTATATAATGAATAAAGGATACTTGCTTATTCTCTTGATATTATCATCCTCAGCCTCCTTGTTTGGGAATTTTTTATATCGTTAGAACAAAATTATATGTAATTGGATTAGATATTTTTCAACACATAGAAATTTGGTTATTATCTCTCCATTTATCTTTTTTACTTTCATTGTATTCACATGTAAGCATTGCCAGTAACATCAGTCGCCATAATTCAAGATTTATTCTATCGTCAGTGTTTACTAAGTTGAGAGTTTCACTATTTTTTCTTATAAGATCAATATATATATATTGAATTATAAAATCATCATCATATCATTATAATATTCTAATATAATATTTTTATTATAATGATCTCTTAATAAAATAAATATTAGAATTATTCATCAATGATTAGTTAAATATTTCATTCATCCTGCTTCATTATATTTTAATTATCAAAGAATTTCCACAAATTCAAATCCGACATAAAAAAATTTATTTTATTTCAATTTATATTTACCCTTAGGAATGTTGATATGGAATCATATACTAATGAGTTGGTCTCAACTATAAACCCCCAAATATTCCTTAATCCATAATTCCCTTGATTTTAGAAGGAATCATGGTCATGTGTTTGACTATGATATTTGATTCCCAGAGATCATTTCACAAGAATTAATATATTAAAATATCCTTTTTAAAGGTATTCAAGTTAGAATATGTCTCATTTAATTTAATATCCCACAAATCATGATCATGTGTTCATAAAAGTTAATAATGTAGATCATTGTACACAATTTTCATGGATAATTTATGTATAAAATATTCACATAACTCAATTATGTTGCAATATCATTATTTAAAATATCTTCTTCAGATATCCATCAAGTAACATAAATACCTTTATTTATTTTCTTTCAACAATTGTTCTCTTATATAAATTATTGTACCCAAATCCACAGTGTCACATGAACATATGAAATATTATACATGGCTTAAAAAATTCAAAATTTTATGATATAGTCCCTTTTCATTTATTTAAACATACACTTTGTAGATTAATTATCATACATGTGCATCACTATGAAACAATTTCATTTTCTAGTTTATCAAATCCATCACAATATATGACTAATTACTATAAAAAAATCCGATAACCATTAAAGTAATTATAATACATATAAAACATTTCAAAACATCATAAAACATGACATCGCTACATGTATTCAACAGTTACAATGAGATTCACAAGTGGGTTGAACCACCATGCCTCATTATACTTTTTCAAATGTAAAAAAATGAAAAATTAAACAATTTATTATTGTTAGTACATATACTTAACCAAAAAAAATTTACTAACATGGAGAACAATTTTTTAATTATCATGCATAATGTCTAACAAATCTTCATGGATAGTTGCAATTTCGTCCATTCAAACTAATTATTTAGAACCTTTACATTGAAATATTTATTCCATTATTATCATCATTTCTACTTGAACCAAATCAGTATATGAAACCCCAAAAGTAGAACATTTAGTTCTTGTTTGATATTTTTCATGTGAATGTATCTTTAATAATTTTCCATAAATATCATTTTATTTCTATTATTATATCAACATTTTTATAAGATTATTCATATATAATATATACCACATCTACGTACATGGTAATATGTATAATGGGATCAATACTAGTGATTATACTACTATAATATGAATATAAAATTTAAAAAATTATAAAAAAAATAATATATATTTTTTCCACACAATGGTTATTTAAGAAAAAGTCCCATGTTACATATCAACACTCATGGGTTCACTAATTTTTTTTGAATTCATTCTCTTCCATCTCATGTCTACATTGTTTATATTTCCTTCTTCAATAACATAAAATATAAAAAAATTGGTTCAAAAATGGATAATAAAAAAACATATCTATTTATAAATAATTTTGTTTTCTTTATATTGTAATCTATAAGTAAGGTTTTCAATGAAATTTATACATTTATAAATTAGACTATGATTAGTACATTTTTCGAGAAATTTAGAATTATCATGATGTAATTAATTAAAATGGAGGAAGCAGGTAAGCTTATTTTGAAAATAGGATTTGAGAAGTGATTTTGGATTCAAGGTGATGTAAAATCTTTATATTTTTAGGGTTACATATAAATTTTATAATTACGTTAAATGGGCTCTGGAAGGCCCTTTTATACATGGACATATTTTCATTTTTTAAATATATTTTCATTAAATAAATATATCACTTTATTCCTATTGAATGTGGACTCCGAATTTGAAAATAAAAGAGTGGTACAACTTTTATTTAATTCACACATAATCCAGTCATTTGGAGACATGTTTTGAATTTTTTTTTTCTCCATTAAACTTGGTCAAACTCTTTTTTCCATAATTTACCTTTATAGTGTTAACTATATTTCTTACCACATTAATTAACCGTTTGACTAAAAAACAAAAAAATACCTTTGTAAATAATTTGTAAATTATGATTTTAAATATGAAAAAATTTGATAAAATAAAATTATGAGGGTGGAAAAAATTTAATTTTAATATTAGCGTGCATTATACTCAAATAACCGTTTAAAAAAGTTTATTTTAAGCATAAAAATAATTTTTAAAATTATCGATGTTTTTGAACTCTCAGAAATTAATTGTTTTATTATTATAGAAATAATAGTTTTGTGGCATTAAAATTTTTCCAAAAATGAAATCTCTCGTGAGATTATTTAATTAAAAAATACTAAAAATATTTTTTAAATAAATAAAATATTAATTATGTTTCAGAATGTAAAAAATTATTTTTGAAATTAAAAACAATATTTTATACATAGAATTTAATTATTAAAATAATATTTTTTATCAAAATGTTATACCTGATTTTTTAATTTTTAATATATCGCCTAAAAGTTTCATATTTAGAAAAACAATATTTTTCACCCTTCACCAAAAAATGTACCTTATTCTAAAAAATAAAAAAAATTATATTAACATAAATTGGAAATGATATATCAAAACATGAAATTATTTTTTTCAATTCAAAATTCTAATATTTAATGATTTTACTCTTAAATAAAATATAAAATATAATGAAAAACTATTTTCAATAGGAAAATGAATTTTTAGTTATTAATAATAAATATTATTAGTTCCTATAATTTTATAATTAAATTAGTGATAATATATTATTATTTTCAATTATATGTTTCATCATCATTGAAACATCATAATTTTTTTAATTCAAATAAAAATATGTAGCATCTAAAAATTAGTTTTTGAGGAAAATAAAATTATTTATCAAATAAATATCTTATTAGTTATTTTATATACTAATTGAATTTTATTAGTGGATTGGTATTGAAAATTGTCCCCTATTTCTCCTTTAATCATTTTCATCAACATTTTGGTCACTATAATATTTCCCATTAATTCAATTGAAACACCATGATGATAATTTTTATCACTTATAGTTTTATTTTATAAAATGTTTCCCAATTTGTTTTAGTTTGTTTTCTAAATAGAACAAATGAATCAACGACACAATAATTATTTAAAGAAAAAATATTATGTAATAAATTAAGAAAATAAAATAAATTTCATCAAAAGTTAAATTGATAAACTTTCCCTGAATAACTTTCAAATCCATAATTTTAACTGTAATACTGAAATCAATTTTCCTAAATATAAAATAAATTGTTTCAAATAACCATAATTAACCCCAAAATAATCCAATAACAACCATAATGGTTATCACTAAAATTTCAAATTATATCTCTGGAAATATAATAACATTATTCTCATATAACCTTCAAAATAAATACTATATTAATCCAAGGGGTTATATTTACCTCTATGATGTATTGTTCATAAAATCTAATAAAATATCCTAAAATATCACTTTTCAACACAAAATTGCAGTAAAATAAATACCTTAAAATAATTTGCATACACTTGAATTATGAAAATTCATAAACTTACTGACTCATGATGGCATCTGGAACAAAAAATTGCACCTCATCTAAAAAAATACAAACCACATAAATTGTATAAACCCTACCCTAATACCAATTGTAAAGACCAAACATTATTGTTCTATATTTACATTATTTATATCCTATATTTTATATCATTCATTTCCAGAAACATTTAGTTATAGAGTTTAAAATATTTAAGAAAAAACATTAACTGAAAGGACAAATATTTATCTCATACAATGGGACATTTTTTACACTAAAACAATATCTTAATATGATAGAATTACTTTAATCAATACCAATATCTCATATTCAGATATATACATCATAATCATTTTTACTCATCCCTAATCCATGTGAAACCAATTATAAAAATATGGGATGAAAATAAAACTCAGTAATATAAATAAAACACAAATAAAACAAATTTTGATGTCAAAATAATTACAAAAACTAGATTAAATAGTTAAAATTGATCATTTAAATTTATATAAAAATACATTAAAAACATGAAAATAAATTTCATTCCATAAAAATATTCATAAAATAATATTATAAAAATTCAGAGAAAAACATAATCATCATGTAGGTTACATGGATAAAACACGAGAACCCTTAAAAATATTTCCCTTGAATGAAAACCGTCCCTCTTTTCATTTTCAAAAACGTTACTCTTCTCATGAAATAAAACTATTTCCATTAAAACTAATATGAATCATATAAAAACCATGTTGTAATCATTGGATGTTATTTTCACGACCCGACCCTACCTGGGCTCGAGCCGTAACTACCACATGCCCGCCTCCATAGGCCAGGGGCTGGCGACCATTGCCGAAGGCACAATAACTCGGGGATGCCTTTGCCTAAGTACCTGTACACACACACGCATCACACTCAATGCAAAAGTGCAGAGTAAAAGAAAGATCCAGAAGAGAAAAAAGAAGAACTGCTATTTGTATAAACCACAGATGTGCATCGACCTCCAAACAGTACAAAGTACAAACTGAAAAAAGGGGAAAAACATGCGGCCAACCAAAAAGTGCCACTACCCGGCAATAGGTAAACATAAATAAATAGCTGACGGGTCTCCCACCTAGAACCCGACCATGACCACCGCACGCGGTCCAAGATCCCAAGCTACTAGACTCCACTGAAGTCACACTCCACCTGTCCGTCGTCTGCAAGGGCACACCAAGTGAGGGCAAAGCCCAAGAAGGGGTGATTATAAAAATACTCAGTAGGATACCTCGAAGGCTCTATGGAGCAACAAAGGAGGTACTGAAGGGTGAGAAGTAGAGGGAATAGGAAAAGTAAAGGAGTACAACCGAAAGGGCAGTAAGGAGTACAGTAAAGAGTCCAACTCAACCCAATAAGAGGAAAGAAGGTAGACTCATCCTGAAACAAGGAGTTAGAAACGGTGAGAAGATGTACTTCCCATTGAGTCTTCGCTACATATAGTAAGAGAGTAGACTCATCCAACCATGAGAATCTAGACACGGAAAGCATGTGGCATACCCCGCGCATCTTCCCCTCTCCAGGAAGGAGAGTAACCAAACCCATGATGTGGGTATTAGAATAAGGTATATAGAAGATACATATGCTCAATCAAGAAACCCAAACAAGATCGTAAGTGGATCTCTGTCCCATAGATTGGCCCAAGAAAAGAGTAGTAAACAGTCCCAGAAATACACCATCGATGCCCAGCATCCCGCACGTCTGCCCCGAATCGCAAGCCAAGGGTCCCAATCGCCGCACTTCGACACTATCCTCTTTGGTCGGCACTGACTCGCCCACACGGTTTTAGATCGCGTCACAAGAACGCGTCTCGGTGGGGAAGGCACCCCTCGTACTTGAGAATTCTAGGGAAAGTCAAACCACACCTCTTCACTGCCCTACAGTCGAGAGGTCTTCTAAAAATCAAAGACGTCACAACACAGACCCGTATAACCAAGGGTCCCGCTCCAGTAATCACGGAGGAAAGCCACATGCTAGCCTAGTGGAAAGGACTGAGCCTGATATGCTAACAGGTGTCCCACTGCCCAACCCTGCTGGTGGGTAATTCATAACCAGATATCGGGTGACCCAATGCCCAGCCCTACTGGAGGGTAAACCCTAATACATCATCAGGAGACCCACTGCCCACCCCCGCTAGAGGGTACAACTTAATACAACATCAGGCGACCCACTGCCCAACCCCGCTGGAGGGTAGGCCTGGAATAAGTCGATAGGTGACCCACTGCCCAGCCTTGCTGGAGGGTATACCTGGAACTAGATGACGGGAGACCCACTGACCAGCCCTGCTGGAGGGTAGACCCTAAGAGGTTGTCAGGGGACCCACTACCCAGTCTCTGCTGAATGGTAGACCCTAAGAGTGTCGGGTGACCCACATCCCAGTCTCTGCTGGAGGGTAGACCCTAAGAGTGTCATCAGGTGACCCACAGCCCAGTCTCTGCTGGAGGGTAGACCCTAAGAGCATCGGGTGACCCACTGCCCAGGCTCTACTAGAGGGTAGACCCTAGAAGCCTATGAGTAACCCACTGCCCAACCCTACTGGAGGGTAAAACTCGGAACAGCTCTGGCCATATCCACTTGAGGGTACAACACTGGCCAACCGAACATGGAGTGGGTATCACGCAACCACCCAACACCAGAACAACTCACCCAAAAGAGGCTCAGCGCCTTCTCTATCACTGGGTGTCACTAGCAATGGTACCAGCCGATCCATCGAGAACGAAACCAGGGGGAGACCACTCAACCCTGCTAGTCAAACAATCAATCACATATGGACCCTCTATGTCGCAAGAAGTCAATGTATGTAAAGCAGATCCTGGCACGCACGTGGGCCCACACAACGTGGGGACCACACACCGTGTGGCCCCATCGCAACCCCAACCAAGCGCCCAAACGTTCTCAGGTACGAACAACCACTTGTACCTCCAAGCATTCCCGTATACTCCAAGAGTATACCACATTCTCAGCCCAAGGGCCATCGTGCACACGACACCCAACGTCAACGCAAAGGTGTGATGTAACATCTCCAACTTTCTGCCTCAATGACTGGGGAACAACCAACGAAATCTCTTTAACCACCAACATCACTCTCCCAGGAGTGCACACGATCACATGCCAAGGGTCCTCTACGAACATGGTAGAGGAACCACCACTGAGGCACCCTTCATATTTCAACATTTAATAAGATTGTGTATGATCCTCCTCTCGCCTGAACAGATTAGACTATTGTAATCCTCGTGAAAAAATACACAAGATAGACTACTCACTCACCCAAAACGGATATATGACGAAAATGTCATCAACACCGCCTCACGCCCACACGGCTTCCCATGATCCCGAGCCTTAGCCCCAAAAACAATCGGGCGCATCGCACCAATGTGATTCCCTCGGGAAAACATGCCAAAAGCACTACCCCCATGAGTGAAACGGATATCCAGAGAAAAAGGGTGCATTCCGGCGCACCGCACATGACCGGTGCTTCGTGGGACCCGCAACCCGGTCCCGAAACTCAACGAATGGATCACACCGTTGCGATCCTCTTGAAAAAGCACACAAGATGGATTATTCACTTGTCCAAAACGGACACCCGGTGATAATGCTAAAAAACCATTATCAACTCCCGAAACGGCCCTCGTGGGGCCCGTACCAGCATGCAGAAATAGGGCAGGCATATTGCACCATTGCAATCCCCTGGGAAAAACATCCAAAATCGACTGCTTGCATGCCCCGAACAGACGCCCTATGAGAAAGTCGTGAAACGCTGCACGCAGCTCAAAAGGAAGGTTGTGGGGCCCATGCCTCAACTCCAGCTTCAATGCCCGAAACCACACTGGAAATCTTCGCCCTGGCACCAGGGTCCCTACGCCGCTGAGGACGCTCAAAACGGACGTCGTACGCGTCTGCGCCGTCCAAAACAAGATCAACCGAAGAAAATGACAAACCACTTAAAGACGCCTCACACCTACGAGGCCCCTCATTTCGGGAATTAAAAATTCCCAAAACCATCTCAAAATGTTCACCTCACCGATACGGTTCCACTGCTGTAGACGACACTCGAAACGGACACCCATAACGGATAATACGGGTGTCCGAAAACTGTGGGGGCATGGCCCCTGGGGCTGGACCAGCTTGGACTAGCTCGTCCGCCCGGCCTGGGCCTACCCGCGGCTTAGCCGCGCGGGCCGGCCGTGGAAACGTGTTCCGCCTGCAGACCGGCCATGAGGTTCGGTCGCGAAAGCCATGTGAAGGCCCGCGCACTGTGGGTCTTTGTCACCGCAAGGGTGTCGCGCGCTGCGACCCCGCAGTCGCCTCTCCCTGGCGACCCACCGGCGCACCGAGACACTCCGCCTGGCGCCGGCCTCCCCTGCTGCTAATGGCTCACCGCGCACCGGGCTCACCTTGCTGCTCCATCGGACACCCGCGACACCGACCGAGCGCCCCGCTGCCGCACTGAGCGCCTCCGCCACCGCGCCATCCGCCTGAGCCGCCTGGAAGACCCACAAATTTTGACGATCAACCACGGACTCCTCCGAACTCGATTTCAATTCCGAATGAAGCGCTGGAAAGGAGATAAACTCTACTACGCATTCATGGGATTTTCTCGATAATTTGATAGATGATCGATACAATAATTTGAGCCCGAAGTAGGTTCGGGAAAAGAAAATGCAAACGATAAATCCTACCTTGTTGGGCTTCGCCCGACGCTTCACGGACGATCCGCCGCTGCGCTGTCGCCTTGTCGGAGCTGCCTAGCTGGAGTGGAGGAGGAGAGGGACCTTGAGGTTCTTCCTTGAGGGGGGGGGGTTCTCCAGGGGAAAATAAGGGAGGAAGGGGGAAGGAGTTTAAATA
This sequence comes from Viscum album, assembly GCA_963277665.1. Taxonomy (NCBI): domain Eukaryota; kingdom Viridiplantae; phylum Streptophyta; class Magnoliopsida; order Santalales; family Viscaceae; genus Viscum; species Viscum album. The sequence goes on along the minus strand of OY728137.1, from coordinate 1,383,354,186 downwards.
AATTAAAATTAAATTTTTATTTAATTTCAACCCATAATTTCCTCACATCTGAAACCTTTGGCGAGATCAAAATTAAACCTCCCCTAGGGTAAAAACCACCCCCTGAGCACAACGGTGGTATCAGAATTGGATTCCGAGCTTCCATTTGAATGTTATAAAGCTGAACGCCCAAATCCGCCAAATTACGAAAACGCCCCTGGGGCCATTTTCACAAATGGCCCGCGCCCGTGAAACTTACATCCCTTCTAGGGTAAAAGGAATGCTCGAAACTCAACGGTGCCCTTGGTTTTCCAATCCGAGTCACCATTTAAGATATACTAGAGTTTCACCCTTAAACGAAAAAATAAATAAAGTAATTTATCCGTTTAACATTCTGAAACCGAGCGAGGGGTCCAAACATCCCGCTGCGACATGTTTTATGTCATTCCTAGGGTAAACACACCATTCCGGACCCATCCGTACACTCAGATATCTGATCTAGATCACCGTTTAGGTGTTACCCCATTTATTTGGCGTTTCCAGTCTGAACGCACAGAAAATTTAATTCCGGCCACTCTGGGGCTCAGAATCGCACACTGTCTGAAGGAGCTGCTCTGGAATATCATCAAGAATATTCCAAAGTCTTTCACAGAAAAAACCTGGTTCTTAAATCATTCGATCCTTCAATATTTTTGTCCCCGAAAAGAAAAATTATGGAGAAACACATGGTACTAAGCCCACACCTGGATTTCCCATACCCAGAAGAACCCACGCACAACTCTACGTCACCGCACACAGACAAATGGATTGATCCATTCACGCGAGGTCAGCCCTTGCCGATGTCGTGCACCCACTCCAGTCTTTGGGGCTTGGGGAAAGGTGGTAGGGTACCTCACCATCCCTTTGCACGGTCTCAAATGTCCCGAAGGCCCTCGGGGGTATCTCACCTCCCCGGTCGAACCTCCACATCAGACGCCGCTACTGGAATCACCGCCCGCACCTGGAACAAGGCCTGAAGATTACCTCCTTCAGAATATCCATATGGTGGAACACCCAAGGATATCTGGTCACACAAGAATCCACAACCGAGGCTCTCTCGAAAGGATAAGGAGTCGATACCATCGACTAAAGGAAAAGGACCCACGCCTTTTATCATACCTACACAGGGTTACACCGATGCCATGGGCCACATTGGTAACACCTCAAGCAAGGAGAAGGGAGGAATGTATTTCATAGACAGAGTCTATCAATTCTACTGCAAGAAGTAGAAGAGCTGTATAGCGTACATCTTATCACCTCAGGCTCAGTAGGATCATAGACTTCCAAAGCTCACGGTTGCCCGTGGTCCCAACTGTCAGCTCTCGGAGCCAGACATGGACCACCTAGTGGTGATGGGAAGATCTCGTAAACCCATCCACCACTACCTGATCCTCCCACTCCTCTTCTAGCACCACCCCTCTATGTACTACTCCGATCACGACACTACCTCTATTGTGGTGGCGCACATGCTGCCTGCCCAAAGCTCTCTGCATGCCTAGTCGGGCAGTCCAGTGCTAGGTGACCTCGCCCATCGCAAGAATAGAACCAACTCTCTCTCTCTCTTTGGGATGAACTGGTGCCCTCCGGCTCCACTGTGGTGTATGACCACACCCCTGAGTCCGGTTTTCAGAAAGCCACATGTGTCGAGGTTATTCTTGCTGACGCCCACTAGTTGCGGCAGACGTCTCTGCTCCAACATGCCTACTGCCACCACAGACTCCAAAACGTGATAGGCAGCTCTCTGTCACCAGCACCTGCTCTAGCACCCCTGCATATGTGGAAATGCCCAAGGATACTATGACATCACAAATCTCTCGGTGGGGACCCTGCTCAAACTTCCGCGCTTGGAGGTTATCTTCATGGACCAAGTCTGGGTAAAAGCATGCACGATCTCCAAAACTAGTCGCGTACTCGGCCACCGTCATCACTGTCTACTGAAACTGCAGGAGATATTGAATCGGAATAGAGCGCAAGCAGGAGGGAAAAAACTCCTCACTGAACAACAATAGAATTCCACCCCACGAAAGCGACGACTCGTTGAGAAACTGAGTCACCAGACTACACCAATGCCAAGCTGATCCATGAAAAAGGTTGTCTTCCAAAGCCACTCTCTGATCTTCCGGCGTCCGCACAAGCCTGAAAAGGCTGACCACTGCCTCAAGCAAATCCACTGCTGTCTGAGGGTCTGGCTCACCACTGAACCTCAGCGGTCTCTGCCGCTGGAACACATGGAGCGCGCTCAACCTGTGCTCAAGCCCCGTCTACTCTGCTAAAGCTTTCTGCTGCTCAATAGGTGGGGGATGATGCTACTGGCCCACCCGGAGAAAGGGGCTTGCATGATGGGTTCTGGAATGTGGCCTCGTAGCTCACATGGTCGTCGTCACGAACCAAAGCTGCTATACTGGCTGGCTGTCTTCGTAGAGACATCCTGAATATTATCAAGATGTGCTGAAATCAGATGAGCATATATGTATATACCAATAACAACAACAATGGGGAGCTGAATCAAGTAGGACAGTCAAAGACTCAATCCTATGTGATGCACAAAAACAAATTCCTTGAAAAACGTGTCTCAGAATGCCAAGTTGACAACAGGTTATCAAGGTCCTGATAAATGGATACGTCGGCCGCCGCACCATCACTGGACTCCCTGGCCTGAGAGCCTCCCTCGAGACATGTTAACACTATTGCGCTAAATCCCAAACAATTCCTTTTTAGGGAAATTCACACAACGCCCCAAGGAACGAACCACCTCTGATACAACTTTGTCATGACCCGACCGTACCTGGGCTCGAGCCGCAACTACCCAAGGCCCACCTCTATTGGCCAGGGGCTGGCGACCAGCGCCGAAGGAACAATAACTCGGGGAGGCCTTTGCCTAAGTACAGGTACACACACACGAAGCACACTCAATGAAAAAGTACAGAGTAAAAGAAAGAACCAGCAGAGTCAGAAAATAACTACTATTTGTATAAACCATAGATGTGCATCGACCTCTAAACAGTACAAAGTAAAAACTGAAAAGAAGGGGCAAAACACGCGTCCAACCAAAAAGTTCCACAACCCGGAAATAGGTAAACAAAAAGAAATAGCTGACGGTTCTCCCACCTAGAACCCGACCATGACCACCACACACAGTCCAAGCTCCCAGCTCTTACGCTCCACTAAAGTCACACTCCACCTGTCCGTCGTCTGCAAGGGCACACCAAGTGCGGGGAAAGACCAAGCAGGGGTGAGTATAAAAATACTCATTAGGATACCCCGAAGGCTCTATGGAGCAACAAAGGAGGTACTGAAGGGTGATTAGTAGATCAAACATGAAAATTAATGGATTACAACCGAAAGGGCAGTAAGGAGTACAGTAAAGAGTCCTACTCATCCCAACAAGAGGAAAGAAGGTAGACTCGTCTAGAGACAAGGAGATGGAAACAGTGAGAAGTTGAAATTATCTCCATGTCTTCACTACCTATAGCAGGAGAGTAGACTCATCCAACCACAAGAAGCTAGACATGGAAAGCACATGGCGTACCCCGCGCGTCTTCGCCTCTCCTGGAATGAGAGTAACCAAACCCAAGAAGTGGGTACTATAACAAGGTGTATACATGATACATATTTTCAATAAATAATCCCAAAAAAGATTGTAAGGGGATCTCAATCCCTTAGCTCAGCCCAAGAAAAGAGTAGTCAACATTCCCAGAAATACACCATCGATGCCCAGCATCCCGCACGCCTGCCCCGAATCGCAATCCATGGTGCTCAATCACCGCCCTTTGACATTATCTTCTTTGGGAGGCACTGACTCGCCTGCACGGTTTTAGATAACGTCAAAAGAATGCGTCTTGGTGGGGAAGGAACCCATCGTACTTGAGAATTGTAGGGAAAGTCAAACCACACCTCGTCAATGCCCTGCAGTCGAGAGGTATTGTAAAAGTCAAAGTCGTCACAACACTGACCCGTATAACCAAGGGTCCCGCTCCGGTAATCACGGAGGAAAGCCACAAGATAGCCTAGTGGAAAGGACTGAGCCTAAAATTCCAATAGATGACCCACTGCCCAACCCTATTGGAGTGTAATTCATATCCAGATATCAGGTGACACACTGCCCAGCCCTACTGGAGGGTAAACCCTAATACATCATCAGGGGACCCACTGCCCAGCCCCGCTGGAAGGTAGACCTTAATACATCATCAGGTGACCCACTGCCCAGCCCCGCTGGAGGGTAGGCCTGACATAAGTCGACAGGCAACCCACTGCCCAGCCTTGTTGGAGGGTAGACCTAGAACAAGACGATGGGTGACCCACTGCCCAGCCCTGCTGGAGGGTAGACCCTAAGAGGTCGTCGGTTGACCCACTACCCAGTCTCTGCTGGAGGGTAGACCCTAAGAGTGTTGGGTGACCCACTGCCCAGTCTCTGCTCGAGGGTAGACCCTAAGAGTGCCGTCTAGTGACCCACTACCCAGTCTCTACTGGAGGGTAGACCCTAAGAGCGTCGGGTGACCAACTACCCAGTCTCTGCTGGAGGGCAGACCCATGAAGCTGATGAGTAACCCACTACCCTACCCCGCTGGAGGGTAAAACTCAGAACTACCCTGGCCATATCCACTGGAGGCTACAACACTGGACAACCAAACATGGAGTGGGTATCGCGCAACCACACAACTCCAGAAAAACTCACCCAAAAAAGGTTCAGTGCATGCTAAATCACTGGGTGTCACTAGCACCGCTATCGGCTCATCCATCAAGAATGAAACCAGAGGGTGACCACTCAACCCCGCTGGTCAAACAAATGAGCACAGAGGGACCCTTTACGTCACGAGAGGTCAAAGTATGTAAAATAGAAGCTGGAACGCACGTGGGGCCCACGCAACGTGTGGCCCCATCACATCCCCAACCAAGCGCCAAAACGTTCTCAGGTATGAACAACCACTTGTACCTCTATGAATTCTCGTATACTCCCAGAGTATACCACATTCTCAGCCCAAGGGCCATCATGCACACGACAACAAACGTCAAAGCGAAGGCGTGACGTAACATATCCAACTTGGCGCCTCAACCACTGGGGCATAACCAACCACATATATTTAACCACCAACATCACTCTCCCAGGAGTGCACGCGATCACATGCCAAGGGTCCTCTACGAACACGGTAGAGGAACCGCAACTGGGGCACCCTTCATATTTCTATATTTAATAATACTGTGTATGAACCTCCGCTCACATGAAAAGATTACACCTTTGTAATCCTCACAGAAAAAAACGCGAGATAGACTACTCACTCACCCCAAACGGATATCCAACAAGAAAATTTGTCAACACCGCCTCACGCCCGCACGACGTCCAGTGATCCCGAGCCTCAGCCCCAAAAACAGTCGGGTGCATCGCACCAATGCGATCCCCTCGGGAAAACAAATCAAAAGAACTACCTAGATGAGTGCAACGGATATCCGAAGAAAAAGGGTTCATTCTGGCGACCGCACACGAGCGGTGCTTCATGGGACCCGCAACCCTGTCCCAAAACTCACCGAATGGATTTCACCATTGCGATCCTCTTAAAAAGCACCCAAGATAGACTATTCACTTGTACAAAAAGGAAACCTTGTGATAATACTGAAAAACCACTGTCAACTCCCGAAACGGCCCTCACGGGGCCCGTACCAGCATGCGGAAATAGGGCGGGCAGATTACACCATTGCAATCCCCTCGGAACAACATCCAGAATCGACTGCTCGCACGCCCCAAAGGGTGGCCCGATGAGCAAGTCATGCAACGCTGCACGTAGCTCAAAAGGCGGGACGTGGGACCCACGCCTCAACTCCAGCTTCAACGCCCAAAACCACCCTGGAAATCTTCTTCCCGGTGACAGGGTCCCAAAGCCGCTGACGACGCTTAAAACGGAAGTCGGACGCATCTGCGCCGTCCAAAACAAGATCCCCCGAAGAAAATGACAAACCACATAAAGACACATCATGCCTCCGACGCCCCCAGTTTCGGGAATTAAAAATTCCTGTAACCATCTCGAAACGTGCATCTCATCAATACGGTTCCACTGCCACAGACGGCACTCGAAACGGACACCCGTAGCAGAAAATACGGTTGTCCGAAAAACGAGGGGGCAAGGCCCCTAGGGCCAGACCGGCCTAGGCCGACCCACGGCTTAGCCGCGCGGGCCGGCCACGAGGGCCAGTCGTGGCAGCCGCGTGAAGACCCACGCGGCATGGGTCTTTGTCGCCGCATGGGGGTCGTGCTCCGCGACCCCACGGTCGCCGCTCCCTAGCGACCCGCCATCGCTCTCCCAGGCGCCGTCCTCCCCCACTATTGTAGGCTCGCTGCGCCCCGGCCACACCTGGATGCTCCACCGGACACCCGCGACACCGATCGAGCACCCCGCTGTCGCGCCAAGTGCTTCCACCACTGCACCATCCGCCTGAGCCGCCTGGAAGACCCGCAAACTTCGACGATCAACCCCGGCCTCCTCCAAACTCGGATTTCGATTCCGAAAGATGCATTGTAAAAGAGAAAAACTCTACTACGCATTCATCGGATTTTCTCGATAATTTGACAGAGGTTATATACAAAAATTTGATCCCGAATTAGGTGCGGGAAAAGAAAATGCAAACAACAAATCCTACCTTGTTGGGCTTTGCCCGACGCTTCACGGACGATCTGCCGGCACGCTGTCGCCTAGCCGGAGCTACCTCACCGGAGTGGAGGAGGAGAGGGAGCTTTAGGGGCTGCCTTGAGGGGGGGGGGGGGGGGTGGTTTCCAGGGGAGAATAAGGGAGGAAGGGGGAAGGGGTTTAAGTAAATTTAAAAGAAATTTGTAATTAATTTAAACCCATAATTTCCTCACATCTGAAACCATTGGTGAGATAATAATTAAACATCCCCTAGGGTAAAAACCACCCCCTGAGCACAACGGTGGTCTCAGAATTGGATTCCGAGCTTCCATTTGAATGTTATAAAGTTGTACACACAGGGCCGCCAAATTACAAAAATTCCCCTGGGGCCATTTTTCGCAAACGGCCCGCGCCCGCGAAACTTACACCCCTCCTAGAGTAAACAACATGCTCCAAACTCAACGATGCCCTCAGTTTTCCAATCCAAGCAAATTTTTAAGAGATAGTCGAGTTTCACCATTAAATGAATGAATTAATTAATTAATTTATCCGTTTAACGTTCCAAAAGCGAGCGAGGGGTCCAAACATCCCGTGCCGACAAGTTTTATGTCGTTCCTAGGGTAAACACACCATTCCGGACCCATGCGTACACTCAGATATCTGATCCGGATCACCGTTTAGGAGTTATCCCATTTATATGTCGTTTCCAGTGTGAACACACTGAACATTTAATTCCGGCCACTCTGGGGTTCGTAATCGCACGCCGTCTGAAGGCGCTGCTCTGGAATATCATCAGGAATATTCCATAGTCTTTAAAAGTAGAAACAAGGTTCATACAGTTATATTAATTACATATATTCATTCACAATAGACCAACATAACTAGTTAAATCCAATATGAAACACCTACAATTAAATAACTAAACATATTATTTCCCATATCATTTTCCAAAGAGAATGAATGATTACACAGTAGACTGGATGGATATATCATAATCCCACCAATCAACATATATAATTTCCATGACTATTACAAAAATAAAACACATATGAGATGGAATTTCCTCACGTAATGAGTAAAAATCAAAATAACATAATTTTCAATCCATAGTTGAAAAATATTATATTTTCAAAAAAAATATGATTCTTTTAAAATATTATTAACAAATTATACATTGATATAAAATATTTAGTGAAAATAATATATCATAAGAGCCTCTGAAAATATATTTTTAAATAAAAAATAAATAACTATTCCTTTTAATAAAATAAAAAATTTAATGATCAATTAATAATTGTAATTTAATTTAAATTGGAACACCATAGAAACATTAAAAAGTAGATTTATAATAAATATTATACATTATTTTAGAAATATTATATAAGCTAGTAAACATTAAAAAACATTATTTCCAAAACATTATAAAAAAATTAATGAAAACTCATATAAAAAATGATAAGATGATTCTTTTTAAATAATTGTTATATAATGTAAAAAAATAGTAGAATATAAAATAATGATAAAATTAAAGTGTAGAAAATAGAAATTCTTGAAAAAATATATTCGTTGAAGATTAATATATAAAAGAAAAACATTGAACTATTTAAAATAAAATTTAAAAGATAAATCCCTTACCTTGACTCTGAAGTCAAATTATACGTCCTCTGACCTCAAAAATATTGTATTTATATTATTTAATTTAGTACTTGAGAAACAATTTCATGTTAATTCTTGAATTATTTTTCATCTTCATGTAATATATTTATTTATTAAATTTGAAATGGTTATTTGGAGGTTTTTTTGTTCATAATATCAAAAACATATTCGATATATTTTATAACTGTAAATGGTCCTTGTGAAATTTTTCCCTAAACACTATATGTATCATGTTATTGTGTAAATATCATTCCAGAATCACTAGTTTTTAAATTTTACACCGACAATGTCACTATAGAGTTTATTTTTTGTGGTTTTAGGAGTTTGGTTATATTTTTTTATTACAATGTATTTCAACCCAAAACATTGGTTTTTTTGATTTTATCCTTATATTTATTATTTTAATTCATGGTTTATAGAAAACCATGTAGTTTCCCCATATCAGTGGGTTTTCTTGTTCATTTTGTTCTAACCATGTATTTTCAGATAGGATGAGTAATAGTTCATTTTAAATTGTATAAATAACATGATAAACTACACAAAACCTTAAGAGATTCTGTGTTATATCAAATAACGAGCAGATTGTTTGGAAAACCTTTTCACAAGAGTAATAACTATCTCTATATTTTGGATGTCACAATTTTCATGGTTAGAGAATGCATTTTTAAATTATGCAGTGTGTCCAGGTGAACAATTAATGTGGGCCTTGATAGACAGTATATTACACATGGTTTGTTCATAATTTTGAAAACCTTGCAACCACACCATGTGGCCTTACTAGAATCTTTTAAAAGTTGAAATTACACTTTTTACACTATTATATGTTAAGTCTCCGACCCTCAATTTCTCATACTACATTCTTGAATAAACAAGGATCTTATAAGGGATCATCTGCCCATTCCCCTTATCTATTTTTATTGTATCCTTGTTGGGTTTATGTGGATTCTTATATGGTATGTCCATCTAAACATAAACCCCTAATAAATTTTCTCTCTTCCCATGGAATTATATTCTCCCAGGAACCATAATCAATATGTTGTTTGATTTTAGTGTCATTGTTGATTCAAATAAATGATATTATTTATGGGTTTTACAGGCCACAAATTTGATTTTGGGAGTATTCCTTATCTTAGGTGATGACTTCCATCTTATTCAACATTGAACCAAGGTAAGGGTTTCATTATCGTCACATTCTATTTCAAGCCTTTTGTAAGAAGCCTATTTTTTTCAGGTATGGATCCCTTACATTTTCAGTCTATATCATTACATTGGACCTAAAAAAGGATTCCTAATGAATTAGTAAAGGTTTTGAGCGTTTTTGGGGATTTTTTGGTGCCTTAAACCATTTTTTAGGAAACAGACTCTGTGCATTATTTAAAGTAAACCTTATGGGAATTACACATGGTTTACCAAATCGTGTTGATGGTGTTATATTGGATAGAGTCACCTCCCATGGTTAGTGCATGACCATAAAGACTAACCGTGTGAGCCCCCCTTTTCCCAGGTATCCATGCACGGATGGCGCATGATTTGATCAAACCATGCGGAGGAATACATTTCGGGAAGAACCGTCTCAAACGGTTAGAACACGGTTTAGGAAACCATGTGGAAAAACTGTGTGAAGGCTAAAATCCTATGTAAAATTTCTCAAATTGACATTAATGATCTATTAAGCCAACCGATTCCTCCCAAATCTGAGCTTTTGTAGGATTGACCTATTTATCTTTGAATTTGGGGTATTTTTGAAGATCCAATCCTGGAATTAAGAAATCTTCTTCCTTCGAAATCAGATAGATATTTAATTCGTCAAATTTGATGCACAATGGTACATACCTGAGTCAAGATTATCCATTCTTCTTCACTTTCTCTCTCAACCTAGTTATATCCTGATGATATATTTTACCTTTTCATAGATCTACTCTGATCCATGGAAAAAGAAAGATCAATACCAGAGGATAAGGATCATATAACCCTAAGTTGGATTGTCTATAACTCATCCATAAAGTTCTTTGTTTTTAATATGTTCGAGTGGGGCCCACTGGTTTCATAGAAAATAATTTTTTAAATTAACACTCCATTATTAATCATGTTAAAATGGTATGCTTAATTCTCTTTCCAAATATGTGATTAGTTGTTAATGGTGTCACCCACAACTCCATTCACATCAAGTCAAAGGATATTCCATAATTGGGTTTTTAGTGTCTTGGCATGTTTGACCTACCATTCAGTGGTTCCTTTACTAGACCTATCTAAAGGTGAGACTTCTTGTTAAAAATGTATTGTTATTACTCAAAGATTCATAATGGTGTGTACCACATATTCTTACCACATGACCCGCAATAGGTAAGTTCATCCAAATGATTTATTAAAAGTGAAATGTGCAAAGTGAAATAGAAAGTTTACAATATATATATCATGGCCTTAATAAAAGAGATTAAATAATGGTTACATGCATGTAGCACCCATTTCAATGTTGATAAAAGTTAGCGGAGTGAACCTCAATAATTTAATAAGCATGAATGGCTAAGTAAGAGATGATTAAATGGATGCAATGATACATGTCCTACCCTCACTAATGGAAGAAAAGGCATGGACCAATAAATAAATGGTTTAAACTCTACCTATCCAATCCACAGTAATGGAAGGATAGACTTGAACCATATCAACTATTAATAGAATACAATATCAAATTGGAATGGATTGACATGAGCTCACCACGGATTCAGAGAGGGGAATAACATGGGTTTGAGGAAGCCCATTCTGATTCATGGATATAGATTTCTTATGTTTATCACTACCATGAATCTAGATCTTGTATATTACTTTGGATATTACCCTCGAACTCTTTCACTAAATTTCATTGTCTTGTTTCCTTGATAAGACTTCGGACATTCACTAATTATACTCTTATAATGTGATGTCAGTGCTGGATATGACTCATGTGACCTATTAACATTAAATTGTAATTGCTTAATTAATTAACTGGTTACAAGTTTAGACACTATAAGAGGGATGAAGTAGGTTATTTGTTATTTATTTACATTGTAATGTTTTCATTTATTATATATTCATGCCTGCACAACCCTATATTCTATTACATGGGATGGATGTTATAGACATCATTGGTGGTGGACCACTAAGATTTACCTCAAAACCTCTTCGGGAACCATTTGGTACCCAGAGTAGGTTACATTGTTGTAGGTTCTGACAAAGGGAATCATACAGATCCCAACACTTGATTGCTTGATAATTAGGATGGATCATTATATCAGATGACCGAGTAGGTTCTCGGGATGCTTGGAGTAGAATATGTTTTCATTTACATTGTGGAACATGTTTTGCATGATATCTTGTATCAATGTTCTCCAGTTTTCTAGTGACATGAAATTACATCATCAATGTTTCATTTGACACAGTTATTATTATTCTCGTTTATCTATTACATCAGTTAACATCTACTATTTACTATTTAATTGAATTCCTTGCACTATTCTACACTCATCTAATTAGGGAATAGTCTTCCCATAGACACAACCTAGGCCCTCTCTGTTATTCAGAAGCCTCTCAAGATTGGGAATATGAACATGAGGCCATGTTTCCCACCATGCTCAGGGAACCCGTTAAGTGGTATCCAGGTCGAGGTCATAACAATGTGGTATTAATGGTGGTATCTTTTCTTACATTACAATTTAGAGACAATAGATTAGACAATATGAAATCTTGGGATTTGGTCATAAGAAATGCTAGGTGTCACAATCCCATGTTCTGGGTCAAAGACATGTTACCTAAAATGCATTTTTTATTTTTTTCTTTTGCCTATTTCATTTGATATTATTTCACCAGTTGGTGATGCACATGTTGTGTGGTCTTGTTGATTATTACTCTTTTGAGAATTCATTTCATCCTTAGCCTGATTATATGATGGAATGGATTATTGATACTTGAATTATTATAGACACCTATAATTCACAATTCATGCATATTTCAAGGCCATATAGGTGAATTTTTATTTTTTAAATTGCTTCAAACACCTATAATTTCTTAGTGATGCTCTGATAGTATCTTGGGCTTGTATTACATTGGATTTGACTGAGTGATTTCTTTTCTCAATTCATGAGGTGTATGGTCCCTCATAGGATGAGATGAGTAATTTACCAAGTCAATCCATTATGAAATAAGTATATTTGTTTCATTTCTAGTGATAGGTGTATGGGAACAAATTCATCATAAATGAATATCCATTATAAATTGAATCTTTAAATCAAAAAAAAATTTGTTTCACAACCTTGTTCTACCTTGCCATGTTTATAAAAAGGCAATAGAGTGAACCTAGAAATTAACTGGAAAATGACTTAAAACATATACCTGAGATCTTACTGATACCTTGTCATCTAAGTGGGTAGTTTAGGCAGAATGTCTTGGGAAGTTAGTTTTATTATGATCAGTTTCTACTAGTGTTGCTATATTTTTCTTCTATGCTAGTTCTGAGGCGTGGGAATGTCATTTTTGGACCAATGCCTCCATGACGTCCTCGTGTCAATTTCCAGGAAGGTGGTGAGGACCATGCTCTATACGAGGTAGGCCCTGAGCCACCGGTCTTACATCTAGAAGTGCAACATGAGTCACTAAATTTTGTACCATATCCTGGCACTGATTCCCATGTTCGTTATAATTCCTTACATATGATGCAGTTCATGATTGATGCTCCATGGGTTGCACCTATGATGGCTGATAGGACCCGTGAGTTCCAATAGCACCATCCTCCTACTTTTTCAGTGTATTGCGGTTATCAGGCTGCTGAGTCTTGGTTAGAAACAACGATGTTTATATTTGATCATTTAGAAACTCCCCCAATGTGGAGAGTCTATCATGATACATACATGTTTTGAAATTCAGCTAATCATTGGTGGGATGTCGTTACACATGCCGACCATCATTAGGGAATGTCATGGGATGACTCCAAGACTACCTTCTATGATCAACTATTTCCTCAATCACTGAGATCTAATAGAGCTAGATAGGTCATGAATCTCGAGTTGGGCTCAATGCTAGTTATGGAATATTCATCATGTTTTACTGATTTATAGTGCATTGCACCGTTGCTAGTGGGTTATGAGATTTCATGTGCTAGACATTTTGAAGAAGGTATCTTGTATTCCATCCAAACTCAGCTAAATGATTTTTATTGCATACCTTCTCTATAATAGTTGATATGTCTCTTATTGTTGAGTCTAACATATGGGATGAATTAGGTGAAATGTTTAAAGGATTAGTGACGTGTCAGGCTAGTAGTTCTTCCAGTGGCAAGAAACATTCCCTTTTTTCATTTCTTCGAGGAAGTGGCATCCATAGTATCCAGTTTGATAGCTTTGTAGTGTGTCATCAGTGTTGAAAACATGGTAATAATAATCCACATTGTTATAGAGACCCTATGGAGTGTCAATATTGTGTCCGTATGGGCCATCTTCAACACTTTTTCTGGACATTTACACCATCTTTGATTATAAATGGATCAGCTTCAACTCCACCTTCAAGAGCGAGTTATTTTGTGTCGTGTCAGGAAGGGAAATGGTGTAGCGCTAGTAGTTATGGATGAGGAGGAGGTTGTGGTTTTGGTATTTTGATCCCTATTCATGAGCAGAAGCAGCATAGAATTCATGATCATGGTATCTTATCTATTGCACAAGGCCTTGGATCAGGTCAGTTGCATGCTTTATATCTGATACCTGAGGATTAGGATTCAGAACCATCTACTGTACGAGGTACTTTTCTAGTAGCCTCAAATAATGTATCTTCTTTGATTGATAGAGGTTCTTAAAATATATATATATATATATATCTATTTTAAAATGTCTCCAAATTTATATATAGTATAACTATGGTGTAATGACGCTTGATAAACCACTGGTAATATTGAAGGCGAGCATACACTAGTGCAGGTACTGTCCCCTTCAGGGAGGTAGTTACCCTTTCTTGTGGAATCTTTTTTTTTCTTGAGATAACGGGCTTCAATATCATTTATGGAATATACTGTTTAGTTCACTATCATGCCATTCTAGGCTTATATCATAGTAGTGTTTCTTTTACATAACCAGAGGGAAGTAGTTTAATTTTCAACGGTGAGTGGGATGTCCATGCTGGGTGAGCTAGACCGAAGCATCAAGGGCTAGGTGGAGTGACATCCTTGATTGAAAATATTTCTATGGAGAATCAGGGTTTGATTAAAAATGTTTTCCCTCCAGTATTTGATCACTCCAGGAAAGTCCATCATGTTGTCTTTTCTAGATTACCTCATAAGAGAGAGGTAGAGTTTACAATAGTTCTTTTTCCAGTTGTAGATCCATTGTCCATTCCACCGTACATGATGGAACCTATTGAGCTTTAGGAGCTCAAAAAGTAGATTGAGGACTTGGAGGCTAAAGGATCTATTCGGCCAAGTAAATCCTCTGGGGGTTCACCCATTCTTTTCAATAATAATTTGGATATAACTCTCCGTTTATGAATTGATTACAAAAGGTTGTACCAGCTTATAGTCATGAAATGGTATCCCCATTCTCAAATCAATGATCTATTTGACTAGCTCCTAGAATATAATATGTTCTTCACAATAAAATGGAAATTGGGTTATCATCAGGTACGAGTCGGACCATCCGACATAACATGAACATTTTTCCATAGCAGGTACTGCCTATATGAGTATCTTGTTATGTTGTTCAATATTATGAGCAAGCCTGCCATTTTCATTGATTTTAGGAATAGGGTTTTCCATTACCATTCGGAATCCTTTGTTGTGGTCTTTGTGGAAGACATCTTGTTGTATTCAATTACTCATAACAACCATGCCAAACATCTATATATCGTTTTCAGTACACTGAAAGAGTAGAAAATTTATGCCAGGCTTGATAAATTCCACATCTGAATCCACAAGGTCCACTTCTTGGGTTATGTTATTTCCGAATCAGGAGTATCCGTTGACCCTAAATTGGTTACTGTATTTGTTTCTTAGGAGCATCCTAAAAATGTGTCTGATGTCATGAGTTCATTAGGGATCACTGGATATTAAAAAAATTTCATATATGTCTTTTAGAAAAAAATTTCACCTCTGACTGGTCTAATAATGAATGGTGTCAAGTTCACATGGGCAGAAGCTTGTGAGAAATCCTTTTTGGAGCTGAAAGTGAGGCTTGTCTCTACACTGATTCTGATTCTTCTAGAACCAGGTAAGGGTCCTGACTTTTTATGTGATTCATCAGGAATTTTCCAGAGATAATTTCTGATGATAGAAGATAATGTTTTTGCATAAAGATCTAAGAATTTGATGCCTCATGGGTGAAACGGCCTGGCACACGACCTCATGTTAGAAGCAGTTGTCCATGCCTTATGTTTATGGAGACATTATCTGTCGGGTGTGTGATTTCTATTGTATATATATCATAAGATCCACAAGTATATCTTTTACCACCTTTACATGAACCTCTTACAATGAATATGCGTTGAATATAAAATCATATTATTTTGAACATAACTATACATCTAGAAAGGGAAATTTTGTCACAGATGCACTTATTTGGAAAACTCAAACATAGGATGAACAAGAAGATAATAAATAATGGATTTTAATAGACCTTTTTGAGAATATAATCTTGTGTATCATTGAATTTATGAGTATTCTTACCTATTAGCCTTAACAATTACCTTTTACCTCCTTGAGAAGGTGAAGAGTATAGAATTTTCAGATATAGAAGGTTTGGCACTCTCTGAGAGTATATCAGGAGATAACACACCTCTGTATTGGTCTGTGGACAGAGACGACGTCCAACATCAATATGGACGTATCTCGGTTCCTGTATATTTGAGAGATGAGTTGATGTAAGAGTCCAATTCTTCTCAGTGGATAGTTCAACCACTCATATTGAAAATGTATTGAGATATTCAATGTAACGCCCCAAACCCAGAAGCCCACAGTCGGTGCATTATTAAATTACATTGGCATGATAAAAGGAAATCATGTCCTGAAAGACTGATCTGTTTAGTATCCTTGGAAATACGTGATACATTCATGAGATTTACATTACATTATAAAATTAAAAACTACAACAACACTATTTTCATATACCACACTCATATACCCTCAAACTATCCTGACATCTCAAACATAAAACACTTCCTTGGATCCTAAAAAAATAAAACATAATAAAGGGTTGAGATCAGATGCTCAGTAAGGGTAAATAATTTAGCATATGATATAAACTTTTAAGGAAACATGTGTAATAAAGAACAATTGCCTTTTAAACATAAACATGAACATAATATGGCCAAAATAAATCAATCATTACCATATAACCATGCACATGGATATTCTACTAGTATAAAAATCACATATAATAACTAATTTTATAATGAGGGAATGTATAGTACCATACTTTAATTTCTGTGTCAAGGCCTCGTTCCAGGACCTATGGGAGAACTGTAACCGAACCCACACCCGAAGAGCCTTTATAACCAGACTCTATCGTAGAGAGACATTATAAACGGGCTTCAACCTGGAGGGTCTGTTATAACCGGACCCCAACCCGGAGGGCTTACTTTTACCGGTCCCCAACCCAGACCATACTAGTCCAATACATTCCTCATAAGAAAAGGTTGAAATAAAAAATAATCATTCGTATTAAAACTAGAATGAGAAATGTCAATACTTTATCCATAAACCATGAATGGTATAAAAATAAGATATACATAGTCAAAAAAATCAAAAAAAAATTAAACATAATATGGAATATTTGTATCATAATAAATAAACTTCAAATAAGTTTAAAATCCATTAACAGATGTTTACATAGATGAAAATAATAAGTAAAATGATTTGAGAGAAATACCCCTTTTTCATGAAATCGTTTAAAATTCTCACAATTTATAAAGGTAGTCATTTAAAAAGGATTTGTGAATCAATGTGTCCTATACCACTTTTAAACTTTTTAAAAAATTTATCATTTCAGAACAATCATGTCCATTTAAATAAATCCTTAAAACCATTTTAAAAACATGGACATTAATGAGAAAGGTTTATAAGAATAAATATTTTTCAACATTTAAAATGATGTTTTAGTAAAATTTTCCCTTACAAATAATCCATTTGAAAATTCTTTTATGAAAATGGACATGTATAATAAATATGTCCCAGTAAGAACTTACACATAAACAATCTTGAATAATAATGAGATTGAAGAATTAACCCTTACCAATTTGGTAACTTATGAAACATACACCACATGAAAGAAGTACCATAAAATGAAGAAGTAAATAAAAATAAATTAATGTGTATTACACAATTAATAATATTATGTGAATTACATACACCACACAAAAGGAAATTGTGGCAATATAGCATGAATCTCACTTAAATAAGGAGTGAGATAAAAACCCCTTACCATTCACTTTCCTTTGGTCGAGGGTTCGTTTAACATCCTATATAATGACCATTTTATGTTATTAGATAATTACAGAACCATATTCATATTTATTATATCATACATGATTCATTTATGACATTATACTACCCATTTAATAATGATTTTAATGTTAAATTAACATTTTGTGTAATAATTGTTTTCTTTATCATACGTATATTAACTTGTTATTCTAGACCGTATCATTTAGATCATGATTTAAATAATTCCACAATACATACCTTGATTCATATATCATATATATTTATAATATAAATATTTATAATAGATAGATATATGAAATGGAAAACACCATTTATGGAGACGGTAGGACATAGGTACGCATAAACATTGTTTCTGTTTTCATAGCGTATTGAACAGAAGTATGTGAATAAGATATATGTAAGTACACAAAGACACACAGTTATATATATATATATATGTTTATAGTATAATTATTATGACATATATTATATACATATTAGTAATATTTATTTTTATAATCATTGATGAAAGGTGAATTTGAAAATGAATCTCATCCCGTTGGGGGGACGATAATCCGTACGCACGCACGAGCGGCAATATCATTTCTTTAAAGGTGTGGAATTGGATGGTATGTAAATATTATAGATAAATTATAAAGTTATATTCATTATTTATATACATATTACTCATCATTATATTCATCCAAATAAAATAGTGTCGAATAAAAAAATACACAATGGTGTGGAGACGGTAAGTCGTACGTACGCACGCATGGTGACGTTATCATTCATACGATGGATAGAATAATGAATACAGTTATGAAATATTTATAATAAAATAAAAATATTTATAATGTATTGGGGTTATTATTTTAGTATGGTAATAACAAAGAAAGACTAAGTGGAAGAATTAAAGAACTTGAAAGAGGATGGTGAAGTCATTATCTATTTTTCGGGTTCTTCATTTTGATTTGATCAAAATGGATCCTTAGATTGCCTTTCTGACCAAATTAAGGCCTCTATAATGAAGGTATTATAGTTGGGAGAATATTTGGTCAGGTTTTGTCTAAGACAAATGTATTTGGAGGTGTGAATTTGGGAGAAGGGGAACTGCCCTTTTATAATAGGGGTGAAGGGGAATCTTAGGAAAAACAAAAAATATTATTTTATAATAAATTTATTTTCTTTTTATAAAGGCTCAAAAATAAATTATTTAAATTATAATGTGGGGAGGGAAAAAAATTAACCAATAGGTTTTAGAAAGGATTGGGCTGCTATATTAACATTATCATTTAGATTTAACTCCTTGTTAAATAGTTTTACCTTTACACTTTCTCTTTGTATTTTTATATTATATTGTTAATAAACATACTATAAAATACAAAAGAACCCCAAGAGGTTCATTAATGACATATATGATAGTATTTATGACCTTTGGCCTAACATTATATTTTTTTGGAATAGAAGACCAATTAATAATATAATATTTGTTTTAAAAACTCTTTTATGTCAATTTTGACACTATTTGGTATTTTGTGTTTGGTAAATTCATAACAGGATTATTAATTCAAAGAAAATTTATTTAATCAGACTTAATATGTCATATTAACTAATAAAATTATTGTAATTCCTAAAAAGTCTCAAATTACATTTATTTGGGGATTTATAATATCAATTATTTTAATATTTCATTAATAAGGTAATTATTGCATCATCGTTGTGTCATACATAAATTAAATTATATAATTTCTAAAAATTATAAATAACATACCATTACCTATGAAATCATTTCATCTTTCTATTGAATATTTATAGTCGAATTTTTCTTATGTGGAACCCTATATTAAAAATGGTTTAGTTATTAAATATTGAATTTAACACTTTTAACTCTTATTAGAATTAAATAATAATAAATGTCCTAATCTAATCCAAGCACACCTAAAGGATCTTATTTTATTCACAAGGTTGTTTTGGACGAATTAATATTATTCAATATAATTTTTACAAGTGTTACGGTAAATATAATATCATTTTTACCTTTAAATACACTATTTACTTATAACCGTGGTAAATAAAAGTCAAAGCTACTATTCATAAAAAATATTTTTTTCTTATTGATCAAAATTTTACTTATATATATCATCATTGTTTCTTGGATTTTTTAAATTTAATTCACAGAAGCGGTAAAATTATGTTTTACACAAATTTAAAAAAGCTCATAGGAGGTGGGTAAAAGACGATAAAATTTCAATAAAAATTATATATTTGTAAACTTATTATAAAATTACTACAATTAATTAAATTGAACCTATATATGTATAATGCTTCTATTTTGACCTAAAATAAATTTTAAATATATAAATAATTATTTAATGAAAAAGTCAGTTTTAACCTATAACGCTGTGTTTTTCTTTATTCATAAAAAAATGAATGTTTTCAAAAAAATACCAAAAATTCACCATAAGCTTATATTGATATTCCAAATTCAAAAATTAAGTCTATTTGAAAAAATAAAAAACATAGAAATTTTATTTATTAATTTAAACTTAATTCCCATTGTCAAAACCAAAGATTGTATTTTTATGAAATAATAACAATCAAAATATTGACACTTGTTTATGACCAATTTCAAGGTAAAATTACATAAAATGACCATAATTGGATTAAATAATACAAATATAATATATTTATACTTTCAAACCATTAAAATTTATAATTTAACACTATAAATTATTTTGATTAAAAAAGTTGTTTTCAATTAAAATATATTATTTTTCACTATTCACCAAAATATGAAAGTTATCAGGAAAACAACAAAAATTTATTGAAACTAAATTATTATGTCTCAATTATAAAGACGAAGTTTATTTTGTCAAATTGAATATATAAAGGTTTCAAATATTGGATTTAAAAATGGTTCTCCATTAAAAGGCGGTAAAATTGCATTTTTTAAAAAATACCTCATTTATATAAAAAATTAATTTATTCTTACATTATGTCTAATAAAATAATTATATGGATTCTAAAATTATAGGGATTATATAAAGTTTAAAATTTAGGTAATACTATTTGTAACCACTTTTGAATGGCAAGTTTGGTAAGATGTGGTGCTTCAGAACTCGGTGTTGCTTGTAGTGCAAGTTATTGGATTACATTGAAGAAATAACGTACTATGAAATCATTAGGTGTTACATTCTTCTCTCCTTCAATAAATTATGACCTCACAATTTGAAATTGTTTTATGATAATAAATTGCTCAAAATGGAAACTATCATTGTGGGAAAACCCACATCACAAATTGGGTTAATAAAATTTAGTCTTAATAAGAGGAAAAGGGAAATAAAAGGGTCACAACAAAATTATGATCTAGATTAGGAGAAAATTGGTGTAAATTAGAGACACATAATTGGAGAAAAAAATTAAATATTTATAGGGAGTGATTGTGTTCATCTATCACAAACCAGTGTAAAATTAAGGGCCTCAAATCCATTAATCTATGATAATTTGAAAACCCATCGGTTCATAAGAAATTATGATAACACATTTTGGGTTTTAAGATCTCTTTTCTAAAGTTTACGAATTAACTTAACATTTAATAATATGGATGAAAAATTATATATATATATATATTTACTTGACAAGTAGAGCTTCATCCTTCAACTAATTTCTACCACAAACTCATTTTTCACTCTAAAATATTTCAAAAAAAATATTATATTTATCTTAATCGTATAGGGTTCCAAAAATAATTAATTTATATTTCACCTATTATTACATTTAAAATAATAGATTATACAATCCAGGGACTTCATGTAGTCCAGTTTTAGGCGATAAATCCCAATTGCACTGTGGTTGTGTGTTCGATTCCTACAGCTTTTTCCGACGCGACAGATTGTCACATGGTCTGTGTGTTTTCATTTTTATAACAATCAAAAAATAACCTTAACAATAATATCCAATTTCAAAAATAATCCATTGCAATATTTAGACTAATCCATAATACTTCTATCCAAACTCACAATCTAAAAATTATAATGAAGTTAAACACAATGGGG
Organism: Viscum album; assembly: GCA_963277665.1. Taxonomy (NCBI): domain Eukaryota; kingdom Viridiplantae; phylum Streptophyta; class Magnoliopsida; order Santalales; family Viscaceae; genus Viscum; species Viscum album. Next base: position 1,383,332,410 of record OY728137.1, on the reverse strand, counting down.
ATCATTTTTTCTATGTAAATACATGTGAACACCATTATCCGGTATTATTTTAAAACATGGTAACACCTTGAATAACCAATTAACCTTATTGATTACATTCATCCTCTCTTATCCTTTATATAATACTGGATATATTCCATATATCCCAAAATTTTGAATATTACAAAAATGATTAAATAAACAAACCAGTAATTAATTCCAAGTTAGTCAAGAATATCGAATATAACATATCCAGATCAACCATCTCTTATTCCAAAATTACTAAAATAGTTTCATAACCATATTAATGTTTATCTTTACCCCATCCATGTATTTTCCAAAAGTATTATCTTTTTTTGAGTCTCTCTTCATAAAACCATATAATCTCAAATACTCAATGAAATAGTACTATAGTACAATCCTTATTTATATCCATAATTCATATAACTAGTATATCATCAATACGACACTGATATGACATAATGTTTTAACAACAAAATAAGAACAGTAGTCATTACTCTTCATTTGTGGTAGTATCATAACATGAATATTATCCAATAACATCATTTGGGGTATACTCGGATGATTTGGACATTGATTCGTGTAGTGACCCAACTCCTTGCAGATGAAGAATTGTACACATGAAACCTTTTTCTTATCATTGCAATCACATACATGGTGTCCTTTTTCTCCAAAATCTTATCAAACTCTCATTCCCTTCTTGAATTTACTAGTTGATTCATTCCACAATTATCACATATGGGAAAATCATTATTCCCCTTATTCCCTTTTTCCATCTTTCTCTCCACCATCATTTTCTTCCTTGGCATCCCTTCAAACCCATAGGACTCAGAGAATTCCTTGCATATCTTATTAACACATGATATAATTTCTACATATGTTGATAAAACATGGGATACTACTCCCTTATAAATGTTGGCTTAATACTACGAATGATATGATCCTTCTTACTATTTGGATCATACCTATTGTTGGAGTTATCATTACTTCTATCAGGCGCAATTTCTAAACAATGGCATACACTAGGTTAGTTTATGAATCACAATTCATAATTCCAAACTTGTTAAATAGTTTACATAAATTGAACAGAATGTGGATATAATCCATAATCATAAAAATGCTTTATTTGATGAATTATATAATCATAACCCCTTCCTAATGATTTGTAAGGAAAATGAGGATTTTCCTATGTATATCCCCCATGATTGTCGTAACCAATAGTGCAGCAAGGAACGTTGTTGTGCACCAGTTCCCGTACGAGTCTAGCTCAAAGCAGTATTTTCGGGGTTTACCCCTAGGTATATCTATGACAATGCCGCCTCTACATGCTCATATAAAGAAATGGATGCATTTCTTGAAAAATACACAAAATCTTTACATTACCAAAATTCTAGGATGTTATCGCATACTAATCCTCAAATTCTATCGTAGGGTAATGTGCTCTAATCAGAGTTGATCTAGATCTAGATTACAAGGATTGTACTAATCTTCCCCTGATACCAACTGTAATTCCATGACCCCACAATCCCAAAGTCGGTGCATTATTACATAACATTGGCATGATACAAGGAAAACTTGTCCCGAAAGATCAATCAGTTTTGTATCCTTGTAAATACTAGATACATTCATGATATTTACATTACATTATAAAATGAAAAACTACAACAACACTGTTTCCATAGACCACACTCATATCCCCTCAAACTATCTCAACATCTCAAACATAAAACACATCTTGGGATCCTGGGAAAATAAAATATAATAAATGGGTGAGCTTAGATGCTTTGTAAGGGTAAATAATTTAGTGGAAGGAATAATCTATTAAGGAAAGATGTGTAATAAAAAACAATATCCTTTTAAACATAAATTAGAACATAATATGGTGGAAATAAATAAAAAATTACCATATAAACATGCACATGGATATTATACTAGTTGAATAATAACATGTAATAACAAATTTTATAATGAGGGAATGTGTAGTAGAAGACCTTAATTTCTATGTCAAGGCCTCGTTACAGGACCTATGGGCAAACTATAACCAGACCCAAACCCAGAGAGCCTCTTTAATAGGACTCAATCCCGAAGAGCATCTATAATCGGACTCTAACTCGGAGGGTCTGTTGTAACCAGACCCCATCCCAGAGGGCTTAATTTTACCGGTCCCCAACTCGAAACATACTAGTCCAATAAATTCTTCATAATAATAGGTAGAAATATAATATAAACATTAAAACTAAAACTAGCATACAAAATTTCAATACTTTATCCATAAACCATGAATGGTATAATAATTAAAAATACACAGTCAAACATATAAGAAAACATTCAATACAATATGAAAGATTTGTATCATGATAAATCAACTTCAAACATGTTTAAAATCTATTAAAGGATGTTGACATAGATGAAAATGATCAGTAAAATGTTTTGAGAGAAATACCCATCTTTCATGAAATCATTTAAAATTCCCCCAATTTATAAAGGTCGTCATTTAAAAGGGATTTTTGAATCAAATTATCCCATACCACTTTGAATCTTTTTTAAAAAATTCTCATTTCAAAAAATTCAACTCCGGTTAAATAATTTTTTAAAACCATTTTAAAAACATGGACATTAATGAGAAAGGTTGAGAAGAATAAATCTTTTAAAACATTTAAAATGATGTTTAAGTAAAAGAGTCCCTTAAAAATAATCCCTTTGAAAATTATTTTATGAAACATGGACATGTATAATAAATATGTCCCAGTAAAAACTTACACATAAATAATCTCAAATAATAATTAGATTGAGGAATTAACCCTTACCAATTTGGTAACTTATGAATTATACACCCCATGAAAGAAGTACCATACAATGAAGTTGTAAATACAAATAACATAAATTTTATTACACAAGTAATACAATTATGGTTATTACATACACCACAGAAAAGTAAATAGTGGCAATACAGCATGAATCTCACAGGATAAAGAGTGAGATGAAAACCCCTTACCTTGCACTTTCCTTTGGTCGAGGGTACGTTTAACCACTTTTATAATGACAATCGTTTGTTATTAGATTATAACAGAACCACATTAATATTTATTATATCTTACATGATTCATTTATGACTTTATAATACGCATTTAATGATGATTTTCATATTAAATTATCATTTCTGGAAATAATCTCTTCATTTATCGTACGTATTTTAACTTGTTATTCTTGACCGTATCATTTAGATCATGATTTAAAAACTTCCAGAATACAAATATTAATTAATATATCATATATATTTAGAATATAAATATTTATAATATATATATATATATATGAAATAGAAAACATGATTTATAGAGACAGTAGTTCGTACATACATATAAACGATGTTTCTGTTTTCATATCGTATTGAACAGAAGTAAGTGAATAAGATATATGTAAGTACATATATATATATATATATTTATCTCTCCATAAGAATTATTATGAAATATATTATATACTTATTAGTTATATATGTTTTTATAATCGTCGATGAATGGTGTACGTGGAAAAGAATCTCATCGCGTCCTGGGGATGGTAATCCGTACGTACGCACGAGCGACAATATAATTTCCTTAAATGTGTGGAATTGGATGGTTTATTAATTTATCAGATAAACTAGAATGTTATTTTCATTATTTAAATACATATTACTCATCTTTATAATCATCTAAATAACATGGTGTTGGATAATAAATTACACCACGACATGGAGATGGTAAGCCGTACGTACGCCCGAATGGTGACATTATTATTCATAGGATGTATAGAATAATGAATATGGTTGGGCCATATTTATAATAAAATCACAGTATATATAAGGTACTAATGATATTATTTTGGTATTTTAATTACAATGAATGACAAGTGGAAGAATAAAAGAACATGAAAGAGGGTGGTGAAATCATTACCTCTTCTTTGGGTTCTTCCTTTTGATTTTATCAAAAGGCCTCCTTAGGTAAGAATTATTACCAAAGGAAGGCCTATATGATGAATTTAGGATTTTTGGGAGGATATTTGTGTAGTATTTGGTAAAGCCAAATGGCTTTGGAGGTGTGAATGTGAGAAAAGGGGAAGTCCCTTTTATAAGTGGGGTGAGAGGCACCTTAAGAAAAACATTAAATTTAATTTTATTATAAATTTATTTCAGTTTATAATAGGTCCAAAATAAATTATTTAGAGGCTAAGGTGGTTATGGGTCTAAAAACACTCAACCAATATGTTTTAGACAGGTTTGGGTCACTATATTAACCTTATCTTTTAGATTTAACTTTTAGTTACATAGTTTGACATTTACCATGGCTCTTTATATTTTTATATTATATGGTTAATAAAATTAATATAAATTTCCAAAAGAAACCCAAGTGGTTAATTAATGACATATATAATATTATTTAAGCCCTTTGGACAATCCTTTTATTTTTAGGAATAGAATACCAATTAATAATATAATATTTGTTTAAAAAACTTTTTTATGTCAATTTTGACACTATTTGGTATTTTGTGTTCTCTAAATTTATAAAAACATTATTAATTAGAAGAAAATTTATTTAATAAAAAATAATTTGTCATATTAACCTAAAAATTATTTAAATTCATAACAAGTCTGAAATTATATTTTTTTGGGTATTTATAATATCAATTATTATAATATTTCATTAACAAGGTAATTACTGCATCATCTTTGTGTCATAAATAAATTCAATTATTTAATGTCTAAAAATTATAAATATAATACCATTATTTAGGAAATATTTTTATCTTTCTAATGAATATTTATTCTCAAATTTATCTTCTGTGGAACTCTATATTAAAAATGGTTTAGTTATAAATATATGGATTTAACACTTTTAACTTTTCTTTGAATTAAATAATAATAAATGCCCTAATCTAATAGAAGTGGATATAAATGATAATATTTTATTCCTAAGGTTGTTTTTGGTAGAATTACACTTATCCAATAGAATTAGGACATGTGTGAGGGTAATAATAATATCATTTTTCCTTTAATTTCCATATTTATTTTTAACCGTGGTAAATAACAGTCAAAAGATACTATTCACAAAAAAATATTTTGGTTTTAATAAAAGGAATTTTACATACTGATATCAACCTTGTCTCTTGGATTTTTTAAATTCAATACATAGAAGTGGTAAAAATATGATTTATGCATATTTGAAAATTCTCATAGGATGTCGGTAAAAGATGGTAAAATTTCCATAAAATTTTTATATACCTAAACATATTATAAAAGGACTATAATTAGTTACGTTGAACATATATTGGTATTATGCATCTATTTTGACCAAAAATAAATCTAAATGAAATAAATAATTATTTCAATTAATATTCAATTTTAACCAACAATGCAGTTTTTTTTATTATTCATAAAAAATTGAATGTTTTTAGAAACATATAAGAATTAACCCTAAACTAATTTTGATATTCCAAATAAAAAAATGAATTCTATTTTAGAAAATTCCAAACATATAAATTTCATTTATTTATTTAAAATTAATTCCCGTTGTCGAAACCAAAATGCGTATTTTTAAGAAATAATAACTATCAAAAGATAGACACTTGGTTATGTCCAATTTCAAAGTGAAATTTTTTACAATGACCATAGTCGGATTAAATGGTTAAAATATAATCTATTTGTACTTCCAAACCATTAAAATGTATAATTTAACCTTATAAATTACTTTAATAAAAAAGTTGTTTTCAATTAAAATATAGTATTTTTCACTATTCACCCAAATATAAAAGTTATCAGAAAACACCAAAAATTTACTGAAACTAAAATATTATGTCCCAATTCTAGATTAGATGTTTATTTTTTCAAATTGGATATATAAAATTTTAAAATATTGGATTTAAAAAGGGTTTTCTTTTAAAAGGCGGTAAAATTGCATTTTTAGAAAAATATTTGTTTTATCTGAAAAAAATGAATTTCTTCATAGATTATGTTGAAGAAACTCATAATATGGACTCAAAAATAAAAATGATTATATAATGTTTAAAATTATGTTAATGATTTTCATAACCACTTTTGAACGGTTAGTCTTGTAAGTCGTGGTGTGCTAGAACTCGATGTTGCATGTAGTGAAAGTTATTGGATTATTTTAAAGAAATAACTTACTTTGAAATCATGGGGTGTTACATGAAACACTATTATTAGTGTAATGGGATAAAATTTTAGATTGTAGGCTTCATCACTGTTTGTTCTAACTATCACTCGGTGATGGTGGAGCACTAGAGACATGATGCCTTATTACATCTACTTCCAATCCTGGAATAGAAATGGGATGATATTACTATGAATTTCATAGTTGGATTACCAAGGTTTCCTAGGGGTAGAGGTGTTGTCTGGGTTGTCATTGACTGACTATGAAAAACATCCCACTTCATTTAAATTTGAGAGACCTTATTAGTAGACTAATTGTGAAGACTGTATTTCTATGGGATCATACGACTACCAGAGGTTCCATGTACTAATGTTTCAGATAGGGATTCTTGTTTTAATTAATGGATCTAGGATGGTTTGAAGAATGATATGGGATATCAGGTGTTGAAATGCACAACATTTCACCCTCATATTGCTGTAAAATCAGAATGGACAATCTAGGTTTTAAAGAATATGCACCGAGAATGCGTCCTTGATTTTAGAAGTTCTTGGTAGTAGCATACACCTCTCATTGTGTTCTCTTATAATAACAGTTTTCAAGTGATTATTCTGATGGATCCATTGAAGGCCTTATATGGAAGGCTATTCTGTTCCCCCATGTGCTAGCTTGAGGTAGGTGGGGTAGCCCTACCTGGTCCTTGACTCAGTAAGGATACATCAGAACAGGTGTAGCTGATTACGAAAGAGTATGACTACTCCTCAGTCTAGAAAAAATATTTTGCTAATATCCAACAATTACTTGTTGAGTTTGACGTTGGTTATCATCTTTCTCCTTAGGTATCACCTAGGATAATAAATTGATGGGTAAGAAATAAGGAAAAGATTCACCTATTTACGTTGGGCCGTTGGACATTCTAGAGAGATTCAGGATAATAGATTATCAGTTGCTACTACCTTAGAGATATCATGCCATGCATGACGTCTTTCATGTCTTATAGAATTTCCAATACCATTTTGACCCATCTCATACATTTTATCTTGAGAATTTGACTTTTTTTATGATTATACTTTTGAGGAATATCTAGTACACATCATTGAATGAAGCATGATGGCTCTCAAAGGAAATTTTGTCCACCTCATTCAGATGCTATGGAAGCATGGCCATGTAAAGGATGAGACTTGGGAGAGGGAAGCTGATGTACATGATAAGTGGAAAAATTTGTTCCCTGAAACTTTTTATTTACCATTGGAAAGTGAACTTTCGAGTGAGTTCTTTTAAAGGGGGAAGACAGTAAGAACCCGATTATTCTGTTTGGTATGGATTCTTTAAATGTTTAGTCTAAATATACAATTTGGACCTAATAATGATTAATAATGCATTACAAATGTTTCATAAGGGTTTTTGGGTCTTTTTCTATTCTTGGAACCCATCTTTTTTGGAGTAAACAGACTCTTCGCACTGTTTAGATTAAACTGTGGCAGATTTCCGCACTGTTTTCCAAAACGTGCGGATGGTTTTTTTATTGGAAAGCCTCACCTTGCACAGTTGGCACACAGTTGTGAAACATAACCTTGTGAACACCCCTTTTTCCTTGGTAATCAAGAATGTATGGTACATTGTTTGATCAAACCATGCAGAGGGAAACTTTTTGAGAAGTACTATCTTAGATGGTTGGTGCACGGTTTGGAAAAATGTACGAACAAACCATGCGTAAGTTAAAATCCTTTGTATAATGTTTAAAACTCCCATAATCATCTATTTAGAAAATAGTTTTCTCATAAATCTGATTTTATGAGAGATTGACCTATTTCTCTCTATTTTTTTTTTGTTTTTTTAGAACAACACATGGAATCAAGAGATCTTCCTCTTCTGACATCCAACTGAGCTTCTGTTAATCACGATGGATGCGCTATGATATGTAATCATGTCCTCTTTAGCCATTCCACTTCACCTTTTCTTTTGGAATTTTTATCTTCATGTGGGAATTTTTCACTTTTTCATAGATCTAATTTGATTCGAGGAAAATCAAGAGCTGATACCAAAGGATAAGGATCATTCAAACCTAAGTTGGGTGGTCTATAACTCATCCCTATAGTTTTTTTGGGAATGTTCATTGGGGGGCCACCGGGTTTTTTGGAAACCGTTTTTTAAATTAAAATGCCATGATTATATTCATTATAATTTTATGGTTATGACATTTCCAAATATGTGATATATTGGGAGTGGTGTAACCCACAACTCAATCTGCCTCATATCAAAGGAAATTCCATAATTGGTTTTTTCTATTTCTATATGTTTGAGCCACCGTTCGGGTGTTCCTTTAAAAGAAAATTCTAAAGGGGTGTTTTGTTATCATAAATGGGTAGTTATTACATAGAATTTCATAATGAAATGAACCATGTATGCTCAACACTTGACCCTCATATGGTAAGTTCTTCAAAAGTATTAATTAAAATTGAAATGTGAACTATGAAATGGAATGTATATTAAGTATATAACGTTTTCTTAATAAAATAGGTTGAAAAATGGTTTTATCTTCATATCACACTTTTCCACATTGATGGACGGTAGAAGAGTATAGATCAATAATTTAATAATCTTTAATGGATATCTAAGACTTGATTAAATGGTTTCAGTGCAACATGGACAATACACAGTAAAAGAAGACAAGTCTTGGACCAATAAATAAATGGTTTCAACTCTAAATTACTTGTCAACACTAATGGAAGGCAAGACATGAACCAAATAAATTATTACATGATAACAATTTCAAGTAGGATTATAATGACTCAAACTTTACTAGGATTCTGAGGGGAGAATACCTTGGGTCTTGAGAACCCTATTCCAATTTAAGGATACAATTTTCAAAGGTTGATAACCACCTTTAATCTGGTTCTTGTATATTCCTTGGATGCCGAATATACTACTGTTGGGTCCCTTTCATTATTATAGGATACCTTAGATACATTCTTTGGATATAGCATTGACTACTCGGTTCCATTATGGATGCCCATGGGGCCCTATCTTTGCATAGCCCCGTTTTACCTTGGATGATCACCATGGACTCAGTAGGTGCCTTATTGTGGAATTCCTTGGATTACATACCTTGGATTATAGTCTTATCCCTTTTATGACTCAATACTACTATGTTATATTTCATTTACATTTATATTACCTTGGTTATTAACATGGAACTCTCTCAAAGGATATCTTTGTTTGGTTCCCTTGTTACGTCTTGGGACCTTCACTACTTATATTATTACGAGGTGATATCAGTGATGGATATGTCTCACGTGACCTATTAACATTAAATAATAATATCTTAATTAATGAACTAGTTACATGTTAACAAACCAAGTAGGCGATAAAGAAGGTACATGGTAATTTAGTTATATTTTACTATTTTCCTTACATATATATTCACTACTGAACATTGCTATATTCCATTACATGAGTCATAGATTATGGAAACCCCTGGTGGTGACCCATTATCATTTTTCTCACACCCTCTCTAGGCATCCTTTGTTACCTAGTGTAGATTACATGGTTTCAGGTGTTGAAAAAGGGAATCATATGGCCTCCAACACTAGATTTATTGCTAATTAGAATAGATCTTGATAGCAGATGACTGAGTAGGATCGTGGGATGCTTAGTGTAGTATCTGTTTTCTTTTACATTGTGTAACATGTTATTCTTTATTTCTTGTATCCATGTTTTCCAGTTTTCTAGTGAGATGAAATTACATCATCATTGTTCTAGTATATAAAGTTATTATTATTATTTTTTATTTAATGCATAAATTAACTTCCATTTTTTAATATTCAATTACATTCTTTTCACTAGGCTACACTATGATAATGAGGGCTTAATCTTCCCACAGACACATTCTAGGCCCTCACTAACAGTCACCAGCCTCTGGTGTTCAGAGAGATTCTCATGAGTCCATGTGTCCCACCAAGCTCGCGGAACCCCTTAGGTGGCATCCGAGTTCGGGTCGTCACAACGTTAATATCACAATTTTTTAAGAGGGGGTTTTATTAGAATTTTAATTATTCATATGTCCCATGAAGGGAGAAGACAATTTAAATTTATTTAAATCCTTTTCATTTGATGTAATTCCATGTAAAGTACTTTTGAAAAATCCTACATGGATTTTATAGATTGCTTTTGGTTTTAAAAGTAACTGTGAGAGCCAAACTGATGTTTTTAAAAGTCATCTTTTATTAATAATAATTAAATAAAACTATTTGTGTTTTTTCAATGTGTATAATATATAAAATTCACTTTTTTTTATTTTGAAGGTGTGTATTATCCCTTATGTATATATTTAAATCCATTTTTACAACTGTGGTTTATTTTTAAATCATTGGTTTTATGTGCTTATAGATTTAGATATATTGAAAATGGGTTATTTGGTATACAAATGTTGATTTAAAACATGAGGATTATATTATAAATCATGTTAATGGATTTGAATATTTTGTAAGGATATTTATAGTGAATTTTGAGTTCCTTTTTGATTTTCAATGTTGTTAGAATAAATTGAGAAGAAAGAGTAGATTGAGATGAATTTTCTACGTGGGATATTTTCCTATAAATACCATCTCATACTAAAAATAGAATCCCATTATTAATTTTATAAATAGTGAGTATTTATTGAAGATGTTCTGACCTCTTGATTTACAATTTTGTTATTTACATCTGTATGGGTTTGTTTCCACAATGTGATTCCTATTTCTCCCCTCGTGCATAATGCACATGTCTATACCATAGATGTGGGGGATTTATGATGCTATTAATTGAGACAATGTTATGGGTGAGGGAGATAATTTCCTTATGTATTTTGTGTTAATATGGGATTGAATATTCATATTCCTTAACTCTTTATTGGTCATATAGAGCTATTTACAAAGTGGGAGGTTTAATCTTATACTACAAGGGTTATTTTACATACTATTAAAATCCCACCCATCATGTTGGCACTAGGGCTGAGAGTGGTGTAACCACACAATGAGTCTTGTGTGTGAATGATGGATGGATTATGTTTTTCACATATCATATTTCATATTTAGATCTGTGATAGAAATGAATTAATCAAGTTAGAAATAGCTTACTTTAGGGATCTAGGGTAGAGACAATGAAAAATTTGATTTGTTATTTAGGAGACTAAATAATGGGTTTTTGATCTAGTGCTCTTTATGTACTATTGTATGTTATGATCATGATATATATATATATATATATTAAATCAAATTTTATTTTTACGTCACTATTATCATTTTTGGATGTTTACTTTAATTTACCTCTAATTGTATGTTTATAAATTTTATTTCCACTTCTTATTTATAATCATTGTATGAGGGATAAATCATTCCATGTTTATATTATGTGAGGAAAAAACACTAGTTTCCCAACTAGAGGTATCAAGATCACCCTTATGTCTTTGTGATGTGTAACATAACATGTTTTAAAAGGAAACATAATGTTCTATAGTCTACATGATACTCCACATTGAGATTAAATGAACAACTAAATATTATTATTTAACAAGGTAGCTTTCACGTAGTAATTAAAATGGTTGGATGAAAAGGATTAAATTAATTATAAAAATATGGTTTTCACATGAATTTATAATTTAGTCTTTGGTGATTAATTAATTATAAATCAATGAAACCCCATTTAAAAAAAGAAATCATCTTCTAAATATCTGTTTATATGTGCACAAGTGTGTTTTATACTAATAAATTAATGAATCACTATTTTATAATTATATTAATTAAATATATATATTATATATTCAATTTAATTTTTAAAAATCATCTTATGTGTTTTCAAGATATTATATAATTAAAAATCAATTTTATACATAAAAGGATAATTTCTCTAAAAATATAGTTTTCCCATCTTGTGATGGAGAACCCATTATAATGCTCATTTTTTCTCTTTTATTAATTTTATATGATAACTTAAAATTTCTATTCAGAATCAGAGTTTAAAAATTTACATTGGTGGATTTTTTGGTATTTTTTATGAAAATATTTTTTTAGTGCATACTGAAATATACTGCATTGTAGTTCAAAAATAATTTTTTGTTTATATAATTTTAATACATAACAATAATTTTTAAAGAAAAAATAATTCAATAAAAAATTTTTTAATCTAATTTATCCCATTGGAATAATTTTAATATTGAATGTGGATATATAAAGTTATTGAGATTTTGAACATCAATTTTACACACCTTCTCACCGCATCTATAAGAATAGTGTTAAAATTCATTTACCCATTTATGTGATTTGAATTTTGAATTATGGACATACATGGTTTTAGTAAAAATGAAAATTTTGTTGCAATTGGATCGACTTAATTCTTGTTGAATAGTAGCATCATTATTTTATTTATCACGGTTAAGGGAATATCTTGTAATTAAGGGTAAAAATAATATTATAATAATATAAAATTACCCTAAAACATTTCTTAATATCATCTCATGACTTGGTTTTGACCAAAATCAACCCCATTCCAAAATTATATCCTTTTTAATCCACTTTAGTAAGAAAATTATATTTATTATATTTTATTTGATAATTTTTTTAAATGACATACCCATATTTTTAATATGTAAATAGTTTTTTGTATAGTGTAATATAGATAATAAATTATAATATAAATTATAATTTGAAAGATAAAATGTTTATATAAATCATGATAACTTATTAATACTTTTTATACATTTAATAATTAAATTTAATTGTGGCACAATGATGATTTAATAATTGATTTATTATAGGAAGATTAAAATAAATGATATCAATAATAATAAAATAAATACAATGTAAAATATTTGATGCCATCCACGAATATTATGGATTAATTTAACATTTAAATGATTAGTTAATGTATTTTATCGATAGAATCACATTGTTATGATTTTTGAAAAATGTTATGTTATGAACAGTGTCAAAATTGACACTAATTCATATCATAAAAAAATATTTTAATAAATTATATAAAATTTCTCATAATCCAATATTCATCCAAAAATTATATATTAGTTAAAAAATATCTTTAAAGACTCATTTATTATCATTTTATATTTTATATTAAATATATTTATTTAAAAAAATTTGTCCTGGTAAGAATTAATAAGGATTAAAATAATGATAACAACGTTAAAAATTTATTAATATTTTTAAAATTTTAATTAGATGAATGGATTAAATCCAAAAATAATAAAATATTTTAAATAATTTTTCTTTATGTCATTTGGATTGTTAATTTATTTTTTATTAATTAATTACTTTCAATAATTCCAACAGTTCTCGTCACATCTTCTATAAAAGAGAACCCATTAATCACTATTTAATACACTTAAAAAACAATTTTGTTCAATCAGTTTATTACCTAACACATTTAATGAATAACTACCCACATTATAATGGCCATAGTTTAGGCATAACACTCTACTTAGAGGTGTTAAGGTGTTAATCCAAATTTATCATCCAGAAGAAATGTAATAGTTTTTAGGTGTTTCTATATTATTTCTTCATTAAATTCATTAAAATATTTTACATACATTGTGAAATAAAAACAATAGTATATTTAGTATAATTATATTTTATTATTTTAATATCATAATAAAAATCCATCTCCACTTCTATCAAAAGGGAAATGAAATAATAATTCAAGCATACGTGTGACCATTCACCTCCATGAACTAATGTAATTCATTTTCTATAACCATCTCTCAAGAATGGTTTATATGATGGAATTCATGATAATTTGTGATATTAATGAAATACTTCTCATTGAAAAATAATAATATATAATTTGTTTTCATACATTCCCGGCACATAAAAACGATAATGTCTTTCGTGCATACCTATAAACTATCACCACTCCGAAGTGATGTTATAAATTTTCAATCAAAAAAACACTTCGATAATATATATAATTAAATTTAAATGATTAATATGATATTAATAATATGATCATATCTATGGAATGGTTAAATAAAACATACAGTCTATCCATAATAATAATTAAAAAATGGAAATGTTACCCATTCACATGTACAACTTACCGTCTACATGATTATAACATAATTCATTTTTCATAAAAAAAAATTGTGGATCAATATAAAAGTATAATTCAAATATAAAATATATTATTATTTCATGAATATTAATCTTAAGATGATCGAATCATGTCCACTTTGACTATTGACATCGTAGGAAATTATTTTTGGACTCATTTACAAATATCATTAAAACATATGTGATAAAAAAAATAATTATGGAATTTTTATAACATGATAATAATTTATGTGAAAATAATAATAAAACTAAAAATGTTTCTCAAGAAAGTAGTAATTATCTTTGTTTATTATTTTTGGTGATAAAAAAATATAGTATAATTGGAAATGAGGTAAGAGATTTCATCTCAATCTCCTTTCATTCAGGCATTTCTTGAAGATATGCAAAATTATTCTTTAGCCATGTGTATATATGGCTACAATGAAACTACAAATACTTATTATATATATAATCTATTTATTTAAGGTATCATTTTAAGGATATTATCATTTAAATGGTAAAAGTGGAATGGGACCCCTTAAAGGTTCAATGATGTAATTATCAATATTTTTCTCTGTGTTAATGTTGTTGAAATTATTATGAATATTCAATAGTAGGTATGTAAATGTATTATAAAGGATATTGTATATGTATTTGGAATAGAATTAATTTTTTTTTCATAAATTCAAATTTTTATCTTTTAATTATGTTATGTTATAATATTTTTACAAAACAAAAAAGGAATGTTTTTATCATATATGACGACAATGACTTCTCTACTGTGATGATTTTTGTTTGGTATGTGGATTCATCTATAAGAAATAATAATTCTTAATGAAAAATGAATACCTTTTAACCATTTTTGGGTAATGTGTTGTTGATATTTTTTAAAATGTATTTTTTATTTGAATAAAAATTTAATGTGATTTTTATGTGGAAATGTTATTTCTTTCTTTCATGCTTGTCTTATGAGTTATGATAATGATACGGTTATTATGAATAGTTTATATATACATGTAGTTCCATGATAAAAAAATGTGGGAAATCTAGTGATATATCACTAATGCATTGGGTAATGAGAATGATTTAATCAAAATATTTTCTCCAAAGAGACTAATGGAATATATTGTTGTGGGTATTCCAAATGTAACCATAATGGTTACCACCTATGTAGTAGTGAATGGTAAAATGTAGGTTTGATTTTAAAATAATTCCCCAAGATACCTTTATGATTTATATTTCTTATGGTGGTTTATAGTAATATTAGGATTTGATGAGGTAAACTAAATAACATATGTGATATGGATGGAAAGTATAACATTGTGAAAATGTATCCATGAATTTAATGAATTTATGGGATAACCGTTTAATTCATTCTTTTTTGTCCCTTACTAGGTTTTTTTATCATAGAATGTCATTAAAATATTTCACATGTCTTAATATTTGTATGTGAAATGATGATTCCATTATGAATGTTTTGAGGATGTCTCTTGAAAATAAATAATGATTTATTTTAAAATTTATTACTTTGGTTCAAAAATGGATACGAAGTATCATAAACCACTTGTAATGTGTGGGTGTAATTTGTAATTGTTTTTCCTAATTCTCTATAACTCCAAACATAAAATATACACCATTTTGAATTCTAGTTTAAAAACATTATAATATTTAACATTTAATTTTGGGTCCTTTTAAGTGGTACATAGGTTGGTTTAGACAACATTGGAGATTATGATGTTTCATTAAGTGTTAGAGACATCATTAATAGTTTATAAATTTCGGTTTAATTATAAGATTAATTTTATAGAAACCATTTTGAGGAACTAAGATATGAAATTTCAAGATGAATAGTGTTATATTTGGAGACATGAATTTCTAATGTGATTAAGGGTTATTAATTTTGGGAATGAAAACTGAAAGGTGTGAGATAAACATTGAGGTTATAATGTATTATGATTAATTTGGAGGTAATTATATTATTTTGGTAATAATATAGTTTTATCAAATGGACAACCCGATGTATGGGTGAAAAACCATCATGTACTACATGGCATCAGGAATAAAATACACAACTAAAGGACGACAGTGGTGTATATCCTACCACTAGACTATGTGAGGTCCTTGGATAGTATGAAATTTTATTTTTAGTTAAATAAGTTTATGAAATATGAATATTTTGAATGTGAAAACTTATGATTTATTAAATGGATATAATTGCTATTGGAAAAAGAATTGGGGATTAAGTGATAAATGTTATTTGGGTAGACGTTCGCTATTTTGGGAGCTTTATATGAATAAGTTAAATAAAATACTATGAGATTTTAATTGAAGATTAATGGATTAATTATATTTTTGAATAATCTATTAGTTAATTATGTACATATGGTGAATCATGTTATTAATGAAATAATTGTAATATATTGTAGATTATGTGATTTGGAAAATTACATTTTTGGTATGGGACATTAATAATTATTTATTATATTTGAAGATAATTCTTCAAATTTATCATGAAAGATTATTTGTTCAAATAAATATGATTTTGAGTTTCAATATTTTTCTATAATATATTTGAGAAATTTTATGGATATTTAATTATTGTATGGTCTATGATGAACATCAGGTATGACTATTTAATTTTAGAGATTCATTTTTTTTAATCATATAAAGTATTATTATTTTTAGGGATAAATCTTATCATATAATAACAATATTGTATTTGGATAATCACTAATGAATTAATAAATACATAGTTTTTTGTTATAGAATATTAAATCCTCTAGAAGTTGATGATAGTGCTTAATGTGTGAAAAATTCATCTTAAACACTCATCATTTAGAGAAAAATAAGTCCTTTGAAAATTTATTAATGCATGAATTCCATATTTTCATGTAATCTTGTGTTCTTAATTTTTCATTCTAATTAGTAAAACAATTCTTCAACTCTATGTAATATATTTTAAAACAAAAACATGATAAATTTATATTTCATACTATGGAATCAATGACCTTTTAATGATTAAAAAATTTATCGTTTGGTGATTTTTTACATTATCCTGTACATGATTTCTAAAATTATTCATCAGAACATGATAGTTTGTTTTCTATTATATGTAAATGTTTTCCTACAATTAATCATGCTATGTGATGTCACAGGTGACCATCATACTTCATTTTTTTTAAGTTGAAGTATTGTTAATCCTTTTTTCCATTGTGGGATTTCAATAAATGTATTTTGAAAAGTAAATACATTGTTTTCAATCCCAGGTTAAAATTGAGATTTTGATATTTATTAAAGTGGGGGAAAAATTAATGTTCCATTTTTTTTAAATGAAACAAAATTTTAGATAACATATATGATAAACCGGTCCAAGCTTAAATGAGAAAATAATTTTTTTATTTAATATGTTTTTTATCACATAGTCGTTAGAATGGTTGAAATGAATAAAAATAACTAAATTATAAAAATATGGTTTTCACAAGAATTTATAATTAATTATTTGGTGTATATTTAATTATAAATGAACAAAAACCTTTGTTTAAAATAAAAATGAAATTATTTGCTAATTTTTTAAATCTTCACAAGTGTATATTATAGAAATAAATTAATTTTTCAATATTTTTGGATTATATTATAGAAATATATTTATAATATATTCTGTTTAATGTTTAAAATAAATCTAATGTGTTTTCTATATATTATATAAACCCAAATTAAATTTCATTGATAAAATAAGTATTTTTCTAAGAAGGGAGGATTACCATATTTATTTTGAAAACCCATTCTAAATTATTCTCTATCACATTTATAAATTCAATTTCAGAAACTGAAGTTTTTTATATATAGAGTATCAAAATTTACATTGGTTAAATTTTAGGTATTCTTTTATAAGGATTCATTTTTTATAAATATTGAAAAATAATATGTTTTAGTTTAAATATGGTTTTTCGTTAAAATAATTATTATTATTTAAACTGATTATTAAAGTCGCAAAAGATCATTAATAAATTTATTAATTATATTTAGATCATTGAAATATTTTTTATATTGAAATCATATGTAAAAATTTATTGAAATATTGAAAGTGTTTGTTACTCGCCTTCTCTTCACATCTGTGGGATTAATGCTAAACATAAGTTAGCCACTTATGTGAATTGAATTTTGAAAAATGACCATACAGGGATGTAATATGTAAGAATATTTTGGTCCAATACGATCAACATTATTTTCTATGAATAGTAACATTACTATTTTATTTACCACAGTTATGGGTAAATTCGGTTATTAAGGGAAAATTTATTATAAAATTTTAAAATTACCATAAAACATGCCCTAACTCAATTTGATGAGTGGTTTTCAATGAAAATCACCCTTAGGGACAGATTTTAACATTTTGAGGTCACATAGGTAAAAATATGACATTTATTATATTTTATTTAAAGAAAGGCTAAAATGACCTAATCATATTATAAACAATTATATCATTTTTAATATATGTTAATATAGAAGATAAATTCCATTATAAATAGTCATTTGGAAGATAAAATAATTATCTACATCATGATAACTTTTCTATATATTTTTTTACTTTAAATAATAAAATTTAATTGTGACACAATGACGATGCAATTATTATTTGATTAGAGAATGAATAAAATAAATGATATTAATAACATTAATATAAATATATTTTAAAATATATTATTCTATAATTGAATTTTATGGATGAAATTTATGTTTTATATATTATTTAATGTTGCTTTTCTCGAAGAAATAATGTTTTTAGGATTTTTTAAATTGGTCATGCAATTAATGGTTCCAAAATTGACATAATCTACATCATAAAATATAAAATATATATTTATATGATATAATATTTATAAAAATATAATATTTAAAAAAATGTTCAAATAAGCTTTAAAATTTTATTAATGACTCATTTTTGGATGTTTAGATTTTATTGTAATTATATTTACTCTAAATGTGTAAATTACATAATTTCATGATAATAATTAATAAGGATTAAAACAATGATATAAGTATTAAAAATAATAATCACATGTATAATTCTAATTTTATAAATATATTTAGACCAAAAAGCATCCTATATAATAAAAAATTTAGTTTTTATTCATTTGGAATATAAAATGAATTTATATTTATTATATATTTTAAATAATTTCAGGAGTGTCATCCCCCATATATAAAAGGTAACCCATTCACATCTATTAATTCCAATTCAAAAAATATTTGTTTTTGCCTATATCTTCAAAAAATCTATCCTAGAATACCTCAACCCATTATAGGGGCCTTATTTGTCATAGAAAATGCTTTTTAGTGGTGTAATAAGGGTAATCAAAGGTTATCGTCTGAATAGAATTTATTATTTTTACTTATGTGTTTCTATTTTATTTATTATTAAATATCCATATAATATTCTCCAACCATGATGTAATAATTTATTAATATTCTTTAATATTTATAAATTCTATTACGTTAATACCATTGCAAAAATCCATATACACTTATATCAAATGGGAAAATAATTAATCCTTTATGTGTGCGTGAGAACTATCACCACTACGAAAGGGATGTTATTCAGTTTTAATCACCAAAAAAATTATTTAATATATATAAGTATATTTATATGATTAATATTATATTAATTATATTATGATCATTTTGTAAAGATAAAATAATTATTACCTTATTTCCATAATGATAAATGAAAAATGGATAATTTACTCATGCGTACGTACAGATTACCATCTCCATGATTTTAAAGTTGTTCATTTTTCATAAATATAATTAATGCTTTGATTTAAATGTATAATTTATGTATAAATGTGATTACTATTTCATGAATAATTTTTCTTAAGATTATGGAATCCTAACAAATTTGGATGTTTACATCATACCAAAGTCATTTTGTACTCAAGTAAAAATATCATCAAAACATTGGACATGAACATAAATAATTAAATAGTTGTTATAAAATGATAATAAGTGATATAAAATGAATAATAAACATGAAAAATGTTCTCATAAATGTATAAATTAAAATAGTTTTATTATTCAGAATTATAATGAATATATGAGATTAACTGGACTCATGGTTATAGAGTTTATCCCAATCACTTTTCATTGGGTCATTTATTGACGATATGAACATTTATTCTTAAATATGTTGTATATAAAGTTACTATGACTATAAGGACCTAACATTATTACATTACATAATCTTGAATTTTAATCAATAACTCACATCGTTTAATTTTTATGACCTTATAAATTTTATAAATTTAGATAATTTGGATATAATACATTCATAACATTCCACATTAATAATTAGTTGATACAATAAAAATAGTAATCATTTCTTCCAAAATGTTAAACTTTTCAAATAAAACAATATTTCTTTAATAAATAATCAAAACATTTAACCAGGTTTACTTATTTATCATACAAATCCTTATAAACTATGAAAAGATATTAAAAACATTTTATGAGCACAAAATCCCAGTAAGGGATATAAAAACAGTGAAAGAACACATCAGTAATTGAATAGTTGTAACGTATGAAATCATTTTCAAAAATACCAAATTTTCAACCATATAAACTTACATTGTTAAAATTGATATATCAATGTGATTTATAAAATACATATAGAACATAAATAGAACCATAATGGTATCATGGGGAATTTCTTACATTGTTTGGTAACCATCATTGGAAACCATATGATTTTTAACCGTCACAACTACCTAACAATTTAAACCTCAAAGATACCTTATGCTGTAACCAGCACAGCTACACCTAGAGTAAACATACAACCAAACATTATTATACACATACCCAATGAATATAAGGGAGAATATGTCTCAAAATTTATCATAAACAATGCACAATAACCTGAACATAATCATACAACATGAATAATTTCATAAAAATATTTCTTTTGAATTTTGTAAAACAGAATTCTTAAAGTGGATTTAAAAAAAGACCGATAAAATTATATATAATTGATACAAGAGTCTATATAATTAATGTAATATGTGTATAATCTGTAAATATAAAAAATAAACCATAATATAAAAAAAAATCTTCACATAAATTATTTTAATAAAACAATGATAATGAAGAAGAATGTTATCCCAAAGAATGGAAATTTGGTTAAGAATTCACTTACCATGGGTTTGTGTTAATTCAAAATTATTTCAATCATTCAGTATAATTGTTTAAAGAGTGTTATTAAAATATTATAGATTCAAATTAATGTTTATATCACCTTATATTATCATTTTATAACATCATTTCACCCTTTAGATATTAGTATTTTGTTTCTTCCAATGTTTTAGGAGTGTTCTTTACCGGATTTTCATAGTTGGTTTGTATTTGATTATCTTGTCATATAGAAATAAAATTACATAATGGAATGAAATGATATTAATAAGTTTATATGATATATAATGATACCATCAATAATTTTTTATCATATTTGATCATGAATCTTTAGATAAAACATTAATGATATTTGTTTTGATCATTTGTGGAGGTTCTTCAATAATCTTGAACTGGTTTTTTATATAACTTAAATTCATGCATATAATTTCATTGAAGAACCAAAAATAGGTTAAAAAATAACATTTTTATAATGATTAAATAATTAAATGGGTTTTATGATCATACTCTACAGAAATAATTGAAATTTGAAACACATCATCCACTATTTTTCTAAATCTGCAAATAATGGATGGTGTTTTATTTTTAGAATAAGAAGGTGAAGAGGGGAAGAATGATGATGAATATTTTACATGAACATGATAACATATAGAATATAAATTCTCATAGGGATTCATACCTTTTGTATAATTTTATGTTAAGAGAGTATATGAAATGAAACGAATTGAAATGAACACACATGAAAAAAGAAGAGTATTTTTACCTTTTTATCTTTTCTCCTTGAGATCCTCCTTAAGTCCTTTTTATTGTCCTTTTGATGAGACCAATATGTCAAGGACATGAGGAATAGACATGAACAGGAGATTAGGTATAACATAGGCAACTTTCAAGGCTTGGGTGGTGTTAGAGGAAGAGGGGAATGAGGGTGGTATTTATATTGAAAGAGAAGAGGGGTTTTCATTATTTTAATCATTAATTTTTTATTTTTTCTCTAGTCCATGAATAGTAATTATACATGTTACCCCAAATATAGAAAAATGAATATTTGTTCCAACCATATCAGATTACTTCTACGATAATGTCATATATAGTGTATTTAATTGATAATTTAAATATACACTATTTTTTTGTATTTCACTATTCATTGAAAATTCATAAATTTCAGAATAAAATAAAAATTTAATATTATTATTTTTGAAATAATTTATAAATATTGTTACATTAATTTATATGAAATAATAATTTACTAAAATATAACTGTTTTAAATCTATAACTCATTTTTTAACACCATAAAAAATTAATCAACATGTCATTGTATTATAGCCTCAAGAAAATATAATAATAATAAAATTAACTATTCTATAAGGTCATATTACTATTCATAAGGGTATGTTACTATTCATAATAAAAAAAAAGTTGCTTCTATCAGACTCGAAACAACATACTAATAGAAACCATATATGGCCATTTTTTTTAATTCCAATCATAGAAGATAAAAAATTATGTTTTAAGTATATTTATAAATATCTACAAAAAAGAGATTCATGAATTTAAATTTATCTATTAAATCATGGGGTGCTATTTTATCCCCACCATTTTGAAATTCCATCGTCACAATTGTATTTAAATATTAAACAAGTGAAGGTAACTCTCTGTCATATAATTTTCAGATTCCCATGTTTCTTTGTCAACCATGTGGTTCCTCAAAAAAACCATTACCTAGTGGATTTAACTATTAGGCAATATGTGTTCCCCTTGATAAACCTATTTGAAAAGATAATCATTAGGTTACTATTCCAACTTTCTCCAGGATTTCATAAGGTCCCATGAATAGTGGGAATTTCCTTCCTTTCATACAAAAACACATAACAATTTTCCATTATGATATTCTAAGAAATACATGATCACTATCCTCAAAAGAACGGTCTTTCCTCTTATTTTATGCATATGTTTTCTACGAGCTATGAGCTGTACTCATTTGTTACTAGACCATTTTCACTTTCTCAGCCTCTTGATCTACTAATTATGGTCCCATCAACTTCCTTTCCCTGAATTCATAACAAAAATATAGATTTTGAAACTTCTTCCTATACAATGCATCAAAAAGATTGAATCATATACTAAAAAGGAAAAAAAATTATAAGAAAACTCAACTAAATAAATATGATGTTCCCAAATTCCATAGTATTTCTTTGAACATGCTCGAAGAATATACTCAATTGTATGATTCATTCATTTTGACTATCCATCTATTTTAGGATGAATAACTGTAATTAAATTTAATTCTATTCCTAACGACTTCTGATAGCCCTCCAAATGTTATAAGTTAACCAATTATCCCCATTAGATACAATGGAAAGAGGAACTACATGTACCAAAACAATCACTTAGAGGTATAATATAGAAATATGATCCAAATACATTGTATCTCATGTAGGGAATTTTTTTTGGATTTAGTCAATCGGTCAAAAATAACACACATTCTATTGTTATCTTGATAATTCTATAGTTGTACCACCATGAATTTCATTGATATATTATCCCATTTACACACTGGCACTAGTAATGGTTGATGCATCCCCTTTGGTAATTTTCAATCTTCATTAAGTAGTTTACATGTCAAAAATTTTATGGTTATGTCAGCAATATCCCTTTTCATTCTATACCACGAGTAATACTCTTGAAGGTCTCAATACATATTAGTACAGCTAGGATGAACTGAAATTGAAGAACTATATGCTTGACAAAATAAATCATCCTATAACTAGGAATCACCAAGCACACAAAACCTTTTATCACATCATTTAAAATAATATTTATCAATGTTATATTCTAGCAACATAATTTTTTTTTGAAATTATATAGTTTTCTATAGCTCATGGCATTCCTTACGAACATTCTAAATTTTGTAAAATTTCAATGAATCATGTAAAACCTGAAACAAAACAATTATAATTCCCCAACCAATAACTTCTAATCCAAAATTCATCTAATCATTAACAAGGGATCATGTTCCCAATGAATCATGGATAATGATGCTATATTTCTTTGAATAAAGTCATCCACAACTTTTTTCTTTTCCTATATGGTAATTGATCATTCTATCAAAATCATTGACCAATTAAATCCATCTTCTCTGCATCATGTTTAATTCCTTCATAATGAATATATACTTCATACTATTATGTTCAATATATATTTGACATTTGGCCCTATATAAATGATGCCTCCAAATTTTCAATGAAAAACCCACAATTGTCAATTCCAAATCATGTGATGGATAATTTAACTCTTGAGTATTTAGTTTTCAGGAAGCATATGAAATTAATTGATTATTCAGAATCATAACATAACCATGTACCGTCAATTAAGAATCATTATAGATAAAAACTCACCATTTCAGGGAGTCAAGGACAAAACTGGGGCATTCACCAATTTCATCTTCAGTTCTTGAAAATAAACATCAAATTCTTCTATCAAATTAAATTTAACCCATTTTCATGTAATATTATTTAACGATCTGGATAACCATGTGATTTTTTTAACAAACCATCCGTAATAACATGCTATTCCAATAAAACTATGAATCTCTATAGAATTTTTATGTCTTTTCCTTTCATCAACCACTTTTGTCTTGGTAGTATATACTATTATTCCTTTTTTATTTACAATGTTTTCGTGAAAGGAAATGCCTCACAACCAAAAATATCACTTGTTGATGGTATCTATATGACAAGTCAATCTTGGAAAAGTATTGAGCTCCCAGAAGATTATCAATCATGTAATAGATATGGGATAAGGATACATATATTTAATATTGATGTTATTCTAGACTCTATATTCAACGAGAAGTCTTATGGAACCATCTTTCTTTTTAACGAAAAAACAGGAGCACCCATGGTGAAGTGAAATGATGAATGAATCCTCTATCAATAAAGTACTGCAACTAATTTCCCAATTCAATATGTTCCATTTAATCCATTAAATATGGGGTTTTTTAAATTTTCATAGCATCATGAACTATGTAAATTGGGAATTTGACGTCTCGATCAGGAATAACACTAGGTAAATCATCATAAAAAACATCAGTGTATTCATTTACCAATAGGACATCATTAATATTAATAGTAACATTTATTAAACAATATGGGCAAGATAAAAATAATTTATATCTTTCAATATTTTCTCATCTTTATGATATAGTATCAACTATATGGGTTTTTATTATATAAAAACTACAACAATTTATTAAAAACAACATCTATAGCTCTAAAATCAATCTTAGAATGATAAAAAAAGGGAATCCATTCAGAGAATGACATAAAACTCTACTAAGGAAAATAATGTATGTTGTTAATATCATTTCACATACCACAATAGAATTATTCTTATAGTTATAATTTACTATTATATTTCGCTCGGGTATTTTAACAATAAATTCATGTTTCATTTGTTGTGGTTATATTTACAATTTACCAGAAAATTCCTCAAAAATAAATAAATATATAGACCACATATTAAACAAACCTATCGATTAATATGAGTAAACAAACATACCTGGTACCATATTATTGGATGGAACAACATCTGTTGATGTAGTCACAAAGTAACTCACTACACTTTTCTACTTATAGTTTAGCTTTTTTGAATCATTTAGATCGCTCATTGGGTATCCATTTATATAATGACCCCTGTCTCCACATTTAGAAAACTTAATAGATTACATATCAGGATTAGTATTAGGAATATTTTCATTATTGTCTCGGATTATATTTCTAAACATACCACTTTGAAAACACTTCCACGTTTTGGTAAGGTGCTCCACACGGTTCTTCTGTCCACACATTTCACAAACTGGAAACTGTAAATTCTTCCCATTAGATTTTATTGATTGATTCTAACCCATCGCTTTTCATCTAGAACTCTTCTTCTCATTGTTTACAAAATTCATGTGATCCTTATAAACCTCCATCACTACCCTCTCAGAACATCGAAGAAGTTATTCATTGCATTAGAATTCACAAGAGGCCAAGGACATTTGATACCTTGGATTCAATCTATAGTAAAATAGGTTTACTTTTCTATCAAGATCCAGAATATGATTTGGATAATACCTCTCCAATTAGGTGATGTTTTATTCATTTAAAACAACTAAATATTAATCATTTTTCTATAATTTAATTAATTTCTTCTCCATCCAAAGTCACACCATCTTAGGAAAATAATTTTCAAGGAAAATTCTTTTAAATTCTTCCCACACTAAGTAATAAATTCCATCTCAATAACAGATATTTTAAACCGTTGACAGCCACAAATTAACATCACCATAAATAAATATATGGACATAACGTTTGATTTTCAGAACATCCCATTAAATCGAATATCATTCCAAGGTCTTTAATCCATCAATCAGCTGCTACAAGGTCAGAAGATCCATTGAAATTAGAATGGCATGGAATCATTAAATTTCCCACCATCATAATGTTCCATTACTGTTGCTATGGTTTTTATCTTGTTTGTATTCCACAAGAATTTATTTCATGAATTAGTTGTTCCATTACAGTCAAAAACTACTCGGTTCCAATCCCTTCCATTACAAGATGCAGATTTGGAAGGATATCATTCTGTTAGTGCCACTCCTCCATAGCTTCCCCATTTATTCTGCAGAAAACCATTCATAACAGACATATCATAGATGAAAAGACATGATAATAATTAAATTAAATATCATTTCAAATTAACAGTATAGTAAAAATAAATTATGGTATTATATTAAAAATATCATATCCCCTAGTATTCTCTAAACCATTATCTGATACCTACTATAAGGACCGAACCTTATAACATTACCTAATCTTGAGTTTTAGTACAGAACTAACTTCTTTTAAAAACTATGACAATATAAATTTTAGAGAATTAGATAATTATTTAATAATACATTCATAACATTCCACATTAATATAGAGTGGGTACAATTAAAATAGAAACCATTTCTTCTAGAATATAAAAATTGTCAAATAAAACATGGTTTCATTAATAAATCAGTCAAAAATTTTAACATGGCTTCCTTAATTGCCTTAAAAATACTTATAATATATGAAAAACAATTAAAAACATGGGATGAGGAAAAATTATTAGTAATGGATAAAAAAATAACGAAAGAACACGTTAGTCAATGAATACTTGTAACATATGAAATCATTTAAAAAAACATAATTGCAACCCTTATAAACTTAATTTGTGAAACATGAGATTTCTGTGAGATTTATAGAAAATATATAGAACATAAATTGAACCATAATGGTATATTAGAGAATTACAAACTTAGTTTTTTTTCCATTGTAGCTATCTTATGATTTTTAACCATCACATCTACCTTACAATGTAGCCCTCAAGGCTACCTTATTATGTTACCATCACTTCTACACTCCGAGTAACCATATGAGCAATCTCTAACACACACATAACCAATGCATTGGATGGAGATATAGGTCCCAAATATAATCATAAAAAATTAAAAAATAAACCATAACATAATAATACAATATGAATAATTGCATAATTTTTTTTGATTTTTGTAAAATAGATTTTTTAAAGATTATTTTTAAATAATATCCCCTTAAAATATCATATAATTGATATGAGAATCAATATAATGAATGTAATATGTGTATAAAATGTATATAAATAGAATAAAACATAATATAATAAAATATTATTCACATAAATGATATTAATTCCACATATATAATTAATTTGAAGGTTAACCCAACGATTGTAAATTTTGTTAAGAATTCCCCTATCTCAGGTTTTTCTTAGTTCAAAATTGTTTTAAACATACTATATAATGGTTAAAATATTGCTATTAATATCCTAATTGAATATTCTCTTCTTTATAACACATTATATTCTCATTTTAAAACATCATTTCACCCTTTATTTATTTGTATTTTGTTTCATCCATTGTTTCAGGAGAGTTCAATAAACAGTTTTCATAGCTGGTTTATATTTTATTTTCCTATCGTATGGAAATGAAATAATAGAAGTGGAATGAAATGGTATTAATATTATTCAAGAATTTATTATTTTACCACAAATAAATTTTTTATCATATATGATAATGAATAATTTGATAAAACATTAATGATATCACTTTAAGACAGTTTTGGCGGGTCCCTGATAATGTTGAACAAGTATCATTATATAACTTAATTTCATCTACATACAGTAATTACAGAACAAAAAAATAGGCTAGAAAATAAAATTTACATTATTATTATACCATTAAAAATGTTATATTATAATATTTTAATGATGTAATGGAAATAAGAAAAAATCATCCTCGATTTTAGTAAATTTTCTCTTTGCGGAAAGTTTTTTTTATTAGAATAAGGGGAAGAGAAGAGGAAGAAATGTGATGATTCTTTTATATAAACATTATAACATAAAGAATATATATTTTTCAAGTGATTTCATACTTCATGGATCAGTTGAGGGTATAAGGGTGTAAGAAAATAAAGGAATTGAAAAAGATAACACATGAAAAAGAAAGAGGATTATTAGCTATTGATCTCTTCTCATTGAGATCCTCTTTAAATCCATTGGTTTGGGAATTTTGATGAGACCATTAGTTCTTGGTCTTGGGGAATTTTTTTTAGGAGGTTATTTTTGAAAACATAGATAACTCTCAATTCGTGATTGGTGTGAGAGGAAGAGGGGAATGAGGGTGGTATTTATAGTGGAGGAGAAAAGGGGTTTTACCTTATGTTAATCAATAGTTTAATATTTTTTCTCAAGAATATGAATAGTATTCATACATGTGACCCCAAATAGTAATAAGTGAATGTCATTTAGAATAATGTAGGCTTACATTAGTGATGATTTCTAAAATAGTGTATTTTACAGATAATTTGAATATATGGTATTAAACATTATTTCACTATTCATCGAAAAGTCATGAATTTATGAAAAATAACAAAAATTTACCCAACCCAATTTTAAATGTATAGAGTTCAAAAAATTCACCATTTTTTGAAAAAATATATTAAATATTACTGAATTCATATTTATATAAAATCCTAATTTATTAAAAAATAATAATTTTAGAACTATAAATCATTTTTAACAGGTTTAAAAATAATCCAACATGTCTTTATATTAAAGCCTTAATAAAATAAAATAATAATACAATTTTATATTCTTTAGGAAAACGTTTATATTCGTATTAACTTTCACAAGGATATGTATGTATTCCGTAGAAAAAAATGTTGGTTCTACCAGACTCCAAATAACATACTGATCACAACTATAGAAAAGTCTTTTTTGAAATTAAAAACATAGAAGCGACCAGAATATATCGAACGGATATATATAAATATCTACTTAAAACAGTGTTTAATACATTTCTATTTATTTTTAAAACATTTTGGTGTTTTAATGACACTTTATATCCATATTTTATCTATAATCATTTTATTTAATGTATCATTATATGTAGATTATGATTTAATTGCTCAATGTGGAATGAGACAGCTTGAATGTTTTTACATTTAATTATCAATCTATTTCTCCATGTCAATATTCATGATACTATTATAATTTTTTATTAATATGAATATAAATTTCTTATGAATGATATTTCACAAATATTTAAATTTTGATTTAATTTTTTTGAGTGAATTGTTTTATGTTTTTAGTGAAGATTTTTAGATTTTCATTAACAAATGAAAAAATGAAATGTTTTTAGCATGCGTGGAAACAGAAAATACTAAACCACAACCACTATTATTTGATATTTGGATTCTTATAATAATTTTTTTTTATTTTCATATAAAAATAAATGTCATATTCACTTTTCTGGTTATTTTGGTATTTCAAATGTTTTTTAAAATGGATTAATTATTTCAATAAAAAACGAAATGTGATATCAAAGTGGAAATGTTATTTTTCTTCAATTAATATTTCATTTGTTATGATTTTTTTATCTTTCAAGATAATATTTTATAAGTGCAGTTTTTACACAATAAACCAAGTATTTTTTATACCCTGATATATCTCTAGTGCATCAGATAATGAGACATAGTTAAACTATAGTTTTCTCCTTAGAGAATTGTGAAAAATACTATGGTGGGTATTGAAAATGTAATCATGAAAGATACTCCCTATATAGCTGCAAAAACTACAATAAAAGTGTGATTTGTAATTTATTCCCCATTATGCCTATATGAATTATGTCATTTTTAGTTTATTATAAGAAACTTATGATTTTTTAGGTAAACTACGTAGCTTATGTTTTATGGGTAAAAAGTATAACTTTGTGAAAATATTTTAATGACTTTAAAGTAGTTGTGGAATATTGATTTTTACCATATTTTATATACCATACTATTTTTTTCTTCTCCTTCAATGTTTTAAAATGATTTTCAAATGTTTAGGATTGGTAAGGACAATGAAGATGCCATGATGAATATATGGAAGATGTGTCTTGAAAAAAAGTGCATTTTTTTTTAAAAGTGTTTCCTTTAGTGAATAAAATGGATAACGAGTATAATAACCGCTATAAATTTATGGGTTTAATTTTTATATCCTTTTCATAATTCAATTCAACTATTTAATTAAATGATCATTGATTGAGAATTATACTTTAAAAAGTAACGAATATGTAACAATAAAGTCTGGGTCCTTATACGATGGATCATTTCAAGTTTGGAACCATGTTATATGGAACCTCTGTACAATGTAATAATGGTTGATATCAAAGATATGTTCTCAGTTGAACCTATGTTTTGGAAATCCATATTATTATTTTGGGGTGTTAAATGTTTGGAGATAAGGTTTTTAGAATCACGATATAGGTACAGAGAGAGTATCATGTTTTATTTCCAACAATTTCTTCTTGTTTCCTTGGGTTGTTTGGATTTTTTTCATTTATAATGGTATTTTAGTGAATAAAATTAATAAATTTTTGTTATATGTCAATGTTGGTGTTTTCGTATACATAATGACATTGCTTGAATTTCCTTGGTGGATCATGTTTGATGTTTGGTATTGAGATGAAAAAGTTAATTAAAGTATGATTTTAGATTTTTTGGCTTAAAAATAATACAAAAACCAAATTATTTATGTATGATACTTAAGAAATTCCAATATATGATTGAAATTTCTCGATCCACCATGTTGACATGTTAGGAAATATTTTTCTTCCAGATTGAATTTTGTATTTGGATCCCATTTCCATTGGATTTCCATGTGTTTCTAGAAAATTAGAAAATATTATTGTTTAGTATTATGATATACGGTCATAAATGGATTGGTTCTTGATTGTTTCTAGTGTTATTAATTTGTTTATATACATTTTTATGTGGTGAAAAATTCAATTTGGCGGTGAAAAATATATTTGACAAGAGAATTTATTCAGTTTTTAAAAAATTCCATAAGGATTTTTTGTAATATTAGTTTTTTTCTAAAATATTTTTCAAATAATTATCTTATTACTATATTTGGAAAAAAAAATCACTGTGATTTATTTTTCTTTATTGGCTGAAAACAATGAATTAAAATATGGTTTTATTATTTTAAGGAAAACTGATGATTTACAAATTTAAATTTTTTGGGGCTTATTTGGATTCAATCCTCTTTTGTGTGTTTATAATGGGTGAGTGATTTGAAAATATTTCATATTCAAACGTATAAATTAATTGGGGTATGCAAAATGCTATTTTCTTTTCAAAAAGCATTGATGTTGTTTTGGAATATATTTTAGAGACATTTTAAATAAATGAAATCAAGTTATGGAATGAGGTTTAAATTTTAAAATTGATTCCATTTTGTATTTAGTGAAATTAGGACCAATTTTAATGGTTCTTCAATTTTCGAAATTAAATTTTGGGACTCATTTTTTTGGGTCTGAGGTTTGTTAAATATTGTATTTTGAAAAAAAATTATTTTAGAAGAATATATATCTTGAATATTACATTGTTTATTATTAGCAAATATTGGTTTCATTTTATGTAGATGAAAATATAAGGATATATTTTTTTTTGTAATATCCCATGAATTTTTTATTTGTTTCTTTTAGGAATAAAAATTAATTACTTCAATAGCCAACAATTCATGCAACACTAAATTTAAACATTACATGATAATCTATATTATTTAAACATGATTTTCATATCATAAAAATTATGTTATTGGTTATGAATAAGAATAAATAAAATATAAATATATATTTAATTAACATTTTCATTGGTTTTCAATTTATTATAAATAAAAATAAAAATGAAATGAAAGAGAATGAAATGTTTTTAGGAAAAACAATAATTTTTCTAAAACGGTTTTCAACATGCCTTGTGAATGTATGTTAAAATTAGTTTTTACCAATATTATAAAAATAATTTGGAAAAAATAAATTTATTTTTGAATATATATTTTAATGTTATCTAATATTAGGTTTTTTATAATTTAATAAGAAGAAATTTTTTTCGATGAGCAGTGAAAATTCTTTTTTAATTTAGAAAATTCGATTTAATTTTTAGAATTTAGAAATTGAATGTTATTATTAATTTTTTAAAAATTAAAATATATTCAATTATGTTATAATTAATCTAATTTATGAAATTTTTATCAGTTATATGTTAAAATTTTATATAAAAACAATTAATACTTTTGAAACAATTTCTGCCAGAAAATCAATTTTTCATTGTGTATTTAACACCCCAGGTATATAAAGAGTATGAAATTTTCACATTTATCCATATTTTTGAATAAAATATTAATATATCTTTAATGGGTACACTATGCTCGATGGCGTACCCAACACACAACAACGAGTTTCTTGGGAATCTTATGTTGCACTCTAATAATAAAATAATATTATTTTAAATTGTAGTCAACTCATAGCTGTTGTGATTGAGGGAATGAATAGAAATAACTACAAAATTATAATATATTTTTGACAAATATTTTTACTTTTTACAATAAATGTTAGATGATTAAAAATGCGAATGAATCCAATTTTAAGCGTAATCATTCTAATATTCTTTAAAAGGTCGATTAAATGCCTTTTGATAGAGAACCTCTTTTAAATCCAAATTTGAATGTTTTATGTGTTATATTTGACAAAATAAAATTCTTCTTTAGAATCGGGACATCAAAATTTACTTTGTGTAAATTTTTGTTATTTTTCCGAAAAAGTTCAATTTTTAATGAATAGTGAAAAATGTTGTATTTTAATTCCAAACCTCTTTTTAATATAATTTATTTATATGATTAGATTATCTTTTGAATTGGTTTTAAAGGGAAATTATAATATATTTTTACCATTTAATCCAATATTGTTCATTGGAATTAATTTCACTTTGAAATCGGACTTAAACTAGTGTCAATCTTTTGATACATTTTGTTTCATAAAAACCCGCTATTTGTTTTGACAGCGGGAATTAATTATTAAATTAATTAATGCAACCTATATTTTTTGAATTTTGTAAAATAGACATCATTTTTGAATTCGGAATATCAAATATATCTTAGGGTGAATTTTTGGTAATTTTCTAAAAAAATTCAATTTTTTGATGAATAGTGAAACAACTAAGTGGTACTTATAAAAACCGATTTTCCGTTTAAATGAAAATTTTCCATCATTGTGTTTTTAATTTCAAAAATCCAACATACATGGTTGTCATTAAGAAGTAAAATGTGGTTCAATGGTATTAAAATAATTTTTTGGTGAATAGTAACTTATTATGTTTTTAATCACGATTAGAGGTAATTAGTGTAGTTTAAGGTAAGAATAATGTTTTAATAAAATTAAATGACCTAGACACATGTCCTACCCTCATTGGATGTGTCATGGGAGACCAATAAAATCCATTGGTAAACTTGGGGACCCCATGGAGCAAATTTGGTTGGAAAATGACATAAATACCTTTTTATTTAATGATAAAGTAAAAATAAGACAAACATGAGATGTTTTACTAAAACAATTTTTACATGGGGTTATACAAGTCATAATTTTTACTATAAATAATCCATGGAAATTTAAGAAGATTTAATACACCATAGTATTTTTTTATAATTTGTAGACATTAAATAAATTAAATTATTTATGACATCATGATGATTCAGTGATGACCTCATTATTTAACGATTTAAATAAAATGGAAAGATAATGTAATATCTAAGACCTACACATGTCCAAAACCTATTTTATGGGTGTATTTAGAACCCTTATCACCTTATCCTAGAAACACATCAATGTGGGACCATTAATATCCGAAACTCATTCTAAAATAATGTAACATTTTTTTACTTTCCAAAAGTGCCCCTCCTCTCTTCTTATAAAAAGCCCCCACCTCTACCTATTTACCCACACTTCCAAAGCCGTTGGCTCGGACAAACCCTTCCCATTTTGTCTCTCCACATCCCTCTCTAACTCCTAGAAGTCTCACTTTGGGCATAAGTCTTCCCAAGGAATCCTTTGAGCTCAATCCAAAGGGAGTTACCCGATTTTATGGTAATGTCTTCACTTGTGTCCATTCGTTTTATTTTGCTTCTCCAACCTCCTAAACTCTTATTATTCATTTCTTTTGTAACAACTCCAGTATATTCAATATACTAGGATGTTGTTATATGAGTTATTCTTGCTACACTTACACACACCTTCATCTAATGGTTAAGGAACATACTGTTTCTGTGGATGGTGATTTTCGGCCTCACGAAACGATGATTGTTCAATATTCTTTTAACACCATTAATGGTGGCCATTTTGATGTCACTATATTTCATATATGATATATAATATGTTTATGTTTTACTTACGCTTCGGTATTTTTCTTTGGTGGCATACCTTCATGGTTTCCATTATGGGTAAACACGATATCTTCATTTAAAAAAGTGCCGACTATCGCCCCCTCAAAGTGATTTGATTCGTTAATACCATATGTGGAACGTATAAAGGATATATTTCATGATATTATATATTATACCATACTAGAATTAAAATACTATTATGTATCATTATGTTTTAATTCAATTAAATATGAAATAGAAATGGAAGTAGCGTTCATGCGTACGTACGGCTTACCGTCTCCATGAACGGTACATTTCATTTCTTATCTCAAAATGTTATATAATATTATAAGTACATATATATAATGGATATGTATTTAATATATTACATATAAATTATGGATATAATTATGGAATTATATCATATATATATCTCTCTCATTTTGTTTTAAATCCATTAATATGACAAAAAAATGAAAGCAGTGTTCATGCGTACGTACGACCTACCGTCTCCATGAACAGTGATTTTAATTTTTTATTTCCAAATTATATGTAATAGTATAAAATGAATATATACTGGATATATATGATATTTAAAACATCAATTATATTCTTGATATGATGTACCTATAACTACATGGAAAATTATTTTCCAACAAGTTCAATTTTTGACTAATGTACCAAACATCGACAAAAACGTCTGATATGAACTCATATTATTAACCAATTATTAGAAAATTATAATATGTGATATGAACTGAATAATAATATGTAAATGAGGTCCTTAATCAATTATAAATTGACCAATGTTTATTATTCAGGAATATAAAGAAACGAACAAGACAAGTTGGACTTGAGGTAAGGGATCCCACTCTTCACTTTCTTTTTAAGTACACTCTTTTATGTCACACCTTTTAAGCACATCTTTATTGTGATGGGAGATGTTCTTTTATATTCCACTTTCTATAAATTTTATTTTAATATGGTTAGAGAACCTATTTTATCTCATCAATCCATTTTTGGAAGTTTTGAGTGGCGCCGTTAGGCTGCCGAATTTTCGTAAGAGATCTAACCTCCCTCTTTCTTTTTAAGTACTCTCCTTTATGTCACTTCATTTAAGCTCTTATTTCTTATGATGGGGGGTGTTCTTTTTATATTACTATTTCTGTAAATTTTATTTCAATATGATGAGAGACCCTATTTTATCTCATCAATCTATTTTTTGAAGTTTTAAGTGGCGTCGTTAGGCTGCCGAGTTTTCGTAAGGGATTTTTCATCTCACTTCTATTCCCGTGAGATTTATGATACATTTGACACAATTTCCTTAGAGTGGTGTATATATTGACCATTATTTTACGAATTTTGTAATATAATTTCATTTATGAGTATTTAAATCAATGTTGTATTGTCTTTATTTCACGGGGTGTATGTTTCGAAAGATACCCATGTCGGTAAGGGAACCTTTCAACCTCCTCTTTTTAAAAGACTTCTTTTCTTATGTCTTTTAATTCACATACAATTAAGTTGGGATATGTTCTTATATATCCTTAATGGTGTAAATTTTATCTCCAAGTGTTGAGATACCCTTTTTATCTCTCATCAACTAATTTTCTAAATTTTAAAGTGATGTCGTTAGGCTGTCGAATTTTACCAAGGGAACTTCTTAACCCAATTTCGATTTCTTTGGGTTCAACATGTAGTTATTGAATATGTCCTCTTTTTAATATGTGTGAATGACCTTTTAGTGTTTTACACTTAATATCCACTTATATTGGGTGTATTTATATTTCTAACACATAATTATGAGATTGATTTATCCTTAATATAAGGGTACCTTCTTTACGGGGGATTTCATGTCATTTTACATTTCTATTGATTCTTCATTGTTGTTATACACCAATTCACTCTTATATGGTGTATATACTATCCTTTGGAATATAATATCATGAATTAATTTATTTTCATGATATTATAAATTTATGATTAAATGTTATTCCTCAATTATTGTATTCAAGTATCTCTCATTTTGTTAAAAACACTTTAAATAATATATCGTTTTAAATGTTTTAATGATTTATTCTCATAAATGGTTTCCATTAATATCCATGTTTTCAAAACTGTTTTAAGGATTTATTTATATGGATATTAAAGATTTAAAATGCTAAAAGCTTAAAAGTGGTATTGGAAACTTTGATTCTAAAAATCTATTTATTAAATGTTTTAAATGGTTTTGAAAATGGTTTTCAGAATTGATTCATTATTTCAATATCTTAAAATGTTATATTGTTATTAAAATGTGGGAATGTTATGTTTCTTTTGTGATTAAGTTATGTTCTATGATCATGTTATGGTTCTTGGGAATTGTTTATGAATACGGGTGGTTTTGTGATAAACTAAGGGTGGGTGAGCCCGATATAGCTCTCCAATGCATTGGGTAACGTGAAGGAGTGAAACGTTAAGGTTTCTCCAAAGAGATTTAGGGAATATACTGTGGTGGGTATTCCAAACATAACCAAGAGTGTTACTCCATACATAAGAATTTTTTGAATGCCTCAATTTACCTTTATGTCTTATGATTTCTACGATTTATTCATGATTTTATGAGGTATGTTAAAGTGATTATGTTTTATGGGTAAAGTGTGATTTCATTATTATGTAAACATGTACTCATGTTTCCTTTCCATATTTTTATATCCCTTACTGAGCTTTTTAAGCTCATCCCATGTTTTTTAAATGTTTTTCACAGGTCAAGGTAAGGTTACATGATATGATGATAGTGTCAAGGAAGTGTCAAGAAATAATCCATGCTTTATTTTAAATATGTTTCCGTTGATGGGAAAAAAATGAATACTCTCTTTTATGTAACTACTTTGTTTAAATGTGGAATGTAATGCAAGTTTTATAATCTAATTCTCTAAAACTCTAAACCTGAAAAGATCCTCAATGTGTAATCTTGTAATAACTCAAGATTAAGTA
Source organism: Viscum album (assembly GCA_963277665.1). Classification (NCBI taxonomy): domain Eukaryota; kingdom Viridiplantae; phylum Streptophyta; class Magnoliopsida; order Santalales; family Viscaceae; genus Viscum; species Viscum album. The sequence continues at coordinate 1,383,294,242 of OY728137.1, read as the reverse complement.
AGGTTTAAGGGTGGGGCCTTATAGTTGGTATCAAAGGTCAGTTTAGATAACTTTAGAGGTTAGGGTATTCTTTAAGCATAAGTGACATTACCATAATGGTTAGGAATTCAGAAAGAGTCCTAGTTTTAGATAAAGTGAATGAGTTAGTATATCTTAGTGTTTATCTTCCTCATTAGTACATGATGGTTTTGTTGATATTCTCATACTTACATTTCAGTTTTTAGTGAATGGATGGATCTAGTAGGCACCAAAGAAACAATAGGTTTGAAGGAAACTCTGGTGGTTCTCTGATTAAGATACTAGATAGAATGGGGGATTCAATGAGGAAACTCGTGGTTGTTATAAACCAACTATCAAGGAGTCATGATAAACCACATGAACCTTGGTTGTTCTGTAATGCATCATGTACTAGTTGACCAATCTACTTGGATGTTCAGGTAATAATTATAAATGTAACCATTAGAGTTTATATGATCCTTACTTTTGAGGTAATTATGGGTTATTATATGTTATGATGGAAAATGAAAGGCATGAGATAAACCTGAGGTTAAAATATGTTATGATTATTTTTGAAGATTGTATCTCATTTTGGGGAATGTGTTAGGAATTATATAGTATTGGAAAAAGGACAACACGCAGACCATGTGACAACCCGTCGCGTCGGACCAAGCTGCGGGAATCGAACCCACAACAAAAGTGCGACTGGTATTTTTTGCCTACCACTGAACTACGTGAAGTCCCTGGTTAGTTTGACTAATTCTTTTTAGTTAGATAATTTTAGGAATCAAGATTAATTTTATTTTGGGTTATCTATGGAAATGATTAACATATCATCGAGGATATGTGATTAGGTTAATTACTTTTCAATATGATAATTTCAGATCAACTGATGTTATTTGGAGATAAAATTTAATTTGTACCTTGGAAGACTATGTGACTAAATCCTTCAAATATTTGGGTTTCAATCTTAGTTTGGTTTACTTTCGAGAATTTTATGGACAAATTGTTTATCAAATGGTCCTCGTTGAACTCTGGGTTTTGTTGGACAAATTTTGGAGATTAAGAAAAGATTTTATTTTTATAAAGGGTTATCATTTTCTGGATTATATGATCTTGTACTAACCTTTTTGTTTTTTGTTTTTGTTAAAGTCTAAAGACATGGGAAGTATATAGTTCTTTTTTGTGGATTATGTTATTCTCTAGAAGTTGATTATAGTGAACAAGTCTTCCTAAATACTCATCTTTTGGAGAAAATATGAGTTTGATTAAGGAATCTAGTAAAAGTTGAAAGTCAACATGATAAGTGATTATGTTTCCTTATGAATAAATTCCTTAATAAAAAGTAACTTAATATAATGTTGTCTATTAAATTTTCCTACTAGGTAATCAAATACTGTTTAACCCATCACAAGTTTGTGATTTTCTTATGGATAACATTCTCCTAGACATGGTTACTATCACTCTCCATCAGAACATGACCATTTTTTTCATCCATGTCCATATTTTCATAATTGGAATCCTAGTATGGGTTAACTCGAGTGACCTCTATACTTATCTTTCTTTATTTTAAAGTGATTGTTTTACCGACTCTTGTTCTGTTGTTGGACTTTCAAGGATGTTTCCAAGCTCGATTTTAAAATTGCGAGGACGCAATTCCCAAAAGGGGGGAAGGATGTAACACCCCAGGTAAATAAAGAGTATGACATTTTCACATTTATCCATATTTCTGAATAAAATATTAATATAACTTTAAAGGGGACACTATGCTCGATAGCGTACCCAACACACAACAACGAGTTTCTTGAGAATATTACCTTGCACTCTAATAATAAAATAATATTATTTTAAATGGTAGTTAACGCCTAGATGTTGTGATTGAGGGAATGAATAGAAATAACTACAAAATTATTATATATGTTTGTCAAATATTTTTACTTTTTACAAAAAATGTTAGAGGATTAAAAATGTGAATGAATCCAATTTTAAGCGTAAACATTCTAATATTCTTTAAAAGGTCAATTAACCACCTTTTGATGGCGAACCTCTTTTAAATCCACTTTTTTAAAATTTTATGTGTTATATTAAACAAAATAAAATTCTTTTTTAGAATCGGGACATCAAAATTTATTTTGTGTAAATTTTTGGTATTTTTCCGAAAAAGTTCAATTCTTAATGAATAGTGAAAAATGTTGTATTTTAATTCAAAAACTCTTTTTAATATAATATATTTATATGATTATATTATCTTTTGAATTGGTTTTAATGTGAAATTAGAATATATTTTTACCATTTAATCCAATAATGTTCGTTGGAATTAATTTCACTTTGAAATCGGACTTAAACTAGTGTAAATCTTTTGATACATTTTGTTTCATAAAAACACGCTATTTGTTTTGACAGCGGAAATTAATTATTAAATTAATTATTGCATCCTATATGTTTTGAATTTTGTAAAATAGACATCATTTTTGAATTCAGAATATCAAATATAGCTTAGGGTAAATTTTTGGTAATTTTCTAAAAAAATTCAATTTTTTATGAATAGTGAAACCACTAAGTGGTACTTATAAAAACTGATTTTCCATTTAAATGAAATTTTTCCATCTTTGTGTTTTGAATTTCAAAAATCAGACACTCATGGTTGTCATTAATTAGTAAAATTTGGTTCAATGGGATTAAAATAATTTTTTTGTGAATAGTAATTTATTAAGATTTTAATCGCGATTAGAGGTAATTAGTGTAGTTTAAGGTAAGAATAATGTTTTAATAAAATGAAATGACCTAGACACATGTCCTACCCTCATTGGATGTGTCATGGCTGACCAAGACAATCCCTTGGTCAACTTGGGGACCCAATGGAGCCACATTGGTTGGAAAATGACATAAATACCTTTTTATTTAATGTTAAAGTAAAAATAACACAAACATGAGATGTTTTACTAAAACAATTTTTACATGGGGATATACAAGTCAGATTTTTGACTATGCATAGTAATTGGAAAGATAAAGAGATTTCATACACCATAGAATATTCTTTTTATAATTTTTAGACATTAAATAAATTAAATTATTTATGAAATCATGATGATGCAGCGATGACTTCATTATTTAACGATTTAAATAAAATGGAAAGATAATGTAATATCTAAGACATACACATGTCCAAAACCTATTTTATGGGTGGATTTAGAACCCTTATCACCTTATCCTTGAAACACATCAATGTGGGACCATTAATATCCGAAACTCATTCTAAAATAATGTAACATTTCTTTACTATCCAAAAGTCCCCTCCTCTCCTCTTATAAAAAGCCCCCACCTCTACCTCTTTACCCACAGTTCCAAAGACTTTGGCTCGGAAAAACCCTGAACATTTTGTCTCTCCACATCCCTATCTAACTACTTGAATCCCCACTTTGGGCAGAAGTGTTCCCAAGGAAGCCATTGGGCTCAATCCAAAGGGAGTTACCCGATTTTATGGTAATGTCTTCACTTGTGTCCTTTTGTTTTATTTTGCTTCTCCAACCCCCTAAAATCTTTTTATTCATTTTTTTGTAACAACTCCAGTATCTTCAATATACTATGATGTTTTTATAAGAAGTATTCTATCTACCCTTACACACACCTTCGTCTAATGGTTAATGAACATACTGTTTCTGTGGATGGTGATTTTCTGCCGAACGAAATGATGATTGTTCAATATTCTATTAACACCTTTAAAGGTGGCCATTATGATGTCACTGTATTTCATATATGATATATAATATTTTTATGTTTTAATTAATCTTATGTATTTTTCTTTTGTGGCATACCTTTATGGTTTCCATTATTGGTATACGCGATATCTTCATTTATGGAAGTGTGGACTATCGCCCCCTCAAAGTGATTTGATTCGTTAATACCATATGTGGAATGTATAAAGGATATATTTCATGATATTACATTTGATACCATACTGGAATTAAAATACTATTATGTATCATTATGTTTTAATTCCATTAAATATGAAATAGAAATTGAAGTAGCGTTCATGCGTACGTACGACTTACCGTCTCCATGAACAGTACATTTCATTTCATATCTCAAAATCTTATGTACTGTTATAAGTACATATATATAATGGATATGTATTTATTATATTACATATAAATAATGGATATCATTCGGGAATTATAACATATATATATATCTCTGATTTTGTTTTAATTCCATTAATATGACAAAAAAATGAAAGTAGCGTTCATGCGTACGTACGACCTACCGTCTCCATGAACAGTGCTTTTAATTTTTTAGCTCCAAATGATATGGAATAGTATAAAATTAATATATACTGGATATATAAGATATTTAAAACATAAATTCTATTCTGGATATGATGTACCTATAACTACATGGAAAATTATTTTCCAACAAGTTCAATTTTTGACTCATGTACCAAACATCGACAAAAACGTCTGATATGAACTAATATTATTAACCAATTATCATAACATTATAATATGTGATATGAACTTAATAATAATATGTAAATGATTTAATTAAGGAATTATAAATTGACCAAAATTTATTATTCAGGAATATAAAGAAACGAACAAGACAAGTTGGACTTGAGGTAAGGGATCCCACTCCTCTCTTTCTTTTTAAGTACACTCTTTTATGTCATTCCTTTTAAGCTCATCTTTCATGTGATGGGGGATGTTATTTTATATTACTCATGCTGTAAATTTTATTTTAATATGGTGAGAGACCCTATTTGATCTCATAAATCCATTTTTGGATGTTTTGAGTGGCGCCGTTAGGCTGCCGAATTTTCGTAAGAGATCTAACCACTCTCTTTATTTTTAAGTACTCTCCTTTATGTCACTTCTTTTAAGCTCCTATTTGTTATGATGGGGGATGTTATTTTATATTACACTTTCTGTACATTTTATTTTAATATGATGAGAGAACCTATTTGATCTCATCAATCCATTTTTGGAAGTTTTAAGTGGCGCCATTAGGCTGCCTTGTTTTCGTATGGGATTTTTCATCTTACTTTTATTCTCATGAGATTTATGTTACATTTGCCACAATTTCCATTGATTGGTGTATGTACTGACCATTATTTTAAATATTGTGTAATATAATTTCATTTATAAGTATTTACATCAATGTTGTATTGTCTTTATTTCACGGGGTGTATGTTTCGAATGATACCCATGTCGGTAAGGGAACCTTTCACCCTCCTCTTTTTAAAAGACTTCTTTTGTTATGTCTTTTAATTCACATACTATTAAGTTGGGATATGTTCACCTATATCTTTACTGATGTAAATTTTATCTCCAAGTGATGATATACCCTTTTTATCTCTCATTAACACATTTTCTAAATTTTAAAGTGACGCCGTTAGGCTGTCGAATTTTACCAAGGGAACTTTTTAACCCAATTTCGATTTCTTTGGGTTCAAAATGTAGATATTGAATATGTCCTCCTTTGAATATGTGTGAATGACCTTTGAGTGTTTTACACTTAATATCCACTTATATTGGATGTATTTATATTGGTCACACATAATTATGAGATTGATTTATCCTTAATTTAAGGGTACCTTCTTTACAGGGGATTTCATCTCATTTTACATTTCTATTGAGTCTTCATTGTTGTTATGCACCAATTAACTCTTATATAGTGTATATACTATCATTTGGAATATTATATCAGTAATTACTTTACTCTCATGATATTATAAAGTTCTGATTAAATGTTATTCCTCAATTATTGTATTCTAGTGTCTCTCATTTTGTTAAAAACACTTTAAATAAAATATCGTTTAAATGTTTTAATGATTTATTCTTATAAATGGTTCCCATTAATATCCATGTTTTAAAAATGGTTTTAAGGATTTATTTATATGGATATTAATGGTTTAAAATGTTAAAATCTTTAAGGTGTTATGAGACACTTTTATTCTAAAAATCTCCTTATTAAATGGTTTTGAAAATGGTTTTCAGAATTGATTCATTATTTCAACATCTTAAAATGTTATATTGTCATTAAAATGTGGGAATTTTATGTTTCTTTTGTGCTTAAGATATGTTCTATGATTATGTTATGGTTCTTTGGAATTTTTTATGAATACGGGTGGTTTCGTGATAAACTAAGGGTGGGTGAGCCCGATATAGCTCTCCAATGCATTGGGTAATGCGAAGGACTGAAACGTTAAGGTTTCTCCAAAGAGATTTAGGGAATATAATGTGGTGGGTATTCCGAACGTAACCAAGATGGTTACTCCATACGTAAGAATGTTATGAATGCCTCAAGTTACATTTATATCTTATGATTTCTATGATTTATTCATGATTTTAGAGGTATGTTAAAGTGCTTATGTTTTATGGGTAATGTATGATTTCTTTCTTATGTAAACATGTACTCATGTTTCCTTTCCATATTTTTATATCTCTTACTAAGCTTTTTAAGCTCATCCAAAGTTTTTGAAATGTTTTTCATAGGTCAAGGGAAGGGTACACGATATGATGATAGTGTCAAGTAAGTGTCAAGAAAGAATCTATGCTTTATTTTAAATATCTTTCTCTTGATGGGAAAAAATGAATACTATCTTTTATGTAACCACTTTGTTTAAATATGGATTGTAATGCATGTTTTATGATCTAATTCTCTATAACTATAAACCTGAAAAGATTCTCAATGTGTAATCTTGTAATAACTCAAGATTAAGTAAGGTTTAAGGCTGGGGCCTTATAGTGTATGTAAGATTAATTTTAAATTAAAATATTTTAATTATGTTAATTAAATTTATTGAAATGAATTAAATTTTTATTTATATAATAATTAATATATTATAATATATTAAATTTAATTTTTTTTCATAATAATTATTAATAATAATATAAAATTGTTTATCGCATTTATGGTTTAAATTAGTTTACTGAGGGGTTTAACGAAAAAGAAAAAAGAAAAAATGACCTAAAAATATTATAATTTATATTTTTTGGACACACACACACGCACACACACACACAGATATATATATATATATATATATATTTAAGGATAAATTTTTATATCATTTTCATGTGAAAATACATGGGTATAATGATTTCTTTTCAAAAATTCTAACTGTGTCATCTCCCACACATATAAACGAGAACCCACTCTACTATCCTATTCTAATAATAAAACCCCATTAGTTTTAAAATAATTTTCCAAAAAACATCATTACATTCCACCACATGATCTAGATCCCATGGATTTCTTATAAACACATCGTAGGAAGGATTTCAATGGTGACTAAAAAAGGATGTCCAAAGAAGTAGTATTGTCCTTAAATGAGTGTTTCTATTTTTCATTTCTTATACCTCATTGAAATATTAAAAAACCCTGAAAATATAAAAATATGAATATACTAAATATAATTAGATGTTATTATGTTTTTTTCAGGAGCTATTTTTATATTCTCCTTCACTAGATCGGAGTCGAAACTATTCATCGTGTGTAAAGAAGACTTCCACATCACGAACCGATATATTTTGTTTTGCATCACCACCACTCATGAATTACTAAAATAATGTATTTAAATGATATATATATATATATATGTGTGTGTGTGTGTGTGTGTTTTTATAACGTAATTATAATTCTGTAATTATGATATCATACATTACTTCTAAATTTCCATTCCACATGGGATACGATAATGTTGATCATGTGTTCATTGAAATACATCCTCACAAAGCGATGTGATTTGTTTTTCAAATTTGATTTACATGGAAGGTGAAAAAATGTTAAAAAATATTATATATTTTTATAATTTTAAAACCTTTAAAAATATAATATCACAACTATGTTCTTATTTTTATACCTATTGGAAAACAATAATGTTGCTATTGTGTACCACATACTCTCACCTCGTGAACCAATGTGATCTGTTTTAATTTTTTCTCTTATTGAATGGAAATAATGATAGAATAAATTAATATATATGATATATATTATTTAATAACTACTCTAGATGTTTAATTTGTTATATTCATTTATTTTTTTCAATCCATAGAAAAATGGAAACAAAATTAAACCATATATACAGTCTACTGTCTCCCGAAGCAATGCATTTCATATTTATATATCTAAATTTAATGAATAATTTAAATATGAATATAATTAAAATATATTATTTAGATATCATTTTTAGAATTTGGGATATGATAAAATAATGAAAACAGTAAATGGATAGAAACAACCAAATTGAAAACCTATATGAAAAACAAAGAATTTATTATGCAAAAAACGTGATTTAAACAACTCATTTTTAATACATAAGAGATAAAACACTAAAAATAAATAATATATTATTATATTTTTATGATTTTGGTTATTTAATTTTTTCAAATAAGTATGAAATTGTTCTAAACGATACTCAAATACATATAATGGAAATCAGACTTCAGTTATGGGTTTCTCGTATAACATTTAATTCCATGATAAATATTCCATATTCACCACTATTTTTTTATGTAGCACCCCTTTGTTATGTTATATTAAGAATATTTTCATCTTAATTTTATTCAAAGTTAATTTTTTTTATTTATTTAATGGGGATTATGAATGAAAATATAACATATTTTTGAGGTTTATTTTAACAAACTCATCATTATTTGGGATTGTTTATGTTTAAGTACCCATAAGGGGAATTGTTTAATAATTATTTCATTTAAAAAATATATTTATTTTAATTTATTTCTTCTTGAAAATTTCACATAATACTACAATTTTAATATTTTTAGTGTATAAAAATATTGAAAAATGGTTCTCAAGATAAGATGAATTTATTTCTGATCTAGGTTAAAAATTATTTTAACCATTTCAATGCTTTCTAAAAATGATTTGAAAAATAAATTTTTTATAAATTAAAAAAATGATTTATCATAGATATTTTTACACATTTTAACTATTTATAATATTGATTTACTGTAATATTCACATCATTTTATAAATATCAAAATTTATGAATTTTAACCGTAAATGTGTAATGAATATTTGTCTTTACATAATCTACATGTATAGAATTTCAAACTATCTTGAACAAAAAATATTTGGATGCTTAATTTACATGTTTAGAGGGGTTTTAAATAATTATTTTCTTATTGATTGGGATATTTAGATTTTTTAAATGTTATTTTTAATGTTGAAAGGTCATTTTCTCAAAGAATGTTGAAATGAATTTTTTATGGAATTTCTATTCATCAATGAAATATACACTTATATTAACTACTGTACAATGAGGATTTGTTATAATGATATGATAATTATTTTTGTAGATGGTTTAAGATCTATTTGATTGAAGATATACTATTTTTATAAAAGTAACCATATTACTATGGATGGTTTTATAGATTTATTGATTAGGAAAAGTATTATAAATTTTTAGTCTAGTTTTTAATTTGAATGGTTATTTTGTTTATAAATATCCCTTCTCAAGTGAGTAATTAATTGGACATTGTAACTGATGGGTGTGCCATTTTATAGCCCCTTGATGTATCAGTAGGTCTCAAGAGACAAACTAGATTGGGTTTTCACTTAGTCCTTACCTTTTTATTTTCAAAAGTCATTGTATAAGGGCTTGATAGTATTTTTATATGTCTTGGACAAAACCTCAATGGTTAGTATAATATGTTCATCATTATGAATTCAGTCATTATTATATTAGTAATCTATTTCCATGTGATTATTCTATTAGTTATGTTATCCAAGGATGAATTATAAGCTTATGGAATTGTATATATGACACTATTCTACCATTATTTATTCTTGACCTATTATGATCAATGTATTGAATAAATGAAACTATTTTTTAGATATTTACCTCACCATATTGATTATTCTCTATCTATCCATGATATATTTTGTTATAAACTTACACATATAGTGTGAATGCGCTTTCCCCTTTCTAATGATTCATTTCCTAAGGATGATAGAAAATTTATTACAAGCAATATGTCGATATGTGCTCTATGAAAAAATGGTGACTTCAAAAAAATTAATTGTTGTGATTTATGTTTTCAATTATAATTTTAGATTAATTTATGTATATAGTTTTACAATATTACTAAACTATTCCTTTCATTTGTGAGTGATCGATTTTATCTAGATCCAATTTAAATAAGTAACCACTAACTCGAGGATACTAGGTTTGTGGTATTTATAGTTGGTATCATAACAATTTTAGTAGAACATTTGGGACTAGATTTATGAGAACATACATTAGGGAAGATAAACCTATCACTGAATTTCCTAATATTTTTGAAGAAACTATGCTTATTATTTTGAGAATAGTTACAGAAAAATTATTAATGTTTGATTTGTGTTTCAATCATTTAGAAATTATACATTATGAATCAAAATTTAATGATATAATAATTAAGATTCAATTGTATAGAAATGGTTCATACATAAGTGTTCTATACAGTATCAATGCACACAATCCATTATGGATTTCCCTCATAGAAAAGCTAAGAGTGATGGAGGTGGAGCATTAGATAGATCTGATAAAATTATAATGTAATTGAGGTTAGTGAATTAGTTATGAATAGTAACATGGATTTTATGGATCAAAACTAAGATCCAAATTTTTGTGTAAAATTATTATACTTATTTATACATCACTAACCTCCATCAATCAATGAGAATATAATCCATTTTTATCTGAGAAATAGATATTTTCATTAGAGAAGCTATTTCCTTATATGGTAAGTTGTAAAAGATATATGTTTGTAATGGAAATTTATAATCCCGTAGTTTATGAGGATCAATGGTGGTTATTTATTCAATATATTAAGGATTAGGTGTGAATAAAAATTATGGAATGGAGGATTTTAAGAAATTATTTTCAAAAAAAATTCCTCATGATAAAAGAACATATATGGATAAACAATTCCGGAATATATGTTAAAAGATAGAATAAATTATATCTATGTATGAAGCCATGTTTTAGTGATTAATAAGGAATGTTGAAGAATAATACAAAATAAAAAGTGTACGATTGATCATTTCATTAACTTGTCAAATATATTCCTAAAAATAGAACTAATCCTTTAATCCATTTCGTCATAAGTAGATATAGTATTTCGTTCTTCGATATAGATAAAAAATTATCTATGTCTTATGTCTAGAAGGTAAATAAATAGAATATTAATATGAGATTGAAAAATGGATAAGAGGAATAATAAATGTAGTAATTTTTCAACATACAATAAATGTGGATAGAATCCCCTTGGTATATACATAAAATTGAAATGAGATTACTTCATTTGTGGATAAATATTCCATAATTATTGGGATTTCAAGGGAAAAAAATACGTAAAAGATTTTTAATTATTCAACTTTAAGGAGATTCAGAAGAATTTTAATTTTTTTCCTATGTGATTTTAGGGAATTTTCTCTAGAAAGGAATAATGGATAAATTCTAATCTTATTTAGTCATAAAAAAGATGTTCATGTTTCTAATGATGTAATGGAATGTAATTTAATAAATCATAAAATTTAGAAAATGATTTATTTGAGTATAGATAATCTCAATTATTTATACCTTCCATTATTTACAATAAATTGAGATATCTTAAAATAAATTTAATAACGTAGTTATTACATAAGACTCATGGTGGATGTCTTATCCAAACAAGGTTATCTCAATATATCCCTATAAAGATAAATAAATTCTCCCAATTTGGTGACTACATTATTATAACTATGACGGAATTTTATTTTATAATTGGTATGTACTGGCATTCAAAATATTGTGTAAAAATTTATTTATAATGAATGAAATTATGATTTGATAAGACTATGTGGAATAAGATATCATTATAGGTTATATTTATTCATCATATTCATGTCTATATCCACCTCCAGTAGTTATTCCAAATTTGACTCTTGGGGAATAAGAGTAATCAAAATCTATAGATGGAAAAGGTAATCTTCATAATGAGGATATACCTATTTAACATAAATAAAATGATTTATTTCCTGAGTAATTAGATCAATGAATACAAGAGAGTGATGTTTATTTTTACATTTATTTATTCACTAATTAATGTCTCTACCAAATATTATTATTGAACAAGTATTTTAGAATTATAATATTTGAAGATACAACTAGAGGTGTTTTGTGATAAGATATCTTTGGACCCAACTGTTTCACCACGAGGATCCATTATTCATCACATCAAGAAGTAAAATGTACTATGAGTTTTCACATTGATTACAGATAAATAAATGGAATTATGATAAAAAACTATCATCTACATTTATTTTATAAATTATTCGATCAACTTCATAGAGGTAAGTATTTTTCAAAGATCAATCTCTATTCAAGGTTTCATCAATTGCTATAAATTAAGGACGCTAATTTGAAGATGATATTTTGGGTTTTCTATGACCATTACATGTTCACTGTTATTACACTTGGATTAAATAATTCACCATTTGTCTTAAATTTTCTAATGAATGGATTATTCAATGATTTTATTGATAAATTTATCATAGTATTTTTTTAATGATATTTTAGTGAATTCTATAAGTTATATTGATCATGAGAATATATTTTGAAGCACTCTTAAAAACATTAGATGAATATATCTATATAGAATATCTAGAAATATTGAATTATGGGTCCAGAAAGAATCTTTTCTGAGAAATATTATCCCCAAGTATATAATTTCTGTTGATCTTGTTAAGAAATAGGTAGATAAATAATGTCCTACTCCAATGAACACAACAAAGCTATGCAGTTTCACTGGCTTGGAGGGTTATTATAAATGATTTTTTTTCCTAAATGGACAACCCATCAACCAATATTATAGGTAGATGGTTTATTTTCAAGGTTAAAATAGGATTAGAATAATTATTTGAAAAATTGAGGAGAATCTTGATAAATGCTCCGATTTTGAATATACCATTAGTAAAATAGGGATTTGTGATTTATGGTTATGCATTGAAGAATGCACATTGTTATGACCTTATGATCAGTCATAAAATATTTATAGGCGTAAATATAGCTATATATTCATGAAAAAACAATCCAAACCATGATCTTGAGTTGGAAACCATAATATTTTCACTGATTATATGCATACATAATCATTATAGTGAAAACTATGATATATACATCAATTCTAAGTGAATTCAATAAATATTTTCATATATTGAACTCAACATGAGTTAAAGGATTTGTCTTATGATAATCAGGTATTTTTATTTATCTATACACTAAAGTATAAGGAATGAAAAAAATTAATATTTGCATTGAGAATGAATAATTATAGAGCATTGAACAAAATGAGTAATTGATGGGATACTATGTTTATGGATCTAGTAAATATTTATATTAGAATTATTAAGGATTCCTAGAAATTAATCAATTTTTAAATTATTTAAAAACAATATTTTGGGGGAAGGTAAAATGTTATTAGCTTCATGAAAAAAATTTGGAAATGATAATTAAAATCATATATGATGAAAATTTTAATAATTTTATTTTTTAAGATTGTGTTCATATATTTTTAATGAGTCCATATGTACCATTTATAACTGGTATAAATATAGGATTATTGGATGAAAATTATAGATTTAATGTCTCTATACACCCTAGTAGCATCAATTTTTATATAGAATTGAAGGACAATTTTTAATGCTATTATATGAAGTGATAAATTGCAGAATACATGTTATTGTTTTTGGTTTTCAAATAAATGAATGTTAAGAGACAATATCTTAGAGGATTAATTCAAAATATACCTATTGTTATTTAGAAATGAAATGATATTTTTGTTGAATGTTTCACTGGATTACTAGATACTCCATGGTAGAATGATTCAATATAGGCTATTATTGATCAAATTATATAAGCAATGTAATTCCTTAATATAAGAGAAGATTCAGCTCTTGAACACCTTTCAATGATCTATATTAAATATTTTTAAGACATAATAGTTATCCCTTTTATATTTTGAGTATTTTTGATCCATGCTTTACATCAAAATTCATGAAATGTCTTCAGAATGCTCTTGATACTGAGATTCATTTGAGATCCACTTATCTCCCTCAAACCAATGGACATTCCAAAATGAATATAAAAATGTTATAATACATTTTTTGGTAAGTCTCTATTTACATTAATTGTATGTGGGATCATTAATTTTCATTAATAGAGTAATCCAATAAAAAAATCATAAATTAATATTTTCAAATGATATTGTATGAAGAATTATAATAGAAGCAATATCCAACATCAATTTCTAGCGATGAATTTGGTTAAGGGAAACTTCTATGTATATAAAATTTTTAAGAGACATTGTAAAAGGTAAATATTATTCAACCGTATATCAAATCTTCTCAAAATATGGGAAAGAGTTATACCAATAACCAAAGGAAATATTTTGAATTTCATGTGGGAGAACACATTTTGATAAAATCATCTTGGAGAACAGGTGACATCTAGTTATGTAAGAAGGAGAAAATAATCTCAAGGAACATCAGAGAATTCAATGTCCTATAATGAATTGGAGTAGTCACTTACTATTCTATATTACGACCCAGTCTTTCTAAATTACATGATGTGTGCAATATATCATTGTTAAGGGATTACATGCTAGAACCAACTCGGGTTCTAACCTATGAATAAATCGTATTCAAACATGATATATCTTACTTCTAGGAGAACATATAAATTCTATAAATTAGAGGACTATTATTTATTAATCATTCAACTAAGAAGATAAAGTCACATTGATGAAACCATAAGCTAAAATGTGATATGGGAACTTAAGGAAGTTGTGATGAAGAACTCCCTAAATCATTTCAAGATGTGATAGAATGGAATATTTTAGGATGTTTTCTTAATAAGTGAATAATGTTACACTTATATAATTTATTATGTGTTTATTTTTGAATAAATTTAATTTCTTCAATTCAATGCGTTACTAGGAACACCAAGTTTAAATGAAAATTATATGAAATATAATATAATTGTGAACATAACAACATTGATGCTATGTTTGAGGGTATGAATATGAAAAACTAAAATTTGAAAATATAAGGTTTACAAATTTCTATTGATTAACAATTAATTATAAATAAAAAAAATCGTTTTAATGAAAAAATATTTTTACAAAAAGATGTATTTTTCCAAAAAATAGATTCATAACGTTTAACTCAATTATATTAAAATTAATTTTTACCACTTTATAAAATTTATTTTAATAATTTGATTTAAATTTTGAATCATTATATCAAAATTATCTTAAATTTAATTTTTGGTAAATTTGTTAAAAGATCTATTTTTTGATGAAGAGTAAATAATACAGTTATTTATAAAATAAATACAATTTCCATTAATGAATATTAAATTTAAATGTTGATTTACTTTTTTTAAAATTAAAAAATGTTTAATTATGTAATAAAGAATCCAATTGTTTCTTATAAATAAATTATATGATAAAATTTTCATTAAAAATTTTCAATACATTTGAAAACATCTCAATTGGAATACTGTTTTTTAGTTTGATGGATAAATATTAAATTTAACTCTTCTAATTATATAAATTTAATTGGTAAAAATAGATTCCATATTTTTAATTATAATAAATATTATATTATAATAAGGTAAACTTAAATTATGGTGATAATAAATAGTAAAAATAGTAAGACATTTGTAAACGCGGTTAAGGTAAAAAAGGGGTTACTTTGGTGTTAATCTAAAATAATAAGGGTTAGTAATGAAATAATACCATTAAAATTTATATTTTAGGGAAATATTCAGATCTTATTTCTTATATTTTCCTAGAATAATATATTATTTAGCCTTGGGGAAATTGTAAATTTCTGTTATAATTTATTCTTTTGAAAAATTCCATGTGCGTCCTCTTCACCTCTTATAAATTGGAAACCCCTTTCCTCTCAACATCACATATGGAAATATATTTGATTCTAAATAATAGAACAAATGGAATTTTTTACATTCCTCACCACAACCAAGATTCACTTTATTTTTATAATAAATCCATCCTATGAAGGCTTTTGGTGTTAACAAATGTAGAGTTTCTAAAGAAGAGGTATCATTCTTTACTAAGCATTTATGTTTTATTTATTCTTAAAACACTTTGAAATTTTAATAAAACATGATAATATAAAATCCTAATTATATTAAATATACAATTATTTTACTATATTAATGGAATGACCATTATCTATTTTGGCCTTCCACAAATGGGAAACTAAATCATTCATCTTATGTATGAAGGATTATCACCTCGATAACCGACATAATTCAATTTTCATAACTGTCTATAATGGATTGTTATAATTAGATATTTAATATATATATATATATATTATTTTCAACATTATTATAATTATAAAATTCTGATATCACATATTCGTTCATAAATTATATTCCTTGAAAGATATAGTAACGCCGTTGGTGTGTACAGGGACTTTGCCTTGAAAATCGAGGTGGTTTGTTTTCAATAAATAATTATACAAAATACAAAAATGAAATAGTTAATGAATATGTGTGGTATTTATGAGATAAATAAATACATATAAAATTACATATATATTTCTAAATTTCCACCTGTTTTAAAATAGTAACATCGTTTGGGTGTACGGAGGACTACCGCCTCACAAATTGATGTGCTGGGTTTTTCATATCAATATTAGAAGGATGTTTGTTATGGAAAAATAAATAAATAAATATATATATAAAAAATATTTTCTAATATAAATCATTTAATGGTGGATTTTTTAAATCTTTATTTTAGTCAATTTATCAATAACATAGAAACAATGTTCATGGGTACGTACGGCCTTCTATCCCCATTAATAGATCATTTCAAGTTTCTATCTCTATCTTTTATGAATGATTTTAATATTTATTTAATTAAAAAATATGATATTGATATAAATTATAAGATTATATAGACTATGGAACCATCAATAATGTACAATTATAAAAAAAACAAAAAAAACATACATATAAAATAATGTATTTATTACCTGAAAGAGTGATTTTAATATTGAATTATTATTAAACAGTACATAAAATAGTATATGAAAATAATATATGGTATTATATATCTATGATTATGGTTTTGGAAAATATATTTATTTGATCTATAATTATTATATAGGATATTCAAACATCTATGACGGAATTCAGACCTAAGGTAAGAGTGTCTCATCTCACATTTACTTCTGTGACTCATATGGCATATTCACAAAATATTTATTTTTTTAGTTTATATATTTACACCTTGTTATGTTATATAATGAATAAATTTATATTAAATTTATTTAAGGTCTCATTATATATTATATCATTCATAGGGCTTATGATTAATAATTTACAATTGTGGAAAGGGATTAATTAACAATCTCATTATAATTCATGATTATTTATGCTTAATTTCCCCTTAAAAAATTGTTCGATATTTATATAATAAAATAAATATATTTTGTTATCATATGTTAATTAATGGATATATTATGTAATATTACCATATTTTACTATTTGGTACATAAAATGATTGAGACAATGTTTTACGGAATATTTAACTTATTTCTATTTTCAGTAAAAAAACATTTTTTATTAGATGACAATGTTTTCTAAAATTATATCTAAAAATAATTTTTAATATTCCAAAAATTATTTATTATAGGTATTGTATCCTATTTTTACTCATTACAATAAAGTTTGAAATTATTCTTCTTATCATTTTCTTAAAAAGGAACTTTTTGAATTATTATCAGAAATGTGTAGGGAATCATTGTTCTAACATACTCATTATGTATGGAATTTCCCTTCGTCAAGGACACTAATTTGTTTTATGAAAAATTTATAAGTTTTGAACATTATTTTTAACGAAATTTTTTTTCTTATCATTCAAGAAATTTTTAGTTTTTTAATTTATATTTCAATGCGAACAGATTATTTTCACTAATAATTCTTTTTTGGTATATATTTTTTATGTATACTCATCAACTGTAAAAAAACATAATATAGTTATTACATATTGTTTATATGTTGTAAAAATATAATCCTAATTAATTTTTCATACCGTTTCTGATTTTTTTACTTGGGATGTACTATGTTGATTCCATTTTCCCTATTACGTGAGATGGTTTATGTTTTTTTGTTGGTTGGGGAAATAATTAATAATTCATATGACAGATTTTCAATTCTAATAAATTGTTTATGTGCTTATTCAACCATATTAGGGATTTATTGGACATTTTAAGTGACTAGTGGTTTTCATTGTATTCTCATAATGCAACATTAGGCGTCATGAAATAAACAAGATTAAGTTTTACCGGAGTCTTGACCAATTAATATTTATATGTCATGGAATAAGGCCTTTATAATACTTTTAGATGTCCTAAAAAGGCATATATATATTATGTATTATATGTTTTTCATTATTCATTCCCATATTATGAGATTATTTATTGTTGTCTATGATATTATTTGATTAATTATGATATCCATGGATGACTTTCAAGATGTTTTGATTATTTATAAGGAAGTATTCGATCATTATTTATTTTGTCTATATTATTATCTAAGAATATTCTAAATAGAATGTTTTTAATGATATTTAACTTTCCATTTAGAGAGTTCCTTATTAATTCATGATAGCTTCCATTATACACATACCATTATTGAGAGTATCAGATCACCCTTTTCTTTTGTTTCATTTTCCAAGGATGCTATGAAGTGAATTTACATAGATATATAGGGATATGATAAAGGCAATAATTGAGTTTTCATAGATATTTCTATGTTATATATTATGTTTTCAACTATAATGTGAGATTCATGTATGTATCTAGTTTTATAATATTAAAAAACTATTTAGTCCTTTGGTTTGGGATAACATGTATCTAATACAATTGTAGTAAAGTAACTAATGACAATGTTATAATAGGGATATGGTATTTACAACAATTAGTTAATAAAATAAACATTAAACGGTCTATTATAGAATTAGCGTGATTGTTTTAGAGATTTTGTCACTCTTTTTGGTGTTAACATTTACAAGGCTCAAAATAGAGTGACACATATTGTTTCTTTATTGGTGTTGTGTACCATGGATTTATTTATGATGGTTCTTCTCTAGTTATTCTTCTGGAATCATGTGTGTGATGTGGTTTAGACCTATGAACCTTAGTATTGTGGATATATTATTAAGGATTAGTATTTTCGAGTCTCATGTATGAGTTCTGCATTGGGTTGTTTGTCTAATTAGGCTTGGAGACATTTCTGACTGATGCATGCTTGAAATTTATTCCGAGTAAACATGAGGTGTTCGTTTATTTCTATTTTAAATGAAAACCTATTTTGGGATTTTTTTTGAAGTTATAGTTGTTAAGAGTTGGGGTATCCATGATCATTATATTCTATTGTTTCTTTTTAATGATTAATTGTTATTCTAGAGATGTTTGTGCCTTGTTGTTGTTTTGGTTTATTATTTCCATTTCATAGTGTATACCATGAGAATATTTTTTCATATTTGATTATAAATGAAAACTACCTAGGGTGATAACATTCATAATTGGGTGTTTTTATATATATCCTATTTGAATGTTTTTCAACCAGATAGTGTTTTCTTTAAGAATCACCACAGTATGATAGCAAGAGGATTTGGATCTAAACACTATCATATAATAGATGTGACCCTTTGTTTAGTGAAATATCAGTCCATGATGAGGCATGTATCTGATAATTATTATCCTAGATTTTTCGAAACATTGGGATATGTGATCTGTATTTGGGGCCCATCAGGTTTTTTGTGGTTTAGTGCCCAATTTTGTAAATTTTCACAATACTGTTTTTTGGATGTCTTTGACTGGAGGAGTTCTGTAACATTCCTTTAAATATTTTGGTAACATGGCTGCATGGTGATAATAACATGTTTAACAATGTCTACGGCCTCTCTTATTCCAGTTTTTTAAATTAATTCTAAATAGTGGGGAGATATATCTGTAGTCTCTGATTCTTAATAGATTCTCATTGATTGGCAGTTAAAAATATTTTCTTGATGAAGTTAATTTTTTTGATTGAATATTATTCATATTTGTAAGAACCCGATTCTTCTTCATGAAGTACGGATTACTTATTTTTCTTTTACATTTATTTTTTTTGATATAATAATGAAAACGGGGAAAATCCAAAATTTTGGGAATACACGCTGTGTACATTTCGACACACCATGTACATTGGCCATGTAGGATGAATACACAGGGTGTGTAAGACTGTCGACGATAATGGGGGTAAAAATGACTACATATAGTGTACTTATTATATACACGCCATGTAATCAGTCGTCATGTGAACAGTAAGGCAGTGGGAGGAGCCTCTAGCGGAACGACAATAAACACCATGTACTCAGAAATACACGTAGTGTAATCATGTCGACAGATGAACAATGAGGTAGTGGAAAGTTGACACTAGAGGAACAATTAAAAATGAAGAGTACGCACTGTGTATTAGAGATTACATGTGGTGTAGTTGTGTTTTTTTGTTATAAACCATAATTAGCCTCCTCTTCTAATATCAGAAGCATAGAACATAGGGAAGCCATGGGAGAGATGGACGAAACTTGAAAGAGCTCATGATCGAACACCAGGATTCTGATTCCATCACCGACGATTATGTTAGTACCGCGCGGGCATGCCCTTACCTCTCCTTGTATGACTCCTTCCAATTATTTCTCGAGGGGATGTTATTTGAGATTGAATGGGGGAACGTTTATCCTACATCAACGTCATTCCTGGACGTTTTGTAAGGTTTTGTTCATGTAAATCAATCATTGGAGATCGAGGTAGGTGGTCTAAAGATTAATTCCAACTGTTATGTTGTTTTTGTGATCTTTGGTGCTATGCGCCCATGTTTGGGGTGTCGTATGGATGAGACCTTAGCTAATAAAATACATAGAATTACATTGGTAGTTTATTGAATATGTAATAACTGCTTTTTGGGATCATTTATTAATCCAAGGCCACCCCGTTGGTTCGGTTTCCATTTTTAGTCATTTGGCCAGGATACATGAGTGTATGCTGTGATTTTAGAATGCTTTGAGTTTTCATGAGAGAAAATGTTTATATAATTGCTTTCCAATGTGTTGGTCTTGGCCCAATTTATTGTTTATCCTAATGGAAGTGTTTCTCATGCCTGATGGAAAGTGTTTTCTTTATCCTGAGGGAAACTTTTCTTATGACTGTGGGCATTAGCTTATATTCCTAAGGGAAATATCTCATACGCCTCAGGGAAATATTCGTTATGCCTATCGGAAATCATCTGATGGTTTCAATTATGATTTACCTAAGGGAATGGATTTCATCTTTTAGGACTCTATTTACTTCATGTATTCACTTTGGTGATTTTACATGTTATACCTACGAAGCTAAATCACTGGCTTCGTATTGTGTTAACTTCTACATGGTAGATAGATTGTTGCAGTTTTTGTTGTGGCACTGTATAGAAGATTTTTGGATGAGGCTGAGTCTCAGGAACATATAATTTAATTATGGCATGTTTTTAAATAATAATTAAATGGAAATTCAATTGGTAGGAGTAGTTTATTTTGAGTAATTTCAAGTTCACTTCATTTCGTTATTGCACACTTCATTTGCAAAAATTCATTGACAGTTGGGCATGGGCCTTTGGTGGTTGTCTACTGGGATTTAATTCTCAAACTTGTTTGGATCAGATCTTGGGCCCAAACAGATTATGTTTCTACATGTGTTTATAAGGACAAGAGTCCCTATACAGATACTATATTGTTAGAGTGGAGTAGGAGAGCATGAGACCGAGCTTAGGCTTGTGATGCTGCTGAGTTCCTGATGCACTGTTTTGTTTTGCTTTGTTGTACATGTCCCTTGTACTGTATTATTTAAGATTTTAGTGTATCATGTTTTGACTATTTTCTTATACATAGGGACATATTGCATCATCATACATATATATGACTTTTTTCATCTTTACGTCAGTACTATTGTCCTTTTTAGCTATTATTGTTTTCTGCTTCTGTTTTTAGGTATGTTTTATTTTCTATACTATGCTATACTTTGAAAAATGAGGGCATAGTTTCTCCACTATCAGATCTAGGCCCTCACTGCTAGTCGGCAGCCTCTGGCGTTTGGGGAAATGCACATGAGGTCATGTGACCAACAGGGTTCGGGGAAACCATTGCGTGCCACAAAGATCTGGGACGATACCATGTGGTATCAGAGGAGTTTTTTGGAGTTATTTTATTATTTGATGACAATAGATAGAGATAGATTGCTATGGGATTTGGTAATATCTATGCCTAGGAGAATCTATCTTGTGTACAGGTAAAGGATGGATTTCCTCGAATTAAATTGTGATTTTTTATTTATGATTATTATAATTGATTTGATTTTCACCATCGGGTGACATACTTATGGTGTGATGTTTATATTTTTATACCAGGGTTCTATTTAGTTGTAACACGAAGAAATTAGTGTATGCCTTCTCATGCATCATTTAGGCACATGTTTGGATCACATTCCATGCATAGTTTCCATGCCATGTAAGTGGATAATAAATTTCATGTTGTTGTGATAGATGTTGTCCTAGTAAATGCATGCGGTTGTGATTGATGCTTTGATAAAATTCCTGCTACTTGATAGCATATTATTATGTATGGTTCTATGAATTAATTCCAATCTTCGATTTATGAGGAGTATGGGATCTCATCAACATGAATTTAGTGGATCATCGTTTTATTTACTTTATTATGACAAGTATGAGATGCTAAGCATTGGTTCGCGGAGAGTATGGACCCTCACAGATCGAAAATTTTCACTTCGGTGTTCATTCAGTGATTTTCTAGGCTCCAGATTAGTTCATGAGGCTTACTGTCAATAAAAACCCAGAATACACGCCGTGTAATTACGATTACACGCCGTTTACTCTTCTATTAGGTAAAAAAGAAAACTTTTAAGTACATGTCGTGTACCGTATGTTCTTGTTTTGTAGTTTCTAACTGTGTCATAGTCAGTGTAGGCAATAAACATGGGTTTGGGAAACTCTAGAGGGTGTATGCCATGTACCGGTCGTACACGGCATTTCGTGTTGACATTGTGTCTTCCATGTAACTAACCACACAGAGGGAGAAAACCACACTTAAACACATCGTGTCACTTTCGAACACGCCATGTTGTGTCATCTTAGAGTCCAGCCGTGTATCTAACAACACGGGTCGGGGTTATCCCTCTTAGTACATGTCGTTTCCATATGGAACACACAGTGTAGAGTGATCCATGTATCTGGCCGTGTAACTAACAACACGGGTCAGCGAAGCTCGTCTAGTACACGCTGTGTTCCTAAGGGACACACTGTGTATTCTTTACCTGTGAAAGACTGTGTAGACTTGGCGGTGTAGCTGGGAAATGAGGTGGTGTACACGCCGTGTGCGGGTGTAACACGCCATGTAGTGTTAGCCGAGTATCCATCCGTGTCACTAAAAACACGGGGAGTTGGAATCTAATTCGTACAAGCTGTGTCCATCTGGAACACATTTTGTAGTTTGAGCTATGTACCTGGCCGTGTTGCGAATAACACAGGTCGGTGAAGCTCATCTATTACATGCCGTGTAGACCTTATACACTATTTGTATTCTCATTCAAAAGAGATCCCTGTGGATAATCCGTGTAGAAGGATTTCGGTAAAGGAATAAAATTCAAGTGCACACCGTGTGTGTGGACGACAAGCCGTGTGTTTGGGGTGTTACATGAATAGTTCTAGAAGAAGTACATGCCCATGTGAAAGACGTGAGGGAACATGCCGTGTAGTTATTATACATTCCGTGTAGTCTTTTTTGGTAAACATGAATGTTTTCTTTATCTTATTCCCTTCGAACGCTTCCAGTTCTTAGTTCTTGATGATGTTAATTTAAGGCATGTGTTTGACCTTGTAGAGTCAAGCTTCCAAGACCACCACAAGTTTGTCACCATGAAAGTGTCAATGATTATACTCCAGTGACGGTAGGCCATGGGCTAATGATTGATCCTCCCACAGAGCCATATGCAGCGCCGACCATTATACCAGACGCAGGTACAGATATAGAGTTCCATGAAGGTTTCAAGCTATTCATATATACATCCAGGGAGCACTGATGGTTGCCACATAAATGGATGAAATGACACGTATATTCCAGTAGCGTCATCCTCCTATATTTTCAGGGGATAGAAGACCATATGCTGTGGAGTCTTGGCTGGGTTCTATGGTGACTATCTGTGAGAATCTAAAGACGCCTCATAGGTGGATGGTCAAGCTCACTACATACATGCCGTGTGATTCCGCCAAGAGATGGTGGAATATTACCACCTAGACATAGAATCACTGAGACATGGCATTGGATGATTTTCTGTAAATCTTCTATGAATTTTTTATTTCGGAGACACTGAGGGTAGATCTAGCTCGAGAGTTCATGAGTCTATAGCAGGGCGCCATGTCAGTGAAGGATTATTCTTCCCGCTTCACTGAGCTACATTGCTTTTCACCTGTTCTGGTGAGAGATGAGACATTTAGGGCTCGCCGCATTGAGGATGGACTTTGATATGACATCTGAGCATTGTTGAACGTTTTTAGGTTGCCTAATGTGCATGCGATTCTAAAACAGGTGCTGATTACCAAGCGGAACCTATAGGATGCTAGTGGTGCAGGCCATGGCGGTTCGATACCAGTTTCTGGTACTGTTTCTACCGGTAAGAGGAAGAGGCAGATGGATTTCTCTCATGGTGGAAAAACTAGCCAATATATTTCTTCATGTGGATAGTTGATGTGATACTAGTGTAGTAAAGAGGGTAAAAAGAGACCTCAGTGTCCACATGACCAAGGTGAGTGTCAAGCTTCTGGAAAGATGAGTCATCTCTAATGCTTTTGCAGGGTGTTTCTACCAGTTGCTAGTGGGAGGCATTCTATACAGACTCCACGTGCAGGAGCAGGGCCAGAAGCTTCTTACCAGTAATGGAATTAGAACACGTCAGGACATATAGCCCCAGGTGGTGGTCATGGTCATGGTATCCAGACACCAGGATCTTAGAGACATTAAGGCGGGACAACTAAGGGTAGCCAGGTTGTGTCGCAGGGTCGCAACAATGGGCCGACATATGCAGTGCTACAGACCCAACAAGAGCAGGATCCCGAACCATCTACTATCAGAGGTATTATTATCGTTGCATCTATTTTATCTTTGGTACTTTTCGATACTGATACTACTCATAGATATATATCTATTGCCATTGTTTAGAGACTTGGGATCTGTGTTTATTCTTCTTCTGATATCATAATGTTAGACACTCTGTTGGGGATTAGAATGGTAGGTGTGCGTCAGTGCAGGGAGTTCCCCCAAGAGGTTGGTGGGTGTCACATTTTATGGGACCTCTATATCATAGAGATGAAAAGCTATGATGTCATTATCAGGATGGACTGGTTGGTACTCTTTCGAGACGTTGTAGATTGCTATCATCATAGGTTGAGTTTCATGTCCCCAGAGGGAAGATAGTTTCTATACAAGGGCGAATCAGATGTCCAGGCGAGCGGAGCTGGACCCGAGCATTGTGGGAAAGGTGGAGTGACAACCCAGATTGCAAGTTTATATGTGGATGACCAGAGAATTTTTCATAAGGATTTCCATCTAGTGGTTAATCATTTCAGGGATGTTTTCTCAGACGAATTTTCACGTCTACCTCTAGAGCAAGAGGTGGATTTCCCTATTGATATTGTGCCAGGAGTAGAGCCGATGTCCATTCCTCCTTATAGGATGGCTACACCAATGTTTCAGGGGCACAAGAGATAGTTGGAGGAGTTACAGGAAAAGGGTTTCTTCCGACCCAGTACTTCTTCTTGGGGTTCTCATTTCCTGTTTGTGAAGAAGGAGGATGATACCCTCAGACTCTATGTGGAATATCGGATGCTGAACCAGTTGAAGGTCAAGAACTGATATCCCTTACCGAGGATTGAAAATATTTTTTATCAACTTCTAGGAGCATGAGTGTTCTCAAAGATTGACTTTTGATATGGATATCATCAGTTATGCATTATACCATCAGACATACCGATTACAACCTTTCGGAGAAGATATGGTCTATATGAGTACTTGGTCATGCCGTTCGGACTCACAAATGTGCCATTAGTTTTTATGGATTTGATGAATCGTGTGTTCTATCCTTATATGGATTATTTTGGGGTAGTCTTCATGGATGACATGTTGTTGTACTCTCATGATCGACACGACCTTGCTACCCATCTTGAGATCCTTATGAGTACACTGAGAGAGCATCGAATATATGCTATGCTCTCAAAGTGCCACTTTTGGATGGACCAGATACACTTCCTGGGTGATATTATCTCAGAGACAGGTGTCGCGGTAGACCCAGAGAAAGTGATATAGAAGTTTCCTGAGAGTATCCTATAAATGTGTTTGATATAAAGAGTTTTTTGGGGATATCCTGCTACTACATGCACTTTATACAAGACTTCTCGTACTTAGCAGTTCCGTTAATGGGTTAAACTATTATGGGTGTGAAGATCATTTGGTCTGAAGTTTGCGAGATAGCCTTTCAAGAGATGAAGGGAAGGTTGATGTCATCATCATTCCTGATACTTCTAGAGCAATGGAAGAGCTATAAAGTTTACTGTGATGCATATGGTATTAGGCTAGGAGCATTGTTGATGTCGGGCGATCGAGTAGTTGTGTACGGGTCTCGGTAGTTAGGGCCACATGAGTGGAATTACCCGATTCATGATCTCGAGTTGGCTGCAATTGTTCATGTGTTACGCTGTTGGAGAAATTATCTCTTCGGAGAACATTTTTTGGTGTTTACAGACCAAAAAAGTCTGAAATACATTTTTACCCATAATGACTTGAATCTGAGACAATGAATGTGGGTTTAATACCTTCAGTCCTTCAACTTTGAGCATTCCTATACACCTGGTAACCGTAACACAGTTGTTCATGCACTATGTATGAGGACTCACATACAGGCAGTGCAGGAGGCCAGTGGTGAGTGGCATCTCATGACTTTGATCTCTAAGATGCATTTGGAGTTTCACAATAGTCAGGGGCGAGCCTAGCATTTATCATTATCTATGAATTCTATCCTCTTGGATAGAGTGAGGATGAGACATATATCAGATTCAAATGGCCTAGTTCTACGGGATTCGGTGGAAAGTGAGGACCCTCCTCCTTGTTGGAGGATAAGTAATGATGTGGTACTGCATGTCCATGGATGAGTGTGGGTTCCATTAGATATATGCAATAAGTTAATGCGGGAGTTTCACGCTTTAGCTTGGGCAATGCATCCAAGAGTTACCAAAATGTAATGTGACTTGAGACGTCAGTATTGTTGTGGGTATGAAATGAGAGGTAGTTTGTTTTGTTACAAGATGTTCCAAATATCAATAGGTGAAGGTGATGCATCAAAGGCCAGCATGCCTGTTACAACAATTCCCCATTCCAGAGTATAAATGGGATGATTTCACAATGGATTTTGTGACTGGATTGCCAAGGATAACTCGATGCAGTGGTGTCGTATGGGTTGTTGTGGACAACCATATGAAGGTAGCTCACTTTTTGCTGATCAAGGAGACCCTCGATGTCAATAATCTTGGGGGATTTTTATATTCAAGATGATTTACGCCTTCATGGGGTCCCTCGTTCCATCATTTCAGATTAGGACACATGTTTTATGTCTTGTTTTTGGAAGATTTTTCAGTGGGAACAGGGTACATGGGTTCTTCTGAGCATAGCTGACCACAATCAGACCGATGGCCAGTCAGAGCGTACAATACATGTTCTAGAAGAAATAATGTGTGCATGAGACCTACACATTGGGGTCTCTTGGGAGAATCACATAACCCCAATTGAGTTTCTTTAAAATAATAGTTTTCATGCAACTATTTAGACGGCACCTTACAAGTCTCTACATGGTATCCCATGCAGATCACCCATGTGCTGGTTGGAGGTAGGTTAGGTAGATTTACTAGTACCACGTCTTGTGAAGGAGACTTTAGAGAAGGTTCAGTTGATTCATAAGCAGATGGCTACTGCACAGTCTCATCAGAAATCGTATGTTGATCGTCGTAGACTTCCCTTGAAGTTCATGGTTGGGGATCGAGTTTTCTTGCATGTTTCATCAAGGTTGGGACACAGGAGGATCATGAGATAGGGTAAACATTCAACGAGGTATGTGAGGCCATTTTGGATTATAGATATAGTTGGGCAGGTTGCCTATCGGTTACAGTTACCTCAGAGGTACCAGGTCATGTACAACGTCTTCCATGTATCTTAGTTGCTCCATTATCACTCAGACCCATCCCATGTCGTTAATTCTGAGGAGGTTGAACATCAGGTTGATTCATCCATTGAGGAGAATCCAATTCATATTATTGATGGGAGAAAGAAGGTTCTCTGAGGCCAGTCCGTTCCTCTCATATGGGTGCTATGGCATCATGGACGAGTGCAGGACAAAACCTGGGAGCCGGACACCGAAGTTCGTGCTCAGTGGACAGAGTTGTTCATCTTTATCTTCACCATCGTTGGATGGGAAATTCAGGGATAAATTGCTTGAAGGGGGAATGTTTTTAAGAACCAAGATCTTCTTCTTGAGGTACATGTTTCTTATTTTATTTTTTCATTAAATGTTTTTTATAAAATAAGGAAAATTGTAAAATATACCAAATTTTGGGAATACACAACATGTACTTTTCCATATGTCGTGTACTTCGGCCATGTTGGATGACTACACATGACGTATAGTCATTTCGGTGATGAAGGGTATAAAAACTGACTACATGCACTGTACTTAGTATATACACACCGATTAATCAGTCTGCATGTGAACTATAATGCAGTGAGAGTAGACACCAACCAAACGAAAGTACATGCAGTAAACTCAGAAATACACGTTGTGTAATCATGTCGACATATGAACAGTGAGGCGGTGGAAAGTGGCTACTAGAGGAATAGTTAAAAATGAAAAGTACACACCGTGTACTTGAGAGTACACATTGTGTAGTTTTATTTTTTATAAACTAGAAGTATCCTCCTCTTTCAATAGAGGAAGCATAGTATGCCGGGATGTCGCGGGAGTGACGACAGACCCTTGGAAGGGCTCCAGACTGAACACTGGGACTTCGATTTCTTCCCCGATGATCATGTTAGGACCGTGTGGGTATGCCCTTTCCTCTCCTTGTTCTATTCCTTCCAATTCATTCATGAGGGGAAATTATTTGAGTTTGAATTAGTGAACGTTTATCCCAGATCTATGTCATTCTCCAACATTTCTAAAGGCATCGTTCACATATATCGAATAGTGGAGATCAAGGTAGGTGGTGTGATGTTTAATTCCAACTGTCATATTGTTTTTGTGTACCGTTGTGCTACGCGCGCATGATTGGTGTGTCGTATAGTTGAGGGCTTGACTGATAAAATAACTAGAATTGCATAGATAATTTAATGAACATGTAATAATTACTTTTTGGGATCGTTACCTTGATCTAGGGCCACCCTATTGGTGTTGTTCCCTTGTTTCGTCATTTGGTCTGGATACCCGAGGGTTTACCATGATTTTAGAATTCTTTGAGTTTTATTGAGAGAAAATGTCTATATAATTGCTTGATTATTTGTTGGGTTCATCCTGAATTCTTTTTTTTATTGAGGGTAGTGTTTCTCATGCCTGAGGGAATGTGTTTTGATTTTCCTGAGGGAAATTTTTCTTATGCCTGTGGGTAGTAGCTTCCATGCCTGAGGGGCATATCTCGTACTCCTGAGGGAAATATTCATTATGCCTGTGGGAAATCACATGAGGCTTTCAATTATAATTTACTTGAGGGTAAATATTTTATGTATGAGGACTCTGTTTACTTAATATATTCACTATTGTGATTTATATGTAATACCTACTAAGATAAATCATGATATTGGTATTGTTCTATCTTCTTCTTTTTAGATAACTTGTTGTGGTTTTTTCTGCGGCACTATATAAGAGATTGTCGGCTGGGGATGAGTCTCAGGAACTTATAATTCAATTATAATGAATTGTTAAATAATAAATAAATTGCATAGGAACTGGTAGGAGTAACCTTTTTGAGTACTTCCAAGTTCACTACATTTCGTTATTGCACACTTCTATTGCACAAATTTACTGACAGTTGGGCACAAGACATTGGTGGTTTCCTACTGGGATTTATTTCTCACATCTTTTTTGAGTAATTTCTTGGGCCCAAAAAAATTATATTTCTACAGGTGTTGATAAGTAAAAGAGTGCCTATACAGGTACTTGATTGTTGTAGATGAGTAGGATAGAATAGGACCGAGCTTAGGCTTGTGATTCCACTGAGTTCCTACTGCACTATTTTGTTTTTCATTGCTGTACTTGTCACTTATATTGAACTATTTTAGATTGCAGTGTATCTTTTTTTGAATACATTCTTAGACTTAGAGACATATTGCATCATCAGGTATATATATGTCTGTTGTCATCTTTACTTCAGTACTGTTTTCCTTTTCATCCATTATTGTTTACTACTTTCATTTTTATGTATTTTTGTATTTTCTCCGCTATGCTACAGTTTGAAAAATAGTGGCATATTTTCTCCACTATCAGACCTAGTCCCTCACCACTAGTTGGCAGCCTATGGAGTTTGGGGAAATTCTCTTGGGGTCATGTGACCAACCAGGTTTGGGCCACCCTTTGAGGGGCACCTGGATCCGGGGTGTTACAATATTCAATGAGAAATGTTTTAAAATTATTTTTCATTTGACCCCAACATGGATCTATCAAATTTTCGTGGATGAATGTTGTATGGTGAGTAGAATTTTGAAGCATCACATATAACTGTAGATTTTAATTTATATATTTTTATGAGTTTAAGGGGTTTTATGTTTCTATAATGAAATATTTAATTCATATTTTTCTCATATATTCATTTTTTCATGAATGGTTTATAAAAAAACAATGATGTATCCATTGTTCATATAGTTTTCATGTTTATTTTGATCGATGGATGGGTTATTAGAACCATTGGTGCACAATTCATTCCAAACCATCTAGATCCCAAGAGAAACCATTCAAGACATTTGGTGAGTCTAGGATTTAGCATAAGGCTTGTGAATATGTTTGTAAACAATGGAAAAATTATTTGAATCAGATCTGTATTTTGGTAGTTCCATTGGCCATGATTTTTGAATGGTTTTTCAATAATATTGTTTCTCTAGTTAAACCATGAATGTTTTTTGAATACAACCCTATATTTTTCTCTATTACCACCTAATTGAAATCAGTACAATTAAAAGAGTTACATATCTCTATCCTCTTCTATTTTTTAGTATCCTCCTTTGTGTCATCTGGATTTTCTATAGTAAGTCCCTCTAAACCCATTCTACACATGTATTTACTCTCTTCCCTTGACCTCCCATATTCCATGAAACATTATCTATATGGTGGTATTTTTTTCATTGTGGTCATTGTAAATCATGTGGATTTTCACATATAGGGATTTTAGAGGGAACAACTCATATTTTTTGTGTTCTCTCCACCATTAGAAATGACTTCTAGCTTGTCTGTCGTTTAACTGAGGCATGCCTGTCTTTGTTGTCCCATTCTACTACATGTCTATAATTTCATGATGGTTTGAGAGTGGATTATATTTTAAATTATGCTTATATATATGACCCATTAGGGGATAATATAATTTAAATTATATTAATCATCATAATGGGATGGGATTCTCTAACAAGTGATTGAGAAAATGGATAATTGTATTTTGATAAATGTTTTTTGTTTCAACGATGGTTGTGAAAACTAAACTATGGTTTTTTAAAATGATTCTTGTATAAATTTTATTTCAAACTTTTATTTTAGTTTTTTCAATATGTAAGAAATATATCAAATGGGTATTTGATTTTAAAGAGGTATATTATTAATTTTACATATAATTAAAACCCTTTTTAAAAATATTATATGTTTTCTAAATTAATGATTTTAGTTTTTTAAATATTTTGAGATATTAAAAATCGGTTGATATGAATCAAAATGTCATATTGTCACATGTGGACTACATTTTTAATCGTGTTAGTAGATTTTAATGTCTTCAATGTTGATTAAAATGTACTAGTGGGATAAAATGTTTGTTTCAAAGGTGGTTTTATAAAATTAGTCTCTAGATTATATTTATATAAATTTAGGAAAAGGTATATTATCTTATCCTTATAATATATTTTTAAAAATAAAATGAAAATTTGGTATTTTTTATGGATGATTGTCCATAATTGATATGACACAATCTTAATTCTCACCTTAGTAATTTTTCAATTGCAAGGGTATTTTTTTTAATTTGTGATTCATGTTGCTCTCATAATGCAATAACACATTTTTTTATGACACAATTATATGGAATGTATGTGGAAATTCATTGTGAGGGTGTATGTAGTGTGTAATAGTTGTTTCTAGTGAATTTAATGTTAATATTGTCTTACATATTCACATATATCATTATTTTATTGTTCATGGTAACCTGGTACGAAGTGTTAAGTATAATCTTTTATTACATTAGTATGTTCACACACCACTGGTGGCCCTCTACGCATGCTAGGAACTATATCTAATAGGAGAGATTCATTGAAATTTGGCATGAGTGATTTGTAATAGTGGTGAAAAATTATGTGATTCCTTCGTTCTTTTTGGGTGGGGTTTTCAATATCTTGAAGAGATATTTTGAAAGAATTTAAAATGAGGGAAGAGTAAGTGTGATTTCAAAATGATTTATATCATTTTTATGAGTTTTCATGTCGTGTATTTTAAATGCAAAAAATTATTCTCCAAATATATTTGGAGTGTTTTAAATTAGAATTTGGTTTGGGTTTTATTGGATACTCTATTGTTTATAGGCTCGAAAAATGTGTTTTAGGCTGATTTTCCCAGTAAAACAGAATCATGGTTTTCAAAGTAGTATGTTAAAATCAGGTGAAAATTTGAAAATTAATTTTATTTTTGGAATTTGAATTTCAAAAATGGGTATTTATAAAAAAAGTTAAAGAGGGAGTCTAAACCGGTGTTTTCACCATGTGGTGCTGGATTTTAGGAATATATTATTACATGTTAATTTTTTTATAATAATGAAATTAATGGAAAATATTTTCAATACAAATTTAATTTAATGTTCTTTTTTTCTAAAATCCTTATAATTTTATTATTTTATGTTCTATTTTTATCAAGTAATTTAAGTATATAATATGAAAATGAATTCTTAGATTTAGTAGGTTATAATGACCTACTAGGGATTTCCCTCAAGACTATATTTTATAGTTCCTAGTTTATTTTAGTTCAATTCTTTATTATGAATCTTCATATTGTGTTTTATGGTTTTATAATGGTTGTGGGTCATGTGGTGGATTATTGGAACTTGATTTTCTTTTTTTCTTGAACATAGAGTTTTATTAATCGTTCGTTTGGCCCATTGTATTTTATGTTATGTCTTTATATGTATATTTGTTTC
This sequence comes from Viscum album, assembly GCA_963277665.1. NCBI lineage: Eukaryota > Viridiplantae > Streptophyta > Magnoliopsida > Santalales > Viscaceae > Viscum > Viscum album. Next base: position 1,383,260,668 of record OY728137.1, on the reverse strand, counting down.
CAATATTCATTTATTTAGGTATTATTTATATTATATTTTTATGTTTTTATTTCATAAATATTTTTGGATGTTTATTAATTTTATTTTTACTTATTATTTTTTATCATTGAATGATGGATAAAAAATTTCAAAGGTTCATTCTATGATTCAAAAACACTTGTTGCAATTCCATGGGGATTGAGAATACCCTTTGGTCCATGTAATGGACTATATTAGAAGCTTTATTAGATATAAATCTAGGACAGTTCACTAAACTATAGATAATGAAGTAGTTATGTTTATGAGAATCTTTCATGACATTCTTGTTTTTTATAGTTAAAAATAACCAATACTATTTTCATATAATGGCATTATTTTTAAGGATATTTAACTATATAGATTCATAAGCATAAACATACATGAATATTAATTTATACCCAATAATAAAACTAATTATTAATAATATCAAAGAAACATATAAGTTTATGAAAACACCATCATTCACTTATGTAGTATAAAACTAGCATAGTGAGTGACATTTAAAAAAATATTTTATAAGAATGAAAAAAAAATTTTTTGATTATTTTAAGACTACTATAGATTTTAATTAGTCTTAAATATCAGTGTAAATTTTAAATGTTAAATATGTTTTTAAAATAGTATGTGATTATTTGAAATGAAAGGATATAGTCTTAGAAAAAACTATATTTTTACGTAGTAATAGATTTTGAAAGGAACTTGGGGAGTGGGTAATGGATCAAATTTAGTTTTTGATTACATCAAAATTTTTCCAATAACAAGGGAGTAGAATCATGATAGAACAATAAGAGATTATTTAAAGGATTTTTATGATAAAGAATTCTAAATAATAAAAGATAGAGTGGGTAAAAAACTCTTACCTTACCATTTGAATTTCCTCCTTTATATTGTGTTCAAATCCAATGGAGAAAATATTTTTGTAAATAAATTATTATTATAAATGTGGAAAAGTATTTTTATAAATTGAGTTGGATAGAATATAAATATTAATAAAAAATTGATATTTTTTTAAATGGGTTAGAGTGATTCCCCTTTATTATCAAATTTTAATGATGTTTTTCACAAATAAAAAGCTATTAAGGTTCAAAAATTACATTTTATAAAATGGAATGTGGTAAAAAAATGAAAATGGAATCATATTATCGACCATAATCATAACTAAATGACCCATTTTTTATTATTTATTATCATTATTAAATTATAATATTTTTTTGACATTATATTCCATTTAAATTTATTTTTTCATGTCCTTTTATTAATTTGACTTCCCAATATATATATATATATATATATATATATATGGGTTTTGAATTGAATCAATGACATCATGTTTTATTTATCATTTCAATACATATAATCCATTAAATTTTTATTTTACTATAAATATTATCAGTATTAACATTTTTGAAACCATTAACTTTCACTTCCCTAATATATGTACAAGAGTAGTGCCAGTGCCACATAGGCATTTTTGATAATTATTCTACTATTTATATTTAAAATAAATCCTCCAACATAGATATAATTTATTAAAAATAAATATTATTATATAGAAACATTAATTGTTTTCATCCGTATTGTTATCATAGAAATATATTTTTTAACTCAAGGTTTATAGGGAGACATTTATGTATGTATTATTTTCATAATAAAAAATAAAATATGATATTCAAAGAAATATAAAATGGATAAAAATTAAAATGTGATAATATTGATCTTAATAAAAACTCTATCCAATCATTTAATGTAAGATATTGAGACTTTAGGATATATTTATATTTTAATAAATTTATTTTCGTTGATATCTTGCCATACATGCAACATTTAGTTTAAAAGCGACATGATTTCTATTATTATTTAAATGAGACCCTTCTAACCTAGTTAATATGTAGGTGGGTTGGAATAGGAATAAATAAATTATTTATAATATGTTCAATATAAGATAATTTTTTATCAATAAATTTTTAATATAAAAATTAAAAAAACATTTCATAGGATGTCTAACATTATTATAAAATTGTTTTTTTCTTAAAAATTTGTTTTGTCACATTTGGCACACATATTTTAAAATTACATTTTTCACTATTAAGAAATTTAATTGAAAAAATGTACTATTTTTTTTAAATAAATGTTTCAATAATTCATTAAAGTGTTTTTTTGTAAATTGTCCATAAAATAAGATTTTTGATCAATAATAAAAATAAAAAAAATTTATTCAAAAGGTCATTTTTGTCTATATTATTTGCAAGTTCCAATTTAATATATTTTTTTTAAAATAAAATAATTCTAAATTATATTAAAATAAATCCAAATTATATCAATAATATTTATTATTACTTTAATTTTAATTAAAATTGTTTTTATTTGTTAAAAAACCTTACCTTTGGAAAATACAATTTCACCAAGGGTTCAGGCGTAATTTCAAAATAAATTATGAACCTTATTTGATTTTAATTTGTTAAAATGGATCATATGTTTGAAATTTCTAATTTTTATATTATCAAATATTGTCAAATTAATTTTCTCATAATGAAAATTAAAAATAGATAAAATTTGATTCCTCAGTTAACGTAAAAACCAGATTAACAAGACGTTAAACTAAATTGATAATTGTTAATGATAAAATATAACTCTAATGATTTATATTTTTGGGACATATTTATTCTTTATAACATCCATGTATATATAAATATTTATTTTAGTGCCTTGTACTATGTGAATGTAATGGGTATATTTCATTCATTTTAAAAATTACAACTACATCCTCTCCCAAACATATTAAAAAAGACGCCCTATTATCTCCACTTCACACATATAAATTCATTAGGTTAAATAATTACTAACTAGAATAACTTATTATATTAGTTAAACATGACCCAGAACACCTCTTTTTATCATAAATACATCATGTGAGGGACTTTGGTGATAACCAAATGTGGTTGTCTAAAAAATAATTATCATTCTTAGACGAGTGTTTTATTTAATATATTATTGATCTTAAAAATAATACTTTTAAAACATGATAATATAAAAAATTATAATGTTAAATATATGTATATATTATTTGGTTAATTTAATGTCATATATCTATTTCCCCTCTCTCAAATGGGAATCAAAATCGTCGATCTTGTTTAATAAGGAATACTACCTCACTAATCAGTGTAAATTTGTTTCCATCAACATATCTCACGGATTCATATAATAATTGATTTAAATTATTTATTAGTTATTTTTTAAAATATTATATATATTTAATTAAGATATCACATATACCTTCATACGTTCAATTCTACAGGGAAGATAATTACATCGGTTATGTGTACGTAAGAATACCACCTCAGGAGGCAATGTGATTTGTTTTACATGTACTCATTGCATGGAAGGTAAAATAGTATAATTTTAAAGAATAAATATAATATTTATTACCTAATAGTAAATTTTTATATAAAAAATTACATCTTACTTTTTACCCTCTAACCCATCACCAAAAATAACGTCGATCTGTTACACGACAGACTACCATCTTGTGAACATATGTGATGTGTTTTCAATTTCCATTTTACATAGATGGTAATATTAATAGTTTAAAAGAATATATGTGATATATATGATTTAATAAATATTCATTAATGTTTTAATGATTACATTCATTTTTTTCCATCCATTGAAAAATGGAAACAACGTCCATGCATACATATGACCTACCGTCTTTATGAATAATGCATATCATCTTCCAATATATTAATTTAATGAATGATTATAACTATAGAAATATACATATATTTAATATTCATATATTAATTTAATAATATTAATAATTTTTTTGAGATGATGTAACCATGATCAAATTAAAAGCGTTGTAACTAATACGCCAAAACATATTCGAAAAATGAAGTATTTGTTACCTTAAATAGTGATTTTAACCCACAATTGTTTATAAAAAGGTGATAAAATAATATAATTAAATCATATATTGTAGAATATATATTAATATTGATCTATAATATATTTCTAAATTTTATATATTTATTATCTAGGAGATTCCTACTTGTATGATGGATGTCAAACATGAATAATGGGTTCCTCATATAACTTTTACCTCCATGAGACGTATGACACATTCACAAGTTATATATTCTTTGTGGTATATATACCACACATATGATATATTATATCAATAATATATTTATACTCAATGAAATAAAATTTTCATTAAAAAATTTTCATTCATGGGGTTAACGATTCAAAAAGTTACCAATGCGATTATGGTTTGTTTCACTATCTAATCATTATTTTGGATTGTTTATGATTAAGTCTCCCTTGGAGATATTATTTGACATTTATATCATAAAACCAATATAGATTATTATAATTTGGTTTTTATGAATTTTTTTCTAAAATTACCACATTCCACTTTTTTACGATGAAAAATTATGATATTTTTTTTTAAAAAATGATAGCCTTATTTCTCTCATTGATCGAATATCCTTTTACATTAATATCTATGTTTTCAAAAAATATTTTTAAAAATATTTTTAAATTTTTAAATTTTATTTATTAAATAATATTTTAATCATTTTTAATTTTTATAAAATGGTTGAAATAAATATTCATTTCATTTTATGAAGGAGAGACTTTTACCCTTTTTAAATTAGTGCTAATGGGATATTTTTTAACTTATAAAAAATGTTAAAAATAAACCATAATCCTTGATATGATGATTCATTTTCATATTTCAATGGTTATTAAAAAATATAAATTTATTTAAGATCATGATGTTTTTTTATTATAAATTAATTTTAATGTGGGAAAACTATTTTCTTCCTGAATGTTTTTAATAAAATATTTATGGTATTTTTATTCATTAATGACAATAACCATTATTTTACGTATACTCTATTGAGTAATGGATATAAAAATACAATCTTTATTATTTATCAGTATGGTTAATGATCAGTTTGCGGTTGTTTGTACTAAAATTCTACAATCCTCTTTATTATGCTTGATAGTTTATGTTTTTTTATCGGTTGGAAAATTAATAAAATTTAGTATGCTAGTTTTTTAATATGAATGTTTATGTTTTTCCTGTTTCCCCCCTTTCATATGAGGAATTTATTATCCTTAGTGTAACGACCCGAATCCGGAGCCCCTCCAATGGTTCCCCAAAACCGGTTTTCCACATGACCTCAAGTGTGTTTCACCAAACGCCAAAAGTTGCTGACTAGCAGCGAGGGACTTGGTGAGTCGTTGGGAAAACTATGCCCTCATTAAGTAAAGTATGCATCTAAAGAACACCCAGTCACAATAACAGAAACAATAAAGAGAATACAACAACTAAATTCAACAGCGGAAGCAATGTGTAAAATAATAATGATGCTACATGGTACATATGTCTATGGAATGATGTAAAAAAACAACGTGCTGGAGTAAAATTGAAAAACAAAGTGCAAAAGAAAACAAAGTAAACACCTCAGCATCGCAAGCCACAGCTCGGTCCCATGCTCTCCAACTCCAGTGCAATCATGAACCTGAAGTAGAAGGGTGCTTTCCCTTATCTATACATGCAACAACATAGTCTACATGGTCCGAAAATCATGGCACATATAGGGTGTGAGATACAATCCCAGTTGGAAATCACCCAAAGATCTATGCCTAATAGTCAATGAATACAAGGCAAGTAAAAGTGCGGAAACCAGTAACCAGAAAAGCACATAGCAGCTATAATCCACAATACTAGCATATAAGTACACAAGTAAACAACAAACAACAAGTATAAAACAGGTAACCCTCTGGGAATCTCTCACAGCGTAACCCCTATGGTTCAACCTACAAGTACTAGCAACCCACTAGGAGGCACACACAGTCTCACCCCTCTGGTTTATCTATGAATAGACTATCCGAGGAAGTAATCACCGTCAATTCCCCCTATATTCTCTTATCGTACAAAAGGCTCTCTGGGGATGCACTCAACGTCTCATTCCCCCTGTGGCCTGCATCAAGGAACTATAGAGTCTATGAGGAAGCACTCATCATCAATTCCCCTTGTGGTCTCGCAACGTATTAAAAGACACTCTGGAGAATCCCTTACGTCTATTTTTCATGTGGTCTACTACATTAGGTTCTCACAGTCCTGTTTGAAACTAACATGCTCAGAACGTGTGTATCTTCCAAGTAAACCCCAAGAACTAGTTGTCTATCATTATAAGGCCCAACAACATAACAAAGCAACAACTCCACTGTCCTAAAACTAGGAATGGAAACCAGAAAAACGCCCCAACAAGCAAAACGAGCATGGAAAACATCCAGAGTATATTAAAAACTACCATATACACAGGCGAATACATATACTCAAGAAATCAAGAAAAGAATCCAATACAACAGGGACAAAACATGAACACGCAATACACTGTTCAAGGGTATTGGTGGAATATGCACAAAATATTCAATGACGTTCTATAGACAGGAACAAACCACCTACGTTGATGCTAGGGGATCAATATACTTGAACCACGATGACTGATTCTCCCTAGAACGTCGCAGATCTGAGAAAACGCAGAAAACATTCAACCGTAGATAACATGAGAAGGAAGAAGAATTGGAAAACAAGGCTCAACCAGAAGGGAGAACTCACCACTGCGCTTCCAATGCAATCGACCGTGCTCAAAACAGAGAACAAACAGAGAGGCAGGGGCATAGGGAAGATCCAGCCATAAAGGTCACTCTCGGATGAAGAACCTAGAGAAGGGGTGTGTTCTGTCTGTCAGGCGCGACCCCGGTGCATTTAGTGAAAAAAAGAAAACTACACAGTATTTACTTTTAGAGTACATGGTGTGTACTAGGTTTTTCCATACTCCTAAAAAATCGGACTCAACATCACCCCTACACACCGTGTGTGTGGACCAGGCACAACCAGCACACGGCTTCGAGCCGGAGAAGAGTACACGACATGTACTCAGAAAGTACACGACGTGTACTTTGAAATTTTATAGAAACTCCATTTCTCTTAAAAAATAAAGAAAATGGAAAGGCATGCCTGAAACAAAGATTTGGGTTCTTAAAAACTTCCCCCCTTAAAGAAATTCATCCCCAAATTTCCCAAGCGAGGCGGAGAAGACGAAACCCCCAAAAGATCTAGCCACTAGGATCGTACATTGGCCTCCCTCTCACAGGTCTCATCCTATACTATCTCATGCTGCCATAGCACCAGTACTAGTGGGATAAACCTCCCACGAAGAACCTTCGTACTATGATCGACAATCCGGATGGGATGCTCCGAAAATGATGCATCTGCTTCAAGGTCATATTCCTCAGGCTGAAAGACATGAGATAGGTCTGATGAGTAACTTCAAAGCTGAGAGACGTGGAAGTTGTCTTGCATGGCCCGATACCTCCAGGGTAGCTGCAACCGATAGGCGACCAGCCCAACTCTCTCCAAAACCTCAAACGGCCCGACGTACCATGGTGAAAGCTTACACTGCCTACGAATCCTCTTGTTTCCCAACCTCGATGTGACATGTAGGAAAACCTGATCCCCGACCTCAAACTCCAGAGGTCGTCTCCACTGATCAGCATAAGACTTCTTCCGAGATTGTGTCATAGAAATCCTCCTCTGAATCAGCTCTATCTACTCTTAAGTATCCTGAAGAAGAAGAGGTCCCAGCAAAGCTTCCTATCCTGCCTCCAGCTAGCATAAGGGTGATCGATATGGCCTACCATACAGAGCCTCGTATGGTGCCATCTAAATAGTCATCTGAAAACTATTGTTGTAGGTGAACTCCACCAGAGGGATATGCTTCTCCCAAGTACCACCAAAGTCCAGGATGCAAGATCTGAGCATATCCTCTGTCACCTGGATTGTGTGATCGGACTGGCCATCAGTCTGGGGATGGTATTCTGTACTCAAAAGTACATGTGTACCCAAACCCTTCTGATGTCCCTTCCAAAACCGAGAAGTAAAGCGCACATCCATGTTTGAAACAATATACTGTGTAACTCCATGAAGACGTACAATATCTCTGATGTAAAGTCATCCCAAATCATCGACACTGAAGGTCTCCATGATCGTCATGAAGTGAGCAACCTTCATGAGAATATAGACGACATCTCAAACATCATCGTTCCCTCGAGGCGACCTCGACAACACTGTTACGAAGTCCATCACAACATCATTCCACTTCCATTCTGGAATGGGTAACTACTGTAAAAGGCCTGCTGGTCGCTGGTTCTCTGCCTTCACCAGCTAAGAAGTAGAACACCGCATGAAAAAACTAATGGCATCTATCTTCATAACATGCCACCAGTACTGGGGATGAAGATCCTGATACAACTTGGTTACACCAGGATGAGCTGCCCATACTGAGGAATAAAAATCCCTCATTAGCTCGTCGCGTATGTCTGCTGGCACCCATACGAGTCCCTGGAAACGTGAGGTCTCATCCTCACCCACTGTCCATTCAGGAAGAGGGTCCTCTCCTGACACACTCTCCCACAGGACTAAGCCTTCTGAGTTTGATAGCTACCTCATCCGTACCTGATCAAGTAGTGTAGAGGTAATAGATAAAATAGATAGGAAAGTCTATTCATGCCTGGCGTGCACCTCCAGATGCATCTTATACAACAGAGCCATAAGTTTCCACTCACTACTAGCCTCATGAACTACCTGAATCCGAGTTCTCCTACTCAACGCATCTTCCACTGCGTTTCCCTTTCACGGCATATAGGCAAGCTCGAAATCAAAATACTCATGATACTAGACCCACCTACGCTATCTCAGATTCAGATCACACTGAGTAAAGATATACTTGAGACACTTGTGGTCAGTAAAAACTGCAATGTGCTCTCCCATAAGATAGTTTCTCTAACAATGTAAGGCATGGACAACAGCTGCCAACTCCAATTCGTGCGTAGGGTTGTTCTTCTCATGTGGCCTCAACTACCGAGACCCGTACGCAACGAATCCATCTAGCTGCATAAGCACAACACCTAGTCTGATACATGAAGCATCACAATAGACAGTACATCTCTTTCTTGGATCTGGCAAGACTAGTATCAGTGTCGACATCAACTTTCCCTTCAACTCTTGAAAGGATGACTCATAAGAATCTGACCATAAGTACTTCACCCCCTTCTTGGTCAGTCCTGTTAAAGGCGCTTCTAGGAATGAGAAGTTATGAATGAAGTATATCTAGTATCCAACCATCCCTAGGAAACTCGTTACCTCAAAAACGTTCTTTAGCTACTCCAAGGAAACTATAGCTCTCACTTTCTCTGGGTCCACAGATACTCCTGCCTCTGAGATGACATGACCCAAAAAGTGAATATGATCCATCCAGAAGTGGAACATAGAGAGTTTAGCATAAATCTGATGCTCTCTCAGTGTAATCAAAACAATCTCATGATGGGTAGCATGGTAATGTCGAGTGTGAGAGTACACCAGGATATCATCCACGAAGACCACGATGAAGGAGTCCATGTAAGGATGAAACACTCGGTTCATTAGTTCCATGAATACTACAGGCGCGTTCATCAGGCCGAACGGAATGATTGTATACTCGTATAGACCATACATACTCCAGAAGGCTCTCAGAGGTATATCTGATGTTCTAACGTGCAAATGATGATAACCAGACCACAATTAGATATTCGAGACACCCGAGCTCCTTGAAGATGATCAATGAGGTCATCGATCCTCGGCAAGGGATATCAGTTCTTGACCATCAACAAGTTCAGCTTCTGATAATCCACACAAAGCTGAAGGGTACCATCTGCTTTTTCGCAAACAGGACATGAAAACCCCAAGGAGAAGTACTGGGTGGGAGGAAACCCTTTTCCTGCAACTCCTGCAACTTTTTCTTGATCTCCAGTAACTTAGGTGTGGCCATCTTATGTGGAGGAATGGACATCAGTGCTACTCCTGGCACGTGATCAATAGCAAAGTCTACCTCACGCTCCGGAGGAAAATTTGAAATTTCCTCTGGAAAGATGTCCTTGAAACAATCCCCCACTGTAGGAAAGTCCAACTGCGAAGTCCCCTGATCATCCAGATAATGACTAGAAATCTTGGCTGTCACTCTTCCTAGCCCATGATGCTCGAGTCCTGCATGACTTTCCCAGACATCCCATTCACCTCTATGAATAAAGGATATACCCTCTGATGAAAAAAAACTCACTCAGAAGTGATAAGAGTCAACGACTGCTTGGAAGGAAATCAACCAGTCCATCCCGAGAATGACATCATAGGATGTCGTCTCTAGGACATAGAGATCCCATAAGAAATGATACCCTGCATCCTCGAGAGGGCACATTCTACAATGGATTACACTAGATGTCCTCATCCCCAAAGGTGCATCTAGTTTCAACAAGTCGGAAGAAGAAAAGACATAGATACCAACACTCTCTACAACAACAACAGAGATAAAACTATGTATATCACTAGTATCGAAATGAGATAATGATAAAACTGAGGCTACTAAAATCGTACCATGAACTGTAGAAGAGTCGGAATCTTGCTCTTGGTAGGTCTACTCTACGACGAAAGTCTGGCCTGCATCGCGACCCTGTGCCCCGGGCTGACCACCCTGTGCTGATCAACCTTGCTGGTGTTGAGGGACTGATGGCTGTCTGCCACGGCCTCGACCTCTACCTCGGCCCGAACGGTTGAAAGAACTCCAGTTCCCTGACTGGTTAGAAACTGGTGGTGCTTCTCCTGAACGATGAGTCATGGAAGAACCCTGTTCAGCAGCTGCTGGTGAGAAAACCTGGCAGAAATGCTGAAGGTGACCTATCTTGCCGCAAGATCGGAACTCCATGGGGTGTCTCTGGCACTGTGGCCTCGTGTGCCCTGACCGTCCACATTGGTAGCATACCACCTGGTTGCCTGACGATGCATCTCGCTTCCTAGGATAACCGCGCGTAGACTCCCTATGACACTTGTTACTGTCATCTGGAGGAAAACTAGATCTGGAAGAAAAACCGCCCAGGCTCGTAGCTCCAGAGTCTCTCAGATTGTGCTCCGCAATCAGTTCCTGGTTGACTATGGATGTGAGGGAAGTGAACTAGAAGATATTCACCTGCGAGCGAATCTCCCGCCTATGACCATCCTCAAACTTCCTTGCTAAGAACACCCCAATCCCATCCTGGAGGGGTTTGAAATGCTAAAGCTCGGTGAATGGAGAGGAATAATCCATGACAGAAAGAGTACCCTCTTCTATGCTCTTGAACTCCCAAGCTCGGTCGGCCCTCAGGCTCTACGGGTAAAATTAGTCATAAAATACGTGCTGAAACTCCTCTCAAGCCATGACCTACGGGTGACCCGCATATGAGATCACGTCCCACCACCTCTTGGAAGAGTCTCGGAGCATGTAGGTGGCGAGCTTGACCCGGCTCTCTAGAGGAGTCTCTAGATGCTCCAAGATAGTCAGTATGGCTTCCATCAATGACTCTGCGGCCTGAGGTCCTCCTTCCCCTGAGAAATTAGGAGGATTCTGCTGCTGAAATTCATTCGTCAAGTCTGCCATTGTCATGGCAGGAGGTGGTGCTCTCTGGAAGGACTACATCAACCTCAGGAAACTTTCCCTGAACTGCCCATCAGTGCCTGCAACTGGTATGACAGTCGGTGCCAAGGCTGGCCCGATTGGAGGTTGGATAGGAAGTCCCTGATATGCCATATCTGGCATCTGATCACTGCCTGAAGATAGATGTACAACCAGAGGACGTCTCAGAGGCATGGATTTGAAAGATCAAAAACACACCTTAGATCAGAATTCACAAAGACAGAGAACACAGGAGTACAAAACAGGAACGTGGGAGGGAAAACACATAAGTCAACAAAACACGACAACACAACGTGTATAAAAACTACATGGTTTGTCTTCTTATGCCACTGACATGGGCATGTACCCCTTCCCTAAAAGTCGTGTAATAGCTCAAACTACACGTCATGTTGACCCAACACACAACGTGTACTTGAAAACTATTCCCTTACCCGAGTCTCCTTACACGACTAACCCACACGGTCCTACATAACCCAATACTACACGGTGTGTTATGAAGAAACACGACGTGTACTAGACAAGGATTCAGAGGCCCATGTGGTAAAATACCTGGAAGTCTACCCAGCTGAACCTTACACAGGTTGTTTCAAAAAAAAAACACGGGTTGTATAGGTGAAGGTGACACCATTCCGTGTGGTTCGTGACACGGTTGGGTACCTGATCAAGACTACATGTCGTCTTCTGAAAACAACACAACATGTCTAAGAGAAGGTGACGCCGACCCGTATTTTATGTGAAACAGCTGGGTACCTGAACGGGGCTACACAACGTGTTCCTTTACAACACAACGTGTTCTACTCGAGCTTCACTGACCCGTGTTGTTAGTGACACGACTGAGTACACAACTCCGAACTACACGGCGTGCACCAACCATACACGGCGTGTTCCAGAAGATATTTCTACAACAGCGTGTCCCTACTCACACGGTCAGTGACATGGCCTAAAAAATACACAACGTGTAGTCAAAAGTACATGCCGTGTATTCTGGGTTTTTCTAGGCAGTAGCTCAGAAACTGCATAGAAGCCCAGAAAACACAGAAAACAAGGCAATGAAGTGCCAAATTTCGATTCGTGAGGGCCCATACTCCCTACGAATCAAAACATGGCATTAATTTAAGCAAGGTAGAACACAAAAAATACTATAACAATGCATCATAGATTCTGTCAAACATATATCACAACAACATGCTAAATCTACACAAGGTCGATCTCAACACCATGCAATCACTAATGCACCCTAGATGGCATGGAAAGAATGCATGGAATGTGATTTACACAAGTTCCTATGTGATGCATGAGATGGAATACCCTCATCTCATTGGGTTGAGACAGAAATAGAACTGCAATCGTCCAGAAAATAAAAACACAAAGCATGTGAATCACTCTAGGTGAAATCATATCAACCCTAAAATCTCAAAACCAAAAAACTGCAATTAACGAGGTAATATGGCTTTTCCCTATACACGAGTTATCTGATCCCAGGCAAAACATAATACCAAGTACCGAATCCGTCCATTCCCTAGCTAAGGTCCCCAAATAGTAATGTAAGAGAAAAGAACTCCTTTGATACCACTTTTTAATTACCCGAATCCGGAGCCCCTCCACTAGTGCCCCATACCCAGTTTGCCACATGACCTCAAGTTTGTTTCCCCAAATGCCAGAGGCTGCATACTGGCAACAAGGTCCTTGGTGAGTCAGTGGGGAAACCATGCCCTCATTTGGTAAAGTATACAGTGGAAGAACAACCAGTCACAATAACGGAAAAAATAAACAGCATACAACAACTGAACTGAACAGTGGAAGCAATGTGTAAAATAATAATGATGCAACATGGTACATATGTCTATGTAAAGCAGTAAACAAAAAAATGTGCTGATGTAAAATGGAAAAAAAGTGCAAAAGAAAACAAAGTAAACTCCACAGCATCGCAAGACATGGCTCGGTCCCATGCTCTCCAACTCCTGTGCAATCATGAACCTGAAGTAGAAGGGCGCTTGCCCTTATCTACACTTGCAACAACATAGTCTACTTGGGACAAAAACATGGCCCAAACAGGGTGTGAGAAACAATCCCAGTATGCAATCACCTAGAGATCTGTGACTAATAGTCAATGAATACAAGGCAAGTAAAAGTGTGGAAATCATTAACCATAAAAGCACACAACAGATAAAATCCACAATATTAGCATATAAGTACACAATTAAACAACCAAAAACATATAGAAAATAGGTAACCCTCTGGATAGCTCTCATAGACTAACCCCTATGGTTCAATCTACTAGTACTAGAAACCCTCTAGGAGGCACACACAATCTCACCCCTCTGGTTCAGATAAGAATAGACTCTCTGAGGAAGCACTCACCGTCAATTCCATGTATAATCTCATATAGTGCTAAAGGCTCTCCGGGGAAGCACTTGACTTCTTATTCACCCTGTGGCCCGCGTTGTGGAACTACAGACTCTATGAGGAAGCACTCATCATCAATTCCCCTTGTGGTATCGCATCATATTAAAAGACACTCTGGAGAAGCCCTTATGTATATTCTCCCTGTGATCTACTACAATAGGTTCTCGCAGTCCTGTGTGAAACTAACCTGCTCAGCGTGTGTGTATCATCCAAGTAAACCTCAAGAACTACTTGGATATCATTCTAAGGCCCTACAGCATAAAAAAGCAATAGTTCCACTATCCTAAAACTAGGCATAGCAACCAGAAAAATTCCAAACAAGCAAAACGAGCAAGGAAAACATCCATAGAATAGTAAAAAATACCATATACATAGTCAAATTCATCTACACAATAAATCTAGCAAAGAAGGCAATACAACAAGGAAAAAATAGGAACACACAATACCCCATTCAATGGTACTGGTGGAATTTGCACATAATATTCCAAAACAATCTACAGAAAGGAACAAACCACCTACATTGATTCTAGGGGATCAATACACTTGAACCACGATGACTGATTCTCCCTAGAACTTCATAGATCCAAGAAAACACACAAAACGTTCAACCTTAGATAACATGCGAATGAGGATGAATTGGTAAACAAGGCACAAGAAGAATGGAGAACTCACCGCTGCTCTTCCAACGCAATCGACCATGCTCGAATTGAAGAACAGACGGAGAGGCAGGGGCTCAGGGATGATCTGGTCGTACGGGTCGCTCTCGAATGAAGAACCTGGAGAAGGGGGGTGTTCTGTCCATCAAGCATGACCGTCGTGCATTTAGTGAATAAAAGAAAAGTACACGGCATGTAATAGGTTTTCTTGTACTCTACAAAAATTAGCCTCCACGTACCCCCTACACACCATGTGTGTGGCCCGAGAACGTCCAACACACGGCTTCGAGCCGGAGAAGAGTACACGGCGTGTACTTCCAAATTTTCTAGAAACCCCATTTTTCATAAAAACTCCAGAAAATGGAAAGGCGTACCTGAAACGACGATCCGGGTTCTTACACTTAGTATGTTATATTCTAGAATCTCTATATTCTATAGATGAATCATTTTGTCTCATTGGACAAAAAACTGTTTTTTTGGCCAAGGCCTCTGTAACACTACAAGATTTTGTGAAATCTGTTTAAAATTTAATTTAATCATTTTGATATTTTTTATTTCACAAAAAACTAAATCTATGTTTGGATATACGAAAGAAAATTGTCTATATTATGTTATATGAAACACCAATTTAATAATACACTACACAAAAATATTATATTACCTTGGATTATTCAAAATACTATGTTTGGATTGTGTTGCACACAACACATATTCCCTTTGATAGCCTACATGACCTGAATGTCCTATTTATACCAAACAATAATGTATTATTAATATACTAATTAAACTACTATAATAGTTTTCACTTATCCATTTGAATTTTGGTTATGAATAAGATTAATTAAATTATTAAAATATTGTTTACACACATATATAATTATAATTATTTTGTGAAAAATTAACTAGATATGAAAAAAACCATTTTGAAAATATTGTAAGACATTTTCTGGAAAAATATACTTATGAAATAAAGAAAAATTATTCCATTAATCATTTAAAACAATTTAGATAAATTACTATGATGATATATATATTTTTATATTATATTCAGTACGCTGTTTAACATTCATCCTATGAGATTTCTTTACATGAGATAATAATAAATCAAATTGTATGAATATAATGATGAATTTTTCATAATGGTATTTTTACATCCCTCTAAATGAGAACACATTGTAAATATAAAATTTTAAAAATATATAATTCTTATTTTATAAAATTAAATTTATTTTTTGAATATTAATATAAAAATTTAATTTGGGTAAATTTTTTATGTTTTTCTGGAAAGTTGGATTATTTGATGAATACTAAAAATAATTAATTTTTATTGAATGCTTCCATTTCATATAATTTATTTATATAGTTAAATTATAATTTTCATTAATGTTCAATAATATCTACATTACAAAAATCTACCTAATGTAGTTTATTTATAAATGTTTAATATTGAAATTTAATATAATAATATTTCAATGTTTTGAACATTTTTCACTTTAAAAACATACTTTCATGACACGTCTGTGAGATTAATTTTAAATTAATTTATTTATCTAATGGGTTTAGAGTTTGGAAAATTGGATGTTATATTTGGATTAATAATAATTTATAATTTATATTATGGTTAACATTGTTTTTGAACAAAAGAATTAGTGAAATTAAAAAATATAATTTTCAACGATTATGGTACAAATAAGTTTACTTAGGGGTTCAAATTTATTCACTAGGGGAATAATGACATAAAAACATTTAAAATATCCATTGGATTCACATATTTACACTATATAGTATATTTTATCTAAAATTGACAATTATTGGTTGCACAATATTTGAGGGGGACTATCAATTGTGTTAAACATTTTACATATAGAAGAAAGACACTCCCCCCCACTATAAAAGAGAAGTCACCCTACATGCCTTTTCACACATATGATGACATTTTTATCATCTATAAATTACCCATATAATCTCCAAACATCCCTAATATCATCCTAGAATCCTCAAATTGGGTATAAAACCATTCAATGGAGCCATTTTGGAATAATAAAAGGTGTTACCCAAATTAGTGATAAAATCAATAAAAATTTAATTTTGTTTAATTTAATTAAACAATATATAAATTATTATTATTACATGATTATATAATAGCCTTAGTATCATAAATAAAATACAATTTATTTATACATAGTGTATTAAATAAACTCACACACACTTCCATTAAATAAGAAACACAATCATCATTCATGTGTATGATAGACTATTGAATCACAAAATAATGTCATCCATTATTCAATTACCAACTTTGAATGTTGTAAATAATGATTAAATTTTTATTTTTATATGATATATATGATATTATTGATTTATTTATGGTTATTTAATTATTATATAACATATACCATCAAGATTAAAATTTTTAGGGAATACGCTAACATCATTTGCTGATATGTGTACTATTTCATCCTCAAAGTGATATGATTCGTTCACACATTACATGGAATTTAATAAATATGGGTTTAGTAAATGTTTTTTATATATATATAGAATAATAATTATAATATAATTACAATATATATACATATATTTCATTTAATTTTTTTCTTTTAATATGATATGAAAACAGAAATAGTGTTCGCACATACATACGACCTACCATCTCCGTGAATGGTGAATTTCATTTCATATTTATAAATTATATATATATATTTTAGAAAATTTATATAATTAATATATATGTTATTTAATTCATTTTTTACGTTCTTCAAATAAGTAAATAATTGTATATGTTATAGGATTATGGATAATAAGTCAAAACATATAAGAAAAACAAAGTTGATATTACCCGAAAAGTAACATCAACATGAAATTTTAAATAGATTGGTAATATAATTTCATAATAAAATTATATATGGTATGATATAATGGTAAATGGTAATTTTGAAAAAAATACAAAAAACATATACATATTCTACTGAAGGACTGAACTTGTACAAAGAACGTCAATACTTAAGGTACAAGTTCTCTCAATTCGCTTTTATTTCTTTGAAACTTATTCTTTATTCACCACCCAGTTAATTTTTTGTTGTGTATATAATTAATATGAATTTATTATATGGTTATTATAAGTAATATTATGGTTATTACATATCATTTTTATGATATTTATTTAAATGGTGATTATGGTTCAAAAGATACAAAATCAGAAAAATAATTTTTGATTCAATATTCATTCATTTAGATTCATGCCATGATATGAACTTGAATTTTTATATGGGGTGTATATACTACCCTTTTGTTTTGGTTTATCATGATTCACTATATATTAATTATATTATAATCTTCATTTAATTTAATTTTATCTTGGGTTTTATAATTCATTGTTACCAAAGTGGTAAAAATCTATTTGTACAATATCATCATTTATCATGATTGTTTATTATTATACTTGCATCGGAAATTCCATATATATTAATGTAATGGTACAATATTATAGTCTTTGGTACCTATGAAAATTAGGAAAATGATTTTAAGAAAATCTATGTTTATTTCTGTTTTTGGTCTAAAATATTTTTTCTTTAAACGAATGTTTTATAACAATGTTTTAAAATTTTTATAATATTATCAAATGATATTTAAAATAAAATTTTAACAACATTTTAACTTTTCAGAAAAATGGTCATCAAAAAAGGAATATTCTTTTAATTTTCTCATTCACAGACTTTTATAAAATTTAAATGATACAAATTTAATGTTAATCATGTATGGATTTATCCATTATCATGACTATACATAATTTGAATGTTTAGAAGTTATATTTTAAAGAAAAATTATTTTCCAAAAATTCAAGATATTAATTTTTTTGAAGTGTATTTCAATGAAACATTCTTTAAAAATTAATTTTGTTCATTAGGTATTTTAAATGTTTTAAAAAGCTTCATTTATATGTTTTCAACGATATTTTCAATGAAATGGTATTAGAAATGTTTTAATGATTATATTATCCGTTTTTAATGAATATTTAATGGAAAAAGTTTTTAAAAATGATTTCAGGTATTATTTAAATGTTTTCAATGTATTTTCAAATAAAAAGGTTTTCAAAACGTTTTCACGATATCTTTATAAGTTTTATTATCTTTTTTCCATGAAAATTGTATTCAAAATTATTATTTATTTAGAATGAATTTGTTCAATGTATAAAATTTTTGTTTCCTTAAGGAATGATTTAAATGAACTCTAAAATATTTATTTATATGAAATTCATTTTTTTGAAAATGATTTTTGAAATAGATTTTTAAAGAATGGTTATTTTATTACGAAAGGTTCGAAGTTATCTTTCTAAATCCTTCTCCATATGAAATAAAATACTTTGAAATAGATTATTCTTCTTGGGGATATGATGTAAGGTCAATATTTTTATTATTATTTTGAATGGTTTATATTTAATATGACAATATATTTTTGAAACCTATTTCTCTTCCCCAGGTTATACAATGAAAAATTTATTATGTAACATAATTCTATTTATGTGTTATAAAATGATGAAATGATTATAAAACCTATATATTTTACACATGTTATGATAGGATAAAATGTTCATAATACCCATTTAATTTTATACGTATTATATGATGGTTATGAAACCCATCAATTTTTATGTGTCAGGGTATGATTAATTTGTTTTAATCTTGCAAAACATGCATGTTTTATTTCATTATGTGATAGGTGGGACCTATGTAAATGTCCAAAGAATTGGTTCCAGATAAATGTTTTATGGGATAAAAATGTACACAATTGGGTATCCCAAGAATGAAACAAGAGGGTACACATGAGGGAATCCAATTCCCAAAACTAGAGGGTAAATGGGAAGTCACCCGATGACTAAATAAAGGAGTATAGATGGGGTTTTTCTAATTCCAAAACAAGAGGGTATACAAGAGTGAATGCCAAGCCCAAAAAAAGGGTATATTGAAGGGAATATCAATTCCAAAACAAGACCTTACATAGGAGTGAACCCCAATCCTAAAATAATTGGGTAAATAAGAGGGCATTCCAAGATAGAAACAATAGGCTACATGGGATGGAATCCCAAGCCTGAAACAAGAGGGTACATATGAGGGCATCCGAAGCCTAGAGGAGGAACATGGGTGATTATTCCAATCCTAAAAATTTATGAACATCTTGGTAGGAATCCATAAAATAGGATTTAAAATGATTATGTTTATGGATAAATTCCATATCATATTCCTCTATATTGATCTCATGGTTTATTCTCATGATTAATTTCTGATTCATGTCTTATCAAATTACAATCATTATTACATGACTCTTGATTACCATATTTGATATGTGGGTTATGATCTCAAGATGTCATTATCATGTTATCAGAAACTTACACTCATTTTATTTTTTCAAATCTCCTTTATTTTCCCTTATAGAGCATTTGAGCTCTCCCTTTATTATATTTCCTTTCCCCGTGTTATGGAGAATTGTTTTCGGTTGAATTACTAAATGGGATGAACTTTGTGGGAGTCAATGAAGATCCTTCACAATGTTTGAATATTTTTTCCTTGATTCAAAATACACAAAACTATTAAAGTCTTCCAGAATGTACTTTTATAATATGCTGGATGTTCCTATCAATTCAAGCAATATCATTGTATATTAGACTTGAGTATCTTATATGGTATCAAAGTAAATGTTTAGTCAAGATTTTAAATCTACGGTGGAAAAAATATATTAATATACCTATGATTATTTAAAAGGATATTTCTACTAATTATAAAAGGATAAGCCAAGTTTTTCTTATATTTAATACAAGGTGTCATGATTTAGGGATCCAGTAATTACACTTTACTAATTATGTGGTTTTATGCTATGATAAGTGTTTCACACACTAATCATTTAATACATAATAAACTGTTGGTAGAAGAATAATATTGGATTAATATGAATTATTCAGATGGTGGATAAATGGGAGTCATGAAAATAGATTTCCTAAGTTAAAATGTCATCATGAGATTCAGGAAGGTGTCACGAGTATTTGTTATTCAAATGAAGATAATGTCAACAAAAATTTCATGTGAATGGTATGGTGTGTTTTAACCGTATTATTTACATGATTAAATTGTGGTAGAGGAGACTTAACAAATGATCCATATTTCATATTATAGGAAATAGATATATAATAATAATATGATGAATCCTAATTAATGTTTTATGAATAAAGTTGGATGATTGAACTATATATGTATAGTAATTGATGAATTATGTCATATGAGTCATGAAATAATGGTTTTCCAATAAGGATTTTTATAAACATATTGAACAGTTTTGATGAATTAAAAAAGTTATTTAATATAAAGACACCATTTTTATTATGTTAATGAAACACATGATGTGTTCTAAATGTTGTAGAAATTGTGTTTAGTTTAGATAAAGAGATGACCATGGATAAATGAAATTAGATAGTATAGACTAAGATTTATCTAATTGTTGATTTGTCAGAAAATATTTTTATTTTATCATAGATGATGTTTAAAAATATTTTTTTTATATAAGGAATATATAGAAT
Organism: Viscum album; assembly: GCA_963277665.1. Taxonomy (NCBI): domain Eukaryota; kingdom Viridiplantae; phylum Streptophyta; class Magnoliopsida; order Santalales; family Viscaceae; genus Viscum; species Viscum album. Next base: position 1,383,239,468 of record OY728137.1, on the reverse strand, counting down.
AACATTTGGAATAAGAAAACATGTCTGTTCTCAATAAGGTTTTACTGTAAATATGGTGATTACCATGTTTCAAGAGAAAACATAATGATGGTATTCACATGTTTTATATGTGATAAATAAGAGATACTATATAGGGGTAATAAATTACCATTTCATTTTGATAAATTTAGTGACATTCAATATATTGTTTTGGAGTTATAGATTTTGGATGGATTATAATCTCAACAAGTCATGTAAATTTTAATTTAATATTTATTCAAAGTCTATCAAGTTAATGAATTATCTCAGTATATGAGGATTTATTCATATTTGGTAACCAATTCTATGAATTATTTACTAAGGAAAAATAATGATACATCAGATGAATTATCAATGATATAATGATTTGTTAGTGTTTTAGGAATTATAAAGTCACATTCCTTTCATGGAGTAAAGGTGAAGTGGAAATTGATCAAGGAAAAACAAATGGCGAGATTATTATTATTAAATGTAATAAAATTTAGTATGTATATATTATTGAAAAAATTAATTAAATTTATCCAAATGGCCTTTATTTTATTTTACAATATCATCAATTTTTTTTCTTATCAATCACCCCTTTCACACTTCTTGAGTTTAGGGTTTTTTTATTGATACCTATATTTGTATCACTCATATTATTGTGATTAATAATCATTAAAAATTTCTATGATTATTTTTGGATTTATTCCATGTCAAATATATATTTCCAAGTAGTATTCCTTTATTTAAAACCAACGTTATTTATAATTTTTCAGACCCATTATGGTTCCAATTTCCTTGTTTAAAGTATGTTTAAATATTCATTATTTGTGAGGTGGGTTTCTATAAAGAAACATTAATGTATTAAAATATTGATAAGGAAAGTTTAATTTAATATATTAAATTCAATTTAAATGGGATTGAATGTAACAACTTAGATTTTTTTTTTTTTTATTTTTAATTAATGCAAACTTTTCATTATTTTGTGTTTTACAAAATAATTAATGGTTATTTTGGTTTATGAAAGGATACATTTGTATTTCACTACTTGAAACAACAAGATATTTTTATACTATATGAAATTCCATGAAATGGATATATTATCTTGTGGTACACACAAAACATTGTTTTTATTTTGTTACAAACAATACTGAGTCCCGTTGAAATCGTACGTGACACACAAGACCACGTTTTACCAAACTACAATATACTATTAATAATATTAATAAAATACAGTTATAGTATTCACCAAGCCACATGAATTTATTTTTGGAATAATATTAATTTAAATTGGAAAATATGGTTTAATGTCTCATTTAATAAGAAATAATTTGTGAAAAATTATCCTGAAATGTTAAAAACCCCCTTTAAAAAATACAAGAAATCATCTGTGAGAAAAAAAATATTTATAAAATCAGACACATTTTACTTCCAAAAATAAATTAAAACACTATTGGTAAATTATTTTAGTGATATATATAATTTATATTAAATAAATTATTTAAAATTAAACCTATGTGTTTTCTAGTATATAATTATGAATAAGTGCTATTTTATGAAAAAAATTTGTTTTTTTAAAATAGTATTTTCCACCATTTAATGTAGAAACTATATTCAATATAATTTATAATAGATTTATAATTTTTATTATAGGAAAGAAACATAATTTTTAAAATTTGACTATGAAAATTTAAAATGGGTAATGTTTGGGAATTTTAATGACATGTTTCATTTTTTCATGAATATTAGAAAACACAAATATTTAAAATGAAAACTACATTTTTCTCTAATTTATTAATATAGTTAAATTATATTTTATTTTGATTATAGGTTTTCATTATATCAATTTAACATATATTAATTTAATTTAGGTCATTTAAAATAATTTCACAATAAAGTTGAATATAAAAGACATTTTAATGTTTTAAAATTTTTCACATTAAAGTTCACACTCGAATTTTAAACTCACTTCTTTGTCTCGAATATTAAATTGTTTCTTAGTTTTCACTTGCTTTCTAAGTGTTCTTGGATTTAATTTATCATCTTATGTGTTCTTGATATATATTATTAGAATTGAATTACTTGGATGGTATTTGGACATGAATTTTTTAAAGGGAAGGTGCAAGGATTAGGTTTCTTGGAATTGAATTTGTGACACTCTTGGTGGCACCTTCTGTGGGGTTTGTTTAATGGGATTTGTCTTCTAGATTTGGGCTGAACATTGATCCTTTTTCCAGATTTAAAAACAAAATTTGTGTCTTTTATATATCATACATTTTCAATAATGTTCACTCATTTCACTTCCCACTTGGCCTCCCGAAACCTATTCAAACCAACATATCCATTTGGACCCCTTATAAACTCATAATCATGGAGGATTTGAGTGATTTATTTAGAAATTTGGGATTAATCATGATCTCATTTCCATATTTAAGGAAATAATTTATTTCTTTTATATCTCTATCATTTTGTTAACTTTTTTCATCAATTCCACATTTCACTCGATCTCATAAACCCTAGTAGAACCCACCATCTTCCATTTTCCCCCTTTAGAGCTCATCTACATAATGGAATAGGCATAATTTCATCAAGGTTTCTCAAATCATCCATATTTAGAAATGGAATTTGTTTCATTCATAAATAATTCATTTTATATGATTTTACTTCAATTTGTGTCCCCACTCATCCTCCTCACTCATATTTTTCCCAACCATTCAATTATATAAACTTGGAGATTCAACTATTTGTGTAGTTGGGTAATGTCTTCAATGCTTTTCATATAATTGAATTCCCCCCTTGTTCCTAGCATTTAATTCTGCTTTTAACCCTCATTCTTGAACATTTAAATGTCCAAAAATATGATTATATAGCTACGATTTGATTTTGAGTTTAATGGTATAATATTGGGGTTTTAGGGTTATTTTCACTCCCTCATGGTGCAACGATGGTGATGTTGATGTTTCAGACACTGGCTTGGAATTTTGATATCTTTGGTAGGTGATTCCATGTTTAATCATTTATTAATGATTTATATTTCCTGATTTATTTATTAATAATTATCCTAATATGTTATGTGTGGTGAGAAAACCATTTTTGGTAGCATCAATTAAGCATTTATTATTAATGTTTCAATTTAGATTTAAATTTTTTGTTTTTAATGTGTAAATTTTGTGGTATCAATTGGGGTTATAAAATAATTCATGAATTTTTTTTATTTAATTGTTTTATGGTGTAAAAATATAATTGGTGTGATATTGGGATGCATTTGGTTTTTAAATGTGGGGTTTTATATGAATTTTTTGTTCAAATCTTGGCAATACTTCTTTGAAATTTTTTGGGAATATTTTAAATGGTTTATTAGTTTAAATATGATGTGAAATCATGTTAGAAAACAATTTTGATAGGGGTATGATTTTGAAATGCGAATGTTTTTTAATGGAATTTTATGTGATGTGTACCATCTTGGAAATGTTTTATTAAATTTAATTATGGATTTATTTAATTGTGAAAGAGATAAGAAACATGTTGTAGAGTGTTTTGGTGTGAGTATAATGTTAAAAAGATTTTCAATGAAAAAGGGGATTATGTGACATGTGTGTGGGTTTCTTGGATCGTTTTTTATTTGTAAAAGTAATTTTCATGTGAAAATGGTACTTTGTAAGATGTGTAACTTGATGAATAATAGAGGGAGAATCCCAGGTATCTTGGTGGAAAGACATGTAATAGTATGCTAGTTATCCAGAGTGGTTTTTTCCTTATTTCATATAGCATGTTTGAAAATGAAAACACTAAATAAACTATTATGACTATGTTGGGTACCACTATGTTATGGTTATATTCTCTACTAAGGTATTATTCATGAGAATAGATATTTGTTATGGTTACTTTCGTCCAATATACAAGGTACATGGGGAACATAGCTAGAAATAGCCAAGGGGTGTTCCCATGACTAGTTATTATGGATTATTCTTAATCACCATTGGCATACAATGTGTTTTCTAGTATATTTAGTAGGATATAAAATTTCATTATAACTGTTAGATCTATAAATTTGATCCTTTAATATATATTTTTATTTAATGTGGAATCCTTCTAAAAATTATAATTATAATTTAAAATTTATAAAAAACATTCATGATTTTTGTTTTATAATATTTCTCCCATGAAATATCTTTGGGTGGAATCCTAATCGGATTATGATCACTCACTAAATAAACATTTGAGTATAAGTGGACTTGTTAATGTTTTTTTGGTAGGTTTGGGAAAAGCATTTAATACCAGTGGTTCGTGTTGTCAGCTTCTATCCTCAGTGCAGTGTTGTGGAGAAGGATATGGATTATGGACCCTTTCCATGTGGTAGTCCTTGAGTTGTTTTTTCTACTATTTTTTCGTTTCGGAACTCTTGGTACTTGTTTAAAACAATTAATTTCAAATATTAATTTTATTAATGGGTATCTTGAATCAAATTTTTAGTTTCAGTTTATTTATTGTTTTTGGTTTTTTTGGATCTTAAATTTAGATTAAGCATTCCCAAACAGTTATTTATCATTTCCAAGAACATGGTACATCCCATGGAGACAAGAAATACTCTTTAGGCCTTTCCACAGAAAGGGTCAGATTTCAGTTTTTATGGAGGCTAGATCTGGTTTATGACATTAAAACCTGCTTTCATGACACATCTACTAGATTAATTTTAAATTAATTTTTTCCACAATTATGTTTTAAATTTTGAAAATGGATTATATATTTTTAATAAAAAAATTATAAATCCTTTAATGATAATTTTTTTTCCAAAATGGTTACTGAAATTAATTAAAATTAATTACAGTGATTGAGAAACAAATTAGATTACTTAGTGGTTAAAATCTAATAAGAAGGGGCATAATTTCAAAGAAACAATATGAAATCGTGTATCTTAGAATTTTTAGACCAGATACTCCCTTTTAAGAAACATGGATTATTATTTTAGGCGTATTATGTAAGAGATAAATCTCAATGTTTTTTACATTTTAATATTTCGAATAATTCCACACCTCCCCCATTATAAAAGGGCTGTCACCCCTCCCTTATTCACACATATAAACCCCCTTATCTTATCCAAAACCTTCCAAAGTAATGTGATTCATTCAAACATTACATGGGATGTGTTATGGATGGGTTTGGTAAAACTATTTGACATATATATCACATAATAGTCATACTTTAATGATTATATATATATATATATGTCATTAATTATTTTTTTATACAATATGAAAAAAACAACATTAATGCATACATACAACCAACACTCTACATGAAAGGTGTATTCTATTTCATAATCAAAATTTTATAGATTATAAAAAATATTCATGTTTTGAATATATATGATATTTTCAATAAAATTTATATCCTTTAAATAAGTAACTCCGGGGAAAATTAGAAGGACCGAGAATAGGATTTCAAAACATATATGAAGAAAATAACAGATATTACCCGAAATGTAACATTAGATTTAAATTTTTATTAGAATGGTAATATAAAATAATTACAAATTCATATATGGTATTCTATATATTAATATGGTTATGTGGTAGATTTATAACAAACATATAATTATTATACTTGGGGTTTGAACATGTATGAATTAATTTAACACTTAGGGTAAGGGTTTTCTTATCCCACTTTTACTTATGTGAGATTTATGCCTTATTCACCACTCATTTCATTCCTGGGGTGTATCTAATTACCATGAATGTATTATATGGTTATTATCATATTTTTATTGGAAATTTACATATCCATTTTATGATCCTTCTTTTATGGGTTTTATGGTTCAAAATTTAACATATCATTAAATTAATTTTTATTCTGAATTTTCTCCATTGAGATACATACCAAGATATGTACCTATATTTTTCTATGGGGTTTTTATAAATAAAAATAAGAAGTATTATCATGAATATATATTATTTTAGTAATATTTTAGGCTTCATTTAATTTTATTCTCTCATGTAGATTATGATTTAGATTTAACAAAGTGGATATAATTTATTGTTAAAGTCTCATCGTTTATAAAGATTATTATTATTATTATTATTATTCTATTGATTAAAAATTATGAACCATATCAGAATAATTATCATTAATTTATTATCATATACGTATTCAATATATTTTTATGAAATGGTACCATTTTTCCACTATTTAGTACTTCAGAAAAATAATAAAATGTTTTTAAAAAGCCTAACATTACTTCTATTTTCAGTTGGAAATATGTATTCTTCCAAAACAATGTATTCTAAAACTGATTTGAAAACATTTTATACTATTACCTTCTATTATTTAAGAGAATATTTTTAACCATTTTGTACCTTTTAAATAATTATTTTTAAAAATAATCTTGTTTTCATTCCAGATAAAGGCACTACTCAAAACATTCTTTAGTGCAAAAGGAATGTTCAACATGTATGGATTTATCTGTAGTCACGATCATCCTTCCATTGATGTTTTATTTGCAATATTATCTATTTTATTTTTATGAATATTAAAATTCTCTAATATTATATGCATTAATTTTTTAAATTTGGTTTTCAACAAATAGTTTTTCAAAAAAATTATGTTCAAGGGTATTTTAAATAATTTTCGATTCATCCTTAATATGTTTTATTAGAAATTTTAAATAATTTATTTTTAAAACCCATTTGAAGCATAAAATAATATATTTTCAAATTATTTTCATTAAAAAAATTTAAAAATACTACTAGATTTCATTTTTATCTTTTCAATGCAATTTTTTTTAGAAAAATGTTTTGAAAATGATATATGTTTTTTTTATTTTTTTCAAATTTGAACATTTATTTTCATCAAGAAATGTTTTAAATTTTATTTTAATTATTTATTTATAAGAAAATATTTTATTTAATATTTTGGAATGGTATTTTTAAAGAAATTATATTTGTTTTAAGAGTGGTTTGATGTTATTTCAGAACATCGTTCTCTATCTAAGACGAAATACATTGAAATTTTTTATGATTTACATGGGATATAATCCATTTCAACAATTATTATTATTTATTTGAATTGTCTATATTTAATATTAATTTTTTTGTGAAACCTAATTTTTTCAATGGGTTATACCATGAAAAAATTCTTATGAAATCTACACCGTTTTATGTGTTATTATTTGATGAAATGATTTTGAAAGCCATAATTTTTATGTAGGTTATGACATGATATGATGTTTATAATTCAAATTTCATTTCATGGTTTATGATATGATTTGTATGAAACACATAACATTTTATGGGTTATGATATGATGAATGTTTTGTTATCTGGTTGCATATGCAATAATTATTTCACAATGTGATTGGTGGGACATATATCTCACTCCAACGCATTGGGTAATGCTCAATGTATCATGATCTCAAGGGCAACATGGTATAGAATCCCAATACGGAAACAAGAGGGTACATGGGAGAAAATACCAACCCATAAACAATATGGTACATGATACAGAATCCCTATCTCGATAAAAGAGAGTACACCATAGGACATCCTAAACTTGAAAGAAGATGATACATGGGAGGGAATTTTAAGAACAGAACAAGAGGGGACATAAGAGGGAATATGATGTTCAAAACAATAGGTTATGTGGGAGTATATTACTATTCAGATATAAGATTGTATAGTTTAGTGGATCCCATACCTGAAACATGAGGTTATATGAGAGGGAATACCATGTCTAAATCCAAGGGATACAAAGGAGAGAATCCCAAGGCTGAATCAGGTACAAATGTGATTATCCCAATCCCAAAAAGTAATGAATATATTGGAAGTTATCCTAAAAAATGTATTTTTTTATACTTATATTCATTCCACAATTCCATTTCTAATTTCTTTTTATGATCTATTAGGTTATTTACTTTATTACGAATTGATTCATGACTTATTAACTACTAATCATTAGGCCATGACTTTTGATTATTATATTTCACTCATAGGGTATTATCTTAAAATGTTTCTATCTTATTCCCATACACTTTTGGTCATTTTATTCTTACATATATCATTTATTTACCCTTAACATGGATATGATATCACCCTTTATTATGTTTTATTTACCCAGGAAATGATTATTGGTTTTAAATATAATTTCTAAACGAGTGAATTTTATTAAGAAACAATAAATATATTTAAATAAGTTAAAAATTATGTCCCATGTTTCCAAATACAATAGACTATAATGGTCCTTGGGAATTTACTTTCATAATGTTCTATATAATCGCTGAATTCTATATAATATTCATATATGTTAAGACTCAATAGAAATGGTTGGTATCAACTGAAACGATTATTAATCCTTTAAGAATTATTATGCTAAATATTTAGTGAGAACACTATATGTATTACTAATAATATTTCTTGGTAATTTTCTAAGTATAATCATCATATTTCATAGATTAAAAATAAGATGTCTTGATTTAGGCATCCAATAAGTTAATTTTTATCTTTATGTGATCTAATGAAATGATAAGTGTTTCTATCATTGTCCATTCTGGTGTTATTCAATAGTTTGAAAAAAAATGGAGTTGGATTAACATTGAATGTTTTAGATGTGGAATATACGGAAATTATGAAATAAATGTCCTTAATAAAAATATCATGAGGTGAAACAGGAAGGTGGCATGAGTATTGGTTATACTACTAATGATAAAGTGACTGTGAATAACAAGTGAAAGGTATGTTATATTCAAAAAGAATAATTTAGTTGACTAATTTGAGGTTGAGGAACCTAAATAAATGATTCATATTTCATAATGTAGGGAAAGGATATGAAGAAATATGATGATGATGCTTAAGTAATGGTTTAAGAATAATTTCAAATGATTGAAGTGTATATGTATTGGACTTCAATAAT